>BSBN01000226.1:0-1283853 GCA_027924645.1 Cunninghamia lanceolata | reverse complement strand
CCCATTCTGAACATGTTTGAAACCCTTGTTTATTCGAGAGATTGAACCAGGTTCATTCTTCAGCCAAATGATGAAAATCCTTTTGGCCATTAGTTTCGTGGATGAAAACCCACCTAGTTGATCGAGTGGATTCATACAGAGTTCACCGTTGTGCAGAACGCTTGTGCCATTTGGTTTTGCAGTGTTTGGTTATGGTTTTCTTTGTGGAGATTTGTGTTGAAATAATATTTTCAGGTTTGCATTTTGGTTTCTAGATTGAGGATATTCTTGGTGGAATTCATTTAGAATTCGCAGAGGTGCCAAATGCTTGTAGTGGTAATTTTGGTTTGTGTACTGGGTTTAATTTCTTTTGAAAAGATTGAAGATTATATCACTGAGTTTATTTGCGTCGCAAATCTGAAGAAGACTAATTTTTTGGCCGCTCCAAATCTTATATAATATCTGGTTTGAGCTGGTCGATGCTTTTTTCCTCCCACCTGTATCTTTTGTGCAAAAAGAACATCCTAAACAACAGATAATAGGAGACAAGAATGAAGGCGTTCAATGTAATGTGTCGTACCTGTTGGTTCTTTTTAAGATCTTAATAGTGTTATTTTTTAATTTTTTAATGTGTTCGTTCAGACTAGACAGAAGATGCAGAAGGGGTTTTAGTTTTCTTGAGATGTGTTTGCCGGAACAATACAATATTGAGCATATATTGGAAACCCAGAAAAGATACAACAAATATGAGCAAAATAACTGATACCTAGATCATAAGTAGGCCAAATATAAATTACTATCACATACCCATATGAAAATATGCAACTTCATACATGTGTTGAAGTTGGACCAGCAATTGGGTAGCATAGAATTCATTCAAAACTCCATGGCTATGAAAGTATTGTGCATACAATGAAGGAAATCAGTCATATAGGCCCTAGATGCCTCAAACAGAGAGAAAGAATGACAGCTAACAATAGAAACTGACTCCTAATGACCCCCATGTCCTCCTGGCAGCTTGTATGGATTGGTTGGAATGTTTATCAGCTGCAACCAACACCGAATCTCGCTGTAATGTCTCTGCATTCAGTCTGCAAACCAACATGAAGGTAGGCGTCCATGAAAGGGAGATTAAACAAGTAGAAACTAGCACAAAAGTCCTCAAAGGAAGGTACGGCCTGCTCCAAGAGATGTACGACCAGCAATGACAGAATAAAGCTGCTCCAAACTCCACCACAATCTCTTAAATCTGCCACAACTCCAATGTTCTCAACTGTTCACACAAAATTTGCAAATGATGTATCATTTTAATCCTCAAACCCTCGACAAATAAACTCCATTGAAGCATCAATGCAAATACTGTATGTATCTGCCCTCAAAAGCACCTTTGGATGGTATTGCACATTTGTAGAATGCTATTACTTAGGGAGGTTTTCGTCTCCAAGAGCCACCAAGGTTCAAAACCCTTCAAACCCTCAAAAAACCCTAGCAGAGCCAATAACAACAATTTCATAATATTCAAGCATATCCACAAATGAGACACTTTTCCTTTTTTATAATTCTCCAAGAGGGGTCGATGCACTTTGGAGGGAAATATTTCTTTTAATTTCACTTTAATATTTCTCAAGGTGAGCGCTCCATAAAATGACTTAAGTGACTTTTAAATAGTTTATTTTTCATCACTTAACCATTAAATCCCAAAGTCCAATATTTAAATAATAATATTAATTTACGGACTTTAAAACGGAGGCCCAAATGAACTCGGAATTCTGTGATCTATAGCTTGCTGGAAAAGTCTCGACGAGACGCTCCATCTCCAACACTGGAAATCCTGAAACGAACCGAAACCCTAATTTGCCAAAAATAGCAAGTTCGGGCCTAAACAATCAAAGCCACCTCAGAAAATGCCAAACTGAAGACCAAACTGAAACTAAGCCAACATCCACTCATCCGACAACTCATCCAAGATACCGCCAACAATGGTTCCCTAACCAGGCTGGTTAGTCTACGGGATCTCAATAATAGACTAACTAATTATCTGTCTGGCTAAAAAGGGGACATTACAGTCCTCCCTTCCCAGAGATTGCTTGCCCTCAAGCAATCTGCACCTGCATGCCTAGGTTGAACTCCAGGATCCCAAATCATTTTGTAGACTGTCCAACAACATATCCTCTACATCCACTGGGTAGAAATAAATCCATTCTCAGCATCCCTGTAAACAACTACCGCAATGTAGAGCAATCTACCAAACATAGGAATCCCTGGATGCCAAAGCCAAAATGGAAGTCTGCCAAACACATCACCTGTTGACTTCCACTGCGCTACTTTGATATATTCTTCACCATGCAGGGAGTGGTGAAGCAACCCAATGGGACCCATCCGAACTACAGTGCCAATCTTGTCACCACTTGGATCCCAATACAATTGAAACTCACATCCATTAGTCAAGAGGAGGTAAGAATATCCAGTCATGTCTGCACCACAACATCCCCTTTCATCCTTTGCAAATCTCCTATGGATGTGCTGTCTATCCCTCATGGGTGTTGGAAGATACATAATTGCTCCTCCCAAATCGAGGGAATGATTAAACTCTCCTCCATCACCATTATAAAGACTAAACATGCCATCATGCCTATTGACACTGCAACCTCTCTGAAGCCATGTCTCCAATGGAAATTTTTGAGACAAAGAAGTTGCAAACTCTGTTTGGTGCATATCAGCATGATGGTAATTTGATCTCTGACCCTGCAAGTAATCCTCTGAATATATTTGAGTCAGACACATGCAATCTCTAGTTCCATCTTTTGTAGATGGCAACCCTTCATCCCACAATGGATGGTATAAATCCCGAGCCACCCCACACTTACGCATCATCAGGTCATTTGTGTGTGAACTAAAGGAGAAATGATGAGCAATCCTCACTACGCAGTCAAGATAAAAAGCACCTGCCTGTGTCAACGGTTGATCGTCATAGTCATGGGGGACACACTCCTCATCACTCTCATCACTCAAATTAGATGATGGCTCCTATCTCTGATTCTGAATAGCTAACTGGGTAGATACGCTGGCACCCCTCTTTGCGTACCCAATAGCATACTCCCTATCATGAAACAATTGGAGATATTCTGATTTAATCTCCTCCAAAGCACTCCTGATGAACCACAAATCACGAATGTGAGTACTAGCCGAGACCCCATACCGTCTCTCCTCAAACTCTGCTGTCCAGTACTCAACATACTTATGAGTGCAATCAAAATGAGATAAGGTTGCATCAACCTTCTCTCCTATAACCTTCAGCTGATCTCTCCATTTCTGTGGCTCAATAAGCTGTCGATCAAAATCAGCTGCATGGGATGTAATCTTTGATTTGCTTCTAGGAGAGGGAAACAAATCAACATCAGAACCAATCTCCCAACTGGATGATACTTTGCATACCTCTTGTGAAGAAGACGGAGCAGCGTAGTGATCTGTCACACAACTCTTTGGAGAATCCACTACTTCACCACAAGAGCTATCAATAATTTGCTCTGCATCACCTAAAATGGGACTATCCTTAGGAACACCTGGTGCAACATATCGTTCCCTGCTAAACTCATCCAATGCACTCATCCCATATGTGTCACCTACACCAGTAAATGAGATGGATGTTGCCACATCCTCCACATACTCATTACCACAATCCGTGGATGTATGCTCATCACCAAACGCCGCCATAAATATCTGAATTGTATTTGTAGGTGATGAGGACTGCACCAAGCTCAACTCCACGGTAAGCTCATCTATTCGTAACTTTGACTCTTGAAGGGCTGTTTGAGTGCTCTTCAAGGAGTCCGTGGTGACCTCAAGCTCATAGGTGAGCTCATCAACCTCCTCTTCCTTCCCCTTTAGAGCATCATAATAGATACCATCGAGCATAAGAAGATGATCTCTATCTAATAATAGTTGTAGATAATTATTCTTCATTACCCCAACTGCATCTCTAAGTGCCTAAAACTCGGCAAGGGAAAGTCCACTATCAAGGTGCTCATATATACCTGGAGTCCAACAATAGTGTGCCACTAATTGCTGAACAACATCAAAGTGTTCTAAGGCTGAAGCAATCATGCATTCGTTCACCTTCAATTGCCCTGCCAAATGATGAGACCCCTGTGACAAATCGTCTCCACACAAATTTTCTGATTTGTAATCTGCACTATGGTAAGAGGCTGAATCATCATCACTCACTGTTTGATAAGCATCATCATGCGTGCCATCAGCTCTGCACACTTCCTCAACAAAGGTATTGCTGTTATGTACCTCACGGGATGGCTCCAATGACATAATAGAAGTGGCTGATTGGACATAGTCATTGCACACTGCTTCCTCCAAAGTAGATGCATGTTCATCCAAAGCGCTATCCTGGGACCCATCACCAACAAGTAAATTTTTTGATTTGTTCATATCTTCTAAGGTCTGATTTGTAAAATCAGATTTGTTGTGGCTTGAATCCGCATCACATAATTCATTTTTAACACCCAAATCTTGAGTGTCAACGTTAGGGAACTCCACACATCCAACATCATCTCATGGAATGGCTGCTATCTCCTGAGTAGGTTCAGCATTACTAATTTCTATGGTAGTCTTCCCCAAATCAGCTAGATCCTCAATGTACGCCTCCTGTTTTGTGATCATGTATTCATCATACAGAGGCTTAGACTCATTTCTTTCAGCTATCAGGTCTTCTTCTTTGTTCTTATCATGACTTGGCTATAATAAATAGGTGGGAGGAGTTCCTATTTCACATTCTTTGTTGTTCCCACATATGTGATTAGATGTCCAAGTTTCCTGGCATGTGAAACAATGCTGTTCTCTTCTCAATTGGTTCTTGCTCATTTTAGGAATCTTTGTAACCTGTAAACCACAAGCAATAGATTGATCTTCTGTCAAATGAGTTTTAATTTTCTCAATTTTCTACTCAACCAATGTCTTTGACAACTCATGTGCTGCGGGTGAAACATGTTCTTTTCTCCAAATAATCAACAAGTTAGATAACAACTTGGAGATATCATCATTTTCATCTAAAATCAGAGACAAGATAGTTTGCATTGCTGTTTTAACATTATCCGCATGATATTTTCTGATTTTGTCAAAGAAACAATGGAACATTTTGAGAATTAAATCATCACACTTGAGATCAAGCAAAAAGACATATGACCTGACCTGAGCCATAATCTCTAACATTTTAGCAATCTTTTTAAAAGATAAGCTTCTGGTATCACCCAACCCATGAAAGTTTTCAATAATCAGCTATAAAATCTCTCATTAAGTCATCATTTGTAATGTCCCCATTTTGCAAGTAACTTAAAAAGGTTCTAATTGTAAATTAATTTTATAAAGTATTTTTAATTGCTTTATAAAATTAATATTTTATTAAGTTACTTGAGTCAATTTAAAACACTTTATAAAATAAAGTGTTAGTGTACACAAAAACAAAAACAATCATTTAATAAAGTTAAGTGATTGTGTACACAAAAACAATCATTTAATAAAGTTAAGTGATTGTGTACATAAAAACCGTCATTTAATAAGTGATTGTGAACACAAGAACTTTCATTTAATAAAGTTAGGCCAGACCTATTTGGAGTGAGGGTTTTATAAGGAGCAGCTGGGAGTCATTTGAAATCATATTTTTGACTTGGTTTTTGCATATTGAGTTTATCTCTTGGATGAAAACAAATTTCAGTCCAATCAAGGTGATGATCCCTTGATAACTAGGGTTTGGTGATGGCCCCATTCCCATTTTGAGAGGTGGATGCAATTAGTATTCATCATAGAGTTTGAATTTGCAGGTTTTTGTGGAGCAATTGGAGTGAATTTGATATCTTTGAAACCCTTGGTCATTGTGGAGTTTAGCCAAGGTAGTCAAATTGAGTTTTGGAGAGATTTTGTATGATTATTGACATAGTTTCATTGACTGAATGTTATAACGACAAGCTGATATATTCATCTACAGGGTTTTTATGAACATATTTGCATCATTGGATGATAGTACTGCATAATTGGCTCAATTAGAAGACCCATAGCTTGCATGGAAAGGAGGTATATTGATGTTTTGTGAAATCTGGGCATACAACAGCAAGTTACAGGTCTGTTACAGTCACTTACAGAGTTGAAAAGAGGAACATTTTGAAGACATTTGACAGTTTGAAGATATTGTAGGTCATCCCAGCTCTATTGTGTAACCCTAGGTGCCTACCGATTTGCATATGGAGGGGTTTTTGGTATGAATTCATCATTATTTGATTGGCTGGGTGATAACAGTGACTGAATCAGTCATTACAGCAGAGAAAAGAAGTATTTCCAGCTTGGTTTGACGACATATTCCAACCATCATTGAGCTGAGATCGTACCTTGTTCATTTAGCATTGATGTAGTAGGGTTTTTGTTACATTTTGATGCTATTTTGTATGAAGAATAATGTTTGATGTAAATCAGTCCATGACTGATGTAATTTCCAGCTTATAGACATGTGCATGTATCTAATTTGAAAGCTTCAATAACACAAGGTGTTTGGATCTTTGATTGCTTATATGTTTGTCGATGATTATTTGGCATTTTGGTTTTCATTTTGAAGTAAATTCGAAGGAAAAAAATTCAGTCTTATTAGGGTATTTTATAGTGGTATCAGAGCCATGATCTTGCCAGCCTGAGGGGAAAATTAGAAAAGGTTTCAGTTGTGGATTTGGAACAATGGGTCCATTTCCATTTGATAAGCAAGTGATGAGAGATATGATTGATAGTCAGAGACAGATGATACAACAACAGAGAAAGATTAATGCAACCTTACAACAATCAAATGCAAACATTCAACGAAGCATTGAGATGTTGTGTCAAGCTTTGATGGGTAAACAGAATAGTAGGAACAATCGGGCTAATCAGAGAGATGCTAGTAGTGCAACAAGTTCACATTGAGCTAGAAGGACACACACATGCACACCTACAGTTGAGAGGCCTATTCGTCCTACATTCATTCCTTCAACGGATGAGGACATGTTCAAGAGTTCAGTACAGATTCATGAGATTGAGGATGACGAAGATTTACTTGTTGAGGCCACAAATGAAGAACACATTAAGGTTGAAGAAAATGATATCAAGGATGAATACCAAGCTGATTTGGAGGAGCAAGATGATGACCAAATAACAAATTTTTATGGAGGTGTTGAGTCTCATGCATCACATCACTTGGAAAAGCAGCAAAAGGTGAATGATAATCAGATTGTTGCAGCTCTAGCTTGTTTTGATATTCATGAGGTGATTGCAGTGTTGTGTTGGAAGGCTTTAGATTTTAGAGGAAGTTCATCTCTTATTGTTTTGCACGAACTCAAGGAGGCTTTGATGATAGTGAGTTTGGCAAAGGAGAATTACACACATGCAGGTTTTGTTTGCAGCCATGAGACAACAATTATAGCACATGATATACATGATTTTCATTTGGTGACATCTTATAGGTCAGCACTTGTTGATAGTCATCCATCCTTGGTAGGAGAGATGATAGAGTTTGTAGAAGACAATACAATTGAGCATGATCTTGACTTAGCTTCACAACATGGATTATGTGAAGAAGATGGCATGAAGGTGGTTGATTTTGAGATGGTCAATTGTGAAGACACATCACAAGGGTATGCAAGCAATTCTGATTTTTGGAACAATAGTCCTATTTCTTCCCATAGTCATGAAATAGCAGCCAAATCTATGCTAGATATGGGTAATGAATTGTCTCATGAAAACATATATGATGCATGTGAAGAGAATTGTATGAAACCAGCATTTAATGGTAAGTATTTGATTTTTGAGATGGATGACAATTCTATTGATTGGCATGACATCATACCTGATTTGTTTGAGGATAGCAGTCCTATGGCTTTGCATTTTCATGAGAACGACATGCTAACACTTTTGGATGATAGTTATTCATGGTCTACTAATGATGGCATACAAGATTGGAATGTTGGCTATAGTGATTTTGATGAAAAACAGGGCACTACACAATCTGATTTTGTATATCAGATCTTTGAAGTTGTGGAAAAAACACAAGAAATGTGTGACATGTGGCTAGAGAGAGCAAAGGAAGCCGAGCTTGTTGCTGGTCAAGCTAAACAACACATTGAAATGGTAAAGACAATGAGACAATCAACTTTGTTTGATCATCATGGGCCAGCCATTGATGATGTGTATGTATGTGGCAATAAAGATGGAGATAATTCAGATTTGTATGGCACGTTGATTTCCATTGGAGAGGATCAACCTACTCTTGAAGGGACACATCATTTTGATGATGCTCTCTCATTGGCACATATAGATGGTTATTCTTCATTGTTGAGTAGTGAAGTATGTGATTTCAGTTTTAGCACAACAGGATTGGATACATTTGTGTTTAGCATCCTTCATCTATTCATGATACTATTTAATGGTATAAAGATTTTCAGCTATGTTGGCTCATTGTTTGACATTGGCATCTTCATTTTTGAGTTGATTGACTACTTCATGGAATGGATTTGTCATTGGAGATTGAGCATGGATGTGTTTGCAACATTGTGCGACAGTGGAAGCAATCTCAGGATCTTCTATACCAGCAGCCTTGAGGTGACGTGTTTGAGCATGATTGAGGAGCCTCGATTGATTTGGGATCCAGGGATTGTTTGAGTGCAGATTTTCTTCCCATTGCTTGGGGACAAGCAATGTCGGGAAGGGAGGGCTGTAATGTCCCCATTTTGCAAGTAACTTAAAAAGGTTCTAATTGTAAATTAATTTAATAAAGTATTTTTAATTGCTTTATAAAATTAATATTTTATTAAGTTATTTGAGTCAATTTAAAACACTTTATAAAATAAAGTGTTATTGTGTACACAAAAACTATCATTTAATAAAGTTAAGTGATTGTGTACACAAAAATCGTCATTTAATAGAGTTAAGTGATTGTGTACATAAAAACTGTCATTTAATAAGTGATTGTGTACACAAGAACTTTCATTTAATAAAGTTAGGCCAGACCTATTTGGAGTGAGGGCTTTATAAGGAGCAGCTGGGAGTCATTTGAAATCATGTTTTTGACTTGGTTTTTGCATATTGAGTTTATCTCTTGGATGAAGACAAATTTTAGTCCAATCAAGGTGATGATCCCTTGATAACTAGGGTTTGGTGATGGCCCCATTCCCATTTTGAGAGGTGGATGCAATCAGTATTCATCATAGAGCTTGAATTTGCAGGTTTTTGTGGAGCAATTGGAGTGAATTTGATATCTCTGAAACCCTTGGTCATTGTGGAGTTTAGCCAAGGTAGTCAAATTGAGTTTTGGAGAGATTTTGGATGATTATTGACATAGTTTCATTGACTGAATGTTATAACAACAAGCTGATATATTCATTTACAGGGTTTTTATGAACATATTTGCATCATTGGATGATAGTACTGCATAATTGGCTCAATTAGAAGACCCATAGCTTGCATGGAAAGGAGGTATATTGATGTTTTGTGAAATCTGGGCATACTACAGCAAGTTACAGGTCTGTTACAGTCACTTACAGAGTTGAAAAGAGGAACATTTTGAAGACATTTGACAGTTTGAAGATATTGTAGGTCATCCCAACTCTATTGTGTAACCCTAGGTGCCTACCAATTTGCATATGGAGGGGTTTTTGGTATGAATTCATCATTATTTGATTGGCTGGATGATAACAGTGACTGAATCAGTCATTACAACAGAGAAAAGAAGTATTTCCAGCTTGGTTTGAAGACATATTCCAACCATTATTGAGCTGAGATCGTACCTTGTTCATTTAGCATTGATGTAGTAGGGTTTTTGTTACATTTTGATGCTATTTTGTACGAAGAATAATGTCTGATGTAAATCAGTCCATGACTGATGTAATTTCCAGCTTATAGACATGTGCATGTATCTAATTTGAAAGCTTCAATAACACAAGGTGTTTGGATCTTTGATTGCTTATATGTTTGTTGATGATTATTTGGCATTTTGGTTTTCATTTTGAAGTAAATTCAAAAGAAAAAATTTCAGTCTTATTAGGGTATCTTACATCATTATAGGGTGCTTCAGGAGCTGAAATTCTCATGACTTCACTGATGCATGTGATAACCACCAATCTTACATTCTTGTTTGGATGCTTCAACAACTCAGGCTTACACAACAAAGTTTTTGAAATAATTAAAGTCACCGGCATTACCTGAGAAGGTGACTGAGGAATTTTAGATAAACATTTCTCAACTTCTTCTACAGTGCCGAAAAGACTCTTATCTGACCAATGCAAAGATTTAAGCTTCAAACCTGCATCAAAAAGTCTTCCACATAGATTGTTGTCCAAGAGAGATGCCATGATCTCACATTCATTGATCAAATCCTTTCAACTTCCAACCACTGAACACACATGCAAGTGCTGATCACCCACATGCAAGTGTTGATCACCCACATGCAAGGCTGAAAACTTTGTTACTCAATTTGAAGATCTGCAAAAGGATAGCTTCCCAAACAAGCTGGTAAGATCACCAGCTCTGATACCATTGTAATGTGTCGTACCTGTTGGTTCTTTTTAAAATGTTAATAGTGTTATTTTTTAATGTGTTATTTCAGACTAGACAGAAGATGCAGAAGGGGTTTTAGTTTTCTTGAGATGTGTTTGCCGGAATAATACAATATAGAGCATATATTGGAAACCCAAAAAAGTTACAACAAATATGAGCAAAATAACTGATACCCAGATCATAAATAGGCCAAATATGAATTACTATTACATACCCATATGAAAATATGCAACTTTGTACATGTGTTGAAGTTGGACCAGCAATTGGGTAGCATAGAATTCATTCAAAACTCCATGGCTATGAAAGTATTGTGCATACAATGAAGGAAATTAGTCATATAGGTCCTAGACGCCTCAAACAGAGAGAAAGAATGACAGCTAACAATAGAAACTGAGTCCCAATGACCCCCACGTCCTCCTGGCAGCTTGTATGGATTGGCTGGAATGTTTATCAGCTGCAACCAGCACTGAATCTCGCTGTAATGTCTCTGTATTCAATCTGCAACCCAACATGAAGCTAGGCATCCATGAAAGGGAGATTAAACAAGCATAAACTAGCATCAAAGTCCTCAAAGGAAGGTACGACATATGCTTCTCTATCTATCTCTTGACGTTTTTGAACCTCTTCCAGAGTTTATAAATGTTCTTTTTACATTATATGCAATTCTTCAGATTTAGGCGTGTCAATAAGCTCCAGGAGGCATTTCTTTGGGCATTCTCCATATTGTGAACATGTAGGGTTAGTAACACTTGACAATAATGACAAAAAAAGGCTTTGCAAGGATGAGTTTTCGGATGGGTACACAGGGTTATTGTCAAAGTATCAAATATTCCAGTTTGGGACATTTCATTTTCGTCCTCCAATACGGTAAAGGAAACCTAGAGGGTTTTTGTCCTCTAAATCCCTATGCCAAGAGGGTTTTCATCCTTAAGCAGAAAGATGAACCATTGTTCAGTCTTCAAGAAGAGGGTTTGATATTAAATGACAAGAGATTATTTCTTTTGAGCCTAGCTTCTCCTTTTATAATCATTGTAATGTTCGATACTAGATATTTGGTAATCTTGATAGTAACCTAGTATTCATGCACAAATTCTAGCACTTTTTAATCACCAAGATCTTATAATGGGTAGGTTGAGAGCATACAGTGACTAGAATTTATATCAAATATGCATGTTGGTGGCAAGCTACACAACTAACAAAACATGCAATGGAAATTCAGAATGTGGGTCTTGGTGGCTATGACTTCTAGACAATTATCAATTAGAACAATTACATTAATATCAAGAAGGTTTACCAAACTTCCATTAATAAACTTGTAAACCCTTAATTTGTAGTTCCTAAAAAATGTTTGAATTTAATATCAAGGATAGTCGATATCAACCAAACACAAATTATTATTGATGCTGGGACACACACAAGTTCTGAATGATAACCTTTAGGAAACCCTTCACAAGAATAATGCCCAAAATTTTGGATAATAATAAGTTACTATGAATGCAGAACCCAAATTCAGAATTTCAAATAAATCTCGAAACTCACTCAAGATTGAGATTGTACTATTGTATGGATCAGATCTGAAATGGATGCTCAAGAAACCCTTTTATTAATACAACAGCTAGGAATTAAATGGTGTTGGCAGATCATTGATACGACAAATCTTAATTAGGCTGTAGCAGTGATTTTTCCACTCTACAGTTGGCTAGGAATATAATATGCAACAACTATAGTAGGTAAAAACCTTTTTGACAACATTATTCTCAGTTGCATGCCGCCCTAAAGTAGCATGATCTGTGAATTTGTAATGTCCCCATTTTGAGGGTGCATCAGAGTTAGAGGATTTAGCCCATCACTGGGTCCTTGTAGGCTAATATTGGTGATTAGAGGACCCTGTTGTGGAGTTATTTGGCTCTGCAGAGGGCAGTTGTCTGTGTTTTCATCTCCAGATCCTTCATATGTTCTAAGGCCATTGATATTCAGGCTTTCTGGCTCTATTTGCATATACTTACTATTTATAGTAAGTCAATTGGAGATTAGAGACCCACCTTACTATTTTTAGTAAGGCATCCAGATTGATAGTGGGAACTGTGGGTTAGTCAGTGATGAAGTCAGAATCATTAAATAATGATTATTAATGGAGTTATGACATTTAATTATTATTAAAGTGTTACTTTAATAATAATTAATTATTTTAAAGGAATATTATATTGACTTCATGTGACTTTATAATTGAGGGGTATTTAATATCATAAAGTCAAAATATAAAGTGTGAACATTAAATGACTATGATAAAAAGGTCATTTAATGATTATAAAGTCAAGTTATTTAAAAGTGCATTTAAGTTATATTGGGGGCCCACTTTAAGAGATGATATAAAGTTATATTAAATGCTTTTAAAGTATACTTTATTATAAGTGAAAGTGTTTTTAAAAGGAGATGAAATTAAAGTGAAATTAAAGGAGATGAAGCCAAATACCAATTGAATATTATATAAAGGCTTTTTGAAAAGGATTTCATTATCATTTGATCATTTTTACAAATTGGAGTTTAATGTTTTGGAGAGCTCTTCTCTTGGAGAGGAAGAAGCTAGGGTTTCAGCTGTTTGTCTTCAAACCAGCATTGGAGAACGTGCATTCTTCTTTGTTTGAGTAATCTGAAGGTGTGTAAGATCATCTGAAGAATTGCAAAGGGGTTTGCCTTCATCCAGAAGTTAAAATAGAACAAATTGGTGAAAGTATTGCAGGGGTTACAAACCAGATTTGAAAGATCAGCATTTAATATTGTGTGGCTGCATTTAATAAATAATTTGACTGTCATCCACAGGCTGTACAACATCAAGGAAGTTGTGGTCTTCACCAGAGGGTTCAAACTTGCAGCTTTGGACTCATTCTTCTCTTCTTATGGGTTGTATCTCTTCCATGTACAACTATAATATTGGAACGGCGAATATATACTGAGCATGGATGTTTTTTAGAGGGTTTGAAATACCCAGGGTTGCTGTGACAGTCATTCCCAGCCTTGTATTTCTTGGACAGCGAGTCGGGTATGTAAAAATCTTCATACTTTGCCAATATGATTTTTGGGTATTGATTGTTTAGATAATAGGGGATGTTATCTCAACTGGGTCTTTAATAATTTGGCCAAATAATGAATAGATTGGGAGATATTGAAATCTGGAATTTTCAACCATTAACTCCCTATGTGATCAGTTTTAAATAAAATAATATTATTGCAATATCTTCTTTTCACATTATATTGTTGCAAGTGTCTAAGAAAACCCAAAGACAAACTTAACAGACAGGCAAACATTCCGAGAATCAAATATCCTATCAGGGGGGGATACTACAGAATTGTAAGGAAAGCAGAGGTGCGGAATACAGCTTCCCTAATGTTAATTCAAAGAGGATAATGTAGACAGGTAAATTTCAATTCAAAAACTACAGATAAACACACCAGAAAAACAAAATAAACATTCAAGACAACAAAGAATGACACCAAATTTACGTGGGAAAACCCTTTCGGGTAAAAAACCCACCACCACAAGAGAGACTATCTTTATTACAGTAAACTGAATAGTTACAATAAAGATCCCAGCTCTTTTGCTTAGGTATCGATTCTCTACAATTATACAAAACCGTTCACTTCATCTGTACATCTACAGAATAAACTGTATAATTGAATCTCTTCATCTATCTTCAACGACACCAATAGATCTGTATTTATTTCTAGTCTTCAAGAGCAAAACCGTTATTCAACTTTTGCCCTAACTGTTCAATACAACTTCCCCAGCGTCGCTGCCTTTCAACGGTCGCAATTGTTCACATACCCGCGAGACCATTAGTCCCACATGCACCATGTCACTTTTGACATTCCGGTTTATATCCCCGAGCACACTGTATGACTATCGTTGGCAATTTTGTTGCCGACGATGCCAAACTAAAGGCCCATCGAAATAGCCTTAACCATCGGCGAACACTTCAACATTCACTCCGATAGTTCCATGTCTCAGCAATGGCTGTTCACGTTGAACCATTGAACCCGATGAACTCTTGACTGGTTCCATGAACCCTTGAACCATTGAACCCGATGAACCCGATGAACTATTGAACCCGATGGACGAAGTTCAAACCTTCAACGAAGTAACCAATGCATATTGGATGAACCATTGAACCCGACGGACGAAGTTCAAACCTTCATCGAAGTAACCAATGCATATCGGTTGAACCATTGAACCCGAAGAACCATTGAACCCGACGGATGAAGTTCAAACCTTCATCGAAGTAACCAATGCATATCGGTTGAACCATTGAACCCGATGAACCATTGAACCCGACGGACGAAGTTCAGACCTTCATCGAAGTAACTAATGCATATCGGTTGAACCATTGAACCCGATGAGCGTAGTTCAAGAGTTCGCCGAAAGATCAAACTTTGCCGATGAACGACGAACAAAATGAGGTTCCAAGCAGTAACTTGAGACACTTAGTCTCTTCAAGAATTTCCCTTCTTGCACAATGGTATGGCCCTTGGTATGGGACGACTCATTAGTTTCAGCTAGTACACCAACAATATAACAACAATGATACTAAATTTATTATAGCAATAGTTGATAAACTTGAAATATCTAATCAAAGTTTTGAAACATCTTCAACAATAAACCTTCACACCAAAACTAGAATAATATTTACTTCATAAAAACATGAGATATTATTGAAATGTTCATGAAGTAATATAGTGCAACACTGTAGCAGTATGGATTATTGTAGCAGTGGTACGGATTACTATAGCAACAGTATGAATTACTGTAGAAAACTTCACAATCTAAACATCTTCAATAATCCTCATGAAACTAGAACGTCTTTAAAACCTTCAGCACAACAATTCTTGAATGGAATTCCTCAAATGGATAAGAGGGTTTTTGTTCTTTGATTTTGATGCTAAAAGAGTTTTCGTCTTTAGGCAAAGATGAATAACAAAAGCTCAATCTTCAAGAAAAGGGTTGTTTGCAAATGATAATGGATATCATTCTCTCTGCTCGACTTCTTTTATAACTTTTTGAGGGGAATTTAATATTATTTTCTTGTTCTCCTTTTTTCCACAGCTTAATTGAGAAGTGTCTAGAAAACCTTTTAATTAAACATTACTTTTGGCCCCCTTTACTAATGACACTTTATAACATCACATTGGCCCTCCTTTAATAAGAACGTATAAGTCGCCCTTTTATAAAGTTGTTTCATAAAGTGACTAAGGCAACTAAAGTTATTATTTTCTAAAATAATTCCGTCACCTTAACCTTTAGCCTACCGGAAATAAAATAATAGGCTATGGGTCTCCTAATAGACTTCACTAAAAAAAGGGGACACGACAATCATCTTTTCTAATTTTTAATTCATTTCCCTGCCTTCTCCTAAAGTGTCCAAAAACACCTTTTTAAAATAACATTACATTAGGCCCTTTTCTAGAGACACTTTTAATATTATATTGACCTTTTTTTAAAATAATAATAGATAAGTTGTCCTTTCTACAATGTTATAAAATAAATTCACTAGAACAACTTAAGGTATTATTATTAACTATTTCCTCAGCTCAATTATTTAGAAAAGAGGACATGACAATCAAATATTGGTCTCTGCTTTAGCTAGTTGGAAGTTGAGTTTACCCTCCTTTAAATCTGAAAATCTTGCTGTAGGTATTGATCGTTGATAGTTTGGCGCTTGTATCTGAGACAAAAACATAGTCAATTAGATATTTACATTTATGCAAAACCCCCGTGAAATCTTGTACAGAGTGCATACTTGTAAACTCTGTTAATAGCTTTAGGTTTAGGTAGGTCTTAGGGAGCTTTCCATTATAATTTGAAGAATGGTTCTAGCATATGTGCTATTCCGTTTTGTGTTGTTTGGCAATAGACAAATTAAAACACTAACACACGAAAACACAATAACTTGACTTCAAAGTTCAATGACCATTTCTGCAGCATAAGTTTGACTTCATTTTGTTATTGTTTTAATTTGTCCTTTTCATGACAACTCAAATAGGAACAGTGTGTGAGGAAATTCTCCCTACAAATTTGTAGGGGAAGCTCCTTGATTTAAATTACTTCTAAAATCTAAACAATTAACAACTTTACTACTCATGCACACTGTCCAATTTTATCATTTGGGATTTTACATGAGATTAAAATGTTGAAAGCAAACTAGACCTAGCTTTTTGATCTTGAAGGTTGGAGCATAAGACTTGTAAAGTTCTGATCTCACCGTGAGGTTTTCCTATTTATGCAACTTGAACACTAATGCTTTCCCCTAATTAAAAGCAAATATTAGCATAAACGTATTGACGACAAGATTGATTAAAACAAATTATCTAACACTAATGACAGTAAATGAAGTGCAAGATTTGAGGGAAAGTAATCTCTTTGAATTATACAAAGCTATTTTGAAGAATAAGGACAAATGTTACACAAAGTTAAACATGAATCCTTTATTACCTACTTATCAATTTCACACAACAAAACACAATAATTTGATTTATCAAAATTGAATGAAAACTTCTGGAGCATACGTTTTGCATAAACTCTCATTACATTCTATGTGCTCAAGACACTTATTTATAATCTCATCAGAGGCAGCTTTTAGGGATCAAATAATAATAAAATAATCTCAGTAAAGCCCCGCTTTAAAGCAATCCTACTCTATCTATTGTAAAGAGGAAATAGAACACTTAAAACAGCCCAGAATAGGTTCTCCTTTGCTTTAAATCTACTTTCTTCTTGACACATGCTGATTTTGAAGATGAATGGCTATGCTTTGTTGATTTTTTCTTTCAAAACTCTTGACTTCGGCCTCAGATCGGGTGACCTCCTTATTGAGACATTCGACTCTGTTTATCTTTGCTAAACATTTCTTCAGTAACCTTGATGATGGGTGCTTGTCACCTATTGCACATCATTTGTTTTAAAAATTTCCCTTAATCTGCATAGCAGACTACCTTCAAAGCTTTCACATGTTTATATATTTTGTAGCCTACCTTATCTTTTGTAATGTCCCAAATTATGAGCTAAGCGTGATTTGCTAGTTGATTTTGTCCTATGCATGGAGAACCGGAAAGTTGGATCAACTAGTGTGTTTTTGAGCTACATGGGAAATGCAATATTGGAATTGTATTTTCAATTATGAGGTTGGTTTTGATTTTTAATGATTGCATATGATTCATAGCTGGCCGCCAAACATGAAGGAAGGATATATTAAATGCAACATTTATTTATTAAATGATTGCATTGGATCGATGGAATATGAGGACGATTGGGTTTGTGGAAATTAAATGATTGCATTTAATTTGATATTGAGCTTTGAAAAGATTTTAAATGCAAATTTTATTTATTAAATATTTGCATTGGAGCGGTTGAGGGTTTTTATTAAATGCAAATATCATCATTTAATGCATGTGCATGAGGTAGTTGTGGATCGATGCAAGAATAGAGGAGCATTTTAAATGCAAGTTCATAAATTGAATGCCAAGTCGATTATGTCAAGGATCAAGATTTTAAATGCTTTGAAGGATATTAAATGCTTGCATTTGGATAGATTGGTTTATTTAATACATTTCATGAAGTGGTTAGTGGTCGTCCAAGGCAAGGAATGATTTTCAATGCAAAATCAAAATATTTAATGATTGCACACAAGCCGCCACCGCCCATGCAAGGAGAGTACATTGCTATTGAATCGATCCATTTGAAGGAGTTGTAATTCATTTAAAATAATTGAAGATTGTTTTAAATGAAAGAGTTTGATTGTAATTCATTTACAATTGTTCAAGTTCGTTGATTCTCATTGGTGGAATTCAAATTTCAATTCAAAATTGCCAAGGAGATGGACGCCTATCCATGGAGGAGTTAAATAGAGGACTTGAACATCAATTTGCAACTTATGATGCTATGGTATGTTTCTCTCTAATTGATTTTTTGGCTGAAGATTTCGATTTTCATGCTAATTTGCAAGGTGATGACCCCTTGTATATGTATGGTGATGACCCCATACAATTTGTGAGGTGATATTGTTCTAATATTCACCATTGAGCTTAATATTGCAGGTTTAGACAAGTATTGGGAGCTATTTGATTGATGTATTGAAGCCCTTGATCCATTGGTGTCACTATCAAGGTAGCAATTGGGCTGATTGCATCATTGGAGTGAGATTTTTATATGTTGCAGACATAGATGCAAGACTCGCCGTTAACTCACCGAGTTTTGAAAAACTCGCGAGTTTTTCCAAGCCGCGAGTACTTCATGCAAAAACTCGCCAAAAAAAAAAAACTCGAGTTTTTCTGAAAAACTCGCGAGTCCGTGCAAAAAATTCGGCCTGCGTGAAAAGTGCGATTTGGACGGCGTTTAAAGGTATTTTGTGACTTATTTTTGGTCATTCTACTTGCTCCAAATGAGAAAAAAACCCCTCCCAAGCATTTCACACCTATTTGCAGCAATTTGGCATCGAAAACTTGCATCTATGGAAATATCAGATGATCCAATTGATTTGGATGAGATAGATCCTTACAGTGATTGGACAGGGCAGGATGAGCAGCCTTCATTGTTTTCTGAGGATGAGATCTATGATTTGGAGAGACAGGCAATGGAGGAGGGGGCTACCGCTGGAATCGATGGATTGGGATTCTCATTGGATGACATTGAGGATGAGGAGGATGAGGAGACATTGCCACCAGGACCACTACCAGCATCTACATTCAGGATGGAGGTTGAGCCACGGTTTGTCATGCCGAGGAGGGAGGAGCCACAACAGATTCCTAGGACTAGACCTAGTTCTACCACTCCCCTAGTTTTCAGTAGACTTGGGAAGGGGAAGAGGAAGATGTAGTATTTTACTATTTAGTATTTACTTTCAGTTTTACAAAAACAATTTGCTATTTCCATTTTGTTTCAGACTATCCGTATCAGCGCATTCCTCATGAGGATGCCATTTTGTACCCAATTTACTTTGAAATCAATCAAATACAACTAGACTCAGCTTGTTTCTCATTTATTGACTTGTTGGATGCATCTAATAATTGAATTTTGCAAAAAAAATGTGTTTTTAATGAAATTTAAACAATTTTTTAAGTTGTCGAGTTTTTTGCCGAGTTTTTGCGAGTTTTTTGTCGAGTCGAATTTGTCGGGCTTGGCGGGTTTTTGCTTTTGGCGAGTTTTTCAACTATGGTTGCAGGGACTGAAATTTCATAACAGCGAGATATTCATTTTGTTTCAGGGCTTTTTGAGCATTTCACACAGATTCCAAGGGCTGGGAATTGCATAGGAACACCTTCATTTGGCTTAGGAGTGAAGATTTGAGGGTTTGGAGACATATTTTCATTGGCTGGGCGAAAAGTTGCACCTACAGCAGTTATATCAGCAAACTGAAATTTTATATCAGTCAATTGTTTCTTCATTTCCAAGGCTGTTTTGTTCAATCTTTGGCTTGGAATCAATTGCCAAGTATTTGTACATGATCCTACTTGAAGAAGGGATCAATTGGATGTCATTTTGATGTGGAAAACTTGATGTATAATGGTCTGATCCTGAGTGACTGATTTTTGTAACAGCAGTGAATAAATAAAGTTATTTGGAGCTCCTTTCATCATTTATCCATTGGTTGATCATATTTTCATATGTATTTGATTGTGTGTTGAATTGGATTTCAATTTTGGTGTTAAAAGTTGATAGATATTTTCAGTTTTAAACAATAAGGTCTCTTATAGTGGTATCAGAGCATTCAAAATTTCAGTCCAATATCCATTAGGGATCTTACATCTTTGTCGTCTTCCATTTTTTGTAGTGATTAATATAATAAACATATTACTATTAAAATTACTGTATCTATATTTTTCTTTGTTGATCATCTGATAGAGAACATGTTACTGTGTTTCTCTATTTAAAAATTCCCTCTCCTCATTGAGGCCGTAAGATACTTATATTATCCATTTTTAAATGATTATATATATATAATTTATGAGCCAAGTAGGTTGCCACCTAGGGCTCTGTGAATTATGCATATTTTATTATTGAGGCTGTTCTTCAGTTGTATTCTGAATTTTTGCAATGAGTAATACAAGAAACCTATCATTTCTTGCAGACCTTATAATTATATGTTATTATTTGAATGTCAATAATCTATGTACAGAAAAATCCTGTGTTTGTATCTTCCAAACATACTTAGATGATAGCTTGCTTCTATAACCTTTAATTTTTGACTCCCTGATGTACTGTTGTGCTCATTCTTATAGGTAATGTTTCATCTCTTCACACTCTTATGTACTGTTGTTCTCAGTATGATATATGTCAACTACTGTTCTTGGCATGTAGCTTGTGTCTTAAATATTCTGCATGTTAGTTGCAAGGATTCTTCCTTTGTATTTGCTGTGCACTTATATATAGAAAATTATCAAGGAAAAGTAGACCAACTTTTGGATCTGTTATAATCAATTGTTCTTTACTGAGATCCATAAATGACGTGAAATTCCCAACCTTGTTTGACATTGGACAGACTGGTGTACATCCCAATGCAAGGGACAAGAGGGGTAAGACTCCCCTCCATGAGGTTCTCTCTCTCTATCTCTCTCTCTCTCTCATTGTCAAAAAATGGCAAAACATTGGTTTTGTGTAAAGCATGATAATTGAGAGAAAGACAATATTAGTTTATTCAATGTTTAGAAGAAATTACTAGCAGCTGTTATGGAATGCTTATGGTTTTCTATTGTGGAAAAGGATTTGATGACTTTCCTTAAGTATTGAACTATTTCTACAGAACTCCTTGTCTTGGTCACATGTAATGTCTTAAACTGATTTTTTTAAATTTTTACAAATATTTGATGAAATGCGTAAACCCTCACACTTTCCGATCACCAAGATCTTGATGTGGGCAAGGTGAGAGCATATGGTGGCTGGGACACTAACTACTAGCAGCAAGCAACACAGTTCTACAATGCATGCAATAACTGGAAATGAAATAGTTAAACTAAAATTTTGGTGGCATAGCCTTCTAGACTTACAAATCTATTCTAAATTGGTGGAGAACCATCCAGTTATACATTAAACATTACAATAAAATACTGAATTGATAGCAGCAATCTCTTATGAAAATTTCTATAACAACAAAAGATATCAATACTACAGTCAAGGTATTCTCTGAATAACAATGATTTGAAGGAATAACAATACCCAGCTGTAGAAAAAATGACCAGCATAAATCTAATTGATATGGCTGTTGTAGAATATTGCAGACCCTTTGAATGATGAAACACTGCTGAAACTCCAAACAAATGCCAATAAATTTTGAATATATTGCCTTGGAATGATCAACTCTGCCCCAGATAGGCACAACTCTCTATACAAGTGTACAATTGACTGTAATACTGAAAATAGAACCCAAAACTTAGAAATGAATCAGCAGTTTGATCAAATGAATTGCAGTTCCCTTAATAGGTGCGGCAGCTGCTAAGCTGTGAACTGCAACATATAATACATGCTTGTCCCCTTATCTCAAGACAGAGCAACCCCAAAATGTGTATGGGACCCACTAGTTTGTACAGCTGGTAGTACCAATAGTCATTGCAACACAAGTTAATCGCTCCACCTTGAATTCATTTGATTCCTCCAATGAAGGTGCGGTGTCTTTTAGGAGTTCATATGTCATCCACTAAAGCTGCGCCAATGCTTCTATCACTTGGCTAAGCTTGCATGGTCTCTAGTCAAAATGGCAGGATCATTAAATAGACACAAAATAGCAACAATTGGATTTGCTATGAGAAAATAGAATATAGGTAATATCTCTAAATCAACACTATCACTTCACACACTACAAAATCTGGAAACTCGTCACCACAACCAAAGAAACTGGATACTTCACACAACACACACAAATTTGGAAAACACAACTTATAATATATCCTGAAAGTCCCACGAAACCAAAACTAGAGCTGGAAACACACCAAACTGAAATATATATTTATTCTAAAAATCCCACACCACACAAACCAACTGGGAAATTGGAAATCTTCTCATAACCCAAAACTCAACTGAACCGGAAATACTTCTGCAACTTTTCTGCACATTGATGACCCATGAATGGAATCACTCTAATGGAAATGAGAGTTTTCGTTCTCAAATTCAATCTTTGCAGCACACAGGTAATCCTTAGATGGAAGTACTTATATGAATAGGAGGGTTTTTGTCTTCGAATTTGTTTGCCAAAAGGGTTTTCGTCCTTAGGAGGAAAGATGGACATATGTTTGATCTCAAGAAAGAGGGGGTTTGATTTATAAACTGGAATATTTTCATCTATGCACAAAATCTCCTTATATAGGCTCTTTGAGGGAATATAATATTATTTTTCTTTTTCCTTTTTCCCTCCAAAACTTATTTCATAAAGTGTCTAGAAAGTACATTACTTTTGGACCCCAGCCTTAGCGACACTTTATTAAATCTATTTTAAAAACAACTTTTTAATAATAAAACATAAATTGTCTTTTTAAAATATAATATAAAGTTACTTTTTTGGGCAACTTAAGTTAAATTATTAATTATTTCCTTAGCTCAAAAAGAGGACATGACAACTCGCCTTTCCTGAAATTGCTTGTCTTCAAGCACTACTAATTCAACTCTTCAACTCCTCCTGATTGAACCTTTCTGCAAATACTAGGATCCCAAATCAATCTTGGGAATTTGCAATTCCCGATCCTCAATCCTTCGTGTGATGCATTTGGCTTTTGCTGCACCTTATTGATATAATTAGGAGTTGGAAGCCTTGCACTAGGTGGTCCTTTTTCAACTATCTTAGTGAGTGAATCATCTAAGTTTTCCCCCATGATAGTTGAATCATGAACCAATTGGGATCTAGAAAAAATTTGAAAATCATCTGTCTTCAGTTTGGAAATCAGTACCCTGTTTAGACCATTCTTCATGTTGGCTTGATTTTGTGCAAATGTCCTCTGAAGTGTCATGTCCCCATTTTCGGAGTGATCTCACATGGAGGTGATGATTAGCCTATTCACCATTCCCGTAGGCTAATTAACATGGTAAGGGAATGATTTTGAGTTTGAGCTTGGTCTTTGAAGATCAAAATAATAATATTGGCTCAACTAGTGATTTTTATTGTGTTTTGGCTAAGTGTTGCTAAGGAATATTGTTTATTTAGCCAAATTATCAAAGTTCCTCTAGAGGATAGAGAAAGGGAAAATGGAGAATACAATATTTAAATTGTATTTTCATCATTGGATCGATGGATGCCAAGTAGACAAGGAAAAATGAAATCTTTAATTACATTTTTCAATATCTATTTTGTTATTGGGTTCTAACGCATGGATACGGGATTGCATTGAAATGGATGCTAAGGATCATTCGCCCAATGGAGATAAAGCCAATTCAAATGATACATTGGATCAACGCTTGAATAAGGTTTTCTAAATGAGCCAAGCGGTTTGCTAACTCCTTAAACTGAAGTTCCAGATCCTTCTTGTCAAATCTGTTGATCAAACGGGCTGTAAACTCTACATACGAAGTGATTTGATCATGCCCTAGTGTGACCTTCCCATTACTCCACCACTTGTGTGCTACTCCCTCCAAATGTAATGCCGCATAAGTGATGGCATTCAACTCAGGCATGGGACCGATCTACAAGTAGCTATCCAACTTCTGCACCCAAGCCCTAGCAGTGGTCTTTCCTAATCTGTCAAAGTAGGGAAATGTCATCTTACTCACCTTTTGTGACTCCTGGTTCTAAGGTCTGCCTCCTCTGCGAGGTCTATTCTTTATCCTTATGTCATAGTACTCCGCAAAAGTCATCTCCGCTCTGAACTCTGCACTAGAAGCCCTCCAATCTCTCAGAATCTCCTCCTGAAACTCGGCCTGTGTAGGATCTTGTTCAGGAACTTGGTTCTTGGGAGCAAAGGTCAAAATACCAGGTTTGTCACCTGCCGTAAACTGTGAAACTCTCCTATGAGTCATTGAGGCCTCATCCTCATCTCTGAACTTGTATCTTTCACCTTGGTTCCTTTCTCCGTTATTCCTGTCCCCTTGGTTCCTATTGCCATTATGTCTATCACCCACGTTATGCCTGTTCCTGTCTCCGTCATTGTCTCGGTTCCTGTCACCATTATTGTGTCTATGCCTATCACCGTCATTGTTTCTATTCCTGTCACCATTGTACTTGTTCCTGTCACGGTGATTATCTCTGTTATTCATTCCATCTCAGCTGGACGAGGACATGTGCTATCTCTGCCTGTGAGTCCCTCAACTCATGTCGGGAATCCCTCAACTCCCTCTCTAGGGCTACTGAGCTCCTGGTTAGCGTATTCATAATCTCTCGTCGGCTCGGCTCCTCAACTTCCCTGTCACCCATCTCCTCTAAAGACTCTGAATGATGTGGCAACTCCCCTGAAAATGGGTCTGTGCGTGAAACTAAGGAATCTTCGTCAGTAGCTGCAACCACTATCTGTTCCTCAAATGGATCTACTAAGGGCACCGGTTGCTCAAGTTCTACAAACTGTGGTATTTCTCTCTCCTGTGTTCCTTGCCTTGCCCTGGTATTTCTAAAAGGCTATCTGTCTGTCGGTCGCATGTCTCATTTTTTCAACTGCATGTCATATTAACCCCACAGGATGGCAAGATTTTCTGCTCTGATACCAGTGTAACATACAACCCTGTTGTGTATGTCTTCTGATGCCAATGTTTTTTTTGTGTTTTTGAATGTTTTGGGTTTAGGTTTTCATTACATGTTTTGCATGTAGTGATATTGCATAAAGTACATAGAATATAAACAATATATTGAAAACCCATAAAAACTATTGCATAAATCAATAAACTGATGAAGACCCAGATTGTATTATAACAAAATATCAATTATAGTAACATACCCATGTCAGGGTTCAACACTTCATGTCAAGCCTGTGCCGGACCAGCAACATATCACCATGAAAAATGCTTACAACTTCAGATCATGGTAAGATCTTGGGTTACAATCAGGAGCAGCAATGATATGACCTCCAAATGCCAAGATTGAAGCAATGAAACAATGCAAATGAAGGTTATTTGATTTCCCACAAACCCACGTCACCCCAAGGAAGTACGGCCAAGCTGGGACTACATAAACAATGAAGTTGACACTAAAAACCACCCAATAATCTCTGCTTTTTGCTCAGAACTTTCTGCAGTAGCCACACGATGAGAATGAATGCAAAATCAGGCCCAAAACCAGTGTAAATCTATCTAAGTGGAGAGTATGACCTCTTGGGTAGTGTTGTGACCTAATCACACATCGCCCCATTGCCAATGGGGACCCCCCCCCCTTTTTTTTGAGCTCCAGTGTCTTGCTTTAGTCTTGGATGATGTCTTAGCACTCTTTCATGATGAAGTCAGTGGTGTTTGAGTCAATAGCTTCGTGTCGAAAGCCATAATCCCTTGGAGTGTGTCAAATTCTGAGTCCGGCAGCGAGATGAGTGTACCTTAATCTAAAAGGAGGCTTGCACCTTATCATCCTTTCAAACCACTCCAAACTATGGTCCCTTATGTGAAATTGATGTTTTAACCCTCAGAAGGCCTTAGACATTGAAAGCTTGACAAGGAAATGACCCTAGAGTCAGGGCGCAAATCCACTCCTGTGCATATCAAGAAGTGCGCCTTAGCTAAGAATGTGTGGAGTTATCATTAATAGTGACAAGTTGATGCTAGAAAGCATCTTGAGGGTTTAAACTTAGTCCAAAGTGTTTCAATCATGCTGGGCGCAACTTCACATCTGTAAAAGCTCAAATGTGTTGTAAGAACCCTGCTGGTTCTAACTCTGACCACTGCTGAAATATGAATTATTTTCATAATTTTTGTTTGTTTTATGATTTTTATTATTTTTTGTGATCTTATAGACTAGACAGAAGATGCAGAAGGGGGTTTCAGTTTTCTTGAAATGTGTGATTTTTGCCAAAGATGGCATAAGATACAACATGCAAATAAGATCTAAGACATATAAAAAGAATTGAAACCAAATTCTGAATTTAAACTACATACCCATCAAATCTGCACTTTGTATTCATGTAGAAGCTGGAACAACAAAGGAAAATGCATACAAGTGCTGGGAATGGCCTGGGAGAGGCTCTACATGACAAAAGGTATGGCTGATCTGAAATAAAATGCTGATAACATACTGCTGCAAACTCAGATCTGCAATTTAACCACTATAAACTCGTCCAATGAAGCCCAAACGAAGACCCAGAGTAGGCCCTCCACAATGGTGAACTGGGTTAGCGTCCAATCCACAACATTCCCTAAGAGTTTTCGTTCCCAGAGGACTGAAAATTTCTGCAACTCTTCATCAGAGCTCAGATCTACAAAAAGCTGATTGAAAAATGCCAAAAGAATAACGCAAAAAGTGAATCCAAATTCACTTTATGAGACTCCCAAGTTGGGCGTCCACTTTTAGGGTTCAAGAGGCATCAAAAATAAGAATCTTTGAGAGATTCTTTTTATTCATGAAAACTCCTAAGTTGGGCGCCCAAGTTGAGGGTCCAACTCCATTAAAAAGGCAACCTTTTTAATACAACGTTGTGTCATCAAGGTGGGGGTCCTTTTAATATTTTATTAATATAAAGTGACATTGTAGATCACTTTATTTTATTCATATTAAATATTAAAGTCAACACTTCAATATTTAACCTTTATTCCATTTCCATCACCTGGCCATCTGGAGCTGAAAACTGATGATGCACGTGCCATGAAGGTGAAGTCGCCAATTGGCAGGCTAACTGACAGTCCCCTCCTAAAAATAGGGATACCTCCTAAAAAATAGGAACTGTGACCAAATCTCCCAAAATGCTCCTGGAGGTCCCCTGATGCCTCCTGGTCAACTCTTAGTCAAACCCTAAAAAATAGGGACCCTAAAAAATAGGAAACTGTCGCAAATTGTCTGGAATGGCCTGTAAAGCTTCCTGCTAAGCTCCACTGCCCCTGGATTGGTCCACTAACCACTCTGTTGACCTACGGGAACCCAAATAATAGGCCAACCACTGCACATCCATGTGTTGCCTAGGAAGGGGACATTACATGTGCGCCTAGCAAAGTATGCTTTAATCCATGAGCTTTGAAGGTGTTGAGTGTCAAAATCTCTCCTTGAGCATTCATAATGACTTGTAATCATAAACGATGAAGTGAACATCCCTCAAAGCTAGGTGCCAATTTTCATCTATAGAGACCTAAATATGCGCCTTGAGCAAGGAGAGGTTAAAACTTGTGAAAGTAAGTGGCGCCTTCATAGGATAAGCTTCCCTTGAATATCTCTGATGATTTGAATCACTCAAAACTTGAAGACTCCTCAATCATGTTAGGCGCACTTTTGCATCTTTGGAGTCATCTATGAGCGCCTTAGCATGAAAGGAATGTCTCAACCAATGATAAATTGCGCCTGAAGGAGAATGACCTTTGAAGTTCATAAGAGTGATTGAAGTTCACAAAATACTCATCTTGAGCTAGGCGCATTTTAGCTTCTAAACAACCCCATATGTGCGCCTAAGGCAAAAAGGGCATGAAAGCATGAAATTTGATGTCATTTGAGGTAGAAAGTCTTCTAGATACCTTCGCACTAGATTGAAACCTCCAATTTGAACATGATTATCATCTTCAAGGTTAGGCGCAATTTTGCATCTCAATCATCATTTTCTGGCGCCTTCAAGGTAAAGGGTTTGAAACCATCATAATTGGCGCCTAATAATGAATTGTTCTCTTGAAAGTATGAACAAGTCTTTGAAAGCATTAGAATTTTAAAAGAGCAAAGCCTAAGTCTTCTAGGCGCACATTCCCGCTTCCACAAACCAAAATCAGCGCCCAGCTAAAGGGAGGCTTGAAATCTTCAATTTGAGCATGTTTGTCATCTCTAAGTGAGGCGCAACTTTGCATCTTTACAACCTCCTTTGAGTGCCTAGACATGAAGTGGTCTTCGAGAAGCTTAAACATGAATTTGAAAGTGTTAAGAGTACCCAAAAACCAGCCAAGTGTGCTAGGCGCACATTTCATCTCCTTTAAATATCAATGTGTGCCTTAGGGAGAAATCACATGAATTGACATGCAAGGGTAAGCGCTTGTGGAAGAGAAGCATGTTAAGTCATGTTTAATTGTTTGAAATCATAAAAATGACAAACTTGAAGCTAAATGAGTTTAGGCGCACTATTGCATCACTAGAGACCTAGATTGGCGCCTCAATAAGGAAGCCTGAATGTACCTTACAAACATGCGCCTAGAAGTGGGGAGGCCTCTTAGAGGATTTGAGAAGTGATTTGAAACCTTGAAAGCATGTTTGAAACCCTTAAATACCAAGAATTAGCCCCAAAGAGAGTAGGCGCACCTTACTACTAGTAGCAACCCAATTGGTGCCTCAAAGAAACCACACAAATCCACATCATTAGATAGGCGCATTGAGAGAAATATTCATTCTAAAGCATATTCAATAGCAAATGGGACTTAGGCGCATTTTACTCTTCTGCACACCTCAATGAGCGCCTAGGAGAAAATTGCATGAAACGACACGTTGATTGGGTTCCTGCCATCCTGTTGGCGTTTAATTTAAAAAGTCATTGAGCTCACATCAGAATTATCTGAGTGACCAGCACTCATTCATATTTTCAATTACATTATTTTCTAGTCTAGTTTGAAATATGGGTACAGATAGTGACAAACAAATTGTATTTGGTGATTGGAAATGGTTAGCAAGAACGATACATGAACATGGTAGTAAACTTGGTAAAACTCCACAATCTAGATATGATACATTATGCATTTTGATAAGACTGGAAGAAAGCTGAGTATGGTAGAACAATCACCTTCTGCAATACTTCAGATATCTATGGGTTGTAGTCGGTCATAATTGTAGTCGGTTGTAGTCGGCCAAGTAAATAATCATGAATTAATTAATGTTGTGCACAGTTAAGTTTATGAGTGTTATCGGGTTAACCCTGACGGTTGGATAGTTGTGGAGTTGTTGCCAACGGTTGGTATCTCAACCAACCTTGGCATAAGTTATATATTGAGTCGATACTTGTAATCGAAAAGCAACATTGTGACAGTTTAGTGTAATACTGATATATTCAATGAATGGAACAATGCTTTATTCTGTGTAATTTTGGTATGAATCATACGCTTTATAGTTATTGTTGTATATTTCCGTTTACTCCAAGTTTTGTCTGAAACATCATATTGCGGGTAAACATTTGGCACCATTGCCTAAGCGAATCTAGTGAACATCTAGACGAGAGAATGGCGTCGTGATGGGGTAGCCGACTGAAGAGCCAGTACAAGCAAACGAGGATCGTGAAGATGCTTTGACGGAAGACCACTGCAGTTTGTGGGAAAACTCGTTGAAGGACCACGTATGGAGGGAGGCTCTTAGGCGAGAGATCCCTCAGTTGGTCATTTGGGATCAATTGCACGTCAACCAAGAGGTTGACCATCTCCTCACCCGAGTAGCAATTAATGCCCATACAACTCAATAAGGATAAGAACCGAGTACCAAGTGGGCACGAAACACCAGAGGAAAGAAAACGAAGATCATTGAGATTAAAGGAACAAGAAGAACGAAGGAAAACACTGAGACAAATTGCCAATGAACACCGTCATGCCGACGAAGGAATTTTCAAGACACCGCTGACAAATAAAGAAAAGGGGAATGAAAATGAATTGACAGAAGAAATTGAAAACAGCATACACCGCATTGGAGAGTTATCCATATCGGACGATGAAGGGCCGAGAGTTGGAAGATTGAGCCTAAGACCCCAGGGTAGAGGGAGTATCGGAATGAACCCAAGGAGACTCGAGGTGTAGAGGACGCCGACAAAGGACGCGGGGAAGACTCGAATGTGGCTAAGAGTGCAAGTGACGCACCGGGACGTTGCGAGAAAACCAGTCCAATCAGGTCCAATGCACAAGGAGGGCATTGGGGAAGGATGGTGACTCCGCCAGCCGAGAGGCAGAAGCTGCCAAAATTTACGGGGAATGGGTCAGAAGATCCAGTACGGCACTGCAAGACGTGCAAGACGATTTGGATAGCCAATGGGCAAGATGATGTGGACTACTGGTTGAAAGCATTTCCAGTGACACTGAGAGATAGTGCCATAGATTGGTACACAGATCTGGAAGTAGCATAGAAAGCCTCATGGCAAGAATTGAAGAAGGCATTCCATAGTGAATTCAAATTGCTGCGAGATGATAATGAAATAGTAGCCGAAATTTACAATACCAGGCAAGGAAAGCACGAAAATGTGCGAGCATATAATCGGAGACTCAAGGAGTTGTTGGGAAAACTAGAGACTCAACCAGCCGACAGATTGAAGAAGAGATGGTTCATCGAAGGATTACTTCCGTCATTGAGGAAGAAAATAAAAGTCGTACCTCCGTCATCGTACGCTGAAGCGTACAATCGGGCGATGGATATAGAAAGTGAAAATAAGACACCCTCCTGAGGAAAGAAGAAGACTGACAATGAGGAGAGTACTGACGACAGCAGCGATGGGGAATCAAAAACCATCCAAGCATTAAGAAGAGATATGTTACGCATGATGAAAGAATTCAAGGCCGACAAAGAAACAACGGAAGAGGGCCGAGAGTTGTGGTGCACTGACTGCAAAGGAGGACATATAAAGGCAAATTGCCCGAAGAAGCTGTTCTGCGATATCTGCCAAGTGATGGGACATTCCATCAAGGAACGTCCATACAATCTGAAAGCAAGGGGTACGCAAGTACTCTTCACTTAGGGAGAACCGTCAACACCGCCGAATACACCACCGAAACCCCAGTACAATAGCCATGGATCCCTTGGAGGTTACCGAAGCAACAGAAGTCCAAGAAGCAAGATACAGTACGATGGTAAAGGAAGGCCCATGATACAATGTCATCAATGCAATGAGTGGGGGCACTTTGTAAGGGATTGCCAGAGCAACAACTAGAAGCCAAATGCATTATGCAAGCGGTGTGGGCCCGGTGACCATGAAGAAAAAGATTGCCCAAAACAAAAAGGGGTGAACCTTATCAATGTCGAGGAAAATGATGAGATCCTTGCTGTCACTCGAGCACAATGGAAAAAAGCCACTTATCCAGACCCCAGAACCGAGAAGGAGAGACTCTGGGATGCCAGAAAAGAAGTGGAGATGGTGATGGAAACAGAAGGGAAGAACAAAAAAATAACCACCGTGCGATCAGAGTTAGACAAGAATATTGTACATCAGGTGTTGCAGACCACTGTACCCATCAGGATGGCGGATCTTCTACAAAGCATGCCACAACTGAGGATGGCAATTTCTAAGGCGATGGTAGGAAACCCAAGTGGGGAAACAAAAGACGAGGATGTCATAGTGGAGCCACCGCCGAAGGGAGAACAAGTGATCGACCCGAGGCTGTTGGTAGTTGACATGGGGAAGAGACCAGCCGTCGTACACATGTCAATCGGTGGATGCTACCTGACGAACACAATAATCGACGGAGGATCCGGAGTGAACGTGTTGACAAAAGATACATAGAAGTGCCTTGGAAAACCTACTTTATGGCCACAAAATTTCCAGTTGGTGGGAGCAAATCAGCACAGAATTAAAGCGCTGCGAGTACTAATGGCTCAAAAAGTGAAGATTGGCACCCAACTCTTTCTGTTAAACTTTGTAGTCATAACAGCACGGAATGCGTCGTATGATGCATTACTCGGCCAAGGGTGGCTGATAGCCGCCAAGGCCAACCACAACTGGAAAAAGAACACCTTGTCGATAGAAAACAAGGGTAAGAAGATCGTCACGGATCTAAGAACACAGGCTGTAAGGCAAGAGTTGGCATCAAATTCCGATACAGACGGAGGGGAGTCAATTGGCAGAGGACCAATAGAACTTGATGAGGAAGGAGTATTAAAACTGCAAGAATGTTCTGAGGATGAAACTAATTCCTTTAGTGGGCTCTTCCACTGGCAGATGGAAGATTACGAGTTCTTTCAACTGGAGTGTAACATGATTTCAATAAGAGGAAGTGGCGAATGCTCTCGGGCGACTAGTGAAACACTCAGCAATATTGGGCCCAGTGAAACATTGCTGATAAATGAAGCACTGGATGGATTGACAAACACTTGACCACTTGGCAAGAGGGAACCAGTAATGAGTGACAAAGGGGAGGAAGGTAATAATCAACTGGAAGTAACAGAGCAACTAGTGGCAGAGACAAGACGACCAGAACAGACAAGTCGACCAGGAGAGGCACAGAAAGAATGTACAGAGGGTGAAGCCAAGATAGATGATACACTTGCACATAAAATTGAACCAGACAAAGTGATCAGGTATGAGGAGCCATTGGCAAACAAGGTGAAATGGGGTGATGTCATGTCCCCTCTTTAGCTCTGTCTAGCAGAGACATGAGAGTTGGCCTATCATCCGGGTTCCCGTAGGTCAGCGGAGTGGTTAGGGGACCTATCCAGAGGCAGTGGAGCTTGGTAGGGAGCTTTACAGGCCTTTCCAAACAGTTTGCAACAGTTTCCTATTTTTTAGGAAGGGTTCCTATTTTTTAGGGTTTGACCGAGAGTTGACCAGGAGGCATCAGGGGACCTCCAGGAGCATTTTTGGAGTTTTGGTCACAATCCCTATTTTTTAGGAGGTATCCCTAATTTTTAGGGAGGCACTGTCAGTTAGCCTGCCACGTGGCGACATCACCAGTGGCATGGGCTACAGCAGTTCTCAGTTCAGAATGGCCAGGTGATGGAATTGGAATAATTATTGAATATTAAAGTGTGGCTTTAATATTTGATAAAAATAAAATAAAGTGAGTAACAAATGTCACTTTATATTAATAAAATATTAAAAGGACCCCCACCTAGATGACACAATGTTGTGTTAAAAAGGTGGCCTTTTAATAATGAAGTTGGACCCTCAACTTGGGCGCCCAACTTATGAGTTTTCATTAATAAAAGAATCCTTCAAAGATTCTCATTTGTGATGCCTTTTTGAACCCTAAAGTGGACGCCCAACTTGGAAGTTTCATAAAGTGAATTTGGATTCACTTTTTGATCATCTTTTGCATACTAATTTTGAAGCTTCATGGCAGCTCTGAACTCTGAGGAAGGGGGCAGCAACATACAGTCTCTTGGGAACGGAAACTCTCAGGGATTTTGGTGAATTGGACGACAACCTAGTTCATGCTTGTGGGAGGCCTACTCTAGGTCTTCTTTTGTGCATCATTGGACAGTTTCTAGGGCATTCTATTGCAGATCTAAGCTTGCAGCAGTACCAAATCAGCATTATTCTTCAGATCCTTCATTTTCAGTTGCATGCATAGCCTTTCCTAGGCCAATACTATCTTTGTATGCAAGTGGGATTGCAAACCGGGTTTTAAAATGAATACAAAATACAGATCTGATGGGTATGTGCTTCAAATTCTCAGTTGGTGTTTTTCTATCATTTAATTTATATTTTTAGTTTATTTTTATATGAGATTGCAGCTGCATGTATATCTATTTGCTATCTTGGCAAATACACATTTCAAGAAAATTGAAACCCCTTCTACATCTCCTCTCTAGTCTGAAAGAAAACAAAAAAAAATTAATAAAAATCATAAAACAAATAAAATCACAAAAAAAATACTTTATTTCAGCAAAGGGATCCATTAGGGATCTTTCAGGTGATGGAACTAATGACAGGAATCCAGTATTGGAAGCACCCGCCAGAAAGAGACCATACAGAAGGAATAAGGACTATAGAGTATTTCCATAGACTTGCAATGTTTTGGCGATCGGTGACAATCAACACAGAAAAAATGTTCTTTTAAGTGCTTGGGCCAAGCCATGTTCATTGAAATAGATGAAAGATTGTCTAGCAAAATTTTATTTATATATTTCTCTGCAACACCTTGTTGTGAGATATTGTACATCATCATTTAGATTTGCATTTAGACATCAGGTTGCATTGGGTGTTCCCTCTTGCCAGTTGTTTCCAGGTTGCTAGGCATTTCGTGCAGGGTTGGGTATCCTTCATGTCATGAAGGATTCCGGGGAAGTGTAATTGCTTCATGGTTGGGCGGAAAAACGCCTGAGCCATGTTCCTGTCTCTCGGCTTGCGGATGGCCATGTGGGTTAGTGGCGGCTGGAGACAGTGATTCAGCTCTTATTCATTACTTGTACTTGATTATTGTACCTTATTACTCATTATGATGACTTATGGCATGAGAACCTAAGATGTATATTGTATATTCTTTTATAGTGCTAACACCTAGATATGGCACACGGATTTGTAAGATGTAATGTCATTATTGTTGATATATATTGAAATCTATCTTTTTACTTGAGTTGATGTAATTAAGTGGATTATTTACTTCAGTAATTTTTGTTATGGAATGCGTACTTTACAAGATGACAGGGTGTAATGTCCCTTCTCTAGCAAGTCAAAATTTTCACAACCTTGCACACAATTTCAACTTGTAAAAAGAGAACATTAGCAATCAATTCTTCTTATAATACCAACATATCACAATATCCACATGTAAAGATCAAATTCATATACTTTCCACATTTCCTTTTATGGTTAGTAGCTTTATAATCATAACCAATATGCATTTCACATTTTCTCATATCCTTCATGTGTATTCCATGGTTTACCTCGGGAGAGACATTCGCGAGCCCAAATGTTAATCAAACCACTCACCCAATATGAGAGGGCGCGTTGAGACATCACAAGACTCACGGCCGTAGGCCCAAGGGCTTCACGCTACTCCCGGCGATACTTCACCCTTGCTCGGAGAGGCTTATTGCCAGCTCGAGGTCACCTACCATTAAGCCATTTCTAATATCTAGGTCTTACGCAACCACAGGTTCAAGGGCTTCATGCTACTTCCGACAATACTTCACCCTTGCCCTAGGTCTAAGGGCTTCATGCTACTGCCGGCAATACTTCACCCTTAGCTCGGAGGGGCGATACTTCGCCAGCTCGAGTGCTAGACTCTAGCCACTTCCCTAACCACCAGTCTCATACTTATAGTGTGTAGGTGGATTAATGACGAGGCTTCTATTCTCATCCCGGGTATTCCCTGATTATACTTATGAGACTTATCTTTACTATTTCGTTGATTATATTATTTGGCAATATCTAACTTACTCCCTTATAGGAATAACATTCATCATATAGGCACTCCCATGCCTTAATCATAATTATGATCATAATATTATATTTCTATAGGAATAACATTCATCATATAGGCACTCCCATGCTTTAATCATAATTATGATCATAATATTATATTTCCATCTATTCCATGTATTCATTTATTGATAACAATTCCTATGATTATCCTACTTGATTAAGATAACATAGCAGTTATTCATATGTGCATTCATCCTATTCTATCTACTTACTATATCATTTGCTCATTTTTCTATGATAACTTCTTAACATGTTTCAGCTTCTAATTTATGATCAGATTTCTATATTCATTCACGCATTAGCAACTATGATAATCATGTAGTCTGATTTCACTCTAAGATATATGATTATTTCTCACTATTAATCATTCTATGTATTATCATATCTTACATGACGATTTCCTCATTTTACTAAAACATTCCTATATTATATTCAAACAGTTCAATTGCTTAGTTTGGAATATAACTTACAAGATGGAGTTTGCATACCTTTATGTAGCTTGCTGTGCTTACTCCAGATATAATAATGGATTGGTGGCAGACTGAAGATTATAAGATGCTATAATGATAAAGAGATTATATGGTGGCCTGCGATTTTGGTATACTCAGATTTAATATATAAGAGTGGATCAATTACCAATTTGTCGTTCTGCCTTCTTGGTTTAATATTGAGAGATGAATGATTGTTCTTTCTGATTCGGTGATGATGGTTTGTCTCCTTCGATGATGCCAAGATGTTGACCGATTCGATGTGTTCTGATTGTTTTGTTTTATCCAAATGATTCGATGGACACTTATATGATGATTTTGGAAATACTTATATCCTTGCTGCAGAATATATATATATATATAACTCAGTCTTTATTCTCCTTCGATATATTTCTTGTTGTCTTCTTCCTCTTCGATATATTTACATTTTATTGTCTTTTGAGTCTTCCCTATTCAATGCCCCTCTTTCAATGCCCACCGATCTCTATATACCTCTGATCGGTTGCATCCAATAGCCACATCCTCTCACAGCGCTGGTTGTTTCTCTTTAGTTTAGGCACTCTTAATTACCAATTCCTTAATCACATATTAGCTATGATAAGTATTTATTGTTTATGATGTCTCTAGGAATGGGCGGATGAAGATTGTAGGCTGCTATCTTATAATCGTTATTCTTCTAGTGCTGGTCTTAGACTCGATCCCTTAATCTCAAGGCTTGTTTATTGTCTTCTTGGTTGCCGACTTTGTCAACTGTTGTTTTTAACACTTGCCTTAGACTTTTAAAACTCAGTCTTCGAATTGTCACCTCTTCGACATTCGTTTGTCCTATGTAGATTGACGTCTTTCTAATCGGCATATAATAATTCCATTACTTATGTTTACCTTGGCCGCATGAGAGGAATACATATGCGGACGGCTTCATCCCAAATCACCGTCATATTTGATTTGCTATATGAATGTCCGCTGTTTACTTCATCAATATCCCCCATATGATGATCGTTGTGCTTTTGACTATATATGGCTTTTGACTTGTCTTACTTGTCAAGATTGCTTTTACGAAATCATGATCGCTGCTTAGATTGCAGCCTTAAGCGCTGCTTCATAGTTGCTTTCGATATAATAAGATTTATTAATAATATCTATTATAATAATAATAATTATTAATATTTATATTTATATTAATAATTATATTATTTATATTTAATAATATATATTATATATTATATTTGTATTATTTAAATATATTTAATTTTTTAATTTGAATGAATATAATTGATTCAATTACGAATCTTCAATGTGGGGACATGACACAGGGTTTGTTCTTAGAGTTGATCTCATGAACAAGAAACGATTGAACTGTGGCTTATAACTTGACACAATACAGAAATTTTCGTATGGGTACAACACTTGATAAGAATTGCCTACAAGCCTTACACAAAGGTCCTACTGTGCATAGTGTAACAACATGTAGGGCAGCTCTTTTGGATTTTCTTTCCTTAACATTCTTTAGGGAAGCCTTTGTAGTAGCTTGAAGTTCAGGAGCTGATTGGGGGCAAGGCTGTACATCCATATATGAAAACCCTGCCAAGTTGATTTTGAAGGGATAAATGTCCCATGATACTTTCATGGGGCTGGTGCGCCATACTCTTTAAATGTGTAAAAAATATTGGTGGAGAGTTTCTTATTTTATAACCATTTTCCAAGCAAACTTCAAAAAAATTATTTAAAAAAAAATCTATGGGCAGAATCAGAGGAAAAAGTATAAGTCTACTTGGGCTGGGATACACAAGTACTCCTTTTCTATTTTCAACCATTGGAAGTGAAATATCCATTTGTTGGCAGTGGGCTATTAGTCTGTTAGATTTGCTGAAATTTGTCAAAGATTGAATTTGACACTAGATTTAAAGGGTTGAGACACCTTTCACTCTTTGCTAGATTGAGTTCTCAAAGTCCATCCAAGTAAAAAATTTAAAGATCTGATTTTTTCTTTATAATCCATTTTGCATATCTTTCAACTTTTCGCCAATTTATCATGATTGTTTGAATTACTTGTAATGTTTTTGAAAATTAACAATGGTTTTAATGGTTTTTTAAAACAATTGGTAAAAAAAACCCCAATTTCCCAATAGATAGGCAATTTTGGAAACACTTCTGTATAGATATTGTCATGCACTAGCATCTTGTAGAGGATGATGATAAGTGTGACGTCCGCTTTTTGAGCTAGACATGATTTTGGATTGAGCTTGGTTCTAGAGGATGGAAAACTATAATGTTGGCTCAATGTATGATTTTATTTGGATTTTGGTTAAGTGTTATATTGTGATATTTTTCATTTAGCCAAAATATTATGATTTTCTAGCCAAGGATGGGAAAAATAAATGTTGAATGACTAGAAGATGGGAAAGGTGAAAAGATGGGAAAATGCAATATTTAATTGTATTTTTCAATATTCTATTATTTTCCTATGAAGTTGACGCCTAGAGGAAAAAAGGAGAAAAATAAAATAATAAATATTATTTTATTTGCCCATGTGCCAAATCGCCGCCCAAGAAGGAAAAAAAATATTTAAAATAATATTTTTATTTGCCCAAGAGGAGATCGCCGCCCAAGGAGGATGAGAAAAATAATAGTAAAAATTAGTTTTTTAAATAGTGGTGACTTGGGTAGGAGTTAAAAAATAATAAAAAATGTTTTAATTGCCCAAGGCAAGTTGGCACTTGAGGAGAAGGAGAAAGCATTTAATAAAATATTGGTCTTTTCAATTTTGGCGTCCAAGGGAAGTATTTGAAAAAATAATAAAATATTATTATTTTTTTATTTTTAAATGAAGGTGGTTGATGGATGTATTTCATTTAAAATTGTCAAGTTGGAAATTGCATTTGATTGGTGGACTTGAAAGTTTACCTAATTGGGCGCCTAGGATGAGGAGAAAATAAAGGTGTTTGGCTTCAATTTGAGATTATTGATCATTTGACAAATTTTGTTTTGGAGAGTTTCTCTTGGCTGGAAATTGCATTTTCAGTTCCCTCAAGGTGATGTTCCCTTGGCTTTTGTGGTTTGGTGATGCTCCCATTCCAAATCATGAGGTGAATTCATACGGAGTTCATCATGGAGTTTAATTTGCAGGTTTTCATGGATGTTATTATGTAGATTTGGCTTATATAAGAATCTATCTTCATCAACTAATGGTATTAGAGGGTTTGTGATTGGATCGCTGGCACATAGAGGGTTTTGCATACATATTTTGACTTCCTGTCACAGCAGCTATAGGTTTCCTGACTTCCTGTCACAACAGCTACAGGAGGGTTTTATCTGTAGATCTGAATGTTATTCAACAACTACAACAGGGTTTCCACATGCATACATCTTCCTAACCCTAACAGCTTCCATATAGGGTTTGGCCACTTGAGTTTGGAGGGACATTTTGGTATCTTTTTGGCATATTTTGTAAATCTGGGTTATGATCAAGCATACAACAGGGTTTCCAGTTACATCAGTCCATTATTGCGATACTACAGGAGCTGTAACAGCCTTACATCATCAGTTACATCATTGTACTTTGGCTTGGCATCATTGGACATCATTTGGCTAGGGTTTGGAGCTTCATTTGATCACATTTTGCATTTGTTTGAAATCTGATTTGTAAATCAGTCATGTCTGATGTAATGGACAGCCAATGATATTTGTAATCAGCTCATTGAATTGAATAAAGAATTGAAGTTTGGTTCTGGGTATGTTATTCTTATGTTTTAATTGATACGATTTCAATATAACTTCATCATTGTGTGTTTGTTTCATTTACAATTCAGTTCAGCTAAGGAAAAAATTCAGTTAGAACTGGTAGGGTTCTTTACAATAAGAAGGTAGTTATAACAAGCAATTTGCACGAGTGGTATTAGTTTCTAACTTCTAACTTGTTCTCGAAGTGTTATGTAAACAACATAATAGATTAGTAATTATATTGGAATAAGAGGAAATAAAATGACTATTGAAAAATATCTAAACATGTTAATAAGTGAACAAATTAATTGAGCACAAGCTACACTCTAGAGATATGAAGCTTTGATAATTCAACTAATGTAAGATAACAAAGACTGTAATTAAACATGTGCTGAAATTGAAATAGGACTGGGGTTTACATACCTTGCAACGTGGATTTTACCTAATTACACGCTATGACAGAGGAATGATATATGAGATCTAGTAGTATATTGTGGATCAAGGAATAAAGATGATTTAATCCTAAGAATCTTGAGTGTGGGACAAAATTGCAGCAATGATTCTGTCCTGTGCAAAATCAGACCCATGGTACTTGCAAAACTTGTTTGCCTAGTGGTATTTGATGCAAGGAAAATGGATTTGGTGCTAAAGAGCACTGTGGGGCTTGTTATGCAAGGGTTGATGTTTAGGACTTCCTTGTGCCTTAGTCAAGCCTTGAGACTGAGTCAACAATAAAAGGATAGAGTAGAGTAACCATGAAGGTGGATTTTGAATGTTGGTGTAGACAAAGGAGGTCATTGTGCTAGACTTGCAAAATCATTAGAGTCAGATGTGCAGATGTGTTAGCCTACTTTTATTCAACCTGATTGCATGATGTGTTGATGTGCATAATGACCTAGGGATGACTCCTTTAAGTAAATGCCCTAGGCACTAAATTCAAACTTTTTGGCATGCATGTTGAGGGGTAATAGTTATTTTTGGGATTTTCGGCCGTGAAATGTAGATAATTTGAAATTCAAAAAGGGTGGACGAGATGTTGGTAGCGATCCAATCCAGGATAGTGAGTGTTCTAAGCAAAGTATTAATGCATAATAGTGTGATAGAATTGGTCGTGGTGTGCGAATAGAGCCCAAAAGAGTGGTAGAAACATGTACTGAAGTCGTTGATCTAAAGTGGTGTAAAACAAGATTGGAAAAGTGTTAGGGTATGCACTTTTCTGCTCTACAAGGAAATATCTGATGTGTTTAGAAAATTGAGAAATCTTTATCAAAAAAACCCTTTTAAATGTTAAAGTTAATTTGATTTTGAGTTTGAAATAAAAAGAAAAATATTTATTAATTTGAGGAGGGTAGTTCTTGTGTTGATGTACAAGGGTGAATAAATAACATGTTATCATACCACAGATAAACTGAAATATATACACTTTTCTTTTTGATGGAATCTTTTTTCTTCTTGCTAACAAGTAATTGTTTTTCATTAGGGTAGTTCATGTGTTGATGTACAAGGGTTAACAAATAACATGTTATCATACCATAGATAAACTGAAATATATACACTTTTCTTTATGATGGAATCTTTTTTCTTCTTGCTAACTAGTAATTGTTTTTCATTTTCTTCTCTACTTGCTGTTCAGTAATCTAATCCAACTGTTACAAAAACACAATCTGCACATTATAATTGTAAGGTAAACTAGACTTCTACTATAAAGGTTTTGTCTTATTGAATTGCATCTTTCATGTAGGCTTGCTCTCATGGGCATGAGGAATGCACAAAGGAGTTGTTGGATAAGGGCTCGATAATAAGTCCACACAAGACTAATGGATTCACTCCATTGCATTATGCTGCTGCTGGAGGTCATACTTCTATTGTTCGCTTGCTTATCTCAAGGTGCCAATCATATGTGTGCTAGAAGTTTTATGTTAACATAATCTAGTTCTTTTTTATTTGAAGTTTTGTTTACTTGTTAATAAATTATAATGTTCTTGGTGGTGTTTTTTGATTAACAAAAACATATTCTTTTTGTATATAGAAAGAAAGAAAGAAAAGAAAAAATATCAGTGTCCACAAATGACCAAAAATAGATCAACGAGATTGGAACATATAACAGATGCAATGTTAAAAGACTAGGGCTGAAAAAGAGGCCCTAGATATAAAGCAAACACATATGGGGGTTAACCTAAAAAATTGCATACCCCCAAGCAATAACAATAATGAAAAGAAAAAGAGGGGGAAACCCCGTAAGGTAATAAACAGAAGAAGACCATCTAGGTGAGCAACATTTGGGATGGCCAACGGTTGACTGCCAAGTCACCAAAATAGCGCCAGACTGATACTTACTATAAATAGTAGTGTTCTCCGAGGACCAAAGTGAACAAACCCAGAAAAACCCAAAAAGATTATCGCCATGCAAGCACTTACTATAAATAGTATGGACAAGTTGTCCGAAATCTCTCCGGAAAGTGTCATACAGCTCCACTGGATCACCCGAACACCCTGGTGACATTGAAATACTCCTCTGATTATGCTGTCACCAACCCAGAAAGTCAGCTCTGATTGAGCTGCAAAAGAACTCGAAAATGGGGACATTACAAGCGATCAGCCTAGGAGAAGGACGACCAGACTTGGAAGTTCATCATCATCACCAATATGCATCAACTACTATCATTGAAGACATCACATTGGAGGCCGATTGGGTGTGAAGGGGCTCACCCACTTTATTGATCATTTTGCATCATGATTGGTATGTTGGCATTCAACATTTATCACTGATTTTGTAACAGCAGTTTGGGATTGTATTTTGGCTATCATAGAGCCATAGATTTGATGTAATGGTGAAATTGAACAATGTGATTTTCATAACAGCAGTGGACTGATTTGTTTTATCACCATTTCTTATCATCCTAGTGTGTAAGCCATTGTGTAATTCAACTAGGATTTATTGGTACCTTTTTGATATGTTATTTGTGATGCATTTGATATGATAATTTGGATGATATAAGTGTTTATTGAGATCTGAAAATAAAAATCAGAATTCAGTCCTAGGGTTTCAATTCGAAATTTTGCAAGATTCAGAAAATTTGGTTCAAACCCCCTAGTTTGGCACATTACAGGACATTACACATAACAATCAAGATAACAAGTGTTTTTCATGTCATACGTTCATCATTGTTTCCTCCTCCAACTTCCTACCATGATATGATTTTACTATGGCATTAGCAGTATTGTGTTACCCATTACTATAGGCATCTAGGAAGGAGTGATCATAGCAACACAAAACAACACAAGGGACACCAAAACCACAAACTAGGTGTTGCAATGACCTATCATCTCTTATCAATTCCATTTTATCACTGTAGGAATTTTGTGTTACGGTTTATAATGCCCCAAACATGCATGCCTAATATTAATAACTAATTTTTCTGTGACATGTACACATCAAAATTCATGCAATAGATTCGACAAGTTGATGGTAGGATCTACTTGGTACACTTGATTTGTTAGCCATTTTTGCCAAGTCAACATTAATGGGAATAGGAAGGATATTATCATTGCCTAGTTGCAATAATATGGACATGAATATTGCACAATGAAAGTATTAAGTAATACAAAAGTGTCAAGTCATAGTGTCTATATTAAATTGTAATGTCCCAACTATTTTTTTTGAAATTTTTACAATATTGAATGAGGCAAATGCAAATCCTCGCACTTTCTGATCATCGAGATCTCGATGTGGGCAAGTTGACAGCATATGGTGTTTGGAAAACACTATCTAGATGAATGCAATGCCAGAAAAGTAAAGAAGCGGCATAGTTGACCAAAGCATACAAACGATATAGTTGACTAGATCAACACCTCTTTGGCGGACAAGTATGCGTATATGCACAGATCATTGACAAATTACAAGGAAGTCTGATCAAGCCAAATTGGTTGGAGATAAAATGCAAATGCAAATGACTACTTGGTGGTTGAACCATCCAGATTTACAATTTAATCAATATGCAAATTACTATCTGGTAGTTGAACTATCTAGATTTACAATCAAATATTCATGGATATTGCAACTTCACATATGGCAGCAAACTCTTATGGACTTCATTAAAAACGGCCAATAACTTTAAGCAACACTAGAGGATACTCAACAACATGAAAAGATATCAATACCCAAATTGTGTGACCAGCTGAAGAAGTACAATCAATGGATATTGTTGATGCAGACTTACTAAAATCTGAATGTTGCATCTTGTATGACTGTTGTAGATGCCTTTGTATAGACCAGTGCTGAAAGATCTCCAGTGGCTGCTCTTAATACTGAAAATTGATGCACAAAACTGCCCGAAATGGAACAACAGTCCCAAAACACCTATGTCCTCACTTCCCAAGGCTGTGGTTGGTGTAGACAGCAAAATAGTTTAAATAAACAAATGATGTAATTAGTTGTCGGCGCCAACTGACGGGTCGGGTAGTTTGGAGTCGGTACCAACGGTTGGCATCACAACCAACCTTGGCCATAAGTATTTAAGTCATCAATGCATTGTAGTCGGATATCAGTGATTTTGACAATAGTTATTATGCAGACATTGGAGTCATATTCATTGGAGTCACAATGAATATGTATGTTGCTGTCATGGCATTGTAATGTTTCTGTGAATCAATGATAAATACAATATTTCATTCTGAGTAATTCTATTATGGTTGTATGATGCACTATACTACTTATTTCTGTTTACTTCATGTTCTATAAAACATACCATACTACGGTAAACATTTGGCGCCGTTGCTAGTTCGAAAACGGGTCAAGGGTGACAAGTCGATGACAAGTGGAGTCGTCCGATGCCATCGGGTGACAAGGAGATGACAAGTTGAGACGTCCGATACCATCAGACAAGTGACATCGTCTGAACAAGCCGTCGGGTGTATCTAGCATCAAGGAAATGGCAGTGTAATGGGGCAACCAATTGACACCGACGAGGAAATACAAGATAGAAAGCACGTAGAAGAAATAATACAAGAAATTCAGGAAGAGCGCGAGGGAAGCGATAGAGAAGAGAATGAACCCAGAAGTCGAGAAGATGAAGTAACTCAGGAATTGGTCAAACTGTGGTTATTATCAGTCGGACAATACGTGCGAGACGAGTCTATCCACAGAGAAGTTCCACAGGAGGTTATTTCAGAGAACTTGCGTGTCAATAGCGAAGTGGATAATCTTTTGGACCGCATTCCTCGACTTCTGGCAAGGAACTTGATAGCCTTCCAAGATATTCGAGAAGAGAGAGAGAGGGAAGTGCGACGACAACAAATTCTCAGAAGATATGAAGAACATCTGAAACAAGAGGAGGAACGTGACGGTGATCGCCGTCGCACACCGTACAACTGAGAAAGGGTAAGCATAATTAATGCCATACAACTGAATAAGGACAAGAATAAATTACCAGTGGGGCAAGCAACACCAGAAGAAATAATAAGATCATTAAGACTAAAGGAAGAAGAACGTAGAAAACGATTGAAACAGATTGTTGAAAAAGAAAATGAACGACATGAAGAGGTAGATCAAGGGGGTGATGAAAATAATTTTAGAACACCAATAACAAATAGAGGAAAAGAAAATAATCTGACAGAAGAACTAGAGGATAGTATACGTCGGATTGTGGCATTGTCCATTTCAGACGAAAGGCCGAGGAACAGAGGACCTGAGCCCGAGACCCCTGCATAGAGGGAAAACCAAGGAGAGCTAGAGGTAACTCGAAGTGTAGAGGACGCCGAAACCGGAAGTGGGAAGGAACCGTACGTGGTCGGCAGTGTCAGGTAGACACCGGAATGACACGGTAGAACCAGTCCAATCGGGTCAAAGACACAGAGAGGGTACCTCAGGAAAAAGATGGTGACCCCACTGGCGAGTGAAAGGCAGAAGTTGCCGAAGTTCATGGGGAACGGGTCAGAGGATCCTGTCCGGCACTGTAAAACGTGTGAAACCATATGGGTGGCAAACGGACAAGAGGACGAAGACTACTGGGTAAAAGCGTTTCCAGCGACGCTAAGAGGCATTGCCATTGACTAGTATACAGACCTAGGGGCAGCACAGAAAACCTCATGGGACGAACTGAGAAAAGCCTTCGAGAATGAATTTAAACTTCTGAGAGACGACAATGAAATTGTAGCAGAGATCTACAATACCAAACAAGGAAAGAATGAAAATGTAAGGGCATATAATAGAAGGCTCAAAGAATTACTCGGGAAATTGGAAACGCAGCCAGCCGATGGACTGAAGAAAAGATGGTTCATTGAAGGGCTAGTCTCGTCATTAAGAAAAAAGATGAAAGTGGTACCCCCATCGTCGTACGCGGAAGCGTACAATCGGGCGATGGACATAGAAAGTGAAAGCAAAACATCATCCCGAAGTAAGAGAAGAACTGAAGATGATGACAGTACGGGGGATGACAGCAGTGAAAATGAGTCCAAAACCATTCAGGCATTGAGAAGGGACATGGTCCGCATGATGAAGGAGATGAAAACAGATAAAGAGACAACTAGAGAATGTCGAGAGTTATGGTGCACAGAGTGCAATAGGGAGGGTCACATAAAGGCAAACTGCCCGAGAAAATTATTGTGATATCTGTCAGGTAATGGGACATTCAATCAAGGAATGTCCATTTAACTTGAAAGCAAGAAGTACCCAAGTGTTGTTCACTCAGGGAGAATCATCAACTCTGCCGACCACACCGCCGAAACCTCAAAATAGTCCGAATGCATCTCCCGGAGGATACAGGAATAACATAAGGTTTAACAATAACAGCCCCTGGAACAGATTGCAGTACGACAGCAAAGGGCGACTGATGATACAGTGCCGGTAGTGCAACGAGTGGGGACACTTTGCGAGAGAATGCTTCAACAACAATCAGAGCACAATAAATGCATTGTGCAGGTGGTGTGGGCCTGGTGATCACGAAGAAAAAGATTGTCCGAAGCAGAAAGGGATAAACCTTATCAATCTCAAGGAAAATAACGAAGAAATCCTTGCTATCACTCGAGCACAGTGGAAAAAGGCCACTTATCTAGATCCCCGTACAGAAAAAGAAAGACTCCGTGAGGCACGAAAGGAAGTGGAAGCTGCCATGAAAACCGAACAGAGGAACTGAGATAAGAAGGTAACCGCAACCCTACGATCGGAATCAAATAAGAACATAGCAAGTCAAGTATTGCAAACTACCGTACCAATCAAATTGGCGGACCTTCTCCAGAGCTTACCTCAGTTAAAAGTAGCAATATCCAAGGTAATGGAGGACAACTCGCACGAAGACCAAACCCGCACAACAGAAGATGTTATAGTAGAACCACCGCCAACGGGAGAACAAGTACTTGACCCGAGGTTGTTGGCGATTGATACTGGAAAGAAACCGGCCGTAGTACACATGGAAATCCTTGGATGGAATTTGACAAATACTATAGTCGACGGTGGATCCGGAGTAAATGTACTACTAGAAGAAACCTGGAAGAGCCTCGGGAAGCCTACTCTATGGCCACAAAACTTCTAGTTAGTGGGAGCCGACCAGCACGGGATCACGGCGCTGGGAGTGCTAATGGCTCAAAAGGTAAGAATCGGTACCCAGCAATTCTTGTTAAATTTTTTAGTCATAACAGCACAAAATGCATCATATGATGCATTACTCGGCCGAGGATGGTTAATAGCCGCCAAGGCCAACCACAACTGGAAGAAAAACACTCTGTCCATAGAAAATGGACGTAGGAAGTTTGTCATTGACTTGAGGACACAAACCGTCAGTGAAGAGTTGGCGTCAGATTCTGACTCGGATGGAGGGGACTCGACAGAAAGTGGGAAAGGGCCGATGGAGCCCGATGATGAAGGGGTGCTGAAATTACAGGAATGCTTAGAAGATGAGACAAATTCATTCTGTGGGCTATTCCATTGGCAGATGGAAGACTACGAGTTTTTTCCGCCACAATGCAACATGATTTCAATAAAAGAAATCGGTGAAAGCTCGGGAATGACGAGCGAACAGAAAAACGACGGTGAAGCATTGGAACGGACAAGTGATCAAGGGAAGGAAGTGGCCCACATGTTCCCAGCGGCATATGGGGAATATAAGGAAGGCAATGCAGAAGTAGACAGCACGCTGGCACATCAGTTTGAACCGGAAAAGAAGATTATGTACGAAGAGCCAGTAACGAAGAGAATTAATCTCAGGGAGGAAAGCAACCCAAAGATAATTCTGGCCGGCGACGACTGGAATCCAGTACTCAAGGCAGCAGCGTTCAGAATCTTTCTAAAGTACAAAGATGTGTTTGCCTAGACCTACAAGGACCTGAAGGGGATACCACCAGAACCGTGTGTCCACAGAATTCCACTCATACCAGGAGCACGCCCAGTACGGAAAAGGCCATATCGCATGAATAAGAACTACGCAGCAAAAGTGCAGGAGGAAATTGAAAAAATGCTTGAGGTAGGAATAATCTTTGAGGTAGAAACAAGTGAATGGGTGTCACCGATTGTAATATCACTTAAGAAGGAAGGGGGACAAATCAAGATTTGCGTGGATTTTAGATGTCTGAATGCAGTAACAATCAAAGACCCCTTCCCCATCCCATTCACAGACTCCATTTTGGAAGAAGTGGCCGGTCACGAAATATATTCCTTTATGGACGGATTTTCGGGGTATAACCAGATCAGCATCGCCGAGGAAGACAAACTGAAGACAACATTTGTGATTGAAAACGGGGTATATGAATACAACCGGATGCCGTTCGGTCTGTGCAATGCACCAGCCACCTTTCAGAGGATTATCCTACACATATTTGACAAAATGTCGGTGGGAAACTTCAAGGCATTCCTAGATGACTGGTCAATTTACAGCGACTAGCAGACACACCTCAAAGCCCTCACCGAATGCATGGAGCGTTGCAGGGCCGCATGGTTGGCCTTAAACTCGAAGAAGTGCCGGTTCATGGTGTCACAAGGGAAACTTCTTGGCCATATTGTATGCCAAGCCGGACTAAAAGCAGACCCGGACAAGATTCGGGTAATTGTAGAAATGGAGGCTCCAGGAGATGTCACCAGAGTAAAGTCTTTTCTCGGCCATGTCGGTTACTACCGGAGATTTATCAAAAATTTTGCTCAGATATCGCACCCATTGGACATGTTGACAAGGGGTGCAGTTTGTCTAGTTGGAGGAACAACAGAAAGCATTTGAAGAACTAAAGACAAGGCTCATCAGCGCACCTATCCTAGCCTATCCAAATTGGGACAAGGAATTCCACGTGCACGTGGACGCATCAAACTTTGCAATTGGTGCCACTCTTGCACAGGTAGGATCTCATGGGTTGGATCATCCAGTGTACTTTGCCAGTCGGTTGCTCTCCAAAGCGGAACGGAATTACAGTACTACGGAAAGGGAGGCTTTGGGAATGGTCTACTCCGTACAAAAATTCAAACATTATCTCTTGGCAACACCATTCACTTTTTATGTGGATCATCAAGCTCTAATGTATCTGGTCAACAAACCGATTATTCAAGGCAGAATCAATAGATGGTTGTTACTTCTGCAAGAATTTACTTTCACCATTATTGTTCGACCAGGGAAAAGCCATGTAATTGCCGACTAGCTCTCAAGGATCAAATCAGGAGAACCAGGAGAGGGGATCAATGAAGACTTCCCGGATGCCCACCTATTCCAAATAGCTGCCCTGCCACCATGGTACGAGAAAATTGGTGAGTACTTGTCCACTTCAACGTTTCCGCCAGAAATGTCTACAAGTGAACGACGGAAGATTGCACTCAAGAGTAAGACATTTCAACTGATAAACGGGTTGCTCTACAAAATGGGGCTCGATCAAATTCTCCGAAGGTGTGTGATGGAAGAAGAGATAAGGGGTGTATTGGCAGAAGCACATGAGGGACTGGCAGGGGGACATATGGGTCCTGACGCCATGGCACAAAAAGTTCTACTCGCCGGTCTATGGTGGCCGACGTTACACAGATGCCTGAGAGTGGGTAATTCAATGTGACACTTGTCAGAGGGTAGGGAAACCGCTAAAGAGGGATTATATGCCACTATGGCCATCACAACCTCAAGAGCTTTTCGAGAGATGGGGGTTGGATTTTGTAGGACCACTGAAGGTCAGCCAACTACACCGATGTCGGTACATAATAGTGGCTACGGAATATTTGACGAAGTGGGCGGAAGTGAAGGCACTGGAAGATAACATTGCATTAAGTACGACAAAGTTCATATATGAATAGATCGTGACGAGGTATGGAATTCCAATCCAATTGACGAGTGACCGTGGGGGACATTTCGTCAACCACGTCATCCGACTTATGACTACGGAGTTCAAAATCCTGCACACCCTATCAAGTCCGTACTATCCAAGGGCGAACGGGCAGGCAGAGTCAACAAACAAGGTGCTCGTTTCGGTAATCCACAAGTCGTGCGGTATCGAAGGGTCGGACTGGGAAGAGAGGTTACCAGTAGTGTTATGGGCTTACCGAACCACTTATAAGGTAACGACTGGACACACTCCTTTCTAGTTGATGTATGGGCAAGAAGTGGTAGTACCAGCAGAATACCTGGTTCCGAGTCTGAGAATTGCAGTGGAAAATAGACTAGGAGATACGGAAAGTCTGCAAGAAAGACTATTCCAGTTGAATAAATTGGATGAGAAAAGAATTTTGGCTCAATGGTCAACGGAAATTATGCAGAAACGCCGGAAGTATTGGCACGACAAACACCTACGGAGAATGGAATTCCGGCCGGGGCAGTTAGTCCTCAAATATAATGGCCGTAACGAAATTAAACCGGGCAAGTTCAAAGTTCGTTGGTTGGGACCGTTTAGGGTACGGGAAATACTGGACAATGGGGCCATAAGGCTGGACAACATTGACGGAACCCAAATCAGGGACACAGTGAACAGATCAAAACTAAAGAAATATAAGCAAAAAAGGGAAGAAACAATAGAAATCAATATGTTGGGATACGCAATGCTGGAAGAGACAACAGAGGGGACCAATGGAATATGTTTCCGGAGTGCACCATATGAACCTGTAATTGGTTTTTTTGGACCAAGAATGCTGCAAACCGGCATTCGAGAAGGGATAATCAACAGCGACATCATCGAAAATGGCGATGATGACAATCAGAATGAAGAGGAACAGGCGTGGAACCGGTGGATAGCCGAATGCAATAAGGTAAGGGATAAGTTCGAATTCTTATTACCAAAAGAAATAAAAACCCTGGTGAAAAGGTATGTAGCAGAGGCCATGTTCATAATTGAAAGATCACCCTATGAGAATGAGGTCCTACAACTAAGGTTGAAGAACCAGGGAACTCCATATGTCCAGATTCCAAGAAGTCGAATTTGGAAAACGAAGTTCAGGACCAAGAGTATAAGGATGAACAGTGACGGAAGAACATTCCAGTGGACCCAGGAACCGATGGGATGGAACTTGAGGTTGATACAAGATAAAAATACAGTGGTGGATCGGATATGGGAATTGGAAGAAGTTGATCAATGCTGCTCCAACGATTGCCTCTGACAGAAAGGGTATATTCAGTGTATATTCCGCCACATGACAGAAATTGAGGTCGTGGAAGACGAAATCGAGGATGCCATCGGAACCACACAGCAGCGAAGAGGTAAAAAAATAGAGTAACAACAAAAAAAAAATCGAAAAAAAAAATAAAATAAAAAATTAGGCAGGCCGTACGACGTACGACCAGGCCGTACGGTCGTACGGTCTGGCAATTTTTTAAAAAAGAGCAGGTTGTACGATGTACGGCCAACCACCCCGCCTCTTTAAAAACTCAACATCGTCCCAAACAGCAAACAGGAAAAACAAAAAGAGAAGGAAAAAAAAAAAGCAACAGGGAAGGGCCGTACTAGGCCGTACAAGGAAAAGGAGAACACAAGTACAGACCGTACAATTACAGCGTGCTAGGCTGTACCAGTGCAGCGTAATTGGCATTCCGTACTTGGCATTCTCGCCGTCGGGGGAAAAGAAAGTATCGGCTCAGCATCGGCTTGGCATCGGCTCTTTGGCACTCAAATACCTAGCATCAGAATTGTCAGAAAAATTAGATAATGGACAAGGGCAAAAAGATTGCAGCCTACAGACCAAAGATTGCATCGGAGGAGAGGAAGAAACAAAGTACGGATGTGGGAATGAAGGCCATCGCCTGGGAGAGCCTGACAGGAAATGAGTGCAAACAATGGTGGAAGAATGCACCAGAAGACAATGTGCTGAAGGTAGCATTGAAACATGCCCAGGTTGACAAAACCATAATGATGCCCTACTTTAATGCCAGGGAGTTTGAGCTGTATTTAAAAGCTATGGAAGACAACTTCTGCGAGCACTCCAGCAGGTCCATTATTGAGTATTGGGGCCATTCAGTTACTGTATCATTCTGGCCATAGGATTTTGCCAGAGTGATGGGGGTTCCAGCTGTTGGCCAGAGTGTGGTAAAACCGGGCCGGATGATCCAGCAGCACAAAGAAACCCTCATCCAGAGAGTATGCCGAAGTGACCTCTCAGACAAGGAGAAAGACACAATATGGAATTCAGGTAATCGGGGATTGAGGAAGAATTTATTGGCAAATGAAGAATGGAAATGCATCATGGATGTCATGAAGTGTAGACTGACGGGTTCGAGTAGGGCATCGGACATCGCCCTATGGATGGTTGATTATATGATCGGATTGAGGGTTGGCAAGGTATACAACTGGGCGAGGTATTTGACAGAGAGGGTGAGGGAATTTTTATCCCAGCGGCATAAGGTATTTTATATGACTCAACAAGTCATTGCCCTCTTTCTCGATGCTGTTCATAACCAGGTTCCAGCAGACAAATGGGGGGGGTTACAACCGACAGCACAGGTAGAGCCGGGATGGCCGACAGTCTTCTACTGGAAGGGACTCGACACAGCTCACGGAGAAGAACCTTCACGACGGCCAAAAAGGAAAAGAAAGCAATAGGAAACATCCACCGAAAGTGAAGAAGAAGAAGAGGAAGAGGAAGAAGAAGAGGAAGGCAGGGGACAGTCACGAGTGGGAGAAAGTGACTCATCTATGGATGAAGTACCGGCACCAAGAATGACACGGAGTGTGGTATGGGAGGCAACCATAAGGGATACTGAGGAAAACACAGCAGAAAAAAGGGGGCAACCGAAAGGAGTTTTGGTACTTCCAAAACTCAAATCGGCAGCATTCACACTACCAGTACCAACACAGAGTACCGAGATACAGGCACAGGGCACAGCCACACTGCCAGTCAGGATAAGGTTGCCAGCAAGAGTCATACCATCAGCCGCACCTTTGGTGACGACTTCACCAGTGGAACCCTCCACAGTAGGGGGAATAGCCACACCACAGGTAGAGGTACCAGCAGCAGGAGGTAAGGACAAAATAGATAGCTGGTTGAGTGATATTGGCCTAACAGTAGACATGCCTGAGGTACCTTTGCTGAGCCCACTTCACTTCGGGACAGGAGGTCAAGAAGAGGGTAGCACACCAAGGGGGACAGAGAGCCTAGAGCAGCTCTGCGTTACTGGCCAGATCACTCAGCAGGGCAGTCTACCACAGCCAGTACCGGCTACACAGGAGGTAGGGGGCCTTCCATGGGCATCATGAGCTCCCCGGCGATCACTCCAGTGACCACTTCACTAGAGGAGGAGGAGGGATTTCCCGAGGGATTGACCCTCACACTTTCTAGACCTGACCCCTCCGACCCAATAGGTACCATTCAAAGGTACATGGAGGACTTGGAGAATATGGCAGATTATATGGGGGAGATAGCTGATATCTCCAAACAGTTGAGACTGGGATGATCACAGGTAGTGACTCAAGAGGCCAAGAGAATCAGGAACTTTGTTCAACAGGGTTGTGAGGAGGAGTTTGCTCGACAATTCACAGCGAGAGGTTGGCCAGAGATCGGCACTCAGGAGATGCATGACTGATGGAGAGGGTCACGGCCAGTGGTAGGAGGAAGGGACGCAGAAGTCATAGAGTCCCTATTCACCATAGAGAAGGCATACAAGCAAACATTCTATGAAATGAAGAAAAAAGAGGTGATGTGGGAGAAAAAGGAGGAGAGTGAGGCAGCCCTACAGACAAAGAAGAAAGAATTGACGGAGCACATTCAGAGGTTCCACCAACAGTTAGCACAGCAAATAGAGGCCACGGAAACAGAAAAGGCCAGGGCATCAGGCTTAGAAGCCAAGTTGAGGGAGATGGAGGCTAAGATGAAAGACATGGGAGTACAGCTTGAGGCAAAGGAGGCAGAAGTCATGAAGGCTAAAGCACAAGTCATGGAAGACAGTCACATGGAGAAGGCAGCAAGGGAGCGGGAGCTAGTAGCCCAACACCAGCTGCGGCAAAGGACCGAGGAAGCAAGGAAGCTGCAAGCGCAACAACGATCAGCCACCCCAACCTCGTCAGTACACCCAGGGACGTCTTCCCAACCTCCACACTCTCAGTAGGATGGTTAAGTTTTGTCATAATTTTGTCATTTTGTTGTGAATGTCGTCTGGAAGACGACTAATTTTGAGGGGGGGATAGATGTAGAAAGCAAAATAGTTTAAATAAACAAATGATGTAATTAGTTGTTGGCGCCAACCGACGGGTCGGGTAGTTTGGAGTCGGTACCAACGGTTGGCATCACAACCAACCTTGGCCATAAGTATTTAAGTCATCAATGCATTGTAGTCGGATATCAGTGATTTTGACAATAGTTATTATGCAGACATTGGAGTCACAATGAATATGTATGTTGCTGTCATGACATTGTAATGTTTCTGTGAATCAATGATAAATACAATATTCCGTTCTGAGTAATTCTGTTATGGTTGTATGATGCACTATACTACTTATTTCTGTTTACTTCATGTTCTATAAAACATACCATACTGCGGTAAACAGTTGGGCTGTTAGAGGAAAAATCAGCTAGTAACAATCCTTGTAATGCCCAGAAAGAACAACCACTTACACTTTTAAGGGGTGCAGCTAGTAAAGATTGATAATAAATACCATTTAAACTGCTGCAGCACTCTTGGTGAGGTTCATATGGCTTCTTCAACCCACCAAAGGCAGCGCTCAGCTTTGCCTAAGCAGCTGGATATTAATATAAACACTCAAATGTGTACGGCCAACGAAGAAGACCACAAACTTAATCCACAAATTGTTATGGCCTGCTACAACAATTGGTACGGCCAGTTGGGAAATATAACCCTTCTTCACAAGGAAAATATTAAGATTTACAAGAAAATGGATATAGATTTCTTCATCAAATCAGCCACCTCACACCAAGAATCACACTAGCAAACAACAAATAAAATACAACACACCAAACTGAAATAAAATACCCAAATCAGCTCCGCAAACTACAATTGAAAGAAACTGTAGACATTCAGCTCATAGGTGATCCCTGAAGGAAATCACTCAAATGGCTGGTAGGGTTTTTGTCCTTGAACCATTCTTTACCAGAGGGTTTTCGTCCTTGGCAGAAGAAGATGAACAAAGTTCAATATTTGAAACAAGGGTTTTCTCCAAATCAACAATAGCCTCTTTTTGTTCTCAAATCCTTCTTTTATAGACACTTTTAGGGCAACAAGATATTATTTCCTTTTATTTTCACTTTTCCCCTCCAATAAAATAAACTAACTTAAGGACCTTTTAAAATAATATCACTTTGTACCCCATGCCTAGTGACACTTTATAACACCACTTTAGGTTCTCTTTTAAAAACACTTTTTAATTATATAAGTTGCTTTTATAAAATAAAGTTACTTTCGACAACTTAAGTTAAATTATTAATTTATTGAATGCACTACAATATATAAAATCACCCCAATATATGGTATGTACTGTAGTATATAACTTCAACCCAATATATGGTATGTATTGCAGTATAAAATTTCACTCCAACATAAGATATGTACTACAGTATATGAATTCACTTGATATATGATATGTATTGCAGTATAAAAATTAATACCCCTATCTCAAAAAAGGGGACATGACAAATAATGTATAAGGGTGCAAGATCTGTATCTGGCACCCTTGAATAAGTTAGTTGAATTATGTATGCTCATGACACATATAATAGAGTTGGTGAATATGTGTGAAATGTTGGATATGGGTACAATCACAAACCTTGTGTTATCAAAGCCATGGAAGGAGAGAAGATTGTGTATAAATAGGAGATCATTTGAGGCATTTCCAACATATCATTCATTCCTAATTTCACTTTGAGTTTATCTCATTTGGCTGCAACGTTTGTTGGGATTGAATCCAAGGATGAAAAAACTTATGATTCTTGGTGAATTAGACGAAAACCTAATTCATCCTTGTGGAGGTTTCATCACGGAAGCCTACTTGCACTTCATTGAAGATTTGTGGAGGAGAAGAGCAGATTTGCATATTCAGATTTGAGATCAGCTTTGGAGGAGACTCTTCTTGTGGCATTTGCATCATTTGACACTAGGGTTTAACCCTAGCCTTGTGTGCCATCCTTGGAGGATCATATTCATGGTATTTTGTACCTACATTGCATTAGGGCTTGCCCTAATTATGAGCGCCACTGTTGGAGCAGCATTCTTGGCGGATTGTGTTGACATTTGCCTAGGGGTTCACCCTAGAATTGGAGCGCCATCATCTCTTGTGAGCACGGCCCTTTGGAGGGCTATTTGATCTTCATTTTGCTATGTTTTGGTAAGTATCAACCTATTGTTAGGTCTGATTTGTAACAGCAGAAATCTGAGTTGTATTTAGGCATGTTTGAGCCTATTCATTAGATGTAATTGCATGATCAGAAGTTCTGATTTATAACAGCAGATTGTATAATCCAGAAATCAGATTTGTTCCATGTTTATGTTTGCAATTTGATGCTATGTATGGTTGGATAAGTTCATACTTGAAGATATAATCATAAAGGTTCATGATTGCTTTATTATTTGAGCATTTGGTTGCATATATGTTCACTGCCTTTGTTTAATTGAAATCAGAAAATCAGAGCAGAATTCTAGGGTTTCAGCAGAAAAATAAAAGTGGAGAAATTTAGGGCAGAAATCAGAAAACAAAAATCAGAATTTTAGGGCAGATCTCATTGGGGATATTATAGTGGTATCAGAGATTTGATCTTGCCAGCCTGAAGGGTTTATATATGAGCTTCATTGTTGATCATCTAATGTTGATTGTATGAATCCCGGAGAGAGAATTCATCACCTATCGGAGAAGGCAGCGAGCTGTTGATACGGGTTTTGAAGAAGAAGAATTCAACATGGATGATAGAAGTGATGAAGAACCTAGCATGAAGGATATCCTTCATGATCTTGCTAGAGGACAACAAAATTTGGTGCAAATGATGGCTCAACCTATGCAGAATAATAGAGGCAATAATGGAGGCAATGGAGGTGATAGAAGCAATGGGCATAATAATGCTAGCACTTTTGGAAATAATGGCGGCACTCCTACTCATGCATCCGTGGTGAGACCTATCATGCCTACCTTTTTGGATCAACAAAGAGCTATGGAGATGAGCCATGAGTTGAAGGTGAGACATTTGATTATTATAGAAGAGAATGGTTATCATTGAGTGAAGAATGCCGAGAAGCCTTGCCATGGCTGGATTTCTACAATGTGAAGTATAGGAACAGAGATAGACCTAGAGGAGAAAGAGGCAACAACAACAATCACAACAACAACACTAATCATGACTTGCAAAGAAAATTGGGTAAGGTCAACATCACTCCTTTTGATGGTTCGGGGAAGATCACAACCAGGGAATGGATCCAAAAGTTGGATAGCTACTTCACTTTGAGCCCTATGTTTGAGAGAGATGCTATACAGTTTGCTACACTTCACTTGGAGGGAGATGCTCTAGATTGGTGGTATAATGGTATGGTGACTCAAGGCCATAACCTTGTCACTACTTATGTGGATTTCTCACAGAGGTTGATTGATAGGTTTGATGAGTCAAATCTAGATCAGTTCATCAAGGAGTTGGCACAACTCAAACAGAAGGAGTCCGTGGATACATACATCTCCGAGTTTTGGAAGATTGCCATGTTGGTGCCTAATGTTTCGGAGACTAGGTGACATTTCTCTTCATTGAGGGACTTGAGGAGCCACTTTGTGGATGGGTGAAGGCCGTAGATCCACCAATATTGAGGGAAGCCATCAAGTGGGCTAGAGGTATGAAATTTTCAATGCCATTTAAGCTTAAATTTTAGAGTAAGCTTTTCACTTCATCTAAAAAAGATCCAAAGAAGAATTTTCAGAAGGATTGGCCAAAGAAGAAAACACTTGATCTCGAGGCAAAATGAGCTAAGGAGAAAGAAGCTTTGCTTCTCGTGCAAGGAGCCTTGGGAGCCTGGTCATAGATCCCTTGGGAGAGGCAATGCATACTACATTGAGGTCACTTCCGATATTGATGAGGAGATTCCAGACACTAGTTTAGAAGGTGACAAGGAGGAGCAACCATTGGAGCAAGATGACATGGCACAAGGTACAATTGCTTTTCTTCCAGGAGTTCCTAAGTGTAATATGCACCCTCTTTTTTGTGTTTTATTGATGCCATTTTTTTTTGTTTTGTTTGCTGCTGTTGGTTTGTTACTTGTGTTTTCACATTCAATATGGTTTTCAACATGATAATTTTGAAAGAGGGCAATAATCACAATACCCAAATAATGGAAGTACATAAACATTAAACTAATAAACCCAGATAGTAAAAAGACACAAATAACAGTTTGCCAACATACCCATTTTCAGTTTTGTATTGTGCAGGTCTGATATACAAAAAAACAGTGTTCTGGGCATACAAATGACCTCCCAGCATCAACAAACTGCATCTCTCCTATCAGCAGATGTTAGGCAGCCATAAATAAACCTGAAGCGTTTTAAGCAGAAAGTGTCCACGCTTGGTTTAGGGCTTGTACGACCTGCTTTTGAATTGATAGCAGCAGCTAAAATACTTAGTAATCCTCTATTATCTGCTTCAAACAATCACTAAAATGCCTGCAGCAATCTCCAGAAACTATACGCCAAAAATGAGGTGAATATCATTCAACATTAACATCCAAATCAGCTGCAAAAAGGTACAGCCTGCTCCAAATGGTACGGCCAGCACATGACATGAAGATTGGGCACAAAACTCTCCAAAAAATATGCTGTTATAATACTCAAACTGATATGAAATGGATTCAAACCATCAATAGATATACGTGCAATAAGCTCCCAAATGAGTCATCCTTTCAACCATTAAATCCAGCTGTGATCCCTACAATAGAATCACTTAGAAATCTATCAGATTGGGTCTTTCACCAACGTGGAAGATGTAGTCCACAAAGGTTTTCGTCCTCACAAACCCTAGGAAGAAACCAACTCCTCCAAGCAACAATATCAAAAATCATATGCACGTGAATGATCCAAAATGAGCTCCATATTTTACTTTTATTCTTCCCTTAATTCCCACGCCCAAGTTGAAGTTTAAAATATTATTTTATTAATGTAAATAACCCCATATGTCTCCCATGGGTTGAGCGCCCAACTTTTCCTAACACTCTTAAGTGAAAGTTAATACTTATGTCTCCCTTAGTTACTTTAAAATAAAGTAACTTCATAATATTTAATGCCACCGATATCAAATATCGAAAGACCGATACGAATCACTCCCACCGATGCTTCTAAGAATAGAAATACTAACAACAGGCTCCATCGGTGACCCAACCTGACTTACTAAAAATAGTAAGTCCTAGAGATCTTGTCTAAAATTACTCCATTAAAGGGCATTATGCTTAAGGTAATTGTTGGAACTCAACTGAACATCAGATACTGTCACAACTGCTGGCAAAACCACCACCACAGTTCCCTAACCACCAAAACATTAGCCTACGGGAACCACTGAATAGGCTAATTGAGCGAACTTGCTGGATTGGCTAGGAAGGGGACATTACAGTTCGCCCTTCCCAAAATTGCTTGTCCTCAAGCAATCTCAACTCAGGATGTTGCAAAATCTGCTCATTTTCCCATGTTGCATCCTCCATTGACAAGTTTTTCCATTTGAATAAGAACTCCTTAATGATCCTTCTCCGAAGAGTCTGCTCTCGAGAGTCAATAATGGCCTCTGGAATCAATATCAACTTCCCCTCCTCATCTAATGGTGGCAACTCTAATCAGAGAACTACATTGTGTCCAAGTGCCTTCTTGAGCCTGGATACATGAAAGACATTATGCACTCTGCTGCTAGCTGGTAATTCAAGCTTGTAGGCAACCTCTCCAACTCTCTTGGACACCCTGAATGGACCATAGAATCTGGGCTTAAGCTTCTCCGCCCCACTCTTCTTGAGGGTAGACTGTCTATATGGCTATAGTCTCAGATAAACCATGTCCCCAACCTCAAAAATGCGTTCCACTCTATGCTGATCAACATACAACTTTTGCTGATTTTGTGCCTACTGTAAATTTTCCTTAAGTGATTTCATGATGTCCTGACTTTCCTGTAGCAAATCCTTTGCCTTAGGCACTCTACTATCCCCAAGTAGCAAATCCACGAAGTTGGGAGCCTCATACCCATACAAAGCCATAATGGCAACATCCTGATGGACATGTGATAGGTAGTATTATAACAATACTCTCCAAGGTGCAGCCATTTGATCCAAGCTCTTTGCTGTCCAGAAACATAGTTCCTGAGATACCCTTCCACCCATTTGTTTACTATCTTCGTCTATCCATCCATTTGTGGGTGGTAGCTAGTACTAGGAGTGAGCTCAGTGCCACTCAATCTAAAAAGCTCCTGCCAGAAGAGACTTAGGAACTTGCTGTCCCTATCGCTCACGATACTCCTGGGCATCCCATGCAACCTGAATATCTCTCTGAAGAACAAATTAGCCATTTGAGCTACAGTATATGTCACTGGTATGTCGAAGAAATGTGCGAATTTGGCCAATCTGTCGACCACAACATATATACAATCCTTGCCCTGTACCTTAGGTAGCCCAATAATGAAGTCCATGGAGATACATTCCCATTTCTGATTAGGAATGGTTAAAGGCCGACGTAAACCAACTGGGTAAGTGTGCTCATTCTTATTCTACTGGCAAGTGGGGCACTCTCTGACATACTTAAGGACTTCATTCTTGAGTCCTTTCCAAGTAAAATGCTCCTGGATCTGCCTGTAGGTCTTAAAGAAACCCGGGTGACTAGCCATAGGTGCATCATGAAAGGTCCTCAATATGTTACCCTTAAGTTGTGAAGTAGGCACCAAGAAAATCCTCTCCTTATAAATAATCAAATCCTTGACCACGGAGTACCTGTCATCATGAACTGTGCCCTCTATGACTCTTATCGCCCAAGAATCCTTAGCATATTTTGTTGAAATCAACTCCCTCCAATCAGTAGAAATCTCCCCTAACAAACACAAGTGGGGTCTCCTGGAAAGTGCATCGGCTACCACGTTCTTCCCTTTGACATATTCTATGTCAAAGTCATATGCCTGTAACCTGCTCACCCACTTTTGTTGTCTGTCATTAAGGTCCTTCTGGTTCATAAAGTAATTAATGCTATTGTGGTCCGTTTTGATAATGAACTTACCCCCAACCAAGTATGGCCTTAATTTGGGCAATGCATGTATAATGGCCAACATCTCCCTATCATAAACTGAGTAGCTCCTCTTCACACCTCTGAGCTTCCTGCTCTCAAATGCTATGGGGTGTTTCTCCTGCATTAGCACGGCTCCAATCCCCTCTACTGAGGCATCACACTCCAAGTCAAAAAGTTTGGAGAAATTTGGAATCGTCAACATAGGACATGAGGACATCAACTGTTTGAAGTGCTCGAAACAATTATGAGCTGAATCAGACCACACAAAAGCTCCCTTCTTCGTCAAATCTGTAAGTGGAGCCGCAGTCTGTGAGAATCCCTTAATGAACCTCTTGTAAAAACCACACAGACCAAAGAATCCCTTAAGCTGAGAGAGATTCGTAGGTGTAGGCCATTCAATAATAGCCCTGATCTTTTCGGGATCAACTCTTACTCCCTCTGCACTGATAATGTGACCAAGGTAGAGAAGTTCTGTCATGCCAAAGTCACATTTAGACTCCTTAGCATACAATGACTCACTCTCTAGTATACTCAAAATCTCCTCGAGATGCCTCATGTGCTCCTCCCAGGTTCTACTGAAAATCAAGATATCATCGAAGAATATCAACACAAATTTTCTCAATTGTTTCTTGAAAATCTGGTTCATGCAACTCTGGAAAGTAGCTGGTGCATTAGTTAATCTGAATGACATCACCAAAAACTCAAAGTGACCATAATTGCACCTGAAAGCTGTCTTCTCTATGTCCTCCATCATCCTGATTTGATGGTAACCTGACCTCAAATCAATCTTAGAGAAATAACAAGCTCCATGCATCTCATCTATCAACTCGTCAATCCAAGGAATAGGATACCTGTTTTTTATCGTTTTTTTATTCAATGCACGATGGTCAATACACATGCGTATTGTCCCATCCTTTTTCTTAACCAACACAACTGCTGAAGCAAATGGACTCTTGCTAGGTCTAATATGCCCCATGTCTAGTAGCTCCTTAATAGTTTTCTCTATCTCATCCTTGAGCCTCTTAGGATGCTTGTATGGTGTAGTAATCACTGGTTTTGCACCATCCTCCAATTCTATCACATGCTCTATCCCTCTATTGGGAGTTACTCTAGGTGGTATACTCCCATACACCTTGCTATGCTTTGATAACAATTTTTGAATATCTGGATGATGGTTGTTCTTTTGCTGATCTGGAATTGTAGGCATGATAAGAGACTCTGCTGCCCACTCCACCTGGTCATGTCTAATCATCCGCTCCATCCTCTTGAGGGGTACAACTCTGGGACCACCATCTGATAAAGCTCTAAGGACTATCTTTTTACCATTAGAGTCAAATTTCATTTCCATGTTATGTAGATTCATAGTGAACTCCCCAAGAGTCCTCATCCAATGCATACCAAGAACCACATCCGTGTCACCTATGCCAACCACATAGAAATCATCCTTTAGTTCATATTCACCCAACCGTATACTTAGGCCAGCAATCTTTCGAGTACAAGTGAGTTTGAATCCATCTGCAACCATTACCTTAAACCCCTCAAACTCTTCTGTTTTGAGTCCCCTTTTGGCTACAAGACCCTCATCAAAAAAATTATGTGTAGCACCTATATCAATGAGAGTTACTATCCGCTATCCACAAAGTACTCCTCTAACCCTAATGGACCCAATTTTCTAGAAACTAGAGAGTTGTGCCATCACTCCCTCACTATCACTTTCCTCCTTTGACGAATTTTCTTCTTCGCTATCCTCTAAATCAGAATGCTGATCTGATTGTTCTGAATTAGTCTCATCAGCTGAAAAATATTCGATTTGTTTGGCCTTTGCTTTGTTGATGCATTTATGAGATGGGTCCCATGGTTCTCTACAATGGAAGCACAATTTCTTCCTTCGAAGCTCATTGAGCTGATCATTACTCAGCTGATTTGTTTCTCTTTGGTTGATTAGAATCTCGCTGAAAATGTTTTTTATCTTTGTCCTTCTTATGTAAGAACCCTTTAGATTGAGATTTTCTTTTTGAAGTAGAGGACTCCATATCTCTTGCCTTCTTCATAGCATCCTATAATGAGAGTGGACTAAGTGCCTTAATCCAACCTCTCAATGGGTCTGAGTGACTATCAATGAAAAGAACTATCAACCTCCGCTCTAAAATGTCAGTTACCATCATTGATAACTTCTGGAATTCCAAGATATAGCTGTCCATTAAGCCCCATTGTTTCAATTGAGCTAACTCTTTGAACTGCAACTCAGTGTCTTTCTTATCGAATTTGTCCATCAATCTCTCAGCGAACTCTACATATGAAGTAATCTGGTCATGGCCTAGAGTGACCATACCATGGTGCCACCACTCATGGGCACTACCATCGAGATGCAACACAACATAAGTAATAGCCTCCTCTTCCGGCATAGGACTAAGCTGAAGGAAACTATCTAAATGCTGTACCCATGCCCTAGCTGTTGTCTTCCCCGATCCATAAAAGTACGGAATGGTCAATTTGCTCACTTTTTTCTGCAACTCATGGTTATGTTGTCTGCTACCCTTGTTGGGTCTATGCCTCAGTCTCAAATCCATGTAGTCCCAAAAAGACACCTCAGCTTGGAAGTCGGCCCCTGAGTCTCTCCAATCTCTCATAATCTGCTCCTGCAACTCGTGTTGTGTAGGCTCATTGATCTCTGGTAGGTTATCTCGTGGGGGAAAAATAGGCATGCGGGGTCTAGTGTTCGCTGTCCTAGCCATAGAACACTGATTTCTTGCCCTGTTGTTTACTAATCCATCCCCATTATCACCATTTCTCCTGTTGCTATTGTACTCATTACCGTTTCCATTCCTGTTATTATTGTTATTGTTTGCCTCAATTTGTCTAGCTAGTAGGGCACAAATCTGGTTCATATTTTGCTACAACTCACATTGCCCCGTAGCCAAGTCATTTAATATATCCCTAGTGCTTGGTTCACCCTGCTCTCTGTCACCCATTTCTACTAGATTTGGTATACCATCTAGAATTGTTGCAGACAACGCCATGTGCTTCAGGTCTCAGGACACTGTAGTGTGTGTTCCGAGTATGGGATAAGTCTGATTTATTCATCACCATATCATCCACAGAGTAATGGACAAGCTGAGTCCAACAATAAGAGCCTCATGAACATTCTAAAGAGGACTCTAGATATGAACAAGAAAAGGTGGGATGACAAGCTAAAGTATGCAGTTTGGGTTGATAGGATCACCTACAAACGTGCTATATGCAAGAGTCCTTTTGAGCTAGTATATTGGGATGGAGGCCAAAGTGCCAATGTCGTTAGAGCTGCCTGTATATCAACTGCTGCAACAAATAGGAGATGGGGATGATGCTTTGGCATTGAGGATGCATGAGTTGACAGAATTGGATGAAGCTAGAAGGATAGCACATGACAAAAACTTGCTATGCAAGAGGTGGAGCATCTGTTCAACAAGAGAGCGGTTAAAAGGTGTTTTCAAATTGGCGATTTAGTTCTCCTCTGGAATGCGAAATCAGAAGACAAGGGCAAGCATGGTGAGTTTGAACCATTATGGTTGGGCCCATATCAAATTGATGAGAAGGCTGGTTAGGACACCTTTTATATAAGAAACATGGAAGGGGAACTTCTGGAGTTGCCTATTCGTGGGTAGCATCTGAAACTCTACTTCTCATAAGTAGTGTGGTCCCTCAAAATTTTGTGGTGAAATCTTGTTATATTTGTTATTTTTGACCTTGAGCAGTCTTGACCATTGTTGGTTTGGATGGTGTTTTGTGGCTGTTTTTGTTCATGTGTGTTGTTTTTGCCTTTTGGTCTGCTTCGGAGATCTGAATTTTTGTTGTGCCATTGCTTGACATGTCCCCAACCAAAGCCAGTGTTGACACTTGGAAAAACCAGTTCCTAACGTGCATCTTTTTGCCCCGAATTCAGTGAAAAACCCACTCTATGCCTTTGTTGTGGAACCCATCATTGATACCCAATCAGAGATATTTCCCATGGGTCTCTTGCAATAGGTTTCTAAGTGTTTGTCTTTTGAAAAGCAAGGAAAAAACCCACAAAATGGCTAAGTCCCAAAATCTTAAGCGTTTCCTTGTATTTTCTGGCTTTGTCGGAGTTTCGGAGTTCAAGGTTCCTTCCTTCATTGTGCCATTCCTATCGGCTTCGAATTCTGCCTTGGTTTCTTGCAAAATCGCCTAAGTGTATCGAGCGTCGGAGGTCGGGTTTGTGGCCTTTCATCTTCTTCAGAGTATGCATCAATGAGAAGGCCTGACGACTGAAGTCCACCAAGGGTTTCAAAATTTTCTAAGTTGTGCGAGCGGCGGCAGGCAGGATGTTTTCCTTCTCCTTTCTTTCTCCTAGAAGGTAGAATGGTGAAGGCCCCTAGGCCGAAGTCTGACGGAGCCAAAATTCTTCTTAGTCTTGCACATGATCGCGACGTTAGTTGAGTGGGACTTGATGAGGGGTGCGCTGATGCGAACTGTTGACACGTGGTCGATGTCCGGTGAACTAAAATTCTTTTAAGTGTTGTGGATTTCGGCGACCAGGGGGGTTTGTTTTCTTTCTTTCTTGTGGGAGGGCGGAAGGCCTGAGGCCTAACCCCCGGCAATCTTCAAGGCTTCTATGTATTTCGGCAGGGGGCAGGTTCCTTTTCTTCTTTCTTCCTTTGGAAGGTAGAAGGAAGAAGGCCCGAGGCATGACCCCTGGCGATCTTCATTTTTGTAAGTATTTTGGGTCGGGTGGTTCTTTTCTTCCTTTCCAAAGTGCACAATGCATAGTGGAGGCCAAGTCAGCAGCAAGATTTGAAATCAAGATTTCATCAATCCTAGGTCGGCCAAGTCAGCAACAAGATGGGTCGGCCAAGAATAAGGGATTTAAAATTTGAATTGGGTGCCAAAACCTTGAAAAAGTCGGCCCAAATAGAGGAGGCGAGTCAGCCAAGTCATTATTAGGTCGGCCCTTTGAATGAAGGGAAATTCAAATACAATAGGTCGGCCCTATTTGAAGACCTTGGGCGCCGTGATCTAGGGTCGGCCCTTAAAAAAAGAAAAAGGAAAATTAAACAAAGAATTCAAATCCTCTTTTTAAGCGCCATCACATCTTGAAGGTTGGCCCTGTTTTAGGATTAAATTCATATTTTTGATGTTGGTCGGCCAGCAAGAGGAAAAGAAGAAAAGCAAGTATAAATAGGAGGGTTTGGACATCATTTCAATCATCTTTTGGCTTGTTGACTTTGCATGTGGTCTGCAATTTTATTGCAACTTATTCCAAGGAGGAAAACCCTTGTGAATTGGAGGTGTATTGGATGAAAACCCAACTACATCTTGGAGGTGGATTCATACGGAATTCACGCTTGCGCTTCATTGGAGTTTTGAAGTTTCTTTGAGCAATTCAAGATATATTTCTATTTCAGATTTGACTTCATTGGCGAAGGTCTTTGGCATCATTGAGGAGCATCATCATTGAAGACTTTGCATCAGCTAGGAGTATCTTATTTGAAGACATTGAAGATCTTTTATTTGGCATCCTTGAGCGCCGATTGGTAGAAGATCATATTGCTAGTTGGAGCGCCATATTTGGAGGTGGTTGTTGGCTGTTTGGTGATACATTTCTTGGCAGATATGAGTTTATAGCAGTAGAAACCCTAGCCGCTGCCACTTTTGAAGGTTTTACTTTGCATCCTTTAGCGTGTAATGTCCCCAATTTGTGGAGTACTCATAGGGGAAAATTTTCAAATATTTAATTTGAAATGGGCAGCAAAATTATCTATTTGTCGGCCAAGGTTTCATAGGATCTATTGCAAGGGTAATTTCGAAACCCATGTATATGTCGGCCTTTTTGATGAAAAGGAAACTCCAATAAATGAAGGTCGGCCAATTATGGGTATGGGTTGGCCCTTTGAAGAAAACAAAGTCAAAATAAGTCAATTAAGTCGGCCAAGACTTGTAAGTCGGCCCAAAATCAGGAGGTCGGCTTAGGTCGGCTCTAAATTAAAATAAAGTATTTCAAATTGTTTAAAGCGCCAAAGTCATTGGAAAGTCGGCCCAAAGTGTTCCTAGGTCGGCCATAGTAAAGTGGTGCCGATATTTCAAGTTCAAATATAGGTCGGCCCTATGGAAAATCCCAATAAAACATTTAATTTCTTTCATGGTCGGCCAGCAAGAGGGAAAGATGAAAGTGAAGTATAAATATAAGATCATTTGGTATTTTGAAGGCATCTTTTAGTATGTCAACTTTTCATTTGGTCTGCAATTTATTTGCATTCTATTCCAAGGACGAAAACCCTTGCAAATAAAGGTGTGTTGGACGAAAACCCAACTACATCTAGGAGGTGAATTCGTACCGAGTTCACAAGTGCACTTCATTGGAGATTTGCTTGAGCTACATTGATTCATCTTTCAAATTTGGCTGGAGACCTTGGTGAAGAGTTATTGAATATCTTGTTGAAGAATTGAAGAACATCATTTAAGATCATATTGAAAGACATTGCTTGTTCCTTAGGCGCCAATTTGCATGAGATTCATATCATCCTTGAGCGCACCTGAAATGTAGATGAATCACAGCAGATTGTGGCTTTTGGAGTGTAGTTTGCATATGTTATACTTCAGTTTGACAGCAGCGACTTCATTTTTGCACAATATCCTAGCCGCCGCCACCTGTAGACTGCTATCTGTGGTGCGATTTCATCTTGGAAGAGGGTTCACTGGGATCCTAAGCTCATTATTCATCATTGGAGGGTCGTTGTTAGCTGGGAAACAGTTCTAACAGGCCGATCTGCCTACTTCTGTGACAGCGACAGCATTGAGACAACATCATCAGCAGCGATCATAGTCCTAGCATCAGCGATCAGCTTGGTGAAGACAATTTGCATTGTATTGGTCATAACTGGTATGTTGTCATTCACTCTTCAATTCTGAATTGTAACAGCAGTCTTGCTAGTATAACTTGGCTGTCATATAGCCATGAGATATTGTAATTTGGGCCTTGAGAGGACTGTTTTGTAACAGCAATATCTGATATAATTTTGCTATCATCTTGTATGAGATTTGTAATGAAATACATAAGGAAGAAGTCCATAGTTATATGAGTTGTTTTGCTATCAATTTTGCACTTGTCAGTATATGATTCATGTTTGTAGAAGCCAAATTGAAAGGTGCAGAAATAGAATCAAATTTCAGTCCTAGGGTTTTAGTTTGAAATTGCAAGATTCAGTAATTTGCTCCAAGAACCTAGAATGGGACATTACAGAGCGCTAGATCATTGGGAGGAGATCGACCTAGTGTTGGCTGTAAATTTGAGATCCTTGGCATCCAAATCACTATCAAAAGAAGGATGAACTGCAGCAGGTCTGTGTGAGGGAGTGATCAGCATTCATTGATTCATCATTACATCAGCGACCTGCCTTAGGGAACCGGCGATCAGCTTGTGGAGGGGTGCGATCAGCACTAGAGGATATTCGGCCAGCATTTAGAGATCATTCACCTTGTAATTCATCATCCCAAGAAGGCCGATTGGCTACAGCAGGCTTGTCATCATCATTGCATTGTATTTTGACACCATAACTTGGTATGTGCATCCATCATTTCCCTCTGATTTTTTAACAGCAGTCTACATTGTGTTTTGGCTGCCCTAGAGCTTTGCATTTGTTGTGATTGGAGTGATAAGAAATCTGAATTCCTATCAGCAAGGTCTGATTTGGATTTGACTTCATTGTAATGTGTACTTCATGTTATAATTCACATTGAAAGGCTGCCAATATCTATTTTGTTCTATCATCAATTTTGCATATGTTAGTCCATTTTTCATGCTTGAAGAAGTCATAATTGAAGGTGCAGAAATAAATTCAGTATACAGTCCTAGGGTTTCATTTGGAAAATTGCAAAATTCAGAAAACTTGGTACAAACCCTAGTTCGGCACATGTTACACACATAGAAGCACTTAAAAATTATACCAACTGATAAAATATTTATCCTGGAAATAATACCAAATTGAAACACATTGGAAATTTCGGAAAAACTCTGCAAACCCAAAATATTGAAAATCACAATTGAAATCCAAATATCTGGAAACACACAAACAACATCTGGAACAAATCATTCAGCTCAAAGGAAATTCTTGAATGGAATCTCTCAAATGATTAGGAGAGTTTTCGTCCTCGAAATCATTCTTGCCAATAGGGTTTTCGTCCTAGGCAAAGAAAAGATGAATATAGTTCAATCTTAAAATAGGGGTTTTGGTGTATCAAATTCATGTAACCTCTTCCAATGCACAACTTCTTTTATAGGCACAATGAGGGAATCAAATATTATTTCCATTTATTTTCACTTTTCCTCCAATAATAAAAATAAAGTGATTTTCGAAAAGTGTTCTTTTAAAATAATCACTTTTGTATCCCCACACTCAGTGACACTTAGAAAACAACTTAACTCACCTTTTAAAGTCACTTTTTACGACCCTTTAAATAATTAAAATAAGTTGTCTTTTAATTTATAACTCAAAGTTACTTTTTTGACTACTTCATTTTTAATTGTTTACTTATTTCCAAGGTCTTGAAAAAGGGGACATTACAACCATCCCTATAAAATGCCTTCCCATTTTGTGTTGATGAGCCACCCAACATTGTTTGGGTCAAAGTCATGAAGAAATTCAGAAACGGAGGGGACAAAAACATACCTAGAGATGCATGTTTCTGCTTTGACATGCCACTCTTCTTAATACTTTCTTTGCCTTTCTAAAATCCCCCTTCTAGGTATATTTTTTAATAATTTATGAAGGGATTCCATTGGGGTCCTTACCCTTTAAGATTAAAAAAAAAAATTTCATTAACAACTAGCAAAAAAAGGGGACTAAGCCCTACACCTGAGACAACAAAACCAGAGGCCGAGCCTGAATAACACCAAAAAGCCCGAGGTCGCAAACAACTAGAGAACCAGAAGATTAGACCAAGGTATGCCAAAACCATACAAAAAATGGGTAAGAAACAATTATTACAGGGGGGATACTCCCCAACAATCCATACCACAACACCCAAAAGGCTTCTACAAGACAGTGTGCATGTCAAGGAAAAAAGATTGTAGGTCCATGGCCTAGTGGTAAACTGCCAGTAGCTCTTCATGCAAGACCTAAAGCTCCCCTCTAGAAACTCGCTCCTGCAATGCTGCTTCTGTTGAGAATGATGACGAATCAACCGCAAAAGCTAATAGAGACTCGTTGTGAAGAAGAAAGCGACACACCTAGCTCTTGACCTCTCCACCCATGACCTTGGCATCCAAATGTAGGAGAAATTCCTCATGAATGGAAGACATGCTGCCCAGGTTCCTTGAATCACCAATTTCCTCCGAATCCAAGATGCATTTAACCAAGATCAGTGGACCTGATGTTGAACCATCAAAGATTGTCTTTAGCCTACAATCTAATACAGTACCATAGAGGAGGGGGTCCTATGGTTTGGAACATCTCTTGTTGTGGGCCATGAGAGTTGGGGCATAGGTAAGCTCACACTTGACAAGAGCAAAGAACACTAAAAACCACAGACAGAAGTGAAAAAACGATGAAACAAGAGACCAATGCAAAGTCATCCCAAATCTACACAACTGCATGTGAAGATGTGATTTGGCTGTAAAAAAGCTACCCACACGCTACCGTCATGACAATAAAATGGTACTTGCCACATATCACCCGTTACACAAGGCGATCACTTGCTTAATAAGCATCATAAAGATGAAATTGTGGGAGGGAAACAACCATCAACATCTGGACAAGCCTAAAAAATAGTGGAAAGAAAGACAGCTGGGGCCCATTGAAACACCCAACCCCTGATTAAAAATAATTATGGGGGCAAGTCCAATAAAATAATCTTTTTTATGCCTTCCCATGCATCAACATGATCCACCACCAAGCTCAAAAAAGGATTCATGTCCACCCCATGATTGGTAAGGAGATCATTGTTCACACGTATTGTTTATGCTCCATCTGTACAATACCATTTACTGTTCATCTGTACCATATCATGCTATTCATACATGACATGCTGCAATGTTCATCTGTAACATACCATTATGTTCATCTGTACAAATTTCTGATTTCAGGCTACAACTATGCTGACAACAGCAATTTCTCTCTCTTTTGTTTGGACAGCAATTTGCAATCCCTCTCAGTATCTTTTCAGCAAATTCTTCTCCTTCAAAATGGATTGGATCAGTGTATCCTATCCTAGGGCTTCCACTCTATGATTTAGAATACCCTCTCCAAGCACTTCTTTGCTCTGACTTAGTGTACTCCCTTCAAGGACTTCCTTGTTCTGAATCAGTGTAACCTCTCCTAGGGAGTCCTTGCTCTTATCTGCATACCCTTCCTAGGGCTTCCTCACTTTAAACAACATACTCCCTTTCTAGAGTGTCCTTGCTCTGATACCAAATGTTGGAAGAATGTATTCATGGAGTTTGAGAGAACTGTATGGCACACATTTCAATGAGTGTGGCTTGTATTTATAATTGAATGGGGAAGTTACATGGTAGTTGTAACTTACATTGTAAGTTAACTTCTTAACATAACTAATCGATGTTATTACATCATTAACATATTATGTCTAACATTGAATTATATCTATTAACTGATGGTTAAAAACTTAAATGCACAATGCAAGAACCTTTTTTGTTTTCACAATAAAAATAGGCATGGAATATTCTGCAATACATAATGCAAAGTTTTTTCAAGTTTCAGAACTTGTTTTTATAAAGTGGAAAATGAAGTATTCCCTTTTGGTGTTTATGTCAAAGGGGAGCAAATGTAGATGATACTGACAACAAAGGAGAAAGACCACTTGATCTTGCTGCTCGTATTGGATCAGTTTCAACTGTTGAAACTTTGTTGTCAAGCAAGGCAGATGTGACTTGTAAAACAAAGAATGGCCGGAGCAGGTACACTTCAGGATAATTTTTCTCTTACTTTTATGGCACTGATATTTTAGCTAAGAATTCTCATTTCTATGAACACTGGTATCAAAATTATGGACCTGCATAATATTATTGACTCTACTTCAAGGACTTGACTGTAATTATGAATCAAATGAAGGGGAAACATATGAAGCAAATTTGCAGTTCTGGGTCCCTTAGGCTGCTGCGGCCTCGTGGACGTTATTAAAATCTTTCATTTCATTCATTGCACCTCACAAACATCCAGAAACATAGTTTCTTCTGTTTAGTGTTTACCAAAGTTTACAATGAATTAATACCCCAATTATCAAATGCAATACCTATGTGGGGGCATTTTCATGAACTCCAATGCCAAACAGACCTTCACAGTCTTTCTCACCATAATTCAAGGATGCCATAATAATGGTCAATGAAGTGGAGACATACAACAAGCTTTCATTATCTTGTAGATTGCAAAAATTGACATTATATGAACTTCATGATTTGAACATTACAATAATCAATATTGAACCTGAACTCACAATAGCGTAAGGCATTGGTATTTATTCTACCCATTTTGTTGTCTAGAGCCCCCATACAAGTAGAGACTGATGTTTGTCCTTAATTCACATCCAGGGAAGTATCCAGAGGCCTGCATAAAAAATATAAATGCCTTATATTTATTAGGTTGATAGATTTCAGCAAGAGTTATAGATGGTACAAATGCATTGTAATTGTGCCTATTAAATAGGCTTATGAAGGGAAGCCAAGGTGGCTATCCATGCAACAACTTACACTACCAAACAAATAAGAAATCTCAACAATGCTTCTAATCTGAGCGCTAGTCGAAACCACTAACTTCATCTATAATATATCTAATGCTAATATGTCTTAACACCCCCTCACTCTCCGTCCCGCCCCCTCCCGGAATGACTAAATATGATACAAGTCCAAGCTTATCTCTAAATTTGACAAATTTATTTCTACTAAGAGGTTTAGTCATTATGTCTTTGCAATCCACTTCTATCTAGAGCAATAATAAAGACAAATGTCTTCGTTATCAACCAGTTGCCAAATGCCATAGTTATGAACTTTAGTATGCTTTGTTTTTGCATGATAGACTAGATTTTTCACCATCTTGAGGACTTCATGATTATCACAAAAGAGTGAAATCGGTGTGGTGGGACCAAGTTGAAGATCGATAAGATTTATTGCAACCACATTGCTTCACACCCTCTACTAACAATTGCCTTATATACTTCAGTGAAAGATAAGGCAACTATATGTTGTGACATGGTTTGCCATGAAATTAGTCCTAATCCAAGAGTAAAGATATACCTAGTGGTAGATTGACGAGTATCAACTGATGTTGCCCAATTGGAGTGAGTACACCTTGATAGTATGAATTTGGCAAGGTTCTGATAAAGAATGCCAAAGGCGAGTGTTCCTTTGACATATCAAAAACATGTTTTATAGCAAATCAATGTTCTTCTTGAGGCTTGGACATGAATTTGGAAAGACAACTTACTGCAAAACACAGGTCTGGCTGTGGTAGTAAGATAAATCAAACTACCCACTAGATGACAAGACGCTAACATATTGGTTGGTGGCCTATCAATGTTAGTTGAGAGTTTTATCCCAACTTTCATAGGTGTAGATGATGGATTACATACACACATCGTGAACCTTTATAGAATAGCTTTGGCACACTTAGTTTGTGATACACATAAAGAATTCTTAAGTTGCCAAAATCTACACCTAAACAATAATGCAGGAGTCCAAGATTACTCATTTCAAAAATAAAACAAAGGTCAAAATTTACCTTTTGAATTGGCTTGGCTCTGCTATCAGTGAGGGCAAGGTCATCAACACAACAAAAAATGTTATCACTAGCAATTTTTTTATAGAGATTCAAATCAGAAAGGCTTCTTTTAAATCCTAAATCTTGAAGATGTTGATCCATTTTGATATACCAAGCTCTAAGAACCTGCTTAAGTCTGTAAAAGGACTTAACTAACCTGCAAACCAAATGTTCTTTTCCTGGAACTTGGAACCCTTGAGGCTGCATCATATAGACTTCCTCTACTAAATCTCCATTCAGGAAGGCATTTTTGATGTCCATTTAGTAGACTTTCTATCCGAATTGAGCAGCAATAGAGATTACCAATCAAAAAGTTATCATCTTGGGAGTAGGGGCAAATGTCTCCTTCTTAGCATTTTAATTTGTTTCTTTTACGACAACACAAAATAGAATATGTAAGATAAAACATTTCTTTGAATTAGAAGGGGAAGCTCCCTTGCGACTAAAAACTAAACTAAACAATAGAACTTAAGGAAATGACCTCTAGCTTTCTAAAATATGTACAAGTTAAACATCTGGGGTTTGAGCATGTACTGCAGACAAGTTAACGAAATTGTCTATCTTTTGATTCTCAAGTATGGGCACAAGGCTAATCAACATTTCTACAACACAGGGGATTCACCATGTGATGAGTACCATACCATGTCTATTCATAAAGAGGATTTAATAATCACTAAAAAATTGAGGTGTTATACTGCTTTCTATCAAGGGGTCAAGGGGATAAATTAATTAAGGTATAAGGTTTGATATTAGGGGTGTTCCACATGAATGGTGAAGGGTAGAATGCATTGATATAATTGTTAGATGTTAGCATTTCTATCTTACAGGAATGGACATGTAGGAAATGGGTTTAGTATTTCATAGATCTCAATATCCTATATTAATATTTTGAAATTGAAATCAAAATAGGTATTTCAGATACATGGTTGAAAAATGGATATAAAATGTTGAGTACAAAAGAAGAGCTATAAATTGAAGATGAGGTTCACAGCATCTTGACTCTAGACCAATTCATGAACCAGAAGAAGAAGAGAGGTGGTGGAAGGTATGAGAATAGAGGACAAAATGCTTAGAGGGATTTTCAACAAGCCTTGAATAAGGTTACCCTTGCTCACTTTGATGGAAGTGATAAGAGCACTGCTAGAGCTTGGGTCCAGAAATTGGACAACTTTTTAGCCTTGAGACCAATGCTAGAAGATGAGGCTATCAAGTTCGCCACTTTGCATCTAGATGGAGCAGCACATGAGTGGTGGTACCACGGATTAGTGACTCAAGGTCACAATCTTATTACTACTTATGATGAGTTCACCAATAGGCTCATCGAGAGATTTGACAAGAGGGATCCTGAGAAACATTTCAAAGACTTGGTCCAATTGAAGCAGCAAGGCACACCGAATTTCAGAAGCTCAGTGTTATGTTCCCTGATGTTTTTGAGAAGAGACATGTTTTCTTGTTTGTTGAATGGCTGTCCGAAACACTTAGAGGATGGGTTAAGGCCCTAGATCCTCTCACTTTTCAAGATGCCATCAAGAGGGCTAGACACATGAAGTTTTCAGCCCCTAGAAACAAATTTCAGTCAAAGACTTCCCTTCACAAAAGGGATAAACGACATTTTAGAGAAGATTCAAATCACCCTAAAACATTTCCTTCAAAGATGGATGAAGACCTCTGTAATGAGCTGAGGAGAAAGAAGCTATGTTTCACTTGCAAAGAACCATGGGCCCCAAGCCATAAGTGTTTTGAAAAGGGTCATGTACACCATTTAGAGGTGTATTTAGCTGATGAATCTGAAAAAGAAATTTCAGAACAGTAGGCTAGTTTGGAGGAAAATGAAGATGTACCGGAAGAGACCGAAGATGAGAAGGAAAGTGAAGGAACCTTTGCACAGCTCTCTAGTAATCAAAAGAATGACCCTTTCAAAGTTCATGGAATGCTGTGGGTAGCGAATTGTTGCTCTCATTGATACAGGGGCAACTCACAACTCCATAGATGGAGTTGTAGCAAGAAGAGGCTTGAAGACATACGAGTTTGAAGGATTCAAAGTCATGGTTGCAGATGGATTTACTCTTTCATGTTCAAGAAGAATCCCTCAAACGAGTATATAGTTGGGTAATTATGAAGTCAAAGATGACTTCTATGTGGTGAGCATTGGTGACATTGATGCTGTTCTTGGCATCCAATGGCTCCGTTCTTTGGGTGAAATTACTTTGAATTTGCAGACCATGGAGTTGAAGTTTCAGGTAGAAGGAAGGAAGATTGTGTTGAGAGGGATGTCAAATGGAGGTCCTTGCGTTGTCATGGCTAAGAGGATGGAAATATTGCTATGCCATGGGCAAGTTGAGTGGGTAGTTCAATGTGTGATCATGCCTACCTCTTCGCATGAAGAAAAGAGGGAACATCATCCGGATGTGCAAGCTCTTTTGACCAATCACAACAAGGTCTTTCGTGGTTTGCCCCTTGGAAGACCTCCTAAGAGATGAATTGAGCATGTCATAGAATTGGAAGAGGGAGCTAAACCTGTCATCACAACTCCCTATCGTCATCCTAAAAGGTTTGAAGATGAGATCGAGAAAGCAATCAAAGAGCTTCTAGACATGGGGCTGATCCATCCAAGCAAGAGCCCATTTGCATCTTCTGTGGTGTTGGTAAAGAAGGACAAAATTATGTGCATGTGCATAGACTATAGAGAGCTTAACAAGAGAACTATAAAAAATCGGTACCCCATACTGAGAATTGATGAGCTACATGGAGCAGTCTATTTTTCAAAGATAGACTTGAGATCGGGCTATCATCAGATCAAGATGCGTGAACAGGATATTGAGAAGACTGCATTTAGATGCCACTTTGGGCATATTGAGTTCTTGGTTATGCCTTTTGGCCTAATGAATGCTCCTGCAACATTTCAATCTTGTATGAACCAAGTCTTTAACAATGCAATGTCCCCTTTTTTTGGAGTAATCACTTAGCAGAGTTGGCTAGCCTATTCACATTCTCGTAGGCTAAGCTGGAGGGCTTAGGGAGTGTCCCACATGACGAACTCTCACACTTGGCTAATTTTGTAGGGCAATTTGAGTATGGGAGGTGACTTGGCATATTTTTACAATAATTTTGATGTAGTCATCATCAATAAAATAAATTGTCTTAGTGTGGAGCGAACCATCTTGGAGGATGGACAGTGTGGAAATTGCCTATCTAGAATAAGGGATAATTTATAATAATTTCCCTTGAAGAGGACGACAGAATTTGAGGTTGATTTGATGTTATTTCATATGCCTAGGGGATTCGCCTTGGAGAAGAGAAAGATGAACAATGATAAAATAATAATTAACTTGGTGTGGGCGCCCATGAAGGTCGGCATAAGGAGGAATTTAATACAAAATTCAAATATTTAATTTGAATTTTGAGCGCCCAATTTGTAAGAAGGTGGTCGGCCAAGTTAGAAGGAAAAAGGCAAAAAAAAAAAGTATAATCTTGCCTGGGTCGGCCTAGGAGGAGTAAAAGTTGTGTATAAATAAGAGTTCAATTGTGGTCATTTGGGATATCTATTTTTCATATTCTCACATTAGTTTTTACTCTTTGGCTGCAACCAAAGTTGGGCTTTGAATCCAAGGATGAAAACCCTTGCGATTCTTGGTGAGTTGGACGAAAACCTAGCTCATCTTGTGGAGGTTTTGTGACGGGAACCTATTTGTGCTTCATTGGTGATTTGTTGAAGAGAAGAGCAGAAATTTCATATTCAGATTTGTAGATCAGAATTGGAGCAGCAGATCCATGGCTTTGTGCATCATTCACACTAGGGTTTAACCCTAGATTGGAGCGCCACCATTTGGAAGAAGGGCAACTTGATCTAGGAGGGCGAATTTGAAATTTGGAGGAGGTTAGAGTTTCATTTTCACTTCAGCATTGGAGCAGACCTGATCGCCATTTTTGGAGCAGCAAATTTGCTGTTTTGTATTCACTTGCATCAAGGTTTCAAGCCCTAAACTTGGTGCCACATCCTAGGAGGGCGATTTCACCATTTGTTGTTCATTTTGCCATGATTTGGTATGTATAAACCCTAGGGTTTAATTCTGATTTGGGACAGCAGATTTCTGGGCATGTTTGTCATGTTTTGCCCATGATTGGATGTACTTTCAGACTTTTATAATCTGATTTATAACAGCAGAGCTGTCTTCAGAAATTCAGACTTATGGTGTGCATTTATGTAATATCCCAAACGGATATTGCCCTAAAATTCTGAAATTCAAACTTTGAATTCTGCCCTAAATTTCTGCATCTTTGGTTTTCTGTTGAAACCCTAATTTCTGATTTGTTTTTTCTGCACTTCTTGATTCAATTTTCAGCCCTAATCTTAAGTCTGAATTCTGATTTTATTTTCTGAATATGAACACTTATGAACAGCCAATAAACATGTGCCAAACATCCACAAAATATGCTAAATAAGTAGTTAGTTATTAGCCATGATTGCAATTACGAACATCAATCATTTATGAGCCAAACATATGACAAACCAAACTGATTTGTGAGTATGCAAGTCTGCTGCTCCAAATCTGGATATATTGAAATGAAAAATACACTAGGTTCTAGGGCTCAAACATGCCCAAACATAGTTGGATTGTTGCCACTACAATCCCAACCAAATCAAATGCTTATACATACCAAATTGATGACAAATGATACTCCACAAACCTCCCAAATGCTGGCGCACAGGTCTGCTGCTATGGTTAGGGTTTAGAAGCCCTAATCAATGAGAAAGTAGCCTCCGACAAGCAAAATCGCCCTTCACAAGGTGGCGCTTCAAGTTTAGGGTTAAAACCCTAATACAATATGACACAAACCACCATGAAATGCTGCTACAAAGAGACGATCAGGTCTGCTCAAAGAGTCTTCAATGCTGCTCCAAGATGCATATCGACTACTGCTCCAAAGATAATTAGAATTCTGCTCCAAATGATGATAAATTGCAGCTCCAAGGTGATATAAATTGAATGTCCCAAATGTGGTGCATCAACCTAGGGCAAAACCCTAGCTTCAATGTCACACAAACACCGCAAATCTGCTGATTCAAAACTGATATGGAATCTGATTTACAAATCTGCTCTTCTTCTCTGTGAATCTCCAATGAAGTGTACTTGTGAACTCTGTATGAATTCACTTCCAATATGAGATTGGGTTTTCGTCCAATCCACCTTATATTCTCAAGGATTTCGTCCTTGGAATATGATGCAAACAAGTTGCAGCCCAAAGGGAAATAAAATGATATGCTGAATGATGATTGAAATGCCTTCAAACAACTTGCTTTTATACATGATTCACTTTATTTTCCTCTAGCTGGCCGACCTAAAAATCATTTTTATGTCACTTTTTCTTCTCAAACTAGGCTGACTCTCTTCAAGGCAAAGATTGGCGCCCAAATTATAAATTAAAGGTTTGTCTTTTTTCCATACCTTGGCCGACCCATAAAGAATATGCTATGTTGGCGCTCACAAAAACAAATTAAAGATTTGTTTTAATCTAACTCCTCTCCCTCCTAGGCTGACCCACTTAAGTTGTCTTTTCCTTCACATCTTGCAATGGGTTGCTTCTCCTCAAAGCAATTTATTTTATTAACATTGATTACACCAAAAATGCTTTAAAAATATGTCAAACCAAGTCCCACACTCAAATTGTCTTTCAAAATTAGCCAAGTGTGACAATCGGCCCATTAGGTCCATCATAAGGTGATCACTCCGAAAAAGGGGACATTACAATTTATTGCCAATATATTGTGTAATTCATGTTGTATTTCATCTCTGATATTGGGCGAACCACTAGGCATAATAAATTGATGTATTTTGATATCACATATTGGCTGTTATAAGTGTTTTTTTCAGTCTGAAATAAAAAATCAGAAATCAGAAATTAGGGTTTGAGCAGAATTCTGAAATTCAGAAAATTAGGGCAGAAATCAGAATTTAAAAATCAGAATTTTAGGGCAGATCCCCATTTGGGATATTGCAAACAAGCAACTCCGTAAGTTTCTTTTGGTGTTTTTTTGTAATATCCCAAATGGGGATATATAATGTCCCTCTTAGGATATTTATCAAATTTTCTGATTTTGCAATGTCAAAATCAAACCCTAGGATTGCAATCTGATTTTTATTCTGCATCTTCAATATATGTCTTCTTCAAACATGAAATCAAACTAACATATGCAAATCGAATGATAGAACAAAGAGATACTTGCAGCTTTTAGCAGTGTGGAATTGCACCATGAAATACACATAAGATAAAAGAAAATGGTAAACCAAATTAAAATCACTGCTGTAATGACTTCAGCTTATTCAAGTCTTCATTTACATCAAAGTGATGGCTTTAGCTTAGCCAATTACATACTCAAATCTGCTCCTACAAAATCAGAGGTAAATAATGACAATCAACATACCAATTCAATACCAAATACAGTGCAAATTGAATTTCCAAGCCTGCTGTAGTGGTTCACTGTGATGGCATTCCACAAATGCTGACAACTGGCAGATCGCTAGCCCATGAAATGGTTCGCTGTCACTGTGTATGCTGTTCGTTGTATGCCAACGGATGGCTGCTCAGGGAATGATGTTTGCTCCTCCTTAGTAGTTGATGTGTTGTCACATTCAAAGCAAATGCTGAACACTGTATACAATGAGCTGATCGGCCCTTCAATAGCAATGAATTCCTTTAGATATGTGATTGCTGCTCCTTGATACAGACTGCCACTACCTTGCTGTCACTTTGCCTTTCCAAATGATGCCACCACCTCAATGAATAATCGCTGCCCCTGAATATGATGTTTGCTGTATGTGGGCTATGTTTGAGGTGCAGATCTGAAATCTAAATCAGTGCTCAAACAAAGGGAGTCTCTCTACAAAATCGGCGCCTAAGGGATATATGATCCCATGCCTTCAACGAATGCAAGTCTTCAACAATGAAATCTTCAATGATCTCCAACAAATGACATCAACAAAGTCTTCAATGATGAGCAAGGAATCTTCAAGCTTCAATCTCCAACAATGTCTTCTACAAATTTGCAATAATGGTCTCCGACCAAATATCTAAAATCAATCAATAAACTCAAACCCAAAGAAATGTGCAACAATGCTTTGAAACCCAATTGTGAAATCTGAAGTAATTTCATCTCATTGATGAAATTGGGTTTTCGTCCAATTCATCATATCCTCCATGAATTGCAAGGGATCATCTCCTTGAACTCAAGCTGAAACCAAGAACTTATCTTCAAACCAAAAACAACATAACTCTAGGATATCCAAATGATTCCCAAGTTCTTTTTTTAAAACCTTTTCCAATTAGGTTTGACCTAATTTTATTAAATGAAGGTTTTTATGTACACAGTCACTTGAACTTTATTAAATAACTGTTTTTGTGTACACAATGTCACTTAATGACATTGTAATGTCCCTTTTCTAGCTACAGTGTTAGTCTATCATTGGGTTCCCATAGACTAACAGTTTGGTTAGGAAATGTTTACTGGCAATGTGGTATTCATACAAACATAGAGTAAACAGAATTATGTAGTATAGTGCATAACACAGAGCATGAAATTATAACAGCATTGCACAGAATAAAGCATTGTTCCCATTCATTGAATATATCAGTATTACACTACAATGTTACAATGCTGCCTCTACATTGGAATGACAATACATATATAGGTTGTCTAACGGTTGCCAACCGTCGCCAACACCGGTCGGGAGTAACTACTCGCCGATACCAACTAACCAACATATTTACCGATACAACAACATAACAAATATAATTTCCGCCTAACATCATCCTCCCTAGAAAAAACAAGTCGTCTTCTAGACGACAGAAAAACATGAAGTATCAAGTGACATTAGGTAAGCTCTGCCAAATTGATGACAATGCTGAAGTAGGAGCTGTGTAAAAGTAAAACCAACACATTCGAAACACCTGCCAGTAGACTAACCAACCAAGGGACCCAATCTGATAGCACACTGAATGCTGTGAATGTTGCACCCCATTGCTCACTGAATCAAGATAGTAGTCGTTTGATGGGGGTTTGGGGGTAGCGCCCTTCGCGGGGTCCGGGGGCAGCGCCCCTGGCGTGCTCCCTGTTGCGATACAGGGAGGGGTCGAGGGGCAGCGCCCCCGCCGCCAAGCCCAAATTAACACCTTCACAACCATTCAGACCTTCATGGCGCACATCATTTTTCTGACAAAATCGGACACTCATCTGCAATCTTCGGCTTGTAGGATGCAATCTTCTTGCCCTTGTCCATTCTCTCTGACAACTTCGATGCTGGGTATTTGAATGTTGAGGAACCCGTTATCTTGCTGTTTTGTTCAGCAACCCATGACTGCTGTCTGCTCAACTCCTTCTCCCTACGGTGAAACGCAACTGCTTTGTTGTACGGCCTTGATGAGATCCTATGGTAGCCTGATATCTCCCTCTTCGGCTGCACCCTCAGGTCGTATGGTCTCTTTCCGTACTTCAAACTCTCTTTCCGTATGGCCAACTGCTATTCCTTGTACGGTCGACCTCCCCTGTTTTGGTAAAAATGCCCGATTGGGGGTTTTTTAAAAGGGATGGTGGGCCGTACGCTGTACGGCATACGACTCAGCCGTACGTCATACTGTCTGGTCGTATGTCGTACGACCTGTTCTTTTCTTTTTCTTTTTAAATTTTTTTTTTTCCAAGGACAGGGGTGGGTCGTACGCTGTATGACTTGGTCGTATGGCCTGGTAGTACGTCGTACTTTTTTTTCGTCTTTTCCAATTTTTCCTGACATTTTTTTCGTCTTTTCCAAATTTTCATCCATGTCAACCTGAACCGGATTTTTCTATTTTTCTCCAACGGGGTTCACGTTCAATCTGCAACTCCAACTTTATTGATTTTGTAATCGTCGGCAGGGACCGGAACTGCTGTCTTTCTTGGAACCAGAATTGTCGTCTTTCGGAAGCTGCATACTACGTTCGGCAAACTGTCCAACTTTTTAACATCATTTTTTCTCTGTTGCTTTTCACCGATCGCCAAAAAATTGCAAGTCGACAGAATTACTCTATAGTCCTTATTCTTTCTGTATGGTCTTTTTTTGGCCGATGTTTTCAATGTTGTGTTCCCGTCGTTAGTTTCATCACCCTGATTCACCTTGCTTGTCAATGACTCTTCATACCTTATCACCTTGTCTGGTTCAAATGTATGTGCAAGTGTATCATCTATCTTGGCTTCACCCTCTGTATAGTCTTTCTATGCCTCTCCTGGTCGACTTGTCTGTTCTAGTCGACTTGTCTCTGCCACTATTTGCTCTGTTACTTTTGGCTGATTATTACCTTCCTCCCCTTTGTCACTCATTACTGGTTGCCTCTTGCCAAGTGGTCGAGTGTTTGTCAATTCATCCAGTGCTTCATTCATTAACAATGTTTCACTGTGCCCAATATTGCCGAGCATTTCATTAGTCGCTCGAGAGCATTCGCCACTTTCTCGTATTGAAATCATGTTACACTCTGGCTTGAAGAACTCAGTCTTCCATCTGCCAGTGGAAGAGCCCACTAAAGGAATTAGTTTCGTCCTTAGAACATTCTTGCAGTTTTAATACTCCTTCCTCATCAGGTTCTATTGGTCCTTTGCCAATTGACTCCCCTCCGTCTGTATCGGAATTTGATGCCAACTCTTCGCTTACAGCCTGTGTTCTTAGATTTATGACGATCTTCTTACCTTTGTTTTCTATCGACATGGTGTTCTTTTTCCAGTTGTGGTTGGCCTTAGCGGCTATCAGCCACCCTCGGCCGAGTAATGCATCGTATGACGCATTTTGTGCTGTTATGACTACAAAGTTTAACCGAAAGAGTTGGGTGCCAATCTTCACTTTTTGAGCCATTAGCACTCCCAGCGCTTTAATTCCATGCTGGTCTGCGCCCAGTAACTGGAAATTTTGTGGCCATAATGTAGGTTTTCCCAAGCACTTCCACATATCTTCTGTCAACACATTCACTCCTGATCCATCGTCGATTATTGTGTTCGTCAGGTAACATCCACCGATTGCCATGTGTACGACGGCTAGATTCTTGCCATTGTTAACTGCCAATAGTCTCGGGTCAATGACTTGTTCTCCTTCCAGCGGTGGCTCCACTATGACATCTTCGTCCTTTGTTTGCCCGTTTGGGTTCCTTTCATCGCCTTCGAGATTGCCATCCTCAGTTGCAGCATGCTCTGTAGAAGATCCGCTATTCTGACTGATATAGTGGTTTGTAACACCTGGTTCACAATACTCTTGTCTGACTCTAGTCGTACAGTAGTTATTTTTTTGTTCTTCCCCTCCGTTTCCATTGCCATCTCTACTTCTTTTCTAGCCTCCCGAAGTCTCTCCTCGGTTCTGGGATCTGGATACGTCGCTTTTTTCCATTGTGCTCGGGTGACCGCAAGGATCTCTTCATCATTTCCCTTGAACTGATGAGGTTCACCCCTTTTTGCTTCGGGCAATCTTTTTCTTCGTGATCCCCAAGCCCACACTACTTGCATAATGCATTTATTTTGTTCTGATTATTGTTTGGGCATTCCCTTGCAAAGTGTCCCCATTCGTTGCATTGTCGGCATTGTATCATGGGTTGCCCCTTGCTGTCGTACTGTATTCTGTTTCTTGGACTTCTATTGCTTTGGTAACCTCCAGGGGATGCATGGCTATTGTACTGGGGCTTTGGTGGTGTGTTCGGCGGTGTTGATGGTTCTCCTTGAGTGAAGAGTACTTGCGTACCCCTTGCTTTCAGATTGTATGGACATTCCTTGATGGAATGTCCCATCACTTGGCAGATATCACAAAACAATTTTTTTGGCCTTCAATTCTTTCATCATTCTCATCATGTCCTTCCTGAGTGCTTGCACGGTCTTGGACTCACTGTCACTGTTGTCGTCCGTACTCTCCTCATCATCCGTCTTCCTTTTCCCTCGGAAGGATGTTTTATTTTCACTCTCTATATCTATCGCTCGATTGTACGTTTCATCGTATGACAACGGAGGCACGATTTTCATTTTCTTTCTCAGCGATGGGCGCAACCCTTCGATGAACCATTGCTTCTTTAGCCTGTCGGCCGGCTGAGTCTCCAGTTTTCCCAACAATTCTTTCAGTCTCCAGTTGTAGGTTCGCACGTTCTCGTGCTTCCCTTGCTTTATACTGTAGATCTCCGCTACAATTTCACTGTCATCCCTCAGGAGCTTGAATTTGTCTTGGAATGCCTTCTTAAGTAATCTCCATGATGCCCTATGTGCTTAGTCCGACTCTGTGTACCAGTCGATGGCACTATCTCTCAGTGTCGTTGGAAATGCTTTTAGCCAGTAGTCCACATCATCTTGCCCATTGGCTATCCAAATCGTCTCGCACGTCTTACAGTGTCGTACTGGATCTTCTGGCCCATTCTCCATAAATTTTGGCAGCTTCTGCCTCTCGGCTGGCAGAGTCACCATCCTTCCTCGATGCCCTCCTTGTGCGTTGGACCTGACTGGACTGGTTCTCTTGCAACGTCCCGGTGCGTCACTTGCACTCTCGGCCACGTTCGAGTCTTCCCTGCGCCCTCTGTCAACGTCCTCTACACCTTGAGTCTCCTCGGGTTCGTTCTGATACTCCCTCTGCCCTAGGGTCTTAGGCTCAGATCTTCCAACTCTTGGCTCTTCTTCGTCCGATATGGATAACTCTCCGATGCGGCGTATGCTGTTTTCAATTTCTTTTGTCAATTCATTTTCATTCCCTTTTTCTTTATTTGTCAGCGGTGTCTTGAAAATTCCTTCGTCGGCATGATGATGTTCATTGGCAATTTGTCTCAGTGTTTTCCTTCGTTCTTCTTGTTCCTTTAATCTCAATGATCTTCGTGTTCTTTCCTCTGGTGTTTCATGCCCACTTGGTACTCGGTTCTTATCCTTATTGAGTTGTATGGGCATTAATTGCTACTCAGGTGAGGAGATGGTCGACCTCTTGGTTGACGTGCAATTGATCCCAGATGACCGATTGAGGGATCTCTTGTCTGAGAGCCTCCCTCCGTACGTGGTCCTTCAACGAGTTTTCCCACAAACTGCAGAGGTCTTCCGTCAAAGCGGCTTCACGATCCTCGTTTGCTTGTACTGGCTCTTTGGTCGGCTGCCCCATCACGACGCCATTCTCCCGTCTGGATGTTCACCGGATTCGCTTAGGCAACGGCGCCAAATGTTTACTGGCAATGTGGTATTCATATAGACATAGAGTAAATAGAATTATGTAGTATAGTGCATAACAAAGAGCATGAAATTATAATAGCATTGCACAGAATAAAGCATTGTTCCCACTCATTGAATATATCAGTATTACACTACAATGTTACAATGCCGCCTCTACATTGGAATGATGATACATATATAGGTTGTTTAACGGTTGCCAACCGTTGTCGACACCAGTCGGGAGTAACTACTCGCCGATACCAACTAACCAACATATTTACTGATACAACAACATAACAAATATAATTTCCACCTAACAGGGAACCATGGTGGTTTGGCCTTGGATGGGCAATTCAGAGGTGTAGATATGGTTTGGATCCAGTTGGCAGTGGTCAGTGGTGGTTTGGGTGCCTTGTGGCATACACTATTTTTAGTAAGTTCGGGTTCGGTGTCGGATCGGGAATTTCAGAGTGGGGATGGATTCGTCTCGTCGAGACCTTTCTGACAAGCTATGAATCATCGAATTCCGACATCATCTCGTCAGTTATTTTGAAGTCCGTAAGTTGAATTGGAATATTTAAAAGGGACTTTAATGTTAAGTTATAAAGTGACTCATGAAAAGAAATATTATAAAGGGGGGTCTGTAAGAGCCCTGCTGGTTCTAACTTTGACCACTGCTGAAATAGGAATTATTTTTTGTAATTTTTGTTTGTTTTATGATTTTTTTTTTTTTTTTTTGTGATCTTATAGACTAGACAGAAGATGTAGAAGGGGTTTTAGTTTTCTTGAAATGTGTAGTTTTGCCAAAGATGGCAAAAGATGTACATGCAACTAAGATCCAATACAAAGGGGAACTGAAAGCAATTAATAAACAGCAAAACACCAACTAAGAAATTTAGTCACATACCCATCAGATCTGCATATTATATTCATTGTAGAAACTGGATCTGCAAAGCAAATTGCATACAAATGGTGGTATTGGCCTGGGAGAGGCTCTACATGCAACTGAGTGTGATGGATCTGAAGGATATTGCTGATATAGTACTGCTGCAAGCTCAGATCTACAATATAGTCACCTAGAACTTGTTCAATAATGCCCAAACGAAGACCTAGAGTGGGCCCTCCACAAAGATGAACTGGGTTGTCGTCCAATCCACCATAATCCTTGAGAGTTTCCGTTCCCAAAGGACTGAATGCTGCTGCAACTCTTCCTCAGAGTTCAGATCTGCCAAAAAGTTGAATAACAAATGCCAAAAGAATGACCAAAAAGTGAATCCAAATTCACTTTATGAGACTTCCAAGTTGGGCGTCCAATTTTAGGGTTCACAAGGCATAAAAAATAAGAATCTTTGAAAGATTCTTTTATTCATGAAGACTCCTAAGTTGGGCGCCCAAGTTGAGGGTCCAACTTCTTCATTGAAAAGGCCACCTTTTTAACACAATTGGATTATCTGATATTTCCTCTACATTCCTTATGCGTAGCCGAAGATTATATTGCACATAGACAAGGACATTGAGGCGTTTTTGAGCTTGTTTGTTCCTCTTCTTTGTGTGGATGGCCTCAAACAAGCTCCAATTACGCTCACAATTGGACGAACTACAAGGCTAGGATAAGATACGGAGGGCAAATTTTTGGAGATGTGGGGTATTTCCACCCCAATTTGACCACCAAACATCTACAAAAAACAAATTAGGAGTTAGAAACCTAGAAAGGAAAGTCAAAAGTTCAGAACATATTTTATCAAATTATGATTTATCAATATTTGTAACTTGTAACTTGTAAATTTCAAATTTTATATCTGGTGACTGATTGTGTATTGCTCTCTTTGCTAGGTCTGAAGAGAAGAGTGCACCCTTTTTTGTCCTATAACTTTGCAATTCACTAACAATGAGGTCTGCCACCTCAACCTCGGGTGTCATCCTTTGAATGCATTTAGTGAGGCCCTCCATAATCTCTCCAGTAGGATCTGAGTAGGTGCCTGAATGGAAGACATGAGGGTTCAAGAAGTACCCTACTGCATGGATGGGTTGGTGGAGTTGATTGTTCCACCTCCTGTCAATAATCCCCCAAATGGGAGCAAATTTGAGGCTGTCCCCCTTATAATAATTTCTTATAGCCTCTTTGGCCCTATCCATGGCCACATAAAGATACCCCATTGGGGTTTTATCCCCATCTACCAAGCGGAGGACTCTAACATAGGGCTCCGACACCTACAATATAAAAATGGAAAAAGATTAAAGTTACAACTTACAAATTTACAATGAAAGACATTAAAAATATATAAATATTCAATTTCAAGTTAAATTTGAAGTTTTGAAGTTACCTTCACAATCTCTACAACTGTTTTTTCAAATGCTTTGTCGAAGACTATGCATGTAACCTTCTCTTCTTCTGGCTTCTTCGCATAAGATGACTCTGTCCATTTTGGGGCCACAAACATTTGTTTCAAAGCTGCCAATGAACTAAGAATGCTTTGCAACGTTAAGAAAACCGTTGCAAACCTTGTCACACCAGATCTCACCAACTCTTTCCCTTGGGTATAATCCCTCATCATGTGAAGAACCCAAGGGTGATTGTAGGTATATTTAGTGATCCTCCTCGCGTCCTCTACAATTGGTGTGACCCAATCTAGTTTTCCTATGCCCTCCAAAAGAAGGTCAAGGACATGCGCTGCACAAGGTGTCCAAAAAAGTGTGTGGTATCTATCTTGGAGGAGTCTTCCTGCTACCACGTATGTTGCTGCATTATCAGTTATGATTTGCACAACATTTTCAATCCCCACCTCCATGCAAACTTCCTTCAACATGTTAGCCAAATTTTCTGCATTTTTTACTATGTGGGAGGCATCAACTGATTTTAAGAACACCACCTCATCTTTGCATGCAACTAAGAAATTAATGATGGTACGGTTTTTTCCATCCGTCCACCCATCAAAAAGAATAGAGCAGCCATATTCTTTCCAATTTTCTTTTTGCTCCTCTACTGCTACCCTTGCCCTTTCAGTTGCACTAGTAAGCAACCTACAAGTACAAAGTGAAATTAAGTACACAATTTTAATTTGTAAACAAAAAAATAGCTTAAATTCATCATAAATTAAACTTGAAAAACATAAATTAAAGAACATAAATTTATCAAAAAGATTAAATTAACTAACCTCCCACCCAAGTCTATCCGAGAAGGCGCCTTGTAGGCTTTTCTTGCAACTGTCAATGCGGTAACCAAATTGTGCCAGTAAGGAGAACTTGCCACATTGAAAGGGATGTTGTTAAAATACCAAAAATCCACACAAGCAATGTCTGTCTGCTCATGCACCTCCCTATTCCACCCAGTTGCCTCTAAGGAAGGTTGTGCACCAGGTGTGTTTCTAGGCACAAAAAAATCATGCATGCATGTAGGTCCTGTTGCTCTACTAGAGGTAGATGAAGGGATTGAGGTGGTGGTGGGTTGCCTTGCCTTTCGCACACGTGGACCATGAAGAGAGCCCACTATGCCATGAGTAGCATCATTATCTGACTCAAGGTTGACTGGAGCACCTTGGGAAGAAGCTATGGCTGCTTGCATTGCTGCTTTTGCCTTTTCTCTTTGCAATTTTTTTTCTTCTGTAGCTTCAAGTATGGCATCCATTTGTCTTTTTATTTCTTCTGTGGTTTTTGGACAAGCCTTAGCATCATGTTGAGGGATGCTTGCAAGGTGGTATTTGAGGCGATTGATGCCTCCACGATATACTTGTTCGCATTTAATGCAAAAGACTGAGCCAGGTATGGGTCCTAGATAAGCACATTTCCAAGCAGGATCTCTAGCTCCTGGAGGATGAATGCCTACAAATCCCCCAGGCACGGATGGGGCAGAGCTCTAGGCAGAACCGGATGCACTTGCAGAATGACTAGCCATTATCAATTAACCTACACACACAATGACAGTGAAAGCACAACTTGTTATTTTTTTGATAGAAAATTGAAAAACAAGCTAAATTAGATTAAATAAAAATAGATTACTTTAAATTACTAAAAATCTAAACTAATCTAAGATTCTAAACATTTTCATAAAAAAAATGGATTCAAAAAAAGAAAATAATAACTAGGGTTTCAAAAAAATATGAAAAAATGTAAAAAATCTGAAAATTACTTCAAATTAGTAAAACATTAAGCTAATCGTAGATTGTAAAAATGTTATTCAACAAAAAAGACGATTCAAAATTAAAAAAAAACTAGGGTTTGAAGAAAATTTCAAAAAAATGAAAAAATCAGCAAAATATGTAAAAAAATCAGAAAAATTCATCAAAAAATCTTGTTTTGATGAATCTAAATCTTGTTTTGATGAATATAAAAGTATTTAAATCTTTTTCACACTACATTCATGATGATTTTTAAACATAGAATCAACAAAAATGAAGAAAAAATTAAAAAACAAGAAAGAATAAGAAAAATCAGAAAACCTACCTGGGAATCCAATTTGCCTTCAAAATTCGATGAAAATGCCCTTCAAATCTTGTCTCCTCGATGCAAAATCATTGTAAATAGGTGCACAATGCTTTGGAGAGTGTTTTTGTTGAGTGAGAGCTTCCAAATGAATGAAAAAATGAAGTTAAAACACCTTTTTAAGCGGCCGTCTGAGTTTTACCCTGTCACGCGAGTTTTTTTTTGAAAACTAGCCGAGTTTTTGAGAAAAACTCGGAAAAGTTTTTTTTCAAAAACACTCTGCGTACAAATACACCAAAAACTCGTTTCAGGAAAAGACTCGCGAGTTTTTAAAAACTCGGCGAGTTTTTGTCGAGTCTTGCATCTATGATAATAACAATAATATTTAATATTGATAATAATATAATTATATATAATATTTATATTATATTGATAATTATATTTATAATAATATTTAATTTATATTTATATTAACCATTATAATTTATATTATTATAATAATAATAATAATAATATTTACTATTTGTATTTATATATATTTGTAATTATAATATATGTATTTATATTAATAATTATAACTTATATTATTATATAATAATAATATATTATATTTATATTTGTATTTGTCATCAGATAATATATATATTACTATTTATATTTATTTAATAATATATATATTTATATTTATATTTATATTGACAATTATATTTGTTAATTAGTTTAATATGTTTAATCTTTATATAATCGATTCGATTGTAAGTATAGGAACATGATAGGCCTCTCCTCTTAAGATTGCTTGTCCTCAAGCAATGACAACGAGTTCTTTCATTACCTTGCACCTTTAACGTCTGCCTTCCGATGTGTTGAGACGAAATCGTGGTTTTGATTCAGAATGAATATTGCTTTAGTGAAGTATTTGTGATTCCATGAAAGAGACTTTGTGACTAACAAAAGTGTTTTGTTCGATGGTTAAATAACAATGATGTGATGCAAGTATTATAGATGAAGATGTGGTTTTTAGATAAAAGTATTTTCAATGTTGAAGAAATTTTTGAGAGTATTGAGATTAATGAATGATGTAGATATCTTGATCTTTTGATTATGAGATCCAGTCTTACTTGTCATATGTTATTGACCTCAAAATTGAGAAGAGTCGTATTCTTGAGGAGTAATTGATTATATGATGTCATGGAGAGAAATTTTATGATCAAAGATTTGGTAAGCTTTTATTTGAATAGTGATGTGCTGGATGAAATATATATGTTATAGATGAAGAATAATCCTCGGAATTTGTGGGTTATGGGCCCATAATATAACTTAGCATTGGTTTTATGCTACTTAAATCAAGAGAAAAATTAAAAAAAAAAGACCCTTGGAAGAGATGAATTTGGCTCATGGGTCTTTGTGATTAATGAAATTAACTTTTTGTGTTCTATACTTCCCTAATGTCCCCTTGTAGGATATACTGATTTCTTCACCTCAAGTCGATCCATTGATAGAATTCATAGAAATACTTGCAAGTTAGAGTGTGATGGATCGCACACTTCCTACCTATCAGCTCAAGCACGCAAGCAAGTAGCTCAAGCAAGTAGGCAAGTAGCTCAAGTAGACAAGCAAGTAGGCAAGTAGCTCAAGTAGAGAAACAAGTAGCTCAAGCAAGTAGCTCAAGTAGACAAGCAAGTAGCTCAAGCAAGTAGGCAAGTAGCTCAAGCAAGCAAGCAACCAGCTCAAAGTCAGAGTATACACTCGAATACAAATACAAGTCATAGAGTATACACTCAAATGCATATAAGTCAATTATCATTCATAGGATGATAGCTCTGATACCACTTGTAATGTCCCCTTCTAGCAAGCCAAAATTTTCACGACCTTGCAAACAATTTCAACTTGTAAAAGAGCACATTAATATTCCATTCCCTTTAATACATGACCATAACCATATGTAACTACTTCAACTAATCATAATTATACGCATTTCATCTTTTCACAAGTCCATTTTTCCATATTTCATGATCTACCTCGGGAGAGATAGTCTTCGGCCTATTGTTAATCATACCTTACACCTTATGAGAGATGACTCATCAGGAGGCAATGTCATACCAACTATCATGGGTCCTATTATTATTCCTTTAGTTATTAAACCAAAGGCCCATCATTATTCCTTCAATTCGTCAATCGAAGGCCCATTATCATTCCTTGATTCGTCAACCAAGGCCCATTATTATTCCTTCGATATTTAAATCGAAGGCCCATTATTACATCCTTTGATTCGTCAATCAAAGGCCCATTATTATTCCTTGATTCGTCAATTAAGGCCCATTCATTTCTCTCGGGGATGATTTCTCACCACCACGAGCCATAACCATGGTTGGTCAATTACTGTCCTAACTATCAACCTCATTTCCATAGTGTAGGGCAGATTAGCAACAAGGCCACTTAATCATCCTAGGATGACAATGCCCATAACCATCTATAGAGACCCATTCCATTATCCTATCCATAATAATATCAAGTTGATATCCATGCCATAATACTATTTGCCATACTATATCTTCAACATAGGATCCTTTAATATCAGAAATTCTTCTTCTTTCCTATATCTTCTCATTTCCAATCTGCATATTCCTAAATGTGTGTCTGCTGCTTTTATCCATGATGATAATGTGATATATTGAATTGTCCATTGAATGAGTAATGTGAATTCCTTCGGTGCTTGATGGCTCTGTATATGATTCCCTTTGGTGTATAAATATATATGCTTAACTCAGAAATATCATTGTTCTTTCTCTTTGCTGCTCCTTATGCTTGTAATTGTTTATATATATCATATATTCCATTCTTGTAGTGCTGCCGATTAATATGTAAGGATATATTGCTTACTGCTAGGAATGATTGTTGATGGTGCTGAGAGATATTTGATTGCTGATGAGATTCTTGATATTCCATTTGTGAGATGATATTTCATTGTATATCCCTTGGCTGATTTATCAATGGATTATTTTATACCTTCTTATACCTCTTAGAGTGGCGTCCATTCATAAAGGGACATATTACCGCTGCCCTCCTAATAATAGTTTTTAGTTAATAAAGGTTATATCCTAATCGCATTTACTTATCTCTTATGGTAATCGTTGTTTGTATCATTGTTTGGTTTTATTCATAGAATTAGGATATTCGCTACCCTTATGACTTGGTTACTTTATTCTTAATTGCTGACCTTAAGTCTTATATATATGGCTGCCTTCAATCAATAATATTTAGTATTTATATTTGATAATTAAATTTATTATTATATAATAATAACAATAATATTTAATATTGATAATAATAATAATTATATATAATATTTATACTATATTGATAATTATATTTATAATAATATTTAATTTATATTTATATTAACCATTATAATTTATATTATTATAATAATAATAATATTTACTATTTGTATTTATATATATTTGTAATTATAATATATGTATTTATATTAATAATTATAACTTATATTAGTATATAATAATAATATATTATATTTATATTTTTATTTGTCATCATATAATATATATATTACTATTTATACTTATTTAATAATATATATATTTATATTTATATCTATATTGACAATTATATTTGTTAATTAGTTTAATATGTTTAATCTTTATATAATCGATTCGATTGTAAATATAGGGACATGAAATTGTATTTACTTTATATCATTGCAATATCTTGTGTTTGTAAACCCTGGATGGTAGTACTGCCATGGGTTATTGCAAGATGCATTTCATATTGTCAATTGGTTGGTTTAAGGAAGCAAAAATCGTTTGAAGATAAAATCGGCAAACCAAAAGTATAAGATTTTTTCAAAAAATCGTGAAAAAATTGCGAAAAAATCACTTTAAATGATATAAATTTTATAATAGAATAATAAATATTATATTTTAATATTATAATATATAACTATTAATAATATAATATAAATTTATAATATAATATTATATTTATAATAAATATTAATAATATAATATTATATTATTATAATATATTAATGTAGAAAATATAGATTAATAATATAAATATTATATTTTAATATATAATATACAACTATTAATAATATAATATTATTATAATATATTAATGTAGAAAAATATTGATTAATGATATAAATATTATAATAAAATAATAAATACAAATAATATATTATATTAAAAATATTATAATATTATATTTTAATATTATAAAATAGAACTATTAATAATACAATATATAAATATTATAATAAATATTAATAATATATTATATTATTATAATATATACATTAATAACATAAATATTATAAATAAAATAATAAATACTAATAATATATTATATATTTAATATTAATAATATTATATTAAAATATATTTAGTCGATAGGCTTTTATATGTGAGCATTATAGTGCCCAGAATTGTCTCACGCGAAAAGTTTTTTAAATTCAAACTTTTAAGAAGCCTATTAATTTTTTCGAGAAACAAACTAATTAAAAAATGAAACAATAAAAACATAAGTTCCTACCTCTCATATGGACTAATAATACTTAAATTTCATTTATCCCTACATTTATATTGTTTCAATAAAATTAATGATAATGAAGTAAAATACATTACAACAATTTTATGGCTTTTCATTTTGTAAACCGACCCATAAATTGGTGAGTTATAATTTAATAATATTATATTAAAATATATTATTAATCATCCCATAGGCTTTTATACGTGAGCATTACAGTGCTCGAAAAATTGTCTCAGCTGTAAAAGAATTCACACTGAAAATTTTTCTAAACTCGTCGGTTGTTCTCGCCAGGAAAATGTGTGAATGAAAATTTGTCTCACACCGTAAAAACAGTCACGCCGAAAGATTTTCTAACCTCGTCGGTTGTTCTCATCGGGAAAACAATCGTGTGGAAATATCAGCGTATTCCTTGAACCTGCTACAGGGGCGAAATATTTGGTTAACCCTAGATGCATACAACAGGCTAAATGAATGCAGAAAACCTTAGACACTGGCTAATCATTGGAAAACCCTAAACGCCCGCGATTTGTATTAAAAATCTCGATTTTTTGGGGTGAAAAATCGCCTAACTTAGCGATTCGCGATTTTTATAAAAAATAGCGATTTTTTGGCGATTTCTACTTCTATTGGTTGGTTCACTGCCAATAATTTATAGCATTCATGTTCAGCTCGTTTGGCATGAACAACTTGCTATATCAACCATTTTGGTTTGAGCAAGTTAGACATTCTACCAATGGCTTGCATACACGCAGTTCGCCGAAGAGGTGTTGATCAGGTCGGCTTGCTGCCTTGCGTGCCTTCATTCTGTTAGTGCATCTGCACTCCACTAAATAAGTGTAGTTGTGGTCGGCTTGCCACCTAGTGCGTTCATATTGTGTTTAAACAACCACTCTGTTGAAAAAGAGTAGATTGTGGTCAGCGTGGCCGCCTAGTGGCTGCAGTGAGCATTGGTAGCTGCATTGGGTAGTAGTGCAGATTTCGAAACACCGTATGCTCTCACCTTGCCCATCTTGGGACCTGGGTGATCGAAAAGTGTTGAGGATATTGTATGTTTGCATCTTGCTTATTGCTATCAATTTCAAAAAAAAAAATAGGGTGGTCATTACACCTGTAGTTTGGACTTCGGAGTTCGATTACAACTAGCAATTCAAACTGTGTAGTCCATCTTGCAAAACAAAGTGTTGAGAAACAACTAAGGCATAAAAACAGCAAGGTTCTTTTTCTTACACAACGTGGCATATCTTCCTTGATTTTCATGTTGTCAGAAAATGGTTTGGACCAAACATTCAAGGGATCATGGGCTCCAACTTGGCCACACGAGAACCTCCTGATGGGCACAGTTTTATTATTGTTTCTTTTCTACTTGTTTTTCACCTCAACCATTTATAGTTATTAGCATTAGAATAGGAGCTGACGTTCTCCGGAGGTTCTCTCAGATATTAGTGGTTGAAACTTCCCATTGTTGGAGGGAGCGCTGTAATTCCCAGCAGTTCTGCATAACATTTTTCCAACATTACTCTTACCGATTTATGATGTGATAGACAATGCATGTTTTGAAAACACTTACATTTTTGAATGTCTTTCTTGTAAGGTTTAGATAACTCATGCATATGCCATATGGAATTCTATTCATTAGAAAAGGGTGACATACTCCACATCTCATATCCTCCTTGGACTGTACTACTACCAACAATTGAACCTTGTAATCCACATTTTGGGCACCTTTGTAACCTACGTTGAATTTGATTTGATATTAAAAACTGCATCGTTTAACATGTTGATTTTTGTAGGACCTAAAATACCTTTCACATTATTAGGAGCCTGATATTTTTTATCGACTGTCTTCAAGTTTCTAGTTTACGTCTTGAGATGAATTTGCATAAGAACTCGAGCTTGCAATATTAAGAATTCAAAATAGTATCAAGCCTCGTGCTCTATATTAATCAATAGCATTTGTCTGAGTTGTAAATGACATTTAGTGAAGCTTATGTGCTGACAAAATTTGTGTTGTGGCTGTGCTTACAGTTTTGGCAATCTTGCTTATGCTTTTGGATGCAAGTTTTGTCTTGTTATTTTCCTATCACAAGTTCTAGATTGAAGAGGCTTATATGATATATTAGATTGTTCTGTGGATTTAACAGTAGCATTTGGAAGCAATATGTCTAATCAATTTATTTATGCTCTCATTTCTGAGATAAGAGTTGGGTATTATGGAATCAGTGTTCATACTGCAGCACTTAATGGGCATGTAGAAGTGTTGCAACTGCTTCTTAATTTTGGGGCTAGCCCAGTAACAACAGATAGTGGTGGTAGCCAACCAATTCATGAAGCGGCTGCTGGTGGGCATGTTCTGTGTTTGAACTTGCTTTCCACATCTGGTGCAGATATCAATGCTAGAGATGGTTGTGGTTGCACACCATTACATCGTGCAGCTATAGGGGGGCACATTGATTCAGTTTCATGGTTAATACAGGTTCATTATTCTTCCCTCTCCCTGATTTTCAACAAATTGTGGCTATGTGGCAAGTAATAATTATTTCTTAGTTTTGTTTACATTATAATTTATTGTGTTATAAAGTTATGAAATTTGTCTTGAATTTTCCTATGATATGGTAACAAGGAAGCTGCTCATTTCATTTATGCAATTGTAATTTCACTGACATGTATATGAACAAATCAAAGGAGATGTCAACTCACATTGCAATGATGTATGATTGTTTCAAAGAAAGCACAATACATTATAACTCTTTAATGATGACAACTGGTCATCTAGAACCACTTCATTCTAGATTCCTTTTGATCCTCACTTCAAACTGCTTTAATGCACCAAGGTGGAAAATAACTCGAGGAGAAAGTTTTGCATGGCATGATGAGTGTAAATAAAAGGGAATTACCCTTGTATATTTCCAGTGGTGTCTTGGTCAATCCAGCTAGCTTCCCAATATCAGCATTGATAGAATTGCTCAAGGCAAGTTGGCTAGTATGAGAGGGAGCACTTTTTTTTTTGAAAATAGATGTTCTTCCTTGATCTTGCAGGAGGGATGTCTTTCATGATCTGGACTATACAGTTGATAGCCCATTGAATTCCCTGTAACTAATCTACAAAACTAAGTGATGGTCGGAAGACTGTACTTTATGTCCTTGAAATTTCCATTGTTCTTTATTATGTGACTATAGTATGAGTTTCAGGTCGCTGGTTATCTTGAATTGCTTTTGAGACATTTGGCTCAAGTCCTTGTTTGAAAAGATTTGACATGAGTCTAACTATAGAGAAAAGCTAATAGTATTTAAAGGTTTATGCTTGCCTCCTCAGCAGCAGTTGACAACTATGTGATTGGAGGAGCAACCATCAACGCTTACTCTCTATCATCAAGTCTATAAAGAATATTGATACATGTTTGATGTATAGAATAAATGTAAAGATTTCCCAAACCCTGCAAAAATGGCAGCTTATTCACATAGATGGAAAACTTTACAGGGTATTTTTTGCCAGAAAGCTAATTTTTTTCATTTTAATACAAATTTTCTTATGTGAATTTTGTAATGTCCCAATTTTCGGCATGATCACCTATCATATGTCGGCTAGCCTATTTTGTTCTCGCAGGCTAAGTCAAAGTAGCAAGGGAATACCTTGGATAGTTAAATTGTGTATTTAACTATTTTTCCTTGGCAAAATGGAGATGGATTATGACGGAGTATTTTTGTGATAATTATGATGAAGTCAAAAATAATAAAATAATTTGCCTTGGAGTGAAGCGACCCATTTGGAGGATGGAAAGTGGGAAAATAAGGAGAAAATGGGAATTAAACAAATGACAAATTAAAAATAAAATTTTATTTATTAAAATATTATATTATTTGCCCAGAGGGTGACTGCCCAACTTGTGGGTTATAAAAAAGGTGTTTGGGAGTCATTTGGAGCATATATTGTGAATTTGTTATTTGATACTTGGAGATTTTCTGTTAAGCTGTAACTTGTTTCAGCGAGCTTCTAAGGACAAAAACCCTTAGAATTTAGTGGTTTGGATGAAATCCCACTCCACATGTGAGGTGGATCCATCTCGGATTCATCATTGGACATAATTGCAGGTTTTTCTTCATATTTGAGCTACAATGGAACATCATACCAACTAGGGTTTGAAAGGATATCATCATTCAAGCTAGGGTTTCATATTGGTGCTTGGGATTGAAGCTTTTTATGCAGGTTATGGGTGAATTGATGCAGATCATGAGGTTTCATTGATATATTTTCATCATCATATCCATTGCTAGGGTTTGGAGGTGAAGTGCCACATTTTGGAGGGTCTTTTTGGTGATTGATAACAACTATTTGCAATTAGATTTGGTTTCAGATTTCAATAAATAATTTTAGAAGTGCAGATCCGAGGGTTTGAAGGAGAGATTACATTGTTTTTGGTATTTTTTGTAATGTCCCCTTCCTAGGCCAGCACTTGTGCATCGGGTTAGTCTACTACACGAGTTCTTGTAGACTAGCAAGGGTGGTTAGGGGACCCATGGTGATGTGGCTCATCAAAGCTCAGTCAGTATTTATAGAGTGATGAGATGGATTCCTTTCGGCGGGATATACCAGTTGGCACTTTCTGGAGCGAGTTTGGGCCATTTGGCCAAACTTACTATATTTAGTAGGGGCTCACGGGACTCAGAGTGAGTCGGTGCAACGGTCCTGAATCTTGTCGACGTTCCATTGGCCAGCTCAGTGGTACTACGGAATGCTTGTGGAGACCGTTCGAGATATTAGTTTAATAATAGATATATTTAAGTTAAATTGAAGATATAACTTAATGTCTATTGCTAAAGTGACTTTATTATGTATTGAGGGGTTAATGAAATATTTTTAAGTTAATAAAGTCATATTTCAATGTGGGCGCCCAAGGCATGAGGAAATAAAAGAAAAGTCAAAATATTAAAATCCCTCCAAAAAGGGCATTGGAGATATAAGGGGAAAAGAGAAGTTTCATTTCATTGGCTATTGCATTTTTCTATGTCTGAGCTTTGTTCTTGGTTGAGCAAGGGTTTTGAACCAGCGGACTTTGGAGACGGAAACCTCCATTGTTTGGAGCACCTGTGGGGTTGAAAGATACTTCTAGGGTGTTGTTTGAGTGACCTCATTTCAGGGGTTACCATTGAGCTTCATTGCAAGTAACTAGCTTTGTCGTGGAGGAGTCTTCATCGATATATCTTCAGTCTTTTGGCGTCATAATTACAGGGGAAGATTGAGGAACACATTGCCGGCATAATAGTGGATTCGAAGATGTTTCGAGAGCATTTGATCTCCTAGGCAGGCCGTACCATCTCTGCACCAGGCTGTAGCATCCATAGAGGAATTTTGGAGTTTTTGTAAAGCATTTTCATGGTTTCTTCATTCCACTTTGTTGGGAATAGTGCTGCAGCAGTTTTCAGAACATTGAGTGGCAGAAAACAGTGATAAGGGGTGTTTCCAAGGTGAATATATGTTGCTGTGAGGGCCATACAGTCCCAGGGAGGTCATGGGTCAGCAAATAGAGTCCAGTGATTGAAGTTTCAGCTTCCTCCAGCCTTCATAAATGGCGTCCAAACCCTACCTACCATTGTATTATATTGTGTGATGTAATAAATTCAAGTTGGAGGAGTTTCGAAGGTGTCTATAGGCTCAAATCTGCTGTAACAGACTTTATTAGACTGATAACATCATAACAGCCAAATGGGTATGTAGAAATCTTGTTATTTATGAGCACATCTTACATGGGTATTATGCCTTTATATGTTGTAATGCATTTTTATTGAAAACAAGCAACTGGGTATTGCATTTTCTTGTTATTTTCAAATATATGTACATGCATGGTGTTATGTGTAATGTCCCCATTCCTAGTGGTGTTAGCCTATACTTGGTTCCCGTAGGCTAACCAAGGTTGTTAGGGAACTCTGGGAGGTCAGATGGTTGGTTTTGAAGAACTTACTACTTTTAGTAAGTTAGGGTTCCTTCTATTTTTGGAAATTCAGTATTGGAGGTAGAGTGTCTCGTCGAGACCTTTCCAATGGTCCATAATTCATGTGATTCCGAGACCGTTTGGGCTTTCATATTAAAGTCCGTAAGTTTATTTTAATATTTAAAATATGGACTTTATATTATAATATGGTGACTTAGTGAAAAGTGAAATAAATCCAAAAAGTAAGTCACTAGGGACATGAGCGCTCAAGAGAAGATAATAGAGTGAAAATTAAATATTTTAATTCCCTCTATCTTATGGTCGACCTCATGAGGGAAAATATAAAAAGGTAAAAAGAAAAGCATTTGCTTCATTCACGACATATTATCTCTTATGCATTTTTGCTCTGCAAGTTTGAGGGTTTGAAGGAAACCTACCTTGGCTCTTGGTGACGAAAACCACCATCAGTAACAACTTTCGCGGGTGTGAGAGATCATCTGAGGTGGCTTGAGGACAGCCATACTTAGTGGCTGTGATTGCACTTCATTTTTATTCAGTTTGGAGATTTAAAGCTCTGTCACAGAGGAGTGAACACAAAGATATATCCAAGTATTCACCTCTATAATTATTTATGCTAGTTGAAGATCATTTGCTTAGATTTTGGTGAGTATTGGAGGAGATTTGAAGGGGATTGAAGACCCTTATGCAGGCTGTACTTCCCATGAGCAGGTTGTACCATCAACAAAAGGTTTGGAGCTGTTTGTGGAGATTTGATAGGGATTCTTCATCTTAGGTGGGCGCCTATCTTTCCCAAAGGGAGTACAGAGATTTTAGAGGGATTCAGGGGAGGTTTGGAACTATTTCTATTGGCTGTTATACATCTACTAGGGCCGTACTGCAGCAGCTGGGCGTGGGGTTCTTGGGAAGGCATCAATATTGTGTTTGGTTCGATTTCTATCTCCTATGCGTGGTGTTTCAAGATCCTTAATTGTTGTTCTTCATCCATTGATGTATTAGTTCCTTTATGAGCTTCTTTCTGTGAGATTTGGGCATTTGATATCTGCTATACCTTCATTTCTACATTGTAATACCAGGACAACAAACTGGGTATTTACAGAACTTTCATAGCTTGTCATTCTATGATATGGGTATTGCATATTTGAGTTGTTTAATGTATTTCCATTAAAATAAATCATCTAGGTATTCTTTATTTCTATTATTTGCAAAAATCTATACATGCATGTTGTGTTATGCTATGTACCCAACATCAAAATGCAAGCAGAAATCAACTTAACTACAGAAAACTCTTCAAATGGTGAAAGAAACTAAACCCAGTTCAGAGCTCATTTTATACACATAAAGGGGTGGGTTATTTCAGTGGTATCAGAGCTGGTGCATCTTGCCAGCCTGTGTTGATTAGTTTATATGAGTGATTGGAAGACTGTTTATACACATTCATTTGTTTATGGTAGAGACACTTAGCAGTGGCACCCACCTGAGATTCCAGAAGGTGAGACAGTTTCAGGCGTATTGGGAATGCACAGGAACTCTTCGAGTGATAGTGATAGCATCATAGGTAATATGGGGGACAAAATGTAAGAACCCTAGTTCTCCTTCACATACATTTAAACAAAATCTTGCATAATATCATAAATTATAACAGCAAACACATAAATCAAAAGTTCTGATTTTTCACCATGCAATGAGTCCGAAAATTCCAGATTTTATTTCCTGCTTATACAATCAATTTTTCAATAAGCAAAAGACAACCCAGTTCATAAAAAGTGATTACATATTTAATTCCAACATACCCATTTTTTGAATTTGACTTTCCCATGTCTGATAATGAAAAAGCAGAACTAAATGGCTCCAAAAAGCAACTCAAAAATGATTTCTCCACCACAAAACTCTGTCAAATCTCCTCCTAGATCTAGCCGCCCCTTATAGTAATGAAAGGCCTCAAAGAAGATAGGCATTTGGCCTCAAGGCAAACACGCCATGGCTGGAGGTAGTACAGCTGTCTGCAGAACAAATGGTACGACCCTTGGGAATGTGTGTGATGATCATATAATGCAGCCTTTGTCAAAATTGCCTTCTATGATGAAGAATATGCCTGAAACCCTGGAAATACTTCTCCAATCTGCACAAACTTGATTCCTGAATGAAGCCAACTGTTAAGCAATCCTCAACTGATAGTCTCACAACCTCAGAATGCTAATACATTGAAGGAGCTACACTCTCCAATGCCTAAAAGCTCTGGAAAATACTAAAACCCTCGTTTCTCTTCTCCAACGCTAATAGAAAACATGAGATGAGTTATCAAAAATACATAATAGAATGAGCTCCAACTTTCCTTGGCTCCTTTATATATTTCCTCAAGAAGTCGATTCCCTCCATTTTGCCTTTTTAATGTCATTCAGAATAATATAATATTTGCACTTTGGACATTATAATATATCCTTGAAATTGGCGCCCCAAACAATTAATTAAATGTCCCCCTTTTTAATGATGAATGACCCTCAAGCATAAAGTGCAAATATAACGTTATATTATTACATTAAAATATTAATTATTAATAAGGTGACCTCTAATAATAATTAAACATCATAACTTAGGAAAAACACCTTATTTCTCCAAGTCAACTAAATACCGAAATCGACACTACCGAAAATCCCATTCAGGTGCCCTGCTATAAATAGTAACCCTGACTGAAAGACTTACTATAAATAGTAAGTATGAGAAAATGAGTCCTGAAACCCTTGCAAAGGCCAACCCTGAAACTTACTGAACTCTGGAGAAGAAATAAACCATCCATTGACTAGGTTTCTGTCACAAAAGACCCTCTATCCAATCCCATTAGCCTACGAGGGTCGATTAATAGGCTAATCCTGCCGACAACTGGTGTCTAGCTAGAAGGGGACATTACAGTCTGCCCTCCCTGAAATTGCTTGTCCCCAAGCAATCTCAACTCCGGATGCTGCAGAATCTCCTCACTCTCCCATGTAGCTTCCTCAACTGGCAAGTCCTTCCACTTAATTAGATATTCCCTGATGACCTGCCTTCGCAACTGTCGCTCTCTGACATCTAAGATGGCCTTAGGTACTAGAATCAATTTCCCCTTATCATCCAGGGGTGGTAAAACTGTAGAAGGAACAACACGATGTCCCAACGCCTTCTTGAGGCGCGACACATGAAAGACATTGTGTACTCTGCTATCGGCCGGTAAATCCAACTCATAAGCCACCTTGCCTACCCGCCTGATAATCCTGAAAGGGCCATAATATCATGGCTTGGGTTTCTCTGCACCACTCTTCCTGAGAGTGGACTGACGGTAGGGCTGCAACATCAGATACACCATGTCCCCTACCTCAAAGGAACGCTCAACTCTCTTCTGCATACTGCTTTTGCTGATTCTGAGCCTTTTGAGTATTCTCCTTAAGAGCTCTCATAATATCCTGGTTATTTTGCAAAAGATCCCCAACACTAGGCACTCTATTGTCGCTCAACAGTAAAGCAAGAAAGCTAGGCACCTCATATCCATACAACGCCATAAACAGTGTCATCTGAATCGACATATGGTGAGTGGTATTATAACAGTACTCACAGAGATGAATCCACTTCACCCCAGCGTTCTGCTGCCCCACTATATAATTCTTGAGGTATCCCTCCACCCATTTATTTACAATCTCCGTCTGGCCATCTGTCTGCGGGTGGTAACTAGTGCTCGGAGTAAGCTCGGTTGCACAAAGTCTGAATAGCTCTTGCCATAAGTAACTCATGAACCGACTATCTCTGTCGCTAACAATACTCCGAGGTAGACCATGCAACCTGAACACCTCACGGAAAAACAACTCTGCTACCTGTGTAGCTGAATATGTAGTAATCGGAAAGAAGTGTGCATACTTAGTGAGCCGATCAACAACCACATATATGCAGTCACTACCCTGGGCTTTCGGCAAGCCCGTAATGAAATCCATAGACAAGCATTCCCACTTCCTATCAGGAATTAGAAGTGGCTGAAGTAACCCCGCAGGATAAGTATGCTCCTGTTTATTCTGTTGACAAACAGAGCACTCTCTAACATATCGAAGAACATTTGACTTAAGATCTTTCCAAGTGAAACGCTCCCGTACCTACTTATAATTTTAAAATACTCGGGGTGCCCTGGCATTAGGTACATCATGAAAGGCCCTCAACACTCTGCTCTTCATCTCTGATCCTAGGGTCAAGAAGATCCTCCCCTTGTAAATGATAAGATCATTTACAACTGTGTATCTGCTGTCCTGAACTGAGCCCTCAACAATGCCAGAAGCCCAAGAGTCTTTGGCATACTTTGCCATAATCATGTGTCTCCAGTCCTTTGAAATCTCAACCATGGAGCTCAAATGAGGTCAGCGAGATAAAGCATCAGCAACAATGTTCTGTGTCCCTTTGACATAGGCAATGTCAAAGTCATATGACTACAACTTACCCATTTCTGCTGACAGTCATTGAGATCTCACTGTCCCAGGAAATGTCTTAGGCTATTATGATCAGTCTTAACACAAAATTTGCTGCCAACAAGGTGCTGCCTGAACTTGACCAACGCGTGCATTATGGCCAACATTTCCTTATCATATATACTAAAGCTCCTCTTAGGTCCCCTAAGCTTCCTGCTCTTGAAAGCAATAGGGTGCTTATCCTACATAAGCATTGCACCAATGCCCTCACCAGAGGCATCACACTATAGCTCGAAGGGCTTACTGAAATCCGGTAAAGCAAGAACTGGACATGAAGTCATCAAACATTTGAATTTCTCAAAACACTCCTATGCCTCAGGAGTCCAAACAAACACACCTTTCTTTGTCAAGTCCGTGAGAGGTGCAACATGCCGTGAATACCCACTAACAAACTGGCGGTAGAAGCCACATAAGCCCAAAAAACCTCTGAGCTGAGTAAGGTTCACCGGGGTAGGCCACTCTATGATAGCTCGGATCTTGTCAGGATCGATCCGAACTCCCTCTGCGCTGATGATATGGCCTAGATACAACAATTCTGTCATGCCCAGCTCACATTTAGATTCCTTGGCTTACAAGGACTCCCTATCAAGAATACCTAGTACTGCATCTAGATGAGCAAGGTGCTCCTCCCAAGTTCTATTGTAAACTAAAATGTCATCAAAGAAGACCAGAACATATTTCCTTAGTTGTTTATGGAAGACCCTGTTCATAGTAGACTGAAAAGTAGCGGGGGCATTGGTTAAGCCAAATGGCATAACCACAAACTCAAAATATCCACAATGACACCTGAATGCGGTTTTCTCGATGTCTTGCTCTTTGACTCTGATCTGGTGATAACCTGATCTCAGATCTCTCTTAGAAAAATAACGAGCACCATGAAGCTCGTTAATCAACTCATCAATCCGAGGAATTGGGTACCTGTTCTTAATAGTTTTCTTATTCAGAACTCTGTAGTCAATACACATTCATAAGGTACCATCCTTTTTCTTTACCAAAACTATAGATGAGGCAAAAGGAGATTTGCTCGGTCTAATGTGCCCCATGGCAAGCAGCTCTTTTATTGTTTTTTCTATTTCATCTTTTAGCCGTTTTGGGTGCCTGTAAGGAGTGATCATCACGGGTTTTGCATCCTCCAATTCTATTATGTGCTCAATCCTCCTGTCTGGAGGTCTGCCGGATGGAATGTCACTGAACACTTTCCCATGTTTAATCCTCAACTCCTGTATGTCTGGATGATAATCTTATTTTTGCTGCCCTCCCTGTGATGGCATCAATATACATGCTGCTGCCCACTCAACCATGTCATGGCGCATGAGTCTCTCCGTCCTCTTGAAAGATATCATCCTGAAACTGCTATCTCTGATGGCTTTCAGCACATGAGTCTTCCCATCAACTTTGAATCTCATCTCCATCTTCCGAAGGTTAAGGGTAAATTCTCCTATGTCATGAAGCCATTTCATTCCCAAAACCATATCAGTATCTCCCATATTTACTACATAAAAATCTGCAGTGAATTCAAAATTATTCAAGCGCATGGGGAGGTTTGAAATCATCCTGTCACACTTAAAAGTGTAGCCATTAGCAACCTTCACTCTTATGCCTTCAAATTCCTCTGTCTGAATCCCACGCCTCTCGACCAACCTAGCATCGATGAAGTTATGCGTGGCACCTATATCAAGCAGGGTAATGATCTTCTATCCAGCTAAGACCCCACTCATCCTAAATGAGCCCTCTCGCTGTATGCTAGTGAGACGTGCCTCTTGAAGCTTTGCTTCCTCTTCATTTTTAGCCTCATTTTTGTGCTTCTTTGCTTCATGTTCAGGCTTTTCTACCTTGAATTCCTCTTGATCAGATTGCTGGTCTGATTTTTCAGACTCAGAATCCTCATAGAATGCCCACATTATTCGGTTAGCTTTGCCCTTAGGCCTCAAAGGACAGTCATGGTTTGCATCATAGGGACCCTTACAGTAGAAACACAACTTTTTCTTTCGCAAATCATTGAATGTCTCACGATCTAAGGGTGCTGCTGATTTCCCCTTTGAGTCTAAATTTTCCTTTTTCAGGAAATGTCTTGCTGTCCTTGAATGAAGAAGATCCTTTAGATGAGAACTTGCTTTGAGGAGCTGCAAGTTGCATACTTCTAGCCTTTTTCATTGCCTCCCGCAGTGTCGGGGGATCAAAAGCTTTTATCCATCCTTTCAAAGTTTCCAATAATCCTTCAATAAAAAGAACCACCAATCTCCTCTCTGATATGTTGGAGACCATTACCGACAATTTACGAAAATCACTAATATAATTCTCTACACCTCCAGTCTGCTTAAGCTGAGCCAAGTCCCTGAAGTATGTCTCAGGATCCTTCTTATCAAAGCGTTTAATCAACCTATCAACGAACTCCTGATAAGAAGTGATGCGGTTATGCTGTAACATGTCCAACCCATGATACCACCATTCATGAGCTGCACCTTCCAAATGAAAAGTGGCATACTTAATTGCATCCTCCTTTGTCATGGGTCGAAGATTCAGGAGAGTGTCTAGCTTGTGAATCCAAGACTGAGCTGTAACCTTCCCATTGCCATCAAACATGGGTAATGTGACTCTGTTGGTGGCATACATTAGATCATTGTTTTGGTTTCTTGGCCTCCTATCCTGCCTGGATCTGTAATGCTCTTTCCTCTGACTCACAAATCTGTCAAAGCTCATGTGCTCCGTCACCTGTGGTGTCAACAACCCCCACTCATCGTTCGCTACCATAAGAGTATCTGCGAACATTTCTTCTCCCTCTTCTTCTGCATGTCCCTCTGCTGGTTCATTTCTCAGAAAGGTAGGACGTGTAGGCCTGTCTGAGGTATGAGTGGGTGCTCTCAGTGCCCCTGGAGTCCCAACTACACTCCTATTATCAATTGGTTCAGGATTCTGTCTCCCTTGAGGGTTCATTTGTTGTAACATAGTAGTGAGTGCCCTCACAGCATCTGCAACCTGCTACTGCCCTGTTGCCATATTTCTAAAAATATCTCTTGCTTCCCTGTCTTCATTGTTACCTTCATTCCTCTGAGGGGTTCCATCTCTCCTGTCACCCATTGTGTCTTGCTAAATATCAAAATTCTGATTTCTCTACAATAAAGCCCTCCTGCGAGTATAATACTTGTAAGGACCAACTTCTGGTGGCTGCATGCGAAGCTTTTAACCCTCCAGGATGGCAGGATTAAAGCTCTGATACCACTATAAGAACCCTAGTTCTCCTTCACATACATTTAAACAAAATCTTGCATAATATCATAAATTATAACAGCAAACACATAAATCAAAAGTTCTGATTTTTCACCATGCAATGAGTCCGAAAATTCCAGATTTTATTTCCCGCTTATACAATCACTTTTTCAATAAGAAAAAGACAACCCGGTTCATAAAAAGTGATTACATATCTAATTCCAACATACCCATTTTTTGAATTTGACTTTCCCATGTCTGATAATGAAAAAGCAGAACTAAATGGCTCCAAAAAGCAACTCAAAAAATGATTTCTCCACCACAAAACTGTCAAATCTCCTCCTAGATCTAGTCGTCCCTTATAGTAATGAAAGGCCTCAAGGAAGATAGGCATTTGGCCTCAAGGCAAGCACGCCATGGTTGGAGGTAGTAGACAGAACAAATGGTACGACCCTTGGGAATGTGTGTGATGATCATATAATGCAGCCCTTGTCAAAATCGCCTTCTATGATGAAGAATAGCCTGAAACCTTGGAAATACTTCTCCAATCTGCACAAACTTGACTCTTGAATGAAGCCAACTGTTAAGCAATTTTTAGCTGATAGTCTCACAACCTCAGAATGCTGATACACTGAAGGAGCTACGCTCTCCAATGCCTAAAAGCTCTAGAAAATACAGAAACCCTCATTTCTCTTCTCCAACTCCAATAGAAAACATGAGATGAGTTATCAAAAATGCATAATAGAATGAGCTCCAACTTTCCTTGCCTCCTTTATATATTTCCTCAAGAAATCGATTCCCTCCATTTTGCCTTTTTAATATCATTCAAAATAATATAATATTTGCACTTTGGACATTATAATATATCCTTGAAATTGGCGCCCCAAACAATTAATTAAATGGCCCCCTTTTTAATGATGAAATGACCCTCAAGCATAAAGTGCAAATATAACGTTATATTATAACATTAAAATATTAATTATTATTAAAGTGACCTTTAATAATAATTAAACATCATAACTTGGGCAAAACACGTTATTTCTCCAAGCCAATTGAATACTAGAATCAACACTGCCGAAAATCCCATTCAAGTGCCCTGCTATAAATCGTAACCCTGACTGAAAGACTTACTATAAATAGTAAGTATGAGAAAATGAGTCCTGAAACCCTTGCAAAGGCCAATCCTGAAACTTACTGAACTCTGGAGAAGAAATAAACCATCCACTGACTAGGTTTCTGTCACAAAAGACCCTCTATCCAATCCCATTAGCCTATGAGGGTCGATTAATAGGCTAATCCTATCGACAACTGGTGTCTAGCTAGAAGGGGACATTACACTTTGTCAACGTCCAAGATGGAGTTAAAATATAATTTATCATTAAATATAATTAATCCTTATGACTCCCAAGTTGAGTGCTCATCCTCTAACGCATTAAATAAGACCACTTATATCCCATTAGTTACTTTAAAATAAAGTAACTTTTAACATTTAAATACCATAAGTTAAATATTTAATTTAACTTTGATATTTTTGACATTTAAAATAATAATCTTTAGTTACCTCAAATGTCGAGAGACTAATACAAGTTGCTCCCACCGATGTCATTAAGAATAGAAATGCCCACACGGGTTCCATCGGTGACCCCACCCGACTTACTAAAAATAGTAAGTCCTACAAAACTCGACCAATGATACTTTGGAAAGGGAAGATAAGCTCATGGGTATTGTAGGAACTCAACCAAACTTCCAATACAAGTCACAACTGCTGGTAACCTCCACCAAAGTTCCCTATTCGTCAAACATTAGCCTATGGGAACCACTGAATAGGCTAACTGAGTCAACCTGCTGAACTAACTAGGAATGGGACATTACAACTTTATTGGAGATTTGAAGATTTATTTGAGCATCATTGATACATCATTCATTGCAGATTTGAGTCTGAAGATCTTGATATCATTGAAGAGTTTCATCATTGAAGATCATTCACATTGCACATTGAGCACCACCATTAAAGAGAGATAATTGTTGCAAATCCGTTGGCATCCTTGGAGTGCCATTGTTGGAGGTTGTAGCTGTTTGAGCACATTTCCTTGAGTTTGATTGCAGATCTGCCATATCGGCAGCTTCTAACCCTAGCCGCTGCCATAGTATGGAGTGTTTCCCTTGTTGAAGATAGCAGCCAGCATCAAAGGGACAACGATCAGATCGGAGAGGCAGCGATCAGCATTTTGTGGCATCTTGGCATCCATTGAACATCTCTATAGCAGCGATTTTGCAAGAAGAAGGACAGCCGCTTGAAGACATTGTAATCAGCTAGTTACACCATCATCCATCAGCTATTAAGTGGCAGTGATCAGCATTCCAACATCATTTGAAGACACTTTTCATATCAGATCTGAGTGTGGGAATTCGGCCCTTTGCATTGTGTTTTGTCAACAAGTTTGGTATGTTGCATTCATCATTTTGTCTCTGATTTTGTAACAGCACTCTTGGTTTGTATCTTGGCTGTCATCTAGTCTTGAAAATGATGTAATTGAAGAAATATAGCAATCAGATTTCATAGCAGAAAGAATTGATTCAGTTTATCATCCTTTGCTATCATTGAAATATGTAAATCATGATGTAATTCATAGTAGAGGTGGTTGCAGATGTATGTTTTCTTTTGCTATCAATTTTGCACATGTTAGTCTATGCTTCATGTGTAATGTCCCCTTCTAGACTCTTGGTTAGTCCATCATAGAGTTCCTGTGGACTAGCAGTTTGGTTAGGGAACTGGAGTCGGTTTGGCTTTGGAGGTTTGTGTCAGTGGAGGAAATGTGGTTCGGATTCAGAGGAACCAGTTGGCGCCTTCTGAGTTGGCTCAGATTGCTCTTGGTCGTTACTTACAATTTTTAGTAAGTTTGGGGCCAGTGTCGGTTCGGCATTTTCAGAGTGGCATCAGATACGTCTCGTCGAGGGCTTTCCGATGAACTATAGATCGTGGCATTCCGACACCATCTTGGCAGTTATTTTAAAGTCCGAAGTTAATATATTAATTAATTGGGACTTTATGAGCTTATGTTATATGGTCACTTTATAAAATGAAGTTACAACTTATAAGTGACCCTCCTAGGAGTTGGGCGCCCATGGGAGTCATAAGGTGATAAAATTAAAAATTAAGAGATGAATTTCCCTCCAAGATGGGTGTTGGGTCTTGGGAAGTGAGATAAAAGGTAAGAAAAGCTCATTTTTGCTCTATGCTTGCTTATGATATTTCTTGTGAGAGCTCTGCTAGGGTTTGTGGGTTTGAGCATTTCGAACCAGGCTTTTGGAGACGAAAACCTCCATTAGTAACATTCTATAGGTGTGAAAGATCACCCAAAGGTGCCATTCGAGGTCAATGCATCTAGTATTCACTGTTGTGTCGAAATGGAGTTGGAGAGTTGGAAGAGTTGAGGCTACAATGAACATATCCTTTCTGATTTTGTTGCAGCTGTGAATATCAATGTTTGAGGGCAGATTTTAGGCGAGTTTTTGTGGTCTTTGGTGACTGCTGTTAGAGCATATGCTGGCCGTACCATTTGCAGGCCTGGCCGTATTGTGTTAAGGGCATTTGATAGTGTTTTGGGCCTCTTTTAATCTCAGCTTGGGTTGATCAGTCTAGGAGACCAATCGCAGATCATATCAGCAGCAAATCTGAGGAGATTTCAGTATTGTTTCTGCTGTTCATTGCTATAGCTTCCTACATGGGGCCGTACTACCTTGCCTGAGAGTTCATGGGTTTCATTGAGGCTCATTCCTCGGAGTTGCAGCCAGTATTTCTTCTCTATTTGAGGTGTTTGAAGCCTTATTCTATGTTGTTATCTATTGTATGAGATTTCTTTGTCATTTTGAGGAGATTGGAGTGATTCCAGCCATACCCATTGCTGGTCCGGCTACAGCGGATGTATGAAGTTTCGAAACTCAACATGGGTATGTGTTAGTAATTGTTTATTGGCCATTTTGCTATCTGTGTATCAATTAGTTTTTTCATATTCCTTGTGCTTTTCTGGGTTTTCAATATATACTATCTATTGTATGCTCTGGCAACACACATCTGTAGGAAAACTAGAACTCCTTCTGCATCTTCTCTCTAGTCTGAAAGATCACACTAAAAATAAAAAATAAACACATAAAAAGATCTTTAAAAAATTACAAACAGATATGGCACATTACAGTGGTATCAGAGCTAAGATCTTGCCATCATGTGAGGTTGAAAACAGACATGCAGAAGTGAGAATGAGACATGCAGCTAGTTGCTGATAGATATTACTTTAGACAGAGACAGGGTACAAGAAATCCACAAAGAACACATAATTTGCAGTCAGTGCAACCAGAGAATCCAGTGCCACAAATAGATCCCTTCGATACTAATACAGAGATTGTCACTGCTGAGGAGCAACCAGTGGTATTTTATAGTGAGGAAGATCTCGAGGTTCCAAGAACATATCCATTTTCTGGTATACTCCCAGAACAACCTGAGAAATGGGGGACAGGGAGATTGGAGAGCCTAATACCAGAGATATCCTTAATGATTTGGCTAGAGGACAGCAGTAGATCGTTGCTAGTATGGACAGGTCCCAGTTGGCACTCACACGGCTTCTTGGCAGATTATTTCCTGAGTTGGAGGAGGAAGAGGAAAATGGAGACAGGAATAGATACCGGAATGACAGGAACGAAGACAGGAATGACAGGGATAGAGATAGGAATGATAGGAATAGAGACAGGAATGAGGAGGATAGACGTAGAGATTGAGGTAATGGAGACCGAGGTAATGGAGAATGGAATGGTGACAGACAGTTGAAAAACTTGAACTCGGCAAAATCTCGGCAGACCCAAAATTTTTAAAAACTCGGGACTCGACAAAAACTCGGCAAATTTATCGAACATTTAAAAATGCATAATTTTTAAAAAATATTCTTAAAAAACACACATTTTTGAAATTGTAGAATGCATTGCTGATTTCCTTCATATATAAATCAATATTAAGAGTCTAATACATATCATAGACAAAAAAAAAGAGTTCAACCTTTGAATACATATGAAATTCCAGTTTGATAATACATATCATAGACCAAAAAAAGAGTTCCATTATCACTAGAAAATATAAATCATAAATTTCTTCTACGACTAAAGCTCAAAAGAGTTTTGTTTCTCTTTGTGGGTGGTGCGGAAGTGGCTGGGCCTGGTATAGCTGGGGTATCCTCAACAGGATCCTCATCTATAGGATCAAGTGGTACATGTGAGGAACCCGCCTCTGATGGCACATCAATATCATCATCTGACTTTGTCTCTGAATCCTCATATGCTGCGACATTGGCTTGCCATTCAGCTGTATCCCTCTCCATAGCAGTTATATCATCATCATCACGTGATGGATCAACATCAACATCCTCAGCAATCCAATCTGAATATGGATCAATGTCGTCAAGGTCCAATGCCTGATATGATTCCTGGCCTTCTACCTTCTTCTCATGTAATCGAAGGTTGTACCGCACATAGACAAGGTCATTCAAACACTTTTGAGTCAACCTGTTGCACTTCTTTGTGTGAATGGCATCAAAAACACTCCAATTGCGCTCACAACCAGATGCACTACAAGGCTGGGATAAAATCCGGATGGCTATCTTTTGAAGATTAGGCGTTGAGGAACCATAATCATCCCACCATAAATCTGCAAGGATAACATTTATAACTTTGTAAGGATTTTAGTAAACTTAAAAATTAAAATAAATAGTAAATGGAAAACAAACATATGTTTTTTACCTGTTGCAGAGTGGATCTCCTACGAGTGGCATCTCTTGAAGAAAAAAAAGGCCCATCCGCATTCTTATAGTCCTGTAACTCTTCGAGTATGATGTCTCGAAGGTTATCATCAAAGACCAACCTCTCCATGCATGTGTTCAGGCCAAGCTTAACCTCTGCATCTGTTTTGAATGAAGAGAAGAAAAATGCGGGGTTCAAATAGTAACCAGCAGCATGAATATGTTGGTGGAGTTGTCGATTCCACCTCCAATCAATAAGGTGCCATATGGGTTCATATTTTGTTTTATTTGACCTATACAAATGCTGAATGGCCTCTTTGGCCTTATCCATGGCCTCATATAGATACCCCATGGGCTTTTGATCCCCATCCACCAATCGTAGAACCCTAACCAACGGTTCTGACACCTAAATCAATAGTAGATGAAAATAAAATTAGAGAATTATAGTAATTGAAATTCAACAAATATAAATATAAATTTTTTACAAAATCAGCAAATTTTAACATTAGCAAATAAAAAAATAAATAAAAATTAGTGTTTGAAAACTTACCTTGATGATCTCCTCCATGACTGTTTCCATGTCACCATCATAAACTGCCTTCACGACCCTCGCTGCTTCCGGCTTCCTATGATAAGGACTCTCCAACCACCTTTCGCACACAAACATGCGCCTAAGGTGGGGCAATAATGCTGCTATACGCTGCAAGGTAAGGAAATTAGTGGCAAAGCGTGGACTCTTGATCGTGTGAGCTCCTTGCCACCAGTGTACTCTCTCATAAGATTTAGGACCCATATGTGGTTGTAGATGTATTTTGTGATATTTCTTGCCTCTTCAACCACATTCTTCACCTAGCTTATTTTTCCAATGTCCTCAAGAAGAAGGTCAATACAGTGGGCAGCACAAGGGCTCCATAAAATTGTTGGATGCCTTGCCTCTAGAAGTCTACTGGCTGCCACATATGTAGCTGCATTGTTAGTCACTATTTGGACGACATGTTCCACTCCCACCTCCATCACCACCTCATCCAACAAGTTGCACAAGGTTTCCTGCATTTTTATTTGATTGGAGGCATCAACTGACTTTAAAAAGACTAGCTGCCCCGCTGAAGCCACTAAAAAATTGATGAGTCCTGTTCTTGGCATATGTCCATCCGTCAGATAAAATAGTGCAGCCTTTTCTTTCCCAAATTTTCCTCTAATCCTGTACTAGTAGATGTGTGTGTTCGACCTCTTCCTGCAACAATGGGCCACTCAACTCATGACAACTTGGGGCCTTGAACCCCTTACCTGCCACAGTCAATGCAGTGACCAAGTGCTCCCAATAAGGACTCGAAGCGACATTGAAGGGAATATTGTTGTAGTACCAAAATCGTGCACATGCCAACTTCACCTCACGATGCACCTCTCTATTCCATGTATTTGCAAGACCATCCAATGAAGATTGCGCACAAGGAGTGTTTCGAGGAACAAAAAAGCTATCAAGCCCTTGGCCTGATCGTCGTATCCATGGCCCAATGGAAGGTGTAGAAGAGGCCTCTACATTTACACCTCTATAATCTGACCCTGTAGAACTCAAATCTCGGTTTGGGGCTGCCATTGCCTCTGCTGCTCTCTTTTTAGCTTCTTTCTTTCGTTGATAATCCATAAGGAGGACGTGTGCCTCCCTCTGAACCTCCGCAGGAGCTTTGTCACATATCTCAACATCATTGCAAGGGACTTGTGCAAGGTGGTATTTAAGTTGATTAACGCCTCTGGACATATGTTTAGTGCAATGGATACAAATGACATCTCCTCGCTTTGGACCTGGTGTCCCATGTTTCCAGCAAGGGTCCTTAGGTTTGCCACCGGTTCTTCTACCTCCAGTTCCACTTGCAGAAGCCATAACCTATCAAAAGAGAGACAAAAAAAAAGTTCAATTAAACATTTAAATTTGACAGTAACACAGTTGACTGTTGTATAGCTGTATTTTGACATTTTTGCTGTAAAAAACAATTGAAAATTGAAATTATAAAAAGATTGTATCATATGAAAGGAGAGATTTTGGACTGGTCAACCGTCACTGTATCATATGAAAGGAGAGATTTTGGACAAATTGTCAAAATTTATATAGGATTATGATGATATTTAATTTCAAAAAACATTTGAAATTTTAAAAAGACCGTATCATATAAAAGGAGAGATTTTGGACAAACTATCAAAATTTATATAGGATTATTAGTAATCAGATAATATCATCATAATCCTGTATAAATTTTGATAGTTTGTCCAAAATCTCTCCTTTCATATGATACAGTCGATTAAAATTTTAAATATTTTAAAAATTAATATCATCATAATCTTATATAAATTTTGACAGCTCGTCCAAAATCTCTCCTTTCATATGATACAATATCATCATAATCCTATATAAATTTTGACAATTCGTCCAAAATCTCTCCTTTCATATGATAGTCTTTTTAAAATTTCAAATGTATTTTATAGCAAAAAAATTTTGAATGTATTTTACAGCAAAAAAAAACTAAGAAATAAAATTAAAAAAAAACTAAAACGGAAGTAAAACCTACCTCTTGGGCAAATTTTTCTAGTTCGAGGGCATTTTTGGGCGTTTTCCCCTGGCGTAGGGTTTCGCGTCTGCAAAAAAACGCGAATTTCTTCCTTCGATCTGATCTTGCACCCCAAAATGGCGTTTTTTCCTGGCATAGGGCGTCGGTTTTCTCTACTAGGGCTCGCGTTTTTTTTTCGTGGTTGCAAATGAAAGTTTAAGTCACTGTTTGAGTGACTTTTATAGCCCGAAATTTGGGTGCCTTTTCCCTGCGGTGAGTTTTACCTGTGACGTGTCGAAAAACTCGTGATTTAACCCATTTTTACTTGTCGCGAGTTTTTCAATAACTCATGGCGAGTTATTTGCAAAAAAGCCCGCCTGGAATGTTGTCGCGCGAGAACTCGCGAGTCTTGCGAGTTTTTCGCGAGTTTTTCATCTATGGTGACAGAAACAGTGGGGATAGAAACAGATACAGGGATCATGGTGGAGAGGCTTCGGTGAATAATCGAGGTGCGATAGCTCACAGCCGCTGATAGACTGGGCATTCCCATTTTCATATCGCGAGAAGAGATTCTTGAGCGGGATGCTACACAGGTGGAGTTTCAGGAGGAGATTTTTAGAGATTGGCAGGCTTCGAGCGCGGAGTTTAGAGCTTAGATGACTTTCAGGGACTATTCAAATCTCAGGATGAGACACAGACCCAGAGGGGGTAACAAGCAGCAGATTAATGAGCTACAGAAAAAAGTCAGTAAGATGACCTTACCCTACTTTGATGGTTCAGGTAAGACTACAGCAAGAGCTTGGGTCCAAAAGTTGGACAGTTATCTAGAGATTAGCCCCATGCCAGAGACTGATGCCATCACATATGCGGCCTTACACTTGGAGGGCAACGCACACAAGTGGTGGAGCAATGGGAAGGTGACTTTGTGACATGACTAGATCACATCTTATGTAGAGTTCACAACCAGACTCATAGACAGGTTTGACAAGGACGCCGAGTTGCAGTTCAAGGAGCTGGCACAATTGAGACAGAGTGGATCAGTGGACTCATACATTTCAGAGTTCCAGGATCTTTCAGTCATGGTTTCAGACTTATCAGAGAGGAGGTTGATCATGCTCTTTGTTGATGGGTTGTCTGATCCTCTACGAGGATGGGTGAAGGGTTTAGACCCTATGTCATTGCAGGAGGCCATGAAGAAGGCTCGGGATATGGAGTCTTCCGCATGGAGGAGCAAATTTCAGAACAAGAACTTTCAGCATAGGAGGGATAAGGAGAGACAGGAGACCTTTCCACAGGGACTCAGGACACCAACCACAGAAGAGTTCTTCCAGATTAGACAATGACCAGTTGAATGATCTCAGGAGGAAGAAACTCTGTTTCCACTGCAGAGAGCCTTGGGATCCTAAGCACAAGTGTGCTGCCCAAGGAAAGGCAAAACAGATTGAATATTTCTCAGCAAATGAGTCTGTGGAGTCGGAGACACATTCAGAGCAGCATACAAAAGATGATGATTCAGGATTAGATGTTGCATCTGAAGTACCAGATAAGGATGAGGAGACCTCCCTACCTACAACCCATATTTCTAGCATTCAAAGAGAGGGGTCATTCAGGATCCGAGGAGTGTTGGGTGGACAGAGGTGCATTACTTTGCTAGATACAGGTGCCACTCATAACTTCATTGATGAGGACTTGGTTGCCAAGAGGGGGTTGAAGATAGAGGAGTTTTCAGGGTTCAGAGTGAAAGTAGCAGATGGATTCGTACTCACTTGCACTAGGAGGATTCCAAATTTGACCATCTAGCTAAATAACTACACTTTCCAGTCTGAATTTTATGTTGTTAGCATGGGTGATATGGATGTGGTGCTGGGTATGAAGTGGTTACATGAATAGGTGAGTTCACTCTCAACTTGAGAACAATGGAAATGAAGTTTGAGGTGAACAGAGTTAGAATTGTGCTCAGGGGCATTTTAGATGGTGGATTGAGAGTTGTTTCCCTCAGGCGGATGGAGAGACTGATTCGCCATGATCAGGTGCAGTGGGCAGCAGAGGTGATGGTGATGCCTGCGGTTTCGGAGCAACAGAAGCGGGAATACACACCTGACATACAAGCTCTTTTAACTAAACACACCAAAGTGTTTAGTGATATTCCACCAGGTAGACCCCCTAACCGGGGAATTGAGCATGTGATCGAGTTGGAGGAGGGTGCGAAACCAGTGATCACTATACCATATAGGCACCCAAAAAGATACAAGGATGAGATCGAGAAAGATATCAAAGAGCTTCTCGAGATGGGTCATATTAGGCCAAGCAAGAGCCCCTTTGCTTCATCAGTGGTTCTTGTGAAGAAAAAGGATGGGACCCTTAGAATGTGCATAGATTACAGGGAGCTCAATAAGAAAACAATTAAAAATAGGTATTCCATACCAATGATAGATGAGCTAATTGATGAGCTTCACGGGACTTGTTACTTCTCCAAAATAGACTTGAGATCCGAGTACCATCAAATTCGGGTCAGAGATGAGGATGTGGAGAAGACAACATTCAGGTGTCACTATGGGCACTTTGAGTTCCTGGTTATGCCATTCGGCCTGACCATTGCACTAGCTACTTTTCAGTCTTGCATGAACAGAGTTTTCCGAGAGCAGTTGAGTAGGTTTGTTCTGATATTTTTTGATGATATTTTGATTTACAACAAGACATGGGAAGAGCATCTGAAACACATTGACATCGTTTTGAACATTCTGGAATCTTTATATGCTAAGATGTCAAAGTGTGAGTTTGGGATGACCGAGTTGTTATACTTGGGTCACATTATTAGTGCAGGGAGTGTGAAGATGGACCCGGAGAAGATTCGGGCAATAGTGGACTGGCCACCACCAAAGAGTCTCACTCAACTGAAGGGATTCTTGGGTTTATGTGGATATTACCGCAGGTTCATGAAGGGGTTTTCTCAGTCGGTTGCACCCCTCACAGATTTGACTCGTAAGGATGCTTTTAGTTGGACGGGAAGTACACAGGATTGCTTTGACAGATTCAAGCAAATTATGAGTACATGCCCTGTGTTGGCAATACTAGATTTCAGCAAGCCTTTCGAGTTGTAGTGTGATGCCTTAGGAGAAGGCATTGGTGCGGTAATTATGCAGGGTAAGTACCCCATAGCATTTGAGAGCAGGAAGTTGGGTGTGGAACACAGTTACAACATATATGACAAGGAGATGTTAGCCATAATGCATGCATTGGCTAAATTCAGATAGTATTTGGTGGGTAGCAAATTTGTAGTCAAGACAGATCATAACAGTTTGAAGCATTTCCTTGGAAAGAAAGATTTGAACAAGCGGCAACAGAAGTGGGTCAGCAAGCTACAGGCCTACGACTTTGATATTGTATATGTCAAAGGTAAGAAGAATATTGTTGCCGATGCTTTATCCAGGAGGCCTCATTTATGTGCACTGGGTGCCATTGCAGATGATTGGAGGGAGATGATATCTGCTGAATATGCAAAGGATGCATGGGCTACTGGAATAATTGATGGCACCATCAAAGATGACAGGTACTCAGTGGTCAATGATTTGATCATTTACAAGGACAGGATCTTCTTGGTGCCAGGTTCACAGATGAAGTAGAAAGTTTTGAGGGCATTCCATGACTTGCCGATGGCAGGGCACCCAGGGTACTTCAAAATTTATAGGCCGGTTAGAGAGAGGTTCACCTGGAAGGGCCTCAAGACAGAGGTGATGCAGTATGTGAGAGTGCCAGATATGCTAGCAGAACAAACAGGAGCACTTATTTCCAGGAGGATTATTGCAGCCCCTGCCCATTCTTGAGCGGAAATGGGATAGCATTTCGATGGACTTTATCACAGGGTTACCAAAAGTCCAAGGCAGGGATTGCATCTTCGTGGTAGTGGACAGATTGACAAAGTATGCATATTTCTTTGCCATCCCTATTGCTTTCACTGCAACACAGGTTGCAGATTTGTTCTTTCGTGAGGTATTTCGACTCCATGGGTTGCCTCGAAATACCACAACCAAGAATTTGCTTTATTCCAGGCTTGTTCAAGCCACCTCATTTCCTATCTCGGTCCAATGCCTTGAGTTCGTACTTGCTTGTATTAAGCATTACAATCTTGAGACAAGGGAAATTCGAGCGGTTGATGGGCGAGTTTTGTGTAGCCTCAAGTCCAATGACATCGAATTTGCATTTTCTATTCCACCTTTTGAAGAATCCCTTGATGTTGATCTAGAGGAGTGCAAAAATGTATGGGATAATCACATAGAGAATTGTCAGAAGAAGATGGCAAAGAAGTGGCTAAAGGAAAAGAGGACTCTACTTCCCAAGAATGTAGGTCACGGCGAGTTCAAGAATGAGATTGCTATTATGATTACTTTGCCTAATTGCATCACAGGACAAGCCGAAGCAAGAAGTTTCAGGCCATGGATGTTCTATCTCATCAATAATATCAACAATGGCAGTGAAAATTATGACTGAGTAGCCCTCATCAGTAATAGCATCCACAAACAAATTATAGAGTTTCCTCAAGCTCATGAATTCAGGATGACTTCTTTCTTAGTCTACATGATGGCTCGACATGACAAATTCACAGGGTTGAACTTCATTGGTTCTATTCAACACACAAGGATATACAGGTAATTCCCACAGTTGGAATTCTCAGAGTCGCAAAGGCATTTTAGGAGGGTCAATGATGCATTCCTTATGCATTTAGTGCATGACTTGGACAACCAGATGCATGTGCGTATTTTTGAAGAAGCAAGGGTTGTTATATCAGATTGGGCTGATTGGTTTAACCAATTTCCCACTTTTTCTTACATCTGGGTATATGGCTTTGCTTTGTATCCTTACATGCTTCGTATCCTTACATGCTTCCTAAGTACCCTTCAGATGAGGTTGTTTTCATGGAATATCTTCGTCAGAGTTTCGAAGTTCATACTTTGTTGCGCAGTTGACATAAGCATGGAGTTGGGTTTCCAATCCAACTAGGCATCTTCAAATACAAAACCACTGCTGATGCCAAATCCATCGGAGTGGAGATGTCGAGGTTCGATTTCTAGACTTTCAAAGAGAGGCGTACCTATAATCCAAAAGAGGTAATGAAATCTAGAGTTGGCGGCAAGTTTGCTCATGTGCCTAAGATGGAAGATTATTGGGCCAACTGCGAGGATGAGTATGAGGTACGCTGGAGGGATTATAGCCAATTCACCTTGAATCAAATTGCAGACTTCCTTACAGAAGCTGTGACAGGCTTGTCAAATGATGACAGAGATGTTTTATCTCCTAAGTTTGTCAAAGAGAAAATTGATCAACAACCATTGCCTCAGATTGATTGGTCATTAAAGGAAGGAATCTCCATTCAAGAAAGGACAGGCGAGGTTGTGAAACGTAGCTTGTTCTTCTTGAATTCAAAGAAAGCAAAGAAAGTTAAAAAACAAAAGGAGAAGACCCCAATTGCAGAGCCGCCATCACAATCCACGCTTCCTTCATCATTTCGATTGGTGACTTGGATGAGGTCAAAGGTAGTGATTGGAAGAGATAAGCAGGATAGTTTTCCTGAAAGGAACCCTTGAGGGTAATTCAAAAGGCTAGGACCAGCATTGCATCACCAATTCAGCACGAGAAGCCCACTGCAATCGATCTATCATCAATGGAGCCTTCTCCTAAGGCCACTCCATCGGCACTCAGGAACCCAGAACTTGAGTCTCCCATACTTAATGCTTCCACACCATTTGACTCGTCAGTAGTTGAGGAGACTGAGGTTGAGACGAAAGTGGAGCCAGAAAGGGCTCCTCCTACTTGGTCGCACAAAGTGATAAGAGAGAAGAGGAAGAAGCCTTCCTATCAATTGGCTTTGGGACATTTGATAGCGCCTTCAAGGAGCCTGTGGTCAAGAAGTTTAAAAAGCAGACAAGGATAATGAAGACTCTTGATGGAGATATGATTTTAGAGACTGCTATCCCTCCATAAGATAAGACTATGATAGATGTTGAACCTGATGACTTCCAAATTGTCAAGGAGAATTTGGATAGAAGTACAAGACATGTTGATGTCAACATGTTGGAGGTAGCAACTAAAAAGTTGAAGGAAAGAGTGCTAAGGGATGGTGAAGATAAGGCAGCCTTCAAGGCTGAAGTAAAATAGTTAAGGCAGTATATACTTCCATATTTTGGCATCATTTGTCATCCACAGGCTCGCTAGGTGAAATCACACCTCTCCTAGGCATACCCGATTTCACTATTTGACATATTTTGGCACTTTGGGATAAGATTTGCAAAATCTGGGTTGTTATTGATGAAATCAGTCATCTACAGGGGCATATCAGACTTTAATTTGAGGTTTTGATGACATGTTTTCATGGCATGTGGTTATATTTGATATCTAGAGCATAGCGATCAACATTTGGAGGCATCTTTTGGCATTGTTTGGTGATCTACTTCAAATCTGGGCCGTTATCAGTGTCATCAGCATTTGCACCAGTCCAAATCAGACTTAATTGTTCACCTACAGGAGCTGCTACAGCCAACTATCATAGGGTTTCATCTTCTACATTGGCAAGGCTTCATTTTCTATAAATTGGCTAATGTGTCATGCATTGTATGAGCATATTTGTAATCATTTTGTGGACTGATTTTCGAATCAAAATAGTTTGATATATGACAATAGTGAGCTTCATTGTAAACATCCTTATTCATTGCAATCAAGAAGACACTTTTGCTATCCAGGTATGTTTCAATATGTTTGCATTGTACTTTGGAGTATGTATGAGTTGATAGGTTTGCATCTTTGGTGAATGTTTTTCTATGATATTGTTACCTTTCAATCTTTACTTCATTGCAAACATACTTGTGCAAACAAAACCTCAAAATTCGAAACCAAACTCTCTAGAATCAAATCAGAAAATTCAGGGCAGCGAAGGGAAAAAATTGGTTTAGATAAGACAGGGTTCTTACAGTCATTCTCCTACACGGTCAGCACTTCTTCTGCCACAGGTACTGGAATCATCAGATGACCAGAGAGTTAAATCAGCTAGTCGTTTATGGTAAGCACATGAAGAATTGGATTGAAGATTTCATTAGCAAAGGCACCGATATCCTTGCCAAATTATTTGACTCAATGTCAAGTTCTAAGGAGGTCATTCTTGGGATTGATAGCTTGACAGAGTGCATGACAGAGATGTCACCCATATATGATAGAATTTCTGTGAGATTGAAGACCATTGGAATGAGACCATTGACAATTGAGAAAAAATCTAAGGTCTTTTCATGGGGCGAACAATAATCTTTTGTGATGGAGACCTCCAAAGACAGCGTCAATTTTCGCTCTATGGAAGGAGAAACTTCTTGGAGTGGAAAAATTTGTTATAGCTTTTGTTCAACATATTCCTTGCAGGTATTTCACAGAAGATGGTCCAATATGTCGCTTGGATGATGTGTAAAGCGAATTTCAGTAGCTGGTTAGAGAAAGATTCTGTGGTGATCCCCATGTTGACAAAATGTATCTTTTGGCAGAAATTACTATAAAATTTGACAAGGCTGAGGAGGAGTATTTTGAGATCACAAAGATTATTGAAGAAGGTAACATTGTACTATAGCGGAAGATGTAATGTCCCCATTTTCGTGCTCTGTTGCAGCACAGTTAGAGTGTAATGTCCCCTTCTCGCAAGCCAAAATTTTCACAACCTTGCAAACAATTTCAACTCGTAAAAAGAGAACATTAGTACACTTGTCTCTTTTGATTTCCACTTATAGTGATAGATATATGAAATAGTCAAATCTCATAGGAACATTGCACTTATAATCTTTATGATCAACATCAGTTATACATTTCATAACTTCTATCCATAATCTTATGATTACTTTCAATACACATTTTCCATCACTAATCTTATAATCATTATTATATATTTCACATGTTCCCTCTTAAGTTTACTATCAACATGTCTTTCATATTCTCTATCATGATATTTCACATTCTCTATCATTAATGTCATAATCTCTATCAATATGCATTTCCATTCTCTATCATTAATGTCATAATCTCTATCACTTTCCATGTATTAATCATTAGCTTCATATGGAAGAGGTGAGATGACGCTTGCCACTATCCATCATGGGTCCTCTATCTCTATCCTTAGACTCGAGGTGTACCTTTTGTACCCTTGGAGTCAAGGCCTCTATGAGATTCCTTGGTACTAGGGATGCCTTTTGCACCATTGTAGCCAAGGCCACTATATCACTATCCTTTGCAATATGGGTACCTTTTGTACCAGCATGTGATAAAGGCCTCTATGATAAATATCCTTTGCACTATGGGTACCTTTTGTACCAGCATGTGACAAAGGCCTCTGTATACCCATGATTGGCCTCTTAGGCATCTCATGCTCACTTTCCCATATGAGACTAATAGATTACATTCATGGTACATGATATTATATCACTGTTATGGCTTATTTCATATCATTTGCAGTGCTTTCATTGTAAGATATTCACTCATTCTATGATCACATATTATTGAATTAAACTTTAAGAAATTTACAAAGTACAAGAACATTGGATGTAAAGACATACCTTGATATGATGTTGTGGCTGAGTCGATGTGCTCGACTTGCAGGATTGACAATAATATCTATAAATATATAGGTGCGATGATAATGATCACAATTATGTGCTCTCTGATTATAAAGTGGCCGAATGTATGATTGGTGCTACTGCTGTCATGCTGATGCCTCTTTTCTGGAATTTATACTTGGTACTTGCTGCTATAAGGAAAGGCAATTGCATCGGTTGAAGGAAGGAATCGGGCTCTCTTGGGAATCGATCTTCTATGATTCGTTGTGTATTATGAATGTATTAGTCCCTCTTCTTATTTTATGATTCGAACTATGCTTATGATTCGAACTCTGAGTTTTTGATGATTCGATGATTATTTGATTAATGTGAATGTAATTGGTGATGATTCGATGCCTTCAATGGATCCTTTGATTGATCTTAAATATCCTTCAATAGACGCCTTTGTATGGTGGTTCGCATCTTTTGGGCTGGCGTCTTTTGATTATGATCGGTGATTAGTAATTCCTTTGTTGTTTTTTTAATAAGATTGTTACTTTGTCATCTAGTCTATTTTGTCTTATTCACCTTGGCGCTATTCTGAATGATCTCAAGGATTCCTTGTCTTCAGATCCACGGTTCCTTGTCTCCAAGATGGCGGCGGATATACAAGACAACTCTCATGAATTGCTTTGTCTTCAGATATATAAATCTTCAAAACTTCTTAAACATTAGGCATGCCGATTTCTTCAAACGGCGGTAGACAATATCAAACTAGTATTAATGAATTTTCATACTTGAGCGAACCACAATGAATCTTCTTCTAATACTGGGGCGTGGATTATATGACTAGGATCCGCGGCAATAGCTGGGACTTACGATCTCCACGAATCGTTTATAAGGTATTCAATCAACCTCCAACAATTCTTCAATGCACAGCGATCTTATTACTGCAAGTTTGACCCAATGCTCAAGGTGATTGTAATTTAAGTTGCTTGCGGATTGATTACAGTTTGGGCTGCGTCGATGGGAAGTCATAATGTAGGAATGTATGCAATGGATAGTCTTTCCAATCTTCAATTGAAAAGCATCGAGTCATGACAGGCCTCCCCTCTTGAGATTGCTTGTCCTCAAGCAATCCCTATTTCTTCGGGACACTTGACTTTAAGATCACTTTTCTTTCCTTCTTTTATTTGAAGTTGCTTCATTTTCTTCCTGAATTTCTTTATTGAGTATGATTTCTATATTGTGTGCTTGAGCTGTTTTCCCACATTTATGTTCGGCTTCCCATTTCTCATTACATCTAAAACATGTATTTCATTTTGCGGGGTCTTTACACTTGTGTCCGGGTTTCCATGCTTCCTTACAATCAAAACAAAGGTTCTTTTCTTTTAGTTCTTCACGGTCCTTGTAAGGAAGATATGGTTTCTCGTGTCTCCTTTCATTCCTTAGGCAAATATGTCCTGATTTCCACGGTTCTCCACATTTACGACATGGATTCTTATGATAATTTTCTTTCTTATGGAGGGGTTTAGTGGAAGATTGCGAGGATTGGGTTTTCTCTAATTGCATGGCCATATCTATGGCGTCATCAAGTGTAGCTGGTTTGAGGGCTCCTACTAAGCCTCGTAGTTTCTCATTCAATCCTTCTATGAATAGGAATGTAAGTCGTCCATCTTCAATTCCCGTGACACGAATGGCTATCTTTTCAAATTCATTGATGTATTCATCCACCATTCCTCGTTGCCTTGTGTCAAATCCTTGAAATCTTGTTGCGGGTGACGTCTCTCGAATTTCTTGATAAACTTCTTGGAAAACTCCGCATAGGATGTGATGGATTCGTGACCTTGGGTGTGTTTTCCATTGTGCCACCACTCATAGGCTAAGCCTTCCAAGTGCAAAATGGCAAATTGAAGTGCATCTCCTTCCGTCATTGGGCTAAGTAAGAAGTAGTCATTCAATTTTTGAAGCCATGCATGTGGTGTGATTTTATTAGTGCCATCAAAATTTGGAAGATTCACCTTGTTTGCTTTGTGCTTTAAATCCTTATTAAGGGGTCTTCTCTCCCTTCTTACCACTTCATTCCTTCTTGAATTGCTATGGTCATTGAATGACACCACCCTCCTTACTTCAGGTTCCAAACTTGCATAAGCCCTTGCAATGTCATCCGTGCTTATTGAGTTTGTAGTGGGTTCTTTCGTTCTTGATGTTTCCTCTTCCGAAAGAAAAGATGGTATAGGAATCCTTGGATTGGATGAAGTATGGCTGTTCTCAGAATGATTAGATCCTACTTCTCGTCCATTTGTTGAGTTTGGATGATCCGTAGTGTTACCCACCTTTTGTAGTGCCTCTAGAAACATTTGAGTTGTTTTTTCGCCTTACTCCATCATGGCTTTGGTGATTCTTTCGTTTTGTTCCATCATTGCCTTGGTAGTTGCTTCCATGAAGGCCCTCATTTTGTTGTTCATTTGTTCTTCTAATAATTGACGGTTCCTCCTAATGTATGCTTGCATAAGATTGTTTCACAGGATGGCAGGATACACTGCTTTGATACCACTTGTAATGTCCCCTTCTCGCAAGCCAAAATTTTCACAACCTTGCAAACAATTTCAACTCATAAAAAGAGAACATTAGTACACTTGTCTCTCTTGATTTGCACTTATAGTGATAGCTATATGAAATATTCAAATCTCATAGGAACATTGCACTTATAATCTTTATGATCAACATCAATTATACATTTCATAACTTCTATCCATAATCTTATGATTACTTTCAATACACATTTTCTATCACTAATCTTATAATCATTATTATATATTTCACATGTTCCCTCTTAAGTTTACTATCAACATGTCTTTCATATTCTCTATCATGATATTTTACATTCTCTATCATTAATGTCATAATCTTTATCAATCTGCATTTCCATTCTCTATCATTAATGTCATAATCTCTATCACTTTCCATGTATTAATCATTAGCTTCATATGAGAGAGGTGAGATGACGCTTGCCACTATCCATCATGGGTCCTCTATCTCTATCCTTAGACTCAAGTTGTACCTTTTGTACCCTCGGAGTCAAGGCCTCTATGAGATTCCTTGGTACTAGGGATGCCTTTTGCACCATTGTAGCCAAGGCCACTATATCACTAGCCTTTGCACTATGGGTACCTTTTGTACCAGCATGTGACAAAGGTCTCTATATACCCATGATTGGCCTCTTAGGCATCTCATGCTCACTTTCCCATATGAGACTAATAGATTACATTCACGGCACATGATATTATATCACTGTTATGGCTTATTTCATATGATTTGCAGTGCTTTCATTGTAAGATATTCACTCATTCTATGGTCACATATTATTGAATTAAACTTTAAGAAATTTACAAAGTACAAGAACATTGGATGTAAAGACATACCTTGATATGATGTTGTGGCTGAGTCGATGTGCTTGGCCTGCAAGATTGACAATATTATCTATAAATATATAGGTACGATGATAATGATCACAATTATGTGCTCTCTGATTATAAAGTGGCCGAATGTATGATTGGTGCTATTGCTGTAATATTACTGATGCCTCTTTTCTGGAATTTATACTTGGTACTTGCTGCTATAAGGAAAGGCAATTGTATCGGTTGAAGGAAGGAATCGGGCTCTCTTGGGAATCTATCTTCTATGATTCGTTGTGTATTATGAATGTATTAGTCCCTCTTCTTATTTTATGATTCGAACTATGCTTATGATTTGAACTCTAAGTTTTTTTATGATTCGATGATTATCTGATTAATGTGAATGTAATATGTGATGATTCGATGCCTTCAATGGATCCTTTGATTGATCTTAAATATCCTCCAATAGACGCCTTTGTATGGTGGTTCGCATCTTTTGGGCTAGCGTCTTTTGATTATGATCGGTGATTAGTAATTCCTTTGTTGTTTTTTTTTAATAAGATTGGTACTTTGTCATCTAGTCTATTTTGTCTTATTCACCTTGGCGCTATTCTGAATGATCTCAAGGATTCCTTGTTTTCAGATCCATGGTTCCCTGTCTCCAAGATGGCAGCGGATATACAAGACAACTCTCACGAATTGCTTTGTCTTCAAGTATATAAGTCTTCAAAACTTCTTAAACATCAGGCATGCCGATTTCTTCAAACGGTGGTAGACAATATCAAACTAGTATTAATGAATTTTCATACTTGAGCGAACCACAATGAATCTTCTTCTAATACTGGGGTGTGGATTATATGACTAGGATTTGTGGCAATAGTTGGGACTTATGATCTCCATGAATCCTTTATAAAGTATTCAATCAACCTCCAACAATTCTTCAATGCACAATGATCCTCTTACTGCAAGTTTGACCCGATGCTCAAGGTGATTGTAATTTAAGTTGTTTGCGGATTGATTACTGTTTGGGCTGTGTCGATGGGAGGTCATAATGTAGGAATGTATGCAATGGATAGTCTTTCCAATCTTCAATTGGAAAACATCGAGTCATGACATAGAGCTGACTTTCTGTGTTGGTGACAGCATAATCAGAGGAGTATTTTGATGTCACCAAGGTGTTTGGGTGATCCAATGGAGCTATATGACATTTCCACAGAAATTTCGGACTTGTCTATACTTACTATTTATAGTAAGTGATTGCATGGCAATAATCTTTCTGGGTTTTTCTGGGTTTGTTCTTTTTGGTCCTCGGAGAACACTACTATTTATAGTATCAGTCTGGCATTGTTTTGGTGACTTGGTAGTCAGCCGTTGGCTATCTCAGATGTTGTATTGAGCTCGGTGATATCAGATGGTTTGGAGTGATGTCTTTCCAGGCGATTTCAGACGTTGGGCCCGGACTTGCTATTTTTGGCAAATTAGGGTTTATGTTTGTTTCAGGATTTTCAGTGTTGGAGATGAAGTGTCTTGGCGAGACCTTTCCAATAGTCTATAGATCACTGGATTCCGAGTTCATTTGGGCCTCCGTTTTAAAGTCCGTAAATTATTAATATTAAATTAATATTTAATATTGGACTTTGGGTTATAATGGTTTAAGTGATGAAAAATAAAATATTTAAAAGACACTTAAGTCATTTTGTGGAGCGCTCACCTTGGGAAATATTAAAAGTGAAATTAAAAGAAATATTTCCCTCCAAAGTGAATTGACCCCTCTTGAGGAATTATAAAAAGAGGTGAACGGAAGTCATTTGTTATGCTTGGTTTATTATTCACTTTTATGAGAATTGCTTTGTCGTGCATTCTTGAGCTTTGGAAGTTTTGAGGGTTTGATATTGACTTGCTGAGATGAAAACCTCTGCAAGGACACCTTTCTTTGTGTGTGAAAGACCACATCAGGAAGGGGAATTGGAGGCTTCATTCAGGAGTCTCATTTGGGCTTTCGATTGATTCACTTTGATGGAGTTGTGAGCATGAAATGAGCATCTTTGATGGAGTTTTAGTATACAGTTGAGAACAGGGTTATAGAGGACATTTTTATGCATTTTGTAAGAGTTTTGAGCTGTTGAAGTCATTGTTTGAGCAGGCCGTACAGTTGCTACAGCAGGCCGTACTGTGCAAGGAGACATTGTGGAGTTTTAGGGACAGATTTCAGCGTTATTTCCCTTCCATCTTGGTCGCTTGGCTTCTGTAGAAATAGTTGATAAAAAACAGAGATAATAGAAGGGGTTTTGAGTGAGTTTAATGTTGATTGCAGCTACTAGCCAGCCGTACAACAACAAGCCTGGATGTGGGTTCTTTGGGTGTTGCTTTGTTGCTTCTACTACATTTTGTGACATCGAACTCCTTTATCCTTGGCATTTGGGACTGTATTTGCTGCCGCAGATTCGTATTTAGCAGAGAACTTCATTTGTATGCATTTCTTGGTGATTTTCTATGGCATTGTAAGCTGGTGCAATTTCGGCAATAAAACAAAGTTGAAGATTTCCATATGGGTATGTCTTTGTAATTAGTTTTAGCCTATTTTATGAACTGGGCCATTGTTTGTTTATGCAAATTCAATGTATATTTTCTGGGTTTTCAATATATGCTTTATATTCCATGCTTTCAATGCAAAAAACCCTACATGCAAAACATGCACATGAAATCCTAAACAGCAGCATTCAGAAAACAAAAAAAATTGATACAGAAACAAAGTTTGGATTCCCTGACTTATCCATTTTTTAGTGTATTTCAGAGAAGGGTTATTTTCAGCAAGAGGAGTTTCCAAGAAGATCTATTTTGAGAACTGATTGTGCACTCAATATTTTATTTATTTTTGGATCGTATGGAATCATGCAAAATTTTGGAACCATAATTGTAATAACATGCAATTTTCAGTTTAACTGAATTGCATGAGACATTTTTTTTAGTATTTTATTATGCAAATAAACTTGCATGTAAACATGCAACTCTAGATCTAGGATGAAGAGTATTAGTTCAACTCTTCTTTTCCCTTTCATGCAATTCTTGTTTTAGGGAATAAATAAGTGTCTTCTACACACTTATTTTTCTAATGGTAAATGTTCAAGCTTTTGGTGCTCTCAATTACTATTCAATTTTTGTTGTGTGATCAAGTACTTTCAAAGATTAGATAATCTCTTTGATTTTAACAAACCTTGTGTTGCTAGGTTTTGGAGTAATGTTTGTGATTTTATTCATAATCATTTGTGTTTAATCTTTGTCATTTGTTTTCATTTATGTTTTTCCTAAATCAATTTGCCTTTGTTCATTTGTTTTCTTCAATCTCTGAATTTAATTGAAGGAAATAAACATCGTGTTTAGTTTAGTTTATATTTCTGCATTATTTGAAAACTTTTCATTTATGCAGAAGAGCTGAATTGCCTTGTGCTCGTATCTGAGAAAACAAAAAAGATAGGTTCTAGTTGTTGTCTTTTTAAATTTCTGTTTGAGGGAGCTTCCCCTCCTAATTCGAAGAATAGTTCTACTGTACACACTGTTTCGTTTTGTGTCGCATTGAAAGGTGCGAATTAAAACACTAACAGTACTGTAGTATATAACTTCACCCAACTTACGGTAAGTACTGTAGTATATAAATTCATACGTAAAGATCGAAAAAGGGGACATGACAATTTAAATGTTTATCATTATGCTTCCATTCAGTGAATGGAAATCTTGATATGTGAAAAGTAGGCAACGGATATTTATTTTTAGGTGCAATATTGGGAAAGTGATTATTGCTATTGGAAACATCCAACTTTTGTTTCCTCAGCTTGCATTATCTTTAGCTGATTCTTTTCCACTATGAATACTTTGATTAACCTTAAGAGTTTTATGGCAACCTGAAGTACCTCAACTTTAAATTTATGTTTTTAACTTTCGTGCCTGCCTAATATTTTCACCGATCATCAGGTATTGGATCAATTCTTTATAATCTAGTTGGACAAATAAACTGGTAAATGCCTAATGTCTCACATTCTAATACAAGGGTTTGGTTTAATTAAGGAAATCTGCAATTAAATATTTTATTAACTTGTTTGAAAGTGAGGTAACTGTTATTTGCTGAATAGTCCCTCACTCATGGATAACACATCCAGGTGTCTTTTTTATAAATTCAATATGAGACCAATCAAGGAGTAGTAAAATACTTGGATTATCTTGATAAAGGATAGTATGGGTTGTCTCTTCTTATTTCTTTCTAAAATTACTTCTTACAGATGGGTGGAGATGTGGAATCAAAGGATGACAATGATTCAACACCTTTATACTGGGCAGCAAGCAGTGGTCATGCAAATGTGATTAGTATGCTAGTCAATGAAGCTGGAGCTGACTCCTCATCAGCAAATATACACCGATCCCCGCTTCATGTAGCTGCAGGTCAGCTCATATTCATCACAAAGCTATCAAAGTATCATTACTTCAAAAATGGATCTTTTACTTGCAGATTCAACACCCTTAAAATAATAGAAGGTAAAACCAAACATCAAAGATTATGTATGAAACTCATAAAAGTGTACTTTTTAAATGACTGAGAAATTTCTTTTTGACACTCCTCACACACACACTACACAAATACTTTGCCAGACATAGCAATCACATTATTTATAGGGGTGTATATCCATCCAAGATTTGAACCTGGACAATCTTTGTGGTAAATGCCTCCACAAATAATATATCTATATGCAAATGGGTTGTTGCTTCAATAGTGAGGTCGATGCATGTTAGCCCATCCACCAATTTTAATTTTGGGGAGGTGCCATCCTTAACAGTGCTTGTATGGTTGGGTTTAGGTTCAAAAACTTGGACAGTTTGGTGGATACTAAGTCAAATGTGAGGTTAACACTTGCAAATGTTTGCCTCTTCGGTGCATTTTACCCTTGGTGGGTAGTTGTGCTTTCTAAAATAGATATTTATAATTTGTCCAAGCATACGAAGATCTTGCAAAAGTCATTCTCTTCTAGGGGAAAAAATAAAATCTTATAGAGATTGAGCCTTGCAACCAATTAGTGATAAATTCACTTACAAGGCAGTTTTAGAGTTTATAGGAATGGAAGTATCTTTCCAAATTTAAAAGTTGGCTCATCACTATTATTATCAAGATGCCAAAATTTAGCATTGAAACCAGTCTTAACGAGTAGACTAAGGATGCTTAACTAGACATTCTCCTCGTAATATTTTTATCTCATCACATTATAATATAGTCATGACCTTTGCTTATCACACATAATTGGTTAATGTTGAAAAACCAGAAAACAATCTTCAATTCTTATCCACTTTAGTTGCAAACTACATGGTTTCTCCATTTATTTTTGACAACAATCATTGTTGGCTGCTAATATATTGAATGACATGTCAAAAGTTGTACCTTTTTTTTTAAGAGTCAGATTGAGAGGCAATTACATGCTCGTCTCTTTACATTCTAACATTAAATCTCTAATCATAATGTTTGATTAGGTTAGCAACTAGGACCTTCATAATTATCTTAACCTTTTAAAGTTTCTTTGCCTTACCCATTTAATAGGTGTTAGCATTTTAATTTTACGAGACGACACAAGATGGAAAAGAACGCATTATAGAACTGTGCTTGAAATTGTAAGGGGAAGCTCCTTGAGACATAATTGAACCTAAAACTAATCCAAGACTAGAACTAGATACATAATTCACAAGTATGAACAATATACAAGATTTCAATGGGGGGTTTTGTATGAATATAAATTATTAACTGACTATGTTTTTGCCTAAGATGCAAATGCCGGAGTATTAATAGTCAAACCCTATAGTGAGATTTTTAGATTTTAAGAAAGATAAACTATCAAGCACAAATGAGGACAATTTCCTACTGGCTAAAGCAGAGACTAGTATTTCATTGGAAACAAAGATTTGAAGGGAAAACAAATGAATGTTTACTACTGGCTAAAGTAGAGACCAATAGATCTTCATCAATGGAAGATAATTAAACAGATGAACATCGCACAATTTCAAGAAGTAAATAGTTAAACTGCATTCAAAGCTACAGTTTAAACAGACACATTTTGCCAATACAAAGATTGACTAAATGTAATCTTATTTCATGAAAACAAAAATTTCACAATAACTGAATAACAGCTGAACTCCAATTTCTACAGCATAAGCATAACATCAAATCACATTCAAAGCTTATGTGCTAAGGCATGCACTTATAAGCTTTCAAAGGTTAGCTTTTAGCAATTTACGAAATAACAATAAAATATCCCAAAAAGTACGGCTTTAAAGCATTTCTATTCCTATTTATAGAAAAAGCAGAAAGAAAACTACTTTAAAGCACACTTATCATAAAACAAGTAATAAAATAAACAAAACCTAAAATAGGCTTATATCCATTGCCTAGAGATAGCCACTACTGGTTTTGACAATTGCTTGATAGGGCCGGTGCTAAAAATAGCATGTTGCACATGAATTACCTTGAAGCAATTTGAGGCAATTTTCACATTGAAACTGGTGAGCCTTCTGAACAAATATTATAACCTTGATAATTCAATTTTGATGCCTTGATTGAAAACCCTTGGTGAAGAAAGTGATTTGATCAATGAACCAAGAATATTGGTAAACTCCAACTGCTGATACAAACTGCCATCAATGGCCGACACACATAAAACAAAAGGTAGTCCTGAAGTGTTGAAATCTGCAACCACATGCTGTTATCCTTCTTCAAAATGATTAATATCTGCACTAAACACTGCTGTTCCGAATGCAAAGACCACTAATACATGCTTGGAGACAAGGACAAGATGAAGTGTATAAGACAGCTATCACTCATTCATTTAATGTTGCTGTTTTAGGTGGCTGTAGTAACTATTTTGGTAATTTCAAGAGGTTAGAGACTTTTAAATTCATCCTATAACAGATCTACGTGCTGAAAACTGCTTCAAATGCCTGCAAAAACATGAAAAGACAGTCCTGATTCTGCAATGAATGACTGAGATGAATTACCTTGAGCTGGAAGGAAAAACAACCCTCTTTTGAAGACATCACACTTGCATGCTTTAAAAATCTAAATTTTGTTTTATTTTGACTAAGTATAGGGCGGAGAAATTTGTGACTTGAGCCAGTCTAATGTGCACCAGAGGAGATCACTAGTGGTTCAATCATCATAAAAATGTGCCGGAGGAACTTGTGGATGGCAAAGCCATCACAAAAGTACACCTCCTACTTAGGTCTTTTTTTCCCTTTTATCCTTTGGCAGAATTCTTGTAAGACTTTGCCACTTTTTGAGTGGAACTTTAAGGGCTTTTTCCATCAAAATATACTCCTCCTTATGGCTGTTTGAAACCTCACAAAGCTGGGTGGAGTTTTTGCATGGTAAAACCACTCAAGGTTTGCACCCTTTTTGACTTTGATGGTTATTTATCCCTTGGTGTGCGCTCAGCCAGTCATTGCCCTCCTTTGGATGCTTGGGCAGAAGTTTGGTGGGTTATAACCACTAAAAAGTGCACCATCCACTTGAATGTTTTTATTCCTTCTTTGGGCACTTTCACTTAACCTTTTGCAATCTTTTCAACCTGCCGTTTGTGGAGAATTGGAGTGGCAAAACCCTTGACAAAGTGTGTCTCATTTATACTAGGTGAACTTTATTGATGTTTTATCCCTGTTTTGGGAAGAGTTTTTGCTCCTATGTGCCACAAAAAAGTGCGCCTCCTTTCTGATTTTAGTCTGCTTTTATCCCTTGAGTATGCTGGCATGGATTACTTATATTATTGCCTATTGTTTGGGTGCGAGTCTGATCTTGTAAAACCATAAAAAAAGTGTGCTAGACTTCACCAATTTTGGTCTTTTAATCTAGGCACAAATTCATTAGACATTTACACTTTTAACTGCTGTGGCATATGTTTAAGAGGGCTTTGCCACTGGAAAGCTGTGATCCTTGTAGACTTGATGCATCCCATTCATTGCTTTGGCGGAGTTCACCAATGCTAATGCCAATTTCCTCCTTAGGCACACTTTTATAACATCTTTGCTGTGTTCTTGGGCAGACTTTTACCTTGCTTTTGCCATGAAAAAGTGCACTTCTTATCTTGACACTTCTTCTTGAGAGCTAGGCACAGATCTTACTTGTCTTTGCCATTTTGACCTTTGGTGTGGATTTCTGTTCTCTTTATGAATGATGACTGAAATAACCTTATACCTCTGCCCTGTTTGCTGTCCTTGCATGCTGATGATCTGCTCCATGTTTGAATCATTCTCTATTGCTTCTTTCATATCTGTGATCACTATCAATCAAGAATCAATGTTTGCTTGGAATAGTATAACTTGGAATCACTTTGCAAGAGTTGTTAGCCAAAATACTAGACTAGGAATGGACAAGTTTTTGCAAATTGAATGGGTAAGACCATCAGTTTGAATGGATTGGCAAGCAAATTTGAGGATTAACTAGTAATAGACTAACAAAAAGGGGTACAAAAACTTTCATAGGAGTATCAACAGTAGGTTTAGGATTTAGATCAATTTCAAGCTCTCATATGACAGGGTCTTGTTAGTGTTTTAATTTATCTCTTTCAAGACCACAAAACGAAACAGTGTGTATGGTAGAATAGGTCTTCAAATTATAAGGGGGAGCTCTTTGAGATCTAACTGAACTTAAAACTAATAAAATTTACAAATATGCACACTATACAAGATTTCAATGGGGGTTTTGCATTAAATGTAAATATCTAATTAACTATGTATTTGCCTTGGATGTAGCACCGGACTACAACAATCAAGGCTTGTAGCAAGTTGTTTAGATTAAGGAGGATAAACACTTCAAACATGAATAAGCACAACCTTCTATTGGTTAAAGCAAAGAACAATATTTGGCTGTAAACAAAGTTTTAAGTGAATAACACCAACGGATGTAGATAGCTGGCTAAATTAGAGACTAGCGGAATTACATGATTTCATTAAATAAATAGTTAACTTGCATACAAAGCTTAAAGTTGAGAAAGATGGATTTTGCCAGTATAGAGCTTGACAAAACAAAATCTTCTCTCAATTTAATTCATGAAAGTACAAATATGCAATCACAATTACACAATCACTTTATTGAACAATGGCTTATGTAGCATGAGTGTGACTTCCAATTACATTTATTAACTTTCATTGAAATACAACTTGATTGACAATTCTTGCAGCATAAGTCTACACTCCACTATCCTTCACTACACACAAACACAATGACTTGACTTCAACCTTCGAATAACAATCTTTGTAGTGTAAGTCTGACATCAACTCTCATTTTTTACAATGTGTTTAATACACATATTTATAGCCTTCTAGATGTATCCTTTAGGTGATGCAGGAACATCCCAAGTTCAAGGGCAATCTTGCATCAACCAAAAATATTTGCTTTCTTGTCTTTTCTTGCATTTCAGTTGCAGTTCAGTCATTGCAGTTTCAACATTTTCCACCGCATTCTACCGCATCTTCATTTCAGAGCTCGTGGAGCAGGATTTAGCTTCTACACTATGTTATCTACATCATATTCAGATTTCATGAGATTTGGATTCCTATGTAGAGAGATATCGATATTAGAAGATCATCAGCATTCACAGAACAGAGCAATCAACATTTAGTCTGATCATACAAGGTTTGCGAAGCATTTCCGTTACTTGCGGAGCCAAATGGAACATCACACAAGACAATTTGGGACCAGACAGACCTTCATTGAGAACCACATTATGTTTCATTCATTTATGGAGCATTACCATGAGTTATAGGCCAACCTACACGTTTCATCATGTATTGGGCTTTGAGACCTCTTGAGGCTGACACAGAGGATCCTTTGAACTAGAAGATGATATATAAGCATTCATTTGATGCATTAGGAAAGTAGTCATTAATATCTAGTGGTAGAATAGAAAGATAGTTCTTTTTCGGAGGCACTTCAATGCCATATCTTTCATGTATGTTGTAATTCAGAAAGTAGGCCTGTGAGCTAGATTGTAGCCTGCATATTGCCGACATATAAGCATTGTGATTTTCTGAGATATCGAGCATGTGAATCTTCCACTACATTCTATTCTTGTTTTGTATTTGTGTTGTTTCCATTGTGTTTACTTTAGCTGCAGGTTTGGACAGTCCATTCTCTAGACCCTCCATCCCTGACTACACCAAGTGGTATCAGAGCGAAGTTTGTGAATCCTTTGGGAGTAAAGGCATTCTGGAAGATCTTGTGGTGAACAAAGCGCCAACCTGAGGCAATCTACTTGTGCTTGTCAACAGAGCACCAATTGTGAGGCAGTTGCAACCCTGTAGTGAGATCGCTGAATTGAGGCAGTTGCACTGGATCCTAGGAAGAGATGCTGCCAAGGAGGATGCCTACTATGGCCAATTGTAATGTCCCCTTTCTAGTGGAAACACTTAAACCCGAATTTGCATTCAAAGTGATTCTCAAAGAGACATTATAAACATTATTGATCAATAATTTCAATGATAAGATCAAATAAGATCAATGATATTATAAATATATCATCCCTTGTTAAAGGATTATTTATTTCCTGATTGTCATTCACTATTGATGACTATTCTATACTATATTCCATAAGTATATTAGGGCGAATATTAAACATAATTCAAGATCCATATCTTCCCTCTTATTCTTCATCAAGGAACTAGGCTTTACATGTATGGGGCGTGTGGAAACCATCATAGACCCAGCCTTGGGGAAACTATGTCCCAGCCTTGGGGCCTATATACGGATGGAACTACTCTGCCTCTCCCTGTTGGCAAGAGACACTGCTTCGCATGACAAGTGTTGTCATTGATGGCAACTAAGACCATTCCACTTATCCGCATAACACAATTTGTTCATAACAGAAGTCAGAATTAGAATTAGAATTTATCTAAGTCCGGGTAGTCAGGAACAGAGCAGGTGACAGGGTCCAGTATCTTGGTCCGGATCTATCCGATGGAAAGTCATAATGTGCTGCGAATCTGATGTAGTCATAAGCATTGTCAAGACAATCTAAATCTAGAATTTTGGCCTCCGATGATAAAGGATTCAAAAGTTATTAGCTTCTGAGTATCGAATTAACAGTTTGACAGAGGAAGAACAGGCCGACCTTGTAAATGATCTTGGTTCCGGATGTATGGAAGTTGTTGATTGGGCAATTAATGATGACCAGTGATAGTGGCTGATCGGATTGATGATCTGTGAGTGCAAGTTTTGGTCCACGTCTCAAGTTATGCATGGATCTAGCCGACAGAGCAAAGTATTCAATAAAGTTCCAAGTGTTCTTGAAGCCGACTAGAAAGTGATTGAAGATCAGGATGCAGATATATATAGCTGATGGATTTGGATGATTTTGGGCAAGGAAGTGTTGCGACTATGTAGGAAGAGCGAAGAAGCAGAGATCTAAGGTTCGGATAATGACAGAGCAGTAAGCAAGGGAGAGCAAAGATGAAATGTGTAAGATCAGTGTTTTGTGCTTAAACCGGAACTGAATTCTTGCATTTGTAGATGCTTCTCATCAGTTCAAAAATCCATGTTATTCTTTTGTAATCCTTTGTAGGCAGTGAGCCTCTATTTGAGCAGTGAGCTCTGGGCAGTGAGCCCGATTGCATGTGCATTCACATTTGTAAAATACTTTAAACAGGGTATTAATTTTTGTGGGTTAAACCCCACTGTGGTTTTTCCCTTAACCGGGTTTCCACGCTAAAAATCTTGGTGTCAAGTGTGTTATTGTGCTGCTGCTCTTACATTTGTGATTGTGGTTTTCATGATTAAGTTATTGATTTATTGTTAAGTGGTAAAATGAAGAATTAACTGCAGGAAGTATTAAATTTTTGAGACAACTAATTCACCCCCCCCCTCTCAGTTGTCTGCCCTATTTTCAACAATTGGTATCAGAGCGAGGTTCATTAAAAGAAGCCTAATAGCTTAAGGAAAGATCTTGGAAGGAGTTTTCAATGGGTTCACTCAAGGATCAACTTCAGTTGGCTCTAAAAGATCTTGATCAATCCAAAGCAAAAATATCTAATCTAAAAGACGAACTCAAGGATGCTGATGATACCATTGAAATGTTAAAAGATAAATTAAAGAAGTCTATGGGAAGGAAAAAGGAGCTACTTCTGCAGTTATCCAGTTTAACTGAAGAAAATGGCATGAATGAAGCCTTGGAAGAAAAGACAAAGGAGTGTGAGAAGCTGTCAAAAGAAGTTGATGTTCTGAAAGTTGAGATGGAATTTGGGGCAATGAGGCTAACCAAAGAAATTGAGCAAAGGAAGAAGACTGAAGAAGATTTGAATCAAACTCTAAAAGAAAGAACTGATGAATGCTACATATTGGACAGTATAGTTGGCCATCTAAAGTCTGATCTACAAGAAAGCAAAGACAATGAAAGAGATCTTGAAAGGCAAATTGTCATTCTCAGACATGACCTAGAAGTTGCAAATGAATACAAGGAGAAGTTCAAGATAAGTTCAGCTAAACTTGAAGCAATACTTGAGGGTCAGAAAAAGGCTGATGACAAGCATGGTCTTGGCTATGAGAAAGGTGAAAGCTCCAGATCTGGACAAAGAAACTTTCAACCAAGGAATGAGAGAAACAAACCTAGAAGACCTTCGGTAAGACAGCCTAATGCTCAAAGGTATCCAACTTTCAATGGAAATTGCTTCAAGTGCAATAAATTTGGTCATAAAGCCACTCACTACAGAAGTAGAGTAAATCAAAATAATCCATCCTTCTTTGGACAATGCTTCAATTGTAAGAGGTATGGTCATAAATCCAATTAATGCAGAAGTATGATAATGAATAACTCATTAAATAGAGGAAATGGGAATTCCTTCAATGGCAAATGCTTTGCATGCAATAGATTTGGACATATGGCCAATTAGTGCAGATCAAGAGGAAATCAATCAAATGGACAAAGAAATGTTGTGTTCTTCAATTGTAACCGATCCGGTCATTTTGCAAGATTCTGTAGAAACAAGAATAATGGAAGAGGAGGTCCGGCAAATAGAAAACCGGATGAGTAGAAGCAAGACAAAGGCAAGGACAAAATTGATGTGAATGAGATCCAAAATGAAATGAGAAAGACATGGGCTAAGAAAAGTGTTATGAACAATGATAGTGGGTCTGCACCGGAATCCGGTGCTGACAATTCCTTTGGGAATTAAATTAGGAGCTCTGGCTTAGGGGGAGCTGCATTGAACATCAAATTCCCCAAGTCAGTAAGTGGGTGCCTGGATATGGCACAATGAGAGAAGATATTTTGAAGTGTTTCAGAACTTTTGGAAGTATTTCCGAAAGGAAAAATGTTGATATGGAAATTTGCGGAGTAATTCATGAAGAACTGTTCAAGAAACAGAGAAACCGAATGAAGTTAGGGCAACACATTTATTACAATGCCAAATTAGGTTTTGTGAAGGATAAAAGGTCACTTGATCATGCATTTGAACCACTTTGCATTCGAAGGAAACAAGTAGAAGAGCATCTAAGCTGCTAATCCAGAGATTGAAGAACAAAGAGTGAATTCAACCGGTAATTGATCAACCCTAACCTTGCGGGAGAAAAAGGTACTTCTCTGTAAAGCTTTAAATCTGAATATGTTGAGATGGCTACACCGCTAGTTGTTGATGTAACTAAAAGGCCCCGACCAATATTTAAGAAGCATCCATACAAGTTAGTTGAAGTTGAACCTTTAGGTGCATTTTTTGGAGTTCCATATGGCGTATTGCATGTTGAGGATATTAGGGCATACATCCATTGTAGCATTGATGAATTTGGAAATATGAAACTCTTGGATTTATTTAACAACTACCTAAGAGATGATAGCTATAAATTGAAACCGGAATACAAACCCGTAGAAAGCAAACATTTTCTGCAAGTCATTAACTTTTCGACATTTGATGAGATTGAATGGGTTTGATATATCTTGAGCCAAATACATGATGAGTTCATATGGCTATTGAAACCATTCAAGATTACAAAGGATGTTATCAATATAGTAACTGGGTTAAATTCAACCGGTGGATTACCCATGCTGAAAGCCGTGAAAAACCAGACAGTAACTGATGCTACTGGTGCCAAGTTTGATAAAAGGGCAATGACCATCAATGATATTATAGAACCGGATGTTAAATTTGCCTCCATGGTGATTGGGTACAAGTTTTACCACTCCAGCAGAGAGAATTCAGTCTCCAGAACTGCAATATATGCAGCCTATTAGATGTTGAAGGAGAATGCTGATTATGACCTATGTGGGTTGCTTCAAAGTCAGCTAATTGAGAACCTGAGCAAAATAAAGAAAGATAAGAAAAATACCTTCAAATATGGTTCTCTGGTTATCTGTCTATTCTTCTATTTCATGAATGAAGTGCCTGGAGTTCAGGGTGTACATTGGACAATTGACAGGCCAGTAGCATGGCAAATAAGAGATCACCTACTCAGCCTTGGTGATGCCCAAGCTCAAAAGAAATCTATTTGGGATTACTTCAAAAACTTCCAGAGTTTGATGCATGCAAGAGAAAGAATCCCTAAGTTGTAGAAAAGTATGAGAATGAGATATGTTTCATGGTTGACACTGATCAATGTTTGATGGAGGCTATAGAACCAAGATCAGTATGGATAATGGCAATGGGTTATGAGGTGGATGAGAGAGTTCTGGACATGTATGCTCAGCATCTTCCGAGCAAACCTAAAGACACCTCTGTGGAAAGGTTTGGAACATACAAGGAACTAAGTTTAAAGCTGCATGTGGAACTTAGACAGTCGAAAACAAAAAGAAAAGTGCAGAAGCAAGTGGAGATGTATGCAGAAAGCATTGGAATTACAAAAGAAGCAGTGAAAAAGAACAGAGAAAGGATTGAAAAGATGAAGAAAAGCACTGAACAGACTTCAGAGGAAAAAGCAGAAAGTGAGCCAGCAGCTGCTCCGGAAGCCCCACCTAGCTCTTCAAGAAAAACAAGAAGCTTTGCAACTATCTCAGAACAATCCAAGTCTATTCCCATTAAGACATTGGAAGCCACACCATCCGGTGAAGGAGGAAGGAGGAAGAAAACCAAGGCCACAAGAACCTACAAGAGCACTAAAGATGATGAGGAAACAAAAACAGATGAACAAGTTAAAGAGATGAAGTCAAAGAAAGCCAAGACTTCAAAGGCCTCTGAGAGCCAACCCTCTAAAAGCAAAAAGACAAGTAAAAGGCAAGAGACTGGTAAGGTTGCTATGACAGCTAATGAAATTGTAAAAACAATTACTGTTCATGGAAATCTAAAGCCTATCAAAGTTTATTATGATAATTTTGATCAAGCAAATAAGAAAATTTTGGAAGATGCCACCATCATATACTTGAATAAATTCAATAGAGCTCTACTGGAAATTCTACAAGAACTTCCTAAAAATTTAAGGAAAACTCTGGAGATGAGGAAGGAAACAACCAAGGCTAAAGATCTAGAACTCAGAGAATATATCCTCTCCACTCTATGTCTAGTAATGACCAGAAGGGAAGCAGATAAAATCCTCAAGGAAGTTAAGGAGAAATTCAAAAGCAAGGTCCGAATGAACAAGTTAATGCTTGGTGAAACTAAGGTAGTTGCAAAGGACACAGAGGAAATTATAAGGAAGGCTCTAGATAAAAATAAATACTATATTGTTTCAAAGGAACAAATTGAGGAAGACAATCCTTCAGCTCCGGAACAAGAAGTTCCAGAAGAAGAGATTGAAAAGGCAAATGATGACCAAAGTGATACTCTAGATCCTCTGAAGCAAACCTATGATGAGACAGATGATGAGATTGATTCATCAATTCCGGATGTTGAAATAGTAAACATCAGTGAACAACAAACTGAAATTGATTATCCCTCTGTTCCAGAAGAGGAGCAAATAAGCAAAGAAGATACAGAGATGGTAGACAAATCTGATGATGCAAGAGATTTTCTAACTCCACTTGATCAATTTGGAAAAGAAGATAATATTGCGACCACACAAAACCCTCCGGAACACATAGCAAGTAGTGAAGACACAGGAAAGAGTCCCTCTGCAGATAACACAGAGAAAAGTTGTAATATCCCCAACAGGATATTGTTGAAATGTTTGTTCTTTTCTGATTTATCAATGTAGCAAATCTTGACACCAGTTCAATATCATGATACCCCCGACTTTTGCAAACTGATTTCTCAAATAAACACTTGATCTAATGCCAAACACCAGAGAGATAGACTAAAATAGATATGAATATTCAAATTAAAGATTTGAATATATAAGCTTACTGAAAACAAAACAAATTCAGCTTACATATCTCAATATTCAGATCAGACTTATCTGCTACTGTGATCGTTATTTCCACCAACCTGTAGAAAATTACTACTGATGAAGATACTTACAAATGTAGAAACTCAATGACCTTAGTGCAATTCCCTAATGGATTTCAGTGAGTTTTTCTATAGAGAGGATCGGCACATCATAATAGACAGATAGACTTGAATGTTTTAGCTGTATGAAATCAGAATCAATCTCCACTATGTTTATTTGCCTCTGGCCGGCTCAAGAAAACTCATGAATTTCCTTATGAGACACGAATACCTTGTGTAGTGGCGGAGTCTCGGCTAAATGCTTACCAAGAACCGATGCCTCTATTAATCTCTTCTGCAGATATCTGAAACCACGACTGGGCTCCCTTGTGATGTGCAAATCAAAACACGATTCCTTTGAAGAAGTGGCGTCTTTCATGAATTCAATTACTTCTCTTTAGACATCTTGCAGTTAATATTATGGTTTAACATTTACAATTCCTGACAGAGCTGGAATCTATGCCATGATTTCTCCTCAAGCGGCCTTCCTTAGACTACCACGCTGAACTATTTCTTCAATATTATATTTTGTCTAATTCAATTGATGGAGTCTTCAAACCCGACGATATTAAGAAGGCGCCATGATCTCCTTTGTTATCAACTCTACACACTGTGTCATCTAGATGCTTCGATCTGATGATATAAACTTTGTTGAATACCTTAATGGGTCCCGCTGGTAGTGATATCCCATGATTCTGAAGGAAGACGTCTCTGTTTGACCAATACGCCACCCTTTACAATACGTCGCTCTGGAAATACAAGCGTTGTCTTTCTAATGAAAATAGACCCATGATATTAGCCTTTTAATTCTTTGTATTTGATATGGTGATCGGCAAACCCCACAAAGCACTATGAAAGAAATCTTCAGGAATGCGTCAGAAAATGTCTCCTTAAGATCAACAATAATAACAATCTCAAATTATAATCAGAAATACCACAAATAACACAAAGATCAAAGTTCAACTCAATAGCTTTATTATATATCTCAAGATTATTCAGAAATTTGTATACAAAAGATATTCAATGACATCGATAATGTTCTCCGACCAAATATCGATTTATTCAGCAGAATACCAAAAACCCAAAACACTTGAAGCACAACTGTGAAACTTGATGTGATTTCACCTCTACAGCCCAGCAAATGCAAAGAAAACCCCTTTTTGACATTAATTGATACAAAATATAAGTCAGACTCAAACTGAAAACCAAGACATAAGCATCTGAAAAAGCATACTCAACAATGACTCTCAGGCTTCCTTTTAAAGCCATTACAACAATTAGGCCCAGCCTAATTTTATTAAATGAGAGTTTACATGTACACATCATACCCAAGCATTTTAAATGCTTTTACATGAACTTTATTAAATGCTTGCACTTGTACTTTTTAAATGCTTGTTCATAACACTTTTAAATAAAGTGTTTGTACTATTGACTTAGTAACTTAAATAAAATATTAATTTTATAAAGTAAATAAAAATACTTTACAAAATTAATTTACAATTAAAACAATTTAAGTTACTCCAAAATTGGGGACATGACAAAAGTAAAGCAGAAAAAGAGAAAGAAGAAGAAAAGAAAGACAAAACAGAAGAAGATGGTGCAAATATTGACGCATCTACAGATGCTGAGAAATCTCAGGAACAAAAAGGTGGTCCAAAAATTGTTGCAAGAGACACTGCAGATGCAGTGAAAAGTCTTCTAGATAAAGAGATGCTTGAGTTTGATGAGCCTGAACTACTCCATGGGCGAATTAATCTAGATGCTCTCTCTCCGGTACAAGTGATGAAGATTGCATCCTTCACTCAAGCCAAGGCCAGGGAGAAGATGCTAAAATCTCACATGGAGGAAAGTGAACTTTTAGGACTTGCAACCAGAGTCGTGGAGAAGTTATTGCCAACTTGCCAAAAGAGTCCATCGGATTCCCCCTCCGGTAACTTGAAGAATCTTGTGAATACTGTAAGTACACATTTTGAGTCCTTTGAAAAGTCTGCTAAGGCAAAAGTTCAGAAAGAATTTTTGGATAAGAAATTTAGTGAAGTAAAGAGCCTGATAGGAAAAGATAGAATGATACTTGGTATTAGCATAAAGAGTATTCAAAATGCTCTAAATGATGGAAGTGATATGTACAAATTCTGTCTATCATGGCTCAAAGTCAGTAAGGATATTGAGAAAAAGATAAAGGAGCAAGAATAGAAATTGTTAAACTTATCTCAAAATTTTGATCCTCTAACAGTTTCGCCTATAAGCCAAGAATGTCAAGTAATTGGCTTGACAGATGAGATAAAAAGGCTCGTTAAAGAGAGAGGCAATATTATGAAGAGAATGTGTGAGCTCCGGGGATTGATTGCCCCCAAGTTAGAAGCCATGTATAATGCCTTATCAGAAGCTCAGACTACACTTCAAACAAGTAATCCTCCAGATCTAACAAAGGTAGAAGCATATGCATTTTTGCTGAGTGGACACATCTCAATTTTGGATGGAATGAAGGGAACTTGGGCCTCTGAACTTGTGCAATTGAAAAACAGTTTTGCAGACATTCTCAAGTTCATGTGAATAGAACTTAATGATTAGTTGTACATATGCGGCATTATACACAGAATTTATGGGAAAATTTTGGCTTGCGGACCCCACCCTTTGCCATTGATGTCAAAGGGGGAGTAAAGAGCAATGAAAAATGAGGAATCCAACAAAGGGGACGCTTTTGAAATAGTGAAAAGCACAAATGTACAGAGTAAGGGGGAGCTGCATTTGACACTTAGTCATTTTTCACTAAGTGTTGCCATCAATGCCAAAGGGGGAGATTGTTGGCAAGAGACATTGCTTCGCATGACAGGTGTTGTCATTGATGGCAACTAAGACCATTCCACTCATCCGCATAACACAATTTGTTCATACCGGAAGTCAGAATCATAATTTATCTAAGTCCGGGTAGTCAGGAACAGAGCAGGCGACAGGGTCCAGATCTCTTCGGTGGAAAGTCATAATGTATTGCGGATCTGATGTAGTCATAAGCATTGTCAAGACAATCGAAATCTAGAATTTTGGCCTCCGATGATAAAAGATTCAAAAGATATTAGCTTCTGAGTATTGGGTTAACAATTTGACAGAGTAGACAGAAGAAGAACAGGCCGACCTTGTAAATGATCTTGGTTCCGGATGTATGGAAGTTGTTGATTGGGCAATTAATGATGACCAGTGATAGTGGCCGACCGGATTGATGATCTGTGAGTGCAAGTTTTGGTCCGTGTCTCAAGTTATGCATGGATCTAGCCGACAGAGTGGAGTATTCAATAAAGTTGCAAGTGTTCTTGAAGCTGACTAGAAAGTGGTTGAAGATCAGGATGTGGATATATATAGCCGATGGATTTGGATGATTTTGGGCAAGGAAGTGTTGCGACTATGTAGGAAGAGCGAAGAAGCAGAGATCTAAGGTTTGGATAATGACAGAGCAGTAAGCAAGGGAGAGCAAAGATGAAATGTGTAAGATCAGTGTTTTGTGCTTAAACTGGAACTGAATTCTTGCATTTGTAGATGCTTCTCATCAGTTAAAAAATCTGTGTTATTCTCTTGTAATCGTTTGTAGGCAGTGAGCCTCTATTTGAGCAGTGAGCTCTGGGCAGTGAGCCAGAATGCATGTGCATTCACATTTATAAAATACTTTTAACAGGGTATTAATTTTTTTGGGTTAATCCCCACCGTGGTTTTTCCCTTAACTGGGTTTACGCTAAAAATCTTGGTGTCAAGTGTGTTATTGTGTTGCTACTCTTACATTTGTGATTGTGGTTTTCATGATTAAGTTATTGATTTATTGTTAAGTGGTAAAAGGAAGAATTAACTGTAGGAAGTATTAAATTTTTGAGACAACTAATTCACCTCCCCCTCTTAGTTGTCTGCCCTATTTTCAACACTCCCCACAATACCTATCATTCCTTTAAGGATGAAGTAATAGGAGTTTCCAGAAATATGATCTTGTATTCTAATATTCTCTTGTACTATTAGGGCGGATATTAAGCATAAATCAAGATCCATATCTTACCCTCTTATTATTCATCAAGGGACTAGGCTTTAGGGCGCGTGGAAACCATCATAGACCCAACCTTGGGGAAACTATGTCCCAGCCTTGGGGCCTATACACAGATGGGATTACTTTGCCTCTCCCCACAATACCCATTATCCCTTTAAGGATGAAGTAACAGAGGTGATCGGAAATATGATCTCTTATGCTAATTACCCCTTGTACTATGGATTATATGAATAAAAGATGTTCGAGAATTTTACTTGAATGATGATTTGAATGAGTATCAATGTTCTTGTTGAGATGATTCTTATTTGATGGTTGTGTATGTGAGATGAAATTTGATGAGGGTGAGATAATCAAATGAGATGAGATGATTTTTGAATAATGAGGTATTCCTATGAGATTGTTCAATGACTGATCGCTATATTGAAGTGTAGGTTGATTCTCTGAAATAGATGATATTATATTTGAATTCACTCTTGATTGATGCTGAGATCAAATGATATGTATTGCTGATTGGATATGAATGAATGATGCTTAGAATGGTTGGTGATGATGATATGAGATGATATTATTGCTGATTCGGTGATATCTTGATTATTAGCTGATATTGCTAATTCATTTGATGAGGAAATATTGTGAGATTATATGCATGATGGTCACTCGCTGGTGATTGATTCATATATGATGCTTCATCCATTCTTCGATGCTATGGGAATTGCAATGCTCTTAAAAGAGTGATCGATGATGATTCCTGATTGATATTCCAACGAGTGTGGTTGATATTTATTGGAGATCTCCTTGTATTCTCTTGTGGTTCCTGGCTTGAGGTGATTGTTGTGTGATATTAAGTGTATTACTTCTTATTCATTGTGAATACTGGCCTGGTGCCATTGAATGGCAATGCTACTGCTGATTGAGATAAGTCATGAGATATATAAGATGTTGATCTGGTTCCTTCATCTATGATGATCCGATCCCTTGATGGTTTTTCTTGTAATGCTGATGAGATGATATCCCCATTATGCCATCCATCGATCGAGTCTTATATGTCTTGAAGAGGTGTGTATAACCATCGGTCATGATCTTTCAAGACATGGTTGTTCTACCTGTAATTAGCATTGATTCCTTGATGTTATGTATTTGCCTTATTATGAGATATGCTCCTTCGCCACCCTTATAACTATTCTCAAATAATATTAATCACTTTTCAATGGTTAGCGTTAGTATATAAATCGGTAGGGAATTAGTTCGTTGTTGAATAGTCTTAGGGTGCTGCCTTTATTCGCAGTTTATATGTATTATATTAATCGCTTGTCTTAGACTTGTTTTTTGTTTGGCATAGCCGCTGGCATTTAGATTAGGACTCTAGTCTTTTGATGCTCCTTTGGTGACTTATGAAGTCATAAATTTATATTTATATAATAATAATAATAATAAGATTTTAATAATTTATATATTAATATTATAATCCTTAATATTTATAATAATAGTTATATCAATATTTATATTTATATTTATTTTTATCATGTATATTATATTATATTTTAATTATATTAGAATACATATATAATAATATTATTTAATATTGTTTATTATATTTTAATAATATTATTTATATGTATTAAATATTAATACATGTACATAATTCTCGAAAGTGACTTCCGTCTTTTATCATAATGTTTAAATCTTTAATTTAAACAATGCCTTAACATCGGGACATCACACCAATGTTGCTGGAAGAATGGAAGAAATGATAGAGATGATTGGAACAATGAAAGTTAGATTGGATGTTGTAGAAGAAGATAGAAGAAGAGGACTAAACCCTAGACATGAAGATGAGAGTGATGATGATGAATTTCAAGTTGCTGACCAAAATGAAGAAGCCCTAGAAAAAGAAGAATCTAATCAGGTAAAGATGTTGAAAGCTATTTCTAAGATTGGTAAAAGACCTAGAGTGGAATTATCAAACTATATCAAAAATTTGAATCCTGAGGAATTGATTGATTGGATAAATGACATGGAGGAATACTTTGAATATGAGGAAATAGAAGATCCAGAAAGAGTGAGATTTGCAAAAACTAAGTTGAAAGGACATGTTGCTATTTGGTGGAAAGAATTTCAATTGGATAGAAATAGGAGAGGGAAAGAGAAAATCATAAAATGGGATAGAATGGTGACAAAATTGAAAAATTAGTTCGTACCTATTGACTGAGTTAGAATTGTTGAAGAGATTGTAAAACCTAAGACAAAAGGATAAATCTGTGAAGGAGTACACTGAAGAATTTCATAAGATGATCATAAGGACTGGACATAGTGAAGCAAGCAAGGATAAAGTGGTGCGGTACATAAATGGATTGAGGATGAACATTCAAGAAGAACTAAGTCCGGTAAGGACGACAACAATAGAAGAAGCATACCAGTTTGCGCTGAAAGTTGAAGGTAAGATGAATAAGAGACATGAGTAAAGACAGAGAGGTAGAGGAGGAAAACTTCAGAGGTAGAACATATTCCGAAGGAGAAAGACCATATGCGGAGCAAAACAAGGAGAGTAGTCCATACTGGAAAGAAGACATAGATAGCAATTCATATAGGAGAGATGACAAAAGTTTCTACTGCAACAATAGAGGAAATCATAATTCTTACTGCAATGAAGGATACTGGAGAGATGAAAGAGGATTTAATAAGAGATCATTCAGAGGAACCTATTTCAAGTGTGGACACAGAGCATTTGAATGCCATCAAGGGAGTATAGGCAAAAGAACGAAGAATAGTACAAGAGCAACATATGCAGAGGAAGAACTAGCTGGATCACCTAGTTTAGTGGGAAAGCTGAAGAAAGGAGAGTCATTAGTCATGAGGAGAGCTTTATTTCAAGTAAAAACAACTAAGGACCACTGCAAAGGAAAAATATGTTCCGGACAAGATGCAAATTAGGAGGTAAATGTTGTAAAGTTATCATTGATAGTGGTACAACTGATAATTTGGTTTCAGAAGAGATGGTGAGGAAACTGAATTTGGAGAGATTGAAACATCTGAAGCCCTACAAGATAGCATGGATTCAAGATGAACACAAAGTACTGGTGAGTGAACAATGTTTGGTGAAATTTCATATAGGATCTTATGTTGATGAGGTATTGTGTGATATTATGCCGATGGATGTATGTCATATATTGTTGGGAAGACCCTGGTAGTATGATATAAAGGCAATACATGATGGGAGGAAGAATACTTATACTATAACATCAAATGGGAAGAAACATATTTTGATACCTTTGTAAGAAGAGCCTAAAAATGAAGTATGCAGCAATGCTAGAATCTATTTAATTGATGGAAGGAAATTTTTCGATGGATTGAGACATGAGAACATGTGTTTTGCATTGATTCCAAAGAAGTGCGGTACCCTAAGTGCAGAAACCACCACCACTAAAGAAGAAGAAACACCGCAGGAGGAGATAACTGAATTGTTGATAGAGTACCGGGATATCATATCAGCAAATGTGCCTGAAGGATTGCCACCAATCTAGAGTATTAGTCATCATATGGACCTTATACCTGGAGCCAATTTGCCTAACAAAGCAGCACATAGGATGACACTAGCAGAAAATGCGGAGATAAGCTGACAAGTTCAAGAGCTGTTGAGGAAATGATTGATCAGAGAGAGTTTAAGCCCATGTGAGGTACCTACAGTACTAGCACCGAAGAAAGATGGAGAATGGAGGATGTGTACAAACTCTAGAGCAATCAATGAGATCACTGTCAAGTATAGATTTCCATTACCCAGGATGGATGACATCATGGATTGTTTGGGTGGAGCAAAATATTTCACAAAGATAGATCTAAAGAGTGGATACCATCATATCAGGATTAGAGAAGGAGATGAGTGGAAGACTGCAATTAAGACAAATGAAGGATTGTATGAGTGATTAGTCATTGCCCAGGATGGATGACATCATGGATTGTTTGGGTGGAGCAAAATATTTGACAAAGATAGATCTAAAGAGTGGATACCATCAGATCAGGATCAGAGAAGGAGATGAGTGGAAGACTACAATTAAGACAAATGAAGGATTGTATGAGTGATTAGTCATGCCTTTTGGATTAACTAATGCACCAAGTATTTTCATGAGATTGATGAATGAGGTTTTGAAGAAATTCTTGGGTAAGTTTGTTATTGTATACTTGGATGATATTCTAATTTTCAGTAGAATAAAAGAATAACATTTGCAGCATATTAGACAAGTACTTCAAAGGTTGAGAGAAGAGAAATTGTTGATTAACATCAAGAAGTGTAGTTTCATGAAGGAAGAGTTGGTATATTTGGGATTTGTGATTTCTGCGAAAGGATTGAAGATGGACCCTGAGAAAGTTAGAGCAATTATTGAGTGGCCAACACCTGTGAACATTGGAGAGGTAAGATCTTTTCATGGACTAGCAAGTTTCTACCGGAAGTTCATCAGAAATTTCAATACTATATGCACACAAATGACAGAGACAATGAGAGGTGACTCGGAGGATTTTAAGTGGACATTAGGAGCACATAAGAGTTTTGAATTGTTGAATCAGAAGGTAACAGAGCAACCAGTGCTAGTAGTACCAAATTTTGATAAAGTATTTCAAGTTGATTGTGATGCTAATAGAAGTGCAATAGGAGCAGTGTTAAATCAAGAATGGAGACCAATAACATATTTCAGTGAGAAGTTGAATGATACAAGGAGAAGATATTCAATTTATGATTAGGAGTTCTATGCAATAATTCAAGCCTTGAAGAAGTGGAGACATTACTTGTTGCCAAAATAATTTGTGTTGTACACTGACCATCAAGCTTTGCAGTATTTGAACAGTTAAGGTAAGTTGAATCAGAGACACATGAGATGGGTAGAGTTCATGTAGAGTTACACATTTGTATTGAAACACCTGAGTGGAAAGTCAAACAAAGTTGTAGATGCATTAAGCAGAAGAAGAAACTCGTTGACAAAGATGAGGGTAGAAGTATTAGGTTTTGAAGAACTTAAGCACATGTATGAAGATGATTTTGATTTTGCAGAAGCATGGAAAGCATGTAGAGAACTTGTTGTGACAGATACAAGCAAGTGGTTGGATTATTTCATTCAGGAGGAGATGTTCAAAAGGAATCAATTGTGTATACCTAGAAGTTCAATGAGAGATGATTTGATCAAGGAGAAGCATAGTGAAGGATTAGCAGAACATTTTGGAATTGATAAGACAGTAGCTTTGGTGAATGAACATTATTTTTGACCTCAGATATATAAGGATGTAAGGAAATTTGTTCAGAGTTGCAGAGTATGTCAAGTTGCAAAAGGGAGTAGTCAGAATACTGGTTTGTACAAATCTTTGACAATACTAGAGAGATCTTGGGAAGACATAAGCATGAATTTCATATTAGGATTGTCAAGAACACAGAGGGGACATGATTCTATATTTGTAGTAGTGGATAGATTTTCAAAGATGACTCGTTTCATTCTTTGTAAGAAGACAAATGATGCAGTACATGTTGCTAACCTTATTTTCAAGGAGATTGTGAGATTGCATGGATTACCAAAGAGTATAGTTTCAGATAGAGATACAAGATTCATTGGATATTTTTGGAGAACATTATGGAAGAAGATGAAGACAGACCTAAAGTTTAGTTCAACATTTCACCCACAGATAGATGGATAAACAGAAGTGGTAAATAGGAGTTTGGGTAACTTGTTGAGATGCTTAGTAGGAGATAAGGTAGGAAATTGGGATATAATTCTACCACAAGCAGAATTTGCATACAATAACTCAGTGAGTAGAAGTATAGGGAAGACACCATTTGAAGTTGTGACTGGAGTACAACCTAGAGGAGTTGCAAAGCTAAGAGACATCAGTATGGATAACAAGAGAAGTGCAGAAGTAGAAGAATTTGCAGGATATGTGGAGACACTACACTATCAAGTCAAGAAGCATTTGGAGGAGATGAATAGTCTTAATATAAGGAGAAAGCAGATGAGAAGAGGAGACATAAGGAATTTTCTGTTGGAGATGAAGTTATGGTATAACTGAGAGAGGAAAGGTTTCCAGTGGGGACATACAAGTTGAGGATGAGAAAGTTTGGACCATGTAAGATTCTTAGGAAGTTTGATTCAGGAAATGCATATGAAGTAGAGTTACCGGAGACATTTGGTATATTACCTATATTCAACATTGCAGACCTATATCAGTATCATGAGGGAGAAACAAGTGACAACATTGAAATTGGATTGAAGGATTAGTTACCACAACAACCAGAGCAGATAGAGTAGATTTTGGATAATAGAATTGGATGAAACACTAGAGGCAAACAGTATAAAGAGTACCTAGATAAGTGGAAAGGAAGACCAGAAGAAGATTCGTCATGGATTTCTTAGGCCGAGGTAGACCGCCTTGGTCTTCCTCTAGCCCCAGCAAAGTGAGGGACTCACTTTTCAAACAACCCCGGGTGTCTGATGTAGGAGCATCCCAGGTTCAAGAGCAATCTTGCATCAACCAAAAATATTTGCTTTCTTTTCTTTTCTTTTCTTGCATCTCAGTTGTAGTTCAGTCATTGCAGTTTCAACATTTTCCACCGCATTCTACCGCGTCTTCATTTCAAAGCTCGCAGAGTAGGATTTAGCTTCTACACTATGTTATCTACATCATATTCAGATTTCATGAGATTTGGATTCCTCTGCGGAGAGATATCGCTATCAGAAGATCATCAAAATCCACAGAACAAAGCAATCAACATTCATTTTGATCATACAAGGTTTGCGGAGCATTTCCGTGACTTGCGGAGCTAAATGGAACATCACACAAGGCAATTTGGGATCAGATAGACCTTCATTGAGAACCACATCGCGTTTCATTCATTTGCAGAGCATTCATGAGTTGTAGGCCAACCTACATGTTTCCTACATGTTTCATCATGTATTGGGTTTTGAGACCTCTTGAGGCCAACGCAGAGGATCCTTTGAACTAGAAGATGATATATAAGCATTCATGAGATGCATTAGGAAAGTAGTCGTTGATATCTAGTGGTAGAATAGAAAGATAGTTCTTTTCCAGAGGCACTTCAATGACATATCTTTCATGTATGTTGTAATTTAGAAAGTAGGCCTGTGAGCTAGATTGTAGCCCGCATATTGCCGACATATAAGCATTGTGATTTTTTGAGATATTGAGCATGTGAACCTTCCATTGCATTATATTCTTGTGGTGTCTTTGTGTTGTTTCCGTTGTGTTTACTCTAGCTGTAGGTTTGGACAGTCCATTCTTTGGACCCTCCATCCCTGACTGCACCATTAGGACTCAAATAACAATAAAATAATAGCTTTAAAGTAAACCCTAATCCTTCCCTTGCCAAGAGGAAATAAAACTCTTAAAATAGGCTTAAATTAGACTTCCATCTTCTTTAAATCTGCTTTTTAAAACTGAAACTAGGTATTAAATTTTATTCTTAGGTGTTGTCAAATGATCCCCTATTTTGGAATGACATTGCTACTGGAAAAATGCGATTCACACTTTACCTTTATTTCCTTTTGCAGTTTCATTAAATGATTGCCAGTTGGGTCACAATTTTTTGATGGTGACCATGTAAAAAGTGCAAAGCCTTTTACTTATTTCACTTTTTATGTTGGTCACATTTTACCAGTTTGTTGCCACTTCCATTGACCTTTTTGACTAGCTTGACGATGGAAAAATGCGATTTATACTCATTTCTCTCACCATAACCCTTTTTGCATTTTTATCAAATGTTTGCCACCTATTTTGTGATTTTCAATTGGTTCAACCACTGGTAAAATGTCATTTTCACTTAAGTCAATTAAGTTTCATTGTTGGTTACAATTTTCATATTGCTTTATCACTTAAACTTGTCATGTTTTTTTGTTGTTGTCGCCATTGGAAAAGTGCAACTTGCTTGCATTTCTTTCAACCTTCTTCATTGTTGTGACTATGGATGAAATCGACTACTAAAATCACATTTTTGGTAATCACCTGCCATTTTATTTATTAATTTTAGATGATATTGCCTTTGTAAAAGTGTGCTCTTCACCTTTGTCTGCCTTGGCGCATTTTCATGAGCTGTCACTTTTGGTGGAGATTTAGACTGGCCTTGCCACCTTGAAATGGTGAGTTTACCTTTTAATTTTTGAATGCTTCTTCCTTCCATCTTTAGCGTTGGTTACTAAGGTCCTTGCCCTTTTTGACTCTTTGAAATTAATAACTTTGAGTAAGCAATTCTTTGATTGAGTCTTTTTCTTGGATGCTATGGTGAATTCCAATGACTTAGTATGTTGATATCCTCCATAATGATTGAGGTTTTCTGTTACAGGTGATTGAAAACCTTAATTTATGTTGTTGTTGGCTGAAATGGGCATTTGTTGCTCTTTGTATGTTGGCGCACTTCACTTGAAACATTTCACATTTATCAAGGCCTTTGGCGGATATTCGTAATGCAATTGCCACTTGAAGGAACTTTCTTTGACATTTGTCAATCAAGCATTTTGATCAAAATCTTTGTCAATGTATTGTCTTTCGTTTCACTCTAGGGCCTCGAACCTTCGAAAGCTTGACTAATCATAGTTTGCCATTTCTTATCCATGAATATTTTGCAAACATTGTTAGTAGACAAATTGGGCCATCACTTGATAACTTGACAGATTGACGAGAAGGACAACCCGACTAACATTGACTAACATGACAAGGATACTAACTACGATTTGACATGAAAAGCAAAGTTTTGTAGGGCTATTGATTTTAGTATTGATAGTGGCTCCTTTTGGGGACCATGGGACATAGTTGGGCCATATAAGAACTTTAAAATCTCTAGGTAAAAGCTAACCGGTATCTTATCTGCTGAGCAATACAGTCAAGCCTAAACTAATACCAAAGCTAAATAAAGTCAAGTCTAAACTAACACCAAAGCTAAACAAACCCCTGGAACAAGACAATAAGCAAATACATTACATGAAGGGGAAAACATAACAATATGGCAATACTAGAAAAGAAAACAACTACCTACCTACCTTCCTATGGATAGATGGAAACATATTGATTAGATTAAACTGTTAACGAGTTGGAAAAGTAATAACTTTAGTTTGAGTTGGGGTTCTAACTTTGGCATGTCACATCTTGAAAACCTCTCTGAAATGTTAATGGAGATCCATGGTTTAAGTGGATAGGAATAGTCATTTAATGAAAAATTCGACACAAATTAAGTGATGTGCATTGGTTCAATATAGTCTTCTTCCATTGGGAAAAACCTTTCTAGTAGGTGGAGATATTGTCTCCTTTTCAAGGGTATCTAGCAAGGTCTTGTAGTTGCAAGACATCTATAGGAACAATGATCTTCACATATCTAAATTGATCCTCTTCGCCTATCCCTTCGGCATGGTCAACCTTGAACTCAGTCCAAGAATCATCTTCCGAGAAAGGTTGAAGATGTTGAAGAAAAATTTGAATCTCCTGCTCTTGGATTTTTAGATCCATAATTGGTATTAGCTATGCACCTTGTGCTTGCCATTCTTCAACATTTTCTTCCATTGAATCTTCATTTGATAACCCATCCAAGTTTGGATGTTCAAGTATTAGATCATTATCAAAGTATAGGTGTTGAATAAAAACATCCTCTTCACATGACAAACTTTGCCATTCATTTGGGTAACTTGAGTCTCCTCTATTTTGTCAGTGCAACCAACTTTAAAGAATGTCTCTAAGTGGGATGAAACAATTTAACTATTTATTATTAATTTCAAAGCTGCTATCTTCATTGATTGGCCATTTTTATTCCTTAGGCATATCCAAACTTGACATTAGCTCATTAACTACTATCTATTGTTCAATTTTTGGTTCTTCAATTTTGTCTCGTGTAGGTTCTCCAAATAATTCATCAAATGTAAATAAGAAATCTTTTGATGCATCTTCCTCTGTTATGTAGCCAATGCCTTCCTGCTCAATGAAAGTCATTGAATTCTTATTAGCCCTTGTGGATGCTTGGGAGACTTTATTTTCATCAACTAACAAATGTATGTAGTTTCCTTCAACATAGAAGTTGGTTCCCCTCCATAAAAAATAGGCAAGGCTTGAGGAGTGAACAGGAAATCTAGATCATCCCCTTGATTTGTCAATGGAGGAATAAATGTAGGCTCTCAAAAACAAGACACCGATGATGACTTCTCCCATGAATGCTCTTCATGTATTCTTTTCTCTTTACTTCTCTGCTCTTTCATGGCTGCTTCATTCCATGAATGTATAGAATCATTGAATGTATTTACCTTTTTGGCATAAACTAGTCTATTTTAAATAAATCCTTTCATAGAGTTGCCATTGGGTTCATCATGAAGACATTTAAGGTTACCTGTAGACCTTTGATTATCTGACATGGAAACTACCAAGAGTTGCATCATGCAATGCATGTCCAAACAATGTTAACCATCATGGTCACCTGTCTCAAAAAAGAACACAAATTGTTTGTGTTATCATTAGGAGGTACCTCCGAGGCAAACCTTTCAAGTGGAGGAGGTAATTTGAAACGATCATTTTTGTTGTTCCTTTGAAGATTTCCTTGATATTGTTGAGCTAGACTGTGCTGTTGAAATTGCCTCTTCATGTTAGTCACATCAATTCACACTTGTTATAAGAGTGTAAAATACCCTACTTAGTTTGACTGAAATTTTTGCCTCAATTTCACTTCAACAATCAACATCTAAATGCACAACAATATCAATAGGCATAAGAACAATAGAATGTCAAATCTCCAATGCTTGATTATTCCTTCAATGATGATGAATACAAATGATTATTGGCTGTTCATTATGACAGTCTGGGACTGTTTCATATCAGATCTTAATACATATACAAAATGTGAACCAAATTACATCAAAACCCTAGATCATCAATGTCAATCCTATGAAGAATGATCAACATAACAACTCAGCTCAGTTATAGCTTTGTATGAGCTCAAAACATGTCTGATATCACTGTATAATCTGTTGTTATGAATGCTGATATTATTGTATTTACCCAGTAATGAGAATGACAACAAAATGATATCAAAACCATCCTCCAATGCCAAGCAATAGACTCCTAGAGATGAGCGATTGGGCTGAAAAGGTCACCAAAAGCTTCAATGCAACAAATGTCTTCAAATATTGATGATATCTCCTTTGAATCAGACTTGTAGCTGTCATATACTTGCCCAGATTTCACTAAATGAACAAGATAGTGCCAAAAGATGCTTTCCAAGGCTAGCGATTACTCTCAAATGTTAGCGATTTGACCTTGTGATGCTTGAATGTCTTCCAAACTCCAAATCCTTCAATGAAACCAAGTCTAAGAATCCTGAAAATGCATTACCAGTTCGCTGTCATAAAATCAGAACTTCATATATTATCAATTTCACACAAAATAGCTCTCTAATGAAGGTCGACTACCTTGGTAGTCTTTCAATATGATCAAGAGCTTCAAATACAATAGCAATATCCTTCAAACTCCTCAAAATAAACCTGCAGTTCAGACAACATGATGAAATCCTTCATGAAATCGTCTCACACAAGGATATGGGATCATCTCCATGTCACATCAAGGGATCATCCCCTTGACAATATACTGAAAATATGCAATTTCCAGCCAAATGCAAATAATAAGAAAACTTACTAAGGGAATCAATAGGTACAAATTGATAGTGAAAGGCTCTATTTATCCTCCTCCAAGCTTGGTCGACACAATTAGCTCTAATTTGCAAATGATTTGAAGTCCACCAATGAAATGCCTTTCATTTGAACAATTTTAAATGCATTGGATCAATGAGAAACAATCATTTCAAATTCTCCTTGATTTTATTGAATGCTTTCACCTCTAATTTCCCACGCCATGAGCTATAACAAACTCTTTGCAATTTTAAATGAATTCCTCCTTGAGTTGCGGCCATGAGGAAATAATATTTTATTATACAAATCTCTTCTCCTTGGCTGGGCGGCGATTCCACATCAGCAAACCAATTTTATTTAATAAAATTCCACCTCATACATAGGCGTCGATCCTCCCTCTAGTCGTTGGCACATTAAGCAATGACAAATATACCTTATCCTTTGGAGCAAATTTGCCTTGGGCATTGAAATGCTTATTTTATTATTTTTAAACCTCCTTCCAATGCACCTAGCACATGATCCAATGACAACATTTGAAATTACCTCTTTTCCATTTGGACGTTGGCACAAAGCTCTATTCTCCTTAGTTGATGACACCAACTCAATGTGATTTGCATTCTCCTTATGCATTGGCACCATATTCTATGAAAATCGCTTATCCTTAAGCATTGGCGCCAAATCCCATGACCAATCCTCCATATGAGCGTTGGATTCTAGATAAAATAGATATTTGAAAATGCAATTGAAGATTGACATTTTCCTTTGTCCACTTGGCATCAATCGATCCAATGATGAAAATACAATTTGAATATTGCATTTCCCATTCTCTATCCACTAGAAGAACTTTGATATTTGGCTAGATAAAATAATACCTCTTAGCATCACTTAGCCAAAAATCCAATCAAACACTAGTTGAGCCAACATTATCATTTTTATCTTCTAAAACCAAGCTCAAACTCAAAATCATTCCCTTACCGAATGTATTAGCCTATGGGAATGGTGAATAGGCTAATCATCAGCTACTCATGTGATCACTCCGGAAATGGGGACATGACAAAGAGAGGAGCATTAGGACTTGGGATCATGGGCTTGATGGAGCCTTTTTGATTTTGTTGGTTAGTGATCATGTCATCCTCCAGCTTGATTGCTTGTGCTTGGGCTTCTTCCAGTTCATCAATTTCAAGTTTTAATCAAAAAGACAAGCTTTGATGTGAGGGCATTTCTAAAACAACTCTAACAAATTTGTGAAGATGGCTTCAAAGTTGAGTTGATTCTCCCGATGAGGTAGTTGAATCATTCTACAAATTCCCTCATGAGCTCGTTGTTATGCTTCTTTGCATTTGAGAGTTGAGCAAATAGAACATGATCGTCCTTGTCTAGTTTGAAGTGTGATAGGAGTTTAGTGTGCATGATCACCTAGTTTATGATGCAAACTTGCAGCAAGATGATGGAACCATTCTATTGTTGCTCCAATCGGGATTTCAACAAAAAGTCTACCTACAACATCTTCATGTGAAACTCCTAGAATACCACAATCTTTGGTGAATGCTAAGATGTGCTCATTTGGGTGTTGCGTGCCATCACCACGGAGTTTCAAAATATTCTTTTGTGCCTTGTGGAAAATCATGTCAAATTGCAAGTGCCAAGGGATTGATATTGGCTCCCCATGGCAAGTGTTGGAGGCTCATTGTCATGGGCATTATCACCCATTGCTTGAAGTGGTTCTTTATCTGGATTTTGATTTCTTACAAAAATATTAATGAGCTGTTGAACCGTTGGTGAAAGTGAACCTTTGCTTGAATTTTCTTGAGAAGGCATCTACAATGCTAGTTTAGGGAGCCTTCCCTTACTTTGTGATTTGATGCATACCTTATCAATCAAGATGCAAAGTCTTCAAGCAGAGGTGATAAGATTTTATGCTTGCAAGCTTGACTTCTTGTATCTCGTCCCCTAGTTGAGTTGCCAAAAAATGTTAGTGTTTTAACTTGTCTCTTTTAGGACAACACAAAATATAATAGTGTGTATAATAGAACCATTCTTCAAATTATAAGGGGAAGTTCTTTGAGATCTAACTAAACCTAAAACTATTATAATTTACAAATATGCACACCGAACAAGATTTCAATGGAGGTTTTGCATTAAATGTAAATATCTGACAATGTTTTTTCCCTATATGCAACACCAGATAGTCAATAGTAAAGGCTTGCAATGAGATTTTTAGATTAAAGAGGTAAACACATCAAGCACGAAAAAGCACAACCTCCTATTGGTTACAACAAAGACCGATATTTGGTTGTAAATAGTTTTAATTGAATACCACCAACAAATGTGGACAAGTGGCTACATCAGAGACTAGCGGAATTACATAAACAATACAGAATTAAGCAAGTTAACAACACACGATTTCATGAAATAAACAACTATCATACAAACCTTACAATTTAGAAAGATGGATTTTGCCAATACGGCGCTTGACAAAATACAATCTTCTATCAATTTAATTCATGAAAGTACAAACATCTAATCACGGTTATACAATCACTTTACTGAACAATGGCGTATGTAGCATAAGTGTGACTTCCACTAACATTCTTTAACTTTCACTAAAATACAAGAACTTGACTAATAATTCTTACAACATAAATCTGCACTCCACTATTCACTACAGACAAACACAATGACTTGACTTCAATCTTTGAATGATAATCTTTTCAACGTAAGTCTGGCATCAACTCTCCTTTTTTTACAATGTGTTTAAGACGCATATTTATAGCCTTCTAGCGGTAGCCCTTAGGGCTCAAATAATAATAAAATAATAACTTTAAAGCAAACTCTGATCCTTCCCTTGCCAAGAGTAAATAAAACTCCTAGACTTCCATCTGCTTTAAATTTGCTTTTTAAGATTGAAATTGGGATTTGATTTTATCCGTAGGCATTGCCAAATGATTTGCCATTCTGGAATGGTATTGCCATTGGGAAAATGCAATTCATACTCTACCTTTATTTCCTTTTGTGGTTTCATTAAATCATTGTCAGTTGAGTCGTAGTTTTTCTATGGTGACACCATATAAAATGTGTGAAGTCTTTTACTTATTTTACTTTGCATTTTTATTGTTAGGAAATTAATAGGTTGATCAATCTATTTTTTACATAACCCTATGAGAGAAAATGATGCATACAAGCTTACATAATAACCATACTGTAAAGATCAAATGACATACCGCAATATAACACAAGATATACCTTGGGAAGGCCCTCAAGAGGGAAAAACCTAGCCTCCAAAAGCATCCATACTCAATGTATTATTCAACAATGAAACATTACAATACACTTACAGAGTTTCCCTAAACACTTTTTAAACATCAAACTCCTCCAATTCATCTTTCATGTGTCGAAGCAACCACACATCCCATGCCATGTTTTGCATATGCACTCTTCAAGAGAGCTCAATACAAATGACAACCCAAATGACCAGCCAACCTCAACCACTAAACATGTGTTTGCTTTTATAGAATCAAGTTCACACAAAACCAGCATGTGGTATTGGCTAAACCATGTGTTTCAAAACCATGAGAGCACAAAACAAGTGACCTCAAAATTAAATATTTACCACAAATACTAAATATTTGTCATATGCCTCGCACACATAAAATATGTAACCAATATTACATACAACTTTACAAGTGGATCCAAATAAATACTTAATGTGGCTAAACACATCGCTAAAGATGTGCCATAAGTAAATATTTATTTTACATAATTAAAATATTTCTTTCTTGTGCAAGGTGTACACCCTTTTTCTAACATTCTCCCACGTGTTGTATACATTGCATAAGGGTCAATCAATGAAACACATCATATTAGCTAACAATGAAAGTACATGAATCTCCAACATGCTCTCGTGCCCCATCAATATACCTACAATAGAACCAAAGTGACCACCATCTCAAGCAAAAACTCTTCTCATCCTCCAATACCATCTATGGAATAAAATAAACAAGCTAAGGTGAAGATGCGCCAATCCAAAAACTATAAGCATCAAATCCAATTAATAACAAAGGCTCCAAGCTATTGTCAAGGAAAAAACCGACATGATTGGAAATAGCACCCACAACAAATGCTAATATATCCAACCATCCATACCTCCAAAGGTATTCAACAACATCAGTAAACTCATGCCAACAACATATCCATCCCATAAACTGCAATTACAAGCTACTTGTATAAAACCTGTCAAAGAATACCATACACATCCAGGAACTCCCACTGCATGGGTAATGTCAAATCTGAAATAGATCAAGGCATAACAAGTCTACCAATCAACACTTATTCCAAGGTGTGGCTAATAATCATACCATGTAGTAACAAAGAACAATCATAATGATCCACACCTGTAACACAAATCGTTGCATGCTCCCTCACAACATGTCACCATCAGTCTCCCAAGTCCACCACAACTAACCATGTGAACATGGACCTCCAAGAAGTAGCCATAGATCAAAGAGAGAAAACCTGCAAATCATCTCATACCATGTCCTTCTATCAACACCTCAAAGTGTTAAGTTGTGTCAAGTATGATCTCCTTCACAAAACCCCAAGTGAAAAGCCTTAACAATAGCCAATTGTTCAACCCCAAGGCCGAGCATATAATGTGAATCAATATTCCAACTAGGATGTAAGCCTCTCTAACCAAAGGAAAAACAAACCCATAACCATTCTATAACCAAGAATAAGTGCAATAACATCTCCTAAATCCTCATAAATGACATCATAAATCAAACTCATTTGCACAAGGAGATAACCATGCTAAACACTTCCCAAATGAACCCTCCAAAACTAACAAGCATAGCTCAAGATCCATATCTATGAGAAGACAAAGCATAAAACATAATGCATCTGAAAACAAGATGCACAAATACCTCTCAGATGATTATATGCCAAGTAGACCATGAGTGGGGAATGAGAATGCTCCTCTAGGTTACACCAAGCCACAATGACTCTCTCCAAGAACAATCTCCTTTGAGGTCCATCATGAACATATCCATATCCAGGCAAAAGCTTCTGGGACTTCCTGTTGAAACCTCCAAAGAGTAACCATCTCAACAATGTCTCTAAACCCAAGAGAACTCTAACCTCACCCAAGTCTCCTAGTCCATGAGCACATACAACCGATCAATCCATGCTAAACTCCAAATGCAACACCGCACTATCATGAAGCTCCCAAGCAAAAGGTCAATGTACTCAATACCAAGAGAACTAACACAAATTATCGACAAAGCTCCATTTGCATGATCAGTACAAAAATCAAGAACTCTCCATGACATTGTGATCTAACATCTCGTCTTAGGAGATCACATGCTCTAATGAACATATCTTGCTCCTAAGAGCACCTATATCATGCCAACACTCTAATCTAGAATCATAAACCAAGACACAATACCAAACGTCCTCTCAACCAAGGATCACCTATAAAAGTTGACAAGGCATAAACCAACACCTCACCAAAGACTCCAAGAGTCCTCTATGATAGACCAAGCTGTCAACATCTCCAAACACATGAAGATAACTATCTCTTGACAATAGAACTTGGGATGTCAAAACGCTCTCACTACATATAAGAATCATGATCCAAGAGCCTCTCCATGACACCCACAACCAATGTAGAAGATCAACCAAAGATCCCACTAAACCACAATATTGAGCTATCCATGGCATCATGATAACCATCTCCTAAATGAAGATCGCCCATGGTCCACACGCACTCAACTGCAATAACAACTCTAGAGAATATGTAGAATAAAGATCTCCAAACCAATAAAATAAACCATCACTATCAAAAGCTCACACTGAACCGTGTAACCAAGCTATCTGTGACATTGTGATAAACATGCTACAAGTCCAAAATATCAACTATACATGCACTAATCATCCATCATCTCATCCCAATGGAATATATCAATGAATAAATGACCACAGACAATGGCAACTAACAAAGCCTGCATAAACACTAAATTGATGTTGTGGATATAGACAGTCCACATTTGAGTCATCCCACTGCAATCAATGGGTGGCACATGTTTATTGTTTTTAGACAACTCAACAATAGAGTAAAACACTAAGTATCCCACTCTCTCTTGAATAAAGTCTCTCAAAGGCTAAGTCCATCCTTAATAAGAATGTTATACAATCTGCTTCTTTATGATCATTTGTATTATGAATACGACATCCATACTTGCACTCGAAGTCTTTCAAACTCTTGCCACCAAGACGCTCATTCAATGACCACCATAGTTGGAGAACAATTGGAGTCGAATTTGCAGGATCATACCTGACAATTTGTTGCATATCCAATCTTGCATCCAAGGTTGAGAAATCCATCTTTTGATTTTTTTGTATTTTTGATTTTTTTATTTTGGTATTTTTTTTTGAAATATAAGAGATCTTGAAATATCAAATCTGTCCTTCAAAGCTCACTTCAAACTTCAATCCACCACTCGGAGTATCTTGTTGCTCTACTTGAAATGAAGAATGTCCGTGTTTTCACCCTCCTTCTAGCGCCAAAAATGTTGATGATTGTTTTTAGACAACACAATAATAGAATAAAACACTAAGTATCCTATTCTCTCTTGAATAAAGTCTCTCAAAGGCTAAGCTATGTGATCTAGTGAGACAACTTCAAGGTTCCATATTCGTGATTTGCATTGGATAGACTCAGTGATTTGATGTGATCTTGCTGGTAATCACAAAGGGTCTTACACAGATTTCTTCTTACTTCATTCAACTTATTTCTCTTTTCAGTGTGGATGATGCATGTACTATGTAAAAAAAAGGAAAAAAGATAAGGGTTCAGAGAAACTAATCTAAGGTCAATGAGGCAATGATGATGCATAAATAGATAAACTTTTTAATCAACCTAACTCCACTTCACCAAGAATGCCTACAACTACATGGAATTGGTGCAATCTCCTAAGGATAGCGAAAGGTTTTCAAATCATGAAAGCTCATATAAGCACCCATTTGACGGCGCAGCTCAAACAAGCATCCACAATCGAACTTGAGCAAATTATAATGAAGCTCAGACTAGCTTTACACAACACTTCACCAACGATGAATGTCAAAAGCATGAGCTAGGAGTTGATCAAATATCCAATACATATATACATTACATCAATGAACTTCTATTCTACTTCTAATCTACTTAGAAACATCTCTTCATTTCATCAAGGTACAAGAAACCATGTTATTCCACAAGACAACACTTTAACACCAAGCGAACTCCAATGTCTTTGCATTAATCTTGAAAAATATTTACAACAATCTCCAAGTACTCTCAGAGAATTTCGAGAGTCTCTTCATACTCTACTCTTCTAGTCTATTGCCTAACCATTATATCTTACAAATGAGGCAACAAGGCCTTTATATAGAGTTCCAGAATTACAATGAATGGTCTGGATCAATTCAGATAGCCAAGGGCCAGGATCATGCCATCACAGCAGGTAGCTATGCAAGGGAAAATTTCATTCTTACAAGTACATGAACTGGTAGTATTTTCAAAGGTAGATCCTAATACTCCTGTCGATGGTGAAGCGTTCAAGAAACTTAAAGAGAAAATCAAGAAGGAATTAAAGAATGACAAGGATTTAGGTGTAGACGACATATTGCTCTCTAGCAATTGGTGTAGGGTGCATGATATAGATCATTTGGAATACACTTGTGAGAAATGCTGGGAAGCAATTCATCAAGCCACGAAGGAAGTAGAAGCTGGTGTACCTGTTGAGGAAGAAGTCTTTATTGCAAAGAACCTTGATACACAATGTACAAGTGAGAAAGACTATGAATACGAGTTTATCAATCCTGAAGAAGTAGAAGCATTCGGACATAAGTTATCAAAAGCATTAGAGGATTGTAAATAGGGTTTAAAAGATGTTAGATCACTCGAAGCGGCAATTGAGAAAGAAAGAAGCTCGAGCTTGTGGCAGGAACCTGAATTTGATGAAGATAAGTTTCTTGATGAATATGCATCTACATTACATCAAGAGATCCTTGAGAATGAGCTACAAGAAGTGCAAAGAACACTATTAGAAGATCATGAATTAGAAGCACTGCAAAAGAATTTGGATGCCATTATTCAAAAGTATGCCGATGAAGAGCCTATGAATAAACAAGAGCAATTCGGGTCGGTGCTCGACGCTTCCATCATTATACAAGAAGATATCAAGCCAAAGAAGAGAATGACAATTGAAGAACATGCTGCTGCTATGGGTGCTAAAATCAAGAGGCTGTTGACACCGTTGCAGGAGATCACAAAGGAGTTGGATGACGAGATCATGCAATATGAAGAAGATGAGAAGTTCATTAACCATCAATGGCGACCTCCTGATGGATGCTTTGAATATGATCAAATGCTTGGTAGGCCATGTCTCATTGATAACAACGAGCATCAGGTTGTATCTTTCCCTTCTATTGATTGGAAGAATTTTGAATTTGCACATCATGAACTTCTAATTGATAGCATTGATAGCACTAATAGTAATGATTTTGATAATGATCTTGAACACATTGAACATGTTGAATATGAATTCGATTATGGCGAATTGGGTAGAACAACTTGCATTTGGATAGATCATGGTCCTAATGAGAATCCTCAATTGATCATAATTCTGCCAAAAATTTTTCCTACGTTTGAGGTCTGTCACCTAAAGAGTCAATGGTCTAAGTTCAAGGATGAATTTTCTCAGTTGAGGACTGTCACTGTTGCTATTCATACTGAAAAATCATGTTAGGGCATGTATATATTCGGTGTCTTGGGTTGCATCTCTTTGTTGCTTGTACATAGCTAGGATAGAATAAGGTTTTCATTTCATGTTGCGTCTTAGAGTAGATTTGCTTCCTTGAGGTCATTTGACTCAAGTGTTGTTTGTCCTTAGCTTAATTTTCTCTCATGTTGCTTGCTTGTTGTTGGTTTTTCCTTAGCTTGGTGGTTTGTTTTGCTTTCATAGATTAGTTGTCTGTCGCTTAGTTTAGTTGGTTTGTCATGTCGTGTCTCCTATTTATAAGAAGGTGATGTTATCTTACACAGTAGTTTTAATTCAAGATAACATGTTAGTTCATTTCTTAGACATCCATTCATGAAAGTCTTAAGAGTCCGAAGATGTTTTTCTTTCAATTTATCATCTTGTTAGATTTTGGACTTGACTTGGAAACTAATCATATATTGTGTCCTGACACTGTTATCTTTTGATCATAATGTTTTAAAATGCTAAATCTAAATTTTATGAATTCTTAGTTTTCCTTTGAGAAACTTTGGTCATGATTGATGGATTTCCCGTGGATTCCATCACTAGTGTCAGATAGCATGACTACTTGCTCTTGGGAGATGAATTAGTTGTTTGGTATTGCTTGAAGTATTTGAGGTTTTATATCTTACATATCTTAATGATCCCGAAGTTTCTAGGAAAGTCTTTGTGAGCCTGGATTAAGTGAAAATCTCAAGGTAATTCATGGTTTCCGTTTCGCTCCATAATAAGCATTCTGCATACTTCTATCCATTTTGTTCCGCTTATCACCCCATTTGAAAGCAATAAAGTTTCCATCCAATAATGAATTCAAGTCTGATGTCTGAATCATTTATATAATCCTGCTGTTCGTTGCATACTCTAAAAGGATAAATTGAAGTCCTTATGAATCATTTGGAGTATTTCCATGTCAATATCCTTTTCAAATGGCCTTAGCCACTATGTAGAAAGTAAGGTCATGATGTTGGTACTTCCATCCGTTCATAATGAATACATTATACACCCATCCCTTTTCACCTCCATTGCTATGCTGATTCCAAAAGCATATGCCTACACATACTTTTTGCCAATCATCTTACCTCGATCTTTCTCAAATCACATTACCATATTTCCTTTATCCATTTACCTATTTCCTAATCATGATCAATGAATGTAAGTGTTGTCTAAATGAGAAGCTTGCAATCCTTCCACCCATCCCATAGTTCCACAAAGTAAATATTCAGATGCTTTTACCCATAAAGCAAATAAATTCCTGAAAATCCAGAACAATTATAAGAAATCAAAGCAAAACATATTCATAAGGCTATTCCATTTTCATACCTTCAATAGAGAAAAGCTTAAGAATGATATTCTAGGTATTTAAGTCTAGGAAGCCGAATCCAAAGAGGCTCCTGCATCCGAAGGATCCACTTCCATTCCATCTCCAAATTCCAAAGTACTTCATCCCACAAAATGAAATCAAAAGAAAATTCCAAGTCCGCGTGGGTTATGAAGTTACCACTTCACCCGTTCACTAATCATCGTTTCCATTCCTTTATTCATTTCCCTTCCACTTGCAAGCTTCGAAGTTTAGTTTGGTACGTACAAACGTTGATTGTGATTTCATTCCATTCCGTTCATCCTACTATATACCATCCGTTTCCACTACATTTCCTGCCATCCAACATATCCTACTACTCACCTGGCTTATGTTTGGATATACTTTTCATTTACCTACCATATAATCCACATCATAATCCACTCTTTCGTATCACTTTGTCATTTTCTACCAACATCAGTAAGTATAATATTTGACATGGTTTTGTATGGACCATCGTGTTATCTGCAGAATTAGACTCTGGAGTTCTTTTTATTCATTACCATGGTGAAAACCTGGCAAACGGGCGACATGTGTACTGGTGTTCAAAAAAAAAGAAAAAAGAGAAAAAGAAAAGAAAAATAGTAAAGAGAAATTTTTTCGTCCACAGGTGAAAACCACCTTTGGTGGCGCCTTGGATAAGTACCATGATAAAAACCTGGCAAACAGGTGTCATGTGTAGAGACACAATGTCTCATTTTCATTTCATTTCCCATTTCCAGTGTCATCTATGTTCATCATTACTCCGTTCAATGCCATTGCATACCATCATTGCCCATTTCATCCATGTATATGTGTCCGTTCATTTGCTTCCCATGACTTTACCTAGCTTGAGACAGGTGAGCTTAGATGATCCTAGTTTCTAAGGGATGCAAGTGTATGCACTTGGATCCTCAAAATATGGATAGTCGTGCTGGTAATTAGTTTTGATTCTTTTATCATGTAGTTGTGTTTATTTGACTTGGTGTGTGGCTGTACATGGAAATGTTGAAATTTGACTTTTGTTTATCTTTGGAACGCTTAAGAAGTTGTTTTAATTGAAATCTATCTTTAATCACACATCAGGAGATGTAGTGTCTTGATTCAATCTATGATTCTTTTACTTTTTGAGTTCATCGTCTAGCTAGTTGATGAGTAGAGGAGTGTCTGAAGGTTCTGGGGTCTAGATTGAGTCTTTGTCTCTGAAATGTTCAGGAACATTTATTCGGGTTGACGCTAGATGTTGTGACCAAATCACACATCGCCACATTGCAAATGGGGACCCCCTTTTTTGAGTTCCTGTGCTTTGCATTGAGTTTTGGATGATGTCTTAAGACTATGTTATGAAGAATCATTGGTGTGTGAGTCCATAGCATTGTCAAATTGTCGAGTCTTTTAAGAGGAATAGCACTGCAGTATAGACAAGTAGTGACTTCAAGATTCTAATTAGGGTTTCAAATGTTGAAAATGCCTAAGTTTGTGAGAACATGACCAAGACATCTTGCATGAAGGCTGAAGTGTTGACCTTGAAAATGCTTTAGACATTAAAATTTTGCAAGAAAGAACCATCATAAGCCTAGGCGCATCTTATCACCCGAACAACTCCAAATGAGCGCCTATGGTGAGAACTTGAGAAATCATCATTGTTATTGATGAATTTGCACTTGGAGACATCAAATTTGTACTTGGAGCCATCTTGGAGGTTCAAACGTAGCAAAAAATTTGCTTCAAGGGACTAGGCGCCAATTTCCCCCTGTGCAACCTCACATTTGCGCCTAGGAGGAAATCAACTTGAATTTATAAGTTTTGAAGGTTATTGGCTTTGGTGAAGTCTTTAAGAGCAACTACAATGGTTTGAACACAAGAGAAGTGAAGGAAACACTCATCTATACCTAGGCGCCAATTCACATTCAAATAGTCATCAAGATGCGCCTAGGAGATAGGAGGCCAAGAACCCAGAGTTTTAATAACACCTTGGAGTAAGGGGGTTTTGAACAACAATGCCTTGGTTTCAGATCATCATAATGCTTAAGAACAAGTCAAGAAGTCTAGGCGCATTTCAACCATTGAAGAGCTCATTTTGGGTGCCTAGAGAGAAACTATGTTGAAATCTATCAATCTTGAAGGTATTGGAGTTGGATAGGTTCACAAGAGCCCAATAAATTTCTGAAGATCATGAAATTTTGAAGTAAACATCAACTCAAGTCTAGGTGCAATTCCATGCCTTGAACATCATTAAAGTGCGCCTAAGGGGTTAGTGAACATCACATCAAGGTTGGGCGCAATTTCTTAATGTTTTAGTCATCATGAGCGCCTAGGAAGTAAGGATGAGTTTGAGCTACCTTCGTTGAGCCTCCACAAGAGTTTGAATTCACAAGAAATGAAGTGAGCATCTTCCAAGAGTAAGGCGCAATTTCTTGTTTTTGCATACCACTTTTGGCACTTTGAACAAAAGAAGCTTCAAACCTTGAGATCTAGCATGTAAGTGATAAAAGGATCTCTTGGAAGATATGATAAGAAGTTATGAAGTGTTAGAAGGCCAAGAGACAAGTTAAGGAGAGCTAGGCGCATATCCTCACCTATGCCATCTAATTTCAGCGCCGATTCATTATCAATTCCCTCAAACTTCAAATCAGCGCCTTGATAAAAAGCATCCAAATTGACATCATGAATTGGCGCCTAAGGTGAAGAAGGATCCCATAAACATTTGAGTGTGATATTGAAGTTAATGAGTGACAAGAAACTAGTTAAAGAGTAAGGCGCAATTTCTAACTCAAAAGACCTCAAATCAGTGCCTAACCTTGAAGAGCACTCATTTGATCAAGGCGCTGATCTATATTAGTACAATCATCAATATGTGCCTAGCAATGAAATGTCTTCCTAGAAGTTTGAATCACTATTTGAAAGCATTAGAATAAGCTAAGTTTACTTAAGCGCATTTTACCTCTGAATAGTCACCTTTTGGTGCCTAGGAGGTATGGAGTTTAACATCAACATGAGAACAAGCGCTTAGTAAATGGAAAATTTCCTGAGCATTTAAGCATGAATCTGAAACCACTGAATGTGAAAACAAGGCTAGGTGGGTTTAGGCATATTTTCCTATTTCCACAGTCATAAAAGTGCGCCTCAAAGATTAAAGGTATGAATCGATGATGAAAGATAGGCACTTTGTCAAGCTAAGCATCTGTAAACATTGACACAAGTTTGAAGTTATGAATTGCTTGAAGAAAGTTTGGGTGCCTTTTTTCTCACGTAGGGACCTAAATCTGCACCTCAATGAGAACATGTGAATTGACACCCATAAGTGAACATAGGATGCATTCCAAGTCATTTCCCATCGCTTAAAATCATTGAAGTAACAAATATAGAGCTAATTTAGTGCTAGGCGCACTTTCACTTCTGCAGAAACATAGATTTGCACCTTAGGAAGAGTACCTCAATTCACATCCAAGAATGAGCGCCTTGAAAAGGGGAAGTATTCTAGGACTTCCCAATGCTTTGAAATCATAGTAGTAATAAGTATAAGGCCAATTTGACCAAGGCGCCAATCCATGACCATACAACCTTCAAGTTGCGCCTTGATTGAGGGAGGCATTTGAGCATCAAAATCTGGTTATATTGAAACAAGAATTCCCTTATATGTTTTGCATTGGATTGAAGTCTTTTAAGGAAACCACTAAGGAAGTCTAGGCGTTGATTTCATCCTGAAAACTCATAAAGAGCGCCTAGCAATCAGGAAATTCCAATGACTTCCAAATTGCGCCTAGGGTCAGAGAGATTTTTGGAGTTTAAAAATATGTTTGAAATCATTAAAAAATAGCCTATAAGCTTGGGTGCACTTTCACCTATTTGCTGACCTAAATCTGCACCTTGGCTAGAAAGATGTCTAATGTGTTAGAAAGTATACAAAATGATTTCATGTGCTATGAGATTCAATGTTTATAAATGGTTTAATAGGTGGTTCTCTTGTGTTGTAGGAACATCAACAAAGCTGAGAAATCATTCAAGGAGCAAGAGCTTGGAGTCAGCTTCAAGTGAGGAGTGAGGCTAGAAGGCCATTACTAAGGAAGAGACATCATGTAGCTGCTCCAAGAGGTCACTTCAAGTCTAACATGCAAGTACTCTTCATCATTTGCACAAGAGAAGACATTCATCTATCAAGCTTCAAGTTCTCTCAATCTTCAAGTCTCCAAGAGAGATCTCCTACTCCATGAAGCATCATCATCATCTATACTACTCTCTACAAAGATGCATTCACAAAGAAGATCAACATGTGCCCTGCCAAGAAGACAAGAAGTACACAAAGTTAGACAAATGAGCAACATACATCATACACATCTGACTTGTAAAAGAACAAGGCAAGATCAACAAGGATACATTCCCAAGCATTCAAGTTCAAAGCAATCATGTTCGAAGACATCACACATATGATGCAATTTGGGAATATGCTAAGGTGGCACCTACGTGGCATATACATATTATTCACCAATCATAGTTCGCTATATCATTCAACAAGCAGCAAACCAAAGAGGATGCCCATGTGGAAGATGCTTTGAAGATTCTATTTTATCCTTATCTTCTTGGAAAGCATGCCTTGATTGCCACTCTTATGTACTAAAAATAGCAAGTTGTTGTAACTACTTGCTGAGATGGTATGATCCTGGCCCTTAGCTATCTGAATTGATCCAGACCATTCATTGTAATTCTGGAACTCTATATAAAGGCCTTGTTGCCTCATTTGTAAGATATAATAGTTAGGCAGTGGACTAGAAGAGTAGAGTAGGAAGAGACTCTTGAAATTCTCTGAGAGTACTTGGAGATTGTTGTAAATATTTTTCAAGATTAATGCAAAGACATTGGAGTTTGCTTGGTGTTAAAGTGTTGTCTTGTGGAATAACATGGTTTCTTGTACCTTGATGAAATGAAGAGATGTTTCTAAGTAGATTAGAAGTAGAATAGAAGTTCATTGATGTAATGTATGTATGTATTGGATATTTGATCAACTCCTAGCTCATGCTTTTGACATACATCGTTGGTGAAGTGTTGTGTAAAGCTAGTCTGAGCTTCATTATAATTTGCTTAAGTTCAATTGTGGATGCTTGTTTGAGCTACGTCGTCAAATGGGTGCTTATATGAGCTTTCATGATTTGAAAACCTTTCGCTATCTTTATGAGATTGCACCAATTCCATGTAGTTGTAGGCATTCTTGGCGAAGTGGAGTTAGGTTGATTAAGGAGTTTGTCTATTTATGCATCATCATTGTCTCATTGACCTTAGATTAGTTTCTCTGAACCCTTATCTTTTTTCTTTTTTTTTACATAGTACATGCATCATCCACACTGAAAAGAGAAATAAGCTAAATGAAGTAAGAAGAAATCTGCGTAAGTCCCTTTGTGATTACCAGCAAAATCACTGAGTCTATACAATGCAAATCACGAATATGGAACCTTGAAGTTGTCTCACTGGATCACATAGCTTAGCCTTTGAGAGACTTTATTCAAGAGAGAATAGGATACTTAGTGTTTTATTCTATTGTTGTGTTGTCTAAAAACAATCATCAACAACGCCAACCCACTAACTACATAACTGTATATCCCAAACCAATGCAATATGCAAATTCAGCATCACATCAGTAACCTACAAACCAAGATAATAAAGAACATAACCTGTAGACCTCAAGATTCAAACACCGGATCAACCCCAAATTCAATTTGCCAAACAAGTCCACAAACAAGCAACCATAGTCAAGGTACCCATCAAGCATCTAGGAGATACAAACAACCTCCTAAAATTGAACCACACCACCACTTATAGTCATGAATCAATCAAATCATCACAACCCAAACTTGTCAACCGCATCTATGATCATGTCGTGCTAATGCTCAAAAGTACATGAATATCCATGACACCATAATCATTACCATCGTTGTACCTATATTCAACTCCCACTAGATTGAGACTCCTAGTCTCACGCGCATATCAACCATGTCCTCAAATGAGAAGACAACTTATGTACCTGTCTCAATCAAAGTACATACTCTAAAAACGCTTGTAAACTTGTATTAGGGAGCACCAAGTTTGAAAACTAGCCATATCATTATATCGGCCTCATGAAAACATGTACTCCCACAAGTTTTCGCCCACCAATTCGTTCGGATGCTCATGCAATCACACCTCGAATCTCAAGATCCTACAAGTGCTCAAAACAACTAAAATCCTCTATCTGCTCATCCAATTGAAAAAATACCTGATCTATTACGTAGCACACTACAAATGCTCTCCATTAGTTATTCAAAATCCAACATCCAATTTTGTATGCTCAAGTTATGATCAATTAACCATTTTGAAACAATGCCTAGCTTGAGGCACCAAATTCTGACACAAACAACAAAATTTGATGACCAAACCTATACCACTATGTAGTGCTTGGAGAGAGCTTTCTAACGCCTATAAGAAGTGAAAAATCTAATATAGTGGGTGAAAGTTATGCCTTGTGGAAGAAAAACACCCTCTAAGGGAGCTAGAAAGGGCCAAATAGGGCCTTGTCCGTACAACTTGTACGGTTGACATTAGTAGTCCATACGATTGACGACAGTAGTCCATACGATGATATAAGAAGCATCATGTCATCATGTGCAGGTGGCAGCGACTAGGTGGTGGTAGCACTTTAAGGTGGCCTTTGGGTGGCAATCGATGGTAGACTTCAAAGCAGATTTAACTCTACTTTAAGTTCGGTTTAATAATTTGATTTTTAAATTTGATATCCCCATGGGGGGTTGCTCCTTAGTTGGCTCGACTGGTGGCCGGGACTGGGGGCTTAAAGCCCTGTTGGCTTGGTATTGTTTACGTAGTTGACCACCTTTCTAAATTCCGATGTCGACTATGCTTTGTCCGTCGTACTCTACATATGATTGTTATTTGTACCCGCCCCTATAATATATATATAAAATTTAAATTTTCTTTGTATAAAAATTTTGCGCAAGACGTATTTTTATTTATTTTTAATTTCTATACAGTACAATCGTATGACTGAACAAGGGGGAGGGGGAATGTTTTTCGCTTCAAGCTCTAGTGGCAAAACTATGCCGAGTTTTTATCAATCATCATATCTTGAGCCTCTTGGACCAATGCTGGAGTCCATTTTGTCTCAGGAGGTCATTTCTACAACTTTCTCCACAAAACCCTCATATGGTGAACACCCCAATCTTTTTTTCGAATCTTTTTTAAACCCTAGATCTGTAAAAAAACCAAAAATTTGTAAACCCCAAAACCTTAATCTTTATTTTTATAGCCTACACAAAACCCTATACCTTGAAATTGTTAGGAAATGTGTCTCAACCTTGCAATTACAAAAAGTATGATTTTTCAGTTATAAAAACATAAAAACTCAATTTCTGAGCTATAGGATTGATTTTTGGCCAAAATAAAATTTTCGGGTGGTTTGCACTGCCATCGGGGGTGCATGGTATGTAAATCTCTTCGAGCTCTTCAATTTAAGAAAAGGGGCCTAATCTGCCTCTCGGATCAAAAGTTATAGCCTCTGCAAGTTGGGCCTCTTGTAACTTAGAAAATGTAAAAATGTATTGGACACAGAAAAGAGCTGTAAGGGGGAGTTACACATGTGGATGCGTGTTTTGACACATCATAAGACAACTTTGATTGGAGATAATCAAACCCTAAGAATTTGGGCGCCAAAAGAGCTAAATCCACGAAAAAATGGCACCCAAGTAAATGAATCGATCAAATGACACCATAATCATTACCATCGTCACATCAATAACCTACTGTTGGAGTAAATATGGTTTTACATATTTACCTATGCTTAAGTTTACTTAGGCATCCAACATTATTAGTTATTTATTAGGTGCATATTAGTTTTTATCGTTTCGGTAGTTGGACGGTTGGTTGCCTCCACCCGATCATTCTTTGCCTTTATAAGCAAGGTTTTGTACATTATTCTGCATCTCATATCTCAATATTTTTCATCTATTTGGTGAAATAGCCTCATGCTTCTCTTGTATTGTGAAGGTGGTTGTTTGCAGATTGTGCTCCTAAGAGGTGGTTTACACCAACATGGTATAAGAGCCATCAATCTTGTGTCTCCTTTCTTTTGAGAGTTTTCAACAAATTTGAGATTGATCGATTTTCCCAGTCGTTGGCAACTTCATTCTCATCGTCATTTGCAAGGTGAATTGCGAGAATTAAATTGTGCAGATCGAAGTGACGTAAATGCATATCTTTGCTGCCCAAATGATACTACCTTGAATCTAGAAAATCGTGGAACAAATTACTGTTGAAGGCTAGTTGCAAAAGAAGTCCTTGGCTTTGAATGCCCCTGTTCTAGATCTTTGTCTAGAAATGGAAAGGTTTTACCCTGCCCGCGACGCAACCCAAGTTCTGCCTTCATCGAAGGTGTGATCTTTGAACATGGCCTCTCAAGGTTCGAGTCCTATGCAGGCTTGCATACTCCTCGGTGCATCTTGGTGCTCACGCAGGCTTGCATACTCTACGGTCCAACGTGATGCTCACGCAGAGGTTTTCGAGGCATTTGGAAAGCGTTGCCCACACTAGAGGAGGCAGTTGAAGGTATTTCGAAGCCGGGAAAGTAGGCCATTGATTGGTCGATTCAAACATATTTGATCAATACTTGATAAGTATTTTAAAGTTTCAAACAAATATTTGTTTAGGGTTTTGATCAGAGTTTGCGGAGGTGGGCACCTTGGTTTTGTTGTTTAAGCGTTGGATTGGGACTTTAGTCCCACATTGGCGCTGCAAGGAAGTTTTTGGCTATTGAAATTAGTCGTTTACACCCTTCATAACTGCGAGCAAGGCTCACGTGGCCGTGAAAGGTCTCTCCCACGCGTGGTATGTGGGTATGAAGTGGTGACTCGACACTTGCCTTTATGGAGACAACTGTGATGTGACGATTGGTGACTTGCACTTGGTGATTTGGCGCAATCGGCCCTAGGGGCCCAAATTTTAGCCTCCGCTCAAGGACGTGGTCACATGGGCAACCAAAATTGAGCCCTCAGGGGCTTGCTGGTGCTTTGAAAATGCCTTTATAGGCCCTTTTTTCATTTTTGCATATCTTTTGCAAATGAAGGCCGATTTTCGCAAACCACATATCGACAAAAAGGTATTTTCGTCACCTTCGTAGTGGTTGAGGTATTTCTCACATATTTTGTTGTTTGATGGTGTTTTTAATCCGTTGAAGTTTGATATTGGTTTTGCTCGATTCTTGTGAACAAAGGGGTTGGTTGTTTATACTATGAAGAATATTTGTTGCATTCTCTTGTTTCATCATGGACTTGCCTAAAGTAGAATTTCTAGCTATAACAAATTATCTTAAGTGGAAATCCGATATGGAGATTTTGTTGCTGAAGCTGAAGTTGCAAAGGATTACTTATGACCAAGATCTTGAACCCACAAGTGCTGTAGAAAAAAGGAAATGGTTTGATCGAAGAGATGAAGCTCTTGGTACTCTCATTATGGCCATTTCTCCTGACTTGAGATATCATGTGTTATCTGGTAAACATCTTAATGATATTTGGACTACCTTAGAGAATCTTTTTGGTAAGCTAGATAAGATGAGGAAATTTCATTTGGAGAATGAACTAATGAATCTTGATCCTAGACATTTTGACAATATCCAAGACTTCTTCACCAAGCTTAATTCTCTCAGATTGTAGTTGTCTAAATGTGGGGTTAAAAAAGATGATGAGCAATTGATTCTATCTATTCGCTCTAAGTTAGGTCCTGATTATTCTGTATTTGTTTTTGCATTTTATGCTACCATGGATGCTCTAGGTAGTGCATACAAAATGCCTTCTCTTGATGGTTTTGCAGCGCAACTCACAAGGGAACAAGCAAAGTCGGCACAAATGGGCACATTGACGTCTATGAGGTCTCAAGCACTTCTTACAAAAGATCCTAAGGTTTCAAGTAGCAAGGACAAGAAACAGAATAAGGATTCTCCTTCACAGCCTACTCCTGAGACCAAAACCTCTTCTAAAGAGGAACGATCATAAAAGAAGAAGATCAAATGTGCTTATTGCAAGAAATCTAGACATGATAAGCATAGGTGTTATACTAAGAAAATTGATGAGCTTACTCACCTTCTCCAGAAGAACAACATCCCGCTGCCCTCATCAGTGTCTTCTTCTCTTCCTTCTGAATCACAAATGACAACATCTTCATCTAGACAGTCAGTGAATGCAGGATTTACTAATGGGATGAAAGGTAAAGAACTCTTGGCTTCTACTATTCCTGAAAATGGGAGATGGCTTCTTGATTTAGGTGCATCTCATCATATGGCATCTTCTATGGATTGTTGGAAAAAGTGTCAAATTACTGGCTTGACATTTGCAGTGTTCTACTCATTCCTTCATCAGACGGTCCAATAAGCATTTGTGGTTTGGTGTTAATCCTTGTTGGGATGACTTTGCCTCATCGGTGGGACCTTGGGAACAGTCCCTTCGTTGAGCCGATACACGGTTGAGTTCTAAACTGCATCGGCGGGACAGAGCATATTGGTGGGACTCTCCATCTCGTCCCTTTGATACTCCGATGGTGGAAGTTGTTGAAGTGGTGACTTGGCAGTGGGGACCACATGAAAGATCTTCATCGGAGAGATAACTCTGTATCGGAAGAAAGCACTATGATGTCTCTTCGATAGACTGATATGCTTTGATCTGTGTGCACGGTACCTTGCTAGGACCCGATCAGTGTTAAGATGAAGAACAATTGGATGATGTCAATGGACGATCCTTTGACCGGAGATGATCTGGCAATATCGGTGTGACAGCATAAGTTCGATGGGGCTCTTTAAGCTGTCCCTTCGACGGCCGATATGCAGTTTGACTCTCCTTCTGAGTGACTGGGAGATATCGGTGGGACTCTATTTTGAGTCTCCTCGATAGCTCTAACCATTGAACATTAGCGGTTACATTTTGACAGTTAGACTGTTTGCCTTGGAAATTGAATCGACCAGTTTCTGAAAGGCGAGGAATGCAGAACGAACTATTCTATATGGTAACCGAATGCAATGAAGTTTATATATATTGCAACTGTGTGAATGTAAAGAAATATATAAGGAACATTGGAACATCCTGAAACATAGAGAGTGTGAGTGGTTGATCAAAGAAATGTTGTGTCACCCTAGTCACTATGAATTGACATCTGAAAGCAGAAGACTGTAACTTTGTATGTAAACTTTATTTTACTGTAATACAAAGTGTTTTGCTCGGTGTGTGGATTTTTCTCCCATAAGGGTTTTTTCCAACGTAACTCTGGTGTTGATCTGTGTATGATTCTTAATCTGTCTACTTTGTTATTCTGATTTAATGTGCATCTCTGAATGAACTATAATTAGAATTGAAAGTACTTTCTGCATTTCTCTTATACAAATTAGCATTAGGAAGGCGTTTTCGCACTTGCTTTCCTTACAAGTGGTATCAGAGCCTGGCTAGTTGTTGTTATCCTTGTGGGTGAGTCAGGATTTTTGTGCTAATTTGGTTGAGTGGGAGTTTTGCAGAGAAATCGATTTGCTTGATTGCAGATTTAAGATGACAAGCACATCCAGAAGAATAGAGATTGAGAAATTCAATGGTGGCAATTTTGAGTTGTGGAAACTCAAAATGGAAGATTTGCTCATGGATCGTGAGTTATGGACTATAGTTTCCTCAAGCAAACCAAATGCAACTTCGCAAGAAGACTGGGATGCAATGGACCAGAAAGCCAAGGGTTTGATTAGACTATGCTTGGTCGATTCAGTTCTCTTGAATGTCCATGAGGAGAAGATAGCAAAGCTTCTATGGAAGAAACTTGGTGACATTTATCAGGGGAAATCTCTGGTAAATAAGTTGTTCTTGAGGAAGAAGCTGTACTCTTTGAACATGGAGGAAGGAGCGTCTGTTGTAGATCATTTGAATGCATTCAATATGATTGTTGCTCAGTTAACATCTGTGGGTGTGAAGATAGAAGACGAGGATTGTTGCATGCTCCTATTGTGTTCATTGTCTGACACATGGGATCCCCTGATAATGGCTATTGGGAGTACAACAACCACTTTCAAGATGGAAGATGTGGTTGCTTTGCTGCTGTCAGAGGAAATTCGAAGGAAGTCTTCTAAGATGGCCAAGGAGGCCCTTGCTGTTCGAGGCAGAACAAAGGAGAAGGGCAAGAAGAAAGACAAGAAGTCTAAATCCAAGTCAGAAGGGAGATCAAAGTCTCCTGGCAAAAAGTCCAAGGTGAAATGCTGGAACTGTGGGCAAACTGGTCATATCCGGAAAGATTGCAAAGAGGAGAAAAAGAAGAACAATTCTTCTGATAATGATTCTTCTCAAAGTGAAGCAAATGCCTTCATTGCAGCCTTGGCAACTCGGGCATTAGATGATGTTTGGTTGATTGACTCAGGTGCGTCTTTTCACATGACCTCTCATAGAGATTGGTTTTCGAAGTATGAAGAATACAAAGGTGGAAGGGTGTATCTGTGTGATGATTCTCACTTTGAAATTGTTGGTCGTGGAAGAGTCAGAATCAAGTTTCCTGATGGAAGAATAAAAGGAATCAATGATGTAATGCACATACCAAGTGTGGCTCGAAATTTGCTTTCTATTAGTAAGCTAAATGATGTTGGTGTGCAAGTTTCTTTTGTGAATGGTGCCTGTAAAATGACGAGGCTCAATGGTGCTGGCCAAGGGTGCACACATAGGGACTCTGTTCAGGCTGGACGCACATGCTGTTCACTATAACATCTCTGCAAAATCAGACACAACTGCCAATGCTGGGAAGGAAAACGTTGTCCCTCTGGGTGCGAACTCTTTGGAGGTGAAACTCCCAACAGAGAAAACTATGTTGTGGCATCACAAACTCCGCCACATAGGGAAAAAGGCTTAAAAGCCTTGAAAAACAAAAACTTGGTTGAAGGGCTTGATGATTGTAACCTTGAGTTTGAATTTTATGAACATTGCATTTATGGAAAGCAAGACCGTGTTACTTTTTACTCTAGTACTCATAAATCTTCTGGTATACTGGATTATGTTCACTTTGATGTTTTTGGTCCAGTGAATGTTCCTTCGTTATCAAAATCTAAATATTGTGTTTCTTTTATAGATGATTTTTCGAGAAGGGCATTTGTGTATTTTCTAAAAAGTAAATCAGAAGTGTTCAGTTGGTTTAAGGAATTTAAAACCTTGGTAGAAAATCAGACTGGAAGGAAAATAAAATGCTTGAGGATGGATAATGGCGGTGAATTTTGTTTTGCAAATTTTGAAAGGTATTGCAAAAGACCATGGGATTAAAAGGCATAAAACTACACCTTACACTCCACAACAGAATGGAGTTGCTGAAAGGTTGAACAGGACGTTGATGGAAAGGGTGAGAAGTATGTTGAGCAGCGCTGGCCTGGAGCAAAAGTTCTGGGCTGAGGCTATGGCTATAGCATGTTACTTGGTAAATAGATCTCCCATTTCGGCACTTGTTGACAAAACACCTTTGGAAGTATGGTCTGGTAAGAAGCCCTCTTTGAGACATATTCGTGTCTTTGGTTGTGAGGCATATGGATATGTGTCGAATGAGAAAAGATCTAAATTGGAATACGAGGCTGTAAAATGTATCTTTATAGGCTATGGCATTGGTGTGAAAGGATACAAAGCTTTGGAATCCAGCTACTGAGAAGGTATTGTATAGTAGAAGTGTAATATTTCGTGAGCTAAAACCTTCTTCAGTTGATCTACAACCAGAGGTAAAAGAAGCAAAGAAGGATGTTGTTGAAATCCCTCTTACTCCAGAGAAGGAAGAACAACGAATTTCTAGTGTACCTGAAACTGAGGAGAGCTCGAGCAATTCTGAAGAACCACAACCTCAGCCTCAGCCTGTGAGGAGGTCTACACATGAGAAGCGACAACCTGAAAGTTTTGGATATTCCATGTTGGATTCTAGTTGTGCCTATGCTTTTATTACTAACATTGATGAGCCTAGGACTGTAAAAGAGGCTATTAATATGTCTGATTCAGATTCCTGGTTGGAAGCCATGAGTGAAGAAATGGCATCTTTGAAAAAGAATGAAACCTAGGATTTGGTACCCTTGCCTAAAGGTCGAAAGCCTGTTGGCTATAAATGGGTATTTAAAAGAAAATTAGTTTGGATTGCAGTGTTGAAAAGTATAAAGCTAGGTTGGTCGCGAAAGGTTATTCCTAGGTAGAGGGAATTGATTATGGAGAAATATTTTCTCCTACAGCTAAGCTGACATCTATCAGATTTCTTTTGTCACTTACAGTAGCATATGACTTAGAGATTGAGCAGATGGATGTGAAGATAGCATTTCTTCATGGAGATTTGGAAGAAGAAATTTATGTCCCACCCTGAGCACTTCGTTGAAAAAGGTAAAGAACATCTGGTTTGCAAGTTAAAGAAATCTCTGTATGGTTTAAAATAGTCGCCTAGAATGTGGTACCAAAAGTTTGATACTTTTGTGTTATTGGGATTTGTGAGACAAAATTAGATCATTGTGTGTATTATAAAACTGAAAATGGTCGTGTACTTATTATTGCCCTGTATGTGGATGATATGTTATTCATTGGGAATGGTAAGGGTATGATTTCTGAATTAAAATCTCAGTTGTCAGTACAATTTGAAATGAAAGATTTAGGTGCAGCAAGGTATATTCTAGGGATGGAAATCAGAAGGGATAGGGCAAATAGAAAACTTTGGCTCAGCCATAGCAAGTATGTTAATTCTGTCCTAGAGAGATTTAATATGACAGATTGCAAGCAACTAGTTGTTCCAATGTTGCAAGGAACGAAGCTATTTGTTGAAGATTGTCCAAAATCTCCTACTGAGATGGAGGACATGACCAGAGTGCCTTATGCAAGTGCAATTGGTAGTTTAATGTATGCAATGGTCTGTATCAGGCCAGACATTGCCCAAGTAGTGGGAGTGCTTAGTTGGTTTATGGCTAATCCAAGAAGGCCACATTGGGATGTTGTGAAAAGAGTTCTCAGATATTTGAAGGGTACTGCTAAGTACGCCTTGTGCTATCATGGTAACTCTGTTGGATCTAAAAGTTCAGTTAGCATTCATGGATATGTGGATTCTAATTGGGTAGGGGACATTGACAGTAGAAGATCCACCAATGGATATGTATTCACGTTGTTTGGTGGTGTAGTTAGTTGGATGAGCAAGCGGCAGGTTGTAGTTGCTTTGTCCACTACTGAGGCTGAGTACATGGTAGCAACTCATGCTTGTAAGGAAGCCATTTGGCTTAGATGATTGTGTTTTGATATTGGGTTTGATGTAGGGCTAATTACTATGTGCTGTGACAGCCAGAGTGCAATTTGTTTGGCGAAAAATCCCACCTTCCATGCCAGGACGAAGCACATCGATGTTCAGTGTCATTTCGTTCGTGATATGGTGGAAGATGGAAAGGTTAATATGGAAAAAGTGGATACTCTGGAAAATGTTGTTGATTCGTTGATGAAGCCTGTGAGCATAGAAAAGTACAGATGGTGTGCAGGTTTGATGGGCCTTGGGGCCTATGACATACAGTAACTTTGAGTGTTGGTAGAAGCCAGTAAGTTCTTCGTCAAGTGGGAGCATGTTGGAAAAAGTGTCTCAAATTACTGGCTTGACATTCGCAATGTTCTACTCATTCCTTCATCAGACTAAGTGTTCAGTTTTGGTGGGACCTTATTCTCTGTCCCCTCGATGGTCCGATAAGCATTTGTGGTTTGGTGTTAACTCTTATTGGGATGACTTTGTCTCATCGATGGGACCTTTGGAATAGTCCCTTCGCTGAGCCGATACACAGTTGAGTTCTAAACTGTATCGGCGGGACAGAGCATATCGGTGGGACTCTCTATCTCGTCCCTTCAATAGTCTGATGGCAGAAGTCGTTGAAGTGGTGACTTGGCAATGGGGACCACATGAAAGATCTTCATCGAAGAGACAACTCTGTATCGGAAGAAGGCACTATGATGTCTCTTCGATAGACTGATATGCTTTGATCTGTGTGCACGGTACCTTGCTGGGACCCAATTAGTGTTAAGATGAAGAACGATTGGATGATGTCGATGGATGATCCTTTGACCGGATATGATCTAGCAATATCGATGTGACAACATAAGTTCGGTGGGGCTCTTTAAGTCGTCCCTTTGACGGCCGATACGCGGTGTTGACTCTCCTTCGAAGTGACTGGGAGATATTGGTGAGACTCTATTTTGAGTCTCCTCGATAGCTCCAACCAGTGAACATTGGCGGTTACATTTTGACAGTTAGACTGTTTGCCTTAGAAATTGAATCGACCAGTTTCTGAAAGGCGAGGAATGTAGAACGAACTTTTCTATATGGTAACCGAATGTAATGAAATTTATATATATTGCAACTATGTGAATGTAAAGAAATATATAAGGAACATTGGAACATTCTGAAACACAGTGAGTGTGAGAGGCTGATCAGAGAAATGTTGTCACCCTAGTCACTGTGAATTGACATCTGAAAGTAGAATACTGTAACTTTGTATGTAAACTTTATTTTACTATAATACAAAGTGTTTTGCTTAGTGTGTGGGTTTTTCTCACGTAAGGGTTTTCCCACGTACCTTTGGTGTTGATCTGTGTATGATTCTTAATCTGTCTACTATGTTATTCTGATTTAATGTGCATCTTTGAATGAACTGTAATTAGAATTGAAAGTACTTTATGCATTTCTCTTCTACAAATTAGCATTAGGAAGGCATTTCTGCGCTTGCTTTCCTTACATGGATATGTTCTCTTCTTTTGAGTCTTGTCGTTCATCTAATATGGATATGTACACTACTAAGATTCAAATTGTTTCTCGAATTAATGCATATATCATTGATTTAACACATTTGCTTTGTTGGTGCCCTTACACTCCGTTGGAAATTTGATTTTAAGTAATGTTATTGCATATCATAGGGGAAAACACCACTTACAAATATTACCTTAGGACATTTAATTAAATCACAATGATAAACAAATCTAACCTAGGGTAATGAGTAGGGACTAGAAACAATAAACATTGAAATTAAATGTGGAAATTAAATAAATTAAATTGTGACGGTTGGGTTTTGAAGGTAGGAAAGTGAAGCTAAAGATGTTTGGAACTGATTCGCCACACAACTAGAATTTTAGTACTTACATGGATGATTGTTATACTTTTGCAAACTAATTTTATTTTGCCCTAGTTCACCTATGTACTTGGGTACCTAATCTCCATGTGTGCAAACCTGAACTTGACACAGATCTCAATTGACTAAACTGGAAAATTGTTGACTATTGTAATTTGTTCGCCTCGGTATTTTGGTATTTGAATCTATCTAAGGATTGTTGGTGTTTAGGAACACCTTTGGGAATCTACTAAATTGTGAGGGTCATGTTCTCAATTAGACCCCTAGTTGGATTGGCTTTACAACTCTTAAACAAAAGATTCGAAGACAACAAGAAAGCATGCAATGCACCTAAGATGATATGTGTTGATGTAATGCTCCGATAATTGTTGCTATGCTCTTTTATTTTCTTTTACAAATTGAATTCTAGATGTGTGCAATGGATTTCTAAGCGATTTCAAAATGAACAAATGAATGTCCTTAAATACGATAACCAAGCATACAAATCAACACAAATATGCTCTAGGTTAGCTCACAACAATGAATAAGAGGAAGTTAGCGGATAACATTTGAATTTGAATTTTAAAAGTTTAGGGTTTACATTTTTTACTATAGAAGGACTTGGGTCAAGTCCACACCTGTGGATCTAATCCAAGGTGATACATGGTGGATCTAGGGATTAGGACCAAATCTTTGGGGATAAGTGATGATGGGATTGGGATACAAGAGATTTATGAATTGAATTTCACACAAGGATATACCACTTGTACACTTATTATTGTATTTAAGAGACTCTTATCAAAGCAAACCCAAAACATAAGGGAAAAGGGGCATAATTATGCAATTTTCACCATTACACATGTTTCTAGCTATTATTAGCTTTATCAAGCAAAGGGAATGATTTTTTTAGATAACTAAATCATTACATCTATTATCTCAAAATTGTGTGTTTACAATTGTTTGTGCTTAAAAATAAATGATATGATAAGGAAATGTTTTCTTTTAACCGTGAAACTCATATAGAGTGGGAGAAGTTTATGTTCTTGAAATGTTTTAAACAATAAAATCATATAATCTTCCTATTGTAAACATATGCATTTTTTTATATTTTCTTAAATGTATTAAGGAAGAACATAAAATGTAGATTTTAACATAATCTCAACTTTCTAAATTTGTAGGATGGGGACACATAGAAGCCTGTAAAGTGTTATTGAGTGTTGGCGCTGATAAAAGGGCAAAAGATAAAGATGGTAAAACTCCATTTCAAGTTGCAATATCATGCAATCGAAGTAAGGATATTCAAAGGCTACTAAGTGAAGAGTAAAGATTTGCAAGAAGTATGATGATATCAAAATTTAAGTGTTACAAACTCATTCCCTTGTTTTTTAAATTCTCTATGGTTGTATTAATTCACTTCTTATGATTTGTGATGTTACATGCACTTGCATGTCTACTTTGTGTAGGTGCAGTTGTGCATTTGAATTTATGTTATATTTAGTTCTTTCAAAATTGACTTATAAAAGCATAGGCTGGGATACAATGTTAGATGCACTTGCATGTCTACTTTGTGTAGGTACAAATGTGCATTTGTATTTATGTTATATTTAGTTCTTTTAAAATTGACTTATAAAAGCATAGGTTGGAATATGACTTTATTAATCAATATACCTAAAATACTGTAGGAAATTAATCATAAAGCTTGTACATGTTTACATGAACTGATGCAAAAAATATTGAACAATGTTTTCAACTAGGATTGTCTTGTTTATATTTTTTACTTGTACAATTTGTAGATATTACAATGTGTGAATTGTTACATCTTTCATTCCACATTGTTGTCCTACCACAATAGTGTGTCCCATTTATAGGGCATCCTAATTTTTGTCTGAAATCACATATTTTATAAAAATTAATGATTTAAGCCTTGAGGGGTTTAATTGAAATGGGTTAGATAAAACCCCCTTAGATCAAACCCCCTAGTCTTAAATCAAACCTCGATGAAGTCTCCTCTGCACCTATCAAAATGTTGACAAAAAACCAATTTTGCTTCACCTTTTGGGGGATCAAATGAAGTCATTTAGAAATTCTATTTTGTAAGTATGTAGCCCTTGGTATAAGCTTTCCAAAAAATATGATATTTAATATATTTCATTTGATTATTATATTTATTTTCTACTTTCTAGTGAACATAGATTTTTCACCGAGCATCAAGGTCTATATTCCACACATGCAGAAAAATTTTAAAAAATAGAAAAATAAATTCTGAAAAATATTTACACACTAGGTATTGATGTCCTTATTTCAACAAAAAAAAAAAAAGAATTTGGATACATATAGAAAAAATTATGTTGTATGGTATAAACTTATCTCTAAATTATAATTAATCTCATTTCAAAAATTAATTAAAAAAAATATATACAACAAAAAATAATGAAAAAAATATTTGTGCACTAGATATTAATGTTACAATTCTATGTTTAAAAATTTATAATGTTTTCCTTTCTATTAAAAAAATTATGTTGTATGGTATAAACGTCACTTTAAAAAAAAAGCTATTAATTATAAAAAAATAAGTTATTAAAAGTTACGTAAAAAAATTCACAAATTATTTCATAATTTAAAAAAAAAAATACATTTATAATCTACACACAAAATCTCAAAAATCACTAGTTCACATCATCTTCAAATTCTTAATGGATTAGTTTTTATAGGTGTTAGTTAAAATTTGGTTACAAATGTTGATTCAATGTCCCACTTTGGCCACCTGATAAGGGGTAAGATCCACGTCAGACAAGTGAAGGAGGGTGATGGAGGAGTAGGACAGAGTAATGATTTCTTGAAATGTCATTGGGTGACGGAGTTAAGCGCTAGCTTCAATCAAAGCGATGAGATGGGAGTATTGATGCACATTAAGTTGCGTAGTGGAGGCTTCTGGAGGTTACTTATTATCTTTTCATTACTCCCAGGGTTTTATTGATAGCTTGAAAATTGTCTTCTGTGAGTTGGTTTCTGTGAGTTGAGGTGGCGGGTGGTGATGGCTTCAACAGTGGGAAAGCGACATGTAGGAGCTTGAATGTTGATTTTCGAACAGGATAAAAGACAGGCAGGTGTGGAATGTATCTGAAAGTGAAAGCACAGGGTGACTGGGGGTGAGGCAGTTGAAGACTTTATGCAATTTGTTGAAGAGAGAATTGAGAATCCATGTTTGCGTCAGTGGATGGTGCAAATGTGGGGGGTGGCAAAAGATGTTGATGGTTTACCTGAGACAAGACTGAGGGAGGTTATGGCAAATTTTCTGATGGATCTTGGTTATACCAGGGGTTGATGGAGTGTCTTTGATGGTGTGTAGTTGCTTCTTTGTGCCACCATCATGGCGACGACGACTAATTCATTTCTTCTACATGACGATATGCTTGAGGTGGACAATCACATGGATATGTATCATGACTGTTTGTTGGACCATTTGCATGACATTAAGCACAGATTGGCTAGTCTTTAGAATGTGGTGGAGGCTCTGGAGAAGGGATTGCGGGGGACGCTTCCAATGGGTTCCTTATTTGCGGATTTAGAATGTTGTCCAAGTGCGGCGATGGATTCTGGTGGCGAGGACCCTAATGTGGTGTTGTCTCAAGGTTAGGAGGATTATAAAAATTGTAAGCTTAATGTTGAGGGGAAGGGGCCTGTGTAATTTGCCCCTTGTAGTTTTTTTGTTGACTCTGTTCCATTAAGACTCTAGATAGTTATAGCATAGATGAATAGACTCTGAAGAAAGGTGATAAGGCCATAGTATATACATTTTTTTTGCTATGAATACAAGCTATTGGTTATGCAGAGCTCGACTCTAGTTTTTTCTTTGGTCCCTGGTTCGTAACTAGGGTTTTATTAACAAAAAAAATGTCCCACTTTGGCCAAAAAGTGGGACACGATAATGCTCAAGTGATCAAGGGGTAGATTGCTCTATTATATAAGTTTGTGTTTATCATCGATTCAACCCAAACATGACAATCCAAAGTGGGACTTAGTGAGTATGTTTTTCAAGTATATGAATATATTTTATTACATCAGACTAATTTTGTATATAAAGGGCATAAAGAGACCTAGAATAAAGCTACAAATATACCCTTCCTCATTTAAGGAAGTTTTAAAAAAGTCAATACCAAAATTGGTAGTGATGGTCTATTGCAACATAACCTTAATTAAATTTAACAGAAAAGGTATTTCAACAAATAAAAGATAAAGAATAGGTAAAGGTAAGCTTAACCTTAATTAAAACTAACAACAAAGGTATTCCAACAAATAAAAAATAAAGAATAGGTAAAGTTAATTTTCTAGGTAACCACCAAGTGAGATCAAGTTTTGAGTCCTGCCTTTGGAAAAATCCACAAATAGATTTTTTCCATGAGTACCTTCTATACTATTCAAATTTGTGCCTCTTAAGATTTTGACTCTTTGACCAAGCTTGTGATAAATCAAGTCTTGTCAATTCAACTTAGACTAAGCTACAAATTATTCTTAACTGATAAAGCTTTAATGTTAAGGCCATATTTCAATTACTCACAAAGTACTTGACGAATCAACGAGTACTTGCAAAAATTTTAGTTGGCAAAGTTTTTATAGTTTCAACTCACTATTTTTTGAGAAAGAGTTTTTGGTGCATCTAAGTGTCAAACTTGCGTGACTGCTCGGCAAGTCCGATCCTCAAACTCATTAGGACGTGGTTTAGACTCTTGCATGCCCTCACAATTATAGAAAAACCCTAGTTTATCTCTGCCCACAACTAATAAATGCCCTTCTTTTCTGAAAAACACAACTTCAAATTAACTAGAAATTAAAGTATTTTTTAAACAAATTTAAGTACTTTTTTTTTAAGTTGAGTTTTTTGAGTTGAAATTTTTTGTTCTGTTGAGTCCTAGTATGTGAACTACGGTTATGGTTATTTTTAAGGTCACAACCAAATTAACACTTTAATTTTTTTGCATGAAACTAGATGTATTGGAAAGATGACTAAGGGAATTATCAGACATAATTGAGTACATGTATTCTGAGCTACAATGAATCATGTCCTTATCATGGACTATTTATAGTTATTCTATTATATCATATTCTATTATACATGTCACATGAAACTATGATTGTATCACACATAATCACTAGATGCATCCAACTACCTCCACCAAATAAGGATGAGGAAAGAAGGCTATCTCCATTCTATCGATAGTCATCTCAATTCTTCTAAAGAGAATGCAAAAGAAATAGATACTTGTAAATCATAACAATGTTTACTTCTTATTGATAGATAGAAGAGGATTAATATTGAATATAAAGAGGGGTTACATGATAACTAAGATTTGAAAGCTTCCAAAACAAAGCTCAAATTTTAGTTCAATCAGAAGGGCCATAGTTATTAATATTAGGTGAAAGAAATACATTGATAGAAAACAAGATGCCAAAAAATGTAGCCAACAACAATTGACATTCAAGACGAAGGAAAGCATCTTTGGTCATATCCCATGAATACATGCATAGTTAGGATATTTGCAGTGTCATCCTTAGCAAGGTGGGGTTTGATTTCATGGACATGCTCAACAAGATAAGTTGGTCCTATGTCCTCTCATGTAATCCACATCATGGAACTACCAAGTGATGTAGCCATAGGACAATAGGATCCTATAGTCATGAAGTGAGCCCTCAAAGGTTAAAGGTGGGGGAGGGAGGATGTGGATGGTGTGGCTATACTAATAAATATGCAATGGGGTGCATTGTAAAAGGTATAGATAGGATTGTTCTACCATTATGTTGATCATTACACAACATGACACAAATACCTTTTATTTCATGATCATTTAAGGGCATAGTTGATAAATTAAGTGAGTTAGGTTGGTTGCTAACTCCATAAAAATAAAAAAAGGTTCTCTAGGACAAAGAAAGCATTGACCTCCTTAACTAGGAGAACATTTTCAAAATACACTATTGGTGATGTGGTTCATGGGATGATTGTGAAGTGAGGTGGCTTGGATAGGCCACCAAAATTCTCCCTCTTTGTAGCAAGTCCTTGCTAGTGATACATTTGTTGTTGGGGTGTTCATGTTGATAAAGTTGATTAATCATTGTTTGATTCATTGAACGACCTCCAAGAGAGGATAAGAGGAACCAAAGAAGGTGCTCAACTTGGCACCAAATAATGTCGTTTAGAGGTAGACCCGTATTAGTTGTAGTTGGATGAAACAATGGTGGGTTGGTAATTTTCACATCACATATTATAAGTTCATAGCCCCAATTTATTCAAGAGGGGTATAGCAGATCTGAAATGGACCGCCCTCCCACATAGTGCCCATTTATATTAGTGTCAAGAATTGCTTCTCTTTCATGAAGAAAAATGTCATAGGGCAAGGGGGAGTCCTTGTTGGCATGCCGCAATCATTTCTAGAATAATTTTGAGCAGACATTCATGTGGAATGGAATCAAAAAAGCCATGTATGGTACCTCTTAGCAATTGTGTTTGATCAATAGTTTGATGCATTATTTGGTTTCTAGAGTTTCTAGAAGACAATAGGATGAACCGGTTTTTATATAAACATTCATCAATATATTACTTTGATCAAATGATGAATATTGTGTCCATTGCGATGTCCATCCATTCCCCTAGTGAGGGGAGACACTATAAGAGATGATAATAGATAGTGGCTCTTAGTAATTAGATCATATAGTTGCAGATATCAAATTTGAATACAAACTCTATGTATGAGCATTCAAATCTACCAAAAAATCTTAAAGGCTATAGCAAGACAATATTATTTGAATGAAGAGACAATCTAAGAATAGTTGAAGTTTCTTTAACAACATCACTATTAGAATGAAAAATTCAACCTAAGTAGCCATCTAGTATTCCAACCCAGTGATTATGTCATTAAAAAAGGGATAAGAAGGAATCAACTAAACTCTTAATACCATGGTAGGGGATAAAGAAACATATACTATTTTAAGCACCAACAAATTGTAGATGAATTGGTGAAGTGTGTTGCAACAATGTCATCTATAAGGCACATCAAGATCTTAACAATTTAGAAGGAAATCATGTGACTAGGCCAACCAAGGTTGAAGTCTTCCCTCAAAATTCTTATAACACGAAGGTACCTATTTTGACTACATTGCAATGTACAAATTCATCCTTGTTTGTTTGCATGCATACAAAGATGTGTTTCACCAAAACATTTGCTAAAATGCGGAGCATTTGACATCCTAAAATCATAGTTGACTATTAATAATAGAAGTGACCAAGTTACAAAATTGCACCATCTATCTTTAGTTCTATACTATACTCCTCTTTTCCATTTCCTTGTTCTTATCCCAATGTGTGGTATACTATATTGTTTGATATTAATGCTCCACATGGTTCTTTTATTCATATTATAAATTGTTATGCTTTCTCAGATGAATATGATGGTACCAATGATCCTAGAATACACATAAATAAATTCTTAGCATATATGAATAATATTTATCTAAAGATTATTTACTTGCTACTTTTCCTCTTACATGACATGGTAGTGCTTATATATGGATTCATGTACTTGGTATCTTTTAGGCATCTTTTTGTAATTTAGTACTTACCTTCATAGAACCCTCTTGGTCCTTCGATAATAATGTTTGATATGCTTCTTTTCCATATTCCAAATCTCGCATTATTCTCACATGGTTAAAAATTTGATGGTACTGATATTGATTTATCCAAACCAATTCCCACCTCATCTCTTTCAAATTCAATATCTCCTCAACAATCTCTTTCTAATTCCATTAGTGTACTCCTTGATTTGTTATCCATATAGTTGCTCCATGTACACCACCTACTACAACTCACTCCTTCATAGTGGTATGGGGACTCTCCTCTTCCCTTACTTCTCTTTCACTGTACAATCCTTCTATTGAGAGTAAACTAGATATTGATTATTGTGTCATTGGTCATACACATGGTACATGATGAAGCAAAAAAACATGTCTACTTCTACCTCCCTTCTTTACACTAAAGAATATGATCTGATGGAACAACTACAAGTAACTCAAGCTAAGATCTTCATTTGGGATTTACTTCAAACCTCTACTTCTTATAGAGATGTCCTTCAAAAAGACCTCCAAAACATTTCCATACAACCCACTGTGCAACCAACATATTGAAGTAGCATCCATGCTCAAATCTCTATATCATATATCATTCTCTTCTTTCTAGATTCTAGACATATCTATAGTGAGGGAGGCTCTTCCCCTTATGATTATTGTTGGATATAGAACAACTAATATTAAGGGTTCTTATCAATATTGGTTATGGGCTAAATATATGTAGTATCAATTTTCGTAAGAGTATAAAAGTTGATTATTCCTTATTGCAAATTTAGTTGATTTAGCCATTTGAGTTTTCAACAATGTTAGTAGTGAGTCTCATGTTATTATCACTCTTCCTCTCATTGTAGGCCTCGTCACACTTTCCACATTGTTTCATGTCATGCCAAGTAAGCTAGTGTACACCATTCTTCTTGGTTCCCTGTGGATACATGAGATGTGGGCTGTCTTATCTACCCTTCACTATTGCTTAAAATTTACGCATAATATTCAATCATACACAATCAATGAGAATGAAGCTCCTTTCCTACATTGCCAAAACATCTAGTCACAAATTCCTCTTCATCCTACCACTTGCTTCACTCCCTTTTTTTAAGCCTTTGTTAAAGAAAAAATATCTTCTTCCTCTTCCACAACTCTATCATCAGTAGATGTTCCTACAATACACCCTTATTCTCCTCCTCCTTCCCCCAATGAGATACTCAACCTCTATTTCAGCTAATTTTAATAATGTTGATCCATCTTCTTCTTCTATAGTTGTTGAACCTTCTTCCACTATTTAGTCATTGACCCTATCTTCTTCTCCTTTACTTAGGAATGACTAGGGTTCTATAGACTTCACTCCTTTCTTAAGTGAATACAAAGTTAATCCTCAAGATTTTAATATTCCATCTTTGCAAGTTGATCCTCATACTTTTGGTCAACTTCCTCAATGTTTTTCTCCTTCTGTCATGCCTCATGATCATCCTTATAGTAATGAATATAATTTTGTTGAAACTATTGATATGAATCCTCCCTTTTATTCCTACAAGTTAGATCAATTGTATGATAAAGGGTTTCACTTTCTTGTTTTCAATGGTTTTCATAGACAAGGTCTAGGATGAAATGGAAAAGGCATTACTAAACCAATCCAACTTGATTTTGAAAATAAGAAAGTTGGTCTTGCCAGGATGCTTCACATGCTCAACATTCTTCTAATACAAAATTTGGTGGTTATGGTTGTATAACTTCCACTATTTTGCATTTTCTTACACCTATTCATCTAGACGTCATTGACCTCATACTTCTTTTGATATCCCTTATCTTAATACTTTCTCCACCAAACAAATTTTGGCTAAATTATTGGGGCTCTTCTTATTCTCCTTCTTTCCATCAGAACCATGGTTTTCCTTTCTCTCTACACACCTGTGTATTTTGGAGAATCTATCATGATGGATTTTTATGATGTCCCTCCTAATGATCTTTGCCTTGGTCTACCTACTCTCTTTTTTATTAAAGATCATAATAGTCTTGCTTTGGGTGATACCATCGATGTTGCTATGGATCCATCTAACTTTTTAAATGTACTTAAAATGTGTGAATCTCTTTCATATTCTAAATGCCAAATGCATTCTAATATTCTTCATGATTTTTGGATCTCTTTACATTGACCTAAATGGACATGCCTAGAATTGATGAACATGTTGTACATAATATTGTCCTATTTCTCGATACTAAACTCATAAAATAAAATTCTAAAAAATGCACCCTAAGGTGGCTTTGCTTGTCAAAGTCAAAATTGAAAACATAAAAACTAGCTTCATAAGATTATTGATTTACCTTGGGTTTCTAATATTGTTCCTAAGGCTAAACATGGTGGTTGTATTTGTATCTACATTGACTTCCATGAATTAAATAAGCCATCTCCTAAAGATGATTTTTCTCTTCTGAACATGGACATGATCATCATTTCTATAGTTGGCCACAAACTCTTATCTTTCATGGATGGATTTTTTGGCTACAATCAAAATCATATCAATCCACAAGACCAACACAAAATTGCTTTCATTACACCCTAGGGTACATTTTGTTATTTTGTCAAGCCCTTTGGTTTTAAGAATGATGACACTACCTACTAGAGGGCTACAAATCTTATTTCCCATGATCTTATGCATTCTATTCTTGAAGATTATGTTAACGACTTTCTAGCCAAGTCTACAACTTGAGATTCTCGTGTTCATGATTTTTGTATAATTTTTTAGCACCTTCGATAATATAACATGCACCTATATCTTACAAAATGTGCTTTTGGCACTAATAGTGGTAAGGTTCTTGGATTCATTGTTTCTCACTAGGGCATTGAGGTTGACATAAAGAAGATTGATGTAATAATTAACATTCCCCCTCCTAAAAATATTTCTCAATTATATAGCCTACAAGGAAATATTCAAGCCATTCACCACTTTGTGTCTTAATTGGTTCACCACACTCTACCATTTACCTATCTCCTCAAGAAATATGTTAAAAAATTTTGGAATGAAGAGTGCCAAAGAGCCTTTGATACCATAAACATGTATCTTGCAAATCCCACTATTCTTATGCTAGTTATACATGGATTCCCTCTTCTATTGTATACTTCCACTACTAAGCATGCCATTGGTGGCCTTCTTGTGCAAAAATGATAATAATGTTAAAGAGTATGTGGTATATTACATTAGTTGAATCTTAATTGAATACGAGACACTTTATACTCCTTTTAAGAAACAATGTCTTGTTGCCATCTATGCATCACAAAAACTCTAGCATTATATGCTTCACAACAAAACCCATGTCATTATTGAAAAAGATTCCTTGAAATGCATGTTATCTAAAGCTCATCTCTCTAGCCATGCCACTGGGTGGGTTAAGTTTCTCATAAAAAGCTATAAAAGGTCAAGCTATAGTAGATCAACTAGTTGCATCCTTGTCCTCTTTTTTCTCTCCTATTTCTAATTGACCAACTTGTTTGAAGAAGAGAAGTTAGCTAAACTTGCGGTCTATTTGATCAAGATACATAGCAGAAGATCTAAGATCCAAAAAGCAAAGGAGTTCAGTTAGGGGTTGTGTGGGCGGTCTGCCTTTTGCGACTCGTGGTTTTCCTGCGGGTTTTGGCTCCCTTTGCAGCGTGTTTTGGTTTCTGTGGTCCCATAGGCTATCTGGCCTCATGGACATTATTAAAAGCCTTCATTCATTCATTCATTCAATGATTTACTTGATGATCATGTCTTCGCTATTGATACTATTGAAAAATGGGATATGTAATTTAATGGTCTATGATGTAAGCTAGGTTTGGGGGTAGTTGTTATTCTTATTGCTCCCTTGTGGGTCATTGTTCCTCTTTCTTTTCATCTAAATTTCCCATGTGCGAATAACACCATTGAATAGAAAGCCCTTGTTGCTAGATTGAATGTCACTCACTCTATTGGTATTCAATCCCTTTGCATTCATGGTGACTCTAAATTAGTTGTACATCAAATGTCAAGATCTTACTAAATGAAAGATGATACTTTATCAAATTTTAGTCTTATTTTATTGATGCAATCCCTCAAAAAGATAATTTCCATGTTGATGCCATGGCTAATTCTAATTCTTTACTAACCATAGTTTATTCCAATGAAGCATTGCATATTCTTATTTAAAACCTCACCACCTACTATTTATGACAAGACATCTTCTACTTCTCTCTCGTGTAATGTGATTGCTCATGAAGAATGGTATGCTAATATTTATGCTTATCTTGACACATGTGAATGTTACTAAGAATATTCACATATGAATTCATAAACAAGCTTTCAAATATGTTCTTTCTCATGTTCTCTATCACCATGGTTACAGTTGCCTTCTCCTTTGATGTCTGAGCCATGATGAGACAACCATGGCATTACAAGAAGTGAATGTAGGTCCTTGTAGTGGGAATTTTAGCGAACATTCCTTAGTACAAAAGCTATGTCGCAAGGGATATTACTGGAAATCCATGGATGAAGACTCTCACATCTTCATTAAGAAGTGCCCTACTTTTCAACGACACAATATTCTCATTTGTACTCTTTCCTAGGAACTCCAACCTCTCACCTTTCCAAACCAATTATTTTATGAAATGGGTGGAAGCTATTCCTCTTAAAACCATCATCATTTTTTATATTTGTAATTTTCTCACTAATAATATTATAACATGATTCAAACTTCTCTCTATCATTGCCTTTGACAATGGACCATCTTTTAAAAATTATTAAGTAGAGAAGTTTCTTGATCATTTTTGTATCCAACATCATTTCTCTACTCCCTACTACCCCAAGTCTAATGGTCAGGTTGAGGTAACAAATAAAACAATTAAGGTATTTCTTTGAAAGATAGAAGGCAAACATGGTACTAATTGGAACTATTATCTTCCTCTTGCTTTGTGGGCATATTGCACTAGCATGCATACTCCTAGATGACACACTCCATATTCTTTAGTCTAAGGTGTTGAGGTGGTAATGCCCATCAAACTAGAGACCCCTTCCCTTCATGTTTCTCTACACAACCTCATTGACGATAATGCACATTGTGAGTTTTGTATTTAGGAGCTAGATATGTTAGATGAGCAACACGTCCATGTCGTATACCATTTCACACATATCAATATAACCTATAACATACTTATAAAAAAAGTGCCCTTCACAAAAATGGTCTAAAAGGAAAGTTTTTTCCCAAATTGGTCAGGTCCCTATGTTATTATCACAGTTTATGGCTCAAATGCTTATGTCATTTCAACTTGTGATGGGACTTGCCTAATAGAGTCCCTTAATATTGCACATTTGCATTTCTTCTATTCTTAGGTGCCTATTTGCTACCATTCCCAATTCATTTTCCTCAACTAATCCATGCTTATCTATTGATTTTTCATGTTCTCATATGTGTTCCTAAATTCTCCTATTATCTTATGCTCTAATCCTACGTTCCATTTTATTTATACCATTTTTCTTCCAACCCTATTACATTCTATTTGTTGTTCTACCCATTCTACACTACATACACTATCCATCTAGCTACAAATTCTAAATTAATTTGAAAACATTTAAAATACACAATATTCTAACATGGTTTTTTATCATTTCACTTCAAACATAATAAGCACTTGAAACAAAAAAATCTTGTCATAAAATGTATCTCATGTTTTCGAGTACATCATTGATATACAAAACATCTATCCAAATAGAATATGTCATATTCTCCTCTATGAAGAGGGCCATGTTGGATGCGTAGGTAGCTTTCTTTGTCCTACCCATATTGACCTTATAGGTTGTGCCTCTAAAGATGCTTGTGTATGACCCCAAGATCTATTCTAACTCATTACCTCCATTCTACCCTCCACTTTCCTTAGCATCTCACATATTTGTGCATTCTATGATTATGCATCTATTGTCTCTCCTCATGCATGAATGGCCTCTATCTACATCATGAATAGTATACCTAGTAACTCCACAACTACAAAAACTAGTGGTGGCATCTATTGCCTCTCATGCATATTCTCTAACTCTATTTGTAGCTACTCCCTCTTTGGATGTAATTCATTTCTATCATTATGTGCCTAATCTCTCTAGCCATGCTTGCTACCTCTACCTATATATTCATTATTTCTCCTTTACCATCTCCCTTAAATGGTCCCTAAATTGATCACGAGCCATTGTGTCTTTCTCTTGGCCTATCATGTTGTCTCATAGGGAGTCTCTCATTGTTGTGTTTGAATCCCTCCTAGCATCCTTTGCCTGCAATAATACTCTCTCTCTCTCTCTCTCTCTCTCAACATTGTGTGAGACATTAGTGCCTAATTAAATAATGAAGTAAAACAACTTTCATACTTTGAAGACCTTACATCCTCAATCATTGGTATCTATGGAATCCCATGGAGTGTGTACTCTAGTGACTTTATGATCATTAGCCTTTGGTCACAGATACATGATGCGTCCAATATATAAGTGCTTTCTATCAGTCCCCACTTATCATACATAATATGAATGAATCTTTAAACAAAACATGAAATATAAATACATGATTCATACTTGGATCTCCCACCTACCACTAGAGGTTAGTGATCACCCACAATGCCTTCATATCTATGTAATAATCGACTAATGTGCCTTCCTACTCCTCCTATGTATCTAGAACTTATTGTTCATTGCCTCTAACCTCTTGAGGTATATCTTGATGCATGTCCTCAACTACTCCTACATGTGGCTTGTCCTCTACTCCTTGAGGATCCTCATGTATCCTCATCTCCTCTATATCTGTCTCTCCCCACCCTTGCCTAAAATCACCCTCTAAAGTACCCTATCCATCATCTTTACCTATGGGATACAATGGTACTAGATGTGTCATCTCCCACCATTGACACCACTCTATACTACATTTTTCATTGTCTTGATCAAATGCCACTGTTTAATCCTCCTCTCCGCCATCTGGCTCATCCAAAAAGAAGTATGAGGGTTGCCACATCTCCCCCTCCTAGTAAGGACAGTGATCATTACAACACCATAATAGACACACGAGTGGTACCATCTATTACACACTAAACTATGTCAACACTTTCTTATAACAAAACCTCTCCATGTGGGTAGTATATTTACCTTGTAGCCATTGAATCCTCCTAATACCTCATAGCTTCTATACATCCTTTGGTCACTCCTTTGTTTTCCTACATGGCCTCCAAGTGACATTTGGCAATGTCAATCTATCCATTCTCTCTGTCTTTCTAATCCCTCAATCATCTTACTCACTAGGGTCTACAACATGATCTATACCACGTGGTTGCATATGGAAGACCATATTAGAGATCTTGCATGTCTCATAGTTGCAATATGCTAAAAGGTCCGCACCTATAAAAAATGCCCCCCATGATCAATGTTCACCTCCCACATGAACTAATGCATATCATAATACAAATGAGCCAACATAGTATGACACTATACCAATATTTATCCTCTAGTCTCCATCACCTCAATACACTCCACTAATCCCTAGTGGATGCATACACCTCTCCCTTTTGTCGCTACCATTGTTTCTATCATTGATATTATCTTTCATACCCAGGGTATGTTATAATACATAATCAACTTGAGGACGATCCTCCTCCACTACTAGTGGCCATTTTATATAATATGTACAAGCATGACATACCTCACACCCTTACATATCTTGTTGACAATAAACTAATCTTCCTCTTATAGGTAGCCTCAAAACACACTAAACATCCTATAATGTGTCGATCATATCCCCTATTGACAACTAGAAGACAAATGCATCTGAATCCTATCTCTTCACTAACTCTTTTAATATTGCAAGAATGTACTCCATCATTGACATCCTTATCATATGCCACAGACTCATAGTTGTAAGCAACTCTCTATGCTCTTCCATCCCTCCTATAACTCACAAAGATTCCAACACTATATTATGAGCCCTCTCTCATAGATATGTGGTTGTGTACATCACTAAACAAATAAACAAACACTTGTTGATCATATGTAAAAGCTGAAACCCACATAAAATTAATTTCTTAAAAACCTTTGTAAAAATTTACTCTACTTTTGCTTGTTTTCCCCCTTATTCACATCATATACTTTATTCCCCCACCTTCAATATTTTTCTCCATTATCTCCCTCATTTCCCCTTCATTAAAATAAAACCCCCCTACAAGTGGGGCATGCATGCAATTGTTGTGACCCTCAGGGTAGCATTGTCACCTCCCACACGCTTATTCATTGGGAGCACTGGTGTGACCACTTTGGGCCATAGCTAGTAGCTATGTGAGCTAACAAGGTTAAATTTCCCCTCTCTTTTCCATTTAAAAATAAATAAATCACCACCCCCAATTTTCCTATAATCCCTCCTCCATTCCCACTCCCTAAAACCCTAATTTCACTTAAAAATTCAAAAAATAAAAGAAAATATCATTCAAACTAACATACCTCTATTTCCACCTATTTAGGAGTCAAACTCGTTGGCATGGTGTCCAACCAATATGGCACAAAAATCTCTTCTCATAGGCATCCTTTCTTCTTTTCCCTCTTTTCTTCTCTTCTCCAACAAATTTGAATGACTAAAATGAATTTCAACTTTAACCCTTTTCCCATTTTACAACTCACTTTTTTCCCCCTTTTATTTAAAATTTTAAAACCTATTTCACTGAAAATAACCTTTCTAGAGATAGACATGTATGTTTTCTACCAAATTTTATTGTGTGTTTAGTTTTTTGACATCAACATTCTCATTCTACTATTGGTTTCTCCTTCTGGGCACCTACATGTTTAACATTTGCAAGAACATAAACAAACTTTAATTTCCTGCAATATTTCAAAACACTAAAATTTGCATATCTAAACTTCTACTCACCAAATCAACTCAAAATTTTGTATCAAAACTTTTACCCGCTAGTATCAAGACTTAATAACTATTTTAACCATTAATTTCATTACATTCTCGCTAATATCATCATTTGGGACTCTCAAGTTGCCCACTAAGAAACCCTTTTTCTTTTATTTCCTTGACTCTACACTCCATGTTCTTCTTTGTGTTGTTCTAGGATGATGAGATAAAGAATGATGATCCTATAATACTGATAGCATGTAGTTAATCCTCATGAGGGCTGACTCCATTCTCATAAAATCCATCATGATCAATTGCCTATATAAATACTTCTATGATTATTCTCCTTATATGCCTTAATTATACCATTATTGTTTTACTTCTTTTCCAAGATCTTTCTTTTTAATGATTATTACTATGCAATCCTACATTCTTATTACGTATTCAAGTAGTGTCATTAGCCCACTAAAATGGAGGCAAAATGTAAGATTGAAAATTGCCTACTTTGCAATCTTTGACTTATGTTTCCTCACCCACCTTAGTGTCTATTCCCTAAGTTTGTATTCGAACATGTTTGATCTATTTCTTGGCCTCCCTGATGATCACATAAGGATATTGTAAACACCTTAGTCCTTAGGATTTCACCCCAAAACACTATGGAATGTTTGAAATGTTAATTCTTTAGGGCCACTAGCACCCCCCAGCACTAGTGAGCATGTTCAAATTTAGCAAAATGCCAACTCCCATCTCCTTGTGCCCTAAAAGGTAGTATGTTTCCAATATTCACACCCTCAAAAACTTAGTATGAATTCATAAAAAACTTGTTCTTTTTCTCCTTTCAAAAGATAATGAAAATTTAGAAAAATTGATCTCTTTCTTCTCTCAATGTAATGCAAAATTAGAATAATCAATATCTCATACTTCTCTCAATACACATGGAATTGGAGAAAACACCATCGAAGGTTGCAAGAGTAGGGAATTACAAAGTATGAAGCATTAAATTTGAGGGCATCTTCACCACTTCCTTTTGTTGGATCCTTTTTAAACCCTTTTCTTCTTCATCCTCTCATACTTTGATTATTTCTTCCCCCACTTTGGAATCTATAAAACTCTCTATTTGCTTCTCCCATTATTAAAAGCCCTTGCTATAGATTCAAATCATAGATATGCAACTTTATCTTGTGTTTGTTTCCTTATTGTGATCATCTCCATGTCCCCTTTGTCTTCCATCACAAGCACACACCACTTTTGATAGTTTTCTTGCCTCAAGTTTTTATCTTTTTGAACACCATTATTACACTCCCCACTATACTTAAACACTACTCTCACACACACAAATTAATTTTCCAAAATGGTATGGTAAAGGTTTAAAAATACCTAATAGGGGACTATTTGAGGCATTCTTCTTTATAGTGCTAATTGTTTTTCATGTCTCCCAAAATTTAGCTTAGATACTCAAGATTACTATAGTCATGATCATTCTACAAGCAAGAGAATACTCAAGAGAAATGTGAGCATCTGTGGAAAATTTTAGAGCATTTAGATCAAATGTCATAGCACCCCCAAAGTACCTTTCCTTAGAAAAATATCTTCAATAGTTTGTATATTTTGCATAGTAATTTACAAGCTTAAAAGTCCTATTTCTAATCTTGGATGTTGCTATCTAGGTGTATGATTTGCACTTTTAGTATTCTTTGTTGTACTTCTTAGTTCCATTTTAGCATTCTCAGCTCTAGTATCTAATAGTTAGGGATAGAGTAGGTGTTAGTTTTGTTTCATTAGCTGCTTTATATTATGAACAAACTATTAGATGCTTTGAAAGATTAGTTTATATTAATTGTTGTTTATTTAGGTAACACGTACTATATATTTTCTTATATTTCATGAAGCTCTTAATTCAATGTAGAAACATACTCTGCCATGTATGCTAAATTGGTTCATTTGTGTAATAGAAGATTAGGACATATCAGACAAATACATTGGAATAAAAAATATGTTTCATTATCTAGACCACTTACACAATGTTAGGAAAGGTGTCTCAATCTTGTATCCTAATGTTAAGAACACAAAAAATACAATTTTTGGGTTGTAGAGGCTAATTTTGGCCCTAATGTTTTTTGGATGGGCCATAACTAGTTCCCTATTTATAGGGATCTAGATCTCTTCAATCTCTACAATAAAAATGGGCTCAATCAGTTTCCTAGATCAACAGTTATGGCCTCTAGAAGTTAGGCTTCCCACATCAGAAATTTAAGAACATCTATGATCCATAAGAGAGTTGTAACAGGGAGTTACACTTGTTGACCTACTTATATTGTGTGTTATGAGATGTCATAAGGCATCTTTGAATGGATATAATGGAGCCAAAATAGAGCACCCAAGTTGGTGAGTGGATTAGGACAAGCTAATGGCAGGTGGAAGGAATATGCTATGTTTTCTCTATGGCCTCATCTTGGGATTTGGGCATCACTTTTGGGGTGGTTTTGTATCATGGTTTCCTAATTACCATTTGATGGTTTTATGTATTCCTTCTATTTATTGGGTGTTTGGAATGGAGGTTAGATAGTAAGTTTTGTAGTTATTGTTATGTTGTCAAAATTGCTTCAAATATCTTGTTGGTGATACTCCTATAAGCACGTCCCTATGATTGTATTGTAATATTTGCTGTTGGTAATACAATTGTTTTGTGCTTTGGAGTGTGGGCTTTTTCTTTCAAAAAGTTTTCTCCGCATAAACTTGTGTTATGGTATTTTTTGTTGTGTATTTTTCTTTGTAACTACGAAGATTTATTTATTTGCACATGCCTCTCCTCAAGATTAGATTAGGAAGCATTTCCACACTCTTTCTTCCTTTCACACAAATGTGATCTACTTTTTTCAATTGTATAATCAATCCCACATTGGGGGATCTAATCCTATTTCTTGAATTTGATTTATAATAGTTTTGTCTTGGAAATTGTTATCCTTTGCTTCGAACCTTGCATAAAAGATAGGTTGTACATACATTTAGGAGTTTACACATGACAAGGATAATTCCTCCCTTGTGTAAAACCTCATAAGAATGTTGATTCAAAAACTTTGAACAATAATCAAAGATAGCAAGTAGTCATATAATATGCCCTAGAATGATGATGCAGTGCTAATGTCACTAGATGACTCTTTTCAATCTCTTTGATTTGTGCAACAGGTGATCATTCTATAGGTTAGCTAGATGTTTAAATGAAGGGTTAGACCTTAAATAGAACTTCAAAGGTGCAATTAAAACATTTCACACTTCAATTTGGCACATAACAACTATGTGGTGGGAAACAAGGGAGCCTAAATTTTGATTTAAGTTTTAAATGTTCTAGGGTCATTACTACAATTAGTTAGTGACTTATATCACTTTCACAAATTGAGTATCTATCCTGAGGCAAGAAGTGGGTGAAACTAAAGAATGAAACCCATTCCTAGGAATGTGTCTAAATTGAGGTGGGTATGGATTGGGTTATGTGCTAATTCTTAGCAAAAATCATGCCATATTTACACTTTGTTGTACCCAACCAAATTTTTTGCTTCACTAAGGCATTTTGAAACAAGTCTAGAAAATTTTTTGTCAAAAAGTCAAAAAAGCAAAATTTCTAAAAATAGAAATTTCTAAAAATAGACGTCGAGTTAGGTTTTCTAGGTTTCTTGAGATATGGATGTTGGCAAAACTTTCTAAAAATAGAAAGTTTCTAAAAATAGAAAGTTTCTAAAAATAGAAAGTTTCTAAAAATAGAATCTCCAAATCAGGTGTCGCGCTCGATTCTCATTGGTCGATTTTCCTTCACGATCGGCACGGTTCAGACGGAATCTTCCAACGACCAAGTTTTCACTACTGGGTCATTTTTGCTTTTTCACAAGGTGAAGCATGAGCTCGAAAGTCATCAACACAGAAAAGTTCACCTGCCAAATCTATTCGATGAGTTTCCAACGCTGTTTCAACGACGCAAAACTGATAAATGGCCGTCAACTCGACGATGCACGCAAAACGATGCAAGATGGATCCAAGGTGAATGGAAAAGTTGGAAAATCACAAAAATGGCTAAGTCTAGTGAAACTGGGTGCCCCAGGAGGCTTGGGGCGCCCATCCTCTCCTGTGTTAGTTTTTTTTCACATTTTTTGAGAAACGTCGAAAATGCTTCCGTCAGCTCCTTTCTGGTTGGCCAAACTTGGTCAAACTTGGTCAAAAGTCAATCAAAGCCAGGATTTCATCACAGATATGTTTAGACTACTCAGATCACCCTCCGTCCTGCCTCGACAGTCGTCAGAATGACCAAAATCGAAGATCGAACATGAGCAATTGGCACAGAAATTGAGAAAAGGTACAAAATTGACAATTTTTGAAAAAATGGCTAAGTGTTGACAAACTGGGTGCCCCTGGAGGCTTGGGGTGCCCATCCTCACCAGTGTTAGTTTATTTTTCATGTTTTTCTTGAAAAACGCAAATCTCCTTCCGTCAGCCCACTCTGGTTCAGTGTTGATCAGTTTGACACGTTTTTCGAGGCAAACGAAAGGTACAATCAGCTCAATTTTTATCAGGCTTGCATATTCGCCAGATCATTAGACTCATTTTCATCCTAGTTGTTAGAAATCGACAGCCAAACAGGGGTCATGTGCCTCCAGAATGCGCACGCAAACTAAGAAATTGAAAAAGTTAACAAAATAAAAAATGGCTAAGTGTTGGGAAACTGGGCGCCCCAGGAGGCTTGGGGCACCCATCTTGAGTAGTGTTAGAATATTTTTGTGTTTTCAGTGTTTTCCGACATGCCTTGTTACCAATCTTCGCCCGTTGGCAGTTTCCAGGAGGTCAAACTTGGTCAAATGATGTCAGATCGTCGAACGGAGACAAGGGATGGAATCTCAGCTGATAAATCTTCAAAATGTCAGGATCAGTTAGCTTTTTCAGTTCATGATAACATTTTTCCACCTTGTCAAAGTCGGAGACAGGCCATATTTGAGTAAAAACGAGTGTTGAAGTGTTGAAAATGAAGAAATTTTGTTAACACTACTTCCAACTCGCGCATTCGATGACATCATCAAAGAAGATATTTTTTGTCATCTTGCACATGAAGCCATAGGCTCCTACAAAATAGGGATTCTTCCTATTCGAAGACATCCACTTGGATTTATGTTTTAAAAGATGCTTTCTTCTTGGATGAGGATGAAGTTTTCTTCTCACACAAGTAAAGCTGCTTTTTCGACCAAAGATTTATAAAGACAAGCTTTGGGCTTCTTTATTTCATTATCTTTTGTAGGTTGCATCTAGAGGAAAGATTTTATTTTTCTTTCAACGAAGATTCGAAGACCCAAACCAGGTGCTTTTTCAGTTTTCTTCATAGATTCGGGTTGAGGAAGAAGAGAGGCTTGCTTTTTTAGGGTCCTTGTTTCAAGATCATTTTTCAGAAATCTGACCAGAGCTTTTTTAGTTTTCGTCGAAATGGGTCCATCCAGATTATCATTCTCTTGAAGATTAGTTGTGTTTTTTTTCGAGAAATTGCTTTTTTCTTGCTTTTTCGAGAAAATCTCTGCTTTTTCAAAATCCGACAATCTGGGTTGCTTAGAAATAGAATTATCTACAAAATCCATGTGCCAGCTTTTTTAGCTCACACTCTGCTTTTTCTAAAAATCAGCAAACAATTTTCAGCCATTTGTTCAATACTTTTTCCAACATAGGCGTGTTCACAGTTGATTTTCAAATCTTCCAATATGTAGTACTCTCCAACACAATTCAGGCACAAAACAACATTGGTTCATGATTACCTAAAAACTTGTGAAACAGACTTGCATAAAGTACTTCCAGTAATTAATTTACACTCCTTGGAGGATGTAGGAAATAATGCCATCAGGAATCTTGGACACTCCGGTTTGCTTGCAGCGGCATCCTTTCCTATCACCGTGCAAAGTATCGAGTTTGTGATTGCTTGTGTGACGCATTACAACTCGGTCACAAGAGAAATTCAGTCGGGTGATGGACGTGTGCTCTGCAGCTTGAGGCCAAACGACATTGAAAAGTGCTTTACAATACCTATTTGGAGAGAGAACTTAACTGTTTCACTTGAAGAATGCAAGAGGGTTTGGAATAATGATAAGGAAAAATACAGAAAAAAGATTGGTTAGATGTGGTTGAAAGAAAAGCAGAATATTATGCCAAAGAACGTTGGATGTGGAGAATTCAAGGAGCATGCAATAATGATTACTCTGCTAAGTCGTATCACGGGTCAAGCAAATGCAAACAAATTTCAGCCTTGGATGTTTTACATCATGTCCCAGATTGTTGACGGAACCGAATTCTATGATTGGTCGGCACTAATCAGTGATTGTCTCCACCAACAAATAATTGATTTTCAAAGGGCTCATGAATTCCATATGATATCATACCTTGTGTATTTGATGGCTTTTCAGGGTCAATTCAGAGGTTTGAATGTTGTTGGAACTCTGGGTACTCAGCATGTGTATCATCATTTCCCGCAGTTAGAGATCTCTCAAGCTGAACGACATTACAGGCGGGTGAATGATGTATTCTTGATGCATGCAGTGCGAGACATGGACAAGGAGTTGCATATACGGTTTTCTGTAGAGCCTAGAATAGCAATGGCAGAATGGGCTGATTGGTTTATCCAATTTCCTACTTTTTCCTACATCAGAGTATATGGCTTCTCAGGAGAGCCGGCCATGTTGCCGCGATATCCTACAGATGAAATAGCATTTATGGAATTTTTGAGGCAAGCTTATCAAGTGCATACATTTTTGCGTAGCAGACGCAAGACTGCCTTCAATTTTCCACTTGGGATGAGTATTTACAGATGTAGATCTGGAGCAGATGCCAAGGCAATCGGTAATGAATCATCCAGATATGGTCTTAAGTTTTTCGACAAGAGATCTTCATATGATCCCCGTGGTGTTTATGCATCACATCTTGGTCAGAATTGTATACACAAGTTTGCAGTTGAAGACTTCTGGGCCAATTGTGCTGATGAGTATGAAGTGCGAAGACGCAGTAACAGCAGGTTCACTCTTCAGCAAATGTCTGATATCCTATCAAAAGACAGAGGGTTTGACAGAGAGTGGTGAAGTTCTACTTCCCACGTATTTCAGGGACCAAATTAAGCAACAACCATTGCCGCCAGTTAACCGGTCAGTAAAAGAGAGTACTTCCATTGAGGAGAGAACAAGTCGAGTGGTTAAAAACAGTTTGATATTCTTGAAGACTAAGCGGAAGGATGATATTCCAGTAGTAGAGCCGCCGGTTATGCAACCATCAGAACCTTCCACTTCCAAGCCAAAACAAAGAGTTAAGGCTATGAGTGTTCTCCCAGAGGGAACAAAAATGGCAAAGTTAAAGAGGAAGAAAGATGAGTCTCCAGCTCATGTCCAACAGGAATATCCACCAGTTGAACCAGAAGCTCCTGTTGAAACAACACTGCATGTTGAAGTGTTACCTTCAGATCACGTATCTCCACCTTCTTCACCGATCCCTTCTCCTATTCACATAGATTCAGAGCCAGATTCACCGGTTCGCAACTTTGATGCAAGCATTGATTCATCAGGAGCTGATGAGGCAAGAACCGAGTTTCCAAGAGAGGATGGCTCATCCTGGCTTGAAAACATTCTGGGAAGGAAGAGAAGAAAGCCCTCATATTAGCTGGACTTAACAGAGCTAAAAAGCGTCTATCAAGACACACCAGACAAGCAGCTAAAGAATCAGATTCGCATTGAGAAGAATGCAGATGGAGAAATCATTCTTGAGACTGCAACACCTCCAGAAAATAGAAGTGCTAATGATGTCGAGGTTGATGACTTCATAGTTGTCAAAGCTAACCTTGGCAGAAGTACTCGCCATACAGATGTCAATCTCTTTGAGGTTACAGCGGATAGCTTGAAGGAAAGGGTGTTGAGAGATGGAGAAGACAAGGCAGCTCTCAAAGCTGAAGTTTGACAGTTGCGGCAATATATTTCCAACCTTTTCCATGGCACTTCACAGGTTGATTTGCTTCTTCCACCGAGTCTTGGATCACCAGCCGATCAACGGCATTTCAGTAAGTTGGTCCTCTATGGGAGGCACATGGACAGTTGGGTAGAAGAATTTGTGACCAAAGGGAGAGTTGTACTTGCAGAGTTTTATCAGTTGAAGTACAACGATCATGATTTACGCCAAGGCATACAGGGGTCGCAGCAGATCATGGTAGAAAATAGACCGGTGTTTGAGATCATTATCTTTGACTTGAAGATTGCACTTGATACTATTGATTCAGCTGAAGATAAGAAGAGAGTTTCTACTTGGAAAGCACAATATCTTTTCACAGTAAAAACTTATGACAGTATGATTTCAGAGTTAACAGAATGGAAAGAAAAGGTAATCGGCATCCTCAAGTTCGTCAGATCCTTTGTCTCTCAGATCTCGTGTTCATATGAGAAAGAAGATGGTACCCTGTATGACCTCGGGGAATTGCAAGCAGAGTTCCAGACTCTCGTCCGCAACAACTTTAATGATGATATCAATGCCGGCAAGATGAGTCGTCTTGCCGCAATGTCAGTGAAATTTGACAAGGCTACGGGTGAAGTTCACGAATTTCTTCAGATGGTTGCCAATGGTGAAGAAATGTTAGAGAATCAGAATATTGTTCTAGAGAGTATCAGTGTTCCTGGCAGAGATGCGGTCACTCACTTTTTAGAAGATATTGTTTCCCAGAATATCGACAGATGACATCACCAAAAAGCTAGAATATTGATGAGGATGCATTCCAAAATAAAGCAGCTTTAAAACATATGCTTTTTGTTTTAAAGCATGTGCTTTCATCCTAAACTCATCCATTCTATATTTAGAAAGAAAGCACCTTGTGATAGTTGGAATCTTTTTGCTTTAAAGCATTTGTTTATTATATCTTTGTCTTAGAATAGTAATAAAGCTTGCGAGTTGGCAAGTTAGGGTTAATCAAGGAGATTTTTGGGTTCCCTACTCCTTTGATTTTAGTATAAATAAGGGCATCCTTGCCCATTGTTGGTAATGGTAGTTGTGATAGCAAATTTGTTGTGCCTATTCTAGCCTGCAAACATTGTTATTCCCAATGTCTGTTCAATCTGTGTTCATTGTAAGGAATGACTTTTGTGATAACAAATTTGTTGTGCCTATTCTAGCCTGCAAACATTGTTATTTCAGGTGTTTGTTCACTTTGTGTTCAGTGTTCTCCAGTGTTTGATCGCTTACTGTATGCCTACCTTTTGCTGCAGTCTTGTTGTCCTGGAGTTGTATTAAACTTTCTGATATTGAATAGAAATCTCATGCCTACTTTGCTCTGATATTCTATATCGATTCATCAAGTTTTCGTTGTTAGATGTGTAGCTTCTGTGGCTTTCATTTTCAGCTTTCATCATTAAAGTACTCTTAGTCTTGTGGTGTAAATCTGGAGGAAAACTACTTGAGTTTTTGTGTTAACAATCATTCCCCGTTCACTTTCAACTTCCTTTGCTCTGAATTTACTCAGGAGGTTGAAAGCGTCATTAGTCTATGCTAGTTGTAGTAGAAGTTTTATTAAAAAGGAAAAAACCTCTTCTGCAGCGTTTAGAGTTCTATAACCTTGTGCTCTGCAGCTGAGAATCAAAAAGAAGATAGGCGAAGTTTCATTCAAGTTATCTTTTTAGCGAACATCAGCAAGCAAGGGAACTCCCCCTTCCAATAGGAGAGCAGTTTATCTGTGCATAGCTGTCCATTTCCAAATCGCATACCAGAGGTGCGAATTGAAACGCCAACAGTTTTCTGGCGCCCACTGTGGGGCACGAGGCATAAAACTTCAAGCAAGCTTAGGCTTATGACACGGTAATGACTCTCTGGCGTCCTTCTACTCCAGTTCAACAACCAAATCTTACACCACCTGTTATTCAACCAAATCTTGTACGAGTAAAAGGAGAGCAAACAAACATCATTAGCAGCATTAGAAGTTTCATATTTGCGCAAAAGGAAAGTCCTGATCAATGGAGAAATGTAGTTGCTGTCCTTGACGAAGAAGAACACAAAGCAGATCTTGCAGCAGGAAGACCAGTACTACCACCTCTTGTGTGGCAATAGATAATCCTGGCTCACAGGGTTTATTCAAGAAAAGGAAAAGACGGTGCTACGGATCCTTTCTTTCAAGATCTTAATTCTGCAAAAGTTGGAGAAGCATCCAACATAGCTCGAGAAATTCAGATAGTTCCTGAAGTCAAGTAGGAAGAATTACAAGAAGAACCAGTAATCCAGCCTAGAGCAATGGGTGATGCAAATAACAACAATCACAATTATCTAAATCAAAGGCGACCGCCACCATTGCCTTGGGGTAATAACATTAGACCTTTAGCCCTACAAGCACATCATGATTTACCAAAGGGGTCAAGGAAGCACTTTCCTCGGTTCCATGGCGATGAAACTCAACATCCTGATGAACACATCTCTGCATTCACAATAGCTTGCACTGTTTTGCATGTATCACATGAAGATGTTGCCGTGCGTCTCTTCGTTGAGACTCTCACGGGAAATGCTGCTGATTGATTCAATCATCTGGAACCAGGAATCATTACAAGTTGGGCAACTATGAGTGAGAAATTCTTGGCAAGGTTCAAGCCTACCGAAGATGGTCATAGATTGTTCGCCCAACTCTCAAATTCAAAGATGGAAAACAATGAACCAATGAGGGAGTTTGTGGCAAGGTTTAATCGCCTAGTTACACGTCTTTCTCATACTCTTAATCCATCTCCGCAAATTCTGTTGAGCAGTTTCATTAACGCTCTCCCTTATGAGATAGCCTTCTTTTTGAGATCGGCTAATGAAACAGAATTATCCAATGCACAAGAAAATGCCATCAAGTTAGAGGACGACATAATTACCTCTAGCAAGATGAAAACGGATTCAATCAGGCCTCTAGTTCAGAGCTCTGCAGATCCACTGCTGCATAAGGTAGCAAATGAAGTGACTATCATGAAGAGACAGTTGCCTACTCAGGGGCAACCCGCGCAACAACAATACCAACCACAGCAACAGTATCAGCCTCAGCAACCATATCAGCCTAAGAGGAACAATTTTTAGCCTTTCAATAACTATAGGCCCAAGTTGCCAGCACCACCACCAAGGCAAGCAGTCGATGCTACTCAAAATGCAGTGTTTTGTTCCTTTCATGAGACTGATGCACATACTGGAGCCACGTGTCCTAAAAATTTAAGGATGAATCAAATCATGGGATATGCCGATGCTGCACCTATTTCAAACATTGTTCCTTCCCCAAGTGCGAATGTTGTCTTACCACAGACGGACAACTTCGCTGGCGACTCTACCACGAGATACTTCCAGAATGAACCCGTTATAATGAAGGAAGAACAAGATGATTTTTGTCAATATTCTCTTGCAGTGAATCATGAAAATATTTCAACTCCTGTGTTTACACGTACTCAACATTTTAAGGCACAGAAGGAAGGAGAGGATAGACAAAGACCAAAAGAAAAGGAAAAGGAAGTGGCTTCCACTTCCAATGCTCAGCCATCACGTGAAAGTGTTCAAACTACTCAAAATTTATCTTCAACAAATTTTGATATAGTAGATTCTATGATGAAGACAAAGGTGCAGATTTCTCAGCTAGAGTATCTTCAAGACCATCCAGATCAGCTAGATAGAATTGTCAAGTATGTCAAGAAAGATACTGTCATGCAGCCCACATTGCTAGAATCTTCTGTTCTAGAAGGAGAGAAGCCAAAGCCCTTCTATATTTCTCTGTATATAGGAGGTTATAAATTGAGCAATTGTATCATTGATTCAGGAGCCTCAGACAACGTCATGCCTTTGCAGGTAATGAACGCTTTGGGACTCTCGTGCACCAAAACACATGACAAGTGTTATCCGCTTGAGTCTAAATCAGTGCCATTGGTTGGACAATTGAAGGATGCTCAAGTTCGATTAGCGGCTTGCCCAGAGAAGAAAATAATGATGACTATCTTGGTAGCTGACATTCCAGCTAGCTATGGGATGCTGCTAAGTAGAAGTTTCTGCAAAGATCTTGGAGGGGAAATACAATTGGATTGGTCATCTGCAACCATTCCTTTAAAGAAAGGTAATTTCAAATTGGAACCAGAAACCAAGTCACGGTTCACGGTGGTGAAATCTCAGGATCCTCAAGCACAAGTGCTATACCAAGAAATGGGTCTTGGTACATATGTTATGCTATCTAAAATAACTGAAGAAAATCAGGAAGTTGTTTGTGCGGTTGACAAATCAGAGGAGGAATCTGAAGAAATGTTCAACTTACAAACCTTCTTTGGTGAAGAAGAAGTACGACAATCTTCTCAAGAACGCAACAATGATGAATTAGATCTGTTTTTCTCGTCTTTTGAAGGCTGGTTTGAAGAACCTATGTCAAATATATCTAAGGGAGAGACTCAAAAAGTTCTACAAGCAGAACAAGAGCATGACCTTCTTTTTGAAGATGATTTCTTCCTGGAAGAATTTTTTAGAACGGGAGATCATATAGAAGTTCCATTATCAGATCTAAATTGTTTTCAACATTAGTGGGAAAGTGATTCTTCAATGGAAGATACTGGAGACTTTCCTTTACAATATAGCCCATCTTCACCTGCATCTCGAGAATCTTTCATACATACTAGTGAAGAGGACGATGTTGAATCCATCTATGAACCTGTACAAGAAAAATACTTCACCGATACTATGCAACCAGTATGGAATACAACATATGAAGAGGTTGATGGTGAAGAGTTCATGGAATATTCAGTTTTGGTCACTAAAGAGGATGATATTGAAAAATCAGAGATTATTGACAAATGTCTTGTGAGATACGCCATGTGTGAGATTGATCAAGAAGGAGAAGAGGAAACATATGATTCAGATGAAGCTGTCTTTGATTCTACTCCTTTTACAGAGCAAGAAAGATACATGAATGCTGAAGAAGAAGTGATGATGGATATCCGCATTGAAGAAGAGTACTCTACAGAGGGTGATGAGATTCCAGGTAATGAATGGGAAAGTGAGCTATCAGGTGAAGATGTTCCAGAGTTTAAGCATTCAGATCTTGACGATTCATCAGATTTTGGAGAGTGGATGGACGAAAATACAACCAATGAAGAAGGCCCTGCAGCACTTGAAAAGTGGGCAACGACAGTTGTGGACCCTATAAGCCAGGAATCAGTGATGAGAGTCGTGTATGAGCAACTTCCACCTTTTCCAGAAGATGATGCATTGACTGAATACAAAGTTGCGTGTGTACAAGATATAAATGAAACTCATATTCAATATGTGGTGATGACCATTCCAACAGATGTACTTTGGCCACAAGACTTTCCTGTATATCTTCAGAAAGAAATTCTGTATCTCCACATATTGCAGAGGTTGCTTGCATTGGAGGAAGATGCTCCACCTGATCATTGGCATATCAATCAGTTTCTCAGGAACTTCTCATGGCCTGAACGTGAATACCCTCCTGAATCATGGCTCTTTGAGAGGATGTTGCAGAGAAAGAAAAGTTTTGTGCTACCAAGGCAATCTTCACAGCTAAAGAGAGATGGTTCTTACTTTTCTGAGTCGATTGACGGTTTCATGTGACAGTTCTAAACTCTTCTCATCCTCGCTGAGGAGAAAGAGCGTGTGAAACACTTTTTGTCCTCGTAATGTGTTTCCCCTTTCTGTGACGTGACTGTTATGTCGTAATGTTTTTCCCCTTTCCGTAATGTGACAGTTGTGTTTCTTGTGTGTTCTGGGAAGTTCCAACTTCCTAGGTGATTTCAGGAAGTCCGGTCTTAGGTCATGTAGGAAAAAGTCTTGTTCTAGGTGAATAGGAATGTAACCTGACTCTATTGCCCAATGGATAAGGCACTGGTCCAACTTGCAAAAGTCTAGAGATTCTTGGTTCTCCTATGTCGTAAGTATCCGCCATGGTCCCCAGATAGAGCCAGTTGTACCCAACCAAATTTTTTGCTTCATTAAGTCATTTTGAAACAAGTCTAGAAAAATTTTCGTCAAAAAGTCAAAAAAGCAAAATTTCTAAAAATAGAAATTTCTATTTTTAGAAATTTCTAAAAATAGACGTCGAGTTAGGTTTTCTGGGTTTCTTGAGATATGAATGTTGGCAAAACTTTCTAAAAATAGAAAGTTTCTAAAAATAGAATCTCCAAATCAGGGGTCGCGCTCGATTCTCATTGGTCGATTTTCCTTCACGATCGGCACAGTTCAGACGGAATCTTCAAACGACCAAGTTTTCTCTACTGGGTCATTTTTGCTTTTTCACAAGGTGAAGCATGAGCTCGAAAGTCATCAACACAGAAAAGTTCACTTGCCAAATCTCTTCGATGAGTTTCCAACGCTGTTTCAACGACGCAAAACTGATAAACGGCCGTCGACTCGATGATGCACGCAAAACGATGCAAGATGGATCCAAGGTGAATGGAAAAGTTGGAAAATCACAAAAATGGCTAAGTCTGGTGAAACTGGGCACCCCAGGAGGCTTGGGATGCCCATCCTCTCTTGTGTTAGTTTTTTTTCACATTTTTTGAGAAACGTCGAAAATGCTTCCGTCAGCGCCTTTCCAGTTGGTCAAACTTGGTCAAACTTGGTCAAAAGTCAGTCAAAGCTAGGATTTCATCACAGATATGTTCAAACTACTCAGATCACCCTCCGTCACACCTCGATAGTCGTCAAAACGACCGAAATCGAAGATCGAACATGAGCAATCGGCACGAAAATCGAGAAAAGGTACAAAATTGACAATTTTTGAAAAAATGGCTAAGTGTTGACAAACTGGGTGCCCCTGGAGGCTTGGGGCGCCCATCCTCACCAGTGTTAGTTTATTTTTCATGTTTTTCTCAAAAAACGCAAATCTCCTTTCGTCAGCCCGCTCTGGTTCAGTGTTGATCAGTTTGACACGTTTTTTGAGGCAAACGGAAGGTACAATCGGCTCAGTTTTCATCAGGCTTGCATATTCACCAGATCATTAGACTTATTTTCATCCCAGTTGTTAGAAATTGACAGCCAAACAGGGGTCCTGTGCCTCCGGAACGCGCACGCAAACCAAAAAATTGAAAAAGTTAAAAAAATAAAAAAATGGCTAAGTGTTGGGAAACTGGACGCCCCAGGAGGCTTGGGGCGTCCATCTTGAGCAATGTTAGAATATTTTTGTGTTTTCAGTGTTTTCCGACATGCCTTGTTACCAATCTTCGCCGGTTGGCAATTTCCGGGAGGTCAAACTTGGTCAAACGATGTCAGATCGTCGAACGGAGACAAGGGATGGAATCTCAGCTGATCAATCTTCAAAATGTCAGGATCAGTTAGCTTTTTCAGTTCATGATGACATTTTTCCACCTTGTCAAAGTCTGAGACAGGCCATATTTGAGTAAAAACAAGTGTTGAAGTGTCGAAAATGAAGAAATTTTGTTAACACTTCTTCCAACTCGCGCATTCGATGACATCATCAAAGAAAATATTTTTTGTCATCTTGCACATGAAGCCATAGGCTCCTACAAAATAGGGATTCTTCCTATTCGAAGACTTCCACTTGGATTTATGTTTTAAAAGATGCTTTCTTCTTAGATGAGGATGAAGTTTTCTTCTCACACAAGTAAAGCTGCTTTTTCGACCAAAGATTTATAAAGACAAGCTTTGGGCTTCTTTATTTCATTATCTTTTGCAGGTTGCATCTAGAGGAAAGATTTTATTTTTCTTTCAACGAAGATTCGAAGACCCAAACTAGGTGCTTTTTCAGTTTTCTTCATAGATTCGGGTTGAGGAAGAAGAGAGGCTTGCTTTTTTAGGGTCCTTGTTTCAAGGAGATCATTTTTCAGAAATCCGACCAAAGCTTTTTTAGTTTTCGTCGAGATGGGTCCATCCAGATTATCATTCTCTTGAAGATTAGGAGTTGTGCTTTTTTTTTAGAAATTGCTTTGTTCCTGCTTTTTCGAGAAAATCTCCGCTTTTTGAAAATCCGACAATCTGGGTTGCTTAGAAACGGAATTATCTACAAAACCCATGTGCCAGTTTTTTTAGCTCACACTCTGCTTTTTCTAAAAATTAGCAAATAATTTTCAGCCATTTGTTCAATACTTTTTCCAACATAGGCGTGTTCACAGTTGATTTTCAAATCTTCCAATATGTAGTACTCTCCAACACAATTCAGGCACAAAACAACATTGGTTCATGATTACCTAAAAACTTGTGAAACAGACTTGCATAAAGTACTTCCAGTAATTAATTTACACTCCTTGGAGGATGCAGGAAATAATGCCATCAGGAATCTTAGACACTCCGATTTGCTTGCAACGGCATCCTTTCCTATCACCGTGCAAAGTATCGAGTTTGTGATTGCTTATGTGACGCATTACAACTTGGTCACAAGAGAAATTCAGTCGGGTGATGGACGTGTGCTCTGCAGCTTGAGGCCAAACGACATTGAAAAGTGCTTTACAATACCTATTTGGAGAGAGAACTTAACTGTTTCACTTGAAGAATGCAAGAGGGTTTGGAATAATGATAAGGAAAAATACAGAAAAAAGATTGGTCAGAGGTGGTTGAAAGAAAAGTAGAATATTATGCCAAAGAACGTTGGACATGGAGAATTCAAGGAGGAGCATGCAATAATGATTACTCTACTAAGTCGTATCACGGGTCAAGCAGATGCAAACAAATTTCAGCCTTGGATGTTTTACATCATGTCCCAGATTGTTGACGGAATCGAATTCTATGATTGGTCGGCACTAATCAGTGATTGTCTCCACCAAGAAATAATTGATTTTCAAAGGGCTCATGAATTCCATATGATATCATACCTTGTGTATTTGATGGCTTTTCAGGGTCAATTCAGAGGTTTGAATGTTGTTGGAACTCTAGGTACTCAGCATGTGTATCATCATTTCCCGCAGTTAGAGATCTCTCAAGCTGAACGACATTATAGGCAGGTGAGTGATGCATTCTTGATGCATGCAGTGCGAGACATGGACAAGGAGTTGCATATACGGTTTTCTGTAGAGCCTAGAATAGCAATGGTAGAATGGGTTGATTGGTTTATCCAATTTCCTACTTTTTCCTACATCAGAGTATATGGCTTCTCAGGAGAGCCAGCCATGTTGCCGCGATATCCTACAGATGAAATAGCATTTATGGAATTTTTGAGGCAAGCTTATCAAGTGCATACATTTTTGCGTAGCAGACGCAAGACTGCCTTCAATTTTCCACTTGGGATGAGTATTTACAGATGTAGATCTGAAGCAGATGCCAAGGCAATCAGTAATGAATCATCCAGATATGGTCTTAAGTTTTTCGACAGGAGATCTTCATATGATCCCCATGGTGTTTATGCATCACATCTTGGTCAGAATTGTACACACAAGTTTGCAGTTGAAGACTTCTGGGCCAATTGTGCTGATGAGTATGAAGTGCAAAGACACAGTTACAACAGGTTCACTCTTCAGCAAAAGTCTGATATCCTATCAGAAGACATAGAGGGTTTGACAGAGAGTGGTGAAGTTCTACTTCCCACGTATTTCAGGGACCAAATTGAGCAACAACCATTGCCGCCAGTTAACTGGTCAGTAAAAGAGAGTACTTCCATTGAGGAGAGAACAAGTCGAGTGGTTAAAAGAATGCAGATGGAGAAATCATTCTTGAGACTGCAACACCTCCAGAAAATAGAAGTGCTAATGATGTCAAGGTTGATGACTTCACAGTTGTCAAAGCTAACCTTGGCAAAAGTACTCGCCATACAGATGTCAATCTCTTTGAGGTTACAGTGGATAGCTTGAAGGAAAGGGTGTTGAGAGATGGAGAAGACAAGGCAGCTCTCAAAGCTGAAGTTCGACAGTTGCGGCAATATATTTCCAACCTTTTCCATGGCACTTCATAGGTTGATTTGCTTCTTCCACCGAGTCTTGGATCACCAGCCGATGAGCGGCATTTCAGTAAGTTGGTCCTCTATGGGAGGCACATGGACAGTTGGGTAGAAGAATTTGTGACCAAAGGGAGAGTTGTACTTGCAGAGCTTTATCAGTTGAAGTACAACGCTCATGATTTATGCCAAGGCATACAGGGGTCGCAGCAGATCATGGCAGAAAATAGATTGGTGTTTGAGATCATTATCTTTGACTTGAAGATTGCACTTGATACTATTGATTCAGCTGAAGATAAGAAGAGAGTTTCTACTTGGAAAGCACAATATCTTTTCACAGTAAAAACTTATGACAGTATGATTTCAGAGTTGACAGAATGGAAAGAAAAGGTAATCGGCATCCTCAAGTTCGTCAGATCCTTTGTTTCTTAGATCTCGTGTTCATATGAGAAAGAAGATGGTACCCTGTATGACCTCGGGGAAGTGCAAGCAGAGTTCCAGACTCTCGTCCGCAACAACTTTAATGATGATATCAATGCTGGCAAGATGAGTCGTCTTGCCGCAATGTCAGTGAAATTTGACAAGGCTACGGGTGAAGTTCACGAATTTCTTCAGATGGTTGCCAATGGTGAAGAAATGTTAGAGAATCAGAATATTGTTCTAGAGAGTATTAGTGTTCCTGGCAGAGATGCGGTCACTCACTTTTTAGAAGATATTGTTTCCCAGAATATCGACGGATGACATCACCAAAAAGCTAGAATGTTGATGAGGATGCATTCCAAAATAAAGCAGCTTTAAAACATATGCTTTTTGTTTTAAAGCATGTGCTTTCATCCTAAGCTCATCCATTCTATATTTAGAAAGAAAGCACCTTGTGATAGTTGGAATCTTTTTGCTTTAAAGCATTTGTTTATTGTATATTTGTCTTAGAATAGTAATAAAGCTTGCGAGTTGGCAAGTTAGGGTTAATCAAGGAGATTTTAGGGTTCCTTACTCCATTGATTTTAGTATAAATAAGGGCATCCTTGCCCATTGTTGGTAATGGTAGTTGTGATAGCAAATTTGTTGTGCCTATTCTAGCCTGCAAACATTGTTAATCCCAGTGTCTGTTCAATCTGTGTTCATTGTAAGGAATGACTTTTGTGATAACAAATTTGTTGTGCCTATTCTAGCCTGCAAACATTGTTATTTCAAGTGTTTGTTCACTTTGTGTTCAGTGTTCTCCGGTGTTTGATCACTTACTATATGCCTACCTTTTGCTGCAGTCTTGCTGTCCTGGAGTTGTATTAAACTTTCTGATATTGAATAGAAATCTCATGCCTACTTTGCTCTAATATTCTATATCGATTCATCAAGTTTTCGTCGTCAGATGTGTAGCTTCTGTGGCTTTCATTTTCAGCTTTCATCATTAAAGTACTCTTAGTCTTGTGGTGTAAATCTGGAGGAAAACTACTTGAGTTTTTGTGTTAACAATCATTCCCTGTTCACTTTCAACTTCCTTTGCTCTGAATTTACTCAGGAGGTTGAAAGCGTCATTAGTATATGCTAGTTGTAGTAGAAGTTTTATTAAAAAGGAAAAAACCTCTTCTGCAGCGTTTAGAGTTCTATAACCTTGTGCTCTACAGCTGAGAATCAAAAAGAAGATAGGCGAAGTTTCATTCAAGTTATCTTTTCAGCGAACATCAGCAAGAAAAGGAACTCCCCCTTCCAATAGGAGAGCAGTTTATCTGTGCATAGCTGTCCGTTTCCAAATTGCATACCAGAGGTGCGAATTGAAATGCCAACACACTTTTCATTACATAAAGGATAACTTAGCCAAAGTGAGTTAAAAAGATAGGGTATGCAATTTTCACGATTACATTTCACCCCCACTTTGACTTGCATGTGAACTACCATGAAGAAGCATGTCAAAGTAAAATCAAGTAACAAACATAAAAAGTAAATATTTAGACACTCATAACAAAGGATACAATTATAGATGTAGATGTCACTTCAGTATGTAGATGTCACTTCAGTACATGCTCCCTTACAATGAATGATCCATCTAGAGACTTGAAAACACAAAATATTCCAATGCGTAACATCTATAAATTGTTCAAAATAATCCTAAAACATAACTACTAACTATTTGCAAAAAAGTAAAAGTATATTGCATGTAGACTACTAACATGATATTGCATAAACAACTAAAATTATACTGTACTTGGAAACTATAGGATGCCACCAAGAACCAACTAATACAATGTTGGCTAATGACAATTGGTATGGTTCTACACAAGTAGCTATAACAATAAATAGGCCTATGATAGTCCATGTGACCAACTTTAAGATAATGGCATTAGTAACCTTGCATGCCCTCTGATTAGTTGCATGTATAAAATGAAATAAGGTTGGAGACAAGGAGAAAATATATCCCCTTAATCAAGCATATAAAGATATCATTATGTTACAACCATGAATAATGATAAGAGGCAAGATGCCCCTATTGTTGCCCCCACTTAGAGACAAAGAAAATGCCCAAAACCTATGCATGCAAGATAAGGATCCTATAAGCACAAATAAATGTGAGATGTCATTATGATAAGTGTTAAGCAACAATAAATTCATTATAATCATGTTAGCATAAGATATAGGCATGAGTAACATAAACATGAGAAACTTAGATTAGTATAAGATTACAAGATGTAAGCATTGTGATCATTGGAGATCTTATAAGCATCATGGAAAATATTATTGCTAGTAAAATTTGTGATCAAAATATTAATCATAATCAGATAAACAGAAGAATAAATGCATTATTGATGTGCGACTGAAGGAGAAAGAGAAGAAGTTGTTGATGTTGTATAGATTCTTCTTGAAGTCATATTTGTGACAGTGATCAAGTATAGAGTGTGCCTAACTGATCAGATCTTTAGAAGAAAGTGTGAAGAGATAGAAGTGCAATCATCAAAAGTGTGAGTTTCAATGTCAATTTTCAAACAGTAGAAAGACCGTCATACTGTAACCTTTTGTAAGTGTGTTCTCATTTCAGGGAGTAGTAGCTTCCTTGTGAGTGACCCTAAAATAAAGTCTTTAGGGAGTAGAAGCTTCCTTGGGAGTGACCCTAAAATAGAGTCTTTAGGGAATAGAAGGTTCCTTGGGAGTGACCCTAAATCAAAGTTACTTAGGGAGTAGCAGCTTCCTTGGGTTATAGCCCCTAAAACAAAGTTATTATTTGAGCTTCATATATTGTGAGTTAATCATCACCGTGGTTTTTTCCTTCTAGGGTTTTCCACGTATATCTGGTGTTATCTGTTGATGTACATTGTGTTAATCTTTCATGTTCATGTTTATGCTGTAATGATTAAGTTTTGATCTGCTCTAGAAAAGTTGAAGTTGTTAAAATTGAAGATTGTTTAGATACTGATTCACCCCCCTCTCAGTATCCTGGTGTGTTCAACATTATTTTGAAAAGTTTTAGTTGAACGGTGAACCTGATAAACTTCAAATTTTGATTGTAACGCATGATGTTTTCTTTCTTCCTATTGGAGATACTTTCAGCTTTATTTCTATTTTAAAATGCTTCATCTATTTGTGCATGATGAACTTTGATAACTGTTAAATGACAAAATTATACTAACGGAAGTCATACTTTGTTGATGATATTGAATATGCATGTGCATGTTATGACCTTGTTTAAAACCCCATTTGCATCGGGATGATGCAAAGACTTAGGGGGAAGGATGTCACTATTCTCATTTTAAGTTCAAATTGATATAATATGTGATCATGAGTTCTCTCCTTCATTTTTGATACACATAGCATTTTGATGTGTAACTTGAGAAGTTTTATTTGTTCCTTCAAATCATTTTTTTTTAATACTAATTAGGAAAACTAGAAATACTTACCTAAATTGCAATTATTTTACCATAAATAATTGATAATTATAATATTTGAATGTTATTTCATTTGACCTACTTTTGAAATTAAATATAATTTGTTTAATTTGTTTTTTATGCCTTTATTTTTAAATACTTTACTCATTGTATAAATCTTAGGGTGTTAATTTCTTAATTATTGTCATTATTTAAAAAATGGGATATATCCAAAAAGGAATAGTCTTATGCATAAATTTATTTCTTCCTCCTCGTATAAAAAAACTGAGCAATTTACATGGCAAGATAATGGGGAGAGGACCTGTGTCTTGATGCTTAAATGTGACAATTGAGGGTAAAGGGATAGGTAGTATTGAGCTACGTGGAAGCTTCCCCGGGAGGGGAGAAAAAAATTCAGATTTTTTTTACGAAGATCCACCATTATTCCACTACCTGGGAACCATGTTTTTTCCTGCACGGTATTATAAAGGATTAACACTGTATAAGAAGGGAAGGAAAAGGAGTTATAGAGGGTACAAAGAACAAGAAAAGTAAAATACAAAGAGGCATAGAGTGGATGCAAAGAGACACGGGAAGAAGAATAAAAAGGATAGAGAGAGAAGATTTTTGGTAGCCACAGGAAGTAGGAGAGATAAACAGTAAGTGGGACTTGGCTTTTAAAGCACCAAATTTTTCTTCTCTTAACACTCCACCAGGTATGCATTTTTATTCTGCCTCCATCATAGTTTAGACAATTGCAATTAATCCTCGTATGCTTCTGTGTAAGTTGAAGTACAATATGGTTTATTTTCGGGGTAAAATGTATACAAGTTTTGTTTCATCTACCTCTGCATATTAATCTTGTCCATTGTAATTGAAATTTTTTGTTGATATAACCCTGAGGCCTTGCTCACAACACCCTACTATTCCATTTAGAAATCCTAAAACCAAAACTCAATACTGAGTCAACATTAGCGAAAAACTCCACTAAGTCTGTCAGCAAATTCCACCTGTGTATGGAAAACTCACCCTGGAGGTATTCTGTCAATAACATACATCCACAAAAATAAGAAATTACATTTTAATTTGTCAATTACATCAGAGGACATTGAATGAATGATCATGAACTTACGTTTTCTTTTCTTTACATATGTATTGTTGTAGAAAAACTATATATATACATATATAATAATGAAGATTTTGATAAATTATAAGGCTCTTATAGAGCCTAGCGCCTGGCATGGGACGCCCAGCCATAGAGGTCGCCCTCTATGCTGGTAGCGCTCAGTAGGGGAAGGCGTGTCGTATAGGCTGCCTCTCCCCTCCCAAATTTTGTAATATATATAATGAAAACAAGAAAACATTTTTTTTTACCTAATCTCCCAAGTTAAAAAAAGGAACAAAGGAGGCATTATAATTAAAACCAGGAATTTATACCTCCTTATAATTTATTTTTTTTTGCTTGCCTATGTGTCTTCAATTTTTTCACCTTCTGTGAATGGTTTACTCTGCATTGCTGAAATTTCCTTGGATTTTACGGGCATGTGAAGGTTTTGGTAAAAAATAGAATATACCTAGATTGTAGGAATAGACAGAAAAATCAAGTAGTTAACTGGTAAAAGAAAATGGGAAGATTTGTTTTTTTATACTCTCATATTTCATTTAAATTCTGAATATTATTCTGACATAAAATTAGAAATAAGAGAATTTTTCTTTTCCTCGTTAATTTCTTACCTTAATGCCTAAAGAATTAACTTATGACAAAAAAAAAGGGCTATGGACTTTTGCATTTATTAAGTTAGCAGTAATATCCAATCTTCCCTCATAATTTTAGTTAATTAATTTACATAGACTACCAGAATAACAATGGTAATGCTTAAAATTCCTACTTTCATTAAGATATGTTCCACTCGGTACATCACTGATGTAAACTCTTGTTAATTATATATAATCTACCTAGCTCATCTTACGTAATTTTAGCTCAATTGAAATTGCTAAATAAAAAATCATCTTTTATACATTGTGTTTAGAAATATTGTGAAGATATCTTTTGCATATGGGTATTATGTTTAATATTTGATTATATTCATGATTCTAAGTGTTTATAACCAATACGTGGCATGCATGAAAAAGATTTATTAAAGTGTATTTTTGAAAACCAATCCTTAGTGTTCCATGAGTAAGAAGTTCATATGTTAACAAAAGTTAGGTATTGAGTAGGATTTGGACCTTGAGAGTTCTATAGAACACTTCTTAGAGTAGGACTACCCCTTAAGAATGAATATGGAGCCTCTCTACCTTTGTATACTTAGATTTATTTATTTATTTATTTGTAAATAGTAATGGATAATATGTTAAACTCTATTTATCTTACTTATGGAAATAGTGGAAAGATATCCTTTTTCACTTGTAGATTAGGGAAAGGAGTAAGATTTACAAATAATGTGATGAGAACTGAAATTTGAACGTGATAATAGTAAAGGTTTGGGAACTTAATGGGGATAGGGGTATGAAGCTAATGTACTCTTTTGTTTAACATTAGTTCATGGCATAGTGAATTTCATGCAATGCATAGTTGGAAGATATTATGTTGAGTTGCTAATGTTGTTGTACCCTTGAAATAATAAAATATTGTCTTACCCACTTGTCTCCAATTTAAAACCACATGAATATTGTTGTTCAAATAAGAACATGATAGACCCTTGTTTGAGATAAGCAGTATGTCGTATGCTCTCACCTCACCTATACAGATCTTGGTGATCAGAAAACAAGGCTAATTCTCAACATAAGTCTAATTTAGGAATAACCTTAAAAGATACTAGCAAAAATAAACCAAGCCAAACAAGAAACCCTATTTTCTATATGCTCTCATCTCGCCTACATGGATCTTGGTGATCAGAAAGAAATAGGTGATCTTCGTAGGAACTTAGTCACCGGGAAACAGAACTTGACTTGTAAGAACAAGTTTATTGTCTTGAGTAGGCACGATATAGGAATTCAGGAAACTATAGCTTAAATAATAGACACCCCTTTTAGATGTTTACGATAGTGAATTAATGACCGTCCCTATTCACCTGAGTGGGTGGCAGCCAGCAAAGAATTGTCTGGGGCGGGATAAACCCTAGAAAGTGTTGCGTACCCACTCACAGTTGCATGAAACATAGTGCAAAATAGAACTACATACTTGTCGTACTTAATATTTTGAATCCTATATGTACCTTGATCTCGTGGATACAAGGTATGTAGGCAGTCTGGAAGGTGAAGTATGCCTCCAGTACTCAGGTACTCATGATATAGGGTGGCTATATAATCAACTTCGTAATTCCAAAAATATAAACATAAGAAGATTAAATTAGATAAAACCAAAATTCTCTAGTACTTAGAAGAATCCTCAAGAGGATTGATCTTGTACCTGGCCGGCTGTCGAAATCTAAGGGAGGGTAGAAGATCCGTAGATACCTTAACCAAATGAACTTAAGGAGATTCCTTGGTACAATACGTGGGCACATTATATAATTTCTTGTAAGTGACTCAAGATCTGGATTGATCTCGATGAGTCTAAGTCTCTGGCCAGAGCAAATTAAATGATTCTTGTCCTTATAAGCCTATATGGCTATTGACTTATCTATCTTGTATTAGATAGAATGTTGGTCCATTTGACCAGTATAGGCACGTAAGGCCATTGTTTAACCTACCCCGTATGGGGTGGAGGTTTGGTTCGTAGACTTTGTTCCTTTTGAACAGTATGCCCAAAGGACAAAAGAGCCTGGATTGGCTATATCTTGAATAGTCCCATTTGGACACCTTAGCTAGAATTGGCTACATGTTATTTCCTGAGTACTCAGACTAAATTTTAAACCAATAAACAAATGCTAAGAACTAGATACATAGAAAAATGAATGAGAGTTCTTATCAAGAACCAAAGTTAGATCACACCTAAAGAAAGATAAAGAAAAACAATTTCCCCTAAGGTCCTAACCCGGTCCTTACATTAAGTCTTGGTGGAAATATAGACCTATTAAAGTTCCTCTAATTGTTCCTATTGAAATTCCCCCTATTATTGTTTCCATTCTAACCATTTATTGGATTTTGATTCGGTGGTGGCCTCCTTTCTAAGAAGTTGGTTCTTTGGTTTTTAAAGTTTTGATTCCCCTTAAATTATTGTTTTCTTTTGAAAGAGTGGTTCCTATTATTGTTGAATTTGTGCCTTGCTATTGCTAGGGCCTGTAGTTTCCTTTCCTATTTTAGGGAGTTTTCTAGTACCTCATTCATACTTTCAAGGCCATGCATATCCACTTCTACCCCTATATTAGCATTTAGTCCTAGTATGAATTTCCTAGTTTGACTCTTTTTCATCACTTTGGTATATTGGTACGCATTTTAGCAATTTAGCAAACCTATCCTAATATTGTTGCACTGTTAAAGATCCTTGTCAAAGGTTGTGGAACTCTATCATCTTTTCATCAAAGAATAGGAACTCTATCATCTTTTCATCAAAGAATAGTTGTGGTAACCACCTCTTGTGGAAATGATGAACAAATTGCTCCTATGTTGTATTTTCCTTAGTATATCCATTTTGTTATTTAACATTTGTCCACCAACTTGTAGCTTCACCCATTAATTGATAAGATCCCCATAATGCTTTGGTCATTTCATTGTAGTCCCTTAGTTCAAAGTACTTTTCCATTTCATTCAACCAATTTTCAACACCTTCTCCTAATTGTTTTCCATCAAACTTGGGAGATGTAATCTTTTTCAAGTCCTTAGAAAGTTCCATGATGGAAAAATGTTTCCTAGGTACGTCCATGTTCCTTGCATTTTTAAGTGGATTGGCCCCTCCAGGAGGATTTTCAAATTCAGGTTCCACTATGTTCTCAATATTCAATTGCCTTGTTCTAAGATCTTCAACTATTTCTTCTAAGGAGTTTATTTTATCCCTCTATTCAGTTAGCAATTCAATTATTGCTTCTATCCTTGCCTCATTGTTCCCTTGTGTCTTTTGTTTCTCATTAGCATCTTTCTGTTTCCTTCGAGTGGTGCTAGCTTGGGTTGTTCTTTTCCTTGCCATTTATGTTTCTTGAAATCATAATTTTGTAATTAATACTGGCTCCAAGGTTTGTGTTCAAAATCTTAATTTTACTCTTTCATAATTAATTACATTCTTAATTTCTTTTAATTTTTGCAATTTGTGGTAGGCTCAAGTCCTAGCTTCCGAATCCTGCTCCAATACCACATTTAATGACTCAATCATTAATACCTAAAATAGTGTTATGGAGTAAAATGTGTACACTAGAATTTTACACCTAGTTTAGCACCTGGGTGGACCTAAACATTTAATTCTTGATCTTGATACACAAAACCTAGCAAATAACTATAAATCAGGGCTATAAACACTTAAAATGGCTTATCCCGAAAGTTATGGGGCTAAAGGACTAGGGAACCCAAGTGCCCTGGGCCCTCCTTTAGCCTGGACCTAAATTGATGGCATGTCAACTTTAAGCATCTCAAATGGTTTCTCAGGTCGGCCTCATTTGGTTTAATTCTCTAAAAATCAACAGAAATATATATAAGTAAGTTAGTTTATTCGTTTGAACATCTAAGCAATCTAGGCACTCTTGCACTCTTTCTTCTTCTCTCTCATGCTCTCTACTCTTCTCTAAAGTTCTCTATGTTGGATTATTGCTATGACACTAACTTCTTGTAGGTCCTGTGAAGATCTCTCTACTTCTATGGGATACACCAACTTCTTGAGTAAAGTTGTGACACCTCTTCAAGTAAGCTAGGGTTGCCATGCTCATTGTGACTCCTCTCCTTTATGCTTTCTTATAGCATTCCATTCTACTTCAAATTTGCCTCTGCCCTCCTAGGACATGCACTCTTTGAGATCTCATCATTGCTATTGTGGAGGTGGAAACACCATTCACGGAGCTTGACTTAAGAAAGCTCCTAAATAACACCCAACTATTTTCCTTCTTGTGTGTGTGCATGATGCATCCAAAAGAATCTACAGAAAATAAGTTACAAGAAGCAAGAGCATAGAAGGACTAAGACACAAGAAACTTCACATTCTGCTAAACCCTAATCAGGGTCTAGGGTGCCCAAGCACCCTAGTTCTTTCAGCTCCCAAATCTGGATCTAGGTTCTAATCTGCCCTCTAATCCTTGTTGTGGTGTTAGATTTATAATATATGTTTTCTATAGTCTTTTATGAGTAGATCTTTATCAACTAGGGTTTTGATATTTTTCCCTAGTTTACTTGGTTAGATTTGGTTGGATTTGGTTGACACTCCTCTATATAACAAAGGGACAAAACCCATGTAGTTTGGCTCTCTTTCTTGGGTAGAATCCAAGCTTGGTTTGTGTTCCAATGTTAATAGAAGAGGGTTTGACATAGTTAACCTTGTTAGGCTACATCACTCTTTTCTATCTAACATTTTGGTGAACCCAACTCTTCTTGCACTTTGGCATCCTTCTTACTTCAAATCTAAGTTATTTTCTACCCTAGATTTGATTTCATTTTTCATTTTGCATACCTACATAGCTAAATTGTGCATAGTTTCAAAACTAGGGTTTGCAAAAACCTTGCATTTCTAGGAAATCTAGCTAATCTCCAACCTAAGGTTTGTAGATTAGTGTGTTGTTTCAAATCTTGTTGCATTTTTGGGTTGATTAAAGGGATTTAATTTGTTTATACCTTATCATCCTTTTTGTTTTAGAACATTATTGCATCCTTGCATGTGAAATTTGGAAAATAAGCATTTCATTTGAGATCTTGAAAAAAGCATATTTGTTACCTTGTTTGCATTACATAAGGTTCGATCATCATAGTATGAATTAAGTTTATGATATTGCATAAGATCTGATTGATAGTACAGTAGTTAATAATTTCACAGTGTTGTAGCTTGCATTTAAAACTCTTATTTTCTAGGGTTTTGTCAAAAAAAATTAGAAAACCTAGTCAAATTTGAAGCCTAGGGTTTGTGAAGTAAATCCTTGTTGCAGATTTGGTTGTTAATTAGTGGTCAAATATGATTTTGTATTGTTGTAGCATTTCATAAATATGATTTGTGTTCAAAAATAATTCTTACATCGAGAAATTGTGGTTTAGAGAGTAAGCATTTAAGATCTAGAGTTTTGATTGTAAATCCTAGCTAGTCTTGCATTTAGTGCATCTTCACCAAAGCAAAGTTCTATAGATATTTGTTGCATTCAAGTGGATAGATTATTTAGGTATATGATGGCATATTATGGTGACTTAGCTTTGCCTACTTCACCCTATGCTTTGGATCCCTCTCCCAAAAATGAAGACATTTTGGCGCAAGAGGATGAGATCATTGACACATTCCTTAACATTACTTTACCTTCTCTTCATTTTAATCTCTCTTCTAAAGATGTAGAATTAGATGATGTTCAATATGCTACTTCTATTTATACCATAGTACATGAGGTTTCTATGGCTCATCCTATGGATCTTCCATCTTTGGTTGAATGTTCAAGTACCATGGATATCATTAAGGACGTGAATACCCTTGATCTTACTCCTTTGATTAAATGTTCAAGTATCTTGGATATCACTAACGATGTAAAGACCCTTGATATTTCTCCTTTGGTTGCATGTTCAAACCCCCTAGACATTACTAAAGATTCTGTTGTCATATTTTTCCCAACCCAAAATATTTCAGAATCCCTCCTATCAGAAAGATCCGATCAGAGAAAGCCTAAATAAAAGGAGGAAAAACCTCAAATCCTTCAAATTTCAAGGGATCCCCTTGCAAAAATCCCCAAAATTTTCTTTGGAGAATCCTTGCAGAAAACCCAAAAAAACCCAGAAAAATCTAGGCCATTGCCTTAGTTTTTGGGGCCCTTTTGGCCTTTATCGGTAAAAGTCCAAGTCCCTAAACTTTAAAAAAACCATAAAATGGCTAAGGCATGAAGGAGTGTTTTCTTCCTTTGGTTGGCAAATTTTGTATTTTATGAACTCTTCAAGAGTTCACTTTTCCCCAGGTTCACCAATTTGGGATTTTGCTGACAAAGGGCCAAGGCGCAAGTTTTCTCAGATTCGGCTAAGGCAAGGCAAAAAGAAAGGTTTGTAAAAGTTGGCGAAGTAAAGAAGTAAAATGTTGCCTTTGTCGGCAAACTTTTGGTTCGATGAACCAAAATTTTGTCGATTGGCAACTTTGCCAACAAGGTGAAGGAGTAGTCAAGGGCCGATGAGGGGAATTTTGGCTAAGACATGGTAAGTTTGAGATTCTGCAAGTTCACCAACAGGCAATTTTACCGGCAACACAAAAAGGCAGAGTGAAGACATCGGCAAAAAAGTGGTTCGACAAAATAGAATTTTGCCAACAAGGGGAAATTAGTTCACTTGGGGTAGCTTTTGTCGATAAGACATGAAAATGGCTAAGGCAAAGGAAAAAGATAGCCTTATTAGAAAGTCGGCCAAAGCACAAACTTTTCAAAAGTTTGGTTTTCTCAGAGTTCACCGACAGGGCGAAAGACCGATAAGGAAGAAGGTGAAGTGACAAAGTTTGACAAAAGTAACTTTTGCCAATAAAGCAAAAAGAAAGCTTGGTTTAAGGATTGAAGAATTTACTGATAAGGTAAGAAAATAGCTAAGGTAAGACAAACCGGCGAATCGGCAAAAGGAGAACTTGTTGGCTAGTTCAGTTTTCTTATGGTTCATTGACAAGGCGAAAAGCCGATAAAGGAGCTCGATAAGGAGCAAGCAAAGAGAAGTTTGGAAAATGGATTTTTTGCTGATAAAGAAGAAAAGTCGGCCAAAGGAGATAGTTCAAGGAAAGAAAAAATTGTCAATAAGGGCAAAATAAGCAAGCTTGGTTCGTGGAGATAGAACTTTGTCGATAAGGCAAAAGGGCAAGGCAAAAGGGTTCGAAATTTAGAGATTTTGCTGACATAGGAAAAAGATGATGAAGAATAGTTCGCCAAAGATAGATTTTGCTGGTAAGGCAAAATAGACACAACCAAGCAAAAGTCAATAAAATGGCATTTTTCCGATAAGGCAAAAGATAGCTAGAAATAGTTATGGAAATTGAAGGTTTGCCAATTGAAGGTAGAAGAAGCTGAAAGAAGAGATAGAGATAGTTTAGAAAATAGAGATTTTGTCAATGAGAAAAATAAAGAAGAAAATGAAAAAAGGGATGCTTCTCTCATGAAAAATAAGGGATTTGAAGTGTTGTAAAAGCTTGCAAGGACCCCAGCATTCAATTCCACAAGACAAGTTATTTGCAGGCATGTAGAACAGTGAAAATATTTAATGTTGTTATACATATGCTGCCACAAAATGGATTTGTAGGGACAAAACAAATTTGCAAGACCTTCCTCATAAATATGCCTAACACCCATTCATGCAAGCAATCTTCTTTTGCAAGCCGCATACCTGTCAGAAGCATGGGTTTCGTCCCAAATTAGCAGGTTTATGAGCCAGAAATTTAATGAAACATGGGCTTGTCCTGGGTTGATTGACCAGCTCCAGCGCCACTATTGTAGAGTGCTCAAAATTGTTATAAATACATCAGAAAGCAATGTATTTATGTTAGTTGTTCTTCTGGGCTATTGCAGGTTGGAGAATTCTTGTAACCAGGCCTCTGTAGTGCAATTACAAGAACCAATTGGATCTGATGGACTGTGCTCTTCTATTGAGCCTCTCATGTCTCCAATTGATAGTTCAACTATGAGTGTAATTGAATATTCTATGTTTGTTTCTTTTACATCATTCTCTCTTTTGTAATGGCTATTTGGCATATGTAATCAATATAAACTGATATTTTGCCTCTTTCATTATTCTTGCACTATGTCTATTTGATTGATGTGAGTTATGAATTGTGGGTAAAGAGGTCCCTTTCTTACCTTCACTTCTTTTCCCTGACCTCTGTATGAATTGATATGAATATGTGTGAGTTCTTTTCAGTTTTGAGATTATTACTATGTTGAGTTAGTTGTAGCTGAACATCCCTAATCTGGTGCATCACCTCTTTTATTTCAGCAATCCTTCTTACCCTTTCCCCTACAAGTATTAGCACTAGATTTAGTTTATTTCTCTAAGCCTTAAGCTCAGAAAGAGGAACTAGCCTTCTCTAAAGGTCTGATCTCATTTGCAAGGTCCCACACTTTGAGATTAGTTCCATTGTGTCATTCAAGTGTTTGAACTAGTTTCAAATAGGGTGCTATTTCACATGACAATAGTTTCTGGCACACTTGGTGGGACCAATTCAATGAACTTTATCATCCATTGAAGGATTTGGTGTGCTCTTCAATGTATCCTGCCATTTAGGGCAGTCCTCTTCAACACCATGGTGAATCTGCTAAACAAATCCACTAGTACAACCAGTTCAAATGCTTAAAAATTCATCAAGGATCAAGACTTCGGTGGTTTTCCTGATCTTTTCTAGCTTTCAGGAGCATCTTCAATTACCTGGCGACTCTTTCTTGGTATGTATCTAGTTTCTCTCTGGTTGCAGACTTGTTTTGCTCTAATTCTAATATTTTTATGATTATCTAGCATTTAGATGCTATAAAATGTTAAATTTTTATGGTAATCATAGCTATTCCCCTCCCCCTAATCAAAATATAGGCTATTGGCCCTCATATCAGCAATATCAGGCCCAAAATACCCCTAATTTTATGCCATACAACCCTGCTGCAATAAGCCATCAGCATCCTCATGATGTTTGCCTCCCTCCCACCCCTGCTTAGTCTTATTGTTAGCCAAATAATGCCTATTATCAACCCCAAGAAGACTACCTTAAACTGCTAGAGCTTAGGGAACAATTGGATGACATTAAAAGAAATATGGGGTACATTCAGCCACAAGAAACCTTTAATTTTAACATCAGAAACAAAGGTGATGTGATGGAGATACTCCAAGGGTTCCAACAGGAGTGGCATGAAATTTAGGGAGTGATGGAGTATAACAGACAACAAGAGGAGCTTGCTTATCAGGCTCATCTTTAGTAGCAGCAGATGGTGGCAGAGGAAAAATCTTATTGAGAGAAAATTAGACTGTAGCTTGCAGGCTTATCTGAGGAGTGTTGGCATTTCAATTCACACCTATGGAATGTGAGTTGGAAACAGACAGCTATGCACAGATAAACTGCTCTCCTATTGGAAGGGGGAGTTCCCTTTTTGCTAATGTTCGCTGAAAAGATAAATAAATTAAACTTCACCTATCTTCTTTTTTATTCTCAGCTACGAGCACAAGGTTATAAAACTCTAAATGCTGCAGAAGAGGTTTTTTCCTTTTTTAAAACTTCTATTAGAACTAAGCAGAGACAAACGACGCTTTTAATCTCCTAAGTAAATTCAGAGCAAAGGAAATTAAAAGTGAACAAGGAATGATTGTTTTAACAAAAACTTAAGCAATTTTCTCCCAGATTTACATCACAAGACTTATAGTACTTTAATGATGAAAGATGAAATGAAAGCTACAAAAGCCACACATCTGACAATGAAAACTTGATGAATCGAGATAGAATATTAGACCAAAATAGGCATGAGACTTCTATTCAATATCACAAAGTTGATACAACTCCAGGACAACAATATTGTAGCAAAAGGTAGGCATACAACAAGCTATCAAACACTGGAGAACAAGTTACACAAAGTGAACAAACATTTGGAATAACAAAGTCTGCAGACTAGAATAGGCACAACAAAATATGTTATCACAAAATTCGATCCTTTACAATGGGCAAGGCTACCCTTATTTATACTAAAATCAAAGGAGTAGAGAACCCTAAAATCTCCTTAATTAACCCTAACTTGCCAACTCGCAAGCTTTATTACTATATAAGACAAATATATAATAAACAAACGCTTTAAAGCAAAGAAAACTCCAACTAACACAAAGTGATTTCTTTCTAAAAATAGAATGGATGAGCTTAGGATGAAAGCAAATGCTTTAAAACAAAAAGCATCTATTTTAAAGCTGCTTTCTTTTGAAATGCATCCTCATCAACATTCTTGCGTTTTGGTGATGTCATCCATTGATATTCTGGGAAACAATATCTTCTAAAAAGTGAGTGACTGCGTCTTTGTCAGGAACATTGATACTCTCTAGAATGATATTTTGATTCTCTAACATTTCTTCACCATTTGTAACCATCTAAAGAAATTCATGAACTTCACCCACAGCCTTGTCGAACTTCACTGTCATTGCAGCAAAATGACCCATTTTGTCGGCACTGATATCATCATTAAAACTGCTGCGAACGAGAGTCTGGAACTCTGCTTGCACTTCCCTGAGATCATATAGGGTACCATCTTATTTTTCATACAAACACGGGATCTGAGAAATAAAAGATCTAATAAACTTGAGGATGTTTACTACCTTTTCTTTCCATTCTGTCAACTCTAAAATTATACTGTCATAAGTTTTTACTGTGAAAAGATATTGCATTTTCCAAGTAGAAATTGTCTTCTTATCTTCAGCTGAATAAACAGAATCAAATGCTATCTTCAAGTTGGAGATAATGATCTCAAGCACCAGTCTATTTTCTGCCATGGTCTGCTGCAACCTCTAAATGCCTTGGCGTAAATCATGAACGTTGTACTTTAATTGATAAAACTTTGAGAGTACAACTCTCCCTTTTGTCACAAATTCTTTCACCCAACTATTCATGTGCCTCCCATAGAGGACCAACTGACTAAACTACCGTTGATCGGCTGGTGATTCCAGATTCGGTGGAAGCAATAAATCAACCTGTGATGTGCCATGGAAAAGGATGGAAATATACTGCCGCAATTGCCTAACTTCAGCTTTGAGAGCTGCCCTATCTTCTCCATCTTTCAACACCCTTTCTTTCAAATTATCCGCTGCAACCTCAAAGAGATTTACATCTGTATGGTGAGTACTTCTACCAAGGTTAGCTTTGACAACGGTGAAGTCATCAACCTCGATATCATCAGCACTTCTATCTTCTGGCGGTGTTGCAGTTTCAAGGATTATTTCTCCATCTACATTTTTTCAATGTGAACCTACTTCCTTAGCTTCTTGTTTGGTGTGTCTTGGTAGACGCTTTTAAGCACTGTTAAATCCAACTGATATGAGGGCTTTCTCCTCTTCCTTCCTAGAATGTTTTCAATCCAGGATGAGCCTTCCTCTCTTGGAAAGTCAATTTTATCCTCGTCAGCTCCTGATGAATCAATATGTGCATCAGACTTATGAACTGGCAAATCTGGCTCCGAATCAATATGAATAGAAGTGCTCATTGAAGGTGGAGAGACATGATCTGAAGGTAATGCTTCAACATGCGGTGTTTGTTCAATAGGAACTTCTGATTCAACTGCTGGTTGTTCCTGTTGGATATGAGCTAGAGACTCATCCTTTTTCCTCTTTAACTTAGCCATTTTTGTTCCTTCTGGAAGAACACTCATAGCTTTAACCCTTTGTTCTGGCTTGGAAGTGGAAGGCTCTGATGGTTGTACAACTAGTGGCTCTGCTACCGGAATATCATCCTTCTGCTTATTCTTCAAGAATATCAAACTATTTTTAACCACTCAACTCATTCTTTCTTCAATGGAAGTGTTCTCTTTTACTGACTAATTAACTGGTGGAAACGGCTGTTTCTCAACTTGATCCCTGAAATACGTGGGAAGTAGAACTTCACCACTCTCTGTCAAACCCTCTATATCTTCTGATAGGATATCAGACATTTGCTGAAGAGTAAACCTGCTATAACTACGTTCTCATACTTCAAACTTGTCAGCACAATTAGCCTAGAAGTCTTCAACCGCATGCTTGTGCGTACAATTTTGACCAAGATGTGATGCAAAAACACCATGAGCATCATATGAAGACCTTCTATCGAAAAACTTAAGACCATATCTGGATGATTCATTACCAACTATCTTGGCATCTACTCCAGATCTGCATCTGTAAATACTCATCCCAAGTGGAAAATTGAAAGCTGCCTTGCATCTGCTACGCAAAAATGTATGAACTTCATAGGCTTGCCTCAAAAATTCCATAAATGCTATTTCATCTGTAGGATATCTCAGCAACATGGCTGGCTCTCCTGAGAAGCCATATACTCTGATGTAGGAAAAAGTGGGAAACTAGATAAACAAATCAGCCCATTCTACCATTGCTATTCTAGCATCTGCTAAAAACTGTATATGCAACTCATTATCCATATCTCGCACTGCATGCATCAGGAATGCATCATTCACCCACCTATAATGTCGTTCAGCTTGGGAGATTTCTAACTGCGGGAAATGGTGATAAACATGCTGAATACCTAGAGTTCCAACAACATTCAAACCTATGAATTGACCTTGGAAAGCCATCAAATACATAAGATATGACATCATGTGGAATTCATGAGCCCTTTGAAAATCAATAATTTGTTGGTGGAGACTATCACTGATGAGTGCCGACCAGTCATAGAATTTTGTTCCATCAACAATCTAGAACATGATGTAAAACATCCAAGGCTGGAACTTGTTAACATCTGCTTGACCTGTGATCTGGCTTAGCAGAGTAGTCATTATTGCATGTTCCTCCTTGAATTCTCCACATCCAACATTCTTTGGCATAACGTTCTTATTCTCTTTTAACCACATCTGACCAATCTTTTTCCAGTATTTTTCTTTATCATTGTTCCAAACCCTCTTGCATTCTTCAATTGAAACAATTAAGTTTTCCCTCTAGATTGGTATTGTAAAACACTTCTCTATGTTGTTCGACCTCAGGCTACAGAGCACGTGTCCATCTCTTGATTGGATTTCTCCTGTGACTGAATTGTAATGCGTCATGCAAGCAATTACAAACTCGATACTTTGCACTGTGATGGGAAAGGATGCTACTGCAAGCAAACCAGTGTCCTAGATTCCTGATAGCATTATTTCCTACATCATCCAAAGAATGTAAATTGATCACTAGAAGTACTTTATGCAAGTCTGTTTCACAAGTTCTCAGGTAATCGTGAACCAATGTCATTTTGGGCCTGATTTGTGTTGGAGAGTACTACATACTGAAAGATTTGAAAATTGACTGTGAACACGCCTATGCTGGAAAAAACTTGGACAAATGGCTGAAAATTACTTGCTGATTTTTAGAAAAAAACAGAGTGTGAGCAAAAAAGTTGGCACATGGGTTTTGTAGGCAATTCTGTTTTGAAGCAACCCAGATTGTCAGATTTTGAAAAAGCGGAGACTTTCCTGAAAAAGCAGTAAAAAAGTAGATTCCCAGAAAAAAGAAAAACTCCCAATCTTCAAGAGGATGAAATTCTGGATGGACCCATCTCGACGAAAACTGAAAAAGCTTCGGTCCAATTTCTAAAGAATGATCCTGTTAGGACAGTAAAAATTTAAAAATTTTACTGTCTTCTCACTCCATCATATTTGAACAAAATCCTAAAAAATATCCCAAAAAATCATAATAAAAATTTAATTCATCTCACAAGGTGTCTATAGATGAGCAGTGTTAAATTTCTTCAAGGTCAATCTATTGGCAAGATATGGTTTTGTCTACACCGATACATAAGGAATCATTTGAAAATAACCATCGGCGTGAGAATAGAGATCGGAAAGAGATTTATAGAAGTTACCGATGGAGTAAGTAATACCGATGACCTTACATCAGCAAGATAACCAATTAGTCATACCGATCGGTATGACTAATAACTATCGGAGGATCCTTCGAAAGCTGCCCCGACGGTATATATCATACCGATGAAGTATTTCGGCAACAGTTTCACCGAACATCCTGCGGGGGCAATGAAACAAATAGCCATCGGCAAGAAATAAGTTATCGGGATAAGAAACAAATAAGTCTCCGATACTCAATGTCTTGGCGAAAAGAGGGTCTTCGGTAAGACTCATAGCGATACAAAATCTATCGGGATGACTCAACATATCGGGACAAAGGAATTAGGTCTTACCGATTCATAAGTCACGGCGATCAAAAGGTGTCGGTGACATTTTAATATACTTTGTGCGACAAAGAATATGAAAGGGCCATCGGGGAGATGATTAGGATCGGGTTATTTTTGGAAAGCTATCCCGATAGTATATTTCATTCCGATGGGAATAAATTCAAACCTGTCGATACTCTAGCGGCAAGACATTAACGCAGTCATTCTGATCCAAAGTAAAGATGAATATCGGTGGGACAACAAAAGTCCCGATAGTATTAATCACCCCGATAAACAAATCATATCGGTAAGACTCATTACTTCGGAGTGAAATCTAAATCACATGGCGATGAAGGAAGTCATGCCGATGGTCGCGCCCACTTGAAGATATGACATTACATAGCGTCGGGAATACAATTGAGGGGTCATGCCGATTGACTATTCGCGCCATAAAAGCATTATGGTCGCCCAGACATTTTAAAATTCACGCCGATAAGAAGAGTTATGGCGATGTGACATTTCACAGCGATGAACATTGAATTGATCAGATAATTAAATACAAACGGCTACGAAATTTCTATGATCATTATAGTTGCAAAAAACCGTCCGAGAAGAGAATACAGAAGAACTCTTAAGGTAAAAGCAGAGGATTCTAATTCCAGCCACCGAACGACCGGTACATATACACAAACCACTGTATAGCCTGTATTTAAATTCTCTGCCAAAGTTTTAAAATGGAAACTCCGGGGAAGGGAAAAGGCAGAAAGTTACAAGGGGAAACCAGTAAGCCCAAGAAACAAAAAACTGAACAAACCCTTGAGGAGAAAGTAAAAGAAAGAAAACTGAATCAGGACCTAATTGACCAATTGCCTGGGTCAACTCCCAAGGCCAGAAGGTCTGCCCAACTCAAGGCAGAAGTGGAGAAATTAGAAGATAAACACAAACGCCTGGGAGATATCTGGACCCCAATTCGGGGATATGAACTTTTCAGATTCCACTACAATAGAAGGTTTAGGAATGCTCCTGTGTCAAACCCATGGCACATGACTTTAGGAAAACTGGTTGTACCCAATGTATTCCTGAATGTGGAACTCCTTCAATTGCTTGCCAGACATTATAATTCCAACCTGAAAGCCATCTGCAACCCACAGGGAGAACCAATTGTGCATTTATCAAAAAATGCTATTTGTGAGGTTTTTGATTTAGATGATTTATGCACTGTCCCTATCATTTATGAAGATCTGGATAAAGAGTATTGGAGAATGGACACAACTTATAATGGATGGAGGTTGCCCATTCATAGGCCTAGGGTTGAAGGAGAAGTGATGCCCTTAACTAAAAATGATGGCCCTCCCTTTCATGTAGCCATATTTGAACCATATATACAATATACCTATTTCTCTGTAGGCCAAATCCTGGGTTCAGAGGTCCCTGAGTTCATGACTATTCCTCTGATGGTCATAGCCTCTGACATTCAGTGTCATAATGCAAGGCAATTTGATTATGCTTCCTATATTGCTAATAGAATGGACTCTGGTCTATCTACAATAAAAAAATAGTGCTCCAGCATGCTCTTTTGAGCATTACTCAATGCTTATGCACATGGTGTTATATTATGGCCAAGAGGTAGGGTTATGGCCAACTGAGTTTCAAGTTGTTGCTGCAGATAAGAAAGGGGAAAAGATACCTGTACAACTGTGGACCAGAATTTGGGATAGTAGATATGCCCATTCCAGCTATGCTCAATTTGAAGAGCATTGTGTAAAAGTACTGTATAGGTATTTTAATCACCCCTATGAATATTCAATTTCAACTGAAATAAAAAGATTCCTCAGACCAAAAGATTTTGGTGGCCCCCCTACTGTCACTCATAATTGGGGAGACTGGTATTGTTTTGAAGATGCTACTATGATCAGAGTTTATGGTTTTGAGGATGCTCCATTCATATTGCCCAAGACTGTCCCTGACAGGCTTGCATATCTAGAGATAATCAGGCAAATACATTGTTCAAATGTGATGCATTTGAGTTCACATGACAAACAATCGTTTATGCCCAGCACCTTATGTTTTGGGGATTTTACTGTGGTTTCAAAAGAAGGTTACAATCTCATTCTGGATAAATTAATGCATTATAACATGATGACTGCTGAGATGAGAAAAGGATTTGACCCTGAAGGCTTTATTGACTCTGCAAGAAGAAAACAGAATCTCAGTGGATACATGCACATACATTATCCACATGATGATGTCATTAGAAATTTAGAAGAAGCAGAAGTCGAATTGGTGGTAGAAAAATATAACAGGGATCTAAATGAAAAGAAAAAGTAGTTAGCAGAAATTGAAGTTGTATCCTCTGAAGATGAAGAACTGACAGAGCAGGAATAGCCACCAGATAAAAAGGTAGAGATGTCCAAGAGGAAAATGCAACAATATCAGCCTCCTGTTGTACTACATGATGAGGAGGGGTCTGCTGATGAGGATCCACGCCAAACAGCCTATGATTCTTTCATTTCAGATGATAAGTTTATTCAATCAAAAGAATTTAAATCATTTTTGTATAAATACAAAGGGAAAGAAATCAGAGAGTCAGTAGATGATGTCTCTGCTGATAATGAAAAACAATTATTAGATATGCTGAAGGAAACAATAGATAAAGAGATGCAAGACATGACACCTAGCAAGGGTAGACAGTTACTTAAAGATGCAGGGGTTATATTTTTCCTGGTCTGGATTTAAATTCTACTTTGGTTTTTGACAGTTTTCTGAATAACACAGATGATAAGTATAAACTTACTCCAGAAGGAGTTAATGAAGTATATATGGGAACAAGGTATAATAAGGATGAAAATTCCTTGATGATATGGGCGTTGTACCCTCCCCATAAGAAGACGGCCATCATTGATACTGAAAAGACTTTTGGCCACGTTATGACTTTGAAAGCAGGGGAAACTGACCCTATAATTACAGCAGACATTGGTATCAATGTTGCAAAATTGAATAAAGCACAAGCTCAAATGTTAATTAAAGAAAGAGATGCATACAAATTGAACTGTGAAAGACTGACAAAAGAAAATGATTACTTGAAGGACGCTGTTAAGAGTACTTTTGGCCAGTCCACAAAAAGAATAACTCAAGGTGAGAGCTCATAGGGCATTCAAGTGTTATCCCCTGATCAGGCAACCCAAATTCAGATAGATGCATTTGTTACAATACTGCAGAGCAGGTATGCAAACATGGTGCGGTGGTTAAACTAGTTTTTGGATAACTTCTCAGAGAATCATAAAGCAATTCAAGAACATGAAAGACTTGAAAAGAGAATACGAGAAAAATTGATTGAGCTACAAAACAGAAGTACTGCTGATAGTACAGATATCTCTGATGCAAAAGCATTTCTTAAATAGCATCAAAATTATTATGACAAACTTAAAGCTGATGCTAAGGAAGGAAATGATGCCTCAAACGCAGGGGTGCACAGGATATTTAAAGACAATGGAGAGGTAAAGAGCAAGGAGGAATGGATTATTGATTGTCAAAGTATATTACACAAAGCCACAGGAGCTCTGAAAGACAAAGCCTCTGCGTCTAAAGAAGTTTGCAAACAATTGGAGAGCATGATCACACTTGATATAATCACCAGAAGTGCTGTTGACCTTACTGATTCTCATCGTGAGCAGGATTACTTGGATTACTTGGCTAAAGTCTACTTGTGGCTAAATAGAGCCTAATCATAATTATGTTATAGTTGTTAATGTTTGTTAAGTTCCCAAAAAACTTATTGAAGAGTTATGACTCTTCATGGAAATATCTATATAAGTCGAAACAATCAATGCTGAGAGATCATCAGCAGTAGAATATATTCAGATATATCATATATACAATGTTTCAAAATGACTATGTTGCATATCTTATTTGAAGAAGAAGTTTGAAGTTCTCTGATTCAGTGGTTCTGCTTTGGTATCAGTTGTTTGTTAAGATTATTCAAATTGTGTGGCTGTCTCCATTTCTGCATTTCCTTGATATTCAGATTAAACATATCAAGTATATATTTGATCTGTCAATACACATTTGCTGTATCTGTGTGATTAAATAGGTTGGTATCCATTTGAGGAATTAAACCCTTCTGATTTAGTTACAGTAGCCTGGAAGTATTAAGTTTGGATTACTAAGTAGGGCCATACAATTAGATTGCCGTTCTGTCTCCAGTAAAATATTATTTGTTAATCTTGTCCATTCATTTCATTTGGTTCCTTCAAGTAAGGATTAAAATACCTTCTGGTGAATTATAAGATATCTGATTTTATTTGGTTGGATTATCAAGGAGAGTTTGTCAGTCATTTACTTGCACGTTTATACAAGATATAAACTAAAACTGTGCCAAACAACTAGAATTATTACCATTAAGAAACCATTAGTCCTGGTCCTTCAAACTGACTCTGTTACCCAACAAGGCACTAGTCTTATTTTACTTAAAACCTTTTACCTTGATATTGCTTATACAATTTCTACCAATTACTCATTAGACATTAAACCTAAAATCAGTTAGCAAGCATTTCATCTATTCTACATCTTGTGCCATTGTAGATAGATTTAGTTAGTCCACGCATTCACATTCAATCTGCTTTAATTCTCCAAGGTTTACCCACCTAGGTGTAGCAGGACCTAAAGTGAAGGAAATCATTTAACCTTGAAGGTTGATTTCGTCGAGTTAGTTCAGAAACGTTGCCAGTCTAAACATAGAGCTTGGCATCCCCTTAGGATTGGCAACCTGCATTTCTGAGACCTAACAGATCCCCTAGAAAAAAGGACCCTGAAAAAGTGAGCTTCCCTGCTTCCTCAACCTGAAACTATGAAGAATGCTGAAAAAACACTTCATTTGAGTCTTCGAATATTTGTTGAAAGAAAAATAAAAATCTTTCCTCTGGATGCAACCTGCAAAAGATAATGAAATAAAGAAGCCAAATGCTTGTCTTTTATAGATCTTTAGGGCGAAAAAACAACTTTATTTGTGAAAGAATAAAACTTGGATCTCATCCATGAAGAAAGTAACTTTTAAAGCACAAATCCAAGTGGATCTCTTCGGATAGGAAGAATCCCTATTTTGTAGTTGCCTATGGCTTCATGTGTAAGATGACGAAAAATATCTTCTTTTGATGATGTCATCGAACACGTGAGTTGACAGAAGTGTTAGCCAAATTTTCTTTGTTTTCGACACTTATGCACTCGTTTTGACTTAAATATGGCCTGTCTTTGACTTCAACAAGGTGGCAAAATGTCACCGTTGACTGAAAAAGATGACTGGTCCTATTATTTGGAGAGCCATCAACTGAGATTCCATCCCTAGCCTCCAACTAACGATCTGGCATCGTTTGACTGCAAATCTTACCTCTTGAATCAGCCACCAAGCAAAGATCAGGAAACAACTATCAGAAAACAGTGTCAAATCCAAAAATGAAGTTAGGTGCCCCAAGTCACCTGGGGCACTTGACTTCTCATGCCTTAGCCATTTTTTTGAAAATTACAACTTCTTCAATTTTTTGATTTACATGCGCATTTTGGTGGCTGATGACCCATGTTTGGCTGTCGATTTCTATCTGCTGAGACAAAACTGAGTCTGATGATCTAGAAGATAGGTAGGCCTGATGAAAACTGAGCTGACTATACTTTCTATCTACCTCGAGAAACATGCCAAACTGATCAGCTTTGAACCAGACTAGGCTGACGGAGGGAGATTCATGTTTTTCGAGGAAAACTCAAAAATATTCTAACTCTAGTGAGTTTGGGCGCCCCAAGTCACCTGGGGTGCCTATCTTTCAATGCCTTAGAAACATTTTTGAAATATTTAAATTTTATACCATTTCTCATTTTTTGTGCCAACAACTCCTGTTTGATCTTCGTTTTCAATCTTCTGGATGACTATCAAGGTGGGATGGAGGGTAATCTAAGTAGCTTGAACATATCTATGATGAAATCCCAGTTTTGACTGACATTTGACTGAGTTTGACCAACTGGAAACAGGCTGACGGAAGCATTTTTTACGTTTCTCAAAAAACATGAAAAAAAATTAACACTAAAGAGGTTGGGCACCCCAAGTCACCTGGGGCGCTTGGTTTCTCTAGACTTAACCATTTTTTGGATTTTCCAACTCTCATCTGCAACTTGCTTCATTTTGTGTGCCAACAATTATTTCCTGATGTTGATTTCGATGATTCATCGATCAATTGCCAGTGAATGGTGAATGAACTGCATAGCCTAGGTACATCTAATGAATTTTCTAGCTTTTCAGGATCTGATAATCAAAACGACTGCTTTTATGCCCACCAGAACTGACTGACGGACACACTTATCACATTTTCTCGAAAAACGTGAAAAATTTCTATCACTGGTGGGATTGGGCGCCCCAAGTCACATGGGGCACCTAAAATCTCCAGACTTAGTCAAATTTCATGATTTCCAGATTTTCATCTCACCTTAGATCCATCCTACTTCATTTTGCATGCTTCGTCGAGTCAACGACTGTTCATCGGTTCTGCGTCGTTGGAACAACGTTGAAAACCTAAAAATGAGCTTTGGTAGATGAACTTCCTCTGTTGACGACTTCAGATCTTAGGCTTCGCCTTCTGAAAAAAGTAGAAATGAACCAGGAGAGAAAACTTGTTCATTTGCAGATTCCATCTGGACCACGCTGATCATGAAGCAAAATCAACCAATGAGAATCAAGCGTGATACCTGAGTCGGAGATTCTATTTTTAGAAAGTTTTGCTAGCATCCATATTTCAAGAAACCCAGAAAACCTAATTTAACATCTATTTTTAGAAATTTTGCTTTTTTAACTTTTTGACTAAAAATTTTCTAGACTTGTTCAAAATGCCTTAATGAAGCAAAATTTTTGATTGGGTACAACAATTGGCTCTGTCTGGGGACCATGACGGATACTTACGGCATAGGAGAACCAAGAATCTCTGGACTTTTAAGCTTGGACCAGTGCCTTATCAGTTGAGCAATAGAGTCAGGTCACTTTCCCAATCACCTAGAACAAGACTTTTCCCTACATCACCTAAAACTGAACTTCCTAAAATCACCTAAAAAGTTGGAACTTTCTAGAACACAAAGAACACAACTGTCACATTACAAAAAGGGGAAAAACATTATGACATAATGATCACATTACAGAAAGGGGAAAGACATTACGAGAATAGAAAGTATTTCACGCGCTCTTTTTCCTGAGCGGGGATGAAATGAAATTAAGACTGTCACATAAAACCATCAATCGACTCAGAAAAGTAAGAATGATCTCTCTTTAGCTGTGAAGATTGTCTTGGTAGCACAAAACTTTTCTTTCTCTGCAACATCTCCGCAAAGAGCCACGTTTCAAGAGGGTATTCATGTTCAAGCCACGAGAAGTTCCTGAGAAACTAGTTGATACGCCAGAGATCAGGTGGAGCATCTTCTTCTAAAGCAAGCAACCTCTGCAATAGGTGAAGGTACAAAACCTCCTTCTGAAGATATGTAGGAAAGTCTTGTGGCCAAAGTATATATGTGGGAATGGTTATCACCACATATAGAATATGACTTTCATTTATATCTGGTACACACGCAACTCTAAACTCAGTCAATGCATCACCTTCTGGAAAAGGTGTAAGCTATTCATACACAACTCTCATTACTGATTCTTGGCTTATAGGATCCACAACTATCGTTGCCTATTTTTCCAGTACTTCAAGGGCTTCTTCTTCTTCATTGGTTGTGTTTTCGTCAATCCACTCTTCAGACTCTGATGAATCATCAAGATCCGAATGCTCAAACTCTTGATCATTATCGATAACATCTTCACCTAACAGCTCACTTTCCTATTCATTATCTTGAATCTCGTCATCCTCTGTAGAGTAATCTTCTTCAATGCGGATATCCAGCATTGTTTCATCTTTAGCATTCATGTATCTTTCTTCTTCGGGTAAGTAAGTGGAATCAAATACGGATTCCTCTGAGCTATATGCTTCTTCTTCATCTTCTTGATCGATCTCACATACGACGTATCTCACAAAACATTTGTCAAGAATTTCTAACTTTTCAACATCATCTTCTTTAGTGACCAAAACTGAATATTCCATGAACTCCTCTTCTCCATCAACCCCTTCATATGTTGTGTTCCACACTAGTTGCATAGTATTAGTAAAATCTTTTTCTTGTACAGGTTCATAGGCGGATTCAACATCGTCCTCTTCACTAGTGTGTATGAAGGATTCTTGAGACATAGGGGAAGACTGGCTAAATTGTAAAGAAAAATCTGTAGTATCTTCCATTGAAGAGTCACTTTCCCACTGATGTTGAAAACAATTTAGATCTGATAATGAATCTTCCATATGATCTCTAGCTCTGAAAAATTCTCCCAAGAAGAAATCATCTTCAAAATGAAGAAGATGTTCTTGTTCCAATTGCAATGCTTCTTTGGATGTATCTGACATGGGTTCTTCAAACCAGCCTTCGAAAAATGAGAAAAACAAATCTGATTCATCATTATTTTGCTCTTGAGAAGATTGTCGCACCTCTTCTTCCTCAAAGAAAGTTTGTAAGTTGTACATTTCTTCAGATTCTTCCTTTGATCCATCAACCGCACAAACAACTTCCTGATTTTCTTCGGTTATCTCAAACAGCATAACATATGTACCAGGACCCATTTCTTGATATAGCACTTGTGCTTGAGGATCCTGAGATTTCACCACCACGAACCGTGATTTGGTTTCAGGTTCCAATTTGAAATTACCTTTCTTTAATGGAATGGTCGTAGATGACCAATCCAATTGTATTTCTCCTCCAAGATCTTTGCAAAAACTTCTACTTAGCAGCATCCCGTAACTGGCTGGAATGTCAGCTACCAAGATAGTCATCATTATTTTCTTCTCTGGGCAAGCTGCCAACCGTACTTGAGCATCCTTCGTTTCTCCAACCAATGGCACTGACTTAGACTCAAGCGAATAACACTTGTCATGCGTTTTGGTGCATGAGAGTCCCAAAGCGTTCATCACCTGCAAAGGCAAGACATTGTCTGAGGTTCCTGAATCGATGATACAATTGCTCAATTTATAGCCTCCTATATACAGAGAGATATAGAAAGGCTTAGGCTTCTCTCCTACTAGAACAGAAGATTCAGGCAATGTAGGATGTGCGACAGTCTCTTTCTTGACATATTTAACAATTCTATCCAGCTGATCTGGATGGTCCTGAAGATATTCTAGCTAAGAAATTTGCACCTTTGTCTTCATCATGGAATCCACTATATCAAAATTCGTTGAAGACAAATCTTGAGCCACCTTGACATTTTCATGTGGTGGCTTAACATTGGAAGTGGAAGCTGCCTCCTTCCCCTTTTCTTTTGATCTTTGCTTATCCTCTTCTTCTTTCTATGATTTGAAATGCTGAGCACGTGTAAACACAGGCGTCAAAATATTTTCATGATTTACTGCAAGAGAATATTGACGAAGATCGTCTTGTTCTTCCTTTATTATAACGGGTTCATTTTGGATGTATCCCGTCGTAGAGTCGCCATCAAAGTTGTCCATCTGTGGTAAGACAACATTCGCACTTGGGGAAGGGACAATGTTTGAAATGGGTGCAGCATTAGCATATCCCATGATTTGATTCATTCTTAAATTTTCAGGACATGTGGCTCCAGTATGCGCATCTGTCTCATGAAAGGAACAAAACACTGCATTTTGAGCAGCATCAACTGCTTGTCTTGGTGGTGGTGCTAGAAACCTGGGCCTGTAATTATTGAAAGGCTAAAAATTATTCCACTTAAGCTGATATGGTTGTTGTGGTTGGTATTGTTGCTGTGATTGGTATTGTTGTTATGGTGACTGATATGGCTGTTGTGTGGGTTGCCCCTGAGTAGGCAACTGTCTCTTCATGATAGTCACTTCATTTGCTACCTTATGTAGCAGTGGATCCACAAAACTCTGAACAAGAGACCTGATTGAATCCATCTTCATCTTGCCAGAGGTAATCATGTCATCCTCTAACTTGATGGCATTTTCTTGTGCATTGGATAATTCTGTTTCATTAGCCGATCTCAAAAAGAAGGCTATCTCAGAAGGAAGAGCATTAATGAAACTACTCAATAGAATTTGTGGAGATGGATTGAAAGTATGAGAAAGGCGCGTAACCAGGCGATTAAACCTTGCCACAAACTCCCTCATTGGTTCATTGTTTTCCATCTTTGAATTTGAGAGCTGGACGAACAATCTATGACCGTCTTCGGCAGGCTTGAACGTTGCCAAGAATTTATCGCTCATAGTTGCCCAACATGTATTGATGCTTAGTTCTAGATGATTGAACCAGTTGGCAGCATTTCCCATGAGAGTCTCAATGAAGAGATGCATAGCAACATCTTCATGTGATACATGCAAAACAGTGCAAGCCGTTGTGAATGCAGAAATGTGTTCATTGGGATGTTGAGTTCCATCGCCATGGAACTAGAGAAAGTGCTTCCTTGACCCCTTTGGTAACTCATGATGTGCTTGCAGAGCCAAAGGTCTAATGTTATTACCCCAAGACAATGGGGGTGGTCGCCTCTGATTTGCATCATTGTGATTGTTATTATTTGCATCACCCATCGCTCTAGGCTGGATTACTAGTTCTTCTTGTGGTTCTTCCTGCTTGACTTCAGGAACCATCTGAACCCCAGGAACTATGTTGGATGCCTCTCCAACTTCTGTAGGATCAAGATCTTGGAAGAGAGGATCTGTAGTACCACCTTTTCCACTTCTTGAATAAACCCTGTGAGCCAAGATTATCTACTGCCACGCAGGAGGTGGTAATACTAGTCTTCCTGCCGCAAGATCCACTTTGTGTTCTTCTTCATCAAGAATAGTAGCTGTGTTTCTCCACTGATCAGGGCTTTCCTTTTGTGCAAATATGAAACTCCTCAGGCTACTAATGATGTCTGTCTGCTCTCCTTCCACTCATACAAGATTTGGTTGAATAGTAGGTGGTGTAAGATTTGGTTGTTGAACTGGAGTAGTAGGATGCCAGAGAATCATTCCTGTGACATAAGCCTGAGCTTGTTTGAAGTTTTATGCCTCGTGCCCCACGGTGGGCACTAGAAAACTGTTGGCGTTTCAATTCGCACCTTTAGAATGCAAGTTGGAAATGGACAGCTATGCATAGATAAACTGCTCTCCTATTGGAAGGGGGAGTTCCCTTTTTGTTGATGTTCACTGAAAATATAAATAAATTAAACTTCGCCTATCATCTTTTTTATTCTCAATTGCGAGCACAAGGTTATAAAACTCTAAACGCTGTAGAAGAGGTTTTTTTCTTTTTTAAAACTTCTACTACAACTAAGCAGAGACAAACGACGCTTTTAATCTCCTATGTAAATTCAGAGCAAAGGAAATTAAAAGTGAACAAGGAATGATTGTTTTAACAAAAACTTAAGCAATTTTCTCCCAGATTTACATCACCAGACTTATAGTACTTTAATGATGAAAGCTGAAATGAAAGCTACAAAAGCTACACATCTGACGATGAAAACTTGATGAATTGAGATAGAATATCAGAGCAAAATAGACATGAGACTTCTATTCAATATCACAAAGTTGATACAACTCTAGGACAACAATACTATAGCAAAAGGTAGGCATACAACAATCTATCAAACACCAGAGAACAAGTTACACAAAGTGAACAAACATTTGGAATAACAAAGTCTGCAGGCTAGGATAGGCACAACAAAATATGTTATCACAAAAGTCGATCCTTTACAATGGGCAAGGAGTAGGGAACCCTAAAATCTCCTTGATTAACCCTAACTTGCCAACTCGCAAGCTTTATTACTATTCTAAGACAAAGATACAATAAACAAATGCTTTAAAGCAATTTTCTTTAAAGCAAAGAAAACTCCAACTAACACAAAGTGATTTATTTCTAAAAATAGAATGGATGAGCTTAGGATGAAAGCAAATGACTTAAAACAAAAAGCATATGTTTTAAAGCTGCTTTCTTTTGAAATGCATCCTCATCAACATTCTTGCTTTTTGGTGATGTCATCCATTGATATTCTAGGAAACAATATCTTCTAAAAAGTGAGTGACTGCCTCTTTGCTAGAAACACTGATACTCTCTAGAATGATATTTTGACTCTCTAACATTTCTTCACCGTTTGCAACCATCTGAAGAAATTCATGAACTTCACCCACAGCCTTGTCGAACTTCACTGTCATTGCGGCAAAATGACCCATCTTGCCAGCATTGATATCATCATTAAAACTGTTGTGGATGAGAGTCTAGAACTCTACTTGCACTTCCCTAAGATCATACAGGGTACCATCTTCTTTTTCATACGAACACGGGATCTAAGAAATAAAAGATCTGACAAACTTGAGGACGTTTACTACCTTTTCTTTCCATTTTGTCAACTCTGAAATTATACTATCATAAGTTTTTACTGTGAAAAGATATTGTGCTTTCCACGTAGAAATTGTCTTCTTATCTTCAATTGAATCAACAGAATCAAATGCTATCTTCAAGTCGGAGATAATGATCTCAAACACCGGTCTATTTTCTGCCATGGTCTACTGCAACCCCTAAATGCCTTAGCATAAATCATGAATGTTGTACTTTAATTGATAAAACTCTGAGAGTACAACTCTCCCTTTAGTCACAAATTCTTCCACCCAACTATTCATGTGCCTCCCATAGAGGACCAACTGACTAAACTACCCTTGATCGACTGGTGATTCTAGATTTAGTGGAAGCAATAAATCAGCCTGTGATGTGCCATGGAAAAGGTTGGAAATATACTGCCGCAGCTACCTAACTTCAGCTTTGAGAGCTGCTTTATCTTCTCTATCTTTCAACACCCTTTCCTTCAAATTATCTGCTGCAACCTCAAAGAGATTTACATCTGTATGGTGGGTACTTCTACCAAGGTTAGCTTTGACAACGGTGAAGTCATCAACCCCGATATCACTAGCACTTCTATCTTCTGGCGGTGTTGCAGTTTCAAGGATTATTTCTCCATCCGCATTCTTTTCAATGCGAACCTACTTCCTCAACTTCTTGTCAAGTGTGTATTGGTAGACACTTTTAAGTTCTGTTAAATCCAGCTGATATGAGGGCTTTCTCCTCTTCCTTCCCAGAATGTTTTCAAGCTAGGATGAGCCTTCCTCTCTTGGAAACTCAGTTTTATCCTCGTCAGCTCTTGATGAATCAATATGTGCATCAGAGTTATGAACTGGTGAATCTGGCTCCGAATCAATATGAATAGGAGAAGTGCTCATTGAAGGTGGAGAGACATGATCTGAAGGTAATGCTTCAACATGCGGTGTTTGTTCAATAGGAACTTCTGATTCAACTACTGGTTGTTCCTGCTGGACATGAGCTGGAGACTCATAATTTTTCCTCTTTAACTTAGCCATTTTTGTTCCTTCTAGAAGAACTCATAGCTTTAACCCTTCGTTTCAGCTTAAAAGTGGAAGGCTCTGATGGTTGTACAACTGGCGGCTCTACTACTGGAATATCATCCTTCCACTTATTCTTCAAGAATATCAAACTATTTTTAACCACTCGACTCATTCTTTCTTAAATGGAAGTGTTCTCTTTTACTAACCAATTAACTGGTGGAAACGGTTGTTGTTCAACTTGATCCTTGAAATACGTGAGAAGTAGAACTTCACCACTCTTTGTCAAACCCTCTATATCTTTTGATAGGATATTAGACATCTGCTGAAGAGTAAATCTGCTGTAACTGCATTCTCACACTTCAAACTCATCAGCACAATTAGCCCAGAAGTCTTCAACTGCATGCTTGTGCGTACAATTTTGACCAAGATGTGATGTAAAAACACCACGAGGATCATATGAAGACCTCCTGTCAAAAAAATTAAGACCATATCTGGATGATTCATTACTGATTGCCTTGGCATCTGCTCCAGATCTGCATCTGTAAATACTCATCCCAAGTGGAAAATTGAAAGCTTCCTTGCGTCTGCTATGCAAAAATGTATGAACTTCATAGGCTTGCCTCAAAAATTCCATAAATGTTATTTCATCTGTAGGATATCTCGGCAACATGGTTGGCTCTCCTAAGAAGCCATATACTCTAATGTAGGAAAAAGTGGGAAACTAGATAAACCAATCAGCCCATTCTGCCATTGCTATTCTAGCATCTGTTGAAAATCGTATATGCAACTCATTATCCATATCTCACACTGCATGCATTAGGAATGCATCATTCACCCGCCTGTAATGTTGTTCAGCTTGGGTGATTTCTAACTACAGGAAATGGTGATAAACATGTTGAATACCCAAAGTGCCAACAACATTCAAACCTCTAAATTGACCTTGGAAAGCCATCAAATACACAAGGTATGACATCATGTGAAATTCATGAGCCCTTTGAAAATCAATAATTTGTTGGTGGAGACTATCACTGATGAGTGCCGACCAGTCATAGAATTCAGTTCCATCAACAATCTAGAACATGATGTAAAACATCCAAGGATGGAACTTGGTAGCATCTACTTGACTTGTGATCCGGCTTAGTAGAGTAATCATTATTGCATGTTCCTCCTTGAATTCTCCACATCTAATGTTCTTTGGCATAACGTTTTGCTTCTCTTTTAACCACCTCTGACCGATCTTTTTCCAGTATTTTTCTTTATCATTATTCCAAACCCTCTTGCATTATTCAATTGAAATAGTTAAGTTTTCCCGCCAGATTGGTATTGTAAAACACTTCTCTATGTCGTTTGGCCTCAGGCTATAGAGCACGTGTCCATCTCTTGATTGGATTTCTTTTGTGACCGAATTGTAATGCGTCATTCAAGCAATTACAAACTCGATACTTTGCACTGTGATGGGAAAAGATGCTACTGCAAGCAAACCAGAGTGTCCTAGATTCCTGATAGCATTATTTCTTACATCCTCCAAAGAATGTAAATTGATCACTTGAAGTACTTTATGCAAGTCCATTTCACAAGTTCTCAGGCAATCGTGAACCAATGTCATTTTGGGCTTGATTTGTGTTGGAAAGTACTGCATACTGAAAGATTTGAAAATTGACTGTGAACACGCCTATGCCGGAAAAATCTTGGACAAATGGTTGAAAATTACTTGTTGATTTTTAGAAAAAAGCAGAGTGTGAGCAAAGAAGCTGGTACATGGGTTTTGTAGGCAATTTTGTTTTGAAGCAACCCAGATTGTCGGATTTTGAAAAAGCGAAGACTTTCCTGAAAAAGCAGCAAAAAAGTAGATGCCCAGAAAAAAGAAAAACTCCCAATCTTTAAGAGGATGAAATTCTAGATGGACCCATATTGATGCAAACTGAAAAAGCTTCAGTCTAATTTCTGAAAAATGATCCCCTAGAAAAAAGGACCCTAAAAAAGCGAGCTTCCCTACTTCCTCAACCCGAAACTATGAAGAATGCTAAAAAAGCACTACGTTTGAGTCTTCAAATCTTTGTTGAAAGAAAAATAAAAATCTTTCCTCTGGATGCAACCTGCAAAAGATAATTAAATAAAGAAGCCAAATGCTTGTCTTTGTAGATCTTTAGGGCGAAAAAGTAGCTTGATTTGTGGAAGAATAAAACTTGGATCTCATCCATGAAGAAAGCAACTTTTAAAGCATAAATCCAAGTGGATGTCTTCGAATAGGAAGAATCTCTATTTTGTAGCTGTCTATGGCTTCATGTGTAAGATGATGAAAAATATCTTCTTTTGATGATGTCATCGAACACGTGAGTTGACAAAAGTGTTATCCAGTTTTTCTTCATTTTCAACACTTCTGCACTCGTTTTGACTTAAGTATGGCCTATCTTCGACTTCAACAAGGTGGCAAAATGTCATCGTTGACTGAAAAAGATGACTGATCCTGTTATTTTGGAGAGCCATCAACTAAGATTCCATCCCTAGCCTCCAACTGACGATCTGGCATCATTTGACTGCAAATTTGACCTCTTGAATCGGCCATTGAGCGAAGATCAGAAAATAACTGCCAGAAAACACTGTCAAATCCAGAAATTTTCTAACTTTGGTGAAGTTGGGTTCCCCAAGTCACCTGGGGTGCCTCAATTCTCATGCCTTAGCCATTTTTTCAAAAATTACAACTTCTTCAATTTTTTGATTTGTATGCGCATTCCGGTGGCTGATGACCCATGTTTGGCTGTCAATTTCTATCTGCTGAGACAAAATTGAGTCTAATGATCTAGCAAATAGGCAGGCCTAATGAAAATTGAGCTGACTGTACTTTCTATCTGCCTTGGGATACATGTCAAACTGATCAGCTCTGAACCAGACCGGGCTGACAAAGGGAGATTCACATTTTTCGAGGAAAACTCAAAAATATTCTAACTTTAGTGAGTTTGGGTGCCCCAAGTCACCTGGGGCACCTATCTTTCAATGCCTTAGAAAATTTTCTAAAAAATTCAAATTTTATACTATTTCTCGTTTTCCGTGCCAACAGCTCCTATTTGATCTTCATTTTTAGTCTTCCAAACGACTGTTGAGGTAGGATGGAGGGTGATCTGAGTAGCTTGAACATATCTATAATGAAATCCCAGCTTTGATTGATGTTTGACTGAGTTTGACCAAGTTTGACCAACTAGAAACAGGCTGACGGAGGCATTTTTGACGTTTCTCAAAAAATGTGAAAAAAAAACTAACACAAGAGAGGTTGGGTGCCCCAAGTCACCTGGGGCACTTGGTTTCTCTAGACTTAACTATTTTTCTGATTTTCCAACTCTCATCTACAACTTGCTCTATTTTACATGCCGAAAACTGCTTCCTGATGTCGATTTCGACGATTCGTCAATCAATTACCAGTGAATGGTGAATGAACTGCATAGCCTAGGTACATTTGATGAATTTTCTAGCTTTTCAAGATCTGATGATCAAAACAACTACTTTTATGCCCACCAGAATTGACTGACGGACACACTTATCACATTTTCTCAAAAAATGTGAAAATTTTCTGTCATTGGTGGGACTGGGCACCCCAATTCACCCGGGGCACTTGAAATCTCTAGACTTAGTCAAATTTCATGATTTCTAGATTTTCATCTCACCTCAAATCCATCTGCTCTGTTTTGTGTGCTTCGTCGAGTCGAAGATTGTTCATCAGTTCTGCATCGTTGGAACAGCGTTGAAAACCTGAAAATGAGCTCTAGCAGTTGAACTTCCTCTGTTGATGACTTCAGAGCTTAGGGTTCGCTTTCCAAAAAACTAGAAATGACCCAGTAGGGAAAACTTGGTCGTTTGTAGATTCCGTCTAGACCACACTGATCGTGAAGTAAAATCGACCAATGAGAATCAAGCGCGATACCTGAGTCGAAGATTCTATTTTTAGAAAGTTTTGCCAGCATCCATATTTCAAGAAACCCAGAAAACCTAATTTAATGTCTATTTTTAGAAACTTTCTAAAAATTGAAATTTCTATTTTTAGAAATTTTTCTTTTTTGACTTTTTGACGAAAAATTTTCTAGACTTGTTCAAAATGCCTTAATGAAGCAAAAAATTTGATTGGGTACAACAAGGAGCAGTTAAAGAAAATGCTTGCTGAAGTAGAAAGGTAGGAGGCACAATCAACCCCTTCCATTCCTAGTTTCAGGTAGCTTCTCCTTGTTACCAGGTTTAGCCTGTAGTAGAAATAACACCCAAATTCAAGATCCCAGGATTCAAGCAAGATAACCCCTCTGGGCCTCTAAAACCACTTTCCAATTTTAAAATTTGAAGTTTCAAAGGTCCCCAGCCTTCACAAGAGCCTGTCCCTATACAAGTTTAGCCTATCACTCATTAGGAGTGACCCTCTCGCAAAGCCTTTCCATCCCCCATTCCATGTTAGCCCTCTTGTCCTAGAACTAGCACGAGAGTGGAGGACATATTATTTTTTTGGCGAGATACTGGGTTCTATGAGCTAGAAAAGGTAATATTTGAGGCTGTTGTGAAGCAGCCAACTAGTAGTGAACCCTCACATGCTATTGAAAGAAAAATTTTAGACCTACTACAAGAAGAAGTTGAGCCAAATCAGTCAGAACAGCAATGCATCCAGTCTGAGGTTAGTGCTAAGTCAGGCGCAGGGTTGAGTCCCTTGGATTTTGGCTCATTTGAAGATTTTCCGGTGCTTTTAACAAGAGAAATGAAAGCAAAATGCAAGGAAAGCATGGAGAAGAGATCCAGTTACATATGCAGCTAAGGCAAGGTCTAGTGGAGTCATAGCCAAAGGACAGGGGCATTGTGAAGGAGATTGCCCCAATTGCCCCAAAGGTGGAGGATGCCATTGTATTTCATGAACTGTCTGGTGACATTGAAGATGAAAAAGGCATGCAAGTGCCAACATTAGTTACAGTTTTGAAACAACATGAAGATGTTGAAGGCCATGATAGGTTGTTGAAATATGCAGACAAGTGCAAGAATAAGATTCCAGCTCATAAAAATGAGCATGTAAGTAGCCCTATTCTAGAAAATATAGAAATTAATGAAGCTAGGGTGGATCTTCTCATACCTACGTGTTTTGAGGAGCTTCAAGACCTCTTTCAGGATGAGATAGATATTTTCTGCTCAAGCTATGACATTGAGCCAGTATCCCCTAAGAAGGAACATCATGAGCATCATCTTATTCATAAGGTGGAGGCAGTCATATTCTCAATCAAGCCACAGGAGCCAGAGCATTCAAACCAGTAGCAAAATAACAAAGAATCAGAACAAAGGCATGAGATCAAATTTGTTGATTTGCATGCTATTTCAAGGGGATGCCCTATAAGGCATCTAGCCCAACTGGAGACAAACTGTGAAGAGTCACCACTTGTCATGCTCACTCCTAAGCATGAAGTTGAGCATCCAAATAAGTGGGATCAACCCACTTATCCACTTCTAGGTAGTGGCATTTTCAATTAGTTTGAGTGGGTAATTGAGTTTGTCCCTATTATTGGGGAGGTATTTCATCAATTTGTTATATCTTAACTCCTTCCCCACCTACCATTAACTGCCCATAAGCATGTGAAGCACTGTAAATTATTAAGAAAGAGCAATTATTTTGAAAAACCAGTTAATGGCTTTGTTTAATGTCATTTCTAGTTGGTTAGTTTAGGTTTGGGTTAGTTTTATTTCTATTTTAGGCTTCCCTTCCTCTAAGTGCTTTTGCACAGGCAGCTTTCTCATTAGATGAATGTCTGCCTTGTGGGTTTTAAGTTGTTTGGTCTTGAGGCTACTTCCTTTTGACCCTGCACCCAATGAATTGTATAAGGCAGTTGGATCCCTATGTTTAGCAAGCAAACACCCCTACAAAGTTGCCAAAATGTTGTCATATTTTGCCCAGCCCAAAATATTCTAGAATCCCTCCTTCTATCAGAAAGATCCGATCAAAGAAAGCATAAATAGGAGGAAAAAATAAAATCCTTCAAATTTCAATGAATCCCCTTGCAAAAATCCCAAAAAATCTTGTGGAGAATCCTTGCAGAAAATCTAGAAAAATTGAGAAAAATCTAGGCCATTGTCTTAGTTTTTGGGGCCCTTTTAGCCTTTATTGGCAAAAGTCTAGGTCCCTAAACTTATAGAAAAACCATAAAATGGCTAAGACATGGAGTGTTTTCTTCCTTTGGTCGGCAAATTTTGTATTTTATGAACTCTTCAGGAGCTCACTTTTCCTTAGGTTCACTGATTCAAGATATCGTCGACGAAGGGCCAAGGTGCAAGTATTTTCAAATTCAGCTAAGGCAAGGCAGAAGGAAAGGTTTGTAAAAGTTGGCTAAGTAAAGAAGTAAACTATTGCCTTTATTGAAAAACTTTTGGTTTGGTGAACCAAAAGTTTGTCGATCGATGACTTTGCCAACAAGCTAAATGAGTAGTCAAGGGTCGATAAGGGGAATTTTGGCTAAGGCACAATAAGTTTGAGATTTTGCAAGTTCGTCGACAAGTGATTTTTTCGACAACACAAAAAGGCAGAGTGAAGACATCGGCAAAAAAGTGGTTTGGCAAAATAGACTTTTGCCAACAAGGGGAAATTGATTCACTTAGGGTAGCTTTGCCGATAAGGCATGAAAATGGCTAAGGCAAAGGAAAAAGATAGCCTTATCGAAAAGTCAGCCAAAGCATGAACTTTTCAAAAGTTTAGTTTTCTCAGAGTTTGTCGACAGGGTGAAAATTTGACAAGGAAGAAGGTGAATTGACAAAGTTTAGAAAAAGTAACTTTTGCTGATAAAACAAAGAGCAAGTTCGGTTTGAGGATTAAACAATTTGTCGATAAGGCATGAAAATAGCTAAGGCAGGACAAACCAGTGAATCGGCAAAAAGAAAACTTATCGACTAGTTCAGTTTTCTTATGGTTCGCCAATAGGGCAAAAAGCCAATAAAGGAACCTGATAAGGAGCAAGCAAAGAGAAGTTTGGAAAAATGGATTTTTTGTCGATAGAGAAGAAAAGTCAGCCAAAGGAGATAGTTCAAGAAAAGAACAAATTGCCAATAAGGGAAAAGTAAGCAAGCTTGGTTCGTGGAGATAGAACTTTGCCGATAAGGAAAAAGGGTGAGGCAAAAGGGTTCAAAAATTAGAGATTTTGCTGACATAGGCAAAAGATGATAAAGAATAGTTCGCCAAAGATAGACTTTGTCGATAAGGCAAAATAGAGACAACCAAGCAAAGTTCAAGAAAATGACATTTTGCCGATAAGGCAAAAGATAGCCAAAAATAGTTCTGGAAATTGAAGGTTTGCCAACTGAAGGTAGAAGAAGCTGAAAGAAGAGATAGAGATAGTTCAGAAAATAGAGATTTTGCCAATGGAAAAATTAAATAAGAAAATGAAAAAAATGGATGATTCTCTGGCAAAAAATAAGGGATTTGAAGTGTTGTAATGCTTGCATGTGCCCAACATTCAATTCCACAAGACAAGTCAGTTGCAGGCAGGTAGAACAGTTAAAACCTTTAATGTTGTTGTACATATGCTGTCACAAAATAGATTTGCAGTCCCTTCCTCATAAATATGCCTGACACCCATTCATGCAAGCAATCTTCTTCTGCAAGCTACAAGCCTGTCAGAAGCATAGGTTCCATCCCAAATCTGTAGGTTTATGAGCCAGAAATTTAATGAAACATGGGCTTATCCTGGGTCAATTGACCTGCTCCAATGCCACTATTACAGAGTGCTCAAAATTGTTATAAATACATCATAAAGCAATGTATTTCTGTTAGTTGTTCTTCTAGGGTATTACAGGTTGGAGAATTCTTGTAACCAAGCCTCTATAGTGCAATTACAAGAACCAATTGGATATGATGGACTGTGCTCTTCTGTTGAGCCTCTCATGTCTCCAATTGATAGTTCAACTATGAGTGTAATTGACTATTCTATGTCTATTTCTTCTCCATCATTCTCTCTTTCTTAATGGCTATTTGGCATCTGTAATCAATATAAACTGATATTTTATCTCTTTTATTATTCTTGCACTGTGTCTATTTGATTGATGTGAGTTATGTATTGTGGGTAAAGAGGTCCCTTTCATACCTTCACCTCTTTTCCCTGACCTCTATATGAATTGATATGAATCTATGTAAGTTCTTTTCAGTTTTGAGATTATTACTGTGTTGAGTCAGTTGTAGCTGAACATCCCTAATTTGGTGCATCACCTCTTTTATTTCAGCAATCCTTCTTACCATTTTCCCCTACAAGTATTAGCACTAGATTTTAGTTTATTTCTCTAAGCCTTAAGCTCATAAAGAGGAACCAGCCTTCTCTAGAGGTCTTATCTCATTTCCAAGGTCCCACACTTTGAGATTAGTCCCATTGTGTCATTGAAGTGTTTGAACCAGCTTCAAATAGGGTGCAATTTCACATGACAACAAATACCATCATCAACAATTTTCTTAACCCTTTACCCCCCCTTCATTCCAATGATCTCCCTTCAAAAGATGAAGCATTAGTGGATGAAGAGTGGTCTCTCATGTTAAAACCCTCGGGGATGGATGTTGAGCTTACTCAAAAGGAAAACAATATCAATTCAATCATCATTAATAGACTTATTATGCCCACTAAAGGGATAGCGAATAAGTGCAATTTGCCTCTTTTCTCTAAACCAGTGATTATAGTTCAAGGTGATCCAACACCGCCTCAACCCCTAGGTTACATTCTCAATTATGCAAATAAAATTACTTAAAGAAATCAAGGTGTTCAAAATGTGTTGCAACAATCTCATAAAAATGTGGTTGCGCACACATACAACACTCACAATAACAAGTAAAGTAAGCATGCACCAAGTGTGCCCATTTCTATTTCACCTTCTCAACCTATCCTACCTCAAGCACCCCATCTTCCTCCACATATTGGTAAATAATATGATCTTGTCGAGCAACTCTGCGCTACTCCGACTACAATCTCCCTATGGGATTTAATACAAACATCACCTACATACCATAGAATGCTCCACAAGGCTCTACAAAGGTAGTTGTTTCATCTTTTGTTAGACCGAATGATGTAGCATCTTTGTTTAGTTGTATGCATGCAACAACATCATATATTTCATTTCAACAACATTAATTACCTCCCATAGATGTGAAAGACCAATATGAACCTCTTATGATATTCATCATCATTAATAAAATGAGGGTGAGATGCACTATGATTGATGGTTGATCAAGTCTTAATGTTTGTGGCATAGACTTGTTACATAAACTCAATATTGATACATCTCTCATCAAACCAGATAAACTCAACATTCGTGGCTTTGATAATGTGGTGCAGGAGCACCTTGACAAATTGATGCTTCCATAGACCAATCTTTGGAATTGGATTAAACTTTGATGATTCAACATTGTAATGAGATCAATTAAGTCATTTGTCATGTGTCTAGATCATTAGGAAGGTTAAAGTTTAAGTTTTGAGTCATTGTAAAGTTGCAAAGGTATAAAATTGCAAAACTGATGTAAAAGGCAATTTTGCATTTGTGTGTAAAAGGGAAACTAATGGGTATTTGTTAACCCATAGTCCAAAAATTAGTTTTAACTATTGGGGTAGACTTAGGAAGGCATAAAAGCCCTGACTCCATCGTTGTTTAGTGTGGGTGATTGAAGAAATGAAAGTTGAATAAAGAAAACCACTGTTTCTTGCATATTTCATCAAAAATTTGTTGTTTTCATTTGTTGTACGGCCCTGTATGGATAGGAAATGATGCCTAATTGGTTGTAAGTGATAGTACATTCAATCACCTTCCATTTTCTTTTTGTTTCATGCAATCTGGTTTCCATTTGAGTAAGATATTGTGAATTTGCTGAAAACAGTCAAAACCCTGATTTAGGGTAAACATTGTGCATTCTTAATTGTGTTTCTCAATATTGAACTGATATAAAATGCTACAAATGGGTGAAATGGTACTCCTAATTGTGTTTTCTCATATACCAAAGGTGAAGAGTTATTTAATGGAGTTTGATCATAATTATGTGATGCCCTAGTGTTGTTCTGCTCTATTTCATACTGGTAAAGGGCAGAAATAATGTGATTTTTTATGATTTTAGTGTGGATTGAACATTCTTTATGGTTGTGCTAGTTGTAAGGGTATAAATTGAAGTCTTCTTCATATTCCTCAAGTTAGGATTGACAAAATAATGAATGGTTATACCCACAAGTGGCTCTGTCTTGTTATGACTGGTTGTGACAGTCACAGATAGGACTGAGTATGATGACAATTTTGTGTCCTACTAATGTTTGCAAATCATAGAACGGTGTTGGATAAAGTCTTTTGGATGTTTTAAATTGATATTAAACTTTTCAAGAATATTTTTATTGGGATAATGCCAAGAAGAAACAAAGTTGATAGTTAGGATGCAAAAATCAGGCTTAAGGGGCAGAATTATAGGGTACTGTCACTAGAGTTTGGTAGGAATGCTATTGAAGTTGGTTTTGTGATGTTTTAATAAGAATGAGAAGACTCTATTTCATATGTTCCAAGCATTGGTTGGATGAGTTAGGTATGGAGATACTAAAAACCAATAAGCCTTGTGTGAATTAAGCCTATTGGAGTAACCATAGAGACATTTCTTGGAACAGCATAGAGTAGAATCCTAAAACTCACAAAAACCTTTGTTTTGGCATGCATTCTAAGTGTCCAAACCCCTGGTTAAGTTCTGGGCTTGCATTCTTTGGTAGTCTCTTTGTAAATTTGGCCTAATTGGGGCAATAGGACACTGACAGGGGTTATTGGTTGAGATATTCCGTCCAAAACAACCTATGCCAAGTTTGGGATATGTGATAGAGGGCCATAATAGGTATCTACTGATTGTCTAAGATTTGGGTTTGGAGGTTTGAGTCAAAAGTTATTAGGTCTGTTGTCTTTTTGGAGGGCTACAAGCCATTTTGGGTGGTTTGTGAAGGAAGTACCAACCCAAAGTCCAATCTACCTTGACCAATGGATGGAATGGGTCCCTTAACATCCCAAACCAAAATTTCCATGATGATACTGGAGTTTCCTTCTGCTATTCCCACTTTTGCATAAAGATCTTTGTTTTTGGGCTTGTAGGTGAAGCATAACCTTGTCTTTCTTGTCTATCTTCTCCTATCCAATTTGCCTCTACATAATAGTGGTATCAGAGCTAGCAAGATTTTGATTGGTTGGTTGAGTTGTTACTAAGTTATTGGTTGCAGGTGCTTGATCCATCTTAAAGCTGCAAGAGAGAAAGAGTTGCCAGAGAATGTGTTGGCTACAGACAAGGAAAAGTCTATGTTTACTATCCTCCAACAGAGATTAAGCTGGGGAGAAGGTGCAGAGAGAGTGACACCACCAAGGAGAGAGTGGTAGGTGCATCTTCCAGGATCTACTATTGGGTAAGATGGATGGTTTGTTGAGTTGGTGAGTTGTATGGTAAGGCAGTGAGAAAGATGGATACCTAACTGAGACAAAGACAAGCAGAAGATTTAAGAGAAAGAAGTAGTCCAAAGTAGATTTGAAGTTGTTTTGTAGGTACAAGCAAAGTTGATACAATATGTTTCCAAGGGACTTGCAAAGTTTTGTTGGTTGGTTGTATGGTGCAGGAGCACCTTGACAAATTGATGCTTCCATAGACCAATCTTTGGAATTGGATTAAACTTTGATGATTCAACCTTGTAATGAGATCAATTAAGTCATTTGTCATGTGTCTAGATCATTAGGAAGGTTAAAGTTTAAGTTTTGAGTCATATTGTAAAGTTGCAAAGGTATAAAATTGCAAAACTGATGTAAAAGGCAATTTTGCATTTGTGTGTAAAAGGGAAACTAATGGGTATTTGTTAACCCATAATCCCAAAATCAGTTGTAACCATTGGGACAGACTTAGGAAGGCATAAAAGGCCTGACTCCATCATTGTTTAGTGTGGGTGATTGAAGAAATGAAAGTTGAATAAAGAAAACCACATTTTCTTGTATATTTCATCAAAAATTTGTTGTTTTCAATTGTTGTACAGCCCTGTACGGATAGGAAATGATGCCTAATTAGTTGTAAGTGATAGTACATTCAATCACCTTCCATTTTCTTTTTGTTTCATGCAATTTCATTTCCATTTGAGTAAGATATTGTGAATTTGCTGAAAACAGTCAAAACCCTGATTTAGAGTAAACAATGTGCATTCTTAATTGTGTTTCTCAATATTAAACCAATATAAAATGCTACAAATGGGTGAAATGGTACTCCTAAGTGTGTTTTCTCATATACCAAAGGTGCAGAGTTATTTGATGAAGTTTGATCATAATTATGTGATGCCTTAATGTTGTTCTGCTCTATTTCATAATGGTAAAGGGCAGAAATAATGTGATTTTTTATGATTTTAGTGTGGATTGAACATTCTTTATGGTGGTGTTAGTTGTAAGGGTATAAATTGAATTCTTCTTCATGTTCCTCAAGTTAGGATTGACAAAATAATGAATGGTTATACCCACAAGTGGCTCTGTCCTGTTATGACTGGTTGTGACAATCACAAATAGGACTGAGTATGATGACAATTTTGTGTCCTACTAATGTTTGCAAATCATAGAATGGTGTTGGATAGAGTCTTTTGGATGTTTTCAATTGATAGTAAACTTTGCAAGAATATTTTTATTGGGATAATGCCAAGAAGAAACAAAGTTGACAATTAGGATGCAAAAATCAGGCTTAAGGGGCAGAATTGCAGGGTACTATCACTAGAGTTTGGTAGGAATGCTCTTGAAGTTAGTTTTGTGATGTTTTAATAAGAATGAGAAGACTCTATTTCATATGTTCCAAGCATTGGTTGGATGAGTTAGTTATAGAGATACTAAAAACCAATAAGCCTTGAGTGAATTAAGCCTATTGGAGTAACCATAGAAACATTTCTTGGAACAACAGAGAGTAGAAGCCTAAAACCTACAAAAACCTTTGTTTTGGCATGCATTCTAAGTGTCCAAACCCTTGGTTAAGTTCTGGGATTGCATTCTTTGGTAGTCTCTTTGTAAATTTGCCCTAATTGGGGCAATAAGACACTGACAGGGGTTATTGGTTGAGATATTCTGTCCAAAACAACCTATGCCAAGTTTGGGGTATGTGATAGAGGGCCATAATGGGTATCTATTGATTGTCTAAGATTTGGGTTTGGAGGTCTGAGTCAAAAGTTATTAGGTCTGTTGTCTTTTTGGAGGTCTACAAGCCATTTTGGGTGGTTTGTGAAGGAAGTACCAACCCGAAGTCCAATCTACCTTGAGCAATGGATGGAATGGGTCCCCTGACATCCCAAACCAACATTTCCATGATGATACTAGAGTTTCCTTCTGCTGTTCCTACTTTTGCATAAAGATCTTTGTTTTTGGGCTTGTAGGTGAAGCAGAACCTTGTCTTTCTTGTCTATCTTCTCCTATCCAATTTGCCTCTACATCATAATGTTGGTAAACAATCACTAGGTATAATCACCTTAGATGTTAAGACTAGACCTATGACATTTCTTACCCTTATCCATGTCATGCCTAATTATCTTTCATACAATCTTCTTCTTGGTAGACCGTGGATTCATGCCATGGGGGCAGTCCCATCTACCCTTCATCATTCAATAAAATTCATTTTTGAAGACAAACCTTATACAATTAAAGTTGATTCAGCTCTGAAAAATTGCTTGCAAATTGAAGCGAGACATCAAACTCCTTTAAGTAGTTTGATCCCTTCTTTAACACTACCCTCTGCTACTAACAACAGTGTTAGTCAGGCTATTGTTAGTCCTTCGAATGCATTTTCAGTGATGATTGGGGCTCATTAGATTTTACACCCTTCTTTGCGGGTGAAAATAAGGTCTCATCCTCACACCCAAAAATATTGAAGGTAAATGAAATTTCTTCAAAACAATTTTCTACTCCTAAAAAGCTTAAACTCAAGATTAATGATGATGGAACCTTTAAAATTGATAAATATTTGCCTTCTTCTATAGAAATGGCGGCCATTTGTGATAAAGTATCATCTAATTTGAAAGGAAGCAAGGTATGTGGAAATACCTCCTACACTAATCTACTAAGGAAAGGTTTATGCAAATTTTAACTTTTACAGTTGCAAGTTATTAGATGCACATTAATAGAAAGTTAATAACAACATTAAATGCAAATACAAAACTCACAACACAAGATATACATGGGGAAAACCATTTCAGGTAAAAAGCCCCACACTCCAAAACCTACACAATGTATTATCAAATCAAAAGATGATTACAACACACTTGCAATGCAAGTTCTTTTAGGAGTACACACTGTCGATTCTCATTCGCATCCCGTGACCTTTCACATTCTCCAGCCACTTATTTACCAAGCCTCTTTGTTGGTTATCTAATGTCAGTTTATCCATGTTGGCCAATAACAAAATAACTACCGACGCCTTTATTAAATATAGGGTATTTTTTGCTTCGAGGGCACTACCTCCAGCAACCCCTACTGGGGGTGTTGCCTCCAGACCCCCACTGTGGGCTCTGCCTTTGGGCCCCCATTGGGGGATAAGGCCCCTAGGCCCCACAGGAGGGGCTCTACCCCCCTGCACTCCCTTGTTAATTACTTTAGGGGGAAATAGAGGCTGACATAGTTACCAAAATTTACAAGGTACCGACTATGGGATCCTACAACATAGTACTGAATAAATAAATACAATATTAGAAACTTGCAAAGTTTGAGACACCTTAATTCCCAACATAATTCTAATACATGTCTTGATAATAATGAGGTCTCTTTAAATTTCAACCCCCATGGAATTGTTGAAACAAATATTTACCCTCCTCACCATGATCAAATGTATGATCCTTCTACTTCTTCTTCCAACAAACATTGTCATATAACCTCTCCTCTTCCTTCAGATTTAGAGATGCATTATGGACGTGGATTCAAAATTCTTTCTAAACAAGGATACAAGGGAAATGGGTTAGGATGCAAAGAAAAAGGAATTAAGGAACTTGTGGAACCAACACCGCACTTGTCTAAAGTAGGTTTAGGTTTCTGACCTTCTCCTACGGTCTCTCCACCATTTTTACAACAAGGGTTACTTCCTACTCCACCTAAATCTTATCTTCTATTTCAACAAGAGTATATGTTGCCAAGTCTACTCAAAGGTTGCCTAATCACTCTTCCTCCTCCAACACACAAAAATATTCTACAACATAATCATTCAACATCTCATTATTGTGTATATTGTAATGCCCTAAGCTTTCACCCAAGACATTAGCTGAACAACCACTAAACCAACAAAATTTCCACCTTTACAAGTGTGACATTCACATGTCGCATTGCACTCATGCACACATAAGGTGTCGTAACAAGGACTACAACACCAAAAGAAACATCACCACCACACAATACAAATGTGGCACAAGTGGAAGACTTCACCCATCATGTGACAACTCACCACGATGACCAAGCAAGAGGTGGAGCTCACTCCATGATGAGGATCAGATACACATCCATGACCTTGCTACCTCACAAACATGTGGAGTAGAATGAGGGTGACATCCACCCCAGTCCATTCCATGACAATAAAATACATCCCAAACACAAGGGTAATGCTCACCCATGAGATGGTCCAACTAGGAGGTACAAATCCTCAAGAAACTGGAATGGTCACTAGGTAAACTCATGCAAGGAACACTTCCCAATGTAACAGAGGGAAACCAAGAAGGTAGAAACCACTCCAATCACATCAGGAAAACTACAGAGGAGATACTTCTGGAGGCCAAAAAGAGGAGATACTTCTGGAGGCCAAAAGTGCCTCCTACAAAAATCCTATACACAAACTAAGGGAATAGGCAATACCAAGCAATCCCGGGGTGTATGGACCCCAAAGGAGAAGCCTCCTACTAGGGACACTAGGGCCCAGGTGTTGTAGTCCCTAGACACTAGTGCCCAAGCATTGTGGTCCTTTGGACTCTAGAGCCCCAATGTTGTAGTCCTTCAGGATAGGATCCAAATTATAAAAAAGATCCAGTCTTGAGCAAAACTGCCCAGAATTGCATAAAATTGAAGGTGCAAGTGCAAATCATAGTTACACATCATATTTAACTATCACAAGAAAAAATTTATTCATTTTAAGCACCAAAATACAAATTGTCATCTTTCTCCATTTGTTGCATACAAGTTCACAAAGGGAAAGCAATACAATCCATACGTGCCTTCGACACCAATGTCGAAGCACAAACCCATAAAAAGATACAACACCACTTAGGTGGTTGATTCACAAGTCCTCATACATTGAGGATTAAACAATAACAATGTTTCAATAATTAGTTACATAGCGTAGGACACCAACGTCCTTCAAAATTATACAAGTACAAGAATACATCAAAATCCATCACACTCTCCAAGATATTACATGGAACATAGCACGGCATACCCAACTTGCAAAGAGAACAAGGAAACCATCCAACACATGAAGATCATCATGAAGGACCAAAGGAGAAATATTTCTTGCCTCCAAACCATATTGCCATCGTTGAGCGCAATAGCTGTCTACGCAACTCTAGGCAACCCCCGAGCTACGGAGAAGGTGATCGTGGAAAACCTGCTAAGAGCATCTCACACATCCAAGGTATATAAGCAACATATGGCATACACACCAATCAATGCACATAATATGCATGGCACAACTGTCAATCCAATGCATATATAAATAATACATGGTACAACTATCACACAATGCATATAAATAACTTATGGCACACTTGCCAATAAGCATAATAAAATGACATCACAACACTCAAGTATAATGGAAATAATCACACCTTCAATGCACATCAAACAAGGCATAAACCATAGTCCATCAAGGACACATACAAGCATGAGTCAGACATAACAATGCAAGTACACAACATAAGCTGAGTATAACTCGAGCAGTGACAAATAAGGAAGAGAGAACTAGCAAGCTAAATAAGGAGTGTCATGATGAGGGCACTCAAACCTCCTCGTCAAGTGTGAGTAATAAGTCATCTATCATAGGCCCTAATCAAGCATCCACCAACTCTAACATTGTGTGTAATGCTTCTATTCCCAACTGGGTCTAGGAAGGCTCCCTGCAGTTGGTGTGCACTGTTACCAAGTCTAGAGAAGCTCCCTGCGATAAGGTGTTCAAACTCTTGTTTTAAGTTTTATTAACTCTAATGTGATTAATGTTTCTCTTTTTACAACTCTTTACATGTTAAACCATTGACAACTTCATGCCTTGGTATGCGTTCAAGGAGCCACTCCTTACCTACTCCCAAACCTCTTCCTAAACATCCAATGCATCGATTTAACAAACTGCGCATGGCATAGATTTCAATGCACCAAAAATAGATGGTCTCAAAAGATGCAAAATCACATTTTGATTAGGAGATAATTCATTCCACAAACCAATTTTATGAATATAGACATGACACACAAACCAATGCATAAATTTTTAGCATAATATTTTTTTGACAATATTCTAAAAAGATATAAAATCTTCGAATAAAAGGGAGACTACTCATCCCACATTTAGATTCATCAAAGAACTGCCTACAAAGCAATTTTCATGTTTTCCAAATACAAGAAATAACCATAAGACTCTAAAAACTCCATTAGAGCTCCCTATGGAACCTTGACCAAGTTTGACCAATTTTCTAACTTCTATTCTTCAAGGTGTATGGAAAAATGGTGAACTACCCATTATAGCTATGGTGAACAACATCTCAAATATCAAATAAAATCTATGTGGGTGATTCTACAAAAAAATTGACAAGGTATGGTTTGTTTTCCCATGTTTCCAAAATGAAGAACACATGAAAATTTAAATGAAAACAACTATAAATTCAAATCTTAGTTTTCCTTCCTAATCAAGATGCCATAGTAATCCACTAAATGTGGCATGGCAATGAAGAAAGCATACAAATTTAAAACAAAGGAAAGATTCAAGAATCATACCTTTTCTACAAGCAATCCATGGAGGAGAAGAGGGTTTTGAAAGCAAACTTTGATCACACACAAGCATCCACAATTCAAATCCACTCTTCAACCAAGCAATTCAACCTTTCTTTCATTCATGGAGAAAATTCTTCTTTCCAACTAGAAAGGGTTTAAGAGGAGAGAGCAAATGGAGAGAAAAAGAATCCAATAAAATAACTCCTTTTTCCTTTTTAACACCCACAAGCCCTAATTTAAAATAGAATATAAAATTCACTTATAATCATTTTTTTAATCAATAATGAAATAAAATATATTCATTTAACACACCATTTAATAATATATCTAATTCATTTCATTTTACTAACCTAAATAATTTAATAAAATACCCAGGAACATTAAAATTGATTTAACAATATTTCAACTTCTAAATATCTTTCAGGCAACACATTTAGTAATAGAAAATTAGCTACTGAACTTATTGCAACTATTCCAAATAGGTAATTTTCTTTTAACTCAATCTCATTCCGAAAAATCCAAACATGCCATATCAGGAATTTTGTTTTCCAATTTAATGCAATTCTTCATTTTTGACAGAAAAATATTAAATTTCAAAAATAATTTGAAATCATTTAAATGTATTCCTCTAGGATAATATAATGCAATAGATATTTTTGCTAAGATAATTAATCATGAAAATAATCTGAAAACACAAAATCATATTTTTCACGATCATCTAAAATAAAGTGCAAAATGCTAAGGAAACACACACACAATTGACTTTAAGCACACACTACGGGTTTCCACAACACAAGGATAAGGGTGAGATGGCTTAGTGTCTCATGTCAACCTTCTCCACATTTCCCACATTAGTTAATTACCTACACACTCAAGTCAACCATCCTACCTACTCCACATATAATAGCTGAAGCAACCTAGTCAACTCTAACGTGGTATATTCACACATGATATAAAATAATCACATCAACTATAATCATCTATGACTATTATGATTCAAGAACATGATGTATAAATAGAAACATTTCACAATGCGGGAATAATACGACAATCACAACTATAACAAGTATAGTGAAAACAGTGAAGTTGAAGCACTGGAATAATCTAACATGCACAATCACAACGTATGCATCCCATAATGCATAATTGGAAACCAAATAACAAAGCACAACCCCATCGGAAACACCTCGATGGTCATCCATAATACACCCTCAAAACCCATTGATGACACCACAGACCTCATCGACAAGTTCGGTACAATGCATCAAAGCATAATAATCACATAATATACTAACAAACACTTAGAACAACATATAACACATGAATTAAAAAGCACACAAGACACAAACTAGGGTGGGCATTACACATATCATCGAGCACTTGGCCATTCCACTATGGAATGTCGAGCCTTGGGTGACAAAATTCAACAATTTCAAACAAGGTATGGCTCTAGCACTCCTCACCACGCTTGATGTAGTCCCTAGAGCACCTTGTCCTCCATCCATTTTATAATAATCAAGTTGGGAGAGGATAATGTTTATAGGCTGACTCATAAGACTGGTCCCTTCTCATTTATATTATGCTTGTACATATTGTTATCCCTGTATTGTGATGTTTTATTGGTTGTTGTTCTCCCTTGGTACCCTTGTTAGCACAAAGGTACAAGGAGAAAGAACGCGTTGTGTCATTCCTCTATATGTATCTTCATTCTTCTATATGTCATGATGTAAAATTTTGTTACTTTGGATTATTTAGCATCCTTTCATGATTCAATCTATGTGTACTCTACTTTCATGTGATCTTTCTATTGCAAGTATGTGCTAACCGGTGTTGTCATTGATGTCAACATATCTGTGTTGTCATTGGTGTCAACTGTGCTCTTGTTTTAATGCTTGTTTTTGATGAGTCAGTTGCTTTGTATTGTCTTATATAAGTGTTGAAGATGATGAGAAGATATTCCTGTTACTGAGTTTCAAGTGCTTTTGAGAAAATTTTCTCTCAAGTAGAAATAGTGTGTTGCAGAGTATTTTGGCTTGTAGCATAATTGTCTGAGTTTTGCTTCGCATTTCCTTAGTATTGAAGACTAGAGCATGAGATTTTGATATGTTTTAGAGAAGTGTTTGAAGATGCTAAATCCAGAATTTGGTGGTCCGAATCATTGTGCAGCAAAAGTTTTATTCACTAGTTTGAAGATTGTGCCTGACAGAGTTTGCAGTGTTACAGGGAGGAAGTATTTTTCTCTACATTCCTCTGCAGTATGTTCTTTGGTCTTGTGGTTCTAGACTTAAGCTTACAAGGTCCTTAGCTTTCTTTATTCCAAAGGTTTTGTGATTTGGTGCTCCAAAAAGCAAGTATTTGATTAGCAGAGTTTGAAAGTGTCTAATTGAGAGCAGTTTGTGATCCATCTTCAAGAAAAGCAAGTTGAGATCTATTGCGGTTGGACTTGATGGTTTTCAAATGATTCTATGGTGTTCGTAGATGTCCCCTGAATGCATTGAAGGCATGTGTCTGATCTGTAAGCTGTAATGAAGCTCTTGGAAGCGTGTGACTTAGTGATTCTTGATGTTGTATACTTGTTCTGGCCGACCTGGTTAGTCACAATTGTTGCGAGGATGATTCATGGATTGTAGAAGCATGTCCAAGCATGTGAAGATGTATTTGGGTCTAAGATAAGTTGTGATGTGTTCATCCTTCATTCTTTTCCTCCACAAGTTTGTTTAGGTCCAGTCCTATTTTGGAATTTTGTATGTATGCTGACCTTGGAGAAAGCTCCAACGGTTGAAGATTGTAATGCCGACCTTGATGTACATTCCAAGGTTGATGATAGGTATAACTACATGTAATGAAGTCATGAAAGAGAGTGAGTGTGTGTGTGAAGATGTGAAGATAAAGTGTGTATGATTGAAAAGGAAGATCAGGAGAGATATATTGTGCTTCAATGGAACTGAACTCAAGCATGTTGTAGATGCAACTATATCAGTTCAAACCTTGGTAGTGAGCCACCCACTGGTAGTGAGCCATCCATTAGCAGTGAGATACCCTATTGGGCAGTGATACCTCTTGGCAGTGAGCCTCTTTGATATTTGGTATTGTTACTACATTATATTGTGAGCTAACACTCACCGTGGTTTTTCCCTTTCTAAGGGTTTTCCACGTAAAAATATGGTGTTCATGTGTGAATGGCGTTGATGTGCTTAAATTTTATTTCTGCTTTTCATGTTTATTCTTCATATCAGATTAACTGGTTAAAGAAAGTTAATAAGATTGTGAAATTGATCAACTAAGGTTAAAGATTTGGTACAACTGATTTACCCCTCCTCTCAGTTGTGTTGTGCCTTCAACACTTTCCTATGTCATCTTTGTAGTTATTGTTAGAATACTTTGATATAATGAGAGGGGGGTGAATCACTACATGCCACAATTTAATATAATTCAACTTTATCAACAAAAACTTTCTACTGCCTTAAACAGATAATGAAGCAATTCAAAACACAATCACACAACCACAAAACCATAACACCAAATTTAGGTGGAAAACCCTAGAAGGGAAAAAACATAGTGAGCAAGTTGCTTGGATCTACTGTCCAAATCCAGCCTCACAAATAAGACAAGTTTACAATAAGTTTTATGGGGTACAACCCAAAGGAAGCTACAACTCCCTAATACATTGTTTTATGGGCTCCAACCCACAGGAAGCTACAACTCCCTAAACACAATTTTATGGGGGCTAACTTAAAGGAAGCCACAACTCCCTAAAGTGCTACAACACTTACAAGAAGAGGCTCCAACCTCTGCACCAAAAAACTTGATACATTCTCCTATTTCCTTGCCTCTGTTCTATCACAGCAGCATCACAACTTCCTCCGCAACACAACACAATACTGCCTATGTTATTAATCATGCATTATAGCCCCCAGAGTTCATTCTCAACTTTCAGATCATATATCTTTTCTCACATATGCATATATCTACTCTCACACTCATACACTCTCACTCACACTCATTCCCATTTTGCAATAACCTTGATCTTTCATTTATATCCTTCACAACACTTAAAAACCTTTCTCCTTTATCAACCAAGATGAAACATGTAACATGAAAGTGCAATGGCCATAACAAGTTGGTTCCCAAAGATATCAGTGATAAAGTAGAAATACAATGGGGTTCAAACCAAGTGATAACTAGGACCTATTTTTCCTTAGCACACATCTCCACACTGGTACACACTTCCAAACACACGAGACAACTACTTAAGCTTACCAAGTCAAGCCAACACTTAACCTCTCATGCATTAGCTCCAGGCCTAAAGTCTTACCAGAGAAACTAGATAACATCATGTGGATCACTTTACAAACATTCTATGACTTCCACAAACATTCCCATATACTCTTTTCACAACTTCATGCTACTTCATGCTGGCACAAACTATCAAACATTGATGTTGTTATCCTTTACAAACTCTGATTACATAGTCTTGAAATAGAGCATTGAAACCAAACTTGCAGTAGTCCTCAACACCTGAAACTTGAAAAGATCAAACCTACATGCAATCTGAACATATCTTCCAAATAGCAAAGCCAAATATTGTAATGCGGTGAAATAAGGTGTCTTTTACTTTCTCCTTTTGACAACCCTAATTAGCAAAAAGACTTGTCTCAACACAGCAAACTCCAAAGAACCTCTGTGGTACATCTTATCATTTGAAACTTGAATATATCATACCTCTTGTCTGTATCCAACTATCCTTCAAGCCACAAGAACACATCTTCAAATGCGGAGAAATGCAGAGCATTACACTATCTCCTCGAAATTGCAACAACATTGTATCACTATATTCACTTCTGCTAGCTCTAGATCTTTTGTGGTAACTTTTATGCTCTGAAATCAAAATCTTGCATAATTCTCATCTATCTCTATCTAACCTTCAAACCGTATGGTCATATCTTCAAATGCGGAGCATTCTCCTGAGCTTCTTCAATGCAAGTTCTTGTGCCTTTGACTGTTTGAAACCTTACACACTTTCTTTCATATCTTAAGCAATAATTTTTACCGAGAAACAATGAATGCAACATTCACAACACCATAGACAACATACACAAATCTTTTCATCAAAAACAAGAACACACAACTTCTACATGTTAGCATATCCTACAACATGACAACTTTCACCTATCCATGAACATCAGAAGATAAGTTACAACTGTGTATAAATGATACTGATCCATTAGCCTTTTCATGACTTTTATCACCAAACCTTCACCTCACAACACCTCTGATCACTCACTCTATCAACTTTGATTATCACTCTATTGACATCATATACAATCGTATGCCTTCTCCACCACAACTTTGTTGACATCAATAGAAACATATGCAATAGTTATAATGTTTTATTTATTTGGTACCTTGTTGTTGGGATTTAAGGTGTCTCAACCTTGCAATTCCTAGCATTGATTATTTAATTGTGTATTTATTTATTGCCTAATTTTTGTATTTATTTGCACATTCAGTTTGGTCACTTAGTTGAGGTGGCATTGTGACATGTCATCCTACTTGGAATGTGAATTGGATGGTCAAGTCAAACTCACATGGATTTGGGAGTCCCATTTGAGGTGGCATCTTTTGGTATGATAGAGGTGTTATTGTGTATGACAGAATCTATGACATGTAAGAGTCAAGTATAGAGATTCTCGGTACAAGTGAAGACAAGTGTCGTAAAGTACCTTTGCATGTGGAGAAGGCATCTTTGGGTGCCCAAGTTGGGCTATGACATGTTGTAAGAGGAATATTCTATATTTAGCCTTGTATGACGGATTCTCTTACAACATTTAAGGTTGTTATGTTAGGCAAATTTTATGATAGCTGTAAGATGCGTAAGAGCATCTGTCATAGCTATTTTTAGCCTAGAGTGCTCCAACTTTGGGAAGTCAAATATGCCACGTATGACAGATGTAAGAGATGTATTTACAGCTTGGACAATTGTCCTTTGATTTGGGAAAATGGCCATGTGGCCAAGATGGATGCCCATCTCTAGAAGCTTCCTGTTTATGCCTTGTAACTCTATAAAATGCATTGTTTTCGAGTTGTAGTTGCATAGTGTTTGTACAGGTACTGTTATGCTGCTAGAATCACTCTAGAAATGACATTTGAAGACTCTTGGAAGAACTTGCATTGCAAGTGTATTGTAAAAACACCATTATTTTGATAATACATTGTACAGGTTTTAGAGTGTGGGGGTTTTTTACCTGAAAAGGTTTTCCCCACGATATATCTTGTGTCAATCTTTCTTTATGTGTTGTCGTTGTTGTAATATTTATGTTGTGTTTAATATTGCTGCAATTGTAAGGATTAAAAAGAATTTGCATACTATTCCCCTCATTTGGTTGGTGTAGGAAGTGTGTTCCACGTACCTTGTTTCCTTTCAGTTGGTATCAAAGCTTGATCACCTTTGATCCCAGTTGTTGGGTTGGGTTTTTTTGAGCTAATCTTCAATTAAGTGGTAGTCTGTACAGAGTATTCTACAATCTTTTTCTAGGAAAAAGATGGCAGCCACATCCAGAAGAATAGATTTGGAAAAGTTTAATGGCAGCAATTTCGAGTTGTGGAAACATAAAATAGAAGACATGCTTGTTGACAGAGATCTATGGGAAACAATTTATGGAACAAAATCAACGGCAATGGCACAAGCAAATTTGGATCTCAAAGATCATAAAGCTAAGGGTCTTGTGAGACTCTATTTACCTGATTCCATCCTGTTGAATGTTTATGAAGAGAAGACTGCGAAAGAACTATGGAAGAAACTTGGTGATGTTTATCAGGCCAAATCCCTAGTAAACAAGTTATTCTTGAGGAAGAAGTTGTATTCTTTGAGGATGGAAGATGGAGGATCAATTGCAGATCACCTAAATGCCTTCAACATGTTAGTTGCACAATTGACTTCCGTTGGTGTGAAAATGGAGGAGGAGGATCGTTGCATGACCTTGCTTTGTTCTTTGCCAGACTTGTGGGACCACCTTGTTATGGTCATTGGGAGCACTAATACAACTTTTAAGATGGATGAAGTGGTATCTTCATTGTTGTCTAAGGAGATGCGAAGAAAGTCTTTTGAATTGGCAAAAGAGGCTCTTGCAGTTCGTGGAAGACCCAAAGAGAAAGGGAAAAAGAAAGACAAGAAAGCTGAAAAAGGCAAATCCAAATCCCATGGGAGATCCAAATCTCCTGGAAAGTCCAAGGCACTATGTTGGAACTACGGTAAATCTGGGCACTTCTGAAAAGAATGTAAAGAGGAGAAGAAGAAAAAGAAGAACTTCTCTGATTCTAATTCTAACAAGTCACAAGATGATGGTGATGCTTTGGTTGCAGCCTTGGCAACCCATGCATTAGAAGATGTGTGGTTGATTGACTCTGGTGCTTCCTTCCACATGACCTCACATTGAGGTTGGTTCTCAAAGTATGAAGAATATGATGGTGGGAAGGTGTACCTGGGTGATGACTCTCATCTAAAGAGAGTTGGCTATGGAAGAGCCTTGACCCGATTCTTTGATGGATGAGTCAAACGGATCAATGGGGTTAAGCACATCCCTATTTTAGCACAAAACATGCTCTTTGTAAGTAAATTGAATGATGCAGGTATGCAGGTTGTTTTCTTAGGTGGAGGATGTAAGATGACAAGAGGAGCTATGGTGCTTGCTAAGGGTACTTGAAGAGGTACTCTGTTTCAACTGGATGCATGCACTACTCAATGCAATAGTTCTTCTATTTTGAAGAAAAGAGCTTTAGATTCTTCATCCTCACCATTGGAACCAACAGTAAAGAAATGTGTTGCTTCAATTTCCAATGGTAGTGCTTTATGGGTACCTAAGGGTGCTCATGCTTTGGAAATGAAACTTCCTGCTGAGAAGACAATGTTATGGCATGAGAGACTTGGTCACATTGGTGAGAAGGGTCTTAGAGCCCTAAAAAATAAAAACCTTGTTGAAGGTTTAAATGATTGTAATCTTGAGTTCGACTTTTGTGAACATTGTGTATATGGAAAACAAAACCGTGTTCAATTTTACTCAAGTTCTCATAAGTCTTCTGGTGTTTTGGATCTTATTCATTCTGATGTATTTGGTCCTATGAATGTTCCTTCGATTTCTAAATCATTATATTTTGTATCATTCATTAATGATTACAGTAGAAGGACATGGGTTTATTTTCTTAGAAGCAAATCTAAAGTTTTTAGTTAGTTCAAAGAGTTTAAAGCTTTTGTTGAGAATCAGACTAGTAAAAAGATTAAGTGTTTGAGAACAGATAACGGTGGTGAGTTTTGTTCCGTAGAGTTCGATAAGTTTTGTAAAGAACATGGGATTGAAAGACATAAGACAACTCCTTATACCCCGCAGCAAAATGGGGTTGTAGAAAGGATGAACAAAACATTGATGGAGAGGGCTAGGAGTATGCTTAGTGGTGCTAGCCTCGAACAAAAGTTTTGGGCTAAAGCTGTAGCCACTGCTTGCTACCTGGTTAACAAATCTCTTACCTTAGCACTCGTTGATAAAACACCCATGGAGGTGTGGTCTGGTAAGAAGCTCTCGTTGAGACATCTTCGTGTTTTTGGTTGTGAGGTATATGCATATGTGCCTAAGGAGAAGAGGTCAAAATTGGGGAACAAGGCAGTTAAGTGTATCTTCATTAGCTATGGTGTTAGTGTGAAAGGGTACAAGCTTTGGGATCCTATGGATGAAAAAGTGTTGTATAGAAGAAGTGTTATTTTAAGAGAGATAACACCTTCTCCTATTGTTCTACAGCCAGAAGAGAAAGAAAAGAAAGAGGATGTGGTTCAGTTTCCTTCTACCCCTGAGAAGACTGAACCAAAAGATTCTATTGGACTTGATGATGAGGAAAGCTCTAGTAGCTCTGGATGTTAAGAAGAAGAAGTAGCACCTCCACCTCAGCCTTTGAGGAGGTCCACATGAATTAGGAAGCAACCTAAAAGGTTTGGTTTTACATTGCTAGATTCTAGTTATGCTTATGCCTTGATTACTAACATTGATGAGCCTAGAACTATGACAGAAGCTATGGACATGAAAGATGTAGGTTCTTGGAAGGAGGCCATGGAAGATGAGATGGCTTCTTTAGAAAAGAATAAAACTTGGGACTTGGTGCCTTTTCCTGATGGACGGAAACTTGTTGGATACAAATAGGTGTTCAAAAATAAATTTGGACCAGATGGTAGTGTTGAGAAGTATAAGGCCAAATTGGTTGCGAAGGGGTATTCACAAGTAGAGGGAATTGATTATGGTGAAATTTTCTCTCCCATTGCAAAGCTGACATCTATTCGGTTCATGTTATCTCTTGCAACAACTTATGACTTAGAAGTGGAAAAAATGGATGTGAAGATAGCTTTCATCATGGTGACTTGGAGAAAGAAATCTATATGTCACAACTTGAGAACTACTTGGTGAAAGGTAAAGAAAATTTGGTTTGTAAGTTAAAGAAGTCTTTGTATGGTTTGAAGCAATCTCCTAGGATGTGGTACTTGAAGTTTGATGCCTTTGTGTTTTATATTATATTTCTAACATTGAAATCAGATCATTGTGTGTATTACAAGTTTGACAATGATCGCATTCTCATTATTGCACTGTATGTTGATGAGATGTTGCTGATTGGGAATGGTAAGAATATGATTTATGATTTGGAGTCTCAGTTGTTAGCATAGTTTGAGATGAAAAATTTAGGGGAAGCTAGGTACATTCTTGGGATGGAGATCATAAGAGACAAAGAAAATATAAAACATTGGTTAAGCTAGAGTAGTATGTGAAGACCGTATTGGAGAGATTCAGTATGGAAGATTGTAGACCATTGTGTGTTCTTGTTTCATTGGGAACAAAGTTATCTGTTAATGATTGTCCAAAGTCTCCATTTGAGACAGAGGATATGAGAAGAGTACCTTATGCTAGTGCAGTTGGCAGCTTGATGTATGTTATGGTCTGTACAAGACCAGACATTGCCCAAGTAGTGGGAGTCCTTAGTCAGTTTATGGCTAATCCTGGATGGGTACATTGGGATGCAGTTAAGAGAGTGTTCAGCTATTTGAGGGGTACTTCCGAGTATTCCTTATGTTATCATGGTTATCCTATAGGATCTTAGCATTCTATGAGTATTCATGGATTTGTGGATTCTATTGGGTAGGTGACATTTACAGTAGGAGATCCACCAGTGCTTATGTGTTTACCATGTTTGGTGGTGCTATTAGTTGGATGAGTAAATGACAACCTGTGGTTGCTTTGTCCATGACAAAAGCAGAGTACATGGCAGTAACTCATGCTTGTAAGGAAGCCATTTGGCTTAAGAGGTTGTGTTCAGATGCTGGTTTTGATGCAGAACATATTATGATCCATTGTGACAGTCAAAGTGTGATTTTCTTAGCAAAGAATCCTACTTTCCATGCCAGAACAAAGCACATTGATGTTTAGTTTCATTTTGTTTGAGATATGGTAGAAGATGGGAAGGTGACATTAGAGAAGGTTGACACTTTGAAGAATGTTGCAGATGCATTGACTAAACCTGTGGGCACAAAAAAGTTTAGATGGTGTTCAGAGTCTATGGGCCTCTTGGCCCCTAGCAGTTAAATCTTGTCTTTCTATTGGCTCTTGCAAGGTGGTCAATAAGTGGAGAATGTTGGGAATTAAGGTGTCTCAACCTTGCAATTCCTAGCATTGATTATTTAATTGTGTATTTATTTATTCCCTAATTTTTGTATTTACTTGCGCATTCAGTTTGGTCACTTAGTTAAGGTGGCATTGTGACGTCATCCTACTTGAAATGTGACTTGGATGGTCAAGTCAAACTCACATGGATTTGGGCATCCCATTTGAGGTGGCACTTGTTGATAACTGAGAGGGGGGGTGAATCAGTTATCCTAATTAATTCTTCTTTCTGAACTTTCTTATTAATCAATGCAGCATTAATTCAAACAAGTAAACACAACCATGAAATGGAAATACATATGACACAATATTTTTGATGTGGAAACCCTGTTAAGGGAGAAAACCACAAGGTGATTAACCCAAGATTGTATTCTCTATTAGAAGAATAGAAAAACAAAATGGCACTTGCCAATTAGGGCTCACTGCCTGAGCACACTGCTCACAAGAGGCACACTGCCTACAAGAGACTCACTGTCTACAAAAAGAATGTAATACAATACTTGAACTGATTGGGAGCATCTACAAATGCTGGAGTTTAGTTCCGGTTAAGCTCAGTACACTGATCTGCTGCACTTCATCTTTCCTCTTTTCTTTTGCTGCTTTCCTTTCACATACCGAACCTTCCTTATTGCTTCTGCTCTGCACTTCTACTTTTATTCGCACATCACCTACAACAACTACACTCCTCACAACTAAATCCATCATGTATATATATCCGCACAAGTGATTTCATCACCTTTCAAGTCGGCACCCGGAATAGTCAATTCTTTTCACAAACTCTGATCTGTCGGCTGAATTCTTGCACACCAAGTAATGCAGATCAAGAATATACTTGTAGAAGTCATCAATCATGTCGGCCAATCATAACTTAGCCTTAAGAACCTTTTCCATCATCAGTAACACATCCAGAAAATAGTCCGATGTTCTGTCAGTCAGTTCTTCCTCTGTTCACACTGTCACTCAGGGACCCGGTACTCAAGTATTCATATCTTTTACCTCATCTATCACCGGAGGCTAAAACCTTGGAATCTATCACTCAAGGTAGTCCTCTTGACTTTCCCAAATCCACACTTCCCCAAGATACTTCCTTTGAGAGATCCGGACCTGTCTGTCGGACCTTGCCACATGCTCTATTCTTGTTTACTGGACCACAACAATCTTCATTCTGACTTTCGGTAGAGACACACCATGTCCTATGGATGTATGGGATGAACTTTGTTGCCATCAATGACAACAATTATGAATCCATAAAGTGTCTCTTGCCAACAATCTCCCCCTTTGGCATTGATGGCAACACTTGGTGCAAAATGACTAAGTGTTTACACTATGCTCCCCCTTGGCTGATGCTCTGTCTTTATATACATTTTTTGGAGCTCCCCCTTAGTTGGATTCCTCATTTTTCACTACTCCTCACTCCCCCTTTGACATCAATGGCAAAGGGTAGGGTCCGCATACCAAAATTTTCAAAAAATTTAACTATACTTAGCTACATAAGTATATACATATGGAATACTTACATATACTTAAGTATGTCTGCAAAAGTGTTCTTCAACTGTACAACTTCTGTCGCCCAACTCTGCTTCATCCTGTCCAAAATTGAGATGTGGCCACTCAACAGGAATGCAAATGCATCTGCCCTTTTTAGATCTGTCGAATCATTGGTCTGGGCTGTAATTTTGGCTTCTTTTATGGCCTCATGCATGACCTCTAACTTAGGGACAATTAACCCCCTGAGCTCACTCAACCTGCTTATTCTATTTTTTCTTTCCTTCTCCAACTTCTTGATTTCACTCAAGACTGCGATAGTTTGACATTCTTGATTTGTTATAGAGGAAGAGAGAGGATCAAAATTCTTTGATAGGTTTGATAGTTTATCCTCCTGTTCTTTTATTTTCTTCTCAATGTCCAGTGTTACTTTGGACCAGGAAATACAAAATTTGTATATTTCTCCACCATCCTTGAGAGCATTTTCTAAGCTCTTTATCCCAGTATTCATGTTTCTCCTATCATTAATGATCAAACCCTGTACCTCGGAGAACCTTTTATCCAAAAACTCCTTCCAGACCTTTTCTTCAGCTGATTTTTCTAAAGAATCAAAATGTGTACTAACACTGCTGACTAAGGTTTTGAGATTACCGGAAGAGGATGCTGTGGGATCCTTCTGAAAAGTTGGCATTATCTTTTCTAAAACTCCGGATGCTACCTCTATAAGCTTACAGTCTTCCATGTGAGATTTCAGTAGCTTCTCTTTGACCTTCTCATTTGCAAATGAGGCTATTTTCATTGTTTGCACTAGTGACAGAGAGTCAAAATCTAAGGGTCCTTTTAGTAGGTCTGGTTCATCAATTTCTATAGTTGCTTTTGTCAAGAAATCCTTGACTGATTCAGCAGTGTCTCTTGCCGGAGACAGATTTTTCTTTATTTCTGCAATCTTAGTGCTGTCTCTTGGAGCTTTCTCTCCTTCTACATTCTTACCACTATCAGTTGTGGTCTTCTCTGTTGAAGTCTCCTCTTCTTTTGCAACCTTACCATTGTCATCTTCTTTTTCCTTCACTTCTGCTTCTTTCTCCTATAATCTTTCTTCTCCTTTAGATCCGGAGACTGTAGGTGAAACTGAAGGATAAATGTTAGTCTGTTCAGGGCCCACCTCTTCTGTCATTTTCTTAGAATTTTCTTCTACAACACTTGGGGTTGAGGGATCAGTACCCAAGTCCTCTATAATAGGAAGATTAAATCTTTTGAGAGCTTTCTGGAGAATCTCTTTTGTGTCCTTGGCTACTTTGTTGGTCTCACCAAGCATAAGCTGATTCATCCTTGCTTTGCTCCTGAATTCATCCTTGTAGTCTTTGAATACCATGTTCATTGTATTGGGATCAATTGAAGGATATAGCTGAATAGCTATCTGTTCCCGGATCTCAAGGTCTTTTGCCATGGCATTTGTCTTTCTCATTTCCAACTCCTTTTCTAAGCTCTTGGGAATAAGAGATAATTTCAATGAAGGCCTTATTATATATGTTCAAGTACCTGATTGTAGCTTCTTGCAGGATCTTTTGGTCAGCCTCATTGTAATCATCATAAAATTTGGCCATTGGTTGAAGGTTTTCATCCACAGTGACTGATTTTATTACACTTTCTAAAGATAGGGTGGGCTTTTCAACAAATTCCTCTACCATTTCTTCCTTGTCTTGTCCTGTGGTAGGTTTACCGGATCCTTTCTTCTTCTGCTTCTTTATTTCCTTCACCCTCTCATCTGATTCTATTTCCTCTTCATCTTTTTGACTTGCATAAGCCCTTGTGGCTTTTGTCTTTGACCTTTTCTCTCCTTTGTCGGATGCTTGGACTTCCGGTTTTGAGCTTTTAGCAGGGACAGGTGCTGATTTCTTTGATGATTTGGTCCGGGTGGAAGTTTCTACCGGAGCACTTTTCTTGCTTCCCTTTTCTACCTCTTTCTTCTCTTCCTCAGCTTTTTGTCTCTTTTCCCTGTGGGCATCAAGTGCCTCCTTTGAGATGCCAAGGCCTTGGGCAATATGTTCTACTTCTTTTCTCACCTTCCTTTTTATCTCTGGTTCTCTGAGTTCCACATGAATCTTTACACTCAGCTCCTCAAAGGTTCCAAACCTTTCTACCTTTGGATCTTTTGGCTGACTTAGCATGTGTTGAACATGTAGCTCCATAATCTGTTCATCAACTTCATACCCCATGGGCATGATCCAGACTGTCCTTGTTTCTACTGCCTCCATTAGGCACTGATCAGTATCTACCATAAAGCAGATTGTGTCTTTGTATTTCTCAACAAGAGACTGGCGAATCCTTTCTCTTGCTTGCATCATGTTCTGAAAGGTCTTGAAGTATCCCCACATGGCTGTATTTCTTGCCTTAGCATCCCCAAGCCCATGCAAATAATCTCTTATCTGAATTGCAACCGGTCTGTCATTCTACCACACCCAGCCATTGGATCTGGGAAGCTCATTCATGTAATAAAAGAATAGGCAGAGTAACAAGCCACCATACTTGAAGGAGTTCTTCTTATCCTTCTTGATCTTTTGTAGATTTTCCAATAGTTGGCTGAGAAGAAGTTCACACAAATCATAGTCAGCATTTTCTTTTAGCATTTGATAGGCTGTGTAAACTGTAGTTACCGGTACTGAGTTTTCCCTACTGGAGTGATAAATCTTGTAACCAATTATTATGGAAGAAAATTTGACATCCGGTTCAGTGATGTCTTCAATTGTCATAGCTCTCTTGTCAAATTTTGATCCAATTGCATCACTTACTGTCTGATTCTTGACAAACTTGAGAACAGGTATTCCACCTGATGAGTGTAGACTAGTTACTACCCTAATTGCATCTTTGGTGATCTTAAATGGTTTGTTCAACCATAGGAAATTGTCATGCACTCTACTCAATACATACCGGACCCATTCATCTTCTTCAAAACAAGGGAAATGAATGCACTGTGCAAAATGCTTATCCCGGATGGCTTTATACTGAGGTTTAATCTCAAAAGAGTCATCTAACAACTGTTTGTGATAGATATCTACTAACTTTGATTGCCCAAGTTCTTCAATACTCGCATGTATGTAAACCCTAATATCTTCGGTGTGCAACACGCCATGCAAAACACTAGAGAAGGCTCCTAGGGGATCTACCTCCAAGGATTTGTATGGATGTTTCTTGAATGTGGGGCGAGGTCTATCAGAGATCTTTACTATATTCAGAGTAGCCATTTTTCAAAAGATTTGCAGTGAGATATTGAAAACAGAAAATACTTATGCGCCTTCGGTTACACGGAGTTGGTTGGATTGATTTCTGGATGTAATGACTTCTGCAAGTGATCTTCGATGAACTTGATGAATTTTGTTGCAGAGCTCCACTTTTCATTTCTTCTTGAGTGCAGAATGAACAAGTGATTAATGAGAAAACCCTTATATTGCTCTGCAAACCCTAATATCAGATTGCAATAAATGCTCGACCTACATTATTCCAGTTTGCCTTATTCAGATGACTTGAAGAACCGGATCTATCCTGATCTATGAACATCATGCAGATCTTCCAAACCATGAACAAATCGAGATGACATATCACAAGGACATCCCAAACACTCTGACCAGTCTGCAAAATAGGACAATGGACTTCCGGATCTCATCGGACCTTTTTGTGGCACTTTGTCACTCCGGAGCATCTCTCGGAACTGGTTCTACTTGATCGATCACAACTTCTCACATCTTCGTGCGGACCTCTGAAATCTTAACTAGATCATTTCAATACTCATATCTACAAACCCTTTAATCCACATCCTCTTCTTATGCCAATTCTGGGACCACTTGACTAGCTGGGGGAACAAGGTTTTCTTTGTGTCTCCCCCTGAGCCAGAGCTCACTTTTTAATTTCTGGAAGGAATATCAGCACCAGAGTCTGGGGCAAATCCAACCTCTGCATTCTCAGTACCTTTCTTCACTCAAATCTTGCTCATCTCATTTTTAACTTCATCTGCATTCACCTTTTGTTTACCCTTATCTTGATTCTAATTATGATATACCAGACCTCTTTTGTCCTGATTCTTGCTTCTATAGAATTTTGCACAATGACCGGACCTATTGCAGATTTGGCAAACAACATTTCTTTGCATATTTGACTGATATCCTCTTGATCTGCATTGATTAGTCATATGACCTACTCTATTGCATGCAAATCATCTACCATTGAATGATTTGTTCATTTGCATATTTCTGCATTCATGAGATTTGTGACCATACCTTTTGTAGTTAAAACATTGTCCAGAGAAGGATGAATTAGTCTGATTCATTCTCTTTCTGCACTGATTAGCTTTGTGACCAAGGTGATTACAACTGTGGTAGTATCCATTGAAAGATGGATATCTTTGAGCATTGGGCTATCTTACCAGAGGTCTTCTAGGCCTGTTCCTTGGATTTTCTGATCCAAAATTCTTCTGACTGGATCCAGAGCTTTCTCCTTTCTCATATCCCAAACCACACTTGTCATCTGCCCTCTTTTGACTTCCAAGAAGAACTTCAAGTTGAGCAGAGCTTATCTTGAATTTCTCTTTATATTCATTTTCTAATTGAAGATCCCTTTTGAGAGAGACAATTTGATCCTCAAGTTTTTCTTCATTTTCTTTAGCATCTTCAAGATCAGATTCAAGATGTCTGATAATTCTATCCATTTGGTGGCAATCTTCTAATTTCTCCTTGAGAGATTGTCTTAGATTATCTCAGTTTTTCTTTTCTCTTCAATCTCTTGGGTAAACTTTATAACTCCTGATTCCATTTCATGTCTTACCATAATGACTTCTTTTGATAACTTTTCACATAACTTGGTTTTTTCAATCAGCTCTTCATTTGTATCATTAGCTTCACCTTGTCTTGCCAATTGCTAAAGCAGCTCCTTTCTCTTTTTCATAGAAAGACTTAATTTGTCTTTTAGTTCTCTCATGAAATCATCAGCCTATTTGAGTCTTTCCTTTAATTCATTGACTTCAGAGTTTGACTGTTCAAGATCCTCAAGGGCAGTCTTGAGTTGCTCCTTTAAACCATATGTATCCATTTGGATTCCCAGATCTTCCTCGAGCTCTTAGACTCTGTTAGGAGGAACTTAGCTCTAATACCAATTGTTGATAACTAAGAGGGGGGGTGAATCAGTTATCCTAATTAATTCTTCTTTCTGAACTTTCTTATTAATCAATGCAGCATTATTCAAACAAGTAAACACAACCATAAAATGGAAATACACATGACACAATATTTTTGACGTGGAAACCCTATTAAGGGAGAAAACCACGGGGTGATTAACCCAAGATTGTATTCTCTATTAGAAGAATAGAAAAACAAAATGGCACTTGCCAATTAGGGCTCACTTCCCGAGCACACTGCTCACAAGAGGCACACTGCCTACAAGAGACTCACTGTCTACAAAAAGAATGTAATACAATACTTGAACTGATTGGGAGCATCTACAAATGCTGGAGTTTAGTTCCGGTTAAGCTCAGTACACTGATCTGTTGCACTTCATCTTTCCTCTTTTCTTTTGCTACTTTCCTTTCACATACCGGACCTTCCTTACTGCTTCTACTCTGCACTTCTACTTTTATTCGCACATCACCTATAACAACTACACTCCTCACAACTAAATCCATCATGTATATATATCTGCACAAGTGATTTCATCACCTTTCAAATTGGCACCCGGAATAGTCAATTCTTTTCACAAACTCTGATCTGTCGGCTGAATTCTTGCACACCAAGTAATGCGGATCAAGAATATACTTGTAGAAGTCATCAATCATGTCGGCCAATCATAACTTAGCCTTAAGAACCTTTTTCATCATTAGTAACACATCCATAAAATAGTCTGATGTTCTGTCAGTCAGTTCTTCCTTTGTTCACACTATCACTCAGGAACCCGGTACTCAAGTATTTATATCTTTTACCTCATCTATCACCAGAGGCTAAAACCTTGGAATCTATCACTCAAGGTAGTCCTCTTGACTTTCCCAAATCCACACTTCACCAAGATACTTCCTTTGAGAGATCCGGACCTGTCTGTCGGACCTTGCCACATGCTCTGTTCTTGTTTACCAGAACACAACAATCTTCATTCTGACTTCCGGTAGAGACACACCATGTCCTGTGGATGTATGGGATGAACTTTGTTGCCATCAATGACAACAATCATGAATCCATATAGTGTCTCTTGCCAACAGCACTAATATGCCATGTGTTGGCATCTTGTGGTATGACAGAGGTGTTATTGTGTATGACAGAATTTATGACGCATAAGAGCCAAGTATAGAGATTCTCAGGACAAGTGAAGACAAGTGTCATAAAGTATCTTTGCATGTGGAGAAGGCATCTTTGGGCACCCAAGTTGGGCTATGACATGTTGTAAGAGGAATATTCTATATTTAGCCTTGTATGATAGATTATCTTACAACATTTAAGGTTGTTATGTTGGGCAGATTTTATGACAGCTGTAAGATGCGTAAGAGCATCTATCATAGCTATTTTTAGCCTGGAGCGCTCCAACTTTGGGAAGTCAAATCTTCCATGTATGATAGATGTAAGAGAGGTATTTGTAGCTTGGACAAGTGTTCTTTGATGTGGGAAAATGGCCATGTGGCCAAGATGGATGCCCATCTCTAGAAGCTTCATGTTTATGCCTTGTAACTCTATAAAATGCATTGATTTGGAGTTGTAGTTGCATAGAATTTGTACAGGTACTGTTATTCTGCCAAAATCACTCTAGAAATGACATTTGAAGACTCTTAGAAGAACTTGCATTGCAAGTGTATTGTAAACACACCATTGTTTTGATAATACATTGTGCAGGTTTTAGAGTGGGGTTTTTACCTAAAAAGGTTTTCCCCACGATATATCTTGTGTCAATCTCTCTTTATGTGTTGTATTGCTACTGTAATATTTATGTTATGTGTTTAACATTGCTGCAATTGTAAGGATTAAAATGAATTTGCATACTATTCCCCTCATTAGGTTGTTGTAGGAAGTGTGTTTCACGTACCTTGCTTCCTTTTAGTTGTAATGCCTAGCATCATACTGTGACAACACAATCCATTGTGTACCATGCCTATAAGCATTGCCTTGGTTTTCTCATCCTAAGGGTAACCCCTGGATGTGATGTAGCTTTTTGAAAATGCATACCATTTGGGCATGTGCTTTTAGAAATCTCTAGTGCCTGTTTTGTATTTCTTCATCACTCTACCTTAAAGGCAATTGCTCCTTGATAGAGTTAGAAATCACTTTAAGGTGGGGGCATATATCGTGCTATGAGCCTTACCCTCATCTTTCTATCAAATCCCTTACTATGGCAAGCTTGGAAATAAGATCTTGAGTCTATCTTGTTGAATCTCCTTGTATGTTTGGGAGAAGGGTTGTGCCACCAACTAGAGTTTGGTAGTAAGGTTTCTTCACCTTCTTATTCTACAAGGCTTCATGTAAATCCTCTTGAGGGAGGTGGATTGTGTATTCCCTTGAGTGGAAACACTTCTCTTTAGATAGATTATGTGTTGGAAACAAGGTAGATAACTGAGAGGGGGGGTGAATCAGTTATCTCTAATATCTTTACTTTATTTTTCCTTTTATAATTTGTGCAACATCAAAACATATAAGCATATATAATCATGAGAGCAGAAATAAAATCAACACACATAACATAAACATTTTAACGTGGAAAACCCTGTTAAGGGAAAAACCGCGGGGTGACTAACCTAAGATTGTATTCTCTATTAAAAGAATAAGAAGTACAAAATGGCACTTATCAATTATGGCTCACTACCTAAGCACATTGCTCACAAGAGGCACACTGCCTACAAGAGACTCACTCTCTACAGAGTTTATAGAAGGTAAACAAGTGTTTGAACTAAAGAGAGGCATCCACAAATGCTGAAGTTCAATTTCGGTTAGGCTTAATATACTGATCTAATGCACTTCATTCTTCCTGTACTCTAGTGTTGCTACTCTGTCACATACCGGACTTGTGTTGCTGCTTCCACACTTATCTCTATCTTTCCTTGCACCTTATTTCATCACATACACATACTCTCACGTCTTCATACTAGAATCCACCTGGTATATATATCCGCACCAAGGATTTCAACAACTTTCTAGTCGGCAACCAGAATACTCAAGATATTTTACAAATTACTGATCTATCGGCTGAATCCATGCTTGATATGAAATGCGTATCAAAAACATAGACATAGAAGTCATCAATCATGTTAGCCAACATTGTATGATCCCTCAAATAGCTTGATCAACATCAATTACTCATCCAGATTGAAGTCTGATACTCTGTCGGTCAGTTCTTCCTCAGTCTGCTCTGCCTGTCTGGAACCCAACACTTAGATGCTCATGTATTTTCCATGTTTTATCACTGGAGGTTCAATCACTAGAATATAGTAGTCATGATACTCCTCTTGACTTGTCCAAGTCCGCAACTTGCCGAGTTACACCATCTGAGAGATCCAGACCTGATTGTCAAACCTTGTTGCATGCTCTGTTCTTGTTCACCGGACCAAAATAGTCTTCAATCTGACTTCCGGTATAGGCATACTATGTGCTACAGATGTGTGTGATAGACTTTGTTGCCATCAATGACAATATTCATGGAGCCACATAGTGTCTCTTACCAATAATCTCCCCCTTTGGCATTGATGGCAACACTTAGTGAAAAATGACTAAGTGTCGCAGCAAACTCCCCCTTGGTTGACGCTCTATCTTATGCACTATTTTACTAGAGCTCCCCCTTAGCTGGATTCCACATTTTTCACTACTCCTTACTCCCCCTTTGACATCAATGGCAAATGGCAGAATCCACACACCAAAATTTGCAAAAGAAAATTAACCTATACATAGCCGCATAAGTATATATACATGTTATACTTACATGTACTTAAGTATATCTACAAAAGTGGCCTTCAACTATATAAACTCTATGGCCCAGCTCTGCTTCATCCTATCCAAAATGGAGATGTGACCACTCAACAAAAATGCATATGCTTCTACTCTTCTTAAGTCTACTGGATCACTGGTCTGGGCTGTGGTCTAAGCATCTGTTAGGGCCTCATGCATTGCCTCTAACTTAAGGATAATTATCACTCTGTGTTCACTCATCCTATTTATTATATTCTTCTTTTCTTTCTCCAGCCTCTTTATTTCATTTATAATGACAATGGCCTGGCATTCTTGGTTCATTAAGGATGTTGTGAGGGGATCAAAGTTTTGAGATAAACTTGATAGTTTACCTTCTTGCTCTTTCACCTTCTTTTCAATATCCTCTGTCACTTTGGGCTAAGATAGACAAAATTTGTACATGTCCCCACCATCTTTAAGAGCATTTTTAAGGCTCTTTATCCCAATATCTAGGGTCCTCCTATCATTAGTAATGAGTCCCTATACTTTAGTGAACCTTTTTCCCAAAAACTCTTTCCAGACCTTTTCTTCTGCCGATTTCTCTAAAGAATCAAAATGAGTGCTAACAGAGTTTACCAAAGATTTCAAATTACCGCATGGAGAGGCTGAAGGATCCTTTTGAAAATATGGCATGATCTTCTCCAACATACCAGATGCAATCTCTAATAGCTCGCAGTCTTCCATGTGAGACTTCAGAAGTTTTTCTTTTGCCTTGGCTTGAGCAAAAGATGCTATTTTCATTGTCTGGACTAGAGAGAGGGAATCAAAATTTAGTGGTCCTTGGAATAGTTCTAGTTCATCTATCTCCATCATCTCTTTGTTCAAGAAATTCTTCACTGCCTCTGCAGTATTTCTTGCCAGAGATTGAGTCTTCTTTTCTTTTGGAATCTCTGAACTGTCATCAAAGATCTTCTCTATTTGTTCTTCTTCTTTTCCCTTTACCTCCTCTTCTTGACTCACTTTCTCCTCTTTTCTTCCTTCTCCTTCAATTCCTGAATCTGGAATGTTTGCAGTGGGATCCGGAGGAGAGATGTTAACTGCTTCATGAACTTCCTCTTCTGGAATAGAGGAATCCAAGTCCTTAGACTTCTCCTCATCTATCTCTTTTGACCCTTCCATATTTTTGTCAGAAGATTCTTCATTTGATGCATTTAATCCTTCAACATCCATGGTTGAAGGTTCTTCATCTATTTCCTCTATAATAGGAAGATTGAATCTTTTGAAGGCATTCCGGAGGATGTCTTCTGTTTCTCTTGCTACTTGATCAGTTTCTCCAAGCATAAGTTTGTTCATTCTTGCTTTGCTCTAGAATTCATTCTTACAGTCCTTAAAGATCATGTCCATTTGCTTTGGAGTAATAGAAGGATAGAGCTGAATTGCAATCTGTTCTCAGATCTCTGAGTCTTTTGCCTTTGCATTCTCTTTTTTGAGTTCAAGTACCTTCTCTAGACTTTTGGGAATTAATGAAATAATTTCAATGAATGATTATTATAAATATTAGGTACCTGACTGTAGCTTCTTCCAAGATCCTCTTGTCAGTATCACTATATTCATCATAAAATTCTATTACTGGTTGCCGGTTCCCATCCACAGTGATTGCCTTGATGATATCATCAATGGAAAGAGTGGGCTTTTCAACAAATTCTTCTACCTTTTCTTATTTGTTTTTACTGGCAAAGGATTCCCCAGATGTTTTCTTCCTCTTCTTCATTTTCTTAACTTCCTCATCAGACTCTATTTCTTCATCATCCTTTTGACTTGTGTAAGACCTTGTGGCTTTTGTTTTCATTTTCTTTTCTCCCTTTCTGGATGTCTTGACTTCCAGTTTGGTGGCTCTTGAGCTCTTAGGAGTGGAAGGTGCAGAGCTCTTGGAGGATCTAGTCCGGGAGGAGGCTTGTACCAAAATACTTCCTTTTTCTGCTTCTTGTTTCTCTTTTTCAGCTCTTTCTATTTCCTCTTTGTTTGTAACAACTGCCTCTTTTGATATGCCATATCTTTTGGCAATTTCCTCTACTTCCCTTCTAACTTTCCTTTTTATCTCCGGTTGTCTTAGCTCAACATGAATTTTTACACTTAGTTCTTGAAAGGTTCCAAACCTTTCTACCTCAGGGTCCTTAGGCTGGCTCAACAGGTGTTGAATATACAGCTCCAAGATTTTCTCATCAACCTCATATCCCATTGGAATTATCCAAACTGTTCTAGGCTCAACTGCCTCCATTAAGCATTGATCAGTATCTACCATAAAACACACAGTATCCTAGTATTTCTCTACTATGGATTGAGGTATCCTTTCTCTGGCTTGCATCATACTTTGGAAGTTCTTAAAGTAACCCCAGAGTGCTGTGCTTTGAGATTTTGCATCACCAAGTCCATACATATAGTCTCTAATCTATATTGCAACCGGTTTGTCATTTTACGAAACTGAGCCTCTTGATCCGGGCAGCTCATTCATGTAGTAGAAGAATAGACACAATATTAAACAACCATACTTGAATGAGTTCTTCTTATCCTTTTTGATCTTCTGCAGGTTTTCTAACAGTTGGTTTAAAAGAAGATCACATAGGTCATAATCTGCATTTTCTCTTAACATCTGATATGCTGTATATATTGCAATCCCAGACACAGAGTTCTCCCTGCTAGAATGATAGATCTTATATCCAATTATTATTGAAGCAAACATGACATTTGGATATGTGATGTCATCTATGGTCATTTCTCTCTTGTCAAACTTAGATTCGGTAACTTCAGTAACTATCTAGTTCTTGACAGATTTGAGTGCAGGTAACCCACCGAATGAGTGCAGTCCAGGTAATACCTTAATGGCATCTTTTGTTATCTTGAAGGGCTTCATTAACCACATGAAATTGTCCTGTATTCTACTAAGAACATACCGGACCCAATCATCTTCTACAAAAGAAGGAAAGTGGATACAATGTCCAAAGTGTTTATCCCGAAGGGCCTTGTATTGAGGTTTGAATTCAAAACTTTCATCTGTTAACTGTTTATGATATATGTCCATCAACTTAGATTCTCCAAATTCCTCAATATTGGCGTGGATGTAAACCCTAACATCTTCTATGTGCAGTACCCCATGCGAAATGCTAGAAAAAGTGCCTGATGGATCAACTTCTAGGGATTTATAGGGGTGTTTCTTGAATTTTGGGCATGGCCTATCAGTGATCTTAACAACCATTGGAGTAGCCATTTTTCAAAAGATTTAGAGAGAGATTTTTAGAATGGAAGTACCTTTTTACGCTTTTAAGGTTTGAAATGAGAGCCAAAATGAATCGCTGGATGAATTAGATTTTGCAGTTGAACTTTGAGAGAGTTGTAGAAACTTGATGCAGAGCTCTTCTTTTCTTCTTCTCGAATGCAAATGTGCAAATGATGAGAAAAGAAAAACCTTTTATTTTTTTGCAAACCCTAATTTCCTTTTGCAATAAATGCACAACTTAAGTTATTCGGTTGCCCTATTTTGAGAGAGATCTTTTTGAATCACTGTGTTGCACTTAGAATCATTTTCAATAATAATTGAAAATGTATCCTCTTTCCTCTAATCATGCCATGAACCCGCAGATCAAGATATTTCAATTTTGAATCATACCGAATCTGTCTATAAAGATCCTGCTTTATTGGATGGCTGTCAAACTGAATCAATCTTGGATGATTAAATTCTTGCAAAACTCCATGAGGATCTTTCATATTTTTACCGAGTGTTATTTAGATATTCTTCTGAGAACCCTTTAATCCGCAACATTCCATGTGCCAAATTTAGGCACTAATTGACTGGCGGGGGGAATTTATTTTTCTTTGCGACTCCCCCTGAGCCAGAGCTCATCTGTTCAGTTTCCGGAAGGAGTATCAACACCAAATTCTGGTGCGGATCCATCCCCAACATTTTATGTACTCTTCTTCACCCAAATCTTGCTCATCTCCTTTTGAACTTCATCCACATTCACTTTGCCTTTTCCCTTATCTTGTTTCTGATTATGATGCACCAAACGCCTTTTATCCTGATTTTTACTTCTACAAAATTTGGCAATATGACCGGATCTATTGCAATTGTAACAAACAACATTTCTTTGCATATTTGACTGATATCCTCTTAATTTGCATTGATTATCCATATGTCCCATTCTATTTCATGTAAAGCATCTACCATTGAATGAATTGTTTATTTGCATATTTCTGCATTCATGAGATTTGTGACCATACCTTTTGCAGTTGAAACATTGTCCGGAGAAGGATGAATTAGTCTAATTCATTCTCCTTCTACACTGAGTTGCTTTATGACCAAAGATGTTGCAATTGAATCAGTATCCATTGAAGGGTGGATATCTTTGAGCATTTGGTTGCCTTATTGGAGGTCTTCTAGGCCTGTTTCTTTGACTTCTTGATCCAAAGTTCTTCTGACCGGATTCAGAACTTTCACATTTCTCATATCCCAAGCCATGCTTGTCATCTACCCTCTTTTGGCTTTCAAGAAGAACTTCAAGTTGAGCTAAGATTATCTTGAATTTCTCTTTGTATTCATTTGTTGTTTGAAGATCTTGTTTAAGAGTGTCTATCTGATTCTCAAGTTGTTCTTCATTATCTCTAGCTTCTTCAAGATTAGATTCAAGATGCCTAATTATTCTGTCCATTTTGTGACAGTCCTTTGTCTTTTCTTTGAGGGATTATTTTAGATTATCTTCAATTTTCCTTTTCTCTTCAATTTCTTGGGTGAATCTCATAACCCCTGATTCCATCCCATGCTTTACCATAATGACCTCTTTTGATAGCTTATCACATAGCTTTGTTTTTCTCATTCAGATCTTCATTAGTATCATTGGCTTCACTCTGACTTGCTAATTTTTGAAGTAGTTCCTTTCTTTTTTTCACAGAGATACTCAATTTTTCTTTTAGCTCATTTATGAAATCATCATCTTGTTTAAGTCTCTCTCAATTTATTGACTTCAGAGTGAGATTGCTCAAGATCATCTAGGGCAGACTGAAGTTGTTCCTTCATACCATACATATCCATTGAGATTCCCAGATCTTCCTCGAGCTATTAGGCTCTGTTTAGAGGAACTTAGCTCTAATACCAATTGTGGAAACAAGGTAGATAACTAAGAGGGGGGGTGAATCAGTTATCTCTAATATATTTACTTTTTTTTCCTTTTATAATTTGTGCAACATCAAAACATATAAGCATATATAATCATGAGAGTAGAAATAAAATCAACACACATAACATAAGGATTTTAACGTGGAAAACCCTGTTAAGGGAAAAACCACGGGGTGACAAACCCAAGATTGTATTCTCTGTTAAAAGAATAAGAAGTACAAACTGGCACTTGCCAATTAGGGCTCACTACCTGAGCACATTGCTCACAAGAGGCACACTGCCTACAAAAGACTCACTATCTATAGAGTTTATAGAAGGTAACCAGATGTTTGAACTGAAGAGAGGCATCCACAAATGCTGAAGTTCAGTTCTGGTTAGGCTCAATATACTGATCTAATGCACTTCATTCTTCCTCTACTCTAGTGTTGCTGCTCTGTCACATACCAAACTTGTATTGTTGCTTCCACACTTATCTATGTCTTTCCTCGCACCTTATTTCATCACATACACATACTCTCACACCCTCATACTAGAATCCATCTGGTATATATATATATGCACCAAGGATTTCAACAACTTTCTAGTCAGCAACCAGAATACTCAAGATATTTTACAAATTACTGATCTATCAGCTGAATCCATGCTTGATATGTGATGCATATCAAAAACATAGACATAGAAGTCATCAATCATGTCGGCCAACATTGTATGATCCCTCAAATAGCTTGATCAACATCAATTACTCATCCGGATTGAAGTTTGATACTCTGTTGGTCAGTTCCTCCTCAGTTTGCTCCACCTATCTGGAACCCAACACTCAGATGCTCATGTATTTTCCATGTTTTATCACTAGAGGCTCAATCTCTAGAATATAGTAGTCATGATACTCCTCTTGACTTGTCCAAGTCTGTAACTTGCTGAGTTACACCATCTGAGAGATCTGGACCTGATTGTCAGACCTTGCTGCATGCTCTGTTCTTGTTCACCGGACCAAAACAGTCTTCAATCTGACTTCTGGTATAGGCATACTATGTGCTACAGATGTGTGGGATAGACTTTGTTTCCATCAATGACAACATTCATGGAGCCACACAGTGTCTCTTGCCAACATTATGTGTATTATGTGTTTGTATCCTCTTGTGCTTCTCATTTCTAACTAACCCCTTAGCATTATTCTTATTGCATCTCGAGGAATGATGCATGGTGATTGAGACAACCTTTTAGATTGAGGTCTCTTTTTTCATTCTAACTTGAGGTTTTCCGTTATATGCTTTTTTTGATTGATGTATGATGCGTGTATTCTCCTCACATATTCTTATTCTCTATATATTCTTCATGCCTCATGCGTGCCTCACATGTATTCTCTTTAAGTGTTTCTTATGTATGTCTCATGAGTGCTTTGCATGTATCTCATGTGTGTTTCATGTGTATTCTATGTATGCTTTGTGCCTTATGTGTATGCTTCATGTCAAGCGTGTGTACTTTGTGTATTGCATGTATGCATTGTGATTTCTCAAGTGTATACCTTGTTTATGTCTTGTCATATCTCATGTTTTCTAAGTGCTTCATATATGAGTGAATAATGTCATGTGTCAAGTATGTATATGCTAATCATCATAGACTCCTAGAATCCTAAACTTGGGGGATTGATCACCCCTCAATTTTGGTGACATTATATGGTTACTATGTTTATTGTGTTTGAAATTTGTCTTCTCCATACTTTAGTGTGAGTTCAAATGTAAGCTCCTACCCACACTAAAGTGGGGGCTAAATTTTATGGGGTAAAATGTGTACACTAGCATTGTACACCTAGTTTAGCACCTAGGTGGACCTAAAACATTTAATTATTGATCTTGATGCACAAAACTCAAAAAATAACTATAAAGTAGGGCTATAAACACTTAAAATGGATTATCTTAGAAGTTGTGGGGCTAAAGGATCAGGGCACCCAAGTGCCCTAGACCCTCCTTTAGCCTGAACCTAAATTGATGGCATGTCAACTTTAAGTATCTCAAATGGTTTCTCATATCAGCCTCATTTGGTTTAATTCTTTGAAAATCAATGGGAATATATATATAAACAAGTTAGTTTATTCATTTGAACATCTAAGCAATCTAGGCACTCTTGCACTCTTTCTTCTTCTCTCTCATGCTTGCTACTCTTCTCTAAAGTTCTTTATGGTGGATTATTGATGCGACACTAACTTCTTGCAAGTCCTGTGAAGATCTCTCTACTTCTATGGGATACACTAACTTCTTGAGTCAAGTTGTGATGCCTCTTCAAGAAAGATAGTGAAATGACCCACCTTGTTCTGTATTGTATATTTTCTGATCTAGGTTTGATTTTTTCTCACTATTTGAGTTTTTATGGTTTAGTTGTAACCTGCTTGCATTTGGTGTTTTGCATTTTGGCAAGAAAACACATGCATGCATATATTTTTGAAAACACAATAAAATTAAATTACCTAGGTGATTTAACTTATTGCAAATACATTACAAAGTACTTATAAGCAATACCCATGAGATAGAAAGCCAAAAATATGGATTTTCTTACATACCCATATCGTTGTCCATGAAAGATAATGTTGGAAATGAAGGTACAGTAGTCATGTCATATGAATCCCCTCCAAATAAAATCAATACTCAAATTAATTACTTAGTTCAGTGAGGTACAATGCAAATACAACAAGAATAGCCCTTATGGAGGCCACACAACAATACCCAACCTACTATAGATGATATACAAACTGCCCCAAAACCCTTTATTACTGGTACAACCCTACTGTGTACCAAAAATAGTGATGGCAGCCTCAAAAATAATTCAAACTTCTATGCCAAAACCTACAATCAATTCCTTGATATCCTTTTCAAATTATCATGCCAAGAAACTGTGAAAACCTGCAAGATAAACTCTCTGTGACTAATCTCCAAACTCCCAAATTGAATGAAAATGAAGCACAAATACAACCACTGAGTATGGCTGCTCATAAGCACCCTTGGGTGGTCTCTCAAACCTATGGAATACTATCACTAATGGAGGATTTCATCTCCAAAATCTATGGATGGTTTTCTCAAACCCTTGTTCTCTTTGAAGAGCAAATATCATAAAATGTAATAGTCAAGAATGAATAAAATAAAATTCAAATCCCCTTTTATAATTCTCAATTTGCATTTGACTTTCATTTCATTTAATTTACTTTCATTTCCCACCTTTCATTCTTTTAATTTTGTTGCACAACTTTATAATATAAAGTATGCTTTAAAAGTCACATATATCTCCCCATTTAAAATGACACTTTAACCTATATTATAAAGTATACTTTAAAATCACCTATATCCCCTTTATAATAAAGTCCTAAGGTGAGCGCTCCAACATTATGACCATCGTGACTTTATTAATATTTTTTTTTTTACATTTAACCATTATAACCCAAAGTCCAATATTAAATAAACATTAATAATTTACAGACTTTAAAACAGAGGCCCAAATGATCTCAGAATCTAGTGATCTATAGACCATTGGAAAGGTCTCGTCAAGATGCTTCATCTCCAACACTAAAAATCCTGAACTAGACAGAAACCCTAATTTGCCAAAAATAGTAAGAATGGCCCAAAAGTCTGAAATCACCTGGAAAGACATCTCCACAAACCATCTGATATCACTGAGCTCAATGCAGCATCTGAGATAGCCAACGGCTGACTACCAAGTCACTAAAATGAAGCCAAACTGACACTTACTATAAATAGTAGTGTTCTCCGAGGACCAAAGAGAACAAACCCAGAAAAACCTAGAAAGATTGTCGCCATGCAAGCACTTACTATAAATAGTAAGTACGAACAAGTTGTTTGAAATCTCTCTGAAAAGTGTCATACAGCTCCACTGGATCACCTGAACACATTGGTGACATCAAAATACTCCTCTAATTAGGTTCTCAACAACCTAAAAAGTTAGCTCTGACTGTGCTGCAAGAGAACCTAAAAATGGGGACATTACAGTCTGCCCTTCCCAAAGATTGCTTGTCCTCAAGTAATGCCAATACAACCTCTGATCAATAGACTAATCCAAACTGGAATCAAGAATGATCCTAGGGTCCCAAGTCAACCTAGGAGATCTGTAGTACCATCCCCTCAAGGTATTGACCTACAGGGTACCAACACAAGAGGCATCTTGAAAACCACTAATAAGAAGAGCAATTAGATACTACAAGAACTCAGTCAACCCCTCAGAAAATTGCTCTTCCAAGAAATCAATCCCAGGCACCATAGGAACAAGCTCAAGAAAGTCAACATTGGCTCTCTCGTTCCCAACAGCTTCTGGTCTACAACCTAATATAATCCCAAGGTTCCAATTTAATCTCTAAAAGGAATCACTACACTAATGCTACACCACTCTGATCATAACTATCTGACCATCATGCCCATGCTGCATTCTCCTCTCCTAGGCCCTTGAAAAGTATTCACCATTAAATCCCATACTAAAATACCCCTTCCAGACTCGATCCTGGGCAACACAAAGTATAATCCTCTTAACCCCAAAGGGAAAACCTCATCACATCTCCTCACATTATCCCAGAAGTGATACCAACCAGTCCCTAACTGGAATCTGATAACAATAGTGTCATCCCTAAAATCATACATCCTGACAATACCATACTGATCATACTGATAACCTCTCACTAACACCTAATCCCTAGGTGTCATGATGCTTAAATCGAGCACACCAACTCATCCAATCAACTGCAATCATCATAATAACAACATAGGGTATATACCTCAACAACTCGAACTAATTATAGTCACTATCACTCATACAGGAGAGAGCTGGAAATAACTGTTCAAATTCTATAAGTCCTCCCACAACCCACTGCCATGAAGCTTGTAAGACCTCTAAGTCCATCTTCTCATAAGCAAAAGTTGCCATAACCAACATTGAAATACTAGGTGAGCAGTTGTCATAAAAGATTCCCCCTGAAAACATAAGAATGTGAATGTGGGATTGACCCAAGGAACTCCACTAACCATGTTACCTCCTCTCATCAACACTAATTGAGAATTTCTCCACTGCTGAGCTAGGGGAGTTGGCAATCCATCTGCTTGACATCATTCATTATCCTCTGTAGGCTGGCTGGAAAGTGGACAACACTACCAATTCTCAAGTTGTGTCCACCATTCCAATTCAAAATCAACATCTCACCTTTGGCAATTGCACCTGGATCCCAAATCCTGTGGTTATCACAAATCTCCACACTAGAATCAGAAAGAGCTCCATCAACCAACTCGAAGAGTGGATTATCATAAGTCACATCAACATCGACCTCAAACAAAGGATTATCAATAAACAGAAGATTATCCTCTTGCTGATCTAGACTCCCTTCTTTTGATTCCTTGGGGAAATGGGCAAGATCATACTCTTCCTGAATGCAATCAAGCTCCTATATTACATGTTTGATCTCCTTTGCCCTTTCTCTGTTCTCCTTCTCCCTAAACTCAAGCTTTGTGGAATTAAGATCAATGGTGAGCTCACTAATCTCTTCCCTTAACTGCTTAGTCATGGACAAAGTTTCATCTGTAAACTTGGAAGCAACATCTCTATCATGTGTCATGTGTAAGAAAACTATTTTTATTCCCTCCATAGAACTTTTAATCATGTGCAAATCAGCAATGGGAACATTTTGCTCATGTCGGTTTCTTGGTGTCATAAAAATGAATTTTTCAACAAGGCTCCTAATATCATCCAACCTAGATAAAGTGTGCACTTCTTTTTCCATAGACACCAAAAACTAATTTTTCCAATCTTGTTCTAGCAAGGATAGTACATTGTTGTTATGCTACATACTACAATTAGAACTTTCATACCTATAACCAAAGTCTCGAAGGCTGTCCCAAGTCACCTGTGCCTCTCCTTGACCATCCTCAATAGTGGATTGTGAATCCAAATCAACAAGGTTGCTAGGTCTTTGCTCAAGATCAACTACATGCAATGTGAAATCAGGTTTGTTCTCAAGATCAAGAACAATATTGTCAATGCCATCAATGTCATCATCCTTGCATAACTGTGGAGATGAAGTTAGAACAACATTATAGTCAAAAGGAGATTCATCCCAAATAGGATCCTTGTCATACCTAGGTGCCATCACACCTAGATCCCAAGTGTTAAAAGGTTGATTGCTCTGTTTAGAAAAATTGTGCACATTGTACTCCTCTTGGGGTGTTGTCTCTCTGAATAAGTCACTTCCCAACTCACCAATACTGATGTCAACATAAGTATCTCTCTCCACAAGCTGGGTTTGGAAGTCCAAACCAAAACCACCTATGTTTTCATAACTATAATCTTCACTATTTGTTGTTTCGAAAGCTTCACCTATTTTAGCTTCTTTAAAATTTTCATCCTTTTTGCCTACCACGAGCCCATCATCTAAAGATATATTACTGATCTCAACTCTGTCAACATTGCTACTAGTGTCAACAACTTCATTGGATAGTTCAAGAGATGCATTCAGGGTTGTTGTTATGTCCTTTTCCTCATGCACTGTCTCATCAATGGTAGCCACATGCACGCCTAAAAGGTCATCCTAGATTCCTGACATAAATTCTTTGTGTGATAGCTCTCCTGTATTGCACACATCCTCAACATGAATAGATGCATGCACAATCATAGAATCATATTGAGGATCTATAACATATTCCTTATCAAATTTAGGACTTGCAAAGTCCATTTTCTTAGCTTCCAATTCTTCTTTGACTTCTTTAGGTAAACTCAGGTACTTTTCCTCTACATTTGCCTTTGAAAAGTCAGCTTCCCCATCATTGGTTTTTGGTTATAACATCTTTTCTGACTCTACCTTTGTGACCTCCAATTGTTCTTCTTTATTCTTGTTGTCATATCTCTTCCTTAGATACCTTCATAAATCTTGCTTGAATTCAGGATCATTCCACTCATTGACCAGTTCTTTAAACATGTCACTTAAAGACCTTTCTATTGTAGACATCTTCTCGTTTCTTGGGTTCTGTATTGCTGCAACTTCTCTTGAAGGTAAAAATTTGGGTAGCCATCATTCATCCATATTCTCAGTTCCAAAAAACTTCTAAGGACAAATCAAGCCAAGTGATGTAACTCATACCAATGTTGATTATTAACATGCAACTATATCTTCGGTCTCAACTCTGACATGCAACTGCAGATCACTCACATGCAACTATTACTTAGCCCTCAAAACTGACATGCAAGTAATGGGTACTAACATACAACTGCAAAAACTGACATGCAATTGTGCTCAAAGTAGTAATCCAACAGGCTAGCAGGAAAACTAGCTCTGATACCACTGAAATGACCCACCTTGTTCTATATTTTATATTTTCTTATCTAGGTCTAATTTTTTCACTGTTTGGGTTTTTATGGTTTAGTTGTAACCTGCTTGTGTTTGGTGTTTTGTATTTTGAAAAGAAAACACATGCATGCATATATTTTTGAAAACACAATAAAATGAAAGTACCAAGATGATTTAATTTATTGCAAATACATTACAAAGTACTTATAAGCAATACCCATAAGATAGAAAGCCAAAAATATGGATTTTCTTACATACCCATATCGTTGTCCATGAAAGATAATGCTGGAAATGAAGGCACAGTAGTCATGTCATATGAATCCCCTTCAAATACAATCAATACTCAGATTAATTACTCAATTCAGCAAGATACAATGCAAATACAACAAGAATAGCCCTTATAGAGGCCACACAACAATACCCAACTCACTGTAGATGATATACAAACTGCCCCAAAACCCTTTATTGCTGGTACAACCCTACTGTGTACCAAAAATAGTGATGGCAGCCTCAAAACTGATTCAAACTTCTATGCCAAAACCTGCAATCATGTCCTTGATATCCTTTTCAAATTATCATGCCAAGAAACTGTGAAAACCTGCAAGATAAACTCTCTACGACTGATCTCCAAACTCCCAAATTAAATGAAAATGAAGCACAAATACAACCACTGAGTATGGCTGCTCATAAGCACCCTTGGGTGGTCTCTCACACCTGCATAATGCTGTCACTAATGGAGGATTTCATCTCCAAAAGCCATGGATGGTTTTCTCAAACCCTTGTTCTCTTTGCAGAGAAAATATCATAAAATTTAATAGTCAAGAATGAATAAAATGAACTTCAAATGCCCTTTTATAATTCTTAATTTGCTTTTTACTTTCATTTCATTTAATTTACTTTCATTTTGAAAGGAAGCTAGGTATGTGGAGATCGTTTCCTACACTAATGTAATGAGGGAAGGAGAGTACAAATTCAAATTTATCTTTACAATTACAGATTATGTTAACCCACTAACAAAGATATTGCTACAAACACATACACAAGAATGTAAGTCAAAAGAAGAGAGACACAAGATATACGTGGGGAAAACCCTTATCGGGTGAAAAACCCCACACTCCAAAACATAGCTCAAATGTATTTCATAAACAATGAAGGTTACAATACAGTCACAGAGCCAATGCTCTTGTAGGAGTCTTCGACACTCGTATCTGGAGATGATCCGATAGCATAACAGTACCTATCAATCACATAATGCATCACCTCTCCAAAGTACCTGTTTATAAAGAACATACAAGGCAAAAATGGCTCCACATTGAGATGGGCGTCCAACATGGCCTCATATACCAAAACCCATGCCTATGGACACTTGTTCAACACTATAAGATGTTCCTAACACTTGTCAAGTCACCCCATCCTAAGGAGGTTGCCTATTTCTAAAATGGACAATTACAAATGCTCTTACGACTCTTACAACCATCATAGAATCTGTCATAGCTGTCATAACTTACCGTTGTAAGAGAATCTATCATACACAGGCTATAAATAGAATATTCTCTTACAACATGTCATAGTCCACATTGGGGCACCCAAAGATGCCTTTTTCAAAGATGCTTCTCGACACATGTCCATTCCTGTCATAGGATCTTCTATTTCTGACCCTTACATGTCATAGCTTTGTCATAGGAATCTGTCATGACCGTTTCGGTCAATATTCCCTTACACACATTCCAAGATGCTGACACATGGAAAAATATTCCTACCACTAAGTGGGATGCCTATCTCCTCATGTGAGGACAAATTTACATGTGGTTGAATATGCCATGTAGGATGTGTTAGATTTAGGGTAGACAACTGAGAGGGGGGGTGAATCGGTTGTCCAAAACTTTTCTTGTTTCAACACTTGCATTCACTTTGCATTAATAATAAATCAATCATGAGAACTTAATATAATTAATCAAGAGCAGAAAACACATCTACACATAAGACACCAAGATTTTGACGTGAAAAACCCGGTTAAGGGAAAAACCAAGGGGTGACTAACCCAAGATATTATTCTCTATTAGAAGAATAGAAAGAATAAGATGGCACATGCCAATTAGGGCTCACTACCCAAGCACACTGCTCACAAGAGGCTCACTGCCTACAAGAGACACACAGTCTACAATAAATGAGTATTACATACTTGAACTGTTAAATAGCATCATCACCATGCTTGAATCAATTCCATTAAAGCCCAAATCCTTCTTCTCTTCCTTTCACTCTTCTCCTCGCTACCACACACTCATCTCCACAAGTACACTCTTGAAATGACTTCGCAAACCTTTATTTATACATGACATCAACTTAGGAACAATCATCTAAGTCGGCAAGCAACCACAAGAACATTCACAAGGTGTATATTTCATCCAGTCGGCCAGTCATAGAAAGAACACCTTCTTCCAGAAGTATTTCTTTAATTCTGGGCTCCAATTCTAATGCGGACCATCAACACAAACTGAACATAATCCAAGGACCTTCACAAGCTTTCCTGAATCACCAGGAACATCCACACTTCCTCTACTTACTGAAATCCTTCTCTCCTACATCTGAAACCTCGAGAACATAGTCTATTATCACTGTCACAAAGGAATAGGTTCTTCCAGACCTTCAAACCACAAACTGATCTACTTGACACTTCACAAGGACATCCTAAACACTTCCTCAAATCTGGAGAGTGGGATAATGCATTACTGGACCTTACCGGACCTATCTGTCTCACTCTGTCACCACTGAGCCCTTGTCGGAACCGGTTCTACTTGAGCGACCATAACTTCTTTAGATCTTCATGCGGATCCCTGAAAACTTGACTGGAGCATCTCAAGACTTATATCTACAAACCCTTTAAACTACATCCTCTGATCCTCAACCTATCTTGGAAATTTACCTTGTTATCATCATTGTTCTTCACTATTCCTGATTGAGACTAATTTTCTCAATATCCTTAGCACACAGCTCATCCAATCCTTCTCATTAATGCAACATGAGTATGTTGACATCAATGACAACACCGGTTCAACCCATACTTGCAACAATCTCCCCCTTTGTCATTGATAGCAACATATTATGTGAAAAACCATCAAGACAAGAACTTTTCCTTACTGTCATAGCTCCCCCTATCAACAACAACTATTCACATGTCTTCTCTTCCTGTACTGCTCCCCCTTTGATCATCAACCACTTGTTTTTCACATGTCTTCTCTCCCCCTTTGACATTAATGGCAAAGGGCCCATACTTGCAACTTTATAATCACGCCTACTGCTCCCCCTGAGTAGCAGCTCCCCAACACCAATCAAGACTACAATATATGACTGTGATATCTACCAGACTGATGCACATTAGTGCATCCTAGTTCATCACCGGAGGGGCAATAACCCCTAACTTCTCCCTGAGATACTCAAAAGAGTCCTTGGGAAGAGGTTTAGTAAAGATATCTGTAATTTGATCTTTGGAGGGCACATACTCCAATCTGACTTCATCCTTGTTCACTTGCTCTCTCAGAAAGTGAAACTTGATAGATATGTGCTTAGTCTTAGAATGCAACACCAGATTCTTAGAAATATTTATTGCACTTGAATTATCACAGAAAATTGTGATAGGCTCCTCATATTCTACTTTAATGTCTCTTAGCATCTACTTCATCTATAAGATTTGAGTGCAACTACCTACTGCTACAATGTATTCTGCTTTAGTTGTAGACAGAGATATCACCTCTTGTTTCTTGCTTAGCCAAGAAACTAATATTTTTCCCAAAAAGAATGCTCCACCACTGGTACTCTTTCGGTCATCCACATCTCCTGCCCAATCTGCATCTATATATGCATGAAGAGAGAAATCATGATCTCTAGGATACCATAGACCATACTCAATTGTCCCCTTTAGATATCTAAAAATCCTCTTGATTGCCATAACATGAGATGCTCTAGGATCAGCTTGGAATCTAGCAACAAGACCAATAGCCTGCATAATATCTGTTCTAGTTTGAGTGAGATACAATAGTCCTCCAATCATTGACCTATATTTTGTCTGATCAACCTTGGGAGAGTCATCATCTTTGCTTAACTTGCATTCGATTGCCATTGGAGTGTTCATTGGCTTTGAGTCTTCCATCCCAAATTTCCTCAACAATTCTTTCACATATTTTGACTGAGAGATAAAGATTCCTTTCTTTATTTGAATAATTTGTAGACCCAAAAAGAAATTCATTTCTCCAAGCATTGACATCTCAAACTCACTTTTCATTTGACTTGCAAAAGTTTTACACATACTGTCTCTTCCTCCAAATATGATATCATCAACAAATACTTCAACAATTAAGATATTTTCATCATCAATTTTGAAATACAAATTACTATCAGCAGTACCTTTATTGAAACCAATCTTCAAGAGATGCTTGTCCAATCTTTCATACCAGGCTCTTAGGGCTTGCTTCAGTCCATACAGTGCTTTTTTTAATTTATAGACCATGTCACTATGATCAGAGAATTGAAATCCATCCGGTTGCTCAATATACACTTCTTCTTCCAAATTTCCATTTAGGAAGGCAGATTTGACATCCATCTGATACACCTTAAAATCTTTGAAGGCAGCAAATGCAAGAAATAATCTGACTGCTTAAATTCTTGCCACCAGAGCAAAAGTTTCTTCAAAATCAACTCCTTCTATTTGAGAGTAACCTTTGTAAACTAATCTGGCCTTGTTTCTAATTACTTCACTGGCTTCATTCAATTTGTTCCGGAAGACCCATTTGGTTCCAATCACATTTTTGTTTCTTGGTCTGGGAACAAGATCCCAAGTGTGATTCTTCTCAATTTGTATCAGTTCTTCCTGCATTGCCTTAGTCTAGTTTTCATCATTGCAAGCTTCATTTACTGTCTTAGGTTCAATCTTTGAAATTAGACAATACTCATCTGAATTTTGAGCAATTCTCCTCCTTGTTTGCACCCCTTTACTTTTGTCACCTATGATCTAATCTTCAGAGTGGTTTAGAGTTACATACGTTAGAATTTTGGGAGTCTCTTGCACTTCTAACTCTTGATCAGTCTCATTGAGACTTATCTCTTCTTCCTGTCTTACCGAATCAACTTGACTTTTTTTCTCAAAAGAGACTTGGATACCTTGAATCTGAACACCATTCTGATCATCTTCATCATGTTCAAGAATTATTGAGGGTCTTTCAATTTCTTCATCAACCTTCACATTTATACTTTCTACAATCTTTCTCAGTCTCTTGTTGTAACATCGGTATGCTTTGCTTTGAGTAGAATAACCCAAGAATATTCCTTCATCACTTCTAGCATCAGACTTTCCTAGATCTTCATCCCTTTTAATGTAACATCTGCTACCAAAAACTCTGAAGTATCTTACAGTGGGAGTAATGCCAAACCAAAGTTCATAAGGAGTCTTACCGGTATAGTTTCTAATTTGAACTCGGTTGAGAGTGTAGACTGCAGTGCTGACAGCTTCTCTCCAATAGATCTGAGGAACATTTGCTTCCATCATCATGGCCCTGGATGCTTCCTGGATGGTCTAGTTCTTTCTCTCAACAACTCCATTTTGTTGTGGAGTTCTAGGGGCACACAATTGTCTCTTTATTCCATGTTTCTCACAAAAGTTTATGAACTCAGTGGATGTGAATTCTCCACCACTATCAGACCTCAGACACTTCAATTTGAATCCGGTCTCATTTTCCACCATAGCCTTGAATATTTTGAATTTCTCAAGAACTTCTGATTTCTCTTTCAGAAAGGTTACCCACATCATCCTGGAATAGTCATCAATTAGCAACATGAAGTATCTATCACCTTGCACACTCTTGATTCTTGCCGAACCACATAAGTCAGTGTGAACCAAGTCTAATAATCTGGTAGAAGATTGTTCCTTGCTTTTGAATGAGATTCTGCTTTGTTTTCCCAACTGACATTATTTGCACAAACTATTTGTAGGTTTTACCAATCTTGGAAGATCTCTTACAGCCTGAGTATTACTTATCTTGATGATATTATCAAAGTTCACATGACACATTCTTCTATGCCATAACCAACTCTGATCAATTTGAACAAATAAGCAACTTTTACCAGTACCAGCTAAGTGAAAGACGTTACCTTTTGTTTGGGTACCTAATGCAATCTCTGTTCTAGAACTTTCAAGGATTTTGCACTTTCCATTCTTGAATATGAGATCATAGCCTTTGTCCACCAACTGTCCCACACTGAGAAGATTGTGTTTCAATCCTTCAACATATAATACATTATCGGTTTTGTTCTTTCCATCAAAAGAAATAGTTCCTCTACTTCTGATTCTACCTGCAGAGTTATCACCAAACTTTACCACTCCTCCTTCATACCTTTCCAAATCTATGAACTTGTTTTTGTCACCTATCATGTGGTGAGAGCAGCCACTGTCAATGCCCAATCATCATTTTCTTCAACTTGGGCAGCCAGAGCTTTATGATTTACAGATTCAGGGGGTATTGGATCTTCTTCCTTGATGGCAATGGACACACAGTCACTTCCAGATTTGTCTTCTTTCTTTGATTCATCATCTGTTACTCCTTCAACATCTCCTTCATGAGCATAGTAACAATTCTTTTGGAATCTTGGTCTATTACTGTTTGGCCTAGAAAATCTTTCCGGACACCTTGATGCAAAATGACCAATCTTGTTGTAGTTAAAACACTTAAAGGGCAATTTTCCCTCATACTTACCGGATCCTCTTGGTAGTCTTTTTGCAATAAGAGCTTCAAGATGAGTAGTTTCAGCTTCTTCTTCCAAGCCTTTTCTTGTATTTTCATACCATGATGATTTCCTTGAAGAGTTTTCTCCCAGATCAAACCTTTGTTTTCCTTTTACCAAGGCACTTGCTTTGAATGCAGATTCAGTCTTTGGAGGATCATCTCCAAACTCGGCCATTTCAAAAGCAGCTAGCTTACCAACCAATTGATCCCTTGTGACTGTTGTGTGAGCTCTAAATTCTTCGATTGCAAAAGCTTTGATTTTATAAGACTCAGGAAGGGATCTAAGAACTTTGTCAACTATCTCATCTTCACTCAGGGTTCCACCTGCATTTCTAATTCCACAAACTAGCTCATTCACTCTTGGCATAAAAGAGGTAATATTTTCATCATTTCTCATTTTCAGTCTTTCAAATTTCCCTTTTAGACTCTGTAATCTTGCACATTTAACAAACTGGTCTCCTTCATGCAAAAGTTCCAATTTCTTTCAAATCTCAAAGGCAGTTGGTAGATGAATAACATTAGAGAGTTCTGAGTTGGATAATGTGCTTAAAAGAGCCTCTCTGGTCCGCAGATTGTTTTCAGCATCTGTGATTTCATTTAGGGTTGTCGGACCACCCTATGGAGGTACATAAGCCTTTGTCACCATGGACCGATATGCAAATCCCATGCACTACAAGTGACATTCCATGCGACCTTTCCAAAGAGCAAAGTTAGTTCCATCAAACTTTGGACTATCCTTCTTGTAGGACGACATCCTGGATCTCCTCAAGCGGTTAAGCTCCTTTCAGAGGAACTTGGCTCTGATACTAATTGTTAGATTTAGGGTAGACAACTAAGAGGGGGGGTGAATCAGTTGTCCAAAACTTTTCTTGTTTTAACACTTGCATTCACTTTGCATTAACAATAAATCAATCATGAAAACTTAATGTAATTAATCAAGAGATGAAAACACATCTACACATGAGACACCAAGATTTTGACGTGGAAAACCCAGTTAAGGGAAAAACCATGGGGTGACTAACCCAAGATATTATTCTCTGTTAGAAGAATAGAAAGAATAAGATGGCACATGCCAATTAGGGCTCACTGCCCGAGAACACTGCTCACAAGAGGCTCACTGCCTACAAGAGACACACTGTCTACAATAAATGAGTATTACATACTTGAACTGTTAAATAGCATCGTCACCATGGTTGAATCAGTTCCATTAAAGCTTAAATCCTTCTGCTCTTCCTTTCACTCTTCTCCTCGCTACCACACACTCATCTCCACAAGTACACTCTTGAAATGACTTCACAAACATTTATTTATACACGACATCAACTTAGGAATAATCATCTAAGTCAGAAAGCAACCGCAAGAACATTCGCAAGGTGTATATTTCATCCGGTCGGCCAGTCACAGAAAGAACACCGTCTTCCAGAAGTATTTCTTCAATTATGGGCTCTAATTCTAATGCTGACCATCAACACGAACTGAACATAATCCAAGGACCTTCACAAGCTTTCCTAAATCACCAAGAACATCTACACTTCCTCTACCTACTGAAATCCTTCTCTCCTACATCTAGAACCTCAAGAACACAGTTTGTTATCACTATTACAAAGGAATAGGTTCTTCCAGACAAACTGATCTACTTGACACTTCACAAGGACATCCTAAACACTTCCTCAAATCCACAGAGTGGGATAATGCATTACCAAACCTTACCAGACCTATCTGTCTCACTCTGTCACCACTGAGCACTTGTCAGAACCAGTTCTACTTGAGCGACCATAACTTCTTCAGATCTTCATGCGGATCCTTGAAAACTTGACTGGAGCATTTCAAGACTTATATCTACAAACCCTTTAAACCACATCCTCTGATCCTCAACCTATCTTGGACTTTTACCTTATTATCATCATTGTTCTTCACTGTTCCTGATTAAGACTAATTTTCTTAATATCCTTAGCACACAGCTCATCCAATCCTTCTCATTAATGCAACATGAGTATGTTGACATCAATGACAACACCGATTCAACCCATACTTGCAACAAGATGACACATCACCATGCCAACTCCCACAATATGACAACATAGGATTTGCATCCTAATTATAGAATAGGCAATAAATAAATACAATGAAATAATACAAGGAATTACCAAGGTTGAGACACCTTAATTCCCAACATTCTCCCACTTGTCGAACACCTTGTAAGAGCCAATAGAAATAATAAGATTTAACTGATATAGGTTGAGATGCCCATAGACTCTGAACACCATCTAAACTTCTCTGTGCCCACTGGCTTTTTCAACGCATCTGCAACATTCTTCAAAGTATTTATCTTCTCCAAATATACCTTCCCATCCTCTACCATGTCTCGCACAAAGTGAAACTGTACAACAATATGCTTTGTTGTGGCATGAAAAGTTGGATTCTTCGCAAGGCAAATCGCACTCTGACTGTCACAACAAATCGTAATATGTCCTACATCAACACCAATATCTGAACACAATCTCTTAAGCCAAATGGCTTCCTTGGAAGCATGAGTTGCTGCCATGTACTCAGCTTTTGTTGTGGACAAAGCAACCATAGATTGTCTCTTACTCATCCAACTAATTGCACCACCAAATTTAGTGAACACATAGGCATTGATGGACCTCTTGCTGTCAATGTCACCTGCGCAATCAGAATCCAGAGGTCCTATAACATTACCATGATAGTATATGGAATACTCAGAAGTACCCCTCAAATATCTGAACACTCACTTAACTGCATCCCAATGTACCCATCCAGGATTAGCCATAAATTGACTAAAGACTCCCACTGCTTGGGCAATGTCTAGTCTTGTGTAAACCATGGCATACATCAAACTGCCAATAGCACTAGCATAAGGTACTCTTCTCATGTCCTCCACCTCACTAGGAGATTTTGGACAATCATTAACAGACAACTTTGTCCCCAACGAAACATGAACATACAATGGTCTACAATCTGCCATGCTGAACCTATCCAACACGGTCTTCACATACTTACTCTGGCTTAACCAAAGTTTTCTATTTGCTCTGTCTCTTCTGATTTCGATTCCTAGAATGTACCTAGCTACCCCAAGATTTTTCATCTCAAACTGTGCTGATAACTGAGACTTCAAATCAGAAATCATATTCTTACCATTCTGAATCAACAACATATCATCAACATACAATGCAATAATAAGAATGTGATCATTGTCAAATTTGTAATACACACAATAATCTGATTTCAATCTCAGATATCCAATCGACAACACAAAGACATCAAACTTCAAGTACCACATCCTAGGGGACTACTTCAAACCATACAAAGACTTCTTTAATTTACAAACCAAAATTTCTTTACCTTTCTATATGTAATGCTCTAGCTGTGACATGTAAATCTCTTCCTCCAAATCACCATGAAGGAATGTTGTCTTCACATCCATCTATTCTAGCTCTAAGTCATAAGCAATTGCAAGAGATAACAAGAATCGAATGGATATCAACTTTGCAATGAGAGAAAATTTCACCATAATCAATTCCCTCCACTTGTGAGTACCCCTTCGCAACCAGTCTAGCCTTGTACTTTTCAACAATGCCATCTGCACCAAATTTCTTCTTGAACACCCATTTGTACCCAACGGGGTTCTATCCATCAGGCAAAGGCACCAAGTCCCATGTTTTATTCTTTTCCAAAGAAGACATCTCATCTTCCATGGCCTCCTTCCAAGAACCTGCATCTTTCATGCCCATAGCCTATTTCATAGTTCTAGGCTCATTAGTGTTAGTAAGTAAATAAAAAGCACAACTAGAATCAAGTAATGAATAACCAAACCTATCAGGTTGCTTTATCATTCATGTAGACCTCCTCAATGGCTAAGGTTGAGGTTCTCCTTCTTCTTCTAAGATTTCAAAGCTGCTAGAGCTCTCCTCATCATTAGGTCTCAAAAGGGTCTATCTATTCAGTCTTCTCAGGGGTAGAAGGAAACTGAACCGCATCCTCTTTCTTTTATGTCTGTTCTGGCTGTAAAACAATGGAAGAAGGTGTTATCTCTCTGAAGATAACACTTCTACTATACAACACTTTTTCAGCCACAAGATCCCAAAGCTTGTATCCTTTCACACCGACACCATAGCCAATGAAAATACACTTAACAGCCTTGTTCTCCAATTTAGACCGTTTCTCCCTAGGCACATGTGCATATGCCTCAACCAAAAACATGAAAATGTCTAACTGAAGGCTTCTTACCAGACCACACCTCCATAGGTATCTTACCAACAAGAGCTAATGTAGGAGACCTGTTTACTAAGTAGCAAGCAGTGCCAACAGCTTCAGCCCAAAACTTTTGTTCGAGGCTTGCTCCACTAAGCATACTCCTAGCCTTCTCCATCAGTGTTATGTTCATCCTCTCTACAACTCCATTTTGTTGCGGGGTGTATGGAGTTGTCTTATGTCTTTCAATCCCTTTCTCTTTACAAAACTTATCAAACTCTGCCGAACAAAACTCACCACCATTATCAATTCTCAAGCACTTAATCTTTTTACTAGTCTAATTTTTAGCAAAGGCTTTAAACTCTTTAAACCGACTAAAGACTTCAGTATTGATTTTGATAAAATAAACATGTCCTTCTATTGTAATCATCTATGAAAGATACAAAATATACAAATTTGGAAATTGAAGGAACATTAACAGGACCAAACACATCAGAATGAATAAGATCCAATACACCAGAAGACTTGTGAGAACTAGAGTAAAATTGAACATGATTTTTCTTTCCATATACACAATGTTCACAAAAGTTGAAATTGAGATTACAATCATTTAACCCCTCAACGAGGTTTTTATTTTCAAGGTTCTAAGACCCTTCTCACCAATGTGGACATATCTCAAACACCATAACATAATCTTTTCAGTAGGAAGCTTAACTTCCAAAGCATGTGCACTACCATCAGAACTAGTTACAACAAATTTCTTCACTGCTCGTTCAGATGGTGGGGATGAAGTGACTACAACTCTTTTCTTTGAGTCAGAAGAACTATTGCACTGTGAAGTGCATGCCTCCAGTTGAAACAGAGTACCTCTCCGAGTACCCTTTGCAAGCACCATAGATCCTCTAGTCATCTTGCATCCATCCTTCGAAAAGATAATCTGCACGCCTGCATCATTCAACATACTTAGAGAAAGCAGGTTCCATGTTAGGCCTGGGATGTGCGTAACTCCAGTGATCCCCTTCACTCATCCATCAGGGAATCAGATTGACTCTTCTACGATTAACAATCTTTAGATGAGAATCGTCACCCAGGTACACTCTTCCACCATCAAACTCTTCATATTTTGTAAACCAGTCTCGATGCAAGGTCATGTGGAATGATGCACCAGAATCAATCAACCACACATCATCAGATGCATGGGTGGCTAGGGATGTGATGAAGGCATCACCATCATCTTGTGACTTGTTAGAATCTGAATCAGGAGCATTCTTCTTCTTGTTTTTCTTCTCCTCTTTGCATTCCTTTCGAAAATGCTTAGTTTTCCCACAGTTCCAACAAAGAGCCTTAGACTTTCTAGGAGATTTGGATCTCCCACGGGATTTGGATATGCCCTTTTCACCTTTCTTGTCCTTCTTCTTCCCTTTCTCTTTAGGTCTTCCATGAACTGCAAAAGCTTCTTTGGCCGACTCAGATGTCTTTCTCCACATTTCTTTAGATAACAACAAGGACACCACATCTTCCATCTTGAAGGTGGTATTTGTGCTTCTGATAGCCACAGATAGATGATCCCATGAATCATGCAAAGAACAAAGCAGGGTCATACACCGATCCTCCTCTATTTTCACACCCATAGATGTCAACTGTGCAACGATCATGTTGAAAGCATTCATATGGTCCGCAACAAATCCTCTGTCTTCCATCTTCAGAGCAAACAACTTCTTTTTCAGAAAAAGCTTGTTCACCAAGGACTTGGCCTGATAAACATCACCCAGCTTCTTCCAAAGGTCTTTCGTGCTCTTCTCCTCATGGACATTCAACAAGACAGAGTCAGCTAGACAAAGTCTTATGAGACCCTTAACCTTCCGATCTTTGAAGTCCCAATCATCTTGTGACATTGTTGTAGGTTTTACACCGGATACAGTTTCCCATAGGTCATGATCAACAAGTAGGTCTTCCATCTTGAGTTTCCACAACTCGAAGTTAGTGCCATTAAATTTCTCCACCTCTAATCTTCCAGATGTAGTTGCCATCCCCTTCCTGCAACAAGATATAAAATACTCTACACAAACTCCCACTCAACCTAAGATTAGCTCAAAAAACCCCTACTCAGCAGCTAGAACCAAAACTGGCCAGGCTCTGATACCAACTGAAAGGAAGCTAGGTGTGCTAAATCACTTCCTACACTAATCTAATGAGGGGAGGAGAGTGCAAATTCAAATTTATCTTTATAATTACAGATTATGTTAACCCATTAATAGAGATATTGCTGTAAACACACACAAAAGAATGTAAGAGAGAAGAAGAGAGACACAATATACGTGGGGAAAACCCTTATCAGGTGAAAACCCCCACACTCCAAAACATAGCTCAAATATATTCTATAAACAATGAAGGTTACAATACAGTCACAGAGCCAATGCTCTTGTAGGAATCTTCGACACTCGTATCTGGAGATGATCTGGCAGCATAACAGTACCTATCAATCACATAATGCATCACCTCTCCAAAGCACCTATTTATAAAGAACATACAAGGCAAAAATGGTTCCACATTGAGATGGGCATCCAACATGGCCTCATGGCCCAAAATCCATGCCTATGGACACTTGTCCAACACTATAGGATGTTCCTAACACTTGTCAAGTCACCCATCCCAAGGAGGTCGCCTATTTCTAAAATGGGCAATGACATGCTCTTACGACTCTTACAACTGTCATAGAATCTGTCATAGTTGTCATAACTTACAACTGTAAGAGAATCTGTCATACACAAGCTATAAATATATATTCTCTTACAACATGTCATAGTCCACCTTGGGGTGCCCAAAAATGTCTTTTTCAAAGATGCTTCTCGACATATGTCCATACCTGTCATAGGATCTTCTATTTCTGACTCTTACATGTCAGAGCTTTGTCATAGGAATCTGTCATGACCATTTCAGTCAATATTCCCTTACACACTGTTGGCGTTTCAATTCACACCTCTGGAATGCGATTTGGAAACGGACAGCTATGTACAGATAAACTGCTCTCCTATTAGAAGGGGGAGTTCCCTTTTTGCTGATGTTCGCTGAAAAGATAATAAAATGAAACTTCGCCTATCTTCTTTTGATTCTTAGCTGCGAGCATAAGGTTATAAAACTCTAAACGTTGCAGAAGAGGTTTTTTCCTTTTTTAAAACTTCTACTACAACTAAGCAAAGGCTAACGACGCTTTTAATCTCCTGAGTAAATTCAGAGCAAAGGAAATTAAAAGTGAACAAGGAATGATTGTTAACACAAAAACTTAAGCAATTTTCTTCCAGATTAACACCAGAAGACTTATAGTACTTTAATGATGGAAGCTGAAATGAAAGGTACAAAAGCTACACATCTGACGATGAAAACTTGATGAATCAAGATAGAATATCAGAGCAAAATAGGCATGAGACTTCTATTCAATATCACAAAGTTTGCACAACTCCAGGACAACAATGCTGCAGCAAAAGTTAGGCATACAACAAGTGATCAAACACCGGAGAACAGATTACACAAAGTGAACAGACACTTGGAATATCAAGATTTGAAGGCTAGAAATAGGCAAAGCAAATTTGCTATCACAATTACCACTACAAATAAACATAGAGTGAACAAACACTTGGACTAACAAGACTTGCAAGCTAGAATAGGCACAACAAATAAGTTATCACCAAAGTCATTACAAACAATGGGCAAGGATGCCCTTATTTATACTAAAATTGAAGGAGTAGGGAACCCTAAAATCTCCTTGATTAACCCTAATTTGCCAACTCGCAAGCTTTATTACTATTCTAAGACAAAGATACAATAAAAAAATGCTTTAAATTTTCTTTAAAGCAAAGAAGATTCCAACTATCACAAAGTGATTTCTTCCTAAATAAAGAATGGATGAGCTTTGGATGAAAGCAAATGCTTTAAAACAAAAAGCATTGAGTTAAAGCTGCTTTTTGTGTCTCATCCCCATCTTTATTGTTGCTTTATTGGTGATGTCATCCACTGGTATTTTTGGAAATAATATCTTCTAAAAAGCTAATTTTGATTGAAAAAGTTGACACATGGATTTTGTAGGCAATTCTGGTTTGAAGCAACCCAAATTGTCGAATTTTGAAAAAGAGGAGATTTTCTCGAAAAAGCAGGAAAAAAGCATATTCCTGAAAAAAAGAAAAACTCTCAATCTTCAAGAGGACGAAATACTGGATGGACCCATCTCAACAAAAACTAAAAAAGCTTTGGTCGAATTTCTGAAAAATGATCCCCTTGAAACAAGGACCCTGAAAAAGCGAGCCTCTTTGCTTCCTCAACCCGAAACTATGAAGAACGCTAAAAAAGCACTTCGTTTGAGCCTTCAAATCTTTGTGGAAAGAAAAATATGTCTTCTTCCTCTGGATACAACCTGCAAAAGTAATGAATGATGGAGACCAAAAGCTTGTCTTTATAGATCTTTAGGTCGAAAAAGCAGCTTTATTTGTGAGAGAATAAAACTTGGACTTCATTCATGAAGAAAATAACTTTTAAAGCATAAATCCAAGTGGATGTCTTCAAATAGGAAGAATCCCTATTTTTTAGATTCCTATGGCTTCATGTGCAAGATGATGAAAAATATCTTCTTTTGATGATGTCATCGAACACGCGAGTTGAAAGAAGTGCTAGCCAATTTTTCTTCGTTTTCGACACTTCAACACTTGTTTTGACTTAAATATGGTCTGTATCCAACTTCAGCAAGGTGGAAAAATGTCATCATTGACTGAAAAAACTAACTGATCCTGACATTTTGGAGACCTATCAACTGAGATTCCATTTCCAGCCTCCGACTGATGATCTGGCATCGTTTGACCAAGTTTGACCTCCTGAAAACTGCCAACGAGTGAAGATTGGGCACAAAACTGTCGAAAAACACTGTAGCCACAGAAAAAATTTTAACACTAAGCAAGTTGGGCGCCCCAAGTCACCTGGGGTGCCTGGTTTCACTAGACTTAGCCATTTTTCTAAAAATTGCAACTTCTTCAATTTCTCGACTTGCATGCGCATTCCGGTGGCAGAGGACCCCTGTTTGACTGTCATTTTCTATCAACTGGGATAAAACTAAGTCTGATGATCTGGAAAATAGGCAGGCCTAATGAAAACTGAGATAATTGTACTCTCTATTTGCCTTGAAAAATGTGCCAAATTGATCAACTCTGAACTGGACAGGGCTGACGAAAGGAGATTCACATTTTTTGAGAAAAACTTCAAAAATATTTGAACTCTGGTGAGTTTGGGCGCCCCAAGTCACCTGGGGTGCCTATCCTGCCATGCCTTAGAAAATTTTCTAAAAAACTCACTTTTTGTACCTTTTCTCGATTTTTGTGCCCACAGCTCTTGTTAGATCTTCAATTTCGGTCATTCTGATGACTGTCGAGGTGGGACAGAGCGTGATCTGTGTAGTCTTAACATATATGTGATGAAATCCTAGCTTTGACTAATGTTTGACCAAGCTTGACCAACTGGAAACAAGCTGATGAAAGTATTTTCGACGTTCCTTAAAAAATGTGAAAAAAATCTAACACTTGGAAGGTTGGGTGCCCCAAGTCACCTCGGGCACCTAGATTGCCAACACTTAGTCAAATTTATGATTTTCCACCTTCTCATTCCACCTTGGATCCATCTTGCATCGTTTTGCGTCCATCATCGAGTCAACGACTATTCGTCAGTTTTGCATCATTGGAACAACATTGAAAACTTGTTGACGAGCTCTGGCAGATGAACTTCCTCTATTGATGACTTTCAAGCTCATGCTTCGCCCTCTGAAAAAGTAGAAATGACCTAGTAGAGAAAACTTGGTCGTTTGATGATTCCGTTTGGACCGCGCCGATCGTGAAGCAAAATCAACCAATGAGAATCAAGCGCGACACCTGAGTTGGAGATTCTATTTTTAGAAAGTTTTTCCAGCATCCATATCTTAAGAAACCTAGAAAACCTAATCTGTTGTCTATTTTTAGAAATTTTGCTTTTTTGACTTTTTGACAAAAAAATTTCTAGACTTGTTCAAAATGCCTTAATGAAGCAAAAGTTTTGGTTGGGTACAACACACATTCCAAGATGCCGACACATGGCGAAATATTCCTACCACTAAGTGGGACGCCTATCTCCTCATGTGAGGACAAATTTACATGTGGTTGAATATGCCATATAGGATGACACATCACCGTGCCAACTCCCAAAATATGACAACATAGGATTTGCATCCTAATTATATTATAGGCAATAAATAAATACAATGAAATAATACAAGGAATTACCAAGGTTGAGACACCTTAATTCCCAACACATTCCCCACCTTTCATTCTTTTAATTTTGGTGCACAACTTTATAATATAAAGTATACTTTAAAAGTCACTTATATCTCCCCATTTAAAATGACACTTTAACTTATATTATAAAGTATACTTTAAAATCACTTATATCCACTTTATAATAAAGTCCCAAGGTGAGCACTCCAATATTATGACTATCGTGACTTTATTAATATTTCTTTTTTGACATTTAACCATTATAATTCAAAGTCCAATATTAAATAAACATTAATAATTTACAGACTTTAAAATAGAGGCCCAAATTGTCTCGAAATCCAGTGATCTATAGACCATTGGAAAGGTCTCGCCAAGATGCTTCATCTCCAACACTGAAATTTTTGAAAGGGATAGAAACCCTAATTTTCCAAAAATATTAAGAATGGCCCAAAAGTCTGAAATCGCTTGGAAAGACATCTCCGCAAACCATCTAATATTACTGAGCTCAATGCAACATCTGAGATAGCCAACGACTGACTGCCAAGTCACCAAAACAGTGCTAGACTGACACTTACTATAAATAGTAGTGTTCTTCAAGGACCAAAGAGAACAAACCCAAAAAAACCCAGAAAGATTATCGCCATGCAAGCACTTACTATAAATAGTAAGTACAGACAAGTTGTCTAAAATATCTCTGGAAAGTGTCATACAGCTCCACTAGATCACCTGAACATGTTGGTGACATCAAAATACTCCTTTGATCAGGCTATCACCAACCCAAAAAGTCAGCTCCAACTGTGCTACAAGAGGACCCGAAAATGGGGACATTACAAATAGGTTTGCCATGCTCATTGTGACTCTTCACCTTTATGCTTTCTTACAAGATTCCATTCTACTTTAGATTTACCTCTACCCTCTTAAGGAATGCACTCTTTGAGATCTTATCATTTCTATTGTGGAGGTGGAAACACCATTCACAGAGCTTGACTTAGGCAAGCTCCTAAATAACATCCTTCTTGTGTGTGTGTGCAGGTTGCATCTAGAAGAATATGCAGAAAACATGTTACAGGAAGCAGGAGCACAAAAGGGCGAAGACATGGGAAACTTCACATTCTACTAAACCCTAATCAGGGTCTAGGGTGCCCAAGCACCCTGGTCCTTTGGGCTCCCAAATCCAGATCCAAGTTCTACTCTGCCCTCTGATCCTCACTATGGTGTTAGATTTCGGATATCTATTGCTGATAGTCTATTATGAGTAGATCTTTGTCAACTAGGGTTTTGATATTTTTCCCTAGTTTACTTGGTTAGATTTGGTTGACACTCCTCTATACAACAAAGGGAAATTACCCCTGTAGTTTGGCTCTCCTTCTTGGGTAGAGTCAAGCTCAGTTTGTGTTCCAATGTTAATAGAAGAGGGTTTGACTTAGTTAACCTTGTTAGGCCAAGTCACTCTTTTCTATCAAACAAATAAAACTATATTTTTTTTTTCTTGTTCATTAATCATTAATTAAGCTTTTAGTGTTTAATTCAATCATATACTTAGGTATTTCTATCCAAACAGGATAGGCATCCATCCAATCAGAACAATCTTCTATCCTTACAGGATAGGTGTCTCTCCATAAGGGACAAGTGTTTCTCCATCAAATGGGATGGGCATCAATCCTAAAGGGACTAGGCATCTATCCATAAAGGGATGGGGACGTGCTCTGGCAAGAGACTTAGGCCCATCAGGAATCAAATGGATCTTGAGCCATTCGCTGAAGACTACACCCCTGACTAATGGGAGTACACCGAGGTCATCATCATTAGGAGTAATTTATAAGTTTCTACCTTAGATTTGGCCTAAGGCCTCAAGGATTAAAGTAAATCCATTCAAGATTCTTCTGAGTTATACATTGAATGATTCTCTATCTCATCTTTACATTAAGGTTTTACCTTTGATTCTCTTGTTAAAAACTTATGTTGAAAGGTTGAATCAATAGAATAGGAGTTTACACACCTCCCAACCCTATCCCTGAAAACATGTGCACTGAGAACATTCTTCGTTCCCCAGGCTGCCTACATAGCCGCTTTCGAATGGGATAAAGGTGTAGTTTATATGTATTTTTGTTTACTATTCTATGTTTTATGTGAACTGTTTAGTGTAGGTATGCAGCCCTTTCTAGGGCCCAGTTTCCCCAAACAATTCCTTTGTGACTGCTACCCATGAAGGGAGCAACTAATAAGTATTTGGTCTTCTCGACCAATACTTGTTTACTAAATTCACTACTTCCTAATCCTATCAAATTATAACTTTGCAACTACATGTTTTGATGATCCCCTTTTCCCCCTTTTGAAAGTATGTTCGCTCTCATGAAAAATGTTCTAATTTTGATAACGCTACAAGGTGATTCCAAATTCTCTTTAAAGTAAAACCATGTAACGAGAGATATTTTATAAGTTGGATCAATTTGTTTGTTCAGGCAATTAATCTTGTTAGTTTGGTATTCAAGGGAGATTACCGGTCCCTCAAACTTAACATCACGGTGTTCCTTATTACTCCCCAGCAATTTAAAGGGTCGATGCCACATATGTCATTATTGCAGCTATGTTAGGTGATATGTGCAGTAGTTCAACATGACGACATCACCCGTAAATGTGACCTAGAGGCACCATAAATACCGAACACTACAAGATGGTTTTTGTTTCAATTTCTTGATTAAGTTGCTTACCTAACTAGAAAGAAAAGTAAATTTCATAATCATTGCATAATACTACAAAAGATAATTTGGAAAACTAAACTAAATGTCTATTTAAATATTACAATTCATTGAATTGGAAATAATTTCTAACAATTTCCCATCTAACACTATTATTTGAAGGTTGATCGAATTTGAAAACATAATTTGTGACTAACTGATTTGTATTGAATTTTAAAGTCATTATTTAAATTGTACTTGAAATAAATCTAAAACTAAAAATGAAATTGTCTCTTAAGAATAACTTCATTAAATAAAAAGTACATACATGAACTTGATTACAAAATTGAAGAGTTAAGTTCTTATTCTAATCAAGTGTGATGAAAACAATTAAGACAAGACATATAGTAGTTTCAAGTTTAATCAAGTGTGTGGATAAATTCAATTATACTAATGAGTTTCTTATCTTTGACTCAATCATACAGTAATGCGTTACTCTAGGGGTTTAAGAAAACTACTAAATTATTGTTTGAAGTATTCATAGCTAATTAATCAAATTGATTATATGCAGTCATTCTAAAATAAAAAGGAATGTTCCCATTCAAGAGTAAACTAATTAAAGTAATTTCAATTTGTCAACATGCTAAGGGTTCAAGCACACACTAATATGCATCCTTGAGTTAGTTTGAGGTGTTTACTAAATCATTTATTAAGGTACTTAAAACTAACATTTAAATCTCATTCTAACTTTATGTGAAGGTTGAATCCCTAGATTGATATATTTATTCAATCATCTAGTTGTGCAATATGATTACAATAAGTCTATTATGTATTTTGTTAAATCCATCGCAAGGATTACCGAGGGGTTTAATAAACCTTAAGATTGAACCAGATAATTAATTAAAGTTTTGTTTATCCATCTAACTTAAATCAAAAACCATATTGTCATGCATATATTCCTTGCAAATATACATAACTAAATGTAATTATACATTTATTATAAAAAATTGTATTAACATACAAATAATTATATTGAAATTAAGTTTAAACTTTATTATTTATGCAATTACTAAATATTGTAAATTCAATATATATATATATATATATTATAAACTTCAATTATATATAATATTTATTATAATATACAAAACAAGTTTTAATTATATATTTTATAATTATTATAAATTATAATTAATAAAGAATAAGTTTTTTTTAAAATATTATATAAAAAAATTTGTTTAAGGAAGGGTTTTAAAAACCTTAAGGCCAGCCTTATGGCTGAGCCATATGGGCTTCAGCCCATAGGATGAGGCCTAGGCAACAGACGTGGCTCGCTATGCACATGCTATGGCCTTTAAAGGCCATGACCTATGTATAATAGGTCTTAGCCTGTTATACCAAGTCGTAGCCTGTTATACCAAGTTAAGCCCTATTTATACATTTTGATGGGTATTTTTACCCTGTCCAAAGCTCCTAGTTTGGTACACCAGGGTACGCTGTCAAATGAAAAAAATGTCTTAGATATGAGACCTATTTATTGCCTGTGCTAAAACATAATTACTGTATATGTGTTTAATATGAAAATTGTGTGTAACAAAGGAAAAAAATTGTCTATGAGGGATGAAAGAGTGAATTTTTTTTTCCTATTCTAAAAGGGAGTTTTGAGAATACAGGTTTGCAATAATTGAAGAAAAATAGAGTAAATCACAGGGGTTGTATGCATCCCTCAATTGGCCCTATTTACATAATATTGTGAATTTGAGATGAGTAGTGTATGGCAATGGCAATTTATGTTTGAAATTGGAGTGTAGAGAATGTTTAGTGAAATTCAAGCTAATTTATTTATTTATTTTCATAGAATGGCAATTTTAGAGAGAAAAAGAAGAGCATAGTGCCTTGTAAATTTTCCTAAGTTGCAAAACTAAGTATTTAAACAGAACATTTTTTTTTCTTTCTGTTGGTTCCCAAAATGACTGCAACCCAAAACCCTAAAACATTTCACAATCACCCAAGCTAGGGTTTCATCAAGGTGATTGAAAGAGGTTTATCAACAGGTCAAGGGTGATTTTGGCTAACTGACATGAGTGGGTATGTTCCTCTACACTTCAGACTCAGCCAGACCTAGGAGGAATATTCTTAGAGGCATGAAATAGAACACAAACAAACAAACAAAGCCATGTACCCAATGTACACTTGACCCCCAAAGCTGTCACTAGGTCAAGAAAAATTGGCTGCACATGCATCTGATTAAGCTAATTACTGCACTATGTATTTACACCCAAACATGGCAATATTATACTCCTTGAGATGAATCCACTTAACTTATCATACACAAGATACATAGTGCAAGCATACATGTACATGATTCACCAATGATTAAAATAGTTTTGCATCACTTTATATTTATCCTTGGTTATTACACTAAATCATGGACAACATGTAGAACCCTAAACTAAATTTACTCCTACTCCTATAGCTAACAGTACGAGGGTTTGATTAAAATGGTGATTGATCCATCCCCAATATGGACCGGTGCCTACTCCATTAGGACACTAATTCATTAGCAATAAAGAGGAAGGAAATGGATCAAACTAGCATTAACAGAAAACTAAAATGTATTCACATACATTTCTCAAATTACATTTCATACGCTGGGCATACTTATTAATCCTGAGAAAAATTACAGTGATCCACTTGCAACAAAAGAAATGACCCAACACAAAGCCTGTATTGATTTAAATGTTGTCATACATTATCAAATCCCTGTTACAACATACCAATAAGTGTGGTATGAGAAAATACATAACTAGGTTCATATATTCCCCTAAATCATCACAATCTACCATGGAGATGCACCACTGCATGAATATGTACATTACAATCCTTTCCTACAATGTATTAGATGCATTCCTCCATTCATTGCCCAAACTAGCATGATTTGAAGCCTTAAAATAAACCTAAGGCACTCGCAGACCAGACGATTAATTCAGCGTCCAACCTATAAAACATCTCTATATTATATATATATATAGAAATATGTTTTCTCTTCTACATTCTCAACAGGAACAAACTGTTTCAAGTATGTGCTAATCGGTGTTGTCATTGATGTCAACAAGCTTGTGTTGTCATTAGTGTCAACTATGTCTTCTGATGAGGTTATTATTGTTTGATTAAATTGTCTTGCTAAAGGAGATTTGGTTACTTTGTAGAGGTGCTGAAGTTGTTGAGGATTTTCTTTTGTTGTTAGGTTTCCAAGTGTTTTTGAGAAAAATTGATTAATAAAGGAAATAGTGTGTTGAAGATGTGTTCTGTCTTATAGAGTTGTGATCGGTATTTTCTCTGCATTTCTTCCTTATTGAAGATATGTTTATGCGGTTTGGATATGTTGGTTATAGGTGTTTAGAGATGTTATATTCTAGATTTGGTGCTCTGGTTTGTTGTGCAGAGAAAGTTATGTTCACCAGTGTGTGGACAGTGTTTATGAGTTGTGCAGAGGTGTCTGGGAGAAAGTGTTTTACTCCACATTTCTCCGTAGAATTGTTTCTAGTTTTGTGGTTCTGGATTTATGCTTATAAGATCCATATCTTTTTTCAATTCAAGTGGTTCATGATTTGGTGCTCCGCAAGTTCATATCTTGAGTTGCAGATGATGACAGCATATGATAGAGCTGGTTAAGTACTCTAGTGTAAACTTTCTTCAGGTGAAAGATGTTGAAAAGGAATTTGTTGGTTTTTAGGTACTTGTGGATGTTTCTAGATCATGTTCAAGCTTGGTGTGTGGTCCGCATGTCATCTTTTGGTTTTGAGGAATTGTGCACTTAAAAGATCATGGTGTTAACACAAGTTTGGCCGACTTGGTTGTTTACACTAATTGCGGTTGTGCTTCGTGGGTTGTGGAAGCGTGTAATATCATGTAAGAGTGGATTTAGGTCTATGCTAAGATGTGGTGTGGTCCACATTCATTCCTTTCCTCCGTGGGAAAGTTTAGGTCTAGACCTAATTTGGTTTTTTTGGGTTAAGATGTGTTGCTGACCTTGGAGAATGTTTTCATGATTGATGATGGTATAAATAAGTGTCAAGGATTTGTGTGTGAATGTATGCGTGAAAGGTATGATGTTTGTGAAGCAAATTTGATTAGTGCAGTGAGAGCTTTCATGTTCTAGGATACTGGATGCAATGAGCAAAAGCTGTCTACTATTTAATGTTACTATGAAGGTGTTGTTTGTAGTATGGTGAATATTGAGCTTCATTGGAACTGAACTCCATGCATAGGTTAGATGCAATTATATCAGTTCAAATCCTGGCAATGAGCCACTCCTCTCTTCTCTCTTTCTTTCTCGATGGGTAGTGAGTCCACCTGCAGTGAGCCCTAGGCAGTGAGCCATTTGTAATTTGGTATTGCTACTACATTATATTGTGAGCTAATCCTCACTATGGTTTTTCCCTTCTTGGGTTTTCCATGTAAAATCTGGTGTTCTCTTGTGTGTGGTGTTGTCATGATTCAGTTTATGTTATTTTCTTTTCATCTTAAACATCATAACAAGTTTAAAGGTTAATGCAAATCTGAATGTTTGTGAGGGTTTGAAATTTTTGATACAACCAATTCATCCCCCCTCTCAGTTGTCTTGTGCATTCAACAATTGGTATTAGAGCAAGGTTCCTTGGAAGAGAGCTTAACAACTTGAGGTAGATCTGGGATGGCACACAAGAAGGATGCTCCCCTATTTGATGGATTTGACTTTGCACTCTGGAAAGCTTTTTTGATTTCTCTTGGTTATGAGATTTGGAAGTCTGTTGATTCTAATTACATTGTACCTGAGAATGGTGTAAGCACTGCAGATGAGATCAAAGCTCATGAAATTGATGGTAAGGCTAAACATGCTCTTTTAAGTGGTCTTACTAATTCTGAATTGGTGAAAGTTGTGCATTTCAAAACTACTAATGAGATTTGAAAAAAGTTGAAAAGTTTTTATGAAGGAGATGATAAGGTCAAACAAGCTAAAATGTAGAATTTGAAGCTCATGTTTGAGGCCATGCGAATGTTTAAAGATGAAAACATTATAAGCTACTTGTGGAAGGTGGATGAAATTGTCAATGGCATCAAAGGACTTGTTGGAAGTATAGATGATAAAGAATTGATATTGAAGGTACTCAGAACCCTTCCTAAAGCTTACAGTCATTATAAGGTTTATGCTATTGAAGAATTACAAAATTTGAATCAGTTTACCAAAGATCAGTTGCTTGGCACATTAACTGCTTTTGAAATAAGAAAGTTTGGCACAACTAGTGGAACTGCAAAGGATGAGACTACTTTTAAGGCTGGCAAATCAGAAGACCGTGGAATCTAATCTGGAAGACTTTGATGAAGTGGAAGATAAATTTATGAGAAGGATGAAAAAGGGTACTGGAAAGTTTAGTGGTACATTGCCTTTTAAATGTTTCAGTTGTGGAAAAATAGGTCATTATGCTTCAAGATGTCCGAATAAAGCTCTAAGAATTAAGAATAGGAAAAATAGAGGTAAGATGGTTAAGAAAAGTTATTATGTTAGAGAAGATGCAAATATATCTAATGATGAATCTGATTATGAGGATGGTAATGATAATGAATGCTTATTCATAGTCCTAAGAGATGAAACTGTTTCTACTAACTCTGGAAGCTGTGAGAAGGGAAAGGGTCTGAAAGCAAGTACTAACTCTGAAGGCACTATAATGCCTACTTTTCATGCTAGAAAAGAAAAAGATGAATGGATCATCGACAATGGATGCTCAAATCATATAACAAGTGATAAGAGTAAGTTTGTTAAACTTGAAAAATATGATGGTGGAGTAGTTAGGTTTGGTGATGATGCAGCTACTAAGATCTATAGAAAAGGTTCAGTAAGTTTTGATAGAAAGCACAACTATGATGATGTTCTCTATGTTAAAGGTTTAAAGCATAATCTCTTGAGTGTTGGACAAATGTGTAGAAAAGGATACAATCTTATGTTTTAGGATTATGGCTGTAAGATCAAAAAAAGCTCTAGAAAAGTGATTGCTACTGGAAAGAGGACTAGTGGAAATGTTTATCATCCCAAAGGTGGTGATAGTTATTTCATTATGACTCAGATCAGTGAGAGTTGGCTATGGCATAGGAGATTGTGTCACATCAATTTTGATAGCCTGATAAGGATAAGTTTAGTTCAAGCTGTGAGAGATCTGTCAAAGATTACAAAGCCTATTATTGTTGTCTGCAAGGAATGCCAGTTTGGAAAGCAAACAAGAATAAGCTTCAAAAGAAAGGATCAGTCATCTATCAGACTATTGGAATTGGTACATACATATCTTTGTGGTCCAACTAGAGTAAGTAGTTTTCAAGGTGACAGGTATTTTATGTTATTTATTGATGATTGTTCTAGAATGACATGGGTCACTTTTCTTAAAGAAAAATTAGAAGCCCTAGATAAGTTTAAAACTTTTAAAGCAATGGTTGAAAATGAAATGGATATGAAGATCAAATGTTTGAGGTATGACAAAGGTGGAGAATTTACTTCTAATGAGTTTAACATGTTTTGTGAGAATCATGGGATAAAGAGGCATCTATCTGCCCCTAGGACTCCTTAGCAGAATGGAGTGGTTGCAAGGAAGAACAGGACTGTTCAAGAAGCTACAAGGACAATGATAAAAGGAGCAAACCTACCGGAAGTCTACTAGAGAGAAGCAATTCAAACTACTGTCTTCATACATAACATAGTACAAGTAAGAGAAAATGACACAAAGACTCCCTATGAGCTATGGTATGGAAGGATTCCTACTGTTAAATATTTCAAAGTTTTTGGAAGCAAATGTTATATCAGAAGAGATGAAGAACTAGGAAATTTTGATGTAAGGTGTGATGAAGTTATTTTCCTTCGATATTCTACTAGAAACAAAGCTTACTAGTGCTACAACAAAAGGCTAAGAAAAATTATTGAAAGTACTAATGTTAAGGTTGATGAAAACACAAAAGATTTTAGAGGTTAATGGATATGAATTAGATGAGTCTTCTTATGGAGAAGAAGAAGAAACTAAATAAAAATAAGTACAGGTTGAAGAACCAGAAACTTTGGAAAAAGAAGTACAAGTTGAAGAACAAGAAGCTCCAAAAAGAATCCCTAAAACTCCCAAGTATGTGCAGAAGCATCACTCTAAAGATCAGATCATTGGTGATAAGAGCAAAGGTGTATTGACAAGAAGGAAAGCTACTAAAGAACAAGTAAATCTATGTTTAATTTCTAAAGTTGGACCTAAATCAGTGGTTGAGGCATGCAAGGATGAGTATTAGATCAAGGCAATGGAAGAAGAACTAATGCAGATTGAGAAGAATCAGACTTGGGAACTTGTCCCAAGACCAAAGAAAAAAAATGTATTGGAACTAAGTGGGTATTCTAGAACAAATTGAATGAGAATGGTGAAGTGGTAAGGAACAAGGTAAGACTTGTGTGTAAAGGCTACTCACAAGTGGAAGGAATAGACTATGAGGAAACTTATGCTCCGGTGGCAAGAATGGAGTCCATTAGGATGTTTCTGGATTTTGCAGCACATAATAATTTCAAAGTATATCAAATGGATGTGAAGTCCAATTTCTTGAATGGTGATTTGGAAGAGGAAGTGTACATAGAACAACTAGATGGATTTCAATTATCAGATAAACCTGATATGGTTTACAAATTGAATAAGGAATTATATGGATTGAAGCAAGCCCCCAGAGCTTGGTATGCGAGTTAGGATAGGTACTTATTACAACAAGGATTCAATAATGGCTCTGCAGATAACAATTTATACACCAAAGTAAGTGGAGATCAAATTCTGATTGTGGAAGTGTATGTAGATGATATAATTTTTGGTGGGAATGAAGGTATGTGTAAGAGTTTTCTAGATTGAATGCAGAAAGAATTTGAAATGTCAATGTGTGGGGAAATGAATTTCTTCCTTAGGTTACAAATCAATCAAACAGATAAAGGTATTTTCATTTCTCAGTCAAAGTATGTAAAAAGAGTTGTTAAAGAAGTTTGGAATGGAAGATTCTAAACTAGGTTGCACTCCTATGGTTACTAGTTGTAAGTTGAGTAAGAATGATGAATCTCCTAAGGTTGATCAGAGAAAATATAGATCAATGATTGGAGGATTACTGTATCTGACTGCTACTAGACCAAATATTATGCATGCAGTTTGTCTTGTGGATAGATTTCAAGAAGATCATAGAGAGTCACATGTTATGGTAGTGAAAAGGATATTTAAATATTTAAAGGGCACTCTGGATTATGGCTTGTGGTATCCAAAAGATATTGACTTTACTCTAAATGCTTATACAGATGCAGATTAGGCTAGTTGTGTAGATGACAGAAAAAGTACAAGTGGTGGTGCATTCTTTCTTAGATGCAGGTTGGTGTCTTGGCTAAGTAAGAAACAAGATTCAGTGTCTGTCTACTACAGAGGCAGAGTATATTACTACAGCATCATGTTGCACACAGGTGTTATGGATGAGACAAACCTTGAAGGATATCAAAGTTGTGTATGATGAGCTAATTTCTATTTTCTGTGATAATACAAGTGTTATTAACATTTCAAAGAATCCAGTGATGCAAGCATATTTCAATCAGGTGTCACTTTCTGAGAGAGAAGGTTGCAGAGAATGAGGTAAAGCTTGAGTATGTGCCTACAAAGGGTCAGGTTGTTGACATATTCACTAAGGCTCCTCCTAAGGATACATTTGAGTATCTCTGGGAGAAGTTAGGGGTTATTGCCTCTCCTTTGAACTTGATGCATAAGGAGATGCATCAGTCCAGTGTGCTTCAAATTTCATTCTTGTCTGGATTGGTGTTGGAAGCTACCTCTCAAGGGGAGCAGGTAGTAGCTTTAATGATTGTTGCAGACAGGGGGAGTAAGAGTTGGTGTGTACTTCTAAGGCAGAGTATTCAGAGTAGTAGTTAGGAGTGAAAGTATGTGTAGTATCATAAAAAGGGAAAGAGCTAGAAAAAGGTTGTGTCACCCTTTGTGATTGATGTCAAAGGGGGAGAGAGTTCATGTGAAAAACAAAGGAGGAGAGGGAGCATTCAAAGAGAAAGTAAGATGTGTAAAAGAAAGGGAGAGTGTAAGAAAGTAAAGAAGATTGGTGCAGAGTTGTGTCTTGATGGTTTTTCACATTATGTGTTTCCATCAATGACAAAGGGGGAGATTGTTGCAAGTATGTGCTAATCGGTGTTGTCATTGATGTCAACAAGCTTGTATTGTCATTGGTGTCAATTGTGTCTTCTAATGAGGTTATTATTATTTGATTAAGTTGTCTTGCTAAAGGAGATTTGGTTGCTTTGTAGAGGTATTGAAGTTGTTGAGGATTTACTTTTATTGTTAGGTTTCCAAGTGCTTTTGAGAAAATTTGATTAATAAAGGAAACAGTGTGCTAAAGACGTGTTCTGGCTTACAGAGCTGTGATCGAGATTTGCTCTAAATTTCTTCCTTATTGAAGACCTATTTGTGTGGTTTGGATATGTTGGTTATAGGTGTTTAGAGATGTTATATTCCAAATTTGGTACTCCAGTTCGTTGTGCAGAGAAAGTTATGTTCACCAGTGTGTGGATAATGTTTCTGAGTTGTGCAAAGGTGCCTGGGAGAAAGTGTTTTGCTCCACATTTCTCCATAGAATTGCTTCTGATTTTGTGGTTCTAGATTTATGCTTATAAGGTCCATATCTTTCTTCAATTCAAGTGGTTCATGATTTGGTGCTCCGCAAGTTCATTTCTTGAGTTGCAGATGATGTCAGTGTACATGATAGAGCTGGTTAAGTGCTCCGGTGTGAACTTTCTTTAGATGAAAGATGTTGCAAAGGAATTTGTTGGTTTTCAAGTGCTTGTGGATGTTTCTATATCATGTTCAAGCTTTTTTGAGGAAGCATGCACTTAAAAGATCATGGTGTTAACACAAGTTTGGCTGAAGTGGTTGTTTACACTAATTGTGGTTGTGCTTCGTGGGTTGTGGAAGCATGTAATATTGTGTAATAGTGGATTTAGGTCCATGCTAAGATGTGGTGTGGTCCACATTCATTCTGTTCCTCTATGGAAATGTATAGGTCCAGACCTAATTTGAATTTTATGGGTTAAGATGTGTTGCTGACCTTGGAGAATGTTTTCATGATTAATGATGGTATAAATAAGTGTCAAGGATTTGTGTATAAATATATGCATGAAGGGTATGATGTTTGTGATGTGTATTTGATCAGTGTAGTGAGAGATTTCATGTGTTAGGCTACTAGATGCAATGACTAGAAGGTGTCTACTATTTTTAGTGTTGCTGCGAAGGTGTTGTTTAAACTGTAGTGAATATTGAGCTTCATTGGAACTAAAATCCTAGCATATGTTAGATGCAATTATATTAGTTCAAATCCTAGCAGTGAGCCACTCCTCTCTTCTCTCTTTCTTTCTTAGTGGGTAGTGAGTCTACTTGGGCAGTGAGTCCACTTACAGTGAGAAAATGTTCTTTCTTTTGGGCAGTGAGCCCTTTGGTAGTGAGCCTTTTGTAATTCAGTATTTATACTACATTATATTGTGAGCTAATCCTCACCGTGGTTTTCCCCTTCTTAGGTTTTCCACATAAAATCTAGTGTTCTCTTGTGTGTGGTGTTGTCATGATTCAGTTTCTGTTATTTGCTTTTCATGCTTAAACATCATAACAAGTTTAAAGGTTAATGAAGATCTGAATGTTTGTGAGGGTTTGAAATTTTTGATACAACTGATTCACCCCCCTCTCATTTGTCTTATGCATTTAACACAAACTACCCCATCAACTGCCATTACTCCAACCATTAATTCCACCTAACTTTGCCACCATGTACATCCTCATCAATTATGTATTCATGGCAGCAAGGGAGTAGATGGGCTTTTAAAATAAAATCCGGTCAAAAGTATCTGTAAAGCTTTTACAACACTTTAAAATACTTTAAAACTTACTTTAAAATATTTTAAGCTATTACATTTATACTTCATTCTTTACATTTGATTTTTACATTTCAATTTGCCTTATCGGCAAAATTCTTCTATCGCAAACCTTGGAGTGTCTTTCTTTTCCTTCTTTCTCTCTATCTGTTTGGCTCTTTGTCTTTTTTCTTGGCCTTTTTGCCTTATCAACAAACTTTGAAATTGGCGAACCTTTCCATTCGCTAACTTCCTTGTCATCTCCCTTTTTTGCCTTTTTCTTCTTTGTCTAAAAATCTTCCCCATAGCAAACTTCCTAGTTCATGATCTATTTTATCCTTTTCTATTTTCTTTTGTCTCTTTTGTTTGATCTTTCCTTTATCGGCAACTCAGGTGATCGGTGAACCAGAAGGTTCATGAACCACCCAATTCATTGACAAAGGCATTATTTCTCTCTTCTTCATCTTCGTTCTTCATCTTCTTTCTCTCTTTGTTGGAGATTTTCTCCCGTGGTAAAATTCACCATCGGTGAACCTAACGGTTCGTGAACTCACACTTTTGTCGATGAAGATTTTCATTTTCTTCTCTTTCCACCTTCTGTCTTTCTTTGGCATCACACTCTATCGGAAAAGTTGGAAGTTCACAAACTTCCAACTTTGCCGACAAAGACTTGGCTTCTTTCTTTCTTTCCTTCAAACTTCCTCCTCTTCTTTTTCCCTTTTGTCGGCAAATCGGCAAATTAGAAAAACCATGAACCTACGAACCTTAGTCAAAAAATCGGTAAGTTCGCGAACTTGCGAACTTGCCAACAAGGCAAAACTTAAGCAATTTTGAAAGATTTTAACACTTGACAAATAACAAGGAAAAACACATGGGGCAAGAGGATTTTATACTTATAATTTTTATGAAGGGAATCCATGGAAATTATCTCATAAACTAAGATTTTTGATGGATTTGGGGAAAAATAATGCAAGTTGGGAATTGGGTTTTTTCAGGTCCCAACACTTTCAACATCAACTAGAATAACAAATCTAGATTGAAATAATATCTAAATCTTTTCATTTACTTGTTTAATCTAAAATAAATCCTACAATTTCCTCATTCTATTTGCTAAAATCAAAGGAGGTAGAAACAACACCTACTTGGAATACGCTAATCCTCTTGAAGCGGCTGTAAAAATTTTATAGTGTGAAGTTATCGTGAAAATCCTGTTGTTTTCTTCTTCTCTTTTCTTTTATATATAGATCTTTATTTTATTTATTTCCTACATCAAGAGGAGAAAATATCTCCATAAACTAAGTTAATTTCCTCACTTAACAAATCAATAAAAAAAAAGATAACTCCCACTAAGAGGTAGCCAAAATGCCTTTTTTTTATTTCAGTTAACAATTAATCAAAAATGACTAACTAGTGTTCTCTACTAATTTCTCATTCTAACTCAAAAATGATTTTAGTTATCTAATAATTATTTATTGGCTAATTTCTTTATTTATTTTAATTCATTATTATTCAATATTTGTTTATTTATTTATTACTTATCATTTTTAATTTATTTAATAATTAAATTAACCAACAATACTTCTTTCCTTTTCTAATTTAATTATCAATCTATTTTTCCTACCTAAATAAATAAATTTAATGTGTCAAAAGGGGTTGTGGCATAAAGTCTCAACTTTTAGTATAGTTTGAGATGAAGGAGTTGGGGACTGCAAGATATATTTAGGGTATGGAGATTAGAAGAAATAGAGTTAACATAAAGCTTTGGTTGGGCCAGAGCAAGTATGTGAACCTAGTGTTGGAAAGATTTAGTATGTCATCTTGCAGAACTTTGAGTGTTCCTATTCCAATGGGGGCTAGGTTATTTGTACAGTAGTATTCGTCTTCACCTAGTGAGATGGAGGACATGACTCAAGTAACTTATGCTAGTGTCTGTAAAGACCCAACTCCTTCTCGACAAAATCATACTAACTTCAAATTTGAAAAACACCGATAGAAAAAATTTGATCTAACAGATGCAAAAAATGTAGATTCATAAAAGTTCACTCAAAGAAATACTCAATAAATGTTATAGAGGTTAGACGAACTAGAGCCTAGTTTTCTAAAATCATCAAGTTCTGAAAAGATCACCAATTTTAATCTAGTGAAGAGAGAAAGTACATTACAAGAGAAAGTACATTACACAAGATAACATATAAAAATAATTGATCACACATGCCTTAAGTCCTTCATTACATCATGCATTCATTTTCGACAACTTACTTTTCCTCTAGCAACTGTATTCTTATCATCTATACAAAACTAACTAGACATTCTTATGTTAACCTGGTTCAGAATCATTATACAAAAAAAAGTTAAGGTCACAATATTTATTGAAGCTAAGAATCAAATGCTTCACCATTCCTCTAAAGCTAAGTACTGGAGACTTCTTGTTATCTGACTTACTTTATTATGTTTTTGAGATTACGATGTTAATCATAAAAGAACACCCTATATTTGGGGGACCTGAGTACTGGGGGCATCCTTCACCTTCTAGACTGCCTACATACCCTGTATCCATGATATCAAGGCCCCCTTCGGATGCAACTGACACTAGGGTTTGCGAATATGTAGTTTTGTCTTGCACTATGTTTGATGCAATTGTGAGTGGGTATGCAACCCTTTCTAGAGTGATTCCCCGCCCTAGACAATTCTTCGTCGACTACCACCCACTCAGGTGAACCAGGGATGGAATTAAGTCCACTATAACAAACACCTAGAAGGGGTGTTTGTTGTTTAGCCCTAGTTTTGAGGAATCCTTATCAAGTGTCCACTCAAGGCATTAAGTTTACCTAAGGCAATTTTATCTCCAAATTCATGTACTATTTTTACATCAAAAGGTTTCCTAATAGATCTATTCATGATATTCCTAATCTTATTTGGAATAATACTTGCAAGATCAAATAGTAATTCAATACCCTAAAGTCACATTGTAAATCTAGGCACATAAGTGAATACTCTATGATTTCTAAATTCTATGAGCTTCAACCTGAAGGGTCAAGAAATATATCAATTACTGAAGAAAAGATGATTAATTATTTTTAAATTGCAATGATTATTGCATAGCTACATCTCTAGTTCCATTTAGTCAACTCGGGGAGGTAAAGGTCTATGAGGTTACTACTGTCACATAACTAGACTGTAGGTAATAAATGTAATTTTCTTCATAGAGAAAACATAAGCTATATTAGTCCTACACAATGATCTACTCAAGCCGCTAAGAAAAACTATTGTCAACAATTTTTTATTTAAATCATCATCTATATTTACCAATTTTAATGCACTAAAAGATGCATAATCTGAATTCTACTCATAGCATGCATTATTACCAAATAAATAACCCAATTCCATTATATTGCTACAAGACCTCATAGTGATTAAAAGAAGCATATTTCGTTCACCTATTTAGCTAACTCACATGTTCAAGGTAATTTCCGCTATCTTCTTAAAGATGACACCGAGCTAAGACAATACATATACATTATTCACAAAACTATTTTATTATTGCATATAAAGATATTTTCTTAAATGAGTTACTATCAGGGTACTCTTACCGTAGTTGAGTACGTAGTTGTTTTTACCTAGGTCCCTAATACTCCACATCCTACACTCAATTGATTAGTCATATGCATTCAATTACATAACTAGAAATATCATAATGCACAAGAAGTCACAAACCCTGGAGTTATCCATCAAATAGATTACTAACCACTAGTATCAGAGAGAGAGTATGAAATTCAATGGTTGAATGGTTAACATCCAATGTCTAACGCTAACCAATATCATAAAAGTCACATGAAATAAGTGCATGATTGATTTCATAAGATGAACTTATGGTTTACTATATTAGAAACTCACATACTAACACTGCTAAAGAATACATTAGGTAACTACAACTATTGACAATGTTTACAATAACTTATACAATTCACTTGATACTAAAAGGTCATTTTAATTTTGTATGAATTTTCCCATTATAATCAATCCAGTAATACCGATAAAAGAATGCCACAAGCCATGATTTCATAAATTCTATTCAATAACATGAAAACTTTGTCAAGGTTCTCACTAACGTTTGTTGTTGTTGTGAGTGTGTACTAGGGAGGCCTAATTTTGACTCAATCTCTTCAATCATCACTATTAACAAGAATTAAAACCAATAATAAGAATTATAGAAAACATTCATTCATTTTACAAGGCATATAATTCATATGTCTCTTCTCCTAAGATTCGATCCCATATTACTTCATAACTGACTTAAGAAGCCACCTCTAATGGTTCAAGAAATGCTCTTTAGTACTTACCCAATATTATGAAAAATTTCACAATGCAAATAATTTTATAGTTAAACTATTGGAAACTTCCATACCTCATTATGCATGCTTGTTGAAACTAAGGATTAGGATTAAATAGTTAATATTCCAAATAAAAGTTTCGTATAATCGTAATATGATTATCCTTAAACATGTCTTACACTGACCTAAAAAGTTTACGTAGAATTTACTTTCTAATATATGGTTTTGCACAATATAATTACAATATATCACTACCATAACAAAATAATCCTTGGTCACAACATAGGCCTCCCACAATTTTAATCATGCAATAAGATATATAGCTTGCCCAAGTCATTATTATTATTAAGATGTTGTCACAATACATAGATTGCCATGCATATAATAACTAGGTTTCATCTGTGAAAAAGACACCAAAACAATATGCTACCTACTCTTAAATCACAATTCTCAATTACAAAGTTATCACAAATTGACATTTAATATACTACACCAAGGATTCATCCTTACTCAAGCATTTATCGTCTTGGAATAATATTACCTATGTATTTTTCCTAAATCAAGGTTAAATGGATTCTACAAAGAAAATATATTCAATTTAAGATATTAAAATATTATAAAAAGATATTTTTGCCACTATAATTATTTTAATAATTAACTATTGAAAACTTCCAAACCCTATTGCATTACACCTACAGTTGACCATTATGTGTGCATGGTTGACCTTACCTGTGCTGGCTATCTCGAGGACACCCTAAACTTAATCATTGAGATACCAGTTAAATCTGTGGTGGTTGTATGGATGTGTTTTCTTGGTACCTATAGGTAACATCTAAATATAGGCTTAGGGATATTTACAACAATGCTTCTTTTTATTTGGATCCTAAAAATGTTGTTAACTTATGTTCTCTCATACATATATGCAGAAGTGGACAAGTGTGGTGAGGTTCGAATTGGGTAAAGAGGTTTATGAAAGGTAAAAGGATTAAAAAGATCCCTAGCTGCACTTAGATTTAAGGACGTAAAATGGTACATGTTGTTGTGTAGTAGACAGATCACACCATAGACAAAGGAGATCCATGCAAAGTTGGAGAAATTGGCTTGGAAGATGAAGGCAGCAAGGTATTTTCTAGATTCAAGATATTTACTTTACGTGGTGGAAGAATAGGAAAAGGATTATTTCTCTGCCACCATAGTGAATTTTGCATTTGGTTTGTTAAATATGACCCATGGAACGACTATTAGAGTTGTTAAGAGCCTTCGAGTACGTCTTGATTTCCACACTGCAACAAAACTTATCTCCAAGATTGTTGCAAGCGATATTGTTGTCAGAGAGTGAATCATTCCCATCATTTTAAACAGGGGGAATTTTCTTATGGGGATTATTGGTGATGCCTGATGAAGCAATCTGAAAAATAGGCTTTCACAATAATAAAGGATAGTGTCAGATCTCTAGTAATAATGAAGGGACATCCATCAAAGCGAAACGAAAGAGGGATTTTTGTCAGATGTAGTAGTTGCAAGTGTCTTGGTACACCTATATGCAAAACGTGGCATCATAGACAAGGCACGTGAACTGTTTGACAAAATGCCTAAACGAAGTGTGGTCTCATGGACTGCGATGAGCGTAGGATATGCACAGAATGGATTTGTTGAAAAGTCTTTAGAAAATTTCAAGCGACACCGATTGGCAGGTATAAAGTCAAATTCCACAACCTTTGCCAGTGTCCTCCCTGCTTGTGCCAAAATGGGGCTTTCGAACAGGGTGTGAACATCCATCAAGGCAAATCAGAAAGGGTTTTTTTTGTCAGATGTAGTAGTTGCAAGTGCCCTGGTAGGCCTGTATGCAAAACATGGAATCGTAGACAAGGCATGTGAACTATTTGACAAAATGCCTAAAGGAAATATGGTCTCATAGATTACAATGATCACAAGATATGCACAAACTAGATTTATTAGATTTTAGAAATTTCCAAGCAAACGCAATTGGTAGATGTTAAGTCAAATTCCACAACCTTTGCCAATGTCCTCCCTGCTAAGCCAAAAATGGAAGCTTTCGAATAGGGTATGTACATCCATCAAAGCATAACGGAAGGGTATTTGTTTTGGCAGTTATGGTAGCTGCAAATACCCTGGTAGATTCATATGAAAAATGTAGAAGCATAGACAATGCACATGGATTGTTTGACAGAAAGCCTCAAAGAGACGTCAACTCATGGAATGCAATGGATTCAGGATATGCACAAAATGGATTTGTTGAAAAGGCTTAGAAATTTTTAAGCACATGCAAACGCCAGGTGGACGGCCAAATTTCACAGAAAATACAGAAACTCATACTTGTAGTTGCTTTCCACCTCCCATTGCTTGCAGGCCATATCCTCTTCTGTTTCTCCCCTTTCTCCTTTCCCCTTCCCACTGATAAACACTCATTTTTTTTCCTCCATTGAATTGGGTCTCTCCCCCAAAAAAATGGCTGACATCCTACCTTAGCGTGCAAGGAAAGACCCCCTCTTAACAACAAACTTCACATTTTTTACCTACTACGATGCTCAGTCAAATAAGAAACCAAAAAGCATTAATTTTGCATATCATTTTCTGTCCAGAGTTTTTGCTTGCATCCCATGCCACTCCTCCACCGCATTATTGCAAATCTTCCCCTACAGATTTGGTTTTGACCAAAGTTTGAAGGTGCATTAAATTTGATGTAGACTTCTCCTTCCTCCCTGTACACAGCAACTGGCTCCAAAACGAAACCCCACCATTCGAGCAGGTCCCCAAATAAAATAAATTCCCCTTCTACAAATTTGTTTGTCTGCGGAGAATGGCGGTGGAGAATGGCGGTGGAGATAAATATGATTTTATTTACCTTTCCTCCCAGTTAATTCTGCCATGTAACCTTAAGTTTGATCTCTCAATGCAACATAGCCACATTCCAAAAATAAAAATATAAAAATAACATTGAAACTCAATTATCATTTAGAATTAATAATGATAATTATACTTATTGATTTAATTATTATTAATAGTTATAATTATTATTTAATAAAAGATAATAGTGACAATTATTAATATTATGCTAAATGATAAATAAAAAAACATTACTAATTGAAAATGTATTTTTATAAAGTTGATTAAATAATTAAATAAAAAGCTATAGTTGAATTAAGAATAATTATTACTAATCATTAGATGTTATTATTTATAAATATATTCATTTTGAAATTGCAAATAAATAGGGTCGTGACACTGTCATTGGGATTTTGATGTATGCTATGGTTTGTATAAGACCAGACATTGCCCAAGTCATGGGAGTCCTTAGCCATTTCATTGCTAATTATGGATGTGATCATTCGGATGCAGTTAAGAGGGTCTTAAGATATTTATGGAGTACTTTCAAATGCTTTATTTGTTATCATGGTGATTCTATAGGGGACTAGAACTCAATGGATATTCATGGATTTGTGGATTCAGATTGGGTAGGTGATGTCAATGACAGAAGATCCACCAGTGGTTATGTTTTCAATTTATATGATGGTACTATTAGTTAGATGAGTAAGCGGTAGGTTGTGGTTACTTTTTTCACTATAGAGGATAAGTATATGGTAGCTACTCATGCATGTACTAAATCCATCTTGCTTAAGAGATTGTGTTAAGATGTGGGGCTTAGTTAGGGAGCTATCAAATTTTTATGTGACAATTAGAGTGTCATATGTCTGGCAAAGAACCTAACCTTCTATGTGAGGATGAAGTACATATATGTCTAATACCATTTTGTTCGTGACATGGTAGAGAATGGGAGGGTGAGGTTAGACATGGTTGATAATTTGGAAAATGTTGCAGATGTATTGATGAATCCAGTGAGCACAAAGAAGTTTAGGTAGTGCAGTGAGTCTATGGGCCTCACGACACCTTGTAGTTGGATTTCAGTGTTGGAGTTCCCCTTTTCTCATTGGAAAGGTATTTGATAAGTGGTAGAATGTTTGGAAATGTGTCTCAACCTTGCATGCTAATGTTATGATTTAGTAGTTACTTAAAAACTAGGAAAATCTTTATTTTTGATACCCCAACTTGGTCCAGGGTCATAACTCCTAGCCTTCTTATAAGAAATTAAAGTTATTGGATGCATTGGAAAAAAAAAAACTGAGTAGAGCTACAAGGATGATTTAGAGGAATGACATATCTCCCAAACCATCTGAGGGTGAAAATACTCTAAACGCCTCTAAAAATGCAATTTACTATGGTGTAGAAAATATTAAAAAATAGATTTTGGATATTCATAGATTTGACCATGTAAATGCCATCTAAATGCTCTTGGACCTCTATTGTATCATAAGGCATCTTTGAATGGATTTGAATATGCCAAAATGGAGCACCCAAATTAAGGATTTATTATGGTAGGTTTTGATAGCTGTAAGAGCATCTTCTATTTTTCGTAGAGGAGACCATGACCAACTTGGGCATTGGAATTTGGGTCAAGTATGGCACCACTTTGAGGTCATTGTTTTGGCTCATAGTTTTGGAAATCCACTCTTGGTTTGTGGTTTTATATTTGCCTATTTATTGGTTCTTGAGGATGGATTATTGTATGGGTTTTATGGTGATTTCTAGTTACTATTATGCTACTAGAATTGATCCAGTTTTACATGTTGATGATACTTTTATATGGGCATGTCCCTGATATTGTATTATAACCTTTGTTTCTAATAATACAATTGGTTTGTGCAAGGAGTGGGGTTTTTCTCCCAAAAGGGTTTTCCCTAGTAAACTTGTGTTATTGTATAATGTTATTGTGTACTTTTTATTGTAGCTATAAGATTACTTATTTTTGCACATACCTCCTCTCAAATATTAGTGTAGAAAGTGTATTATGCATTGTTGCTTCCTTTAATTTTTGGCAGTGTATAAGACTAATTATGGCCTCTTGTTGGAGTGCTCGGGAGTTATTTGGACCCCTCTTACTCTTCTGGGTTAATCACCAAACTTTGGAGTTACTTTCTAAGTTGGGAGTTACACTTACTCTTGGGGAAGGGTGCATAGCCTGGACTTGGTCCAAGTATTGGCTCATGATTTTGGGAACCATTGGTGGTTTCTTAGATCTCACTGGCCTACATATTGAGGGCTTGGAGTAGAAATTGTATGTTCAATTTTATGCAAGGTTATGCTGCTAAATTTTCTCTAAATTCAAAGTGTAAAGTTTCTATGAAGCATTGAGATTCAAGCATTATATAATAACATATCTTGGAGAACTAATGCATTTGGGTGTGCTTTTGGAGGCTAAGTTTTTTACTTTATAGAGTTATCCTAGTGTATATTATGTGTTCTATTCTTTTTACTTCTATTCTCATTCTCTTCTACTTCTCTTATAATATGTGTATTGTGTGTGAGAAGACAATGTTGTGGCATGAGAATATGGGCCACATTGGTGAGAAAGGCCTAAGGGCCTTGAAATTTAAAAAATTACTACAGAGGATAAGTAATTGTTCCCTTGATATTAACTTTTGTGAACATAGTGTGTACATGGAAAGAAAATTTGTGTTTAGTTTTACTTGAACTCTACTAGATCTATGGAGATTCTATGTTTGACTCATAGTAATGGTGTTGTTCTTGTGTATGTACCTTCACTAGGAAAATACATGTTTAATGTTTCTTTTATTGATGAATTCTCCAAGAAAACATGAGTGTTCTTCCTTAGGCATAAATCTAAGGTCTTCTCAAAGCTCAAATAGTTCAAAGCTTTTGTTGAGAACTATATAGTGAAAAAGTAAAAGTATTGAGGATGAATAATGGTGGAGATTTATGCTTAGTAGAGTTTGATAGCTTATATTGGGAACATGGGATTTTGAGCCATAAAACTACTCCATACACCCCTTAATAGAATGGAGATGCAAAGAGAATAAACATGACATTGATGGAGAGCTCTAGTAGTATTCTCAGTGGGGTTAGTTTGGATCATAAATTCTAGGTGGGAGTTGTTCATTGTTTTAAATTCCCAACTTGATCTCAAAAGGGCAATCTAAAGAATAGCCAATTCTAATGGTTGATTTGCCTTGAGGGATTGGCCAATGAACAAGAAAAGTGGATTTAATCCTTTTCCTCTACACTTCAGCCTTTGCAAAACCCAGGAGGGTAATCCTTACAGTATTTTATTCTAAATCTTTTGCTACTCTCTCAAATTTTGTATTTAACAGATATGCTATCTCTAAAATGCTTAAAGAATTACTGATATAGTAGAATAATGGGCTATATTCTCAAGCTTTAACACAATTCTTTGCAGGAGAACATCGAGATAACTTAATACTCATAACTTATGACTGAAATGGAAATTCATCATTTGATTTTCAATATGGATGATCAGGGAGTTGTATCAGACAATAGTTTTAAAGGGATCGATGCCTAGATCCTGGGTTACAGAGTCAAAATAGATATAAATGAAAACTTAATACGACAGTATTATTCCCATCTCATGTAAACAATACAATAATGCATTACATTACCATACTCTAATACGTTTTAAACCAACTCTACTTAGTAATCCTTGTAAAAACTCACAACATTCAATATTCTCTTTAAAGAATTGAATCTACTCATTGAGTAAAAGCCATAAGATGAATATTCAGTCACATGAAAGACTATGACAATGAATAGAATAATCCTTGATCAAATTTAATTCACAAATGAAGTGAAGCCTACAAATGTAGGAGACAATATAGTCAGAAACTTGACAATATACTTATGCTATGAACTAGTACTATTTATACAAAATTATGCAAGTACATCAGACTCTACACTCAAATAACACCTAAACTAAGGAAAACCAATTCTATTACTATGTGTATTGTGATACAAATTCTCCAAGATCATTTGTCAAAGGCCCTAAATTCCCTTTTATAGAACAAAGGAGAAAAACAAGCCTCATGCCTTATTATAGGTGTCATATATTCATTTGACAAGTGTTACATCAATTGGAATGCAAATATAACTGCCTTTAACCAATCAGACATGCCTTTGTAACAAATTATCTCCTCCAACAGGCAAGGGTAACTATCTTTGTCTTGTATGCTTCCTTCTTCTTGGCGTGGGGACAAACAGTGATGCTAACTAAAGGTGGTTTGCTAGATGCTCTTTTAGCTCAGCCACCCTTCACATCCAGATACTTGTCAATGAGACAAGAATCCTCTACTTCACCTCTCCAACTGCGCACGTAGATACGAGAATATCTGCAAAGAACACATGAACAAGGAACGCCCAAAGACTAGAGTCTCCCTCATTATTTCAGGCTCTAGGCATAGGAATAGACTCCTCATCTTTTGAGAGGAGGTTTCCAACAACCTCGACTCCCAAGAAGCCTAAGGAAGCCATATATAGCTGATTTTGGTAGTGCCAAAATCCTAGTCAAAGAGGAAGTAGCAGCAATCGTATGTTTAAGTTTGACAAAGAACTAACTGCTCTTGTCAACTTAAATTTTCCCTTCAACTTCCAATTGTTTCATCCTGATAGGCAATACTCCTTTAATTGTAGTTGTTGCTTTATTAGAACCCATTGTCATGAGGGAGGAGAAGAGGGACAAATGATGCCTCTCCTCATATATGTATCTGGAAACTCACAATAACAGGAAGTTATAGGAGTCAAAAAATAAGGAATCCAATTCCTCATTCGGATGAAAACAAGGGAAAACTAGGGTATGACAAGAGTTCAATGCTTGCCACTTCGTTCCCTGAATTTCCAATACCCCCTATTCCTTTTAGGAGAACATCTCTAGTCCTTTAGCTCTGTAGGCAAACAATACTGACCAAGAAAAGAGAGATGAACTTCCTAAAGGACATGTCAGTAAGGACAACATACTACACATAAGACTACCCATTTTATCAGCACAAAAAGAAAGATGTACATAAATAGTAACAAGAATAACTATTTATAGCCAAACTGCAAAGGCTTCCACACTCTGGTACTTTTCTGATCAATTCGGTTCAATCCGTACCATAGCACATTGGTCATAAATAGAAATCACTTCATGATGTACCAATGCAGCCAGAAGTAGAAAAGGAGGTAGCATTTCGTCACCATATTTATGTCACATAACCTAGAGCACCTGCAAATGTCTATTCCCACGACGGTGGATGCCAAATTAGGTTCCTCACTAGCAGTACTTTATCTATTTTAAACAACAAACCTCAACAGATTTTGCCACGATGTCAAGCAGAAATCTAATCAATCCTGGATATAGATCCGCAAGGACTAATTTTGTACTATGCCAATCTCTACTCGAGATCATCCCTTGTAAAATGGTAGCAAGGAAAGCTTAGCACATGCTTGAAAGAGCCATCATTGCATAAGTTTACTACACGCCATTGCTCTGCTATTTTTCTTTTGAAAATGAACCGTTGATCACAAAATAGATCACCTGAATCAACGGTGTAAATACATTCAATGAAATGAGAATCCTTGTCATTTGTGAATAAAATGTACGAACCAATAAGAGAGTACCACCTGGACGGCCACCTCAGACATGTTGAGAAGAATAGTCAACAGAGTCTATATGGTAGGCTTTCTCACTTTTGTAGGCATGAAATTAAGCTGTAGATTAAGATCTGTGGGATGGCAGAAAGTGCCCATATTATGCCACCTGGCATAGAATGAACTTCCTTTTAAAAATACCCTTAGTACCATAAAGATCAAGTTGTGTATATTGCCACCTTAGCAGCTAATAGGCCCTACAACATAACATGGTAGAACAGTGTGCCTAGCTGACACATGGCATGCTCCACTGCCTCCATATGCCATAAAAATAGAACATAAAACCCTTTCCAAACAGAAGGCAAGTTGGACACGTGGAGTGATGGTGCAATTTAGAGAGAGTCTCACCTTCTCTTTTGATAGAAGTTGCATCGTGCCAACACGTGGAGTGATCTGCTGCCTACCAAAAGATACAAAGTAAAAAGCACATTCTTTCAAAACAGCATTCACCCTACTAGGTAAAGAGGGGCCATGACTTCATTAAGGGGCTTGACAAAAACTTAGGCATATAGATTCAATACTTGTGCACAGGCAGTAAGTAGTGATGTGAAGGAAGGAGCTAGTAAAAAGGATGATGTCCTAGACATTAGATAGTGAATAAAAACTAGTCAATTGTAAAAAATATCCAAAGGTAATTTCAACACTTGCACAACCATCTAGGGTTTAGGGATTTAGACTTAAGGACAATATTTTTCAATATTTTAGATACTAAACCCTAACAAAGGACTTATAGATTTTGATGTATGGAACAAGAGCAAAAGCAGGAACTAGGAAAATTTATCAGAGTCCTATCAGTGGCTCTAGTTGGGGATGCTTGTTCTACCAGAACAATGCGAGATCACAGAAGACCTCTTGAGAAGTAGACCACAAAACACAACAAAAAGAAAAACTAAAGCAGGGAACCTACCTAAAATAAAATATGGTATGCATGGAAATCAACCGTACTTTATGAAAAGTATGGCTTCAAGAATTGTCCATGCATTGGCAATTCAAGAAGTTCTTTGGTTAGATTTTGCAGGACGTAGGAGTCTTCTCCATGTATATTGTTGATCACATATGGTCCTAGCCAAAGGGCATCAAATTTACCATGCTTTCCCTTCTCTTGGCCCTTTACATTCCATAATAACACCATATCTCCAACCTGAAACTTTCTTTCAGAGGCTTTTATATCATGTAGATGCTTGACTTGTTGTTGCATTTTGATATATGTCTATTGTGCCAGCCTCCTTGTTTCATCCAGTTGGGTTACTTCAGTAATCATGTTATGCATTGCACCTAAAATATAATCATCATGTTCCTAGATAAATTTGTATACTGGTAACAAGTTATTGATAGGCATCCAAGTGCATGTAAGCCATACACCAAATCAAACAGGGACCTGTCCAATTACCTTTTTTATAGTTACCATGTCCACCCATATAGCAAGCTTCAATTTAGAGTCCCAAGACCTTTTGTTTTTCTCAGTTATCCTTTTGACAATCTTCATCAGGCTTTTGTTACTTGATTCAACCTACCCATTCCCTTGTGGATGATATGGGGAGGAATAATAAATTGATATCCCATATTGATTGCAAAAAGTTATAAATTCTTCTAATCTGAAACACATTGCATTATCTGATATTACCTTTTTAGGCACTCCAAATCTTTTTAGACCATTGCTCATCAAAAAGTCAATCACAACTTTTCTAGTTGCCCTCTTGGTGGGAATGGCTTCAACCCATTTAGTGAAATAGTCAATGGCGACTAAAATCCAACTGTGTCCACTTGACTTTTCATTGATCTCTCATATGAAGTCAATCCCCCATTTCTGAAATGGAGCTTCGATTGTCAGTGGTCTAAGAGGTAGATTTCTAGAAAACTTTAACTTTCCTAAAAATCTCTGGTAAGCATCACAACCTTTGACCAACTTATGAGCATCCTTGAAAACTATGGGCCAACAAAATCCAAACCTCAAAACTTTATGGGTTGTTGTCTTAGCCATGTGATGCAGAGGTAAAACGCAACGGGAGCTTACAAATGGGAAGGAGGAGTCAATAATACAACCAACATGTTAAAAATCCTATCGGCTTCTCATCATCATCATATTTCTTGCTAACACAGACAACATCATCATATTTCGTAGGGGCATGAAATATCCTCCTGCTGACTACTGTTCACTTCCTCCGCCTTTCGCCTTTCACCTGTCAGCATCATCATGATACTCGACGAACACAATTATCCTCCTGATGATCACTATTCACTTAGCGCCAAACTCTATCTTCATCATCATGATGTTCAGCATCATCTTCATCAGCAGGATATAAAATATCCTGTTCCTCCCAAATATCCTGATGACGACAACTTCAAGCACCTCTCCTTCGATGCTTCCGTCACCCCAATATCTGACTACACAACCAACAGCATCATGATATGACTTATCCGGTCATATTGAAACGTCCTGATGATGTTAACCCAACTTTATGCCGATGACTTACGCCGATGCCAAACACTTAGCGACAGCAGGATAAACTTGCATAGGGTGATATTCGCAATATCCTGATGACGATGACGTCACATGCACCTGATGATGATGTCAATGCACCTGATGATGATGTCATCCGGATATAAGATCCTTATATCCTCCGCAGCATGATAATGAAATATCGGGTGATCTTTTCAATATCCTGATGATGACCTCTCCGGTACTTAGCCAAAAAAATGAACTTTCACTTCCGCATACGATAGCGATATGCGGATGATGAATACACACGAAAGATGATCCTGTCGACGATATACACACTGAGTATATATCCAACCTATATCATCCTGATGCACTTGGAACATGCAAACTCCGTCAGCTTCATAACTCGATCCGGATAGCGATATACTCACAGATGTCGATGCGATTCACTCCGACTAGTAAAGCACATGCAGATCCCTGTATATCCGTCAGCTGCATGCAAACTCACAGAACCGCACAATTTCACAAAGAAAACATGAAGATCGGGCCGGATCACCTTCAGATCAAAACTTAACAGTTTATCTTCCTAAACCTAGCACATGAGGATGCTAGGTTGATTCATAGCATGCTACCAACTGATCTCTCAAACAATGAAATGCATAAATAGAAAACTAAAATGCAAACTAAACTATCATACATGACCATTCCACCGATTCACAGAATCAACCGGTGGAAGGGTTGAAAGAATCCATTTACCTGTAATCAGAACAGAAATCAGAACATAAACAACTGATAAACCAGATAATGCAATTGATGAGATCTTATTTAGATGAAACACAAATGTTTTGAACAATGTTTCACAATGCCTGGACTGATCTCTGGAACTCACTCAATCACCAGTACAACATAAAACAACTACTATCTCTGATATGATATTCTCTAATATGATCTCAAACCCTAACTGATCTGAGTTATTTATAGCAATATCCTACGAGTACTACCAACTCGATTCCCAGCGGCTGGGAGCTTCCAAGCGGCTGGGAGAGGACAGCTCAGACAACCTGATCATGAACTCTAGCTACCTGCACACTCTCCTAGGCTGATCTAATACATATGCATTGGTCTAATGGACCTTATTACATTATGAAGTCAAACATGCTAAAAATAGACTAATGTCCTGTCATGCGGACAATATCCTGTCTTGTAGGGGTGCTCCTGCACCATACTCCCCAGAAGAAGAAATCTCAAGTCCACTTGAGATGAGAGTATGAAGATCTGCACCATGTTTCTGGATCTGCTCTTCAGTCATCCATACTGCTTCAGAATTAGGTTTTCCCTTCCAAGATACTAGATACTCCAAGTACTGTTTGTTCCGGGTCTGTTTGACCACTCTGGTGTCCAAAACCTTCTGCAACTGTGGAGGATCATGCTTGGGAATGTCATCATTGACTGTATCCTGTAGGAGTTCCTGATCTGCATCTGGATAAGACTTGTATGGAGTTAAATCACATACATTGAATATAGGGGACAAACCAAGATCAGGTGGGAGTTGTATCTCATAAGCATTCTGTCCATGCTTGTGCAAAATCTGACATGGTCCAACTTTTCTCTGCATGAGTTTAGTATATTTTCCCTTAGGAAGTCTGTCCTTCTTCAAATGAACCCATACCAAATCTCCAACATCAAACTGTACATCTTTCTTCTTTTTATCAGCATATTCCTTATACTTCAAGGTGGTTTGCTGCAATTGGGTCTTGACTTGATCATGAACCTCTTTTATGGCTTCTGCAAAAGCTTCTCCTTCTGCACTAACAGGGTCTACTGTAGGTAGATCTCTCAATTCCAAAATTCCCCTTGGATGCATACCATAAACTATCTGAAAAGGTGATTTCCCCGTGCTCCTATTGACAGTATCATTATAGGAAAATTCAGCTTGAGATAGAATATTATCCCACTTTTCTCCATGCTGTTTTGTCAAACATCTAAGAAAATTTCCTAAGGAACGGTTCACTACTTCAGTCTGTCCATCCGTTTGAGGATGATATGCAGAGGAAAAAGACAAATTTGTTCCAAGTTTCCTCCAAAGAGTTCTCCAGAAGTGACCAATAAACTTCACATCCCTATCTGACACTATACTCAATGGCAATCCATGGATTCTGACAATCTCCCTGAAAAATAAATCTGCAATGTATGAAGCATCAGCAGTGGTTTTGCATGGCAAGAAATGTACCATTTTGCTGAATCTATCCACTACAACAAAAACACTGTCAAACCCTTTCCTTGTCCTTGGTAAACCCAAGACAAAATCCATACTTATGCTTTCCCATGGTCTGGAAGGAATGGGTAAGGGCTGATATAAACCTGCATTAGTTGACCTGCCTTTAGCTTTCTGACATATCACACATGTCTCTACAAATTTTCTGACATCTGATTGTAACTTAGGCCAAAAGTAATGTCTTTGGACAAGATCAAGAGTCTTATCTAGACCAAAATGACCTGCCATAGCTCCACAATGTTTCTCCTTAATGATGTTTAACCTCACAGAACACCTTGGAATACATAACTGTCCACCTTTGAACAACAATCCATCCTGAATCAAAAATTCAGAGAATTCAGCATGATATTTCTCTCCAAAAGAAGTACATACATGATATATCTCCCCAAAATCTTCATCAGTCTCATACATGGTCTTTAGTGAATCAATGCCAACACTTTCTAACTGAATCTGGTTGACTGTTAGAACTCTCCTGCTCAAAGCATCTGCAACTTTATTCTTGACTCCTTTCTTATGCTTCAATGTAAAAGTAAAAGCTTATAAGGTTTCTACCCATTTCATGTGTTTGTGGTTCAGCTTTTCCTGGTTGTTTATGAAACTCAGAGCCTGGTTATCTGTGAATACTATGAATTCCTTTGGCATCAAGTAATGCCTCCATTTCTTGAGTGACTGGACTAAAGCATACATTTCCAAATCATATGAGGAATACCTCTTTTTAGCATCATTGAGCTTCTCACTGAAAAATGCAATAGGTCTACCTTCTTGGCTGAGTACTGCTCCAATGGCCATATGACTGGCATCACATTCTACCTGAAAGATTTTGTTAAAGTCTGGAAGTGCAAGGACTGGCTGCTGTGCCACCTTCTTCTTCAATGTTTCAAAAGAATCATCTGCTCCTTGAGTCCAAACAAATCTGCACTTCTGTCCTCCTTTGATGGTATCAAGCATGGGTGCACAAATATAACTAAACCCTCTTATAAACTTCCTGTAGAAGGTTGCTAACCCATGGAAACTTCTGACATCATTCATAGTCTTTGGGGTTGGCCAAGACAATATGGCACTTACCTTCTCCTTATCCATTTGTAACTTTCCTTGTGAAATGACAAAACCCAAATATGTGATCTCCTCTTGCATGAACAAACACTTGTCTAAATTTATCATCAGCTGCTCTTCATGTAACCTCTTAAGAACCAAATCTATGTGTCTGAGATGTTCTTCTTTTGTGTTGCTGAAAATCAGAATGTCATCTAGATATACTATGACAAACTTACCAATGAACTCTTTCAAAACCTCATTCATCAACCTCATAAAAGTACTAGGTGCATTAGATAAACCAAAAGGCATAACCTTCCATTCATATAACCCTTCATTAGTTTTGAATGTTGTTTTCCATTCATCTCCTGGTCTAATCCTGATCTGATGATATCCACTCTTCAAATCTATTTTTGTAAAATACTTAGCACCTCCCAAACAGTCAAGTAAATCCTCTATCCTAGGGATTGGAAACCTATACCTGATTGTGATCTTGTTAATAGCTCTGGAATCTGTGCAAAGCCTCCAAGTACCTTCCTTCTTTGGTGCTAGTACAGCTGGTACTGCACATGGACTTAAACTTTTCCCAATCAGACCTGAATCCAATAATTCTTCAATTTGTCTGGCTACTTCTGCATTCTGTTCTGGAGTTAGCTTATAGGCTGCTTTGTTTGGAAGTGTTGACCCTGGAATTAAGTCTATGCAGTGACTAATATCCCTTACAGGTGGTAGGGATCTTGGCATTCCCTCTGAGATGATACCTTTGTACTTATCCAATAGCTCTTGGATAGCTGGGTCTATGAACCTTTGCTTCTTCACTTCCTTGACTTCTTGCTGCTGTTCTTTATTCACCCTCATACATGGGATTAGGGCATATGCAACTGCACCTTCTGCTGCTACTTCTTTCATGAACTGTTTGCCTTCCATCAGCATTACCTTCACCTCTTTTCCTTTAGATTTCTCCTCCTTCTCTGTTAATGGTAGTAAATCTGTCACCTTACCATCTTTAGTGATTGTATAGGTATTTCTAACACCATCATGTTGTGCCTTCAAATCATACTGCCATGGTCTACCAAATAAAAGATTGCAAGCATCCATCTTGGTAATGTCAAACAACAACTTATCCTTATATGCTCCAATCTGAAATTCTACCCAAGCCTGCTCTTCTACAGTTGTCTGCTGACCTTGGGTAAGCCATGAGACTTTATATGGGGATGGGTGAGGCAATCTCCTAAGCTTAAGCTTTGTCACCATTTCTTCAGACACAAAATTTTCAGTAGAACCAGAATCAATCAAAACTTTACATGCCTTACCTCCTGCTTTGCAAATAGTCCTGAAAAGAGACTTTCTTTGAGGGGATTCTTTGTCAGGTACCTTCATGGTAGTCACTGTTCTTCTCATCATTAGAGACTCTCCACTTTCTGGGTATCCATAATTATCAGGAGCATTCACACTCTGAAAATCATTAGAGCCTGTCATACTTTGATTATCAGGTTCTTGGACCAGATTTGTTCTCCTTTCTCCTGTTGAGCTGGTGGCCTTTTCTGGACATCTGCTGGCTATATGGCCTTCTTTGTTACAGTTATAACATCTGATGGATCCTCTGCCCTGGGATCTTCCTCTGAAAGGTCTTCTACCTCTGAAGTTTCCTTGCTGACTATAATTTTCTCTCTGGTTCTGACTATTTTTTCCCTGACTATTGTCATAACTGGATTCTCCTTGATATCCATGTCCATGTCCTCTACCTCTAAAAGGACCTCTTCCACCCCTTTGTTGTCTTCCTCTTCCTCTATTGTGTTGTTCCTGTTTTCTCTTTAACTTCTCTTCCACTTTCAATGCCAACTGAAAGCATTTCTGAACTGTATCTGGATTATGCAGACTTAAATCTTCCTGAATGTTGAACCTCAATCCATTAAGGTATCTGGCTACCTTCTCTTCTTCACTTTCCTTTACCTTTGTTTTCATACAAAGTTTCATGAATTCTTCTGTATATGAGCTGACATCTAGCTCCTTCTGCTTCAGGTTTTGCTTCCTCTTGTGTAATTGGATACTGTAATCCAATGGGACATAAGCTTCCTTTACTAATGCCATCATTTTCTTCCATGTAGCAACTCTACGCTTTCCTTCCTGTACTCTATCATCTTGGATGAAATTCCACCATGTCAAGGCAGCTTCTTTCATTTTTGACTGGGCTATCTTCACCCTCTGTTGTTCTGGTATCTCCTCTATTTCAAAGAAATTGTTCAAGTAGTCTATCCACTCCATCACTGAATCAGGTTCCATCTTTCCTGTAAACACTGGCAAATCCAGTTTCACATCCATGGTTCTCCTCTCCATGGCCTTGAGGGCGTTCAACAGTGGTCTCTGGTCTGCAGGAATGACCTCCTTGCTCCAACTAGGGATCTCTTCTTCTTCCCTATCTTCTTCTCTACCAGAACCTACTCTGCTCCTCAACTTCGCTAACTCATCCTTCAATTCCTGATTCTGAGCCTTCACAGCCTTGCTCTCTGCAATCTGTTTCTTCACCAGAACTGCCAACTCAACGTTGGTCATCCTTGCCGGAACCTCAGATGTTCCTTCGTCACCTGACATCCTGCTATATCCTTATCTTTTCCAGAAGATCCTTCCTTTGCTCTGATACCACTATGATGCAGAGGTAAAACGCAACGGGAGCTTACAAATGGGAAGGAGGAGTCAATAATACAACCAACATGTTAAAAATCCTATCGGCTTATCATCATCATCATATTTCTTGCTAACACAGACAGCATCATCATATTTCGTAGGGGCATGAAATATCCTCCTGCTGACTACTGTTCACTTCCTCCGCCTTTCGCCTTTCGCCTGTCAGCATCATCATGATACTCGACGAACACAATTATCCTCCTGATGATCACTATTCACTTAGCGCCAAACTCTATCTTCATCATCATGATGTTCAGCATCATCTTCATCAGCAGGATATAAAATATCCTGTTCCTCCCAAATATCCTGATGACGACAACTTCAAGCACCTCTCCTTCGATGCTTCCGTCACCCCAATATCCGACTACACAACCAACAGCATCATGATATGACTTATCCAGTCATATTGAAACATCCTGATGATGTTAACCCAACTTTATGCTGATGACTTATGCCGATGCCAAAACACTTAGTGACAGCAGGATAAACTTGCATAGGGTGATATTCGCAATATCCTGATGACGATGATGTCACATGCACCTGATGATGATGTCAATGCACCTGATGATGATGTCATCCGGATATAAGATCCTTATATCCTCCGCAGCATGATAATGAAATATCGGGTGATCTTTTCAATATCCTGATGATGACCTCTCCGGTACTTAGCCAAAAAAATGAACTTTCACTTCCGCATACGATAGCGATATGCGGATGATGAATACACACGAAAGATGATCCTGTCGACGATATACACACTGAGAATATATCCAACCTATATCATCCTGATGCACTTGGAACATGCAAACTCTGTCAGCTTCATAACCCGATCCGGATAGCGATATACTCACAGATGTCGATGCGATTCACTCCGACTGGTAAAGCACATGCAGATCCCTGTATATCCGTCAGCTGCATGCAAACTCACAGAACCGCACAATTTCACAAAGAAAACATGAAGATCAGGCCGGATCACCTTCAGATCAAAACTTAACAGTTTATCTTCCTAAACCTAGCACATGAGGATGCTAGGTTGATTCATAGCATGCTACCAACTGATCTCTCAAATAATGAAATGCATAAACAGAAAACTAAAATGCAAACTAAACTATCATACATGACCATTCCACCGATTCATAGAATCAACCGGTGGAAGGGTTGAAAGAATCCATTAACCTGTAATCAGAACAGAAATCAGAACATAAACAACTGATAAACCAGATAATGCAATTGATGAGATCTTATTTAGATGAAACACAAATGTTCTGAACAATGTTTCACAATGCCTGGACTGATCTCTGGAACTCACTCAATCACCAGTACAAAATAAAACAACTACTATCTCTGATATGATATTCTCTAATATGATCTCAAACCCTAACTGATCTGAGTTATTTATAGCAATATCCTACGAGTACTACCAACTCAATTCCCAGCGGCTGGGAGCTTCCAAGCGGCTGGGAGAGGACAGCTCAGACAATCTGATCACGAACTCTAACTACCTGCACACTCTCCTAGGCTGATCTAATACATATGCATTGGTCCAATGGACCTTATTACATTATGAAGTCAAACATGCTAAAAATAGACTAATGTCCTGTCATGCGGACAATATCCTGTCTTGTAGGGGTGCTCCTGCACCACCATGTAGTGGCCTCCACATACACCATGGTGCATTTCTTTTAAAATCTCCAGTGCTTGCTCATTACTTACGCATTTAAGAAGAATGCCTTCCATATTTCTCCACCAAATCTCATTGTCAATGATCACATACTTTATAGCTTGTAGCTTCAGTGTCCTCTTCTAATTTTTATTCATACCTTCAGAACAAGACATCTTTTCTAATTAGTAAACAACATCCTTATACCACTCAGATTCCTTCATGTCACAATCAGGTGTACATTCTTCAACTTCAACACTATTAATTTAATTAGCCTCCAAATTGGACTCAGCCATTAACTTAGCTAATACATGTCTCCTTACTAACTTAGTGATCTAGATATCAATATTAAAATCTTGGTTCTTGTTAATCCATCTACATCTTCTTCCAGTCACCTCTTGCTGAGTCAAGACATCTTTAATAGCGACTGTAGGGACATATGCAACAATAGTAGCACCTACCAAATAGGGTATGAAATTCTTGACAAATTTCACCAAAGCATAAGCTTGTTCTCAGTTATGTCATATTGTAACTCAACGGCCTAAAGAGATTTGCTAAAGAATGAAATAGGTTGTTCATAACCTTCATCATTCTTCTGTAGCAAAACAACTGCTATGGTGTGAAATGAAGCAAAGGAAAACAACTGGAATGGTTTAGAGAAATCCATGGATTTTAGCATAGGGCCTTTCTTTATAGCTCCTTTAATATTTTTTAAAGCCTTGACGGGCTCATCATTCCATGTAATATCCTCCCCTTTTTTGAGCATTTTGGAGATTGGTCTGGTGGTTTCTGCAAAATTGGTGACAAAACTCCTTAGGAAGTTTACTTTCCTGAAGAAAGACTGAATCCCCTTGATACTCTTGGGTATTGGGATCCTCTCAATAGTAGCAACTCTTTCAGGGTCAATCCTGATTCCTTCTTTAGACACAATATGGCCTAAAAGTTTCCCCTCTGTTACCCCAAATACACATTTTGGGATTCAGGGATATACCAAATTTCATACATCTCTCAAAAATCTTCTCCAAATGGGAACAATGATCTTGTTCCTTCTTTGAGTAAGAAGATCATCAAATTTATAAGGTCAGAGAATGCTACATCCATAGCCCACTGAAATGTGGCTCCTGCATTTGTTAGTCCAAAAGGCATTTTGATGTACACATAGGTACCCCATGGAGTAGTAAATGTAGTTTTATATTGTTCAAAATCTTTGACCATTGCCTAGTTATATCCAGAAAAAACCATCTATCATTAGCAGGAGTTTATAGCTAGTTACCCTCTGTAACATGGCTTCCATATTTGGTAAAGGATAATTATCCTTTAATGAGGCCATATTTAAGTTCTTGAAATCCACAAAGTCTAATATCTCCATTCTTTTTCCTAATAGGAACTAGGTTTGATACCCAAGTTGAGTGCCTAATGGGCTTGATTATTCCTCCTTCATAGTCAACTTTGCTAACTCTTGTTGCAGTTTTGGCCTTAGAGTGGGATTTATAGGTATTTATTTCTGCCTAAAAGGCTTTACATCAGGGCTTAGTGGGATTTCATGTTAGAACAAGTCCTCCCTATATGCTTTAAGGTCCTCATAAGATATGTTTCTTAAGAAAAGAAACCAACATTTTTTTGATCTTGGGATTTAAGCACTTACCTATGTAGACAAGCTTTGGTTGAGCTTTTGTTCCCATATTTACTTCTTCAAGATCATTTTTATCTACCAGTGTTGATTTTGTGGTTTACCTATCATTTCCATCAAACACCCTCTCCAGGGAAACCAATCCCCTAGGAATCTTGTTTTTCTTCAATTGGATGATATCAGTTCCAAACACGGTTTCTTTTCCATCTACTATTTCCACAAATTCCTGGAAATCAATCTCATGTGCTTAGTATTCATCCATATAGTTCATGAATTTATACAGATCTTGGTCATCTTTAAAAACTTGCCAATGGTAGATGTTGTCTAGGATAGAAGATCTGGTTAACATCTCAAGTTTTGAGATCCCTGCCAGGGTAATATCCCCTAATCTAACTACAATGTTGGCTAAGAAGTCAACCATTACCTTCCTATTTCGTCCTACCCAATCAATAGAGAAAGCATCAAACTCCTCTATTGTATCCCAAATAGCATTTCTGTATTGCTTAAGCCTTTTGTTCTTAGAGGCATATTTGGATCTGATCTATGAAACTACTAACTTAGAGTCCTCCAAAAATTTAAGCTTCTTGACTCCATGCTTAAGAGCCATTTTCAAACCCAGAAGCAAAGCCTCATATTCAAAAACATTATTGGTACATTCAAAACCTAGCTTAAAAGAGGACCTCAATGTCTTCTCAGAAGGGGAAATGAGTACAACGCCTACTCCAGATCCTTCTTTGGAACAAGATCCATCAAATTGTATAGACCATAATCCATCATCATCTGGGGATAGCCCTAGACTATGATTCACCTGTTCCTTTTGATCATTCTCAATTTCCTCAACCCTGAAGTTATCCATGGAAATGTCAAGAAAACATATATGATCATCATTCTCACTAATACCATCTATTATCTAAGGAGACTTTTGTTCCCTATTGAGTCTCACCTCTTTCTCGTCCATGGTAATCGTGGCATTAGATGAATCTATTTGAATGCTACCCCCTACAATGGAGGCCCATTTTCTAGATAATAGCATTCCATACATGGGAGGAATGTCTACTACTATGATATTCATCTTGTATTCTTTAAGAGGATAAGAAGCAAGCCTAAAGCTTATGTCCTTGATAACTCCTATGATATGGACTTCTCTAGAATCCATATCAAAACATTTCCCATAAGATTTAGTAACTTGTAAGCCTAGTATCTCCATGACTCCAAGTGGCAGTGTAGAGGCACCTGAGTCAATCATACAATTATTTACAAACCTTCCTTTTATCATCAAAGTGAAAAAGAAAGGATCTACCTAAGAAGGGCGCTTATGCATAGTGGTTCCTAGATATATTTTTGGTATCTTAGCACTCCATTTTCTAGTATCTTTAGATACTATCTTCTCTTCTTCATATTGCTTATGACAGTCACTTGTTACCCCTAGCAAACTTGGACCTGCATCATTTATTGTAGCTACAACTCTATTTATGTGCTTTGGTATCCTCATCATTTCTAATAGAGGAACGGTCACTCTGATTTGGCTAAGCACATGGGCCATGTCTAATGGGACATATTTAGACAATATATTAGGCTAAACTGTATTAGTGTTCATACTAGGAATCTGGAGTGCATGGTTCTTGTTAGGCTTATCTTCCATAGGGATCTTCTTAGCATGGTCATTTTCAATTGGTAATTTGGCCTTAGGAAGTGGATTATGATGTGGATTTTGTTTCCCACTGCTTCCTTGGACTTATTCTGCACACCCCCATCTTTCTTAGGATTGGGTGTACTCAATTTGTTTCTAATGAAAATGCTACCCACATTTCCCATAGTGCTATTTTCTCCCTGAGTTTTCTTTCTTCTCAAGTTATAGTCACTTTTGACCTAAGCAATCTTAGATGTAGTCAGGGCTTTTATTTCCTCATCGGAGGGTCTTCTTAGTTGAACAACAAGGTCCTCTCTGTTCAACTGGAGAACATACTCACTATCCTTATTTGTGCTTAGGAGACAGTATTACTCATTCAATTCTCCCCTTTCGGCTATAACCTCCTCCTCTAAATCCTCACTATCAAATGTGACATCATCTTCTATATTACACCCATGATTAAAAACCATATTTATGTTGTGACTTTCATGATCTTCCCCTTCATTACACTCATCATTGAGTTCTGCATTATCAGTTAGAGACAATGATACAATACAATAGGTAGAAGAATGAGGTGCCTAACACATCAAACACCAAATATTTTCATCCATGGCACGCACCCCTTTCTTGAAAGGATTAGGAGTGTCTTTAGATAAATTTCCCCTATTATTAAGGGGTACTAGCTCCCATTTTGCCAGTTAGTATTGTATGGTTGGTCTAACAGCCTTAGCATTCTTTCTTGTTTGGAAAAAGGAGGTTTGTCATTTGAGACTCTCTTGTCACCTCTAGCCATATAAGTCTTCATTTCTCTGACCTCCTTCCATAATTTTTCACATTCATCAGTAACAGGGGCTTTACTACCCTATCCTCTGTCTTGAGAAGTAAGTTTCACGTCACTTCTCTCAGGGATTTTCTCATATACCTTAAGGTAGCCTTAAATGCATCTCTAAGAGTTTGGGGCTCCCTATTTCTCAATTCATATCCCATCTTGGGGTCATATGCATTCTGATAAATCACCAGACACATGTGTTCATTTGGTCTCATGTAAGGTGGGATTTTATTGCTAACTTTCAAAAATATGGCATTGAAATCATGAATAGTTTCATTGAAACCCTTTTGAATAATGGTAAATTCATTCACAACAAACCGTGGGTCAATGTTATCACCATACTACTCTTTGAAAATCCTTTTAAATTCTATCCAACAATCAATGTTGGCCTCTAGCAGGCTTCTGTACCATTCTCTTGCATCCTATGTTAATGACTGCATGAATAGTTTCATTACCACATCCTCTACCTCAACCTCAAAATCATCAATGACATTCAAGAATGCCCTTAATGATCTTCACCAAATAATGCCTTGTTCCTAGTAAACCTTGGAATAGTATTTTCAATAGGGTTTGGGTAATCTAGTATGCCAGTAAAGTCTAATTGCTAGTATCTTGCCAACTGTAGTGGTCTTCTAGCAAAAGGGTTTACTAAGGGTTGCCCACCTTGGTTATCTAGATTTACTGTGGGATTTAGGGGAATTTGTAAATATTGTCATGGTATATTTTGATTATGAGCATTTAATTGGGGGTCCATATTTTGCATTGCTAGGGAATTTTGCTATTGCACTCTTCCCTACCCAGGGTAAGGATTATGACCTACCGACTATCCAACCATTCTAGAATTGGGTTTGGGTGGAAGAATTTGGTAATGGCTCATAGGTACAAATATTACATGGTCATTTTCTAAGACTTGGATCATAGGATCCTACTGGATAGTGGGTATTGGGCCGCCTGTTTGTTGTCTATTCGTAGTGGATGCACCAGGGGTACCACTATTGTTAAGAGTATTGGATCTATTCATGGTTTGTAATATTAAAGGTAAGTCCTCTTTTCTCTTCAAAGTCTCCATCCTGAACACTCTGAGACTTAATTCCATTACTTCTCTTTCTAATTCCTCATTAGTTTGATTAGAACCAGAAGTTGTATTGGGTATATGACATTCTTTTGCATTTTTGGATTTAGCTTTTACTAATGAAGGAGAGTGTAATCTTTCATAGGGAATTACAATTGTAGATTCAAAAGTAGACTGTACAGTAGGCACAGGTATCATTTAGAATTCATTTGTGGAGAGGCCCTTACATTTTGCGAAATAGGGGTGGTTCATCATAAACTATCTCAACGCCATTAGAATCAATATTAATCTTAGGAATGTTTTGACTATCATAAATAATACCATGTCCCCTATGTTCTTCTCTTGTTTTCAAAATTTCATTATTATCACCCAAAAGGGGTGTTGAAAAGGAAATGAGATCACCAATAGGAGGAGAAATGTACTCACCTGAACCCTTAGCTCTCCATCTTTGATTTATAAGCTCCTGACTTATAGGCTTGTTGGGATGTCCCTGTTGTAGTGATCTTTTCCCATACATCCTTTCACATTGGTACGTTCCTCAGATTTCACCGGTTTAGAGATTAAACAGACTTGCCACCTACAGTTGGGAAACAGAAGAATAATGTAACAATCTTTTGCTTTGGTAAAAAATACTTGTTATTCAGATAACAAGTTGGAGCTCTTTCTAAGATATTGCAATGTATGAATACAACAATTCTCACAATATAATATGGATCTTCATACTCTTCTTTCACAATGGATTTCTACCGATAAGGAGGATATTAGAGTCGCCACCCTAAAACAAGGGAATATAAAAATTGATCTATGGCTCAAGGTAAGACACAATACTGGTTCTAAAATCCCCTAGTAGAGTCGCCAATCTGTTGGTTATTTTAAATTCCCAACCTGATCTCAAAAGGGCAATCTAAAGAATAGCCAATTCTAATGCTTGATTTTCCTTGAGGGATTGGCCAACAAACAAGAAAAGTGGATTTAATCATTTTCTTCTGCACTTCAAGCTCTGCAAAACCTAGGAGGGTAATCCTTATAGTATTTTATTCTAAATCTTTTTCTACTCTCTCAAATATTGTATTTAACATATATGCTCTCTCTAAAATGCTTAAAGAATTACTGATATAATAGAATAATGAGCTAGATTTTCAAGCTTTAACATAATTCTTTGCAGGAGAACATTGGGATAACTTAATACTCATAACTTATGACTGAAATGGAAATTCATCATTTGATTTTTGATATAGATGATCAGAGAGTTGTATCAGACAACAATTCTAAAGGGATCGATTCCTAGATCCTAGGTTATAGAGTCAGAATAGATATAAATGAAAACTTAATACGACAATATTATTCACATCTCATGTAAACAATACAATAATGCATTACATTACCATACTCTAATAATTTTTAGACCAACTCTACTTATTAATCCTTGTAAACACTCACAACATTTAATATTCTCTTTAAAGAATTGAATCTACTCATTAAGTAAAATCCATAAGATGAATATTCAGTCACAGGAAAGACTATGATGATGAATAGAATGATCCTTGATCAAATTTTATTCATAAATGAAGTGAAGCCTACAAATGTAGGAGACAGTATAGTCACAAACTTGACAATATACTTATGCTATGAACTGGTACTGTTTATACAAAATTCTACAAGTACATCAGATTCTACACTCAAATAACACCTAAACTAAGGAAAACCAATTTTATTGCTATGTGTAATGTGATACAAATTCTCCAAGATTGTTTGTCAAAGGCCCTGAATTCCCTTAAAAGGGAGCAAAACAAGCCTCAGGCCTTTTGACAGGTGTCATATATTCATTTGACAAGTGTTACATCATTTGGGATGCAAATATAACTGCCTTTAACTAATCAGGCATGCCTTTGTAACAAATTATCTCTTCCAGTAGGCAGGGATAACTGTCTTTGTCTTGTATACTTCCTTCTTCTTGGCACAGGGGAAAATAATGATGCTAACTAAAGGCAGTTTGCTAGATGCTCTTTTGGCTCGGTCACCCTTCACATCTAGATACTTGTCAATAAGACAACAATCCTCTACTTTACCTCTCCAACCGCACACGCAGATACAAGAATATTGCAAGAACACATGAACAAGGAACGCCCAAAGACCAGAGTCTCCCTCATTATTTCACACTCCAGGCATAGGAATATGACTCCTCATCGAGAGGAGGTTTCCAACAACCTCGACTCCCAAGTGTTGACTTTTTCCCAGACTGGATGCTTATTCCCAGATTTCCCTACAAGGTAGCCATCAGTGATCAACAGGATCTCTGGGCCAGGGGGCCAACAGTGTAGGAGATAGACTCTATATTTTATCTCCTCTTCTTCTTCAGGCTCTGCAAGACCTAGGGGGGTATTCCCTACTCAACATCCATGAGGATATGCATACAAGGCTGGGATGCTGACAGAAAGCAGATAGTCCTCTTGTAAGTAGACCAAAACTGAAAGATAAGAACAAAGGGGCTAGCTTTGGGCCTATTAGCAGTTGTAGACAGAGGACTGAGGATCCTAAACTAATTCTAATATCCTAATGTTTGTTTTAGATTTTGATTTGGGTTTTAAGTTTGGATGCAAAGCTGGACATGGTTATAACACAAAAACAAAGCATGATTGGTGCCTATCCAGGGCCTGGGGTCAGTAGACATACACCTGTGAATGATCAGCATGAACAGCTAAAACTGGATTTCAAGGGGATATATGTGATACCTGCCTTACAGATATCTCCCAATACAAAGTGTTAGGTTATCTCTACTTATGGTATCCCTACTGCAATGTATCCCTCCCAATGTTCAACCTGAAAACAGTTTAATCTACCCCTTGAATAGAAGTTAAAAGATCAGACATTCAACACAGGAATTCTATGCTCTAGAATCTAAACATTACCAAACATCCAGATTCAGAAGAAGGATACATGCAATACTGGAGACAGAATTAACACAACACATGCCAAGATAGCATTTCTCATATTAGTTTAATCATGAAATCAGTGGGTTCATGCCAAAAACAAACAACAAGAGATACATAAACTCACAGGTAAGCTGTACAGAGCAACCAGATCAGCTTGTTATGCATTACAGAGCCAAAATCATCAACTTTCAACAACCACAAATGAACAACACAACCTGCTTATAACAGCCAGGTAGGTGCTCAGCAATTAATTACATTGTTGACCAAAATTTCGCCAGATACACAGTATCATGAAAATGGCGCTCAAACACAACCGGATTGGCGCCCAAACTTGAATGCAGCAGTTAGGGGAGGAGACAAGAAGATTTCTCGAGCCCTGCGCCATCATCCGCTGATTGACACCCTCAGTCAGGTACCAGATCGACCCACGCCATCGCCCACACCTCTGCAACAATCGCCATTAATGGCGCACCAACCCGCGGCCTAGGGAAAATCATCATACAGACCATCGCAAGCTTTTCCCGCCGAGACTCATCATCATGATATTTGAAAATGCAGGATAACAATATCCCACATGCACCCCGCGATGACCTCAATAACACCTTATATACTAGGTCATGAGCATATATCATGTCGGTGCTTTTGCTCCTGACGACACTAGTATAGACTTCATCATCATCATCTTCCAGCAGCATGATATCCTGTTGTTCGAAAAATCACCCTGACGTCATCATGATATTTGAAATATAACCTTCATGATAATCGGCACAACCTGATCCTTCGGAGGAACATCCTCCTGCTGAGCTTATAACAAAAGTCTAGCCGATGAATATCCTGATGACGTCATCATCATATCCTGCTGACGTCATCATCATATCCGCCTACTGCGCACCTCCTCACATCCGGATGACGTCATCATCATGTTTGCAAATATCAGGAGGTCTCTTCAAGATGATCAGTTGTTAGAAATATGACCCCCGCGGACCTTGATGACGTCATCATCATATTAACATCATCATGATATTCGGAAGACAACCGGATATTTGGAAATATCCTCCTGACGTTCGAACATCAGGTTGCACTGTAGCTCCTCTGTAAGATCGGGGCGAAAACTGAACATGATGATGCTGCTTGAAAAGATCACCTTCAATAGATAACACGCGAAACCAGCAGGCGGATATCCCCTTGATATCAACATCATCATGATGTTCGAACAAACATGTATCCGGGTGATATGAAAATATCACCCCCTCCTTCGCGAATATCATGATGCAGATAGGCAGAAAGAAAAATATCACCCTGATATACGGATGACGTCAGCATCATCAGGATGAGAAACAAAGAACAAGAAGTGATACAACATCATCAGGATGATATTGACTAAGATCATCCTGACGTTCCAGAATATGATGACCCTAGTGAATATCGGGTCGCAATTACAACTCTTCAACAACATCATCAGGATGATGTTAACCAAGATCACCCGATGATAAAAATATCACCCCGGCGAAATATCATGAAGGCAGAAAATATGATGACCTCCGCAAGCAGCAGGATGATAACTGGAAATATGATGATGATGAACACGACCCTTAGAAAAAAAAAAAAACAAGTTAGGTCGAGCAATTCAAAGAATAAGCAACATCATCATCATGCTCGCGCAAGGTGATAAATGGAAGATCACCGGAGACTTTGAAACATCACCCTCGCAAGCAGATCAGGGCGCACTGTAGCTCGGCAGCATCATCATGATAAAAACCAAACATCACCCGACAGTTGAAATATGATGATGACGTTGAAAAACAAGTCGACGAGGAACATGATGATGCAGATCATCATCGAAGACAAGATGATGATGATGACCTCCTCATCAGGAAAACATGATGCTGCAGTTGAAAAATGCTGAGGAGGTCCAATCACTTAGAAAAATGGGCAAGAAGATAAAGGCTTCAAATGAAGAAACCTCCTGATCATGACAAATCAACCCCTGGTCAAAATGAGTGTCAACACCAAGAAGCCTAAGGAAGCCATATATAGCTAATTTTGGCAGTACCAAAATCCTAGTCAAAGAGGAAGTAGCAGAAGTTGTATGTTTAAGTTTGACAAAGAACTAATTGTTCTTTTCAACTTAAATTTTGCCTTCCACTTTCAATTATTTCATCCTGGTGGGAAATACTCCTTCAATTGCAATTTTTTCTCTATTACAACCCATCATCATGAGGGAGGGGAAGAGGGACAAATGACGCTTCTCCTCAAATATGAATCTGGAAACTCACAATAATAAGAAGTTATAGGAGTCAACAAATAGGGAATCCAATTCCTCATCTGGATGAAAAGAAGGGGAAACTAGGGTATGACAAGAGTTCAATGCTTACCACTTAGCTCCCTGAATTTTTCCAATACCCCCTATTCCTTTTAGGAGAACATCACTAGTCCTTTAAGTCTATAGGCAAACAATACCAGCCAATAAAAGAGAGATGAACTTCCTAAAGAATAGGACAGTAAGGACAACATACTACACAGAAAGAAAGATGTGCATAAATAGTAACAAGAATAATTATTTATAGCCAAACAACAAAGGCTTCCACACTCTAGTTCTTTTCTGATCAATTCGGTTCAATCCATACCATGGCACATTGGTCATAAATGGAAATCCCTTAATGATGTACCAATGCGGCTAGGAGTAGAAAAGGAGGCGGCATTTCATCACCATATTTATGTCACATAACCCAGAGCACCTACAAATGTCAATTCCCACAACAGTGGCTACCAAATTAGGTTCCTTAGTAGCAGTACTTTATCTATTTTAAACAGCAAACCTCAGCAGATTTTACCACGATGTCAAGCAGAAATCCCATCAATCCTGGCTATAGATCCCCAAGGACTAATTTTGTACTCTGCTAATCTCTACTTGAGATCATCCCTTGTAAAATAGCAGCGAGGAAAGCTTAGCACATGGTTGAAAGAGCCATCACTGCATAAGTTCATTATTTACTACGCGTCGCTGCTCTATTATTTTTCTTTTGAAAATGAGTCGTTGATCGCAAAATGGATCACCCGAATCAACGGTGTAAATACATTCAATGAGATGAGATTCCTCATCATCTAGAAAGAAAATATGTGAACCAATAAGAGAGTGCCACTCAGACTGCCACCTCAGACATGTTGTTGAGAAGAATAGTCAACAGAGTCTATATGGCAGGTTTTCGCACTTCCACAAGCATGAAATCAAGCTGTAGATGAAGATCTGCGAGATGGCATAAAGCACCCATATTATGCCATGTGGCATAGAATGAACTCCCTTTTAAAAACACCCTTAGTACTATAAAGATCAAGTTGTGTATATTGCTACCTTAGAAGCCAACAGGCCCCGCAACATTACATGGTAGAACAACGCGCCTAGCTAACACATGGCATGCTCTGTTGCCTCCATACGCTGTAAAATAGAACATAAAACCCTTTCCAAACAAAAGGAAAGTTGGACACGTGGAGTGATGGCACAATTTGGAGAGAGGCTTGCCTTCGCTTTTGATAGAAGTTGCATTGTGCCAACACATGGAGCAATCCACTGCCTGCTGAAAGATACAAAGTAAAAAGCACATGCTTTCAAAACAACATTCATCCTACTAGGTAAAAAGGGGCCACAACTTCATTAAGGGGCTCAACAAAAACTTAGGCATATAGATTCAAAACTTGCACACAGGAAGTAAGTGGTGATGCGAAGGAACGGGCTGGTAAAAAGGATGATGTCTTAGACATTAGATAGTGACCAAAAAACTAGCAACGAGTGATAAGTGATCAACAACAAAATACATCCAAAGGTAATTTCAACACTTGCACAAACCTCTAGGGTTTAGGGCTCTAGACTTAATGACAATATTTTTCAATATTTCAGATGCTAAATCCTAACAAAGAACTTATAGATTTTGATGTTTGGAACAAGGCTAAAAGCAAGAACTAGGAAAATTTATCAGAGTCCTATCAGGAGCTAGGAGCATAGTTTGTTATTTGATTAATAGATATCCTACATCATCTCTTGTGGATAAAACCCCCAAGGAGACTTGGTAAGGAAAGAAGCCTTCATTACAACATATCAAAGTTTTTCAATTGTGAGGCATATGTATATGTGTCTAAGGAGAAGAGACCCAAGTTATATTTCAAAGTAGATAATTTTATCTTCATCAATTACAAATATGGTATGAAAGAGTACAAGCTTTGGAATCTTGGGACTGGAAAGACAATGTATAGTCAAAATGTGATATTCAGGGATATCATATCCTCTTTTAAGTCTTTGCAACCTAAATTTGAGAAGATATTTGTACAAAAAAAGCCAAAGACTAAGGACATTGTACCTAAGGTTGAACCAAATATTCAACAAGGACCTAATGAGGATAGTTTAGGGAGTGAGTTAGATGATTCACAAGAATAAGGGCAACCTCATAATGCACTTCTAAGGAGGTTTACTTAGTAGAGAAAGTAACTAGAAATGTATATCATACCTAGTTTTCATTTCATTTTTGTTGTCTTTAATGATAATGAGACTATAACTATGAAGGAAGCAACACAATCTACAAATATGAAGTTTTGGAAAAAGGCCATGGTTGATGAGATGACTATAATGAAGAAGAACAATACACAAGACTTGGTGAAGATTCTTAAGGTTAGGAAACATGTTAGTTGCAAATGGGATTTCAAATAATTCGATCCAGATGATAAGATTAAGAAGTACAATGCATGGTTAGTGGCTATGGGCTATTCCTATAGAGAGAGAGAATTGATTATGATGAGATCTTCTCTCATGTGGTGAAGCTTAAATCTATCATATTTGTGTTATATGTTGTGTTTTATCTTAAGGTTGAATAGATGGATTTTAATAAAGCTTTCTTGTATGGGGATTTGGAAGAAGAAATTTGCATGATACATCCAAAGAACTTTGTGGTGAAGTGTAAGGAAGAATTGGTTTATAGGCTAAATAAATCTCTTTATGGTTTGAAACAGTCGAGATTGAAAGTGGTATCAAAAATATGATTCATTTATTTTCAAGTTGCGATTTTTAGAGCTAAATTAAATCATTGTGTTTATTATAAGTAGATAGGTGATTAGTTTATTGTTATCAATCTTTAGGTTGATGACATGTTGATTGGTAATAGTAAAAAGATGATTAGGGTTATGAAATCTTGAGTTTCATTATAGTTTGATATGAATGATTTGTGGGAAACTAATTTCATCTTAGGCATATAGATCAAGAGGGATATAGCTGGAAAAAATCTTTGGATCAGCCAAAAGGAGTGTGTTAACTCTATTTTATAGTAGTTTGGTATGTATGATTGTAAACTACTGCATGTTTTTATTCCTTTGGGAATAAAGATTGTACTTGAGTTGTTTCCTTCAACACTAGATGAGATTGAGAACATGATCCATGCCCCCTATATGAGTATGATTTGTAGCCTTATGTATGATATGGTTTGCCCCAGAGTAGAAATTGCCCAAGTATGGGATTCTTGAGTCAGTATATGTCTAATCCTACAAAGGAGCATGGGATTGTATTTAAGAGGATTTTCATGTACCTTTGTGGCACTTAAAATTATTCTATTTGCTACTAGGGATATCATGTAGTGGTCTTGCAATAGAGATGTAGGAGTCTTGTAGTGGATATAAAAGGATCTATAGACTCTGATTAGGTAGGAGATGTGGATAGCAAGAGGTCTAGTGGTAGGTATGTTTTACCTTGTTTTATGGTGCAATGAGTTGGATGACAAAGAAATTGGTTGTGGTTACTTCTTTTATCACAAATTCAAAGTATATGAAAGCTACTCACACTTGTAAGGAGGTAATCTAGCTTCAGAGATTGTGTTCAAATATTAAGCTGAGATAAGATACAATGTGATAGTTAGAGTGCCATTAGCTTGATAAAGAATGATACCTTTTATTCATAGATGAAGCACATTAATGTGCAGTATCATGTTGTTCATGACATGGTAGAGGACAAGAGGGTTATGGTTGAGAAGGTGGATACTTCTATGAACATTGCAAATGAATTAGAAAATCCTATGAAAAAGAAGTTCAAACAATTTATTATAGCTATGGGCATTATCCCCTAGCATTTAGTTCACTTAATTGAAACCCTTTATGATTCTTGAAATGTATATAAGAAGTGGAAGATTGTTAGGAATAGGCATTGTACACCTTGTAAGTCTTATGTCTAGTTGTAATATTTAATATTTGTGTAATATTATAAATAATGTATCCACATGAAAAAACACACCCCACTTGGATGAAATATTAAGATTCTACTATTGGCATTATCTTCCATGTGGCATTGATCTTATATCTTTTATAAGAAATCACTGGATAAGAGGTTACTAGGTGGACTACAACTAGCATCTTTGACCAAATATTATTAGAGCTTTGTAAGAGGTGTGTAAGAATAATTATGGCATCATATTGGAGAACTTTGGAGTTACAAGGACCCCTCATGGTCTTGGGGATCAACTATTTAACATGGGAGTTACTTTCTATGTTGGGAGGAGTTACTCTTGGAGAGGGGCACATGGATTGGACTTGAACTATTTGATCCAAGTATCAACTCATGGTTTTTGGCATCCATTACTAGTTTCTTGGGTCTCATTGGCCTATATATTAAGGGTTTGGGATGGAGATTGTATTTTCAATTGTATGCAAGGATATATTTCTAGGTTTTCTTTAGATTTAGAATGTAGAGCTCCTATGAAGCCTTGAGACTCAAGGATTGTATTATAACTAATCTTTGAGATCTAGTACATTTGAGTGTGCTTTTGGAGGCTAGGTTTTTTCTTTACAATGTTTCCTAGGGTACATTATGTGTACTTTGTGTTGTGTTCTTTTGACTTCTCTTCTCATTCTTCTAACTTTTGTTAATATTCTTGAGAGCTTTAGGATTTAACTGTGTGTAAGTTTTTTACTCAAAATTTCAGATCACACTCCGTGATGCATCATCAAGAGAGCTAGAGAAGAGAATTAGAAATGAAAATTTGTAGACCTATCACCAAGATAAATAGAACTTGAGGAAGGTGAAGGGTTCAAGAACCAAGACACCACAAGGAAAAAAGGTTAAAAAATAAATACAATGAATAGGATAAATAATAAATTAAACACTAAAAAACCTCAAATAATGTGCATGCATCAACATAAACTCAAGAACAAAAAGAGGAAAAAAGAAAGCAGTAAAATCAAAATAAATAAAGAAAAGGACAAAAAATGAACAAGGCACAATGAAGCAAAAAAACACAATGAAAAGAGAAGTTAAAAACACCAAATTAACTTAGAATTGAAACAAAGAAAGGCTTAGTAGATAGATAAAGAAAGGACTAAATGGGATGGGAAACCAGGAAGAGAAATGGAAGTCTAAAGATAAAGAGGTCAACCAGAAAAATGAAAACCTAAAGGTGTAAAAAGCAAACGAAAGAACAATACAACAAGAGATAAGGAAAAGCAATTAAAACAAACTATGAAAGAAAGAAAAAAGGGGGCTAAAAAAGTTGCAAGAGACGTTAGAGGAAAAGAATAAAGAAGGAAAGGGGAATGAATGGCAAAAGCCAAAAAATCAAAAAGGAGAAAAAATCAATAAGTGAAAACCATAAAGAAAAAGGAAGGAAAGAATTAGAAACGGAGCACATATATATATATATATATATATATATATATATATATACAAACATATGAAAATTAACGAAAAAGAGTGAAAATTTCTATATATGTAAATACACAAATATAATAAATTATATAGGTATATCTATTTATATATAAGAAAAAAATTATATATTTTTTAATACAAATAAGTAGATATAAAATTATGAAAAAATATAAACAATAAATTAATATCTAAGAGAAAACAAAAAGAATAAAATTAGAATGCATACAAGTAAATACATATGTATAAACATACATACATGCATTTATAAACATGTATGTACATACATGCCAATGTAATGTTCCTTGGTGGTTAATACTGAAATTTTACTTCAACTTAGCTGAGAAAACTTGCAACACATAAACCATTCAAATGAGAACAACTTAGCAATGACACCCAACAACCAATTACTTTATTTCTTTGATTCAAATGATGCCAATACAAAACCAGAGTTCGTTGTCCTCTATGACAGTCATATACATGAAATCAAATCAGTCTTTAGAACATTACAAGATGGCTTCCAAACATAGCCGTATGAAAGCCCAACACTAAAGGATGAAGGCTAATTGCTTCCAGCTTTGTATGTAGCCACAATAACATCAATTATCGTTGATATGACAGCTCCAAATGATTGCAAGATTGCTGCAAAATATCTGATATATGATCAGCAAGAAATATGTCTTCAAATGATCACAAAATCCTTTCCAAGATCCCACGATGTGATCCAAGGCTTGAGTGAATAGCTGCGAATTATTCAAATCTTTCAAAGCAAGGATCTTTAATGATGTTAATTCTCACAATCTCTCCTAACACAAGCAATATATATGAATGCTTGTAATTTGAAATCAATGGTGAAATTAGAAACAATATCACCTCACGATTCATAGGGGATCATCTCCCTATTGGCAAGGGCACATCTCCTTGCAAGAAAGCATGAAAATCAGAATCTTCAAGCTTGTAATGAATAGGAAAAACATACCAAATCAGTCATGCCTTGAGAGGTGACGAAATCTCCTATTTATTCTTCTCCTCTTGTGCATTGAAGGGCTTTCGTATCATAGGGTGAATCTTCCATGGCGAATGTGATTGGCATTGATTATTGTTTAAATGCTTTTCTTTTCTCCATGAGCGAATCCTCCTTAAGTCCTCGGCAAATGCATTATCCTTCATCATTGGCGAGTCTCTCCTTTGTGACCGTTGGTCCCATCTTCAAAGCAATTGAGTGATCTTATCCATTGCATTTAATTTAAAGCTTCCCCTTCTTTGGTCAATTCCTCCTTATAGGTGATGGTGTCTTTTCCTTGGCGAATGCATTTAGACCCTTACCTTGGGCAAATGCATTTGAAACCCCCAAATGATCATTGGTCTTGGGCGAATACTCTTTCCATAAGCAAATGTGCTTGACTATCGTCTTTATCCTTTAGTGCTATTCACACCCTTTAGTTAATCCTATGGAATCTCCCTTGGCGAACGGTATTGAATGCTTGTCTTTCATGGGCAAATGCATTGCTCTCTCTTATGCATTGATCCTTCTTTAGCAATTCCCTCTTACTTCCTCTTGTCTAATGCATCCTTGGTGAATTCATATCTCTTGGCATGGGTGAATAGCTCTTGGCTGAGCAAATGCTTCTAATTATCACATGATCCAATGTGAATATCTTACACCAATGAATTGTCTTCGTAAGCTAGCCATTGGCTCATGACCCTAGGTACTTTTTGAAGTTACATCTAACCATTTGAGTCTCCTTTGTTTTTGGTGCATGATCCTAAGCATAGCCATTGGGGCTATTAGTATGATCCCAAGCCTTTGTAGTCGATGATATCTTGGAGTAAGTGATATTCAATTTTGAATTTGAACTCCCTCCTTCTTTTATGATAATTGCTTACTCTTTTTGAAAGCTCATTTGAATTTGAACTGTGTTTCCCTCCAAATTGATTGGTGAAGGATGCATTTAGATTGGATGTCATTAAAGATTATCCTGAATAAATTATGGAAAATGTAATTAAAGATTTCATTTTCCCCTCAATTGAATTTGCTTTATGAAGTGCTAAAATAATACTTAGCTCAAATTTGGGGATATTACAGCCAACATATATATATATTTATATACGTCATACCTATAAGTATATATGTATATATGTATGTATGTATACTTATATACATATATATGTGTAATTAAAATTATACATAAATCTAAATAAGTGAATACGCCTATATCTATATATATAGATATTAATAAAAATTAGTACATATAAGTAAAAAAATATATGAAAGTAAATGTTATAGAAGAGTAGAACTAAGAGAACTAAAATAGATAAAATTATATGTGTGTGTGTGTGTGTGTGTGTGTGTGTGCATAGATGCAAAAAGGGGATCTAACAAAAAATAAAAAAAGAGGATGAAAAAACAAACCTAGAAACAAGCAATGAACGACAATGAAAGAGAAGGAAAAAGCTCACTTAAAAAGGGGGGGCAAGTATGCGAGGAGAAAATGAAAATGAGGAAGGGTGGAAGAGAAACGAGCATAAAGGGAGATAAGGAGGAGGGTTGAAAGAAGAGGAAGGAGGAATACCAAGAGGAGCAAGACCCAAGAAGGATGCCGTAGAGGAAAAGAGGGAAGGGAGGGAGGAATGAAAAAGTTGAAAGGAGAGGAAAAAGGAGAGGAAAAGAGAAAAGTAACAAAAGGAACGTGAAGGGACATGTATGATGGAAAAAGAGAGGTGAACTAGAAGGGAAAAACAAGAGGGGCTAGGTGAGAGGTCAAGAAAAGGGGAGAGAGAGATTTTTGAGGCGAGCTAAGAGGGGGTTCCAGGAAAAACTAAAACTCCAACCATCGTCACGATTAAGGTTAGAAGGATATTTACTCATCTCAATGGCTTCTTTGAGTTTCCTTTTGTAGTAGTTGTCTTCATTGACAAGGATTTGGGTGTCTTCTAGGAGAATGTGGTGTTTAGTGACGAACGAGTGTTCTACAAAGGCAAATTTTTGGACTCATTCAAACCTAATGTCAGCACTATGTTCTTTGATCCTAGTGATAAAAGACATTCCTATCTCACCTATGTAGGGAGTGCCACAAGAACAAACTATCTTGTAGACTCCAAAGTTGAGCAAGAGGTCTTTAAGGTCTTTAGGAGAAGGAATATGATTCCTCAATGAAAGTACGTTGTAGTCCCTTTTTCAGGAGAATCTTAGAAATTTTGTTAGAAAAGCCTTCAATGTAAGGGAGGGTGGCAACGGGGAGGTTGGAAGGGTTAACCTCCTTGGTCTTAGAGATAAGGCGAGACTTGGCTTGCTTGAAATTTCTAAGGACATGCTTCCTCCTATAACCATTTAATTCAAAGACTTTGGAAATGTGGGCAAGTTCTTGGTCTATGTTATCAGAATCACAAATACGGAGAGCCCTAGTAGTTAAAGTATTGAGGATGCCAACATTTTGGGTAGGGTGGTGATGCGAAGAAGATTGAAGGTAAAGGTTAGTATGGGTAGCTTTGCGGTAAACATGATGACCTAAGGAGCCATCAGGTTTTTTGATGAGCAAAATGTCAAGGAAGGGAAGTTTGTTATCATTTTCAATCTCTTTGGTAAAGGAGATACAAGGAGCAATATTGTTAAGGTGTAAGTGGAATTCTTCTAACTTTTTAGGTTTGTGAGGCCAACAAATGTTGGTATTATCAACATAGCATTTCCACCACCTTGGTTTAAGGGGAAAGGAGTGAAGGGTGACCTCTTCAAAGTGTTGATACATGCACATTCTTTGAGGTTTTTTAGTGTTTAATTTATTCTTTATTATATTATTTGTATTTATTTTTTAACCTTTTTTCTTTGTGGTGTCTTGGTTCTTGAACCCTTCACCTTCCTCAAGTTGTATTTATCTTGGTGATAGGTCTACAAATTTTCATTTCTAATTCTCTTCTCCAACTCTCCTAAAGATGGATCACGGAGTGTGATCCAAAACGTTGAGTAAAAAACTTACACACAACTAAATCCTGAAGCTCTCAAGAATAATATCATGGACTGTGGAAATCTGATGTCTATTATTAACTTTTGTTAATGTTTTGTTACTCTACTAAAGTTACTATAGATTTAGTATACTTGCATTGTTCCCCTATTGCATTAGCTATGAATTTTTCATAGTTTAATTTTCAATAGAATGACATAAATATGAGTCTGCCATTGCATTTGGAGTAGTTGAGAGCCTATGGATTACTTGCCGAATTGTTGAAAATAGAGAACTTTGTCTTGGGCCCCAAATTTTTTTCCAGTCAATCATACAACTCATCTAGCCAAACAAAAGTTGTAGGTCATAATATAGTCTATGTGTTCTTCAAGGAGGTGAATGAAAAAAATTTAAATAAAAAATATAAATCTTTGTATATTTAAGTGATTATACTAAAGTGATTTTAGTATAAAACCACTTGTAAGCACTTTTAAAGCACATGAAAAGTCTCTTTCATTTAAATGCTATAACTTTTAGTAAATGCATGTATAGCATTTTAATGTGATCTATAGCTACATTCTAGAAGTTATGTCTCCTTATATGAGCACTTTTTTCCTAACCTTGCCACCTAGTACTTCATCTAAATCTTTGTGGAGTATGCCTTTGACCATGCCAGCTATGAAGTTGAACTTCTTGATGCAATACTAGTAATGGGTCAAATGAGAAACTAGCTATTAAATATGCAAAGTACACAATCAAGAGCGAAATAGATTATTATGGAGACACAAAATTGTGGAAAGATCATAGGTTACAATCCTATGTTATCCATTCACAAGGATGTTATAAACATTCAAAGACTCTATGCGTAATGAATCACAACCTATTTGTTTAAACTAAATGCTCTAAAATGATAGTCTTTTTTCACTTAAACTCATCAATTTTTCCAACCTCCACTGTTAGATCCTCACTCCAAATTTTATCACTAATGTCCCTTAGTGTTCCATGTTCTTTGTGATATCTATCATCTCTATCAATTTCTTTGACCAAACCTCCTTCCCTATATTCTTGATATAATCCATTATAAATAGAATTGGGAAATTTAGTAATCTCCAAAAATTGAAAACATATTACTAAGCCCTTGAGAAGAGCGATTTTCAATGCATTGTAATTTCCACTTATTAATCATTGGTCAACTTCATAATGCATTTTTTTATTGTTGGGCAACTTACTATGTTTTTTCCATATTAGTAGAATCAAGTATGTGTGTGCATGAACATCCCTTATGTGAAGCCTTAATATTTCACATGAGCCCTAGAATCATTTGCACCATTAGATTAATGTGCACATAGACAAAAATCATATGTGCATGACTTAAACCCTACACATGAAGCTCTACAATCAAATCACTATCAAATATTCCTACACAAGTAGGTTTACTATTTTAAGAACACAACATATGTACAAAAAGGAAACATACACACAAAACATAAAAAAATAAACAAATGCAAAAGAAATATTTTTGGGTGATGCAATATTGCATGACCCCTAAGATGCTCCTACATCAAACATGTTGGCAATGAGCCAGCATCTCTCACAGGATTCATGACATGGCTTAACCGCCTCCCGTGGATTCATTAACTCAGGCAGTTGTATCAGGCATTAAAAGGTTGACCTTTTGGTGCAATGGCAACCGTGTTTCCAACAAGTGGTATCAAAGCCAAAGGTTCCGGGTTCAAATCTCCCTTGCAAGTGACGTGGGCTCCTGTGAGTGATGTTGGGGGGGGGGGGGGTTGTTGGCTGTGAGCCAACATCTCTTGTGGGATTCGTGACATGGCTTAACCACCTCCCGTGGATTCATTAACTCTGGTGGTTGTATCGAGCATTAAAAGGTTGACCTTTTGGTGCAACGACAACCATGTTTCCAACAAAACAACCCAAACACAAGAAGGTTTTGATCTTGGTGCTCAAAATTAGGTCTATATAGAAGACCAATTTGGCTACCCAAGATGGCCTACTTTTACTTTAGAAATTCATGAGTTGCCATCAAACCCTTAACCCTTACAATAAACAAGGTATTCTTTGTACTTGTTGTGTCAAGTTTTCTTTGTAATGCACATGTCCAAAATTTCCTCACTACTTTTCAAGTATCTACACTCTCCAATATAGTACTTCCTATGTCTTCATGTCCTCATTGAGATTTTATGCATAATAGGAATAAACATTAGAGACATTGAATATTTGTGATATTTCCATTCCTTTTGACAACTCAATTCATACACATTTTCTAAGAATTTGTTGAAAACTTTATAAGGATTAATTTTCTTGGGTTTCAACTTATTATATGTTTTGTGTGTGAACCTTTCCTTCCTTAAGTGCACCATGAGTAACTCTCCCTCCAAGTAATTATTCTTTGTGTCTCTCATTTGTGTGTGCGTTATAATTTATGCTACTTTCTTCAAATTGTTTCTTGACATGTGCATGAACTTATTTCATGTGACACATTAATTATTCAACCTTTGTTTTGATATGTAGTCATTCTCAAAATTCTACAAATTTGTGAGAAACTTTACAAAAATCCCATACACCACTTTGAATAGTGTCTTTCCTATAGATTTATTCACTGATTTATTTTACACAAACTTAATTTGCACCAACATATATTCCCACTGCATGAATTTTTCTACCACTCAACATAGAAGTAGATTACCAAGAGTTCAATTGACAACCTTTGTTTGACCATTTGTTTGTGGATGGTAGGTAGAGTTATAATTGAGTCATGTGCTCAAGTTCTTCAATAGAGTGTGCTAGAAATGACTAAGGAACTTTCTATCTGATGCAAGAGCATCATTGGGTGTGGAGAGGATCCTGCATCAACCAAAAATATTTTCTTTTAGTTTATTTGTTTGTTTGTTGGTTTTAGTTTTTAATAGTAGAAGAAGTTGCCACATTTTACCGTAGTTTGAGATTTAGTTTTACGATTTTGGGAATATGTTCTACAGTAATGTATGGATGGTATATTCACATTTTACAAGAAATGGATCACTAGAAGGGTGTAATTTGCGTTGTGAACATCTATCAGGAAGACACATTTACATAGTTGTAACTTTTCCCACTTGCGTCAAGTTATTTGGAGTTTACACCAAGAAATAAATACATGTGAAGATTCATTGGACCTAGGAGGATGTACATTGAGAACTACATGGGGATTTTGTTATCACTGCATGGATTTAGAATTTGTTAACACTAGCCGACTACATGTTTCATGTGACCTATAGCTTTGAGCCACCTTGCAGCCGACATGAATCATCCTTGAGGTTTGGGATTACTATATAAATTAGGCTTGTGATTGGTTAAAGGAATTATGAGGAAGAGGAAGATGAAGGAAGAATCAATTATGAGAGTACGTGAGGGAATGAATTCTAAGAGTAAGAGTGTGAGCATGAGGATGAGGGTTTGAAATGTAGTTCGATATTGAGAATGAAGATGTTGATAGTGTGGCATGTAGGAATGTAATAAGTTTATTCTAAGTAGTTTATTTTCATGTTAGTAATAAAATGGCTATTATCTAGTATGTAGGAAGCCCATTGTGGTAAGTTGTAATCATTCAAATTTGTGAAATCAATAAAGTTGATGTTATGTGAAATTCTACTGCAGTAGTTGTGTTGTTTGTTTTGGTTGCATAGTTGGACAATCCTTCACTAGATCCTCTACCCACGATTGCATTAGTATCCCTATCTAATGTAATGCTTTAAAGAAACTCATGAAATCACACTATCCCCTTAAAGAACAAGTTTGTAATCCTGGACATGTCATTCTACCTCTGACAAGGAATGAAGTGTGCCATATTTAAAAACTTGTCAATAACTATGAAGATAGTCAAATGTTACCTTTGTGTGTGTGTGGTAATCCATGGATAGTTCCTCCCAAGGCTTATTTGGCATGTGCAATGGATTATATAACCCTATATTTTGTCCCACTCCTTTTTTTAACTTGGTATGTTCTTCAATGTTCTACAAATATTTTGACATCTCTACATAAACTCAATCATTAGTATCTCTCTTCCAACATGGTGTGTGTCTTGTCTACACAAAAATGGTCTACACAAGTGTGCCACCATGCAACTTGTGAATGAGGTTCTTGTTACAAGTATGGGTCTAACTGGTGTTGTCATTGATGTCAACATACTCATGTTGCATTAATGAAAGGATTGGATAAGCTGTGTGCTGAGGATATTGAGAAAATTAGTCTCAATCAGGAATAATGAAGAACAGTGATGACAACAAGGTAAAAGTCCAAGATAGGTTGAGGATCAGAGGATGTGGTTTAAAGGGTTTGTAGATATAAGTCTTGATATGTTCCAGTCAAGTTTTCAGAGGTCCGCATGAAGATCAAAAGAAGTTATGGTCACTCAAATAGAACCGGTTCTGGCAGGTGTTCAGAGGTGACATAGTGACACAGATAGGTCCGGTGAGATCCAGAAATGCACTATCCCATTTTGCGGATTTGAGGAAGTATTGAGAATGTCCTTGTGAAGTGTCAAGTATATTAGTTTGTGGTTTGAAGGTCTGCAAGAACCTATTCCTTTGTGACAGTGATGATAAACTGTGTTCTTGACATTTTGGATGAGGGAGAGACGGATTCCAGTAAGCAGATGAAGTGTGGATGTTATTAGTGATTCAGGAAAGCTTGTGGTGATCTATGGATCATTTCCAGTTCATGTTGGTGGTCCGCATTAAAGTTAAAGTTCCTATTTGAATAATAACCACCAGATGTTCGTGTTCTTCCTGAGACTGGCCGACCGGATGTATTACACATCTTGCGGATGTTCTTGTAGGTGTTTGCCGACTTAGATGATTGTTCCTAAGTCAATGTCGTGTATAAATAAGGGATTGTGAAGTCATTTCAAAGTGTGATTAGTGGTGATGAGAGTGTGGTAGCGAAGAGCAGAGCGAAAGGCAGAGCAGGAGTATTGAGCCTAATGGAACTGATTCAAGCATGGTGAAGATGCTATTCTCTAGTTCATGTATGTAATACTTATTTCTTTGTAGACAGTGTGTCTCTTGTAGGCAGTGAGCCTCTTGTGAGCAGTGTGCTCGGGTAGTGAGCCCTAATTGGCATGTACCATTTTGATCTTTCTATTCTTCTAACAAAGAATACATTCTTGGGTTAATCACCCTGTGGTTTTTCCCTTAACCGGGTTTTCCACGTCAAAATCTTGGTGTCTTATATGTTGATGAGTTTTTGCTTTTGATTTGAATGCATTATGTTTCATGTTTAATATACTACTAATCACCAAGAAGATTTAAGTGTGGAAATTAGAGAAAGTTTTTGCACAACTGATTCACCCCCCCTCTTAGTTGTGTGCCCTAAGTCTAACAATTGGTATCAGAGCCAAGTTCCTCTAAAAGGAGCTTAACCACTTGAGGAGATCCAAGATGTCATCTTACAAGAAGGATAGTTTGAAGTTTGATGGAACCAAGCTCTCTGGAAAGGTCGCATGAAATGTCACTTGCAGTGTATGGGAATAGCGTACTGGTCCATGGTTACAAAAGCATATGTACCTCCACAGGGTGGTCTGACAACCCTAAATGAAATCACATATGTTGAAAACAATCTGCGGACCAAAGAGGCTCTTCTAAGCACATTGTTTGACTCAGAGCTCTCAAATGTTATTGACCTGCCAACTGCCTTTGAGATTTGGAACAAACTGGAACTTTTGCATGAAGGAGACCAGTATGTTAAATGTGCAAGGTTACAGAGTCTAAAAGGGAAATTTGAAAAACTGAAGATGAGAGATGATGAAAATATTACCACTTTTATGCCAAGAGTGAATGAGTTGGTTTGTGGAATTAGAAATGTTGGTGGTGTCTTGGATGAAAATGAGGTTGTTAGTAAAATTCTTAGATCCCTCCTTGCTTCTTACAAAATCAAGGCTACTGCCATTGAAGAATTCAAAGCCCATAGAACTATCACAAAAGATCAATTAGATGGGAAATTGGCTGCATTTGAAATGACAGAGTTTGGAGACGACCCCCCCAAGATTGAATCTGCATTCAAAGCTCGTGCCTCTGTTAAAGGTAAACAAAGGCTTGATCCGGGAGAGAATTCTTCAAGGAAATTGTCATGGTATGAAAAAGCAAGAAAAGATTTGGAAGAAGTAGAAACTGCTCAACTTGAAGCCCTTATTGCAAAGAGGCTGCTAAGAGGATCCAGTAAGTATGAAGGAAAATTACCTTTTAAGTGTTTTAACTGCAATAAGATTGGTCATTTTGCCTCAAGGTGTCCAGAAAGATTTTCAAGGCAAAATCTTAACAAGCCGAGGTTCCAAAAGAATTGTTACTATGTACATGAAGATGATGATAATGAAGGAGTAATAGATGATGAATCAGAGACAGAAAACAAATCTGGAAATGAATGGGTGTTCATTGCCATCAAGGAAGAAGATCCAATGTCCTCTATATCTGTCAATCTTAAGACTGTGGAAAGAGCTCTGGCTGCCCAAATTGAAGAGAAGGATGATTGGGTCATTGATAGTGGCTGCTCTCACCATATGATAGGTGACAAAATTAAGTTTGTAGATTTAGAAAGGTATGAAGGAGGAGTGGTAAAGTTTGGTGACAATTCTGCTGGTAGAATCAGAGGAAGAGGAACTATTTCTTTTAATGGAAGAAACAAAATTGGTAATGTACTATATGTTGAAGGTTTGAAGCACAATCTTCTCAGTGTTGGATATTTGGTAGACAAAGGCTATGATCTTCGATTCAAGGATGGAAAATGCAAAATCTTTGAAAGTTATAGAACAGAGATTGCATCCGGTACTCAAACTAAAGGTAATATCTTCCATTTGGTTGGTACTGGTAAAAGTTGCTTATTTTTCAAGTTGATCAGAGTTGGTTATGGCATAGAAGGATGTGTCATGTGAATTTTGATAATATCATCAAGATAAGCAATACTTAGGCTGTAAGAGATCTTCCAAAATTGGTGAAACCTACTAACAGCTTGTGCAAGGAATGTTAGTTGGGTAAGATGAGTAGAGTCACTTTCAAAAGCAAGGAACTGTCTTCTATAGGATTATTGGACTTAGTTCACACTAATCTTTGTTGTCCGGCAAGAACTAGGAGTATTCAAGGTGATAGATACTTCATGCTGCTAATTGATGACTATTCCTGGATGATGCGGGTGACCTTTCTAAAGGAGAAATCAAAAGCTCTTGAAAAATTCAAAATATTCAAGGCTATGGTAGAGAATGAAACAGGATTAAAGTTGAAATGTCTAAGGTCTGATAGAGGTGGAGAATTCACATCCGGGGAGTTCATAGAGTTCTGTGAGAAACATGTAATTAATAGACATTTGTCCGCTCCTAGGACTCCACAGTAGAATGGAGTAGTGGAGAGAAAGAAACAGACCATCCAAGAAGCATCTAGGACCATGATGATGGAAACAAATTTTCCTCAAATCTATTGGGGAGAAGTTGTCAGCACTGCAGTCTATACTCTCAATCGAGTTCAAATCAGAAGCAATACCGGTAAGACCACTTATGAACTCTAGTTTGGCATTACTCCTACTGTAAGATATTTCAGAGTCTTTGGTAGCAAATGTTACATCAAAAGAGATGAAGATCTAGGCAAGTTTGATGCTAGAAGTGATGAAGGGATATTCTTGGGTTACTCTACTCAAAGCAAAGCATACCGATGTTATAACAAGAGACTGAGAAAGATGATAGAAAGTACAAATGTGAAGGTTGATGAGGGAATAGAGAAACCCTCAAGGTTTTATGAATATGATGAAGATGATCAGAATGATGTTCTGGTTCAATGAGTTCAATCCTCTTCTGAAAGTCAGATTCAAACTGATCCGGTAAATCAGGAAGAAAAGACAGGTCTGAATGAGCCTGATCAAGAAGCAGAAGTGCAAGAAACTCCCAAAGTTCCAAGGTATGTAAGACTGAACCACTCTGAAGATTAGATCATTGGTGACAAAAGCAAAGGTGTGCAAACTAGAAGGAAAATTGCTCAAAATTCAGATGAATATTGTCTGATTTCAAAGATTGAACCTAAGACAATAAATGAAGCCTGTAATGATGAAAACTGGACTAAAGCAATGGAGGAAGAGTTGATGCAAATTGAGAAAAATCACACCTGGGATCTTGTTCCCAGACCTAGAAACAAGAATGTGATTGGAACCAAATGGGTCTTCCAGAACAAACTAAATGAAGTTGGTGAAGTAATCAAAAATAATGCTAGATTGGTCTGCAAGGGCTACTCCCAAATAGAAGGAATTGATTTTGAAGAAACTTTTGCTTTGGCGGCAAGAATTGAAGCAGTCAGATTATTTCTTGCATTTGCTGCCTTCAAGGATTTCAAGGTGTATCAGATGGATGCCAAGTCTGCTTTCTTGAATGGTGACTTAGAAGAAGTGTACATTGAACAACCGGATGGATTTCAATTACCTGAGCATGGTGATATGGTCTACAAGTTGAAGAAGGCACTGTATGGACTAAAGCAAGCCCCAAGAGCATGGTATGAAAGATTGGACAAACATCTTTTGAAGATTGGTTTCAACAAAGGTACTATTGACAGTAACTTATATTTCAAAATTGATCATGAAAACATCTTGATTGTTGAAGTATTTGTTGATGATATCATCTTTGGAGGAAGAGACAGTAAGTGTAAAATTTTTGCAAATCAAATGAAAAGTGAGTTTGAGATGTCAATGCTTGGTGAAATGAATTTCTTCTTGGGTCTACAAATTACTCAAACAAAGAAAGGAATCTTTATTTCTCAGACCAAATATGTGAAAGAATTATTGAGGAAATTTGGAATGAAAGATTCAAAGCCAATGAATACTCCCATGGCGACTGGATGTAAGCTAAGCAAAGATGATGACTCTCCTAAGGCAGACCAAACAAAGTACAGATCAATGATTGGAGGATTGTTGTATCTCACTCAAACTAGACCAGATATAATGTAGGCTGTTGGTCTTGTTACAAGATTCCAGGATAATCCTAGAGAATCTCATGTCATGGCAATCAAAAGGATCTTTAGATATCTAAAAGGAACAGTTGGGTATGGTCTGTGGTATCCTAGAGATCATGATTTCTCTCTTCATGCATATACAGATGCTGATTGGGCAGGAGATGTGGATGACCGGAAGAGTACCAGTGGTGGAGCTTTCTTTTTGGGAAAGAGATTGGTTTCTTGGCTAAGCAAGAAACAAGAGGCAATATCCCTATCTACAACTGAAGTAGAATACATAGCAGTAGCAAGTAGTTGCACTCAAGTTTTGTGGATGAAGGAAATGCTTAGAGATATTAAAGTAGAGTATGAGGAGCCTATCACAATCTTCTGTGATAATTCAAGTGCAATAAATATTTCTAAGAATCTGGTGTTGCATTCTAAGACTAAGCATATATCTATCAAGTTTCACTTTCTAAGAGAGCAAGTGAACAAGGATGAAGTTAGACTAGAGTTTGTGCCCTCCAAGGATCAGATTGCAGATATCTTCACTAAACCTCTTCCCAAGGACTCTTTTGAGTATCTTAAGGAGAAGTTAGGGGTTATTGCCCCTCCGGTGATGAACTAGGATGCACTGATGTGCATCAGTCCAGTGGATATCACAGTCATATCTTGTAATCCGGATTCATAATGGGGAGCTGCTACTCAGGGGGAGTAGCAGGTATAATTCTGAAGTATTGGAGTTGCAAGTATGAGCCCTTTGCCATTGATGCCAAAGGGGGAGAGAAGACATGTGAAAAACAAGCGATTGATGATCAAAGGGGGAGCAGTAAAGGAAGAGAAGACATGTGAATAGTTGTTGTTGATAAGGGGAGTTGTGACAGTAAGGAAAAGTTCTTGTCTTGATGGTTTTTCACATCATATGTTGCCATCAATGACAAAGGGGGAGATTGTTGCAAGTATGGGTCTAACCGGTGTTGTCATTGATGTCAACATACTCATGTTGCATTAATGAGAAGGATTGGATGAGCTGTGTGCTGAGGATATTGAGAAAATTAGTCTCAATCAGGAACAGTGAAGAATAGTGATGACAACAAGGTAAAAGTCCAAGATAGGTTGAGGATTAGAGGATGCGGTTTAAAGGGTTTGTAGATATAAGTCTTGATATGTTTCAGTCATGTTTTCAGAGGTATGCATGAAGATTAGAAGAAGTTATGGTCGCTCAAATAGAACCAGTTCCGGTAGGTGTTCAAAGGTGACATAGTGACACAGATAGGTTCGGTGAGATCCAGAAATGCACTATCCCATTTTGTAGATTTGAGGAAGTATTGAGAACATCCTTGTGAAGTGTCAAGTATATTGGTTTGTGGTTTGAAGGTCCGCAAGAACCTATTCCTTTGTGACAGTGATGATAGACTATGTTCTTGAGGTTCCGGATGAGGGAGAGAAGGATTCCAGTAAGCAGATGAAGTGTAGATTTTATTGGTGATTCAGGAAAGCTTGTGGTGATCTATGGATCATTTCTAGTTCATATTGGTGGTCTGCATTAAAGTTAAAGTTTCTATTTGAAGAATAACCACTGAATGTTGGTGTTCTTCTTGGGACTGGTCAACCAGATGTACTACACGTCTTGCGGATGTTCTTGTAGGTGTTTACTGACTTAGATGATTGTTCCTAAGTTGATGTCGTGTATAAATAAGGGATTGTGAAGTCATTTCAAAGTGTGATTAGTGGTGATGAGAGTGTGGTAGTGAAGAGCAGAGTGAAAGGTAGAGCAGGAGTATTGAGCCTAATGGAACTAATTCAAGCATGGTGAAGATGCTATTCTCTAGTTCATGTATGTAATACTTATTTCTTTGTAGACAGTGTGTCTCTTGTAGGCAGTGAGCCTCTTGTGAGCAGTGTGCTCAGGTAGTGAGCCCTAATTGGCATGTGCCATTTTGATCTTTCTATTCTTCTAACAGAGAATACATTCTTGTGTTAATCACCCCGTGGTTTTTCCCTTAACCGAGTTTTCCACGTCAAAATCTTGGTGTCTTATGTGTTGATGAGTTTTTGCTTTTTATTTGAATGCATTATGTTTCATGTTTAATATACTACTAATCACCAAGAAGATTTAAGTGTGGAAATTAGAGAAAGTTTTTGCACAACTGATTCACCCCCCTCTCAGTTGTGTGCCCTAAGTCTAACAGTTCTCCCTCATCAAACTATATGGAATGCATAATTGATTTATCTTGGACAAGCATCCTTCTTGCACAAAGTAATTGGCATAGTTTAGATCATGGTTTAATGAAATGCAACCCAATCTAGTAGCCCACACAATCTCACACACATATACACACAATGGAAGCAAATTTAAAAAGTTATTATAAATTTTATTACATGCCTATAGTAGCATACAAATTTCTTACATAATGACAATGAACTACAATAGTTCTTGTAGCCTATCTCTCCCCTCACAATGAGTCTTCATACCCTTTCTTCACAACTTTCCTCTCATTACAATCGCCTATTCATGTTCAGGGGTCTTCATACCCTTTTAAATCTACTAATAGAGTCTCATTCTCCCTATTTCTCCATAAAGGTTGCTCTTCCCAAATCCCATCTAATCTCTATTTAAAACTAGAGATTGTCTAATACCAGACTAGGGACCTTTCTTCTCAAAAAATAATCCAAATAAATAGTTATTACCCACCAATAAAACTGTTGTAGACCCTACCACGAACCATACAATTAAGCAAATGAATCCATGTTACCTTTGATTTTGACAGTCATTTTTCAAAATTTTGTTAATACCTTGTTATGTTAGTCTTTATTAAGTCTTGACATCCCAAATTACATAAACTCCAAAATTTCAGGTCCCAAGCCTTTCTTAAGCTTTATCAAGTCTTTTGAGCCTTCATAGAACTTTGTCATCAACTTGATAGTTGTCAAAACCTCCTAAATTGCCGACAGGGTTTTCATCAAAGCTTTGTTAGTGTTTTTGATAGTTCTCACAACCCTCTAAATCTTTGACATAATTTCCAAGGGCTCATTAAGTTCTAACAATGTTTTCAAAACCTTCTAAAAGCCTGATCAATAGAGGATTTTGAAATTTTTATGAAGTTGTCAGCATTTTTGGTGGTTTCCACAACCATTCAAACCTCTGGTAAAGTTTCTAGTACTCCTCAAAGTCCCAACCCGAGGAAGTAAAACAAGAATAAAGCATGAGTTTTTAAAAATTTAAAGTATTGTTAGCAAATACAGTGGTTGTCACAACCTCAAAAAATGCCAACAATGTATTGAAAATCTTCATTGGTGAATTCAATGGTTGTCACAACCCTTCAAAAACATGACAAGCTTTTAAACATAAAATTCAAAGAATGGTTTCAAACAAAGGAGTTTTGAGTAACTTATTTGTTTTGTGAGATATGGAATGAGGAATTGTTGTGCACTTGGGATGAGACTCATTTATGCTTCCCAAGTGAGTGGCATTTCCTATCTACTATCCCTTATTGTGAATCATGACATAACTAAAAAGTATTTAACCAAGCCTATTGTGTTGTGTGTATTGGTCTTTAAAACTTCATTGTGTTGTATTACCTAGCTCCAGTGGACCTTATATGGATTTGTGAAAGGAAAAATTGTAAATATTTACTTCGAAGACTAGGATTGAATATTACTTCATGTGTTAAAAAAATGTATTGTTCTTCTTATTGTAAAGCTATTTGGTATAAGATCAAGGGTTATAATGGAAACCTTCTTTAGTTGTAGTAGGAGTATATCTCCATGTAAAATAGTTGCATATGCATGAAAAAAGTAAAGATTTAATAACTATCATTATTATTATAAGGGAATGAACTCTTTTAGTTTATGTGTAAACTTAGCAATGTATATTCAAGAAAGAAAATAGTTTATTATTTTGATTTATTATATATTTTTCACACGATAATTTGCTAGTTTTATTATTCTAATACTTGTAAAAAAATACACGCACATTGCATATATATGTTAAACTATACAGAATTACATAATGACTATGTGTGTGTGTATATATATATATATAAAGAATATATATTGTAGATTTATTTATTTCAATTATATAAAATATATGTGATTGTGTGTATTCAAAACAATGTGTATATATATATATATATATATATATATATATTTGATTCATAATAAAAGAGCTATATTAAAGTATCTGTCAAAAAATTACAGTGTTCACAGCCTATCCATGGCTGCAGAGAGAACATAATGGTCACCCGATACCGACTAGGAGAAAAACATCTAGGACCACGCAAGGTCAGCACTATAGACATCCAGTAGAAGATTTAACTACCTAAATCTAGAGTAACTTTGCTTCTGCTATACAAAACGAAGCAAAGGGACCAACAACAACTAATTATCATACTCAGACAGTTTCATACTGAAGTGTTCCACCCAATGAAGACCATCCACCGCCACCATGCCAAGAGCTTTTTGAATGTAGTCCACTGCTATCGCCGCCTGATCTTTCAACACCACCAAATCAAAGCCTCTGGTATCCAGGATGAATGGGAATATTTTTATAACCACTCCAGTATCTTCGAGCAGAGCCCAGTCTCTTGGACGGGGGATACCGATGCTAGGACTAGCAACCTGCAGAGATAATTCCAAATCCCCTAAATGCTCAAGGTTAAAAATACCTTTCATTATAGCCTCTGCCTCAACTTTATCCATCCCCAATTCAAGAAGCATTTCAAGCACCTGAGAGGAGATATCTATGTCTACCCTATACCGCTCGTTGTTCTCCATGAAAGCTTTACCTAGGAGCATTCTCACGGCCCCCACCGTCAATTCATCCAATCGACGGAGCATTCTCTGCAACCTAAGATCAGTAATTGCCCCCATGAAGGCCATTTGCCTTTTTTTACAGGTTAGTCTGACTGGGGTGTCCATTCCCCCACAGCGAATGGCCTCTGTAGAAACTATGGCAACAAAATGTGAAGGCATTTGTCAGTTAGCGATGGAAGAAAACAGAATGAGAACACTGCCTCTCAGACTGCTTATCACAATGCCCACCAAAGCTTCTTGAATGCCTTCTAAGAAGACAGCCAGCTCACGCCAACCTTGGCACTTCACCAAATGAATGCAGACGTCCCTTCAACTCGTGCCAACTTCTTACCCCTTTAGATCATCATTGCCCCTTTAACTGTCTCATCCTTGCCACCTATGCTCAGGTGGCAAGGCTCCCTCCCAACCACCCACAACAATGTATATATTTATTACTATTTCTATAAATAAATAAATAAAAGAGATGTGATTTTAAAAAATAGAAAGTGAAATGAATGGTTGACATATATGTCTTTATAATAAAAGGTAATATATAATAAATATTATATAATAAAACTATATATATATATATATATTGTGGCTAAGGGAGGCTCAGCCCCCATGGGAGTTGCAACCCCTTGTGGGAATCATGACCCCATTAAGGGGCATGAATAAACTTATAGGGAGCAGCCCATGACAACCCCCTAAACCCTCTTTCAATTTTTTAGGAATAAAAAATAACTTTTAAAATTACTATTTTTAATATTTAATATTTCAAAAATAATAATAACTCTACAACAAGTGATGCCCCGTCATGCAACCCTAGAGTGCTAGACTAAAAAGTGCATAATTACAGAAATAATTTTTTTTTGAAAGCAAGAAATTGCAATATTAGTAACCAAGATATCATAATACACAACATAAAGAAAAGTGCACTTCTAACTCCTCTAGGGAAACATAGCTGCATCAAGAATATAAATTTTATACCACACAAGTAATGTACATCATACTGCTACAATAGATAAGAACAACTTTTACATTTGCAAAATAGTTACTTTACAAGGTCACGTTACAAGATTACAAGACCGATCGTGTCGATTTACAAAAGAATACATATGAAAGTATACAACACCACTGAAGGTGGGAAGCAATCTGGAACTGGAACTCCTTTGCATAGGACTCGAACTGAATCTCCAAGAAGACCAATGGATAGCTCTGCCACCCAACCATGTGGAACCCTGAGGTCCACCCCTCCGAGCTAGGAGATAACAATGAGGATTCCACTAAGCCAAAGTAACAACATCCAAAATAAAAAAATGACAATAGACTTGACACAGCCGACCATATCAACAAAAACTGCACAAGAAAGAACATCACTCCAGAGGTAATAATGAAAGCATCAAGAGGGAAGTAGCTAAGCTACAGTGAGGTGTCATCGCGTGGTCCTGATCATGGGTTATCTAGGCTATCTCTCACTAGAAGCCGGCCCCCATATATGGTTATCCTAGCGATCCTTTGGTACTGGCACCATAGGGTGACACATGCGAAGCCGACACATCCTCTCATGTGGACAGGGAGGTCGACCTTGCCAACCAGGCCTTCTCAACCCATCCTTAGCCTTTGAGAGCACTCAAGGCATGGGTGAGGCAACAAACTTATCTTGTTATGTGAAAGACTACCCGTCCCACCTAGATACATTTTAAAGTTATCACTTGATTACAACTTCCATGGGGTTATCCAGGCAGCCACTTAGGGCACCGGCCCCACCATGGAAGCCACTCTCCTTTCTACACTAGCAACCCTTATACAGCGTCTGAAAACAAATGACATGCATGAGTGAGGAACTATAAGACATCTAACTTTTCACAACCAACATGATACATAAATAGTTATAAAGTTCCAAATTCACAATTCTTTTCCCCATCCGAAACAAACTCGGTTTAATTATCCCATTCCAATGACGTGCCACCATAATGAACCAAAAACCAAGAACCACTCATCTAGAGTTAGGTAAGTTGAACATGTTACCAATTGTTAAAACCACCTTTTCCCAACTTGGACAACGCTTATGCGTCTTGACGCCAAGTATCACAACATCTCTCTAGAGACTCCACTTCACACTTAACCCAGGCATAACAAAACCCAAAACTCCAACCCCCAAGCAGATACAATGACTCAAAATAAGCATTTCGATACGACAAGGATGACAACAAGAAAATGAGAATCAATACTTCATAACTTAAATCATGGAAATACATAAGAGGTTATAATTTCCTTCGAAGAAATTTAAACTTACGAAAGCAACAATTCTATACAACTCCAAATACAATTTTTTTCTAGCTAATATTTGGATGACTACCATTCTCTAACCACTATAAAATATATAAATTCTTTTAATAATAATAAACTTCCATTCATCATTTATTTTGTATAACTCTAGTCTTTTATACCTAAAACAGTACTAGAAAAAGAGTGATAATTTGATTTACAACTAATTTAAAACAATATCTAACACTACACACCATTATGTTATAACCCAATGAACAATATATTTCCAGAACCTAGCAATTACTTGAATACAAGGAATAGTACTTTTTATCTTATTTTAACTATGCAAAAATACATTTTTCCCATAGACATCTACTAACTACAATTTCCTTATGACACAACTACAAATACAAATTTATTTCCTTTCCCATAAGCAAAATTAACTATCTATCATATTAAAATTTCAAATCAAACATAATTTCCTATAAGTATAGATTTCCAACTAATCATCTTACCAGCCTACAATTTCTAATGAAAACAACTATAAGTATAATATATATGTTTTTTTATTTGCATAAATTCCTATCAATGTGAACTATCTACCACAATTACAATATATACCTTTAAACATTGCTAGAAGCCCAAACCACTGTCTATTGTCCATTCTATGTTTACAATCTCTAGATGGACGATTACTAATACAAATATTTCTTTAACACCCCATTTCCATAATCAAAAGTTTCCATCGAATAAAAAACAATCTCAAAACAAGGCATATGTATATCCTATTGTCATGCTACTATACCATTCTTATCAAACAACTACAACATATGATATCTCACTACACACAATGACTAACCCTCTAGCCTTCTTTGACCATGACTTCTAATGGACCAATTTACAATAGCAATACCCCAACACCACATTACGACCACTATGACTTAACAAACATCTACAAACAACATGTAACTTGTTAGATTTGACCAACTCTTAGACTTCTACGACGACAGCAATATGCTAAAGTAAATACATTTTCTTTGCTGTACATTTCGACTAAACATTATACTACATGATCCCGACCCTCAATCGACTACAGTCTACTAATAGCTACTACCACATACACATATACCTTACCCTATAATACACTCTAATAATAGGCCTATCTGGTCATTTTGGCTTAAAATGTGGAATGGGTTTAATTTGAATTTGTAGTATTTGGAAAGAAACTACCAAAAATTCCATGTCCAAACCAGATAACGTAGTCAGCCAGTCACAGTGAACATAGAAACTTGAACATGAAAGATCAACTGCCAAAAAGAAACGACTCACATTCCAGTTTTTATCACACATAAATTTATTTGGTTTGGGCATATAAAAAGCTTCAACAATGTTTGTACAATTTTATGTTTTCTATGATTATGAAAATGAGGCAGATTTAACAAGATTCAGTCAAGACAACATTTGGAAGAAAACTTAGAAGGAATTCAATTGTATATAAGGGGGTTCGATCAAATATATGCAAAGCATAACGCCATTAAATGGCAGTGAAAAGGCACAAGATTAAGGATAAATGTGATGCTCAGATGTAGCAGAAGATTCTTACTTGTTTATGCCAAATTTTAATGGCAGAAAAGACATGTAAATATATCAACTTAGCCCTATAACAGAAGCCAAGAAGAGAGTATAGACATCCACAGAGCATGATAGCAAAAGGGTATATAATACAGTTAGAATAGTTGGAAAACTCTGGAAGACATATATTCAAAACGTGGAATCATAGATAGGTATGTGAGTTATTTTGCAAAATACTCAAAAGAAATAAGGTCTCATATCATTCCTTGGTTTGCAAGATATGTACAAAAATGGATTTTGATAAATAGCTAAAATATTTTCAAGAAAAATGACTAACAGTTGCAAGGATAGAACTCTCCTTGACTTAGCAAAATAAGTGCTTGGAACAGCATAAGGAAAGAAATTTTAGTCAGAAGTGTGGTTGGAATAACTCTTGGAGACATGAATGCAAAAATGGAGAACACAGACAAAGCCCGATGATTGTTGACAAAATCCCTCAAGAGAAGTCTTAGCAACGAATGCAGGAACGCCAAGATGGGAAATTGACATAAGAGCATCCAAAGATTAAAATTTTGCAGAGATAAAGATGACAACATGACACAACTGAATGAGGTTTGAATCGACACAAGGATCCAAGAATGCCACAATTTTTTATTTAAGAATTTCCAAGGATGATCAGCTACAGAAATCAAGATGGGAGAAAGCGACAGGCAATCCTGAACAAAACCTCAGACTAATTGATTCAAAAGCATGAGGGAGAAGAATTAATTGATCCAAGCACATATAACACTCAAACAAGAATTATACAGAAACATACTGAGAACAACAAAATTGATCTGGAGCCTCCAATTTCTTCTGTATTCCCGTAATCCAATTCTTTTTCCAACGCCCTCTTCAGAACAAAATTTCCCCAATTTATGTATTCTCTTTCCAACTCCCTTTCCAGAACCAAAATCCCCCCCCAAAATAAAAATGGCTCAGCTCATAAATTAATGCAGATATGCATCCGTTATCCAACATCCCACTCCTCCGAGAATTCAAAATCTTGCTATAAAAAGAGATCCCAAATCTTACAATTTCAAAATTGACAACTCATGGCATTAATTCACTTACCAAAAATTATTCTTTAACCAAGTATATACTAATTACCCGTAATCACAACTTATGACACAAATACTCTTGGAAAGTAGATAACTAATTCTAGTCTATTATAAAATTTTACTAAGGTGTTAATCCAAGTTCTAGGCTAAACCAAATATTATCCAATAAACTTCATAGAAGCATTTTTATTATAATAAGAAATCATTAAAGTATTATCCAACTACACATGAGCATTATTATCACAACACAAGATTACCAACATAAAAAGGTAAGGACCAAGCGTCACAACACGACTCGAGACCACAACAGAAGACAAGGACCGACCTATTGGAATAGACCTCGCGTTATTTCACATCACTGATACCCATTGGTGCAAGAGCCTACTCAAACCTGCTATATCAGGTGGAGTCAAGGCTCAATACCTGTAGCCTGCATCCGAACAATTGGTTGTATACGATCAAATACATATATGTCTACACACACAGAGTCAGAGAATCGCGGCGTAGTAGGGTGCTCGAAGCGAGTAGTACTACACCGTCCCTGCTCTTGAACAAGATTATAACCACCGTATTTGAAAATAGATATCAATAGATCTAATAAAACATGCAAATATTAATCCATTACTAATCATGTCCACTCATCATAACTGCAGTAATAATAATAATGTCATGATAAACTCATAACACATGTCTAACTATATCAGTCGAACATAGTCCATCAAGATCAAAGTAAACATAAACCATAACCTACTAATCCAAATGTCTCAGAACAGTATAAATGCAATGAAAGACTAGCAACTATCTCAAAACTAGCAGAGAGAAGTGTGAAACTAACAACTATCACAAGCCAAAATGTGAGGGGCATTACACAACAACCATTAAAATGGCTTTAGAACAATAAATAAATAAAAATAAAAAATATTTATTTGGACATACCACATAAATATTATACCTCTTTTTAAAAAGAAAAAAAACATTTTATGACTTTTTGTTATTTTCATTTTAGGGGTTTCCCTAGTTCCCTCTTGAGTTTAGTTTTAAAATAAGAAAATTTTATTTTATAAAATAATTATATAAAAATTATTTTAGCAAAATGTATATTACTTTTAAATGTATATTAAATTATCAAGTTGTTAATTAGGTAATAGATTTAATCAGTTTATTAAAATAATAGGAACCATGTAAATTTAAAATATAATTGTTGTTATATGAAGATGTAAGTATATAAATGATTTTGTAAATTTAAAATATTACAAAGTAGAATGATTATACTAAATGTGGAAATAAATTATATTATAATATAATAAAATTTGACATGTGGGAATATAATAATGGAATAGCATTATGAATTATGTAAGTTAATTTAATAGAAACATTAAAAAAATACATGTGTACATTTTTAAATGATCACTATCAATGTTGTAATTGTAAATACGGTTGTTAGGGAAGTGAAATAGGTGCATTTAATTATTGGTGTTTTATATTATGTTCAAATATTTGAAAATAATTTTTATACCTTCTCTCTCTCCTTTCTATTTTTCAATTAAAATAGTAATAGAAAATGGATGTTTAATCTAGTAGTCAAATCAAGTAGTTAATATTTTTATTTTGAAATGACTTAGATGTAATTTCCTTTCTTTGTATTAATAACATCTAATTTATTAATTTCAGTAATTGATTAATTTGATTCTTAGTATTTAATTTAATATTCCTTGTTTTAATTAGATAATCAATTAGGTATGTTTAATTAGACCATTCAGCCTCATTTATGAAGGAAAGAATAGGTGTGGAAAACATTTCCTATACTAAATAATGAGGAGAGGTATGTGCAAATAAATTTAATCTTTCTAGTTATAGAAAAGAATACGTTAAAAAAACCATAACACAAGGTTTACATGGGGAAAACCCTTTCCAGAGAAAAATCCACACTCTAAAAGAAAGGCCAATTGTATTATTTAGAAACAATAGCTACAATACAATACCTAGACTATGCCTCTACAATATTATCACCAACATGTAAATCTAGAACAATTCCAGTAGCATAATGGTATATGCAAATTAACCATACAACCCATACCAAGCTCCATCTCCAAGCACCAATAAACAAATTAACAAATTAGAAACCACTAAATGGTTTGGGAAAACCATTAACAAATCCATAAGAGGTATGGTGCCTAAATGCCCATGGCACAAATTCCAACAGTTCCCTTGATCTTGGTTTGGTATATTCCTTACACATTATCATTTTGTTATAACTTGTCATATTTGACCACCCAAACTTGGGGGCCCCAATTTCTCTTTATTATGAATTCAAAGATGCTCTATGACATGCATCGTAAGAGTATAATAATGTTAGTCAAGATTCCAATGTAACCCCTCTATAATCATGGTCTTACACATCATAAGAATTAGTCGTAAGTAACTCCCACCTTACAATGTCAATGACATTTATACTCTTACAGACTCTTACACACATTCCAAGATGGTTGACACATGGCAAGGAATGCCATCTCAAAGTGGGATACCCCACTCCTCATGTGAGGACAAAATATTAAATAAATACAAATAAATGTAAATATTTAATAAATAGAAACATTAGGAATGAAAGGTTGAGACACCTTTTCCCATAATTCTCCCTCTTGTCAAGCACCATGTACAAGAATAAAAGGGGAATACCAACATAATCATCTAACATCTAGGGGCTAAAACACCCATAGATTCATGATACCGCTAGAATTTATCTATGCTTACTGGCTTCATCAATGCATCTACAACATTTTTTGAAGTGTCATCTTTCTCTGGCATCACCCTCCCATCCTCTACCATGTCTCAAAAAATGATACTAGACATCAATAAGCTTTGTCCTTGCATGAAATGCCAGGTTCTTTGCCAGACATATGACACTCTACTTGTCACATCTATTCTTAATCACCTTGTAGTCAAAATCAACTCTAGAGATCACTCTCACTTCAGAGCTTAATTTGGAGGACACTCTAGAGCTCAATCTAAAGCACAATCTTTGTAACTAGATAGCTTCCTTTCAAGCATAATTAGCTACAATGTACTTAGCCTCTATAGTGGACAAAGTGACCATAACTTGTTGCTTACTTATCCAACTAATAGTACCAATGAACAAAGTGAAAACATAACCACTGGTGGATCTCCTACTATGAGCATAACCTACCTAGTCTAAATATACAAATCCATAAGTATCCAATAAGTTCTTGTCCCCTATAGGATAGATCCATGATTACAAATAGTATACTTTGAGGTACCTTGCAAATATATGAAGACCCTCTTAACTGCATCCCAATGAACTCATCCAAGATTAGCCATAAAATGACTCAATATTCTCACTACTTGGGCAATGCTTGGTCTATTATAGGACATGGCGTACATCAAAATCCCAACAACACTAGTATAAAAGCACATAAGCCATGTCCTCCATCTCACTAGGTGAAGTTAGACATTGCTTTATGAATAACTTAGTTCCCATAAAAATATGAACACACAATGGTCTGTATCTCACTAGGTGAAGTCAAAAATTACTTTATGAATAATTCATCTCACCACACATTGACATCTCAAATTATTTTTGCATCTCATCTGCAAATTTCTTATACATACCTTTATTTCCACCAAAGATTATATCATCTACATAGACCACAATAATTAGAATTTGATCTTTTCTTACCTTGTTATACAAATTACTATTTGCAGACCCTTTACTAAATCCTTGCTATAACAAATACATGTCCAATCTGACATACCAAGCTCTAGGAGCTTGCTTCAGTACATACAATTCCTTCTTCAATCTACATACCATGTTTGGTTTGTCTGATAGCTGAAATCCATCCGGTTGCTCTATATGTACTTCCTCTTCCAACTCACCATTCAGAAAAGCAAACTTTACATCCATCTGATATACTTTGAAGTTCTTATGTGTTACATAAGCCAGAAACAACCTAATAGCTTCTAGTCTTGCTACCGGAGCAAAAGTTTCTTCATAGTCTATGCCTTCCACTTGTGAGTAGCCTTTGCATACAAGTCTTGCTTTGTTTCTTACCACTTCTCCATTCTCATTCAACTTATTCCTGAAAAACCCACTTTGTTCCAATCACATTCTTATCTTGAGGCCTAGGGACAAGTTCCCAAGTCTTGTTCTTTTCAATCTGCATCAATTCTTCCTCCATTGTCTTGACCCAATTTTCATCTTTACGTGCTTCAGAGACAGTCTTAGGTTCAACCTTTGAAATTAAATAGAGATTTACCTGTTCTTTTGCAACTCTTCTTCTTGTCAGAACTCCTTTGTTTTTGTCACTAATGATTTGATCCTCTGAGTCATTCTTTTGCACATACTTGGGGGTTTTAGGAACTCTTTCCGAAGCTTCTTCTTCATCAATCTAAACTTCCTTGTCTTTGACTTCTTCAACTACTTCTGTATAGTGTATTTATCTTTAACTATTCTCCATACATTGTAACCAAGAGAAATAAGATAAATTTGCATTAGTACCTTCTAAAAGGTATAGTCAGTTCTATCAAACTGAGGAATGTCTTTCTTGTGCACCATCCCATATCTACCTTAAGATGTTAGGCTTTCTTCCAAGGAACCCTCACTTTGATACCAATTGTTGAATGCACAAGACAACTGAGAGGGGGGTGAATTAGTTGTATCAAAAAATTTAAGCCTTCACAAACATAATCATATCCACATCAATTCACTTAAACCTTAATTCTGTTATGAAGATTAAACATGAAAAATAGATAACATAAACTTAATCAAATCAACACCATGTACAAGAGAACACTAGAATTTTATGTGGAAAACCCTAAAAGGGAAAAATTGTGGTGAGGATTAGCTCACAATATAAAGTAGTATTAATGCTGAATTACAAATAGGTTCACTGCCAAAGGGCTCACTACCCAAAAGAATGCTCACTGTAATAGGCTCACTGCCAAAAGGGGTGGCTCATTGCCAAAAGAGGTGGCTCACTACCATGAACTGATATGATAGCATCTACCACATGCTTGAGTTTAGTTCCAATGAAGCATAATACATGTCACCTTTACTGCCTCACAACACAAACATCTTCATCTTCGCACACTTTCACACAAACACAGAAATCCTTTACACTTATTTATATCAATCATCAATCTTGGAATATACATCAAGGTTGGCAACATATTCTAAAACCTTTGGAATAGTCTCCGAGGTCGACAAACATACACAATTCAAATTAGGTCTAGACCTAAACAATCTTGTGAAGAAAAGAAATGAAGGTAGAACATTTCATAGCTTAGTTCAAACCTAAATACATCTTCACACATTTCAACACGCTTCCACAATCCATGAAGCTCATCCGCAAAGAGTGTGAACAACCAAGTTGGCCAAAACTGGTGTTAACACAAGGATCTTTAGACACACGCTTCCAAGAACACAACCATAACTTACAAACCAAGAACAAGCCTTCAACATGATCTGGAGACATCCACGAACAACCTTAAGTCACCTGAGAATCAACAAAATCATCTGCAACACCTTTCACCCAAAGAAGGTTCACTGTCTACTCACAAACAACACTGTCGAACTCTGCTACACAATAACTTGCTTTTCAAAGCATCATATCACAAATCCTTTGGAATGAAGATAGCTAAGGAACTTATAAACATATGTACAGAACCACAACACCTGAAACCACTCTACGAAGAAATATGAAGCAAAATACTTTCTCCCAAACACCTCTGCACAACCCAAAAACTCTGTCAATTTCAGTCTTCAAACTGGTGAACATAACTTCTACTGCACAGCGATCCAGACCAAATTTTGGATTTAGCATCCTCAAACACTTCTCTAAAACATATCCAAATCTTACACTCCAGTCTTGAACAAAGAAGAAATGCAGAGCAAAAACTCAAACAGTATCCTGCAATCTAGAATACTTTGCAACATATTGTTTTCCTCTGGAGAGCAAATTTTCTCAAAAGCACTTGAAAACTTAGCAACAAAAGAAATATACCAACATCATCAGCACTTTTGTAAGGCATTCAAATCACTTTAACATGACAACTCAATCAAGCAACAATCAGCAATATCAGAAGACATGGTTGACACCAATGACAACACAAGCATGTTGACATTAATGACAACACTGGTTAGCACATACTTGCAACAAATATACAAATCCATAAGTATCCACTAAGTTCCAGTCCCCTATAGGATCTCCATGATAACAAATAGTGTACTTTGAGGTAACTTGCAAATATATGAAGACCCTCTTAACTGCATCCCAATGAACTCATCCAAGATTAGCCATAAAATGACTCAAGATTCTCACTGCTTGGGTAATGCTTGGTCTGTTATAGGACATAGTGTACATCAAAATCCCAACATCACTAGTATAAAAGCACATAAGCCATGTCCTTGATCTCACTAGGTGAAATTAGACATTGCTTTATGAATAACTTAGTCCCCATAAAAATATGAACACACAATGGTCTGTATCTCACTAGGTGAAGTCAAAAATTAATTTATGAATAACTTAGTCCTCATCGAAATAGAAACACGCTAGCATAACTCACATAAGCCATGTCCTCCATTTCACTAGATGAAGTCATACATTACTTTATGGATAACTTAGTCCCCATTAAAATAGGAACACACAATGGTCTGCAAGCTACCATGTTGAATCTCTCCAACACTGAGTTCACATACTTGCTTTGGCCCAACCAAAGATTTTTTTTTCTCTATCTCTTCTAATTTCCATACCCAATATATATTTGGTAGCTCCCAAGTCCATCTTAGTTGAGAACTCAAATCACAAATCACATCCTCACTATTATCAAAAATAACATATCATCAATGCTAATGTGATAACAAGGAATCAATCACTATCCATCTTATAATAAATGTAATTATTTGATTTAGATCTCAAAAATCTCAAACCCAATGTACAAAAGAGTCAAAATTCTAGTACCACATCCTAGGAGACTGCTTGAGACCATATAAAGACTTTCAATCTGCAAACCAAAGACTCCTTACCTTTAACAATGTAGTGCTCTAGTTATGTCATGTAGATCTCTTCCTTCAAGTCACCATGTAGGAATGATGTCTTCAAATCCATCTGTTCTATCTTTAAATAAAAAATTGTTGCTACAAATAATAGGAACCTAATAGATATCAACTTAGTAATGAGGGAAAAATCTCACCAAATTCTATCCCTGAATCTTATAATATCCCTTCACAACCAACTTTGCCTTGTACTTCTCAACACTACTATCTAATCTAATCTTTCTTTTAAGTACCCATTTACAACCAATTGGTTTTTGTCCATTAGGTAAAGATACTAAGTTCCATGTGTCATTTTTCTTCAATGTAGCCATCTCCTCATCCATAGCCACTCTCTAGGACTTAGAATCATCCATATCCATTGCCTCTTTCATAGTTTTAAGATCATCTATATTAGTAGTAAAAACAAAAATTATCTCCAATCAGGAGGAGTATACCTTTTTGGTTGTTGTCTATGTCAAGCAGACCTCCTCAAGAGATAAGGTGTCTAGGTTCTACCTCCTCTTCAAAATTTTCTAAACTATCTAATATCTCCTCCACTTTAGGTCTTGCATGAGTTTTTGGTTCAACCTTCTTAGTCTCTGGCGGTAGCTGAACCACATCTTTCTTCCCATCCTCTTATAGTTGCAACACTATAGGATAAGGCTTAATCTCTCTCAATATAACACTTTTGTTATATAGAACTCTCTCAACCACAGGGTCCTAAAACTTTGCTAGTGTAGGTTTTTAATTTCCTAGATGGGTTATTTATTTTCCCATTTCCAATGATTTTCCTACACTTTATTAATCTTTCTTAGGTTAATAAAGTGAGTTTAATTAGGTGAGTGGGTCATTTGAGGTGTCACCATCCTATGAGGGGGTTGCATTTACTATGTTTACACCATTTGGTGGTCTCTCCCTATTAGTCAATTTTGCCACCTCCACCCATCTCCCTAGTCTATATAAACTCACTACCTAGCTTCTATTTTACAACTTGTTTCATCTTGTGTGGAAATTAAGTCAATCTTATGTAGCTTCTTCTTTGAGCTCTTAATACAATTCCGTCATCCTGACATTTGCATATCTCTCGGAGTCATTGGTTTGCATTGTTTATGTTTTTTCCAATTTATGTAGTTTAGAATTTCTCTTATAAAATTTTTGGGTTATCAATCTATTTCAAATTTCTAACATGGTATCAGAGCTCTTGTTTTGAGAATTATGAGTTCATAGATTCCTAATTGAGAGTTTGATTTTATTTTTGTGAGATCTTGTAAAATCATGTATGCTCTTATCTTGAATTTTTTAATGATCTAGAGAATCATAAAGGATTTATGAAGATCCAATAACCTCTTCAATTTGCATATGTGTTGATGTAGGAGCAAACGGGCGCACATGCAATCGACATCACCCAAAAATATTTGTATTTGTTTATTTTAGTTTTAGTTTTCTTAGGTTTTGTTTTGGCCTCTCACAGCATTGGCGACACATGGTGTGGTCAGATTGGCAAGAAACTAGTTTTCACCAGTTGCCAGTTTCGACACATAGTAGGCAGCCTCCACAAAAACAATTGTTCAGGTGGATTGATAAGGTTTGATGAAAAATCCTCTTATGAGTAGGTCATTGACTCCATTCTGGATTTGATGTCAAATATTTCATGGTCATATGCTTTTACAGTTTTAAAGAAACAATTATTTTGCAACTTGCGCTGGCAGATTGGCAAAACATTAAAATCTTGAGTTTCATAAGGTTTGAAGCAGAATGACTTGACGAGATGCTTTGAAATGTTGATTTATACACCTCTGTAAGTGTTTTTGAGTTTTCAAGCACTTGATGTGGAGTTGTCACGAAAGTTGGTTTTCATCTTGTTAATCAATTGACAAATAACATTGTTTGGTGTAGCCCACATATTTTCTTCTTTCAATCATACTTCTATGAAGGTGTCATATGTTGATATGGATATGATCTTGAGCCTTGATACTACTTGATAGAAATAACAAAAGTCTAAGGTCATGTGATGTTGACCATATGGTTCCTGTACAAGGTAATTTGGCATCATGTATCTTTACCCATGCGTATTAAGGGGTCGATTTGGTCTTATATGGATTCATACAGATTTATGAAGTGATACAACAAACAATGAAATCTCTTATGGAGTGACATATCTCCATTGGTCAAATGGTCAATTTTATCTCATACTTGCCAAGGTATAACCTTATTATTTTCTATTTTAAATTCTCATGTTTGGGAAGCAAATAAGACAAACAGGACCTGCATGAGTGTTCTCCTATGCTATGGTTTAAAATAAAAACATTCATATTGAAGTTTTGCCTTGGGATGCCAACATCAGGAAATTGGGTCTATGATTATAGTTCTTTAAGAAGAATGTATACAACAGAGGAAGCATGGGTAATAAGAGTCTTACAATTAGAAATTGAGGTGCCAAAATCTAGGAATTAAAGCACCCATTGAGAAGTTGAAATGCCTCATAAGAGGTAGCCTTTTGTATAACTAACGCAGAATTAACAGAAAAGGGATTTTGTTGGAACAAGTGTGGCCATAGAACAAGAGATAGAAGACTTATGGGTCCTCTACCACAATATTAGAAAAGAAGGAAGGAAATTGGAGTTTGATCTTTGTAGAAGAACGTAGAAATTTCAAGTTATGAGTAGTTTGTTGCACATGGATAATAAAAATTATTGGAATAAGGTATAGTTCACTGTCAAGGGAAGTTTAAAGGTGAAAATACGCAAGTTTAAGGAGGAACATAGTGTTGGAAAGGGAGGGTTGATGGAGAGGTGATGTGAGGAAGAGAAGTCAATGGATAGGGATGAAGGTTCGCTGCTAGAACATAAATAAACTAAAACAAAAAATTTGTAATCTTTTGCATTGAAGAATAGAATAACATTGTTTTCTATTTATGTTGAGAGTGGTGAGATGATTTGTAAGCAGTCTTTGTGTTAACAAAATAGAGTTTTGTTGTAATTTTATGGTTGTGTGTTGTGAGATTTTGAGGGTGTGTTGGTAGAGGGGAACCTTCCTCTGCACCATGTGTTTTGTGAGATCTGGGTGATTGCAGCTATTCTGGTTATACTGGCAATATTTTTAAATGTTCCAATGTGTCTCTGGTGCAGTCACGGTAGGAGGGTTCACAGAGTGAACTATCCAGGCCATGTAGCAAGCATAAACATAATGAAAACAACTCAAAGATATGAGACAAACACAGATTTAGTCATTCAATATATAATAGAATTCAAATACAATCTGGTCAGCATCATGTGGCCTTACAATTAGGCCTCAAAGGTCTGATTACAAAATATTAGAATATGTGTAAGATATATCTTTAAAGCTCCTTCGCACCAAATCTCCACTAAGGATTATGCTAAATCATCAAAATTGCTTTCCTAGGGATCTATTACATCCTTATATATCATCTCTGGACCACAAGGATCCTCCGCGTCAGCCAAGGAAGGTCACAAACTCCAATGAAGAGCTATAATGTGTGTACACGGATAGGCTGGACCTAATCATGTAGAACGCCTCCGCAAATGAATGGAATGATGTATGGATCTCAAGAAAGGTCGGCCACAAACCAAAGATCATTGAATTATGTGTCATTAAGCTCTACAAGTCGAGGAATGCTTCACAAGTCTTCTTCTTTAGCTGATTATCAGAGATTGTCAAGATGCTCTGTTCTGAGAAAACAGTCAATCTTCTGATAGCGATAACTTTCTGGTACTTAATCCAAATGCTTTGAATTCTAGATATGATGTAGATGAATGAATCTAGATGTTAAGTCCAACTCCACAAGATGTGAAATGCAACTAAGGCAGAATGCAGACCAAAATATGGAGACTACTACTGCCTGAACTGAACTGGAAAATGAAAGGAAATAAACTGAACTACAACCAAACTGAAATGCAAATGTTTTTGGTTGATGCAAGATTGCTCTTGAACTAGGGATGCTCCTACATCAAACATCCAGGGTTATTGAAAAAGTGAGTCCCTCAGTTTGCTGGGGCTAGGGGAGAACTAAGATGGTCTATCTTAGCCTAAGAAATCCATGTTGAATCCTCTTCCAGTCTGCCTTTCCAATTCACAAGATATTCTTTGTATTGTCTTCCTCTAGTATTGCATCCAACTTTGCTATCCAAAATGTCTTCAATTTGCTCCGGTGCTTGTTGTGGTAACTACTTCTTCAAGTCTTCTTCCATGTTGTCACTAAACTCTACTTCATGATACTGATAAAGGTCTACAATGTTGAAAATAGGTGATATAGTCAATGTCTCTGGTAACTCCACTTCATATGCATTTCCTAAATCAAATTTTCTAAGTAGCTTACAAGGTCCAAACTTCTTCATCTTCAACTTGTTATATGTCCCAACTGGAAATCTTTCTTTTCTCAAGTATACCATTACTTCCCCTCCCACTTCAAATTCCTTATGTCTTCTCTTCTCATCTCCCTGTTCCTTATACTTACTGTTCATATCCTCCAAATGCTTCTTTACCAAATTATGCAATGTCTTCATGTGATCTGTAAATTCCTCTGCTTCTGCACTTCTCTTTTCTTCTGTACTGATATCTCTCAATTCTACAACTCCTCTAGGTGTTACTCTGGTAACAATCTCAAAAGGTGTTCTTCCAATACTCCTATTTAGTAAATTATTGTATGCAAACTCTGCTTGTGAAAGAATCAAATCCCAACTTCCTATCTTCTCTCCAACCAAACATCTCAACAAGTTTCCCAAACTCCTATTCACTACCTCGGTCTGCCCATCAGTCTATGGATGAAAAGTTGAACTGAACTTTAAATCTGTCTTAATTTTCTTCCAAAGTGTCTTCCAAAAGTATCCAACAAACATTGTATCTCTGTCTGAAACTATACTCTTAGGTAATCCATGTAATCTCACAATCTCCTTGAAAAATAGGTCAGCTACATGTATTGCATCAGTTGTCTTCTTACAAGGTATGAAATGAGCCATCTTTGAAAATCTGTCAACCACTACAAATATTGAATCATGTCCTCTCCCTGTCTTCGGCAATCCCATTACAAAATCCATGCTTATGTCTTCCCAAGGTCTCTCCAGTACTGCCAAAGGTTTATACAATCCAGTATTCTAGCTACTCCCTTTTGCAACTTGACAAACTCTACAACTCTGCACAAATCTCCTAACATCCTTATGTATTTGAGGCCAAAAGTAGTTTTCACTTACCAAAGCCACTATCTTATCAATGCCAAAATGTCCTGCTAGTCCTCCACTGTGTTTCTCCTTGATCAAATTATCTCTCATTGAACTCTTAGGTATGCACAACTGACTTCCTCTAAACAACATATCTTCTTGAATGAAATAATCTAACCACTTACTCCTATCTATCACAACAGGTTCCTTACATGCTTTCTAAGGTTCTGCAAAATCAATGTCTCCCTCATACATGTTCTTCAATTCATCAAAACCCAACACTTCAACTCTCATTTCTATCAACAAGTTTCTTCTTCTACTCAATGCATCAGCAACTTTGTTTGATTTTCCACTCATATGCTTCAACACAAAAGTGTAACTCTGCATGAACTCTACCCATCTCATATGTCTCTGATTCAGCTTACCTTGACTGTTCAAATACTGCAAAGCTTGATGATCTGTATACAACACAAACTCCTTAGGCAATAAGTAATGTCTCCACTTCTTCATGGCTTGAATTATGGCATGGAAATCTTGATCATAAACTAAATATCTTCTCCTTGCATCATTCAAATTTTCACTGAAATGTGCTATAGGTCTACCTTCTTGACTTGACACTGCTCCAATCGCATTTCCACTTGCATCACAATCAACTTGAACTACCTTATTGAAATCTGGTAATGCCAAAATAGGTTTCTCTGTCACTTTTTGCTTCAATAATTCAAAACTTTTATCTACTCCAGATGTCCACTTAAAGTCTTTTCTGTCACCTCTCATTGTCTCTATCATAGAATTACATGCTGAACTAAAATTTCTAATGAACTTCCGATAGAAACTAGCCAATCCATGAAATGATCTAACCTCTCCAATGCTCTCTGGTGTAGGCCATTCAAAAATTGCTTTCACTTTCTCAGGGTCCATCTTTAATCCTTCCACAGAAATCATAAATCCCAAATATACCAACTCTTCCTTCATGAAACTACACTTCTTGATGTTTATCAGTAATTTCTCTTCTCTCAACCTCTGCAAAACTTGTCTAAGGTGCTACAAATGTTCTTCTTTTGTCTTACTGAAAATTAGAATATCATCCAAGTATACAATCACAAACTTACCCAAGAATTTCTTCAAGACTTCATTCATCAATCTCATGAAAGTACTCAGTGCATTTGTCAATCCAAAAGGCATCACTAGCCACTTATACAATCCTTCATTTGTCTTAAAAGTAGTCTTCCATTCATCTCCTTCTCTAATTTTGATCTAATGGTATCCACTCTTCAAGTCTATCTTTGTAAAATATCTTTCTCCACTCAAACAATCCATGATATCATCCATCCTAGGTAAAGGAAATCTATACTTAACTGTGATCTTGTTTATTGCTTTCAAGTCAGTACACATTCACCACTCTCCATCCTTCTTAGGTGCTAATACTATAGGTACTGCACAAGGACTCAAACTTTCTCTAATCAAACCTTTCCTTAGCAACTCTTGTATCTGTTTATTCAATTCTTCATTTTATGTCGGTGTCATTTGGTGTGCTGCTTTGTTAGGCAAACTTGCTCCCAATATAAGATCCATGTGATGACTGATACTCCTTATAGGTGGCAATCCTTCAGGCACATTATCTGATATGATATCTTCATACTCTATCAGCAACTCTATTATCTCCTCTGGTTGTTCTCTTCCAGTCTCTTTCTTCAATGTTTCAGGTTTCTTAGGAATAAAAGCATAACACATATTCTCATGTCTCAAACCATCAAGAAATTTTCTTCCATCTACCAAACAGATTCTAGCATTCCCACATACTTCACTCTTAGGATCATCTTCTAAAGGAATCAAAGTAATTCTCTTTCCATTTGTTGTTATAGTGTATGTATTCTTTCTTCCATCATGTATAGCTTTTCTATCATACTGCCAAGGTCTACCCAACAAGATATGACAAACATCCATAGGCATAATGTCACACAAGACTTCATCATGATAGGATCCAATATGAAATTTCACCAAACATTGTTCACTCACCAATACCTTATGATCATCCTAAATCCATGCTATCTGATAGGGCTTAGGGTGTTTCAATATTTCCAACTTTAGATTATTCACCATCTCCTCTGAAACTAGGTTATCTAAACTACCACTATCAATCACAACTTTACAACACTTACCTCCTGATTTGCATCTTGTCCTGAAAAAACATTTCCTCTGCAGTGGTTCCTCATTTGTTTCTACTTGAAATAGTGCTCTTCTCATCACAAGTGATTCTCCTTTCTTAGGTTTACCAATAGAACTAGGTGATCCAACAGGTTCTTCTTCAACATAGGCTGCTCTTCCACTGTTTTCTATCTTCTTACTTGTACTACCTTGGTTACATTCAAATGCTCTAGGTCCTTCACCTCCACACTTGAAACAAGTGCCTCTGAATATTCTCTTATCAAATCCTCTTCCCTCTCTTCTGTATCCTTCATTCTGGTATGCACTAGGGTTTCCTCTTTGGTAAAAATTTATGTCATCTCTCCAGTAAGCATTATTATATCTATCCTCCTTGAATGTGTTGTCAAACTTGTTTTGCTCTGAATGTGATCTATCTCCTCTGGAAAATATTCTACCTCTCTAAAATTTACCTTCTCTACCTTTCTGTCTCAGATCATGTCTTTTATTCAGATTCTCTTCAACTTTCAGGGAAAACGGATATGCTTCCTCTAAAGATGTCATTCTTACCAGGCTTAGTTCTTCTTGAATGTTCAATCTCAGTCCATTAATGTATCTAGATACTTTCTCCTTACTCTCTTCGCTATGTCCTATCCTTATAATCATCTTATGAAATTCTTTAGTATACTCCTTCACAGATTTCTCCTTCTTTCTCAGGTTCTACAATCTTTTCAAAAGCTCCAACTCATAGTTAGCAGGTATGAATTGATTCTTCAATTTTGTCACCATCCTATCCCATTTCTTAATCTTTTCTTTTCCTCTTCTATTTCTTTCCAGCTGAACTTCTTTCCACCATATAGCATCATGTCCTTTCAACTTTGTCTTTACAAACTTTACCTTCTCTGGATCTTCAATCTCTTCATATTCAATGTATTCTTCCATGTCATTTATCCAGTCAATCAATTCTTCAAGGTTCAAATTACCAATATAGTTTGGCACATCAACTCTAGGTCTCTTTCCAATCTTTGAAATAGATTGCAACATATTTACTTGATCTGATTCTTCTTCTTCATCACCTCCTAGGGTTTCGCCATTTTGTTCAACAGATTGAAATTCCTCTTCTTCATCACTTTCAACATTAGGTCTCGGTGTCAATCCTCTTCATCTATCTTCTTCAACAACATCCAAATGAATTCACATTGTTTTCATCATTTCCATCATCTCATCCATTCTACCAACCATTGTTCCAATGGTAACAACTCTCCTCGGCGGCATTCTTCCTAGGATCAAGTGCAAACTGCCTCAAGTTTGGTGATCAGGCTACAAGGTGACAACTACCTCACAATCAGCGATAAGTTGTGACACAAGTAAACTTCCTTGATTTGGTGATCTATCCACAGCAAGATCTTATGGAATTTCTTTGCCAACTTCACTCAACTCGCTCCCAAAGATTCAAACTTTTGCTCTGATACCACTTGGTGCAGTCACGGTAGGAGGGTTCACAGAGTGAACTATCCAGGCCATGTAGCAAGAGTAAACACAATGGAAACAACTCAAAGATATGAGACAAACATAGATTCAATCATTCAATATATAATAAAATTCAAATACAATTTGGCCGGCATCATGCGGGCTTACAATTAGGGCTCAAAGGCCTGATTACAGAATATTAGAATATGCGCAAGATATATCTTTAAATCTCCTTCACACTAAATCTCCAATAAGGATTATGCTAAATCATCAGAACTGCTTTCCTAGGGATCTATTACATCCTTATATACCATTTCTAGACCACAAGGTTCCTCCGCATCGGTCAAGGAAGGTCACAAACTGCAATGAAGAGTTGTAACGTGTGTACATAGATAGGTCAGACCTAATCATGTAGAACACCTCTGCAAGTCATTATGTGCAGATCTCAGGGAAGGCTGGCCATGAACCAAAGATCATTGAATGATGTGTCATTAAGCTCCACAAGTTAAGGAATGCTTTGCAAGTCTTCTCCTTTAGTTGATTATCAGAGATTGTCAAGATGTTCTGTTCTGAGAAAACAATCGATCTTCTGATAGTGTTAACTTTTTTGTACTTAATCCAAATGTTCTGAATTATGGATATGATGTAGATGAATGAATCTAGATGCTAAGTCTAGCTCTACAAGATGTGAAATGCAACTGCGGCAGAATGCGGACCAAAATACGGAAACTACTACTAACTGTACTGCCTGAACTGAACTAGAAAATGAAAGGAAACAAACTAAACTGCAACCAAACTGAAATGCAAATGTTTTTTGTTGATGCAAGATTGCTCTTGAACCAGGGATGCTCCTGCATCAGTCTAGGAGGCTTGAAAAAGTTAAGATTGGCTTTCGTTTCATCCGATTTGGAGATTGTTTGATATAGTTGCAAATGGGGGTTTGAAGCTTGGATTTGGTGATCAACATTAATATAGAGCATTTTTGGCCAAAAAGGGCCCTATCATTGAGTCTAGAAGGCCAAATAGATGAATTTTGATATAAAATTTGCCCAGTTTTGGTGCTAGGAGCATCCGAGGCAAAAAAAAAAATTTCCAAGAGGCCATTTTCACCTCCCAACACGCAATTTGAGGCTATTTTTTGTAAAAAAAATATTAAAAAAGGGGTGCTTTGAGTGCTTTATAAAGCACTTCAAGCACTGCTATAATAGGGACTTCGGCCCTATAGAGGGTTTCAGCCACTTTGGGGACCGAGCCCCTATATCTTAGGTCATGACCCTTTCAAGGGTCTGCAAACCCTTAAGAGGTGGGTGTGAATGTGGCCTTTGGCCCCCACCCCCTGCTAAAAATCTTATTCAACCTTTTAGGCTTGGTTTGACCTCCTTCAAAACTATGAACTTTGCACCTCTTTTGGCCTACGTGCCATATTTAGAATTTTTTTAGTGCCTCCACCATTTTTTACAACATTTATGAAATTGGCAGAGGTTTTTTTTTTATATCCCCTATTTTAGCAAATCTTATTATTTTTAGTAGAGCCCCTATTTTAGTAGTTTTTTGGTGGCACTCCAAAATTGGCAAGGGTCTAAACTATTTGGTAGTGTATCTATATTTGGCAAAGTCCTAATCTAGCTAGAGATCTATAAACTTTGTGGCACCTCTATTCTACTGGCAGTTCCGCTAAATTTGGCAAAGGTTGACTTTTGCAAATCAGACCCCTCTCCATTGGCAAGTTGTGTTTTGAAGGAAAACTTCGGAGGCTCATAACTTGGGCTCATGACCTCCTTTTTCTATGTAATTTTTTTAATTTGCATTAATTTTTCACACTCTCTGTGTTGGTCCAAACTATTTTTTATTTTGGTGAACAATTTTTCCATAAATTATAGATTCTCACAAGTGACTACACATTTCTCATTTTGGAAACTTCAAAGACTCATAACTTTCACATATGACCTCAGATCGAGGTGATTCTTTTTTTGAAAGTGCATGATTTTTTTATTACTTCATAGTGGTGCTATTTTTTTCACTTGCTTTTATTCCAATATTGTACATTAAATCATACACTCATTTGTTGAGAATTTTTAAAGCATTGAGATCAAGTCCACTCAACATTTCTTACTAGTGGCAATTGTAATCACACTAAATATAAATTGCAAAATCATATTTTCTCGCGGGGGGGGGGGGGGGGGGGTGTCTTTGATTTAGTGAAAAGGGAGAATGTTCTGTGTGCTCTCTTTATGTATTCTGCATTCTTTTTCTGCACAACTAAAAACTAAATCTTCTTTTCTGCATTAAAATGGATGAAATAACAATTCCAATTCTTACTCCATATAACTACTTTGATTAGAATTAAAAAATGATAATCTATCTAAAGAAGCAAGGGTTGTATAGGGTAATAATGGGACTAGAAACTGAACCAACTCAAGACGTAGAAAAACCAAAATAGTTTAATAAGTTGGATGAAGCTTTTGGAACTTCGTGTATGCTTGTATCTTTAGATTTACTTTTTCATATTGAATTTGTTTCTGTATCAAATGAAGTATGGACCACTTTGGAAAATTTCTTTTGTACACAAGATGAAATAAGAGGACATCTACTAGAGAATGATCTCATAGGGTTAAATCCCACCAGTTTTGATACTATTAAGACTTCTTCACTAAAGTAAAGGCCATAAGATTGCAATTAAAATAATGTGGGATTGAAAAGAAAGATTCTCAATTGATCTTAAGATTCTTTCCAAGCTTGGTCTTAACTATTCTGTGTTTTTTTCTACATTTCATGCCACTAAAAATGCCTTAGGAACCACTTATAAAATGCCTTCTCTTGATAATTTTACAAATGAACTCACAAAGGAGAAAGATAAATTGGTTCAAATGGGCACAATTAAGCCCTCTAAATCTCATGTCTTGGCTGCAAATTAGGGCACTAAAGATCAGAAATGGTCTAGTAAGAAAAATAAAAAACAACAAAATCAAGGAGAGAAGAAACAAGATCAGAAACTGGCTACCCCAAAAGTAGCTAATGAGGCCTCTTCTTCCAAAGGCAACAAGCCTAAGAAGGAGAAGGCAAAGCGTGCCTACTGTAAGAAACTTGGTCATGATGAGCATAAGTTTCTTAAGAAATAGATTGATCACCTAACACATCTTGAAAAGAACAATATCAAGGTACTTGATTCTATCAAACAAAGTTCATCTTAGGAATCTTCAAAGGAGATAGAAAAAATTAAGGGGAAAGGAAAGGGAAAGGCCCTAATTTTTGTTGCTTCACAACCTAATACTTGGATCATTGACTTGGGTTCTTGGTAACACATAGCTTCATCACAAGCTAGTTTTTTCCTCTTTGGAGCCATGTTCTATGTCATCTATACTAATGGGTGATGAAACTTCTATTGAAGTGCATGGGAGAGGGCCTGTTGGCGTAGGTGAAGGAACATTTCATGATGTTATTTATGTTCCATCTTCGTCAACTAATCTCCTATCTTTCTATCAGATCACTCACATTGGCTCTAGCAAGTGGGTTGAGTTCACTCCAAACAAAGTGGTAATCAGTGAGTTGCACAATGGATCTACAGTTGTTGCAGGAAAAGTTGATCATCAATCTAGACTATATCAAATTTCTAACTTTATTCCAAATTATCCTTCACTTGCTTTTCTCACTCACTCAAATGAGGTGAGTTGTTTATGGCATCAATGGTTTGGCCACTTGAACTACTATAACCTATAGTAGATCAGTTAATAGGACATGGTTTTAGGGTTTCCTTCTATTCAGTTTTCTAATGGATTTTTCCAAGGATGCATTCTTAGTAAACATCTTGAAGAGAAATATGATAAAGGAAAAGCATGGATGGCCACATAATGTTTTGAGTTAGTACATAGTGAATTAGCGGGACCATTTATGCATCCTTCTTTCAACAAGGCTCGATATGTTCTGACATTCATTTATGATCTTTTCAAATATACATAGGTATGTTTTCTCAAACAGAAGTTTGAGGTCTTTGAGTCTTTCTAGGACTTCAAAGATTTTACTGAGAAACAATCTAGGACTTCAATTAATGCTACTATTGAGGCCATTTGGCTTTAGAAAATTCTCATTGAGTTTGGTATTCCCTTCCTAAAGCCTATATTCATCTTTTGTGACAACTAGAGTATGACATAGATCTCCCATAATATGATCCATCACTAGCAGACTACACATTGAGATCCTCATGCACTACATTTGAGAGTTGAATCATGAGCAGATCATTGATCTCAAGTACTGTCCAACATCAAAGAAAGTCACAAACATCACCAAACCCTTCACTAAAAGCAAGTTCCTTCATTTGCAAGCTTTGTTGGGTATGTGGAAAGTGTCCACTTTATGGGGGCTTTTTAGTCCTCTTTTCTCTCTCTATTATGGGGGGTGTTCTCTCTATTTGTGGGGGATTCTTCTCTTTGGGGGGAATTAATTGTACATGGGTACCTCATCAAGATTCATTTATTGGGACCCATATTTTCACCCACCTAAGCTACACTTAAGGGGGTGTTAGTGTAAGTTTTGATTTTCCTATATGGGTTATTTATTTTCCTATTTCCTAGGTTTTTCCTACACTTTATTAAGCTTTCTTAGGTTATTAAAGTGAGTTTAATTTGGTGAGTGGGTCATTTGAGGTGTCACCATCCTACGAGGGAGTTGCATTTACTATGTTTAAACTATTTGGTGGTCTCTCCCTATTGGTCAGTTTTGCCACCTCCTCCCCTCTCCTTGGTCTATATAAACTCACTACCTAGTTTGTATTTTGCATCTTGTTGCATATTGTATTTCAATTTTGTCAGTCTTGTGTAGGTTCTTTTTGAGCTTATAATGAAAATTTTTCATCCTAACATTTGCATATCTCTCAGAGTCACTAGTTTGCATTGTTTATGCTTTTTCCAGTTTATGTAGCTTAGAATTTCTCTTATAGCATTCTTGGGTTATCAATCTATTTCCTATTTCTAACAAACTTGTACCCTTTCACACCAACACCATAGATAACAAAAAATACGCTTCACTTCCTTGTTCTCTAATTTTGACCACTTTTTCTTAGGCACATGAGCATATGCCTCATAACCAAAAACACAAAATGCTATAATGATTGATTTTTCCCCATTCAAGCCTCCATAGGAGCCTTATCTAGAAAAGATAATGTAGGAGACCTGTTAATGAGGTAACAAGTTGTAGCAACCACTTCTACCTAAAAATTCTCCAAGTTGGCCCCACTAAACACTCCTAGCCCTCTCAATCAACATCTTGTTCATTCTCTTTACAACTCCATTTTGTTTAGGGGTATATGGAGTTGTCTTATGTATCTCTATCCAATGCTCCTTATAGAATATATTAAAATTTGCTAAACAAAATTCACTAACATTGTTAGTTCCCAAAACCTTAATCTCCATACCAATCTAATTTTCTACAAGAGCCTTAAACTCTCTAAAATGACTAAAGACTTTAGATTTACTTCTAAGGAAATACACCCACATGTTTCTAGAATAGTTATCTATGAAAGATACATAATACATAGATTTTGAAATTGAAGGAACACTTACAAGTCCAAATATATCAGAATGAATCAAGTTCAACACCCTAGAAGATTAGTGAGAACTAGAATAAAACTAAACATGGTTTTGTCTACCATATATGAAGTGTCTGCATAAATCAAACTCAACATCTCAGTTAACCCCACTACAAGATTTTGATTCGTTAGGGTCCTAAGACCCTTCTCATCTATGTGCCCCATCTTATGGTTCCATAACATTATTTTCTTTATATGTAACTTAGACTCTAAAGTAAGATCAACCTTAAGTAACCAAAAAGCATGACCATTGAAGTAGATGCAATAGTCCTCTTTATTGCTAGTTTCAATGGTGAAGGTATAGATTAGATAGATCTCTTCACTACATGAATAGAAGAAATATTACACTAAATTGTGCATACATCTAGTTAAAATAGAGTTCCCACACAAACACCTTTAGCAAGCACAATAGCTCCTCACACCATCTTACGCCCTCCATTAGATAAAACAACCTGCACAGCTACATGATTAAGCTTGCTAACTAAAAGTAGGTTCCATGTCAAACTAGGCATATGTAGTACACCATTGATCCTCTTCACACATCCATCGAGGAATTAAATAAAGACTCTTCCATGACCAATAATCTTCAAGTTAGAGTCATGTCCAAGGTACACCTTGCTTCCATCATACTCTTCATACTTTGAAAACCAACCCCGATGTGAAGTCATGTGGAAGGAAGCTCTAGAATCTATCAACCACATACCTTCCAATGCATGTGTTGATAAGGTTGAAACAAAGGCATCAACATCATCCTAAGAAACCTTTTCAGATTCATCATCTAAAAATCATGTTTCTTTTTCTTTTTATCCTACTTGCAGACTCTTCTAAAATTCCCAAGCTTGTCACAGTTCCAACACTTAGCCTTGTTTTAATTAGAGATTCAATTAGGTGTTATTAAGTTGATCATTACACTTCATATATGAAAGGAATAACATGTGCACAAAATTCTTCCTATACTAATCAATGAGGAGAGGTATGTGTAAATAAAATTAATCTTTGGAGTTACAACAAATAATACAATAGAAAACATACCATAACACAAGTTTTACTTGGGGAAAACCATTTTGAGAGAAAAATCTCACACTCCAAATGCAAGAACAATTGTATTATTCAACAACAACAATTACAATACAAAGTCTAGGCTATGCCTCTACAAGAGTATCACCAATAATGTAAATTTGGAGCAATTCCAATAGCCTAATGATACCTACAAATCAACCATACAAACCATACCAAAATCCATCTCCAAGCACCAATAAATAGATGAACAAATTGGAAATCATCAAATGGTTTGGAAAACCATTAAAAAACCCATAAGATATATGGTTCCCAAATGACCATGGCACAAATTCTAATACTCCCCATGGTCTTGGTCTTTCAGGCTATTTTTGGTATATTCTTTACACATTGTCATTTTATCATAACTTGTCATACTTTGTCACCCAAAGTTGGTGGCATTTCTTTTTATTTATTATACATTCAAAGATGCTCTATAACATGCATCATAAGACTTTCATAATATTAGTCAAGATTCCAATGTAACCCCTTATAATCATGCTCTTACATGTTTTAAGAATCTGTCATAAGTAATTCTCACATTACAATTCTATAATGACATTTAGATGCTATTACAACCTCTTACACACATTCCATTATGGTTTACACATGGAAAAGAGTGTCATCTCAAAGTGGTATTCCCCACTCCTTATATGAGGATAGAATAATAAATAAATGAAAACAATTAATAAATAAATACATTGGTAATGCAAAGTTGAGACACCTTTTCCTAACATTCTCCCACTTGTCAAACACCTTTCAAGAGTAAAATGGGAACAACAAAAATATAATATAACTTCTAGGGGTTGAGAGGTCCATAGACTCATGATACCATTGGAACTTCTCCATGCTTATTGATTTCATCAATGCATAGATACAACATTTTGTGAAGTGTCAACTTTCTCCAGCATCACCCTCTCATCCTTTAGCACATCTCAAAAAATGGTACTAGACATCAACATGCTTTGTCCTTGCATGAAATGTTAGGTTCTTTTCTAGACATATGGCACTCTAACTGTCACATCTAATCTTAATCACCTTGCAACCAAAACTAGCTTTGAATCTCACTCACTCTAGAGGATACTTCGAAGCTCAGTCTAGAGTACAATCTCTATAACTAGATAGCACCCTTACAAGCATGAGTATCTTCCATGTACTTAGTTTCAGTAGTGGACAAATCAACCATAACTTTTTTCTTTCTCATCCAACTAATTGCACCACTGAACAAAGTGAAAACATAACCACTAATGGATCTCCTGCTATGAACATCCCCTACCCAATTTGAATATACAAATCCATAAATATCCATTGAGTGTTAGTCCTCTATATAATCACCATGATAATAATAGAATACTTCAAGGTACTCACAAATATTCAAAGACCCTCTAACTACTTTTCAATGAACTCATCTAGGATTATCTATAAAACATCTTAAGACTCCCACTACTTGGATAGTGTTTGGTCTAGTATAGGCCCTAGAATACATCAATCTTCCAAAAACACTAGCATAAAACACACGAACCATATAAAACACACGAACCATGTGCTCCATCTCACTGGGTAAAGTTGGACATTGCTCTATGAATAACTTAGTCCCCATTAAAATGGAAACACATAATAGTCTGCAAGATGTCATGCTAAATCTTCACATACTTGTTGTATCCCAACCAAACCTTTTTGTTCACTCCATATCTTCTAATTTATTTACCCAAGATATATCTATTAGCCCCCTATTCTTTAATCTCAAACTATGTTGAAAGTTGAGACTTCAAATCAAAAATCACATCCTTATGATTGCTAAAAATAACATATCATCAATATGTCAGAGCCTAAAATTTCCTTAAAATTTTGGCAAAATTTGAGGTTCCCATGAGAAAACTAATTACAACACTTAGAAATGCACCTATAAAATCTATCCTAGGAGCCCACTTTGAAAATTCACAATTTGAGATGTATTCACTCTTATGCCAAACCACTTTGCAAGCATGTTCATCTACCATATGTAAGTGTGTCCACCTGATTTCAGCTCCCTATGATATGATTTGACAAGGTTTTGAAGTGCCAAGTTGAAGAGTTCTGGAAGAGTATGTTGTATGTACACTGTTAAATCTATTAGGGAGGTCAACTTTGGAGGATAATATTTATGAGCTGGATGGTTTTCATGATGAGCCAATTGGTGTTTCATATTGTCCCCGTGTTAATGTACTTTCATGCTAGTTTTTAAAACCCCAGCATCTCATTTGCTATTTTTTTAAATCAAAAGCAAATGGAATTTTCATTGTTTTGATGACTGCATTTCCATAAAAGTTTTAGGGGTAAATTTTGGCTTTAAATATTTCATGAAAGAAGTGGATTGTAAAGAAACCCCTTTGCACACACGCTCAATGGACCTAAATGAACTATTTCCCCAAGTGGCAGCTTTCCAGGAGGTGATTTGGTATTTTCTCAGGATGGTGACTTAGTGAGTTTCAGATAATTTTTAACAAGTACAGTTGCAGGAAAAGCTAAGTGGGCTACTTTGGCACTGAATATCTGGCACCTCAAGATGAGTTTTTCCAAGCCGTCTATTGTAATAAATTCTTGGATCAAATGTCTACATGCATGTGCATTTTCATGACTTTAGGAGATTGTTTGACCAGTTTTCCAGGGTGATTTTGGAAGCCATCTGACTTGTTTTAACTACTGTACAAGGTACTAGAAAATGGATTTTGATAATTACCCATTTTATTTTTTCTTGCCAGATGCATATTGATGCGGCACCAAGACAATTCAAGATAAAAATTTGTTTCAAAACGAAAAAAAAATTAGTCAAGCCCATATGGGGACCCAACATGTGTCACACAATTGTTGTTGAGAGTTGGCATTTCAAGTTGCAAAGCAGATTGAAATTTTAGGGTTTGGCATTGGTGTCAAATATGCTATAATTGTTGGTTGAGTATGCTGACATTGACAACTTGAGAAATGACATCTCATGCTTCAAACATATTCAAATAGAAGTTGTGTAAAATTTATTTGAAGAGTACAGAGTGCTGAAGGACAGATGGCATGGACACTTGCCCTTTCAGACTGCTAAGATTAATAAAAAAACATTGTACTCAAGCGAGTTGTTGAGACCATAGAAAATGGAGATACTTACGTGCCATTCATAGACAATAATCTCACAATGCTTCTTCAGGATTCATTTGAAGATAATAGAACCAAAATTTTGATGGTTCTTTATGCTAGTCATGATCCACGAAACATACACAAGACTATTGGTACCCTAGAATATGGTGCCAAGGCCAAGTGCATTGTCCACTGCTCCAGTTCCCCTTCAAAAGAAAAATCCTGCTCTCAAGGATTCCAAGGATCGATATGGAGAGAATGTGACAATGGAAGATGACTTGGCATTCCCATCAGATCATGTTAGTAGTTCATTTTGTACTCTTAGTAAATATGAAAGAGTCTTGATACATCAGTGGTTCCCTTTCCTAAAGTTGAACTCTACTAATAGCGATGGCAGCGGTCAAAATACTATGGAGGAGGAGGATCACCCAGAACTAACAAGATCCATGAAAAGAGGTAGGTTATCAACAATTTGTGAGGAAGAGGAAAGAAATGTTAGAGATGGTGAAATTTTAGAAGAAGAGCTTACTTCCAACAACAGAAATTGCATCACATCAGAGTTTGCTAAAACACAGATCACAGATGGTTGCACTACAGAGGGAAAAACACTTGGTCATTTTGAGCCCAAGTTGCAGCAAGTGAGTTGTATACAGATTTCCACTAAACTTCCCTTGATAATCAAGTTGAGAAGAGGGACTCTAAAAATTAGTCAAACAATTTTGTAAACCTTTAGTTGTGGATGTTGAAACAAATTTAAATTATGGGAATGTGATAACAAGATCATTTGGGGGTTCACAATAGCAGATTGACCTAATTATATCCAGAAAGGAACGCCTTCGAAACATCTTTATGCTTTGTGGTAATTCTAGAGAGCTTGCCCATTGAGCAAGAAATATACCTCCCAATAAGCAAGAAACCCTAGAACTGGTGCAGTGTTACGGTGGAGTATGCAGCAAGATATGAGGAATATTACAAAGAAAACAATTCATCGAAGAGACTCCTCCATATCGGAGTGAGTGATTTCCAAGTCCCTCTGAAAACTTGAAGGAACACAGAAGGCACCAGATGACACACATCGAAGGGATAACACCATATAGAAGAGAAGTATGTTATGTTCCTTTCGATGGGCCGATATGCACCAAGGGTAAAAGTATCAAAGACACTAGCAATTATCAACAAGAAATATTACATATTCCCTACATAAAGTTATCGAGAGGACTTTGTTTTTTTGAAATAACATGTTAAAATGTTTCCTCAATGAGTGGATAAATAAAATCGAGAGGATAAAAAGACTTACTTAATATCGAAGAGACATTACCATATCGGCAAGACTAGCTGATAGGTCTCTGTTGTAAGTATGGGCCTAACTGGTGTTGTCATTGATGTCAACATACTCCTGTTGCATTGATGTTAAGGATTAGATGAGTTGTGTGTCGAGGATATTGAGAAAATTAGTCCTATCAGAAATAGAGAAGAACATTGAAGATAGTGAACCTCTATGAAGTGAAGATCCTAGCTAGATGAAGTTCAGAGAATGCACATCAAAGGGTTTGTAGATATGTGTTTGAAGATGATCCAGTCAAGATTTGAGTGGTCCGCATGAAAATACGAAGGAGTTATGGCCATGAGAGTAAAACTAGTTTTGGCAACTATTTAGAGGTGACAGAGTGACACAAATAGGTCCGGTGAGATCCAGAAATACAATATCATGTTTTGTGGATCTGGTGACATGTTTGGGAGGCTAATTTGAATTGACAATTCAATTGGTTCGTGGTTTGGAGGTCCACAAGCAATCCTTCTAATGTGACAGTGATGGGCGACTGTGTTCTTGAGGTTTTAGATGAAGATGCGAATGATTACAGTAAGCAGAAGTGGTGTGGATATTCTTGGTGATTCAAGCAAGCTTGTGGGGGTCTCTAGATTTTGACCAGTTCCTGTTGGCGGTCCGCATTAAAGATTGAGCTCGTAATTGAAGACTTACCTTTGGGTGATGGTGTTCTTCCTAGTCTTGGCCGATTGGATGATTTGCGCATGTTGCAGATAATCTTGAAGATGTTTTTGAAGCATGGCATGTTCCTTGAAAAAGATTGAAGTCCCAGCTATGTGTGGCCGATAGTGTAGTAATGCGCATGAATTTTTTGTAATAAGTCAAGTTGTAGTTTTGTAATTGCTCTGTAACAAAATAAGTGTATGTTGTACTGACTTTGATGATCATTCCAAAGTCGATGTCATGTATAAATAAGAGTCACGAAGTCATTCAAATGTGTCCTTGTGGTTATGATGAGAAGGTGGTAGTGAAGAGGAGCGAAAAGCAGAGCAGAGGTGTTGATCTTAAATGAAACTGACTCAAGCATAGTGAAGATGCTAATCTCTAGTTCAAATATGTAATACTTATATTCTTCTATAGATAGTGTGTCTCCCATAGGTAGTGGGCCTCTTGTGAGCAGTGTGCTCTGGTAGTGAGCCCTAACTAGCAAGTGCCATTTTATTCTTCTTATTCTTTTAACAGAGAATACAATCTTGGGTTAGTCACCCCGTGGTTTTTCCCTTAACTAGGTTTTCCACGTTAAAATCTTGGTGTTATATGTGTTGAATTTGTTTCTGCTCTCGAATTATTGCATTATACTTTTATGATTGAATCATTAATATGCTGTTGAAATATAAGAAGGTTTTTAAGTGAATAAGGAATAGGATTTTGATGACAACTGATTCACCCCTCCTCTCAGTTGTCTGTCCTAAATCCAACAATTGGTATCAGAGCCAAGTTCCTCTAGAAGAAGCTTAATCGCTTGAGGAGATCCAGGATGTCATCCTACAAGAAGGACAGTCCAAGGTTTGATGGAACAAACTACACTCTTTGGAAGAGCCGCATGGAATGTCACTTACAATGGATGGGAAATCAGTATTGGAACATAACTACAACTAAATATGTTCCCCCAAAGAATGGTCCAACAACTATGGATGAAGTTAGAGATGTAGATAATAATCTTCGAGCTAAAGAAACCCTATTGAGTGACTTGACTGATTCAGAGCTGACAAATGTTATGGATTTGAAAACTGCTTATGAAATTTGGACAAAGCTAGAAAATCTTTATGAAGGAGACAAATATGTTAAGTGTGCCAAGCTGCAAATTCTGAAAGGAAAGTTTGAAAACTTGAAGATGAGTGAAGATGAGAATATCACTTCATATAATTCAAAAGTAAATGAGCTTGTATGTGGCATTAGATGTGCTAGTGGAATATTAGATGAAGATGAGATTGTTGCCAAAGTTCTCAGATCTCTACCTCCTTACAAACACAAAGTTGTTGCTATTGAGGAAACCAGATCTTTAACAACTATTACAAGGGATCAATTGGTTAGTAATATATCTACATTTGAATTGGCTGAGTTTGGTGATGTACTTCCCAAGACTGAATCTGCATTCAAAGCTAGTGTCTCTACAAAAGGCAAACAGAGATATGATCCAGAAGAAAGTTCCTCAAGGAAATCAAGATGGTATGATAAAGCAAGGAAAGATCTAGAAGAAGATGAGTTAGAAGCTGAACAACTTGAAGCCCTTATTGCAAAGAGATTGCCAAGAGGATCCGGTAAGTATGAAGGAAAATTACCTTTCAAATGTTTTGCCTGCAATAAGATTGGTCATTTTGCCTCAAGATGTCTGGAAAGGTTTTCAAGGCCAAACCCTAATAGATCAAGGTTTCAAAAGAAGTGTTACTATGTTCAAGAAGATGATGATGAAGGAGTAACAGATGATGAATCTAAGATAGGAAACAAACATGTAATCAATACACATTCTGAGAGTCCCATCCTTCTTCTTTACCAATACCACGGATGATGCAAACAGACTCTTACTAGGCCTGATGTGACCCATCTCGAGAAGCTCTTTGATAGCCTTCTCGATCTCATCCTTATACCTCTTTGGGTGCCTGTAAGGTGTCGTGATTACTAGCTTAGCACCCTTCTCCAACTTGATCACATGCTCAAAACCTCTATCAAGAGGTTTACCTGGTGGAATATCACTAAACACTTTGGTGTGTTTAGTAAGTATAGACTGTATGTCAGGAGGATACACATGCTTCTATTGATCTACTGCAGGCATCACCATAACCTCAGCTACCCACTCCACCTGATCATGTCAAATTAGTCGCTCCATCCGCTTGAGAGAAAAAACTCTCAATCCACCATCTGAAATGCCTCTAAGCACATGTCTAACTCCGTCCACCTCAAACTTCATTTCCATTGCCCGCAAGTTCAGAGTGAACTCCTCAATATCATTCAACCACTTCATACCCAACACAACATCCATCTCACCCATACCGACAATGTAAAACTCTGATTGGCAAGTGTATCTATTTAGTTGGATTGATAGATTGGGTATCCTCCTAGTGCAAGTAAGTACAAAACCATCCGCAACCTTCACCTTAAAGCCCTCAAATTCCTCAGTTTTCAGCCCTCTCTTGGTGACCAAGCCCTCGTCTATGAAGTTATGAGTGGCACCTGTGTCAAGTAAGGCAATACATCGCTACCCACTCAGTACCCCTCTAATTCTAAATGATCCTTCCTTCTGAATACTCATGATACGGGCTGTGGGTCGAGCTAGATCATCCTCTCTATCTGATGCTTCCCCTGAGCCCTCTGATTCTCCACCCTCGGCCTCTGAATGGTAATCCGAGTGGGGTTCCCCATCAACAGACTCGTCAGCTAAAAAATACTCTAACTGTTTGGCTTTTCCTTGGGCAACACACTTGTGCGTGGAATCCCAAGGCTCTCAACAATGAAAACAGAGTTTCTTTCTCCTCAAGTCATTCAGCTGATCACTATCCAATCTAGAAGAACTCTTATGCTGTTGTCCTACATCTCTCTGAAATGGTCTCCTATCCCTCTCCTTATCTTTCCTTGGCAGAAATCCTTTGGATTGAAATTTATTCCTCCATACTGATGATTCCATGTCTCGAGCCTTCTTCATGGCCTCCTGAAGTGTAGTAGGGTCAAAACCCTTCACCCATCCGCGAAGTTGATCTGACAATCCGTCAATGAAAAGAACAACCAACCTGCACTCAGTAATATCTGGAACCATAACAAATATATCCTGGAAATCAGCAATGTAGGAGTCTACTGATCTGCTCTGTCTCAACTGAGTCAACTCCTTGAACTGTAACTCTGGGTCCTTTTATCAAACCTGTCGATCAGTCTAGCTGTAAACTCCACATATGAAGTGACTTGATCGTGACCCAATGTAACCTTCCTGTTATTCCACCATTTGTGAGCAGTCCCCTCCAAGTGTAGAGCTGCATAAGTAATAGCGTCCTCCTCTGGCATGGGACTAATCTGCAAGTAGCTGTCCAATTTATAGACCCAAGCTCTCGCGGTGGTCTTACCTGACCCATCAAAGTAAGGAAGTGTCATCTTACTTACTTTCCTCTACAGTTCTTGGTTCTGTGATCTACCTCCCCTCCGAGGTCTACACCTAGTCCTCATTTTAGAATATTCAGCAAATGTCATCTCATTTCTGAAACCCTCACTGGATGCTCTCCAATCCCTCAGAATCTCCTCTTGGAACTCTGTCTAAGTAGGATCCTGTTCAGGAACTTGATTCCTGGGAGCAAATATTAGAATACCAGGTCTATCTCCTGCAGTGAACTGTGAAGCCCTATGGTGATTAACCGAAGCCTCATCATCATCTCTATCTCTGCGCCTGTCATCATGATACCTGTCCCCATTATTTCGTTCTTCCTGATTCCTATCACCATTATGCCTGTCATTCCCATCATTCCTGTTCCTTTCTCCCCCATCATGTCTGTTTCTATCACCGTCCTGGTACCTATTCCTGACACCTCCATTGTATCTGTTTCTGTCACCTCAATGGTACCTATTCCTGTCACCTCCATTATATCTATTTCTGTCATGGTGATTGTCTAAGTCATTACCCATCCGTTCGATGGCATATGCTAACTCAGCTTGTGCCTCTACCATCTCACGTCGAGACTCTCTCATCTCTTGAGTAAGTGCGATCAAAATGTCACGCACACTAAGTTTTGGTTCTTCCCTATCACCCATATCTCCTGTAGGACCTGTAACTGGTGGAAGCTCTCTAGAAAATGGGTCCGTCTGTGATACCTAAGGATCATCCTTAGTAGCTGCTATCACTAGCTTAGTATCTAACTCAAAAGGATCTATTACGTGAACTAGATTCTTTGGATTATTCAACTACGGAGCCTGTGTTCCCTGTCTTGCCCTTGTACTTCTGAACGGATATCTATCAACTAGTCGCATGTCAAAACTAAACTCACAGGATGGCAAGATCTTTAGCTCTGATACCACTGTAATGTGTCGTACCTGTTTGTATATTTTAAAAGATCTTTTATGTGTGATTTTTATTAATTTTTATTGTGATCTTTCAGACTATACAGAAGAATGCAGAAGGAGTTTTCAGTTTTCCTGCAGATGTAGTGTCGGAGCACACAATATAGAGCATATATAGAAAACCCAGAAAAAATACAATGAATTTGCACAAACAAACAAGGACCTAGATCATCAAATCCACAAATATTAATTATCGTTACATACCCATGTCAAGTTTTGTACTTTGATATTTCTGTTGTAGCCGGACCAGCAAATGGGCATAGCTAGAATCACTCCAAACTCCAAGGAATAGAAAATATCATGCCTATATTAATAGCAGCAATATAGGAGGCCCTAGCCACCTCATACAATGCAAAATAGAAGCTGCCTGCAAAGAGAAATGAAGCTCAAAACTCCCAACTTCATGCCTAGATGTGTACCGCCATGGCTGGAAGTGTATATCAGCAGCAAGAAAACTACCACAAACACTCTGAAACCTGCCTACATAGCCCTTCTTAATCAGCAAATGACAATATCATAAAGAATATCACATTCAGCTCAGCAACTCCTCGAATATCTCCATTATCAGCACATTTGTGGATGCCAAATACATCCACCGTCAATGGCACCGTTGGGTGGTATTGCACACCTGTGGGATACCGTCACTAATGGAGGTTTCCGTCTCTAATAGCCTGATGCAAAATATCCAACTCCAAACCCTAGCAGAGCTCTCATACACAATATCAAAACATAGCATAATCCAAATGAGCTCCAATTGACCCTTTTTATCTTCCTCCAAGATAGGCGTTGGGCATTTAGGAGGGAAAATAATATTTAATTTCACTTTATGCCTCCTAGGGATGAGCACCCAAGGTCAAGACATAAGCTTTTGTCTTTATTTCATTAATTTCACTTTTCCGGCAAAAATATAATAAAGTCCATATTAATATAAATTAATAAATCTTCAGACTTTAAAATAAGTATGAAGATGGTGTTAGAATTCACTAATCTTTAGCTCATTGAAAAGGTCTCGACGAAATGCATCTGTTCCAACTCTGAAAATCCCGAACCGACACATTACCCAAACTTACTAAAAATAGTAACGGCCAAGAGCCCACTGAACCAACCACGAGGATGCCAACTGGATCCACTAAATGCGAACCAAGACTCTGTCACTGCCAAGGACCTCCAGAGCCAAACTAACCACAGTTCCCTAACCAAACTGGTAGCCCATGGGAACTCCATGATGGACTAACCATGTGTCTAGAAGGGGACATTACAAGAATAGAGTCACATTCAAAAGTAAGGAACAATCTTCAACTAGATTGTTAGACTTAGTGCACACTGATCTCTGTGGTCCAGCAAGAATCAGGAGTCTGCAAGGAGATAGGTATTTCATGTTGCTAATTGATGACCACTCCTGGATGATGTGGGTGACTTTCTTGAAAGAGAAATATGAAGCGCTTGATAAGTTCAAAATATTCAAGGTTATGGTAGAAAATGAAACTAACATAAACATAAAATACCTCAGGTCTGATAGAGGTGGAGAATTCACATCCGGTGAGTTCATATCATTCTATGAGAAACATGGGATAAAGAGACAGTTATCTACTCCAAGGACTCCACAGTAGAATGGAGTAGTGGAGAGAAAGAACTGGACCATCCAAGAAGCATCTAGAACCATGATGATGGAAGCAAATGTTCCTCAAATCTATTGGACAGAAGTTGTAAGAACTATTGTCTATACTCTTAATCGGGTACAAATCAGAGGCAATATTGGTAAGACCCCTTATGAACCTTGGTTTGGCATCACTCCTACTATGAAGTATTTCAGAGTCTTTGGTAGTAAATGCTATATCAAAAGAGTTGAAGACCTTGGCAAGTTTGATGCTAGAAGTGATGAAGGGATATTCTTGGGATATTCTACTCAAAGCAAAGCATACTGATGTTATAACAAGAGATTGAGAAATATTGTACAATTAGAGATGTGAAGGTTGATGAAGGCATGGAAAGTCCCTCAAGGTATTATGAGTATGAAGCAGATGATCAGAATGATATCTCAGACCAAGGAGAACAAGTCCCAACTCTAGTTTAGATTCAAACTAATCTAGAGAATCCTAAAATACAAGAAGAGACAAGTTTGGATGAACCTATCTAAGAATTAGAAGTGCAAGAGAATCCAAAAACCCCTAGGTATGTAAGACTGAATCATTCTGAAGATTAGATCATAGGAGGTAGAAGCAAAGGTGTTCAAACAAGAAGAAAAATTGCTCAAGATTCAGTGAAGTATTGTTTGATTTCAAAGATTGAACCAAAAATAGTAAGTGAAGCATGCAATGATGAAAGCTAGGTTAAAGCAATGGAGGAAGAATTGGTGCAGATTGAAAAGAATCACACTTGGGATCTTGTTCCCAGACCTAAGGATAAAAATGTGATTGGGACTAGGTGGGTCTTCTAGAATAAACTGAATGAAGATGGTGAAGTAGTAAGAAACAAAGCCAGATTGGTTTGCAAGGGTTATTCTCAAGTAGAAGGAGTTGACTTTGAAGAAACTTTTGCTCTGGTGGCAAAAATTGAAGCAGTCAGATTATTTATTGCCTTTGCTACCTTCAGAGATTTCAAGGTATATCAGATGGATGTCAAGTTTGCTTTCCTAAATGATGATTCGGAAGAAGAGGTATACATTAAACAACTGGATGGATTTCAATTGTTTGATCATGGAGATATGGTCTGCAAGTTGAAGAAGGCATTGTATGGACTTAAACAAGCCCTAAGAGCTTGGTATGAAAGATGGGACAAACATCTTTTGAAGATTGGTTTCAACAAAGGTGCTGTTGACAGTAATCTGTATTTTAAGATTGATCATGAAAATATCTTGATTGTTGAAGTATTTGTTGATGATATCATTTTTGGAGGAAAAGATAGTATGTGTAAGACTTTTACAAATCAAATGCAAAGTGAATTTGAGATGTCTATGTTTGGGGAAATGAATTTTTTCTTGGGTCTGCAAATCTCTCAAACAAAGAAAGGAATCTTTATATCACAAACCAAATATGTGAAGAATTGTTGAAGAAATTTGGGATGGAAGATTCAAAACCAATGAATACTCCCATGGCAACCAGATGTAAGCTGAGTAAAGATGATGAATCTCCTAAGGCTGATTAGAAAAGGTATAGGTCAATGATTGGAGGACTGCTCTACCTTACTCAAACTAGACCTTATATTATAAATGTTGTTGGTCTTGTTTCAAGATTCCAAGCTGATCCTAGAGAGTCTCATGTCATGCCAATCAAGAGAATTCTTAGATATCTAAAGGGAACAGTTGAGTATGGATTATGGTATCCTAAGGATCATGATTTCTCTCTTCATGCATATACATATGCTGATTGGGTAGGAGATGTGGATGACTAGAAGAGTACCAGTGGTGGTGCATTCTTTTTGGGAAAAAGATTGGTTTCTTGGCTAAGCAAGAAACAAGAGGCAATATCTATGTCCACTACAAAAATAGAGTATATTACAGTAGTAGGCATTTGTACTCAAGTATTGTGGATGAAGCAAATGCTAAGAGATATCAAAGTGGAGTATGAAGAACCTATCACAATCTTCTGTGATAATTCAAGTGCAATAAACATATCAAAAAATTCGGTGTTGCATTCAAAGAAAAAACATATATCCATCAAGTTCCACTTTTTGAGAGAACAAGTGAACAAGAATTAAGTTAGATTGGAGTTTGTGCCCTTAAAGGATCAGTTTGCAGACATTTTTACTAAACCTCTACCTAAGGACTCTTTTGAGTATCTCAGGGAGAAGTTAGGGGTTATTACCCCTCCAGTTCTGAATTAAGATGCACTGATGTGCATCAGTCTGGTGGATCCCACAGTCATATCTTGTGATCCAGTTTGATGTTAGAAGGCTGCTACTCAGGGGAGCAATCAGTATGATTCTGAAGTATGAGAAGTGGTTACAAGTATGTGCCCTTTGCCATTGATGTCAAAGGGGGAGAGAAGACATGTGAATGGTTGCTATTGATAGGGGGAGCTATGTCAGTCAATTAGGAGAAGTTCTTGTCCTAATGGTTAAAATAGTTTTTCACATTATATGTTGCCATTAATGACAAAGGGGGAGATTGTTACACGTATGGGCCTAACCAGTGTTGTCATTGATGTCAACATACTCCTGTTGCATTGATGTCAAGGATTGGATGAGTTGTGTGCTAAGGATATTGAGAAAATTAGTCCTATCAAAATTAGAGAAGAACAGTGAAGATAGTGAAGCTCTATGAAGTGAAGATCCCAGCTAGATGAAGTTTAGAGAATGTGCATCAAAGGGTTTGTAGATGTGTTTGAAGATGATCCATTCAAGATTTGAGAGGTCCGCATGAAAATATGGAGTTATGGCCATGAGAGTAAAACTGGTTCTGGCAACTATTCAGAGGTGACAGAATGACACAAATAGGTCCAGTGAAATCCAAAAACACAATATCATGTTCTGTGGATCTGGTGGCATGTTTGGGAGGCTAATTTGAATTGACAACTCAATTAGTTCATGGTTTGGAGGTCCACAAGCAATCCTTCTAATGTGACAGTGATGGGTGATTGTGCTCTTGAGGTTTCGGATGAAGATGCGAATGATTACAGTAAATAGAAGTGGTGCGGATGTTCTTGGTGATTCAAGTAAGCTTGTGGGGGTCTCTAGATTGTGTCCAATTCGTGTTGGCAGTCTGCATTGAAGATTGAGCTCGTAATTGAAGACTTACCTTTGGGTGATGGTGTTCTTCCTAGTCTTGGCCGATCGGATGATTTGCGCATGTTGCAGATAATCTTGAAGATGTTTTTGAAGCATGGCGTGTTCCTTGAAAAAGATTGAAGTCCTAGCTATGTGTGGCCGACAGTGTAGTAAAGCGCATGAAGTTTTTGTAATAAGTCAAGTTGTATTTTTGTAATTGCTCTGTAATAAAATAAGTGTATGTTGTGCCGACTTTAATGATCATTCCAAATTCGATGTCATGTATAAATAAGAGTCGCGAAGTCATTCAAATGTGTCCTTGTGGTTATGATGAGAAGGTGTAGTGAAGAGGAGCGAAAAATAAAGCAAAGGTGTTGAGCTTAAATGGAACTGACTCAGGCATAGTGAAGATGCTAATCTCTAGTTCAAGTATGTAATACTTATATTCTTCTGTAGACAGTGTGTCTCCCATAGGCAGTGGGCCTCTTGTGAGCAATGTGTTCAGGCAGTGAGCCCTAACTGGAAAGTGCCATTTTATTCTTCTTATTCTTTTAACAGAGAATACAATCTTGGGTTAGTCACCTCCCGGGTTTTCCATGTTAAAATCTTGGTGTTATATGTGTTGAATTTGTTTTTGCTCTTGAATTATCGCATTATACTTTCATGATTGAATCATTAATATGCTGGTGAAATATAAGAAGATTTTTAAGTGAATAAGGAATAGGATTTTGGTGACAAATGATTCACCCCCCCTCTCAGTTGTCTGTCCTAAATCCAACAGTCTCTTTGACAGACCGATATCCAAAAGCGTATAAAACATTATTGAATACCATCAAAGAGAGAGTATCATATTGGTAGGAGATTACAGGAGTCTCTCTGATATGTCGATAAGGTGGGTCCCAAAGATTTTTCCAATCTACATGCCAAGGACAAAAGGTATAAGGTATATCAAAGAAAAACATTGGTCCCCCCGATATAATGATTTCCTCTGATGGAATGAAAATGGAAAGTGCATGAATTGCATAAAGTGCAAAGAATAGTTTTATTAAAATAATCACCGTGAATTTGTTACTTTGGGGCATATTATTTTGTCAATAATGTAAAATGCAATTGCAAAATGTTTCCCCTCAAGAGTAAATCATTTTTACCCTAGGAATTAAGAGAAAATAAAAATCTTGGAGTGGGTAGTTATTTTTACCCAAAGATCATTTTACGGGTGAAAACAGATACAAGTAAATACGAAGTGAAATCACCAGTAAAGGAAGGATTATAATTATCATTAAAATTATTTTGACGGTAGTGCAAAGATCAAGGAGATTAAAATTAAAATATTTTGATCTAGATAATTAATTAAGTGAAGAGTTGCATCGGACAGATATGTGAAGGGTCATAACCCTTGAAAATATAATATATTATGAGAGATCAAAATCAAAGATAAAAAATCATAATCAGTAGATCATCATCAGTAGGAGCAATCAGTAGGATTAGATAGTAGATAGAATATACCAGAAAATGAAGACTTCTGATGCATATTGTAAAATCTTTTGAACTAATTTAACGGAGAAAGAATATTATAATCTGGTGGCTAACCTTTTGGTGTTCAATTATTTGTTGATATTAATTCATATATGTTATCTTGTTGTCTCCAAAGTGGTCTTTTCTTGTTATTCAAATTGAGTGTATCAAGCATATATTTAATTTGTCAAGACACATTTTCTACCTTTGTGTGATTCATGTTGATTGGTTTCTGTAAGAAGTGAATTAAATTCCTTTTAAGAGATTCCTTTTAATCGGTTTTTTCCCAGAATTAAAATCCTTTTAAATAAATCATCTTAATTGGTTTCCTTCAAGTAAGAATTAAAATCCTTTCAAATAGTCATAGTAACCTGGGAAGATATCACTGGGATTTGTAAGAACAGCCCAAAAACTGAAAACCTTGCACGTTTATACAAAGTATAAACATTTGAAAAGTGCCAAATAATTTGAGTTAAGCCAAGGGAGAAGACACATTTATCATACACATCTTGACTCCATTGCCCAAATTTGATAGAAAGCACTGGTCATATTCATGATAAAGCAATACTTCATAAAAACCTTATTCACATATTCAAATTTCAAACATTAGTAGTAGGATTAATTGTTAGCTTTGCATCTATTTCACATTTGCATGTCATTAACAAATCGATTGCCATAGTCAAAAGTACACACAACTTTTAAAGTTCATAATCTGCTTAATTATTAAGGTACACCTGCCTAGGTCTAGCAGAACCTGAAGTGTAGGGAGTAATAAACCATATAGGGTCACTCCATTAATTCATTGGCCAAAACCTTGTTAGTCTGACCATTGGATCTAGCATACCCTTAGGATTAGCAAGCTGCAATATTGGGAACCAACACAATGTACAACGTGATAACAAGGAATCAATCAATATCCATCTTATAATAAATGCAATGATTAGATTTAGATCTCAAAAATATCAAACCCAACACAAAAGAGTCAAAGTTTTGGTACCACATCCTAGCAGACTACTTAAGACCATACAAATACTTTCAATCTACAAACCAAAGTCTCCTTACCTTTAACAACATAATGCTTTGATTGTTTCATTTAGATCCCTTCCTTCAAGTCACCATGTAGGAATGTTGTCTTCACATCTTTTTTTTCTATCTCCAAATTAAAAGCTATTGTTATAGATAGCATGAACCTAATATATGTCATCTTAGCAACTAGGAAAAGATCCCACCAAAGTCTATCCCTTGAATCTAGGAATATCCTATCACAACCAACCTTGCATTTTACTTCTCAACACTACCACCTGAACTGATCTTCCTTTTGAGCACCCATTTACAACCAATGGGTTTCCATCCATTAGGAAAAGTTATTAAGTTCTATGTGTCATTTTTCTTCAATGCAACCATATCCTCATCCATAGCCACTCTCTAGGACTCAAAATAATCCATATTTATTGCCTCTTTCACATGTCTAGGCTCATCTGAATCAGTAATCAAAATAAATACATATCTCCAATCAAGAGGATTATACCTGTATAGTTATTGTTTATGCTAAGTGGACCTCCTCAAGAGCTGAGGTGAAGGTTCTACATCCTTTTTCTAATTGCCTAAACTATTTGAGCTCTTCTCCTCTTTATGTGTTTCATGAGCTTTTGGTTCATCCTTCTCAGTCTCTTGGGATAGCTAAACCACATCTTTCTTAACATCCTCTTCTAGCTACAACACTATAGGAGAAGGCTTAATCTTTTTGAATATAACACTTCTATTGTAGAAATATCTCTTAACCTTAGGGTACCAAAACTTCTACCCTTTCACACCAACACAATATCTAATGAAGATTTAACTTCCTTGTTCTCCAATTTTGATCGCTTCTTCTTAGGCACCTGAGCATATGCCTCACAACCAAAAACATGAAGATATTGTAATGAGGGATTTTTTTCCATCCAAGCCTCCATAGGAGTCTTATCCACAAGAGCTAATGTAGGAGACATTTTAATCAAGTAACAAGCTATAACAACTACTTCTATCAATAATGTCTCCTCCAAGCTGACTCCACTAAGCATACTCCTAGCCCTTTCCATCAGTATTATGTTCATTCTCTCTATGACTCCATTCTATTGATGGGTATATGGAATTGTCTTATGTCTCTCTACCCCATCCTCCTTACATGATTTGTCAAAATCTACTAAATAAAACTCACTACAATTTTCGATTCTCAAAACCTTAATCTTCCTACTAGTCTAATTTTATACAAGATCCTTAGATTCTCTAAATGACTAAAGATTTTACATTTACTTCTAAAGAAATGATCCATGTCCTTCTAGAATAGTCACCTATGAAAGATACATAATACAAAGATTTTGAAATCAAAGAAACACTAACATGACCAAATATATTAGAATGAATCAAGCCCAACACCCTAGAATATTTGTGAGAACTAGAGTAAAACTAAACATGATTTTGTTCACCATAGATGTAGTGTTCATAAAAATTAAACTCAAGACCACAATTAGTTAACCCCTCTTCAATAAATTTATTCTTTAGGGTCTAAAGACCATTCTCATCTATATGGCTCATTCTTTGGTGCCATAGCATTATTTCTTTCTACAAGTAGCTTGGTCTTTGAAGCAAGAGAACTCTTAGGCTGATAGGGAATATGATCATCAAAAGTAGATGCAACACACTTGTTTGTTGCTAGTTCCAATGGTAAAGACATAGATTCTATAGATCTCTTCACTACAGGAATAGAATAACTATTGCATTAAACTATGCATGCATCTAGTTGAAATAGAGTTCTTATATGAACACCCTTTGTGAGAACCATAGGTCCTTGCACCATCTTACACCCTCCATTAGAGATAACAACCTGCACACCTACATGATTAAGTTTTCTAACTAAAAGTAGGTTACATGCCAAACTAGGGATATGTAATACACCATTGATCCCCTTCACACATCCATCAAGGAATCAAATCAAGACTCTTTTATGGCCAACAATATTCAAGTCAAAACCATATTGAAGGTACACCTTATTTCCATCATATTATGCATACTTTGAAAGCCGTCACTAATGTGAGGTCACATGGAAGGAAAATCTGGAGTCTATCAACCACGTACCTTCCAATGCATGTTTTGCCAAGCCCAAAACAAAGGCATCACCATCATCTTGAGAAGACTTTTCAGACTCATCATTTGAATCGTGTTTCTTTTTAATTTTTCATATTTGAAGTATCTTGTGAAATTCCCAAGTTTGCCACAGTTCTAACACTTAGCCTTGGTCTTTCTAGGAGATTTTAATCTCCCACAAGATTTGGATCAAGACTTATCTTTCTTCTTGTCCTTATTCTTTCCTTTCTCTTTTAGTCTTCCACAAATGTCTGGGGCCTCCTTAGTAAATTAAAAAGTTTTCCTTTGCATATTCTTCAAGAGTAATGATGCAAATACCTCATCCATCTTGAGTTTTGAGGTAGTTCTTGTTGGCACTAATTTTGGTCTGGATCTGAGCGCAGATGTTGGAGGGTTTTTTCTTTTTGGGCCCTAAGTTTCCTTGTTCATCGCTGTGACTTTCTCTATCGGCGAAACTTCTTTTTGAGTGCTCAGATTATGATTGAACCATCGTTTTGAACCACTGCGTTGAACCCTTTTGGTTCATGGTTCAATGGTTCAAGGCTTTGTGTTTGTGTTTGGCAAATGTTCTTTTTGAAGTGCTCCTTTCGGCTTTGAACTTCTCGGTTGAACCATCCGTTTGAACCGGTTCATGGTTCAAAGGTTTGGAGCTTTATGTTTTTGGTTCATCGGAGTGATCGGCATTATCGGCGAGCTATTTTTTGTTCCCTCCGATGTGTTTGGTTTGGCCGATGGAAGTGCCATCGGTGTGATATTCATCGTCGGCAGGCTTCATTTGTGTTTGGCCGATGGATGTTATCGACGGTTGTTGTCTGGCCGATGAAGTATGTTTTGGTGGCCATCGGGGAGACTCGTATTGTCGGTGGGAGTCTGGAGAGTTAGCCTGATGGTCAGTCTCTGGCCGATGAAGGGGAATGCGAAGGTAGCGAACGGTGTGACTGTTGAGATCGATAGGAGGATTTGGGAGTGAGCCAATGGGCTTTGGTGAAGGAGCGTGCGTCAAGCGCGGCAAAAGGTGCTCGACACCTATTATGCTCGCGACCATGTTTTTAAGGTATTGAAGGAGTCTCCGCGGCACCAATGTGGGACTATTCTTCCTACACATTTGAAACTTCAGTAAAGTGCATTTTAGCGGGAACTTCTGTTTGAACGCAGCGACGGTTTCCAGGTAGGCCGCGGGTGGTTGAGGCCTTTAATGGCGATGGTGCAGAGGTATGGGCAATGGTACACATGATCATGTCACCCGATTTTTGAGTGAAGACTCCCAGATGGTGGCGTAGGGCTCGAGGCTTCTCTTGTCTGTTGCTGCAATAAATTCTGAGTGCCATTCCTTCTGAGGACGGTATCTGGCAAATTTTTTGTCAAAGCCATGTAATTAATGCTGAGTATGCTTCTTTGGCTGTTATAAGCAGGAAGTGTTACTCATTTTAGGTTGTTGAAAGTTGAACATTTGGCTCTGTAATACAATACAGCTGATTTGGTTGCTCTATGCAGCAAAACTTGCGAGTTTATGTATCTCCTGTTGTACGTTTGTGCATGAATCCACTGATTTCATGGTCAATTTTATATGACTAATGCTATGTTTGCATGTGTTATGCTGATTCTGTCTCTAGTTTTGCATGTATCTTTCTTCTGAGTCCAGGCATTCAAGGAATGTCTGAGATTCTAGAACATAGAATTCCTGTGTTGAATGTTTAATCTTTTAACTTCTGCTCAAGGGGTAGATTAAACTATTTTTAGATTGAATATTGGGAAGGGTATACTGCAATAGGGATGCCATAAGTATAGACAACTTAACACTATGTATTGGGAGATATCTGTAAGGCAGATATCATGTATATCCCCCTGAAATCCAGTTTTAGTTGTTCATGCTGATCATTCACAGGTGTATGTCTACCGACTCCAAGCCCTGGATAGGCACCAATCTAGCTCTGTGTTGAGGTTATATACCATGTCCAGCTTTGCATCCAAACTTAAAATCAAAATCAAACTCTAAAACAACCATTAGGACATTAGAATTAGTTTTAGGATCCTCAGTCCTCTGTCTACAACTGCAAATAGGCCCAAAGCTAGCCCCTTTGCTCTTATCTTATAGTTTTGGTCTACTTACAGGAGGACTTATTTGCTTTTTGTCAGCATCCCAGCCTTGTATGTATATCCTCATGGATGTTGAGTAGGGAATACCCCCCTAGGTTTTGCAGAGCCTGAAGAAGAAGAGGAGATAAAATATAGAGTCTATCTCCTACACTGTTGGCCCCTGGCCCAGAGATCCTGTTGATCATTGATGGCTACCTTGTAGGGAAATCTGGGAATAAGCATCCAGTCTGGGAAAAAACCAACAGAAATTGGCGACTCTACTGGGGAGATCAATGTCATATCCATGAAAGTTTGAGTCTACGAGATTGAAGAATTAGGCCTGGATGTGTTTGTTGCAGCAGAGAAAAAGGTTGTATATGTGACTCTGCTGGTGGATGACCCAGAAAGAAAGAAATCAATTTGCAGCTTCAGCTTGTTTGAAGCTCATTCCTCTTCAAGGAGGTGGCGACTCTGCATCAAAGAACCTAATAAAAGAACAAAATCAATCAGAGAAGAATTTGCAGCTCCTGCAACATATCCAGGTATTTCATATTGTTTGACAGACTCCCTATTTGGTGAGATAGCACTGGTTAAAAGGGAAACATTGGTGAAAGCAGAGCTTGCATGCTTTTATTAGAACTTATTTTGTATTTCAAAGGGCATGCAATGTTGCTAAAAAGACTCATTTAAAGGACTTTAGGAAAGTTTGAAAAAATAGTCTAAATTTTGAGTGCCTAAAGTCATTGTTTGTAGAAAATTTGAGTAGAGAGGAGGGTTGCAAAAACATAAAGGATGTATTATCAGCCTATGCACCCTTGTGAAGTGTCAAGTGCAAAAATGTATAGTAGTCAGTCTCAACAATGTAATAAAAGAAGTTTCAACATAAACAGATATAAGCCCATAAATTTCAGTGGCATTTGTGGCTATCCAAATGCTCTTCCACCTAAAATCAGAATATTTTTGCCTAAATTTAATGGTATAAAGGATGAATCAGCTGAGAGACACTTGCAGCAGTTTATGAATGTGATAGATGACTTTGAGATTGACCATGAGGATGTGGTTATGAGATTATTTGTTCAATCTCTAGATGAAGATGCAAGGGACTGGTTTTCCTACCTTCCAGCTCACTCTGTCAGCTCTTGGCATGGTTTTAAATCTGCATTTCTAGTACAATATGGTGAAAGAATCTCTGAATATGCAGTTATTAGTAATTTTATGTACATCCATATTGAAGAAGGTGAGTTGATCCCAGCCTTTAACCTTAGATTTATGAGGGCATTGAATAGAATTCCAGAATGCATGAGACCTAATGATGCACTGTGCTTAGTTGTCTATTTGGGAGCTTTTGATAAGAAAATGAGTTACAGATTAAGAGACAAAGAGCCCACCACATTGCATCAGGCACATCAGTTTGCAATAGATATTGAAAACAATTGGAGGTATGGAATACAAAAGGGTTATTTTTCTAAAAATTTTTGTTGTCCTGCAGCCCCCGATGTTAATGAAAGATTTAATTCAGGAGTTGACAATGAATGTCAAAGTATTCACACCCCTGTTGTCCCAGTTTTTGCATCATTTCAAGTTGATGATGTTTCTGTTATAAAGGAGGATGTCTTGTTTTGCCCAACAAATGAAGTTGAAAACAATGGTTTTTCAAGTAATATTTACATACCAGCCCTTATCAAAGATCCATCATGTTTAAATGATCCAGTTGTGCAAGGTTGTGATCATGTGGATCAACAGTTAGTATCAGTTTCATCAGGAAGTATTAGAGGGATGGAGAATGATGCAGATAGCTCAACTTCAGAATGCATTGAAATAGCAGAAATCTTGTATATGGGGCAATCAGTTGATAGAAATGATATCCATGATCAATTCATGGATCAGTTTTGTTCTTCTTATGACTCTGGATCTGATAGTACTAAAGAAGAATTGGAGTATCATGAAAAAGAAGCAGAGGCCTTTGCGGTGAGTGTTAATCCCCTTTATGATGAGTCTACAGATGCCTTTGATGCTATGAATCTTGACTTTCAGTGGTGTAGGATTAATCCTCTTTTTGAGGATGATGATGAATATAAGGAGACTGTTGACCTTGGTGTTACATCAGTTTGTGAGTGGGGGGCATATGAATCAGATATCTTCAGTTCTTGTGAAGATACTATGGATTTGCAAACTGTGAATGATGGATGTTCATCATCACCTGGTTTAGATATGTGCAACATTGGGTGTGTGGATTAGGATTTGTTTTCAATATCAGTAGATATTGGGGGTCTCATTTTTTCTGAGTATTTTGAGTTTTTGGATCAGCTGGATGAGTGCCTGATGGTGTGCAGTAGCCTGATAAATGATGAAGACTGCCAAGAGCAGTATGATGCACCATCTGAAGAGTATAACATGCATATGTTGCTTAATGCTGAAGGAGTTTTTAGCATGTATGGTTGCATGTTTGATTTTGAAATGCAGAGTGACAAAGGCAGTACTACAAGTGGCAAGCTGTCAAAGGTGGTGGAATATCTAATTGAGCAAATGACCTTATGGACAAACTATGCCAATTTTTTCAGTTGGGATTGGGATCTTTCAGTTTGGAATCAGGCATTTGGCAGAAAAAAATTTTGGTTCTTCCTTTTTGGCTACCCGGGGCCACCCAAGTGATGACTAAAAATATAGTTTTTGTGCAGGTTGGTGCAATGATCGGCTCTGTTGCCTAATAGATATGGCCCAATCTACGAAACCAGAGATTCTGAGGTCCTCGCTGTAGTTTTGCACCTGCACGTCCCCAGACAGAGCCGGTGTTGGCACTAATTTTGGTCTGGATCTGAGCGCAGATGTTGGAGGGTTTTTTCTTTTTGGGCCCTAAGTTTCCTTGTTCATCGCTGTGACTTTCTCTATCGGCGAAACTTCTTTTTGAGTGCTCAGATTATGATTGAACCATCGTTTTGAACCACTGCGTTGAACCCTTTTGGTTCATGGTTCAATGGTTCAAGGCTTTGTGTTTGTGTTTGGTAAATGTTCTTTTTGAAGTGCTCCGTTCGGCGTTGAACTTCTCGGTTGAACCATCCGTTTAAACCGGTTCATGGTTCAAAGGTTCGGAGCTTTATGTTTTTGGTTCATTGGAGCGATCGGCATTATCGGCGAGCTATTTTTTGTTCCCTCCAATGTGTTTGGTTTGGCCGATGGATGTTATCAACAGTTGTTGTCTAGCCGACGAAGTATGTTTTGGTGGCCATCGGGGAGACTCATATTGTCAGTGGGAGTCTGGAGAGTTAGCCTGATGGTTAGTCTCTGGCCGATGAAGGGGAATGCGAAGGTAGCGATCAGTGTGACTGTTGAGATCGACAGGAGGATTTGGGAGTGAGCCGATGGGCTTTGGTGAAGGAGCGTGCATCGAGCGCGGCAAAAGGCGCTCGACACCTATTATGCTCGCGACCATGTTTTTAAGGTATTGAAGGAGTCTCCGCGGCACCAATGTGGGACTATTCTTCCTGCACATTTGAAACTTCAGTAAAGTGCATTTTGGAGGGAACTTCTGTTTGAACGTAACGACGGTTTCCAGGTAGGCCGCGGGTGGTTGAGGCCTTTAATGGCGACGGTGCAGAGGTATGGGCAATGGTACACATGATCATGTCGCCCAATTTTTGAGTGAAGACTCCCAGATGGTGGTGTAGGGCTCGAGGCTTCTCTTGTCTATTGCTGCAATAAATTCTGAGCGCCATTCCTTCTGAGGACGGTATTTGGCGAATTTTTTGTCAAAGCCATGTAATTAATGCTGAGTACGCTTCTTTGGCTGTTATAAGTAGGAAGTGTTACTCATTTTAGGTTGTTGAAAGTTGAACATTTGGCTCTGTAATACAATACAGCTGATTTGGTTGCTTTGTGCAGCAAAACTTGCGAGTTTATGTATCTCTTGTTGTACGTTTGTGCATGAATCCACTGATTTCATGGTCAATTTTATATGAATAATGCTATGTTTGCATGTGTTATGCTGATTCTGTCTCCAGTTTTGCATGTATCTTTCTTCTGAGTCTAGGCATTCAAGGAATGTCTGAGATTCTAGAACATAGAATTCCTGTGTTGAATGTTTAATCTTTTAACTTCTGCTCAAGGGGTAGATTAAACTATTTTCAGATTGAATATTGGGAAGGGTATACTGCAATAGGGATGTCATAAGTATAGACAACTTAACACTCTGTGTTGGGAGATATCTGTAAGGTAGATATCATGTATATCCCCTTGAAATCCAGTTTTAGTTGTTCATGCTGATCATTCATAGGTGTATGTCTACTGACTCCAAGCCCTGGATAGGCACCAATCTAGCTCTGTGTTGAGGTTATATACCATGTCCAGCTTTGCATCCAAACTTAAAATCAAAATCAAACTCTAAAACAACCATTAGGACATTAGAATTAGTTTTAGGATCCTCAGTCCTCTGTCTACAACTGCAAATAGGCCCAAAGCTAGCCCCTTTGCTCTTATCTTATAGTTTTGGTCTACTTACAGGAGGACTTATCTGCTTTCTGTCAGCATCCCAGCCTTGTATGTATATCCTCATGGATGTTGAGTAGGGAATACCCCCCTAGGTTTTGCAGAGCCTGAAGAAGAAGAGGAGATAAAATATAGAGTCTATCTCCTACACTGTTGGCCCCTGGCCCAGAGATCCTGTTGATCATTGATGGCTACCTTGTAGGGAAATCTGGGAATAAGCATCCAATCTGGGAAAAAACCAATAGTTCTCTTGATTGCCATCACCAAGTGATCCCACAAGTCTTGCAAAGAACACAAAAGTATCATGCAATGATCTTACCCCTCAACAAAGTGTAACTAGGTCACAATCATATTTAATGTATTCAAGTGCTTGGCCATAGAATCATCATCCTCTATTCTGATGTTATATAATTTTTTTCGTAGGAAAATTTTATTCACTAGTGATTTAACTTGATAAATATCTCCCAACTTCTTCCATAGAGCTATTGTGGTGGATTTTTGATTTACATTTAATAACACAAAGTTTTTCAAATAGATTTTAAGAAGACCCTTTTATTTTCTTCTCAATTTGTCCCAATCTTCTTATGATATTGCTAGAAGTTTGGATCCAAATACTACAACCCATAGATCTTTATCTATGAGCATGTCTTCCATCTTGAGCTTCCACAACTCAAAGTTAGAGCTTGTGAAATTTTCCATCTCTATCCTTGATGTACTTGCCATTTTATTGTAACAAGATCTCCTTCTATGCAAGCTCCCACTCAATTTAGGATTAGTACAAAAAACCCTTGTCCCTAACACCTAGAATTTTTAGTGATTAAGATATAATACCAAATGAAAGGAAGCACAGGTGCAAAAATGATTCCTACACTAATCAATGAAGATAGATATGTACAAATAAATTTAATCTTTGGAGTTACAGAAAAGAATACACAAGAAAATATACCATAACAGTACATGGGGAAAACTTTTTCAAGAGAAAAACTAAGCAAGGTCAGTTATATTAATCAGCAACAATGGTTACAATACAATATCTAGGCTATGCCTCTATAGGAGTATCAACAACATGTACATTGTCATTCCTACATTTGCACATGGAAACAAAAACCGTCACTTTTTTTAGATAAAATAACACTCACAAGCCTCTATCGTGCTTCATGTGATAGTGTAACATGCAGACTCAATGACATTGCACATGCAAGATTACAAAGAGCATGTCACATAAAGAAAGGGAGGGGAATCTGTAATAGGCGAGTGATGTGAATCTCATTTTTCACACCCTGCAAAAACAAAGGTAACCTAATTAGGGTTTGGTATAACATGAATAGGAACCTCCATGAGATAACTCCCCTCTAGGTTCCTAAGTGAAAGTGAAAATTGTTGAAATTAGGGCAGACAACTGAGAGGGGGGGTGAATCAGTTGTCTTAAAAACTCTAATACTTGTAGCAATTTATCTTCTTTGTCACTTATTAACAAATTAATGATATAACCATGAAAGTATAAATCAACAATACATGAGCAGAAACATAATCAACACACATAACACCAAGATTTTTATGTGGAAACCCAGTTAAGGGAAAAACCACGGTGGGGGTTAACCCACAAGAAATTATACTCTGTTAAAAGTATTACAAATAGTGAAGGCACATGCCTTCAGGGTGCACTGCCCAGAGCTCACTCCTCCAAGAGGCTCACTGCCTATAGAAATGATTACAAGAAGAATATAGAATGTTTGAACTGGTGAATAGCATCTACCAATGCAAAAATTTAGTTCTGGTTAAGCACAGAATACTAATCTTACACACTTCATCCTTACTCTGCCCCGTTTCACTCTTCAGCCATAATCTGGGCTTAGATCTTTACCTTTGCACTTCTTTCCATCTTTTTCACCTTTACTCCATCATATCATCACACTCACACTTCAAAACACTCAAATCCATTGGCTATATATATCTGCATCAAGAAATTTAATCAACTATAGTTGGCTTCAAGAAAACTTGGAACATTTATTAAGAACTCTGCTCTGTCAGCTGAATCCATGCACAATCAACAATGTGGACCAAAAACTTGTGTTCTCAAATCATCAATCATGTCGGCCAATACCACTAATTATCACAAATTGCTTAATCAACTGCTTTTCTTCATCCAGACCAAGATCAAATGCTAGGTCGGCATGTTCTTCTTCTAACTGTACTGACTAACTAGAACCTAATACTCAGATGCTTATATCTTTTGAATCCTTCATCACCAGAGGCTATACTTCTGGATTTAGATAGTCTTGACAATCCTTATCACTCCCTCAGATCTGCAGCACACTGTGATTTACCACCAGAGAGATCCAGACCAAGATATTGGATCCTGTCACATGCTCTGTTTCTGACTATCTGGACTTAGACAAATCCTCACTCTAACTTCTAGTATGAACAAATCATGTAATGCGGATATATAGGATAGACTTAGTTGCCATCAACGACAACACATGTCATGCATAGTAGTGTCTCTTGCCAATAATCTCCCCCTTTGGCATTAATGGTAACACATAGTGAAAAATGGCTAAGTGTCGGAACAACTCCCCTTTACTATGTACACTTATGCTTTTCACTATTCTCTAGTGCTCCCACTTTGCTGGATTCCTCAGTTTTCACTTCTCTTCACTCCCCCTTTGACATTAATGGCAAAGGCTAAACTTTTTGGATGTAACAATTCCATAATCTCACATTCCTCCACAATGGAGTGTATATGCAATACAACTTTATAGCTAGGAGTGAATATTGCCTTGTGGTCTAGTAGTTCTAATATATGTAATTAAGCATCAAGCTTGACAAAATCCACATACCAAAATTTGCCAAAAATTTTATGTACATGGGCATATATACAAACAACCCTATGACTTATTTACATAAGTTTGAACACATCACCAAAGATATTATTCAACAGCACCAACTCATTGTCCCAACTCTTCTTCATGCTGTTCAAAACTAAGATGTGACCACTGAATACGAATGCTTGAGACTCTGCTTTCCGCAAGTCAGTAGGATCACTTGACTTAGCAGTAGCTTGGGCTTTTGCATTGGTATTGAACATTGCTTCCAACTCGGGGGAAATTAGTCCCTGGAGCTCACTCATCCTTGCCTCAATGCTCTCCTTTTCTTTTGTCAATTTCTTTATTCCTTCAATCAAGTTGATTGCCCAATACTCCTTGCTTGCCACAGATGTTGTCACAGGATCAAAAGATTTGAATACACTTTATAGTTTTTGCTTAAAATCCTTTATTTTATCTTTAATATCCTCTATAAATTTAGGACAAGATAAGAAAAATTTATATACATTTCCTCCTTCTATAAGAGTATTTTGAATACTCTTTACACTGGTATCCAGCATAATTCTATCTACTCCAATCATCCCTTTTAGAGCATCAAATCTTTTATCATTGAATTCATTTTGAACCTTGACCACTACAAACTTCTCTAGAGATTCAAAATGAGAACTTACCGAGTTTATTAGATTTTTCAATTGGCTGGAGGGGATGCTAATGAGTCCTTCTATTATGTTGGCAAAATTTTCTCCAAAATCCCTGAAGCCAGACCAAGTAGCTCACTGTCTTCTATGTGAGATTTCAAAATGTCTTCTCTTACCTTAGCTTGTGCGAGAGAGGCCCACTTTACCTTCTAAACTGGTGAGAGTCTGTCCAAATTGATTGGACCTTTCAACTCTTTTGCAACTAGTTTATCACTTTCCAAAATTTCTTTCACTACTTTGGTAGTGTCTCTTGCCCAAGATGCTAATGTATCTATTTGATCCTTATCAGTACTATCAACTAGATCAACCTTTGCAATCTCTTCTTCTTTTTCAAGTTTGTCCTTGGCCTTTTCTGCTTCTTAGTCCTTAGCTTCTTCTATTTCATGCACTTTATTCTTCAATGAATTATCTTCAGTTTGAGCATATGTTTCAACATTCATCTCTGTATCTTCTTTGCCAGATTGATTCGGAGGAGTTTGAATACCTCCTGCATCATCAATTTTATCTATCATCTTCTTTATTTATTACTTCTTCTTCCGGAATAGAGGAGTCATCTATCTCAATTTGCTTCTCATTGAACTTCAATTCTTCAACATCCAGAATTAAGGAATCAATCCCATCATCAATCTCTTCTTCAACAATGGGAAGATTAGGCCTTTTCAATACACTCAGAAGAATCTCTTGAGTATCTTTGACTATCTCATCAGTTTCACTAAGCATGAGTTTATTCATTCTTTTCTTACTCCTGAAGTCATCTTTCACTTCTTTGAATATCATGTTCATTTGATCTAGAGTAATCTGAGGGCACAATTTTATCAGCACGTACTCCCTAAGCTCAATGTCTTTACTTTTGCATTTTCTTTTCTTAACTCCATAATATCTGCAAGACTTTTTGGGATTTCAGAAGTTATTTCAATTAAAGCCTTATTGTAAATATTCAGATATTTGACTGTTGCTTCCTCTAGAACCCTCTTATCAGCATCACTGTAATAATAAAAAAATTTAGTCATTGGCCTTAAGTTCCCGTCTACAATGACTGATTTGATGATGTCATCCACAAAAAGAGTAGGCCTTTCAAAATATGTTTCAGTCTTTTACCTCTTGCTTGCCCTTTTGCTTCCGGAGGGCTTCTCCTTAGATACCTTGGTTGCTTTTGTACCTAAGGCCTTCAACTCTTTGATCTCAACATCAGAATCAGTTTCTTCTTCATCATTTTTCATACTTTTATATGTCCAGGCGGCCTTAGTTTTCACTCTTTTCCCTTCTTTTTTGAATGATTTGCCTTCTAGTTTCTTAGGATTGGCAGGTTTTGGGGAAACAGGGGCAGCAGCAAAGCTCCTAGTAGTCCTTGGTATGGAGGAGGATTCTACCGAAGCACTTCCTTGTTTCTTATCCTACTTCTCCCTCTCATCCTTTTCAGTTATTTCCCTAAATTGCCTTATAGCTTCCTTAGTGAGGCCTAGATTCTTGGCCAACTGCTCAACTTCTTTCCTTAACTTCCTATTGATTTCAGGTTTTCTGAGCTCAACATACAGTTTCACACTTAGCTCCTCATATGTCCCAAATCCTTCAACTGTTGTGTCCTTTGGCTTGCTCAAAAGGTGTTGAACATACATATTCACAATTTTCTCATCTACCTCATACCCCATGGGCATGATCCAAACGGTTCTAGGTTCTACTGCTTCCATTAAGCACTGATCAGTGTCCACCATGAAACAGATTTCATTCTTGTACTTCTCAACAACTGATTTAGGGATTCTTTCCCTACAATGCAGTTCTCTGTGCTTTATAGTCACCAATGTTGTGTAGATGATCTCTTATCTGAATAACAACTAGCTCATCATTAGTCCAGTGCACACCCTTTATTCCAAGTACCTCATTCATGAAGTAGAAAAATATACATAGAACCAATGTACCATATTTGAAGGTGTTTTTCTTGTCTTTCTTGATTTTGTTCAAGTTCTCGATTAGTTGGTTCTGCAGTAATTCACATAGGTCATATTATGCATTTTCTTTTAACATTTGGTATACAACATCTATGGCCATTCCCAAAACTAAGTTCTCCCTGCTGGAGTGATAAATTTTGTAACCAATAACCATTAAAGCAAACTTAACATCCGGATCACTAATGTCATTGATAGTCATTGCCCTTTTGTCAAATTTGGCACCGGTTGCATCAGTCACAGTTTGATTCTTTACAGCCTTCAACATTGGTAGTCCACCAGATGAGTTTAACCCTGTCACGGCCTTGATGGCATCCTTGGTGATCTTGAAAGGTTTCATTAGCCATATAAACTCATCATGCATTCGACTTAAAACATACTAGACCCATTCATCTTCATTGAAGGATGGAAACCCCATAATCTGAATGAAATGTTTATCGTGCAGTGCTTTATACTCAGGTTTAAGACCATGAAGTTCATCCCTTAAATGATTCTCAAACAAATCTACAAACCTTGAGTCCCCAAATTCATCTATGCTTGCATGAATATGACCCTAATATCTTCAACATGCAATACACCATACAGAACACTTGAAAATGCACCTAACCAGTCAAATTCTACTAATTTGTGTGGATGTTCCTTGAATTTCGGTTAGGGCCTTTCAATGATATCAACAACAAAAGGTGTAGCCATTGCAAAAGATTACAAGTTCAAAGCTTTCAGAAAAATACCTTTTTCACAGAATTAGGGTTAGATGCTGAGTTCATTCTTTGCACTTCAATTCTTTGAAATTTTAGCTCAGGTGCTCTCCTCCTTGTTATCTTCAAATGCAAAGTGATTCAAGTGTTTGGATGAATGACCTTTTATCCTCCGTAAAACCTAATTCTTCATTGTAATAAATGTGTTGCCTTAACTTCATCCGATTACTCTGTTTTTGATGCAGTTTCTCATGAATCACTCCGCAAATTGTCATATCCACTTCTTTTCTTCTGGAGATCCTTTCAAATGATCTGCAATAGCCCAAATTATCTTCACTCATCGTGCCAGATTCAGGCACCCACTTACTAGCAGGGGGAATCAGATTTTCAATGTAGCTCCCCCTGAGCCAGAGCTCCTGATTCAATTCCCAGATGAATTATCAACACTAGATTCTGGTGTGAACCCATTGTCAAAATTCATTTCAGCTTTCTTTACCCATGTTTTGTTCATTTCATTCTAGACCTCATTCGCATCAAATTTTCCCTTGCCTTTTTCTTGTCTCTTCTCATCCAGTTTTCTATTTACCAGACCTTTTCTGTCATCATTCCTACTTTTGCAGAATCTTGCAACTTGACCGGATCGGTGACAATTGAAGCACACAACATTTCTTTGCCCATTTGATTGATTTCCTCTTTATCTGTATTGATTAGCCATATGTCCAAATCTATTGCATGCAAAGCATTTGCCATTGAAAGAATTGTCATTTCCTCTATTATTAGAGTTATTCATTATCATACTTATGCATTCATTAGATCTATGACCATACCTCTTAAAGCATTGACCAGAGAAGGATGGACCACTTTGATTTATTTTGCTTCTACACTAAGTAGCTCTATGACCAAATTTATTACAATTGAAACAATTTCCATTGAAGGATGGATACCTTTGAGCATTAGGATGTCTTACCAGAGGTCTTCTAGGTCTGTTTCTCCCATTCCTTGATTGAGAGTTTCTTTGTCCGGATCTGGAGCTTTCACCTTTTTCATACCCAAGAGCATGCTTATCATTAGCCTTCTTTTGACTCTCAAGCAACACTTCAAGTTTAGTTGAGCTTATCTTGAACTTCTTGTATTCATTCAGATTTCCTAGTTGAAGAAGTAGCTCCTTCCTATTTTCATTAGATTTGCTCAATTTCCTTTTAAGGTCTCAATGAAGTCTTCAACATCTTTAATGTTCTCTTGAAGTTCTTTGACTTCTGTTCTGGACTGATCAAGATCTTCTAAAGCAAGTTTAAGTTGTTCTTGGAGGTTGTATGAATCCATTTTAATACCTTCCTAGATCTTCCTCAAGCTGTTAAACTTCTTCCAAGGAACCTTGCTCTGATACCAATTGTTGAAATTAGGGCAGACAACTGAGAGGGGGGGTGAATCAGTTGTTTTCAAAACTCTAATACTTGCAACAATATATCTTTTTTGTCACTTATTAAAAAAATAATGATATAACAATGAAAGAATAAATCAACAATACGTGAGTAGAAACATAATTAACACACATAACACCAAGATTTTTATGGGGAAACCCGGTTAAGGGAAAAACCATGGTGGGGGAACCCACAAGAAATTATACTCTGCTAAAAGTATTACAAGTGGGGAAGGCACATGCCTTTAGGGCACACTGCCTAGAGCTCACTACTCCAAGAGGCTCACTGCCTACACAAATGATTACAAGAAGAATATAGAATGTTTGAACTGATAAATAACATCTACCAATGCATAAATTTAGTTCTGGTTAAGCACAAAATACTAATCTTACACACTTCATCCTTACTCTGCCCCGTTTCACTCTTCAGCCATAATCCAGGCTTAGATCTTTACCTTTGCACTTATTTCTACCTTTTTGCATTTACTCCATCATATCATCACACTCACACATCAAAACACTTGAATCCATCAGCTATATATATCTGCATCAAGAAATTCAATCAATTGTAGTCAGCTTCAGGAAAACTTGGAACATTTATTAAGAACTCTGTTATGTCAGCTGAATCCATGCACAATCAACAATGTGGACCAAAAACTTGTGTTCTCAAATCATCAATCATGTCAGCCAATACCACTGATTATCACAAATTGCTTAATCAATAGCTTTTCTTCATCCAGACCAAGATCAAATGCTAGGTCAACCTGTTCTTCTTCTGACTGTACTAACTAACTAAAACCCGATACTCAGATGCTTATATCTTTTGAATCCTTCATCACCAGAGGCTATACTTCTGGATTTAGATAGTCCTGACAATCCTTATCACTCCCTCAGATCTGCAACACACTATGATTTACCCCTAGAGAGATCTGGACCAAGATACTGGATCCTGTCACAAGCTCTATTTCTAACTATCTGGACTTAGATAAATCCTCACTATGACTTCCGGTATGAACAAATCATGTAATGCGGATATGTAGGATAGACTTAGTTGCCATCAATGACAACACCTGTCATGCATAGCAGTGTCTCTTGCCAATAGAAATGACCTCATCTCTAAGATGTGAGGCCTAAAATCCTATAACTAAAACTTAATTCCTAGCATGCTAAATGAGCACTAGTAAATATGATTAAAACAATTAATTAATCAACCACCTAAAGCGACATTTAAAATAAGAATGATTAACCAACTATTTCAATATTTAAAACCATTTCCAAGATTGAATACTATTAGGGAAAAATTAAAATTAAATTAAATTTAATGGTTCCAACATTTCAATTAAATGTAACATTTAAATAATTTAACTAATGTGGAACATTCCTTTTCAAAAATTAAAATTTTAAAACTTTCAACTTTAAAATAATTTTGATTTAATAAGAACTACGTGACTTTAATTTTTGAAAGAGACTATTTATTGAATTAAACGTCTATATAATCTTTTTCGATGAAACTCTATGATTAACCATTTAAACTCAACGACTAATAGTTTAAAAACATAAATCAAATAAATGCCTTCAAAACATAGTCACAACTTAATTAAATCAACTCTCTCTAGGATTTAAAATTAAAAGTAACAATACATCTTACTCAAATAGATTAACTCACTCAAATCAAATTTAACTAACTTTAAAACCCACTTAAGACACTAAACTTCTAGGACAACTTAGAAACCCTAGATTTCAAGCTTAAAAATGGGCCCACTCCTTATTTCTCATTTACAACTTGCAAGTTGGAGGAAGAGACAAGGAAGGAGTTAGAGCAAGTCAAGACTCGAGTGAAAAAAAGTTTTCTTCTTTATCTTGGTTTTCTCCTTTATTTAATATTCTAGTTTCTAGTATATTTGTTATTTGCATATTTTGTTTAATAACAACTAACATTCTAATATTTTCCTTTGTTTCATTATTATAGATTTTTATACACAAATTCTCTTGCAAATGGTTTCATATTTTTTCTTTTTTAATAACATTATGATATTCTATTTTAAATATAAAAATGGAAGGATAAAGGTGTACCCTAATTTAATATTCTGCTTTGAAAGAGAATAGGGAAAATGTTCTTATTGGTTATTTATTTATTTGCATATTTATAAATTATAAAGTGATAGTAGAAGGGCTATAGATTAGAAAAATCAATGCAATAAGGAAAAGGGCTTTACTAGAGTGGTGGAATTGTGAGTGTTGTGGCCTCTTCCATGGGGCTCGTGGCACCCACAGAGCCATAGCCCCTGTGTGGGTGGAGCTCCCAACCCCCATAGTGGGAGCTCCCCTCCCCATTGCCATTAGTTGCAACAAGTCGCGCAACAAGCTAGGGTCTTTGCCCCACCCAAAGATAAAACCCTACAGTAAAAATATGGTCACTTTCAAATGTTAAAAGCAACAACTCAAATAAAATGAAACTTGCTTCTTTAAAAAAAATGCCTTCGTGAATTATTTTAATCTAGTCTTTTAATTAGATAAAATTTATATAGTTTGATATATATATATAAGAAGAATTTTTTGAAATAAAACATAACATATATAATGTTAGGAAAGGTGTCTCAATCCTACAATTACAAAAAGTGTAATTTTTTAGTTATAAAATTGAATAAAGTCGATTTCAGCACTATAGAGTTGGTTTTTGGTCAAAATAAAAATTCTAGGTTCTTCAACACCACTGTAGTGTAGATATCTTCGAGCTCTACAATTTTTAAAAAAGGGCCCAATCAGCCGCTAGATAAAAAATTAGGCCTCCTAAAGTTGGGACTCCTGTATTGGAAAATGTAAAAATGTGTTGGACATAGAAAAGAGTTGTAAGGGGGAGTTACATGTGTTTATGCATGTTATGACACATAAGAAATCTTTGATTGGAGATAATCGAACCCTAAGGATTTGGGTGGCACTTTTGGGTGGTTTTGGCTCATGGTTTTATAATTATCGTTTGATAGTTTCATGTATTGTATCTCATATATATTAGGTGCTTGAGATGGAGGTTGTGTGTAAGAGTCATATAGATGTTGTTAAGTTGCCTCCAAACCTCTATTAGCGATACTCCTATGAAGGCTTTCTCTGCAAGTATATTGTAATCATGTTGATTTTTTTAATAATATATTGAGTTGCTTTTGGAGTGGGGGTTTTCTTTTGAAATGGTTTTCCCCACGTAAATCACTGTGTTGTGGTATGATTTTTGCTTATGTTTATTTATGTATAATTTCTATAATTTTTTTAGAGATCTAAAAAGTTTTGCATAACCCTCCTCTCAAGATTAGTGTAGGAATTTGTTCCACTACCTTGGCTTCCTTACAAGTGGTATCAGATCTTGATCACCTTTGGTTTCAATTGTGGGTTATTGGGATTTTTAAACTAATCTAGTTTTGAGTGGGAGCTTGTGTAGAAGATACTTTGTGATCTTGTTGCAAGAATTTTCAAATGGCTAGCACATCAAGGAGAAAAAGATAGAGAATTTTTTGCTAACAATTTTGAGATGTGGAAGCTGAAGATAGAATTGTTAATTGATCAAGATCTATGGGATGTTGTTGATGAGCATTCTTCAAGGCCTACAGATGCCACTTTGGTTGCTCAATGTAATGTTATAAACCGTAAAGTCAAGGGTTTAATCATATCATGTTTGACACACTCTATTTTTAATCAATGTCTATGAAGAGCCCTATGCAAAGAAACTATCAAAGAAACTCAGTGAGATATATCAAGCCAAATCTTTAGAGAATAAGATTTTTTTGAAGAAGAAGTTGTATTCCTTGAGAATGGAGGAGGTTGGACAAATTGCAGAGCATCTAGAAGCATTCAATATGTTGGTGGCTCAATTGGCATCAATTGGTGTAAAAATAGATGAGGAAGAGAAATGTCATATCCTACTTTGTTCTTTGCCTAATTTGTGGGGTTCTTTTGTTATGGATATTGGGAGTACTTGTATTGTCATGAAAGTTGAAGATGTTGTGGGTTCTTTGCTTTCTGAAGAGATGAGGAGGAAGGTATCCATCAGTGCCAAAGAGGCCCTAAATGTTTGTGGAAGATCTAAAGAAAAGGCAAGAAGAGCGAGAACCATGACAAATCCAAGTCCAAGAGGAGATCCAAATCTCTTAGAAAGTACAAAGCTATTTGTTGGAATTGCGGTAGGCTTGGACACTTTTGTAAGGACTACAAAGAATAAAAGAAGAAGGAAAAGAATAAATTTGATTTTGATTCTGAGTTTGAGAAGAAAGATCGTGATGCATTCATTGCAGCTTTGGCAACTCGTGTAGGTAATGATGCATAGTGAATTAACTTAGGTGCATCTTTCCATATGAATCCTAATCTAGAGATTAGTTTTTTGAATATGAAGAATTTCGTGGAGGTAAGGCATACTTAGGTGATGATTCTCATTTAAATATTGTTGGTCATGGTGAAGTTAAAATAAAATTTCTTGATGGTAGAGTAAAAAGGATTAATGGTGTGTGCATATCTCAGTGTTAGCATGAAATTTATTATCTGTGAGCAAACTAATAGATGCGGGAGTACAAGCAGTCTTTTTTGATGCAATATGCTAGATGGTTATTTATAGAGGTGTCAGATTTGACACACTATAAAAGACTGATGCATACACTTATTGAATAGAATAGTATTTTGTGAAAAGTAAGTTTGTGACTACCTCGTTAGAGAAAGTGAGGGTTTCCTCTTTAGCGGATGGTCATGGCTTCTAGGAACCTAAGGGTGCTCTTTCTTCTAAATCAAAATTACCTATGAAGAAGAGTATGTTATGGCACTAGAGATTAGACCACATTGGAGAAAAGGGTCTAAGGATCTTGAAAAATAAAAACCTTTTTGAAGGGTTGACTAATTGTAATCTTGATTTTGATTTCTTTGATCATTTTATTTATGGTAAACAAAACCATGTTCAATTTTGCTCAAGTTCTCATAAATCTTGTGGTGTATTGGATCTTATTCATTCTGATGTGTTTGGTCCTATAGATGTTGTATATACGAAAAATTTGGACAAATGAAAAGATAAAACATAACATGCAATACCTGTTTACCCAAATCTCATGAATACCTCAGATGATGCATGCATGATTGATTCCTTGAATGATTGGATTGTTGGTTACTCACAATCTGTAGCATAATGATAGGATGAGATTGATGGGATGAAAGATAGGTAGATTGATGATGGATGATGAGGAGGAATTTCGGCAGAGTAACGATGCTTGAGAGTTAATCCATACAAATGGCTTTGAAATGGATTAATTTATAAGCAAATGTGAGAGAATGGAGGGAAAAGAATTCCCATTTTGTGAGTCATAGTTGAAATTGGAAAGTTTCTTGTGCAACTTGGGAGGAAATTAGAAGGTGGAAGAGTTAACTCAAGAGCGAATTTGAGAGATGAGTTGAGTTGGAAATTAGAAGGTAAATCAAGTTAACTAGAGAAGATTTGAGAGATAGAAATGGTAAGATATTTTAATTAAGTAAAATAAAATTTTAATTAATTAAGTGGCATGAATGATTAAATAAATAATTATTATTTATTTAATCATAGAAGAAAGGGGATTAAATAAAAAAATAAAATTTATTTATTTAATAATGTGAGGGATGGGATTAAATTAAATAAATGTTATATTTAATTAATTTATTAAAGGAAGTGTTAGGATGGCGAAGGGGTTATGAAGGCGACAAGGGTACCTAGGTAAAAAATGTGACAAGATGCCTAACTAATGCAATGTTGTGACAAGGTGGATATTTTTGGGTGTCTACATTTTGCCCCTCTTTGAGATGATGTTCAAGATGATGAAATTTGTGTCGAGTAACATCATTTCAAAGAAGCTACGGTGTGGATAGAAGAAAAAGATAGGATGAGAATGGGATGATAGGATGAGGATGTCCCCTCAAGAGGATAGGCGAGTTAGAAGAAACACGGGTATGCACTCAAAATGAAATGAAATGATAAAGGAAGAAAGAGGAGGAAATGGATAGAAGAAAGGATGATGCGTTATGCTACAATGAAATTGAGCAACCATATGTTTGATATAGCCCGAGATGTTATGCGCCAAGATATAAGGACCAAGGTGACGATGTGTCTCATGCCCCAACATAATATAACCTTGTCTAGGTACAAGATATGAATATTAGCTGGGTTGGATTTGATGCAAATGCAAAAATGATAACACACATAAGCAAGCAAGCAAGCATGCACAAATGATTCAAAAAAAAAAAAGGTATTGCCCCTATCAAGCAGTAAACTAGTAATTGATTGTTGATTGTTGATTGATGATTGATTGATTGATGATAGACAAGGATATGTTGTCATTGCGGGGAATGATATATCCCTAGATCAACACAAGGATGATGATGATGGATTGATTGATTGATTAATTGATTGGGTTTACAACAAGATTAGGATCGAGACCATTGATTGTGATTGGATAATTGGACAAGCTTGATTGACTTGATTGGTATGGATAAAGGATGACTTACATTTGGATTTATTGATGATGAGATTGATTGGAAGAAGTGATGGATTGATGATTGGAATGATTGATTGGAAGAATTAATTTTGAAAGATTGATGAATTAATGGAGACAGATGATAGAAGAAGATGAGAGATGGAAGGGGAAATCGCCTATGCCTGAATCTGGATATTTCCTTCATACTCCAGACTGCCTACATACTCGTGTCCACAGGATCAAGGCACTTAACGATAGAGATGATATGTAGTTCTGAATGATGCAGGAACTTCCGGAGATCATAACTTTTGACTCGGATGTGGGTTTTCTACGAGATTTTATGGGTGGATGCGTTATGAGGTGGAAAGTGGTTTTGCAACCAACCCTAGTGGGTTGGACCCCATTTTGGCACTTTTTCAGGGCTTGAAACTTTCATCTTGGCCCTTAAAATAGCAATTTAGTGTTTTTTTTTAGAGTTTTAAAAAGTTGCTTTTGTAATAAATCAAAACTCATGTTTCAAATTTAGAATATTAGTTGGCATTTCATCTTACCTTAGTTTTAGGAAGCTTTTAGGAAAAAATAGGATTTTCAAGATATGATTGTAAAATTACCTAAAATGGCAAAATCTGGCAATTGTCAAAATCTGCCAAAAAAGGTTATTTTTTTATTTTTTTGTTTTTCTTGGATATAAGAGAGTTTTCTCTCATTGTAGCAGCAAAGTTGATGAATAGAAGTTTTTTTATGTTCTAGTCTTCAAATCTTTGGCTCTCACATGATTAATGGCAAAATTGTATTGAGTGTATGTTGTGTGCTACATCATGATTTATTTGGTTGATGATGGTGGGATGGATTGATCGAGATTGTGGATTGATGTGATTTGATTGATTAATAGATTGGCTCGATTTGATTGATTAATAGATTGGCTCGATTTGATTTGATAGGTTTGATAGGTTTGATTGGATTTGATGTGATGGATTTGCTTTGATATGATTTTGATGTGATTTGTTTTGATTGGATTTGATTGATTTGAATGATTAATAGGTTGACTTGATTCAATTTGAAGTGATGATTTGGTTGAAATCATATGATTGGATTGAGTTTGAGGAATGGATGAAGTGATTGGTTGGATTTGAGGGATTTGAAGATTGTTTTTTTGATTAAATGATTGGAATAATTGACTTGATGAATTGATTTGGCATGATTGTTTGGATTTTTGTTGGATTTTATGCTTTTTTTGTAATTTTTTTAGGACTTTTTATGATTTTTAAAAATTTTTGAAATGTTTTTATTTTTTTATATTTTTCAGGACTTTTATGATTTTTTTTTTGGAATTTTTTTTGAAATGTTTTAATTTTTTTTGTATTTTTAAATGTTTTGGGATGTCAATGGATTTACAATTTGGGTAGCCTTTTATGCCAGATACCAATGACAAGGGAGGACCAAGTCTAGGTGCTAGGCGCTAGGTAGGATGGATAGATGGATAAAAGGATGGGTGAAGTGGAATGGCAAGTTTATGATAGATAGATAGGTAAAAGGATAGGCTATATTGGATGGGATGGATGACTCGTGATAAATGGAAGGATAAGGGGATAGGCGACATTAGATGTATCCATAAGAGAGAAAGGATGTGATCTCCAAAGGCTATGTCTCATAGGAATAACCTGCCCCATTCTAGATAGTATGCTTGGGATTCTTCATGACAATGCTTATGATGATAGGACTCATGATAGGATTAGGCTTATGACAATGGGATGATGATAGGATGGATTGGTTTGGAAAGGATGAGGTATATCAAGAGTTTTTCCAAGGCATGTTTCAACATTTTGCCCCCAATCTTTATCAAGATTAAAAGAAGAAGGGAAGATGGATGGATTTGATGCAATGGGGTAGGTATATGTATGTGAAATGGATAAAGATGGTAGGGAATGGCATAGTAAGATAGGTTGAAAATGATATGGCAAATGAGACAAGATGGCCCCAAGTGTAGGTGACATAGAAGATCAATTTACACATGACACCTATTTGCCAGGTTTTCATCATGGTACTTATCCAAGGCACCTATTTGCCAGGTTTTCACCATTGGACGAAGGGATTTCTCTTTACTTTTTTGATTTTTTTTCTTTCTTTTTTTTTCATTTTTTTCATTTTTCATTTTTTTTTTGATTTATTGGGAGGGGAGAAGGTGGATATGGATAGAAAGGATGAGGACTCAAGTGGCTAGTTTCATGAAAGTGATAGTCCCGCTAGATGGATGTCGTCACATGGACCATCTTGAGGGATGTTAGGAGTTGGAAGAAGCGAAGGCAAAGTGGATGGTGGGAGGTGTACGGTCACATGCTTTAGCAATTCGTAGGATGATGGGGGTGGAGTGGCAACATATGTTTTGGGCGTATGATGGGATTTGTGATAGGAAGTGGTGGACTTAGGAGGGATGGAGGAAGTACCAACATTGTTAGATTATTGACCTTGAGTTGTGTATCCAAGGCCATGTGAGCTTAAGGGGACCTTGACATGGATTGGCTCCAAAACACCTTGTTCATGAAGGCCTAATCCTCTACCTTGGTAGTTCATGTTTTGGAGGATATGATTGACTATGGGACTATGTGTAGGTGGAAAACTAGACACGAGTTCCTTATTGGATGGAGAAGATGAGGTGGCGGATAAAGGCTGCTATGTTCCTATGGAGGAACACTCATGAATTAGGGTGGAAAGACCAATAGGATGTGATAGCTTTGAAATAGTGTCGATGGTGGATGCAGAAGGATCATTAAGATTTTGCTTATGTTCATTATCATCCAAGCTACTTGTTTGATCTTCTATGATTATGTGGGAGGCACATGTCTCGTCATGGGAAGTGGAAGCTTGTGTGTTGGGGCTAGATGGAGGATGGATAGGAGTAATTGGGATTATGGGTAAGATCAAGGTGCTCATGGATAGCTTCTTCATAGATAATTTCATCTTGATCATGGAAGAGGTAAGTGTTATGGATGGGGTGAATAGGAAGGATTTGATCTTGATTTGAATAAAGGCTCGATATTTCCATATGCTTAGGATCATACTCTTGATATAACTCTTGAGTTACTTGAAGGGAAGTATGGGGCTCTTGGATGAGTTTGATGGGTTCTTGATATTCATCCATAAGAGAGTAGGATGGACTTTGACTTGGGCTTATGATTGGAGGCTCTGCAATTGGCTCAATGGCTTGTGGGTCACATGATGGGATTGAAGGGCTAGGCATGTTAATGGAAGGCTTGTTGCTAGGTGCTAAGATATGTTGTTGATATGAGGATAAATTGTTCCTAGCTAGTAGCCAATGGATCACATCCTTCATTAGGGTATGTGTGAATGGTTAATATAAGGGGTGGACGATAATGGTGGATAATGTTGTAGGCTTACAAGTAGGATTTGGATTGGATGGAGGGATAATGAAGTTAGATGAATTGGGATTTGGATTGGATGAAGGATAATGTGGTTGGATGTGTTAGCACTCTTTTTGACCTGGGGGTTGTTTTTTCATGATCAGGGGGTTTCTTCATTTGAACCCTTTATCTTCTTGCCCATTTTTCTAAGTGTTGGACCTCCTCAGCATTGTTCAGCTGCAGCATCATATTTTCCTGAGGAGGAGGTCATCATCATCATATTTTCTTCGATGATGGTCTGCATTATCATGTTTTCTGTTGACTTGTTTTTCATCAGGATCATCATATTTCAATATCGGGTGATGTCTGGATATCATCCTGATCCTGCTGATGAGCTACAGTGCGCCCTGATTTGCTTGCGGGGGTGATTTTTCAAGTATCCGGTGATCTTCCAATTATCACCTTGCCCAAACATGATGATGATGTTGCCCCGATATTCTGAAGGGGTTATTCTTTGAGTTGTTCGACCTGACTTGTTCTTTCTTAAGGGTCATCATCATCATCATCATATTTCCAGTTATCACCGTGTTGCTTGCGGGGGTCATCATATTTTCTGCCTTCATGATATTTCGCCGGGGTGATATTTTTATCATCGGGTGATCTTGGCTATGATCATCCTGATGATGTTGTTGAAGAGTTCTAAGTGTGACCCGATATTCACTGGGGTCATCATATTTTGAACGTCAGGATGATCTTAGTCAATATCATCCTGATGATGTTGTATCACTTCATGTTTGTTGTTTTATCATCCTGATGATGCTGACGTCATTCTTATGTCAGGGTGATATCTATTTCTCTGCCTATCTGCATCATGATATTTCTGAAGGAGGGGGTGATATTTTCATTTTTGAATATCACCCGGATGTATGTTTGTTCCAGCGTCATGATGATGCTGATATCAAGGAGATATCCGCCTGCCGGCTTCGTGCATTATCTAGTGGGGGGTGATCTTTTCAAGCATCATCATATTCCTCTATCGCCCTGATCTTATAGTGGAGCTACAGTGCAACCTGATATTTGTGCATCAGGATGATATTTCCAAATATCCGGTTATCTTCCGAATATCATCCTGATGTCGATATGATGATGACGTCATCAAGGTCCGGGGAGGTCATATTTCTAACACTGATCATCTTGTGGAGATCCCCCGATATTTGCAAACATGATGATGACATCATCCTGATATTAGGAGGTGCGCAGAAGGCAGATATGATGATGACGTCAGCAGGATATGATGATGATGTCATCAGGATGTTCATCGGCCAGACTTTTGGTATAGGCTCAGCAGGAGGATGTTCCTCCGATGGATCAGGTTGTGCGGATGAAGGCAATTATCATGCAGGTTATATTGCGATATGATGCTGACGTCAGGGTGATATTTCAAGCAACAGGATATCATGCTGCTGGAGGATGATGATGATGAAGTCTTATACTAGTGTCGTCAGGAGCAAAAGCACCGACATCATATATGCTCATGACCTAGTATATAAAGTGTTAAAGAGGTTGCTGCGGGGTGCATGTGGGATAATTGATATCCTGCATTTTCAAATATCATGATGATGAATCTCGGCGGGAAATGGTTGCGATGCAGAATTGACGTTTTCCCGAGGCCGCGGGTTGGTGCGCCATTAATGGCAAAGGTTGCAGAGGTATGGGCGGATCTGGTACCCGATTGAAGGTGTACATCAGCGGACAGTGGCGCAGGGCTCGAGATTTCTTCCTGTCTCCTCCCCTACCTGCTGTATTCATGTTTGGGCGCCAATCTGGTAATGCGTTGAGCGCCATTTTGCTGATACTGTGTATCTGGCGGGATTTTTGGTCAACCATGTAATTAATTGCTGTGGTACACTACCTGGCTGTTATAAGCAGGAAGTGTTACTCATTTGTTGTTGTTGAAAGTTGAAGATTTTTTGCTCTGTAATTCAAAACAAGCTGATCTGGTTGCTCTCTACAGCTTAACCTATGAGTTTATGTATCTCTTGTTGTATGTTTTTGGCATGAACCCACTGATTTCATGATTAATCTTATATGAGAAATGCTATCTTAGCATGTGTTGTGTTAATTCTGTCTCCAGTATTGCACGTATTCTTTTTCTGAATCTGGACATTTGGGTAATGTTTAGATTCTAGAGCATAGAATTCCTATGTTGAATGTCTGATCTTTTAACTTCTACTCAAGGGGTAGATTAAACTATTTTCAGGTTGAACATTGGGAAGGGTATACTGCATTAGGGATGCCATAAGTAGAAATAACTTAACACTCTGTATTGGGAGATATTTGCAAGGCAGGTATCACATATATCCCCCTGAAATCTAGTTTTAGCTGTTCATGTTGATCATTCACAGGTGTATGTCTACTGACTCCAGGCCCTGGATAGGCACCAATCATGCTTTGTTTTTGTGTTACACCCATGTCCAGCTTTGCATCCAAACTTAAAATCCAAATCAAAATCTAAAACAACCATTAGGACATTAGAGTTAGTTTTAGGAACCTCAGTCCTCTGTCTACAACTGCAAATAGGCCCAAAGCTAGCCCCTTTGCTCTTATCTTTCAGTTTTGGTCTACTTACAGGAGGACTTATCTGCTTTCTGTCAGCATCCCAGCCTTGTATGCATATCCTCATGGATGTTGAGTAGGGAATACCCCCCTAGGTCTTGCAGAGCCTGAAGAAGAAGAGGAGATAAAATATAGAGTCTATCTCCTACACTGTTGGCCCCTGGCCCAGAGATCCTGTTGATCACTGATGGCTACCTTGTAGGGAAATCTGGGAATAAGCATCCAGTCTGGGAAAAAACCAACAGGATGGATCAGAAATAGGATTGGATGGAGGGATAGTAGGACTAGATGGATTAGATGGTTGGTGGGTCAATGAACTAGGAATGGGATCACATGATGGTGTCAAAATGGGACTAGTAGGCTCATGTGTTGGCATGTGATCAGATGGTGATAGAGGATGTTCATGTTAGTTTTTGTTGCACCAAAAGATCAACCTATTAATGCCTGATACAACCACTTGACTTAATAAGCACCAAAGGTGGTTAAGCCCTTATCGCAAACCACCGCAGCGTAGCACTGAACAAGAAGACCAAGGGCCACACCTTGCAACAATCCCCCCCCAGCACAAGCGTGGGGTTTGAACCCGTGACCTCAGCTCTGATACCAATTGTTAATAACTGAGAGGGGGGTGAATCAGTTATCTAAATTAGTTTAACTTTCTGTTCTTCTTTAACAACTAGTGCAGCATCAAAACAAATAAGCATCCATAACCATGAAAGCAGAAACAAGATCAATACACATAACATAATGATTTTGACGTGGAAAACACTGTTAAGGGAAAAACCATGGGGTGACTAACCCAAGATTGTATTCTCTATTAAAAGAATAGAAGTACAAAATGGCACTTGCCAATTAGGGCTCACTGCCCGAGCACACTGCTCACAAGAGGTTCACTGTCTACAAGTTATAAAGAAAGTAACAAGATACTTGAACTGATGAGAAGCATCCACATATGTTGAAGTTTAGTTCCGGTTAGGCTCAATCGACTGATCTACTGCACTTCATTCTTCCTTTTCTTTGGTGCTGTTGTCTTGTCACATACCAAACCTGTATCACTGCTTCCACACTGCTCTCTACTTATCTTCGCACTCCACAACACACCACACACACCTTCATGCTGAAATCAATCTGGTATATATATCTGCATCAATGATTTCAATCATCTTTCTAGTCAGCATCTGAAAAACTCATGATATTTCCAAACTTTAGTCTGTCAGCTGAATCCTTGCTTACCAAGTGATGCGTATCAAAGAGATGATCATAGAAGTCATCAATCATGTCAGCCAATCATGAATGATACCTTAATAACCTTGATCACCATCAATATCTCATCCAGATTAAGGTTTGATGCTCTACCGGTCAGTTCTTCCTCAGTCTACTCTGCCAAACAAGAACCCAATACTTAGGTGCTCATATCTCTTCACTTTTTCATCACCAGAGGCTCAATCCCTAGAATCTATCAGTCAAGGTACTCCTCTTGACTTCCCCAAGTCTGCACTTTTCTGAGATACTTCCTCTGAGAGATCCAGACCTGATTGTCAGACCTTGTTGCATGCTCTGTTCTTAGTCACCAAACTAAAATACTCTTCAATCTGACTTCTGGTATAGAAACACCATGTCCTGCGGATGTGTGGGATGGACTTTGTTGCCATCAATGACAACACTCATGAAACCACATAGTGTCTCTTGCCAACAATCTCCCCATTTGGCATTGATGGCAACACTTAGTGAAAAATGACTAAGTGTCACACTATACTCCCCCTTGGCTGATGCTCTGTTCTAATGTACACTTTTCTGAAGCTCCCCCTTAGCTAGATTCCACATTTTTCACTACTCCTCACTCCCCCTTTGACATCAATGGCAAAGGGTAGGATCTGCACACCAAAAATCCCAAAAAATCCAACTATACTTAGTTGCATAAGTGTATATACATGTTATACTTACATATATTGAAGTATATCTGCAAAAGTTGTCTTCAAGTGGACAAATTTTGTTGCCCAACTCTGCTTCATTCTATCCAAAATTGAGATGTGACCACTCAACAGAAATGCAAAAGCTTCTGCCCTCTTTAGATCTATCGGATCACTGGTCCGGGTTGTGGTCTGGGCATCAGTTAGGGCCTCATGCATGGCCTCTAATTTAGGGATAATCATCCCTCTAAGTTCACCCATCCTACTTATTATGTTCTTCCTCTCCTTCTCAAGCTTCTTTATCTCATTTATGACTGCAATAGTTTGACATTCCTGGTTTATTATGGATGTGGTGAGAGGATCAAAATTCTGAGAGAGGCTTGACAGTTTATCCTCTTGTTCTTTCACTTTCTTCTCAATATCCTTTGTCACTTTAGACCAGGATAAAAAAAATTTATATACTTCTCTTCCATCTTTAAGAGCATTTTCTAATCTCTTTATCCCAATATCCATATTTCTCCTATCACTGGTTATAAATCCTTGTATCTTAGAAAATCTTTTTCCCAAAAACTCCTTACGAACCTTTTCTTCAACTAACTTCTCTAAGGAATCAAAATGTGTATTAACAAAGTTTACAAGAGACTTTAGATTACCATATGTGGAGGCTGAAGAATCATTTTGGAAGGATGGCATGATTTTCTCTAGCACACCGAATGTAATCTCTATTAGCTCACAGTCTTCCATGTGAGACTTTAGAAGCTTTTCTTTTTCTTTGGCTTGAGCAAAAGATGCCACCTTCATTGTTTGGACCAGAGAGAGGGAATCAAAATTAAACGGTCCTTGAAGTAGCTCTAGTTCATCTAATTCCATCCTTTCTTTTGTCAAGAAGTCTTTGACTGCTTCTGCTGTGTCTCTTGCCGAAGATAGAGTTTTCTTCCCTTCTGCAGCCTTAGCACTGTCATTTGTGGTCTTCTCTGTTTGATCTTCTTCTCTTCCCTTTACTTGTTCTTCTTGACTGATGCTTTCTTCTTTTCTTTCTTCTCCTTCAATTCCAGAGTCTGCAGGAGGATTCGGAAGAGAGGTGTCTACTTCTCCATGAACTTCCTCTTTCGGAATAGAGGAATCTAAATCCTTAGCTTTCTTTTTACATGTCTCCTTTGTCTCTTCTACCACTATCTCAGTAGATTCTTCTTTGTCATCCATGGTAGAGGGTTCATCACCTAGGTCCTCTACAATAGGAATATTGAATCTTTTATAGGCATTCCTGAGGATCTCTTCAGTTTCTTTAGCCACCTAATCAGTCTCTCCGAGCATAAGCTTATTCATTCTAGCTTTGCTCCAGAACTCATCCTTGTAATCTTTGAAGATCATGTTTATTTGCTTTGGAGTGATGGAGGGATAGAGTTGGATAGCAATCTGCTCCTGAATTTCTAGGTCTTTTGCCATGGCATTGTTCTTTCTTAACTCAAGTTTCTTCTCTAAGCTTTTGGGAATCAGGGATATGATTTCAATAAATGCTTTGTTATAAATATTAAGATACCTAACTGTAGCATCTTGCAGGATCTTCTGATCAGCTTCATTGTATTCATCATAGAATTCAATCATTGGTTTCAGGTTCCCATCCACAGTGACTGATTTGATGATATCATCAATGTGGAGAGTAGGGTTTTCAACAAATTCCTCTGCCTTCTCTTCTTTGCCTTGACCGATAGAGGGTTCACCGAATGTTTTCTTCTTCTTCATTTTCTTGACCTCCTAATCTGACTCAGTCTCTTCATCATCCTTTTGATTGGCATAAGACCTTGTGGCCTTTGTCTTAGTTATTTTCTCTCCCTTTCTGAATGTTCTGACTTCCGGTTTTGACACTTTCTGGCTCTTAGAGGTGGCAGGTGCAGAGCTCTTGGAGGATTTGGTTCGGGAAGGGGCTTCCACCATATCACTTTTCTTTTCTACGTCTTATTTCTCTTTCTCTACCCTTTCCATCTTCTCTCTGTTGGCATCAACTACCTCCTTTGAAATTCCATGTCTCTTGGCAAATCCTTCCACCTCTCTTCTCACTTTTCTCTTGATTTCGGGTTGTCTTAGTTCAACATGAACTTTTACACTCAACTCTTGGAAGGTCCCAAACCTTTCTACCTTAGAGTCCTTGGGTTGACTTAGCAGGTGTTGAACATGTAGCTCTACAATTTTCTCATCTACTTCATACCCCATTGGCATGATCCAAACTATCCTTGGCTCCACTGCCTCCATTAGGCATTGATCAGTGTCTACCATAAAGCACAATGTATCCTTGTATTTCTCAACTAATGATTGAGGGATTCTTTCTCTATCTTGCATCATACTCTAAAAATTCTTGAAGTAACCCCAGAGTGTTGTATTCTGTACCTTGGCATCACCAATTCCATGCAAATAATCTCTGATTTGTATGGCTACTGGTCTGTCATTTTGCCATATCCAACCACTGGATCTGGGTAGCTCATTCATAAAGTAAAAGAATAGACACAATATCAGACCGCCATATTTGAATGAGTTTTTCTTTTCCTTCTTGATCCTTTGTAAGTTTTCTAACAGTTGGCTTAGAAGAAGTTCACAGAGATCATAGTCATCATTTTTCCTTAGCATTTCATAAGCAGTATACACAGCCATTCCGGATACTGAATTCTCCCTGCTGGAGTGACATATCTTATAGCCAATTATCATAGATGCAAACTTGATATCCGGATCAGTTATATCTTCTATAGTCATCGCTCTCTTGTCAAATTTTGATCCGGTTGCCTCACTCACTATCTGATTCTTGATTGATTTGAGAGCAGGTAACCCACCAGATGAGTGCAATCTAGTAACTACCCTAATGGCATCCTTGGTTATCTTGAATGGCCTCATGAACCATATAAAGTTATCATGCATTCTACTTAGAACATACCGGACCCATTCATCTTCTGCAAAACAGGGGAAATGGATACAATGTCTAAAATGCTTGTCCCGGATAGCCTTGTACTGCGGTTTGAGTTCAAAAGCATCATCTATTAACTGATTGTGATATATATCCATTAACTTGGATTCCTCAAATTCCTCAATGTTTGCATGAATATATGCCCTAACAACTTCTACATGCAAAACCCCATGCGGAATGCTTGAAAATGCACCTAGGGGATCAACTTCTAGGGATTTATAGGGATGTTTCTTGAATTTAGGGCGCAGCCTATCAGTAATCTTCACAACATTCAGAGTAGCCATCTTTCAAATATTCAGAGAGAGATTTCAAGAGCAGAAAATACTTCTTATGCTTCTAGGGTTCACAATATGAGATGGATCGAGTTGCTGCAAATGTGCAAATGATGAACCAAAGAACCCTTTTATTTCTACCCAAACCCTAATTCCATTTTGCAATAAATGTACAACCTAAGTTATTCTGTTGCCTTATTTTCCTTGTTCCGAGAGAGATCTTTCCAGATCACTGTCATGCACTATTAGCTGTCTATCTATCTTTCCCAAATCATTCCACTTATCCACAGATCAAGATACCTCAAATTTGAGTCATACCGGATCTAACTATGAGAATCTTGTTCTTACTGGATGACTATTAAACCGGATCAATCTAGGAAGATTAACCTCTTCTAAACTTCTTGCGGATCTTCCATATCTTTACCAAGGCTCATTTAGATGTTTCTCTGAGAACCTTTAATCCGCAACTTTCCATGTGCCAATTTCAGGCACCAATTGTCTAGCTGGGGGAACTTGTTTTCTTTTGAGACTCCCCCTAAGCCAAAGCTCATCTATTTAGTTTTTAGAAGGAATATCAGCACCAGATTCTGGTGCAGATCCATCCCTGACATTTTATGTACTCCTCTTTACCCAAATCTTGTTCATCTCCCTTTGAATTTCATCTGCATCTACTTTTCCTTTTCCTTTGTCTTGGTTTTGATTATGATGCACTGGACCCTTTTTGTCCTGATTCTTTACTTCTGCAGAATTTGGCAATATGATCAGATCTATTGCAATTGTAGCAAACAACATTTCTTTGCATATTTGACTAATATCCTCTTGATCTACACTGATTAGCCATATGTCACATTCTATTGCATGCAAAGCATCTACCATTGAATGAATTGTTCATTTGCATATTTCTACACTCATGAGATTTGTGACCATACCTTTTGCAATTAAAACACTGTTCGGAGAAGGATGAATTAGTCTGATTCATTCTTCTTCTATACTGATTTGCTTTATGACCAAAGTTATTGCAATTGTGGCAGTATCCATTGAAGGATGGATATCTTTAAGCATTAGGTTGCCTTACCAGAGGTCTTCTAGGTCTGTTCCTTGGATTACCTTTCTCATACCCCAAGCCTTGCTTGCCATCTACTCTCTTTTGGCTTTCAAGAAGACTTCAAGCTAAGAAGAGCTTATCTTGAATTTCTCTTTGTATTCATTTGTTGTTTGAAGAGCTCTTTTTAGAGTGTCAATCTAATTTTCAAGTTGTTCTTCATTATCTCTAGCTTCTTCCAGATCAGATTCAAAATGCCTGATCATTCTATCCATTTTGTGGCAGTCTTTTGATTTCTCTTTGAGAGATTGTTTTAGATTATCTTTAATTTTTCTCTTCTCTTCAATTTCTTAGGTGAATTTCATAACCCCTAATTTCATTTCATGTCTTACCATAATGACCTCTTTTGATAGCTTCTCACATAATTTGTTCTTCTCATTCAGATTTTCATTTGCATCATTGGCTTCATTCTAACTTGCTAATTGCTGAAGTAGTTCCTTTCTCTTTTTCATAGAGATACTTAGTTTCTCCTTATGTTCATTTATGAAATCATCAGCTTGTTTGAGTCTTTCCCTTAAGTTATTTACTTCAGAGTGAGACTGTTCAAGATCATCTAGGGTAGACTGAAGTTGTTCCCTCATACCATACATATCCATTGAGATTCCCAGATCTTCCTCAAGCTGTTAGGCTCTGTTTGGAGGAACTTAGCTCTGATACCAATTGTTAGTTGTCATTGCACCAAAAGATCGACCTGTTAATGCCTGATACAACCACTTGACTTAACAAGCATGGGAGGTGGTTAAGCCCTTGTCACAAACCATCGCAACGCAGTGCTGAACAAGAAGACCAAGGGCCACACCTTGCAATAGTTCATAGGATGATTGCTCTAGGTTGGTATCTCCCTCGTCAAAGGCTATTAAGTCTTACAGCATAGGCGGACTTAAGGATACTTAATTTATGTACAAAGGGTCACTTAGACTTGAGTCAAATGTTATTAGATCTTGTAGCATAGGTGGACTTAAGTCTATTAGGTCTTGCTGCAAAAGTAGACTTTGGTTCACTTGATATATGTACAAAGGGTCACTTGGACTTGCATGTGCTTCTTGTAAGGATACTTGGTTGCCTTGTGAATGGGTTGGGTGATGTGTTGGAAGGTTAGAATGAGGAAATGGATGATCTTGGGTTGATGTGGCATTTACATAATAGGTAGATGGGTTAGGTGATACATGAGATTGAGATAGAATGTGACGAGGTTGGACTTGTTGTGGTATGATTTGTTGTTGAATGTTTTTATGTTGTAATTGTTGAATGGGTTACGGTTGTGGTTGAAGGTGTTGGTGGTGTGTTGGTGGAGGGATCACATAGGCTAATGATTGATAGGGGTATGGGTTGACATTAGAAGGTGTGTGGTAGGTTGATGAAGGGGTAACATGACATGTAGGTAGATGAGATTGATATGATGATATAGAGGACACATAGGATTGATGTGGAAGTTGTTGATGTGATGATTGGATTTGGGATTGTTGGTATTGGCTTATGGCGTGATGTTGTTGGAATTTTTGGTGTTGTAGTGGAGTAGGGACTTGTTCCCTTCTACATAACCACTCAAGGGTATCAAGAATTCTCATGGTGCCATAAGGATCATTCTCATAGGTCTTGTTTGGGAATGTCATGTCCATGTTTACAAGTGGTAGATTAGGACGTAAGGATGTGGAGTGATTAAGATGTGATTTTTGGATATGAAATGGATGAAGTTGATTGGGTAATGATTAGGATATGTGTTATGACAAGTAGGTTGAGGATGATGTGGTAATATCAAACACAAGATCTCACATGCACATGCATGCACACCAAACACGATGATAGATTTCCTTTCAAGATTAAATATTATAATCAAGCAAACACTTGCAAACACGACAACAAGCCCTAATGATTAATCAAGTAGGATATGGCCAATAGGTCTTAAGCTAGGTTGCACAAGGGTTAACTAAGGGTGTCCTTGCTATACACAAGGTATAAGGGGCCCAAATCTGTGAACATTAGCCCGTTGAAGGGATGTGGTATAAGCGTAAGCAAATACCACTTCACCTTGTATCCAGAATCACCCGGGGCCACAAGGCTATCCCAATGACTACGTAGCTAGATTGAGGTACAGCTTTCGCTCTCCCCCCTTTGATATACCCCACTAGAACACGTGGTTGAGATCATCCCTGGGGGTGATGAAATCCCCTAGCAGGCCTCCTAGATAGGATTTGACAAATCGCAGTTATTCATTAACCCTTAGAAAATGAGATGTGTGTAAGCAAACAATACAAGCACTTGTTCTTTTTAATCCCCAAATCAAGATGTGATGGAAGACACTTGTTTGTTTTAGCCTGATTTTTTATGTGTGATTGCAAACAATGTTCGTTTTAAACCCAAAATCCAAATGTGTTTGCAAACAATGATTAAGAGATGAGAGATGGAATGTGTGCACCTGATTTATTTTCTCTTTCCAAGTTGCTGTGTATGTTGATCCCAACACTGCTACAACTCATTAGATGCACCTAGAAACCACAAAATCGACAAAGAAACAAGTAGACTAGCCAAGAAGCATGATATGAAAAAAATCAATAATCTGATAAAATCTAATCAAAATGGGCTGATACAGAAAATTGAATGTCATGAACAGATTCTACATGAAATTCTATGCACTTTTTTTAAAAAATTACAAAAAACAGATGAAAAATGCTAAAGTTATGCTCGTTTGAAGTTTGTGTGCATGTTTGACTTTGACTGGAAAAAAAGTGCTAGAAAACAATACAATCACCTAAAAATTTCTCCACCGCTGCAAAGTTCTCTGAATCCTCTTTCCAACGAGTATCTATTTGCGTGATTTCACCTCTGGGTGACAAAGTTAAATAGCAAACAGAAAAAAAAAAAACACCTCCTTTGGCTTGTTTGAAGAAACAAGGTTGACTAGTTTGACTTTGCTTGAGTTTTGATTTTTGATAATTTTTTTACAAAATTGTTGGATCAGAGGTGTTGTTACAGTTGTGTTTTATTAGTTTGAATAAAAATTCCCCCCTTTTAAAAATTTAGATTCCAAGACAAAACCTCAAGGCTTAAATCAAAAGGTTAAATGTTAAAACTCTAAATCAAGAATGCCAACCTTAAATGGTAAATACTACAAGTCGAAGTCAACTATACCTAATATCTCATAATGATGGTGGGGTCAATTACCTTGGATTCCATGTCAAATTTTAAGAGTTGGGGGTTTTTTGACTGATGTCTACAGTCGCAGGCGGGGTCGATGTCGACAAGACTGTTGAAGATGAGATTGGTGGCGTCGGTTGGGGGCTATAAGGAATATCGATAACTTTGCAGATGGTGATCGAATGGATGAGTTGCAGGCTAGCTATTTGCAGCTTGTGTTATGAGGATTAGGTGGCTACACCATGGACAAGAGGCGATGAGATAAATATAGGCGACAAGATGCTCGAGTTTGAGGGTCGGCAACAACACAAAGGCGACAGTCGACGACTTGAAACTTAAAGTGTGTGATGTGCTTGGAGTATGATTTAAGGGTATGGCTCTACGACTGCGACTGCGATGTAAGGGTCTTTTGTTGATGGCAGTCGACCAGGTGGTGGCTCTGTGACTGCTACGATGTGAGCGACGACAACAAAGATTTCGGTGGCGACTACCGCTTCACGGGTGGCGACAGACCTTTGGATGGAGGTGACAGGTAAGTCGGTGCTTTTGATGATGATTAACAATATGTCAGTGGCAGTGACCATACACATAGAGAATGCTTTTACTGTGGTTTGAGATTTATGAAAGTGTTAGAGGGAATGGTCGTCTAGGATTTCACATTGGGAGACTAGGATTTTAGACAGGGCTTTATCTTTTTTTATGGCGATGAAGGTTTTAACAACATAGAGAATGTGAGAGTCACATAAATTCTAGGCAAGTTTGACAAGGTTTCATGATGGCTTGGTGGGAGATTTAGAAGCAGCGACCAGGGACTGAGACATATAGTCAACAAGAGCTTCCAAACTAGGTAGACAAAGAACAAAACTACAATCAGCAAGGGAAACCCGTGATAAAAAACCTACAAACCACAAATATTCTTCCTTGAAGAACCCAACCCACACAGACCCCAGATGGAAGTCCTGTGTTGTACGGATCTGTACAGATCTGTACAGTTAGGCTGCAAGTTTTTAAAAAATCAATTTTTTTCAAGAAATTTTGCAATCATCAAATATAGGCAAATTTATAGTCACCAAACACGGAATCTACCTCCCGGACACGATGGTGTAGTCATTTTTTGTCTCAGAGATAACTTGTGATAGATAAGCTGTGAAACTTGCAAATGAGGGTTAAAAAGCACACAATTTTTTACTACAAAAACTTGCAAAAATATAAGATTTGATCAAGAGAAGTAGGTCCCATCGGGCTTGCCAGAATGTATATATGAAAAATTTGGACAAATGAAAAAATAAAACATAACATGCAATACCTATTTACCCAAATCTCACGAATACCTCAGATGATGCATGCATGATTGATTCCTCAAATGCTTGGATTGTTGGTTGCTCACAATCTGCAGCATAACGATAGGATGAGATTGATGGGATGAAAGATAGGTAGATTGATGATGGATGATGAGGAGGAATTTCGGCAGAGTAACAGTGCTTGAGAGTTCATCCATACAAATGGATTTGAAATGGATTAATTTATAGGCAAATGTGAGAGAATGGAGGGATAAGATTTCCCATTTTGTGAGTCAGTTGAAATTGGAAAGTTGCTTGTGCAACTTGGGAGGAAATTAGAACGTGGAAGAGTTAACTCAAGAGAGGATTTGAGAGATGAGTTGAGTTGGAAATGGAAGGTGGGCCATGTGATTTGAGAGATGAGTTGAGTTGGAAATTAGAAGGTGAATCAAGTTAACTAGAGAAGATTTGAGAGATGGGAATGGTAAGCTATTTTAATTAATTAAAATAAAATTTTAATTAATTAAGTGGCATGAATGATTAAATACATAATTATTATTTATTTAATCATAGAAGAAAGGGGATTAAATAAATAAATAAAATTTATTTATTTAATAATGTGAGGGGTGGGATTAAATTAAATAAATGTTATATTTATTTAATTTATTAGAGGAAGTGTTAGGAAGGCGAAGGGGTTATGAAGGCGACAAGGGTACCTAGGGCAAAAATTCTACAAGATGCCTAACTAATGCAATGTTGTGACAAGGTGGACATTTTTGGGTGTCTACAGATGTTCCTTCCATTGGAAAATTGACATATTATCTTTCATTTATTGATGATTATAGCATAAGGATATGGATATATTTTATAAAGAGTAAATATGAGGTTTTCAATCGATTTAAAGAATTTAAAGCAATGGTTGAGTTTCAAATTGGAAATAAAATAAAATGTTTGAGGACTAACAATGGCAGTGAATTTTACTCTAATTATTTTGATAGATTGTGTAAAGATTGTGGCATTCAGAGACAAAAGAAAACTGTGTATTCTCCACAATAGAATGGAGTTGTAGAAAGAATGAACAAGACACTGATGGAGAAGGCTCGAAGTATGCTTAGTGGTGTTGGACTAGAACAAATCTTTTGGGTTGAAGTTGTTGCTACTACTTTCTACTTGATTAACAAGTCTCCTACATCAACTCTTGTTGATAAATTACCTATGGAGGCATGGCTAGATCACAAGCTTTCATTGAGACATCTTAGATTTTTTGGTTTTGAGGCATATGCACATGTGCCAAATGAGAAGTGTGAAAGGAAGCAAGGTATGTGGAAATGCTTCCTACACTGATCTATTGAGGAAAGATTTATGGAAATTTTAACTTTTATAGTTACAGGTTATTAGATGCACATTAAAAGAAAGGTAATAACAACATCAAATGCAAATACAAAACTCACAACACAAGATATACATGGGGAAAACCCTTTCAAGTAAAACACCCCACACTCCAAAACCTACACAATGTATTATCAAATCAAAATATGATTACAACACACTTGCAATGCAAGTTCTTTCATGAGTAAACATTGTTGATTCTTATTCGCATCCCATGACCTTTCACATTTTCCAATCACTTATTTATCAAGCCTCTTTGTCAATTATCCAATGTTAGTTTATCCATGTCAACCGATAACAAAATAACTACTAATGCCTTTATTAAATATAGGGCATTTTTTGCTTCGAGGGTGTTGCCCACGAGTTGCCCCCTGGACTTCCCCGTTAATTACTTTGGGGGGAAACTGCAACTGACAAAATCACCAAAATTTAAAAGATGCTGACTATGGGATCCTACAACATAGTACTGAATAAGTAAATTGTGCAATATTAGGAACTTACAAAAGTTGAGACACCTTAATTCCCAACATTCTCCCACTTGTCGAACACCTTTCAAGAGCCAATAGAATGATAAGATTTAATTGCTAGGGACTGAGAGGCCCATAGACTGTGAACACCATTTGAACTTCTTTGTGCTCATACGTTTTGTCAAGGCATCTGCAACATTCGTCAAATTGTCAACTTTCTCCAAATTCACCTTCCCATCCTCTACCATGTCATGAACAAAATGGTACTGGACATCAATGTGTTTAGTCCTCGCATGGAAAGTAGGATTCTTTGCTAAACATATGACACTCTAACTATCAGAACAAATGGTAATCTTCCCTTCATCAAACCCAACATCAGAACATAATCTCTTAAACCAAATGGCTTCTTTACAAGCATGAGTTGCTGCCATGTACTTTGCTTGAGTAGTAGACAAAGTGACCATAGGTTGACGCTTACTCATCCAACTAATAGCACCACTGAACATAGTGAACACACAAGCACTGGTGGATCTCCTGCTGTCAATGTCACCTGCCCAATCTGAATCCACAAATCCTCAAATACAAAGTGAATTTCAATCCTTTGTAAGATAACCATGATAACATAGGGAATACTTAGAAGTACCCCGCAAATATCTGAACACTCTCTTCACTACATCCCAATGTACTCATCTAGGATTAGCCATAAATCGAATAAGGACTCACACTGCTTGGGCAATGTCTGGTCTTGTACAGACCATAGCATACATCAAACTACCAACTACACTAGCATAAGGAACTCTTCTCATATCCTCCATCTCTAAAGGATACATTGGACAATCTACAATAGATAACTTTGTCCCCATGATAACAGGAACAGTCAATGGTCTACAATATTCCATGCTGATTCTCTCCAACATAGTGTTCACATACTTACTCTGGCCTAACCAAAGTTTTGTGTTAGCTCTGTCTCTTCTTATTTCTATTCCCAAAATGTATCTGGATACCCCTAGATTTTTCATCTCAAACTGTGCTGACAACTGAGACTGCAAATCAAAAATCAAACTTTCACCATGTAGTGCTCTATCTATGACATAGATTTCCTCCTCCAAGTCACCATGAAGGAATGTTGTCTTCACATCCATCCATTCCACTTCTAGATCATACGCTGCTACAAGATATAATAGGAACCCAATAGATGGCAGCTTTGCAATGGGAGAGAAAATCTCACCATAGTCAATTCCCTCCACCTAAGAATACCCCTTCACAACCAATCTAGCCTTATATTTCTCAATGCTACCATCTGCACCAAATTTCTTTTTGAACACCCATTTGCATCCAACAGGTTTTCGTCCTTCAAGAAAAGGCACCAAGTCCCAAGTATTACTCTTTTCCAAAGAAGCCATCTCCTCTTCCATGGCCTCCTTCCAAGAACTTGCATCTTCCATACCCATAGCCTCTTTCATAGTTCTAGGCTCATCAGTGTTAGAAATCAAAGCAAAAATACAACTGGAATCATGCAATGAATAACCAAACCTATCATGTTGCCACCTTATCTGCATGGACCTCCTTAAAGATTGAGGTTGAGGTTCTTCATCTTCTTTTAAACTTTCAGAGCTACCAAAGTTCTCCTCATCATCAAGTCCAATAGATGTCTTTGGTTCAACTTTCTCAAGGGTGGAAGGAAGCTGAACCACATCATCTTTCTCTTTTTCTTTTTTTGGTTGTAAAACAACAGAAGAAGGATTGAGCTCTCTAAATATCACACTTCTACTAAACAGAACTCTCTCAGGCATTAAATCCCAAAGCTTGTACCTTTTCACACCGATGCCATAATCGATGAAGATACACTTCATAGCCTTGTTCTCCAACTTAGACCTCTTCTCCTTAGTCACATGTGCATATGCCTCACAACCAAATACTTGAATATATCTCTATGAAGGCTTTTTACCAGACAATACCTCCATAGGTGCCTTATCAACAAGTGCTAATGTAGGAGACCTATTAACCAGGTAACAAGCGGTAGAAACATCTTTAGCCCAAAACTTTTGTTCAAGGCCAGTTCCACTTAGCATACTCCTTGTCCTCTCCATCAACGTTTTATTCATCCTCTCTACAAATCCATCCTGCTGAGAGGTATATGGAGTTGTCTTGTGCCTCTCAATCCCATGTTCTTTACAGAACTTGTCAAAATCTGTTGAACAATACTCACCACCGTTAGTAGTCCTCAAACACTTAATCTTTATATCCTTTTTATTCTCTACAAGAGCTTTGAACTCTTTGAATCTATTAAAGACTTTAGATTTACTTCTAAGGAAATACACCCGTGTCCTTCTACTATAATCGTCAATGAATGAAACAAAGTAAACAAATTTTGAAATCGAAGGAACATTAACCGAACCAAACATATCAGAATGAATCAAGTCCAACACCTCAAAAGATTTGTGAGAACTAGAATAAAATTAAACACATTTTGTTTACCATAAATGTAATGTTCGTAAAAATCAAACTCAAGATTACAATCATTCATACCCTTAATGAGGTTTTTATTTTTTAGGGTCCTCAAACCCTTTTCACCAATGTGACCAAGCCTTTGGTGCCATAACATTGGCTTATTAGCTAGAAGTTTCATCTCCATAGAATGAGCACCCTTAGGTATCCAAAAATTATGACCATCAAAAGTAGACGCAATAATCCTCTTTGCTGCTAGTTCCAATGGTGAGGATGAAGACTCTGAAGTTCTCTTCTTTGAAATAGAGGCACTATTGTACTGAATTGAGCATGCATCAAGATAAAATAGAATGTCAATCTAAACACCCTTAGCTAATACCATAGATCCTCTAGTCATCTTGCATCCTCCATTTGAGAAAACAACCTACACACCCACATCATTCAACTTACTTATAGAAAGAAGGTTCCGTGCCAAACCAGGGATATGCAGAACACCGTTGATCCCCTTCACTCCTCCATCAGAGAATCAAATTAGGACTCTTCCATAACCAACAATCTTCATGTGAGAGTCATCACCCAAGTACACCTTCCCACCATCATATTCTTCATACTTTAAAAACCAACCCCGATGAGAGGTCATGTGAAAAGATGCACTAGACTCAATAAGCCATACATCTTTAGATGCATGTGTTGCCAAGGTAGTGACAAACGCTTCTCCTTCATCCTGAGAGGACTTGTCTGAATCTGAATCATAGTTCTTCTTTTTCTTATTCTCCTCCTTGTACTTCTTGCAGAAATGACCAGGTTTGCCAGAATTCCAACATAGGGCCTTGGACTTTCTAGGAGACTTGGATCTCCCAATGGATTTGGATCTTCCTTTTTCTTCTTTATTCTTATCATTTTTCTTCCCTTTCTCTTTAGATCTACCATAAACTATAAGATCCTCCTTAGCCAACTCAAAAGATTCTCTCTGCATCTCTTTAGACAACAATGAAGAAACCACTTCATCCATCTTGAAGGTGGTAGTGGTACTCCCAATGGCCATCACAAGGTGGTCCCACAAATCTGGTAAGGAACACAGTAATGTCATACATTGATCCTCCTCCTTCATCTTCACACCAACAAAGGTCAACTGGGTAACAAGCATATTAAATGTATTCAGGTGATCAACAACAGATACTCCATCTTCCATCCTCAGAGAATACAATTTCTTTTGCAAGAATAACTTATTCACCGGGGATTTACCCTGATAAACATCTCCAAGTTTATTCCAAAGATCTTTTGTAGTCCTTTCTTCATGGATATTCAAGAGCACTGAATCAGCCAAATAGAGTCTTATCAAACCCTTAGCCTTTTGATCCATCCTATCCCAATCTTCTTGTTTCATGCCTGATGGCATGGTTCTAAATATTATGATCCATAGATCTCTATCCACCAATAAGTCTTCCGTCTTGAGTTTCCATAACTCAAAGTTACCTCCATTAAACTTCTCTATCTCAAACCTCCCAGATGTGTTCGCCATCTCTTTCCTGCAACAATGATTTTAAAATCCTCTGCACAAGCTCCCACTCAAATGAAGATCAACTCAAAAAACCCTTTACCCAAAAACTAGAACCAAAGGTGATCATGCTCTGATACCAACTGAAAGGAAGCAAGGTATGCAGAAATGCTTCCTACACTGATCTGCTAAGGAAAGATTTATGCAAATTTTTACTTTTACAGTTATAGGTTATTAGATGCACATTAACAAAAAGGTAAAACAACATCAAATTCAAATATAAAACTCACAATACAAGATATACGTGGGGAAAAACCCTTTTAGGTAAACAAACCCCACACTCCAAAACCTGCACAATGTATAATCAAATCAAAAGATGATTACAACACACTTACAATGTAAGTTCTTTCAGTACACATTGTTGATTCTCATTCATATCCCATGACCTTTCACATTCTCCAACTGCTTTTTTATCAAGCCTCTTTATCAGTTATCCAATATTAGTTTATCCATGCCGGCCAATAACAAAATAACTACCAACACCTTTATTAAATATAGGGCATTTTTTGCTTCGAGGGCGCTGCCCCCCTGTACTCCCCTATTAATTACTTTGGGGGGAAACTATAGTTGACAAAGTCACCAAAATTAACAAGTTACCAACTATGGGATCCTACAACATAGTACTGAATAAATAAATACAATATTAGGAACTTGCGAAGGTTGAGACACCTTAATTCCCAACAAAGTGAACAAAGTTGGAAAACAAGGTTATGAAATTTATGGTATGAAAGGATACAAGCTTTGGGATCATGTTGCACAAAAAGTTATATATAGTAGAAGTGTGATTTTTATAGAAACTATGACTTCTATTACATTGTAGCTAGAAAAAAGTGAACAAAAAGATGTGATTCAACTTCTTTCTATGCCTGAGAAAGTTGAATTGAGGCCCCTAGATAGACAAGAAGTTGAGGAGAGCTCATCTAGCTCTGAATTTTTAGAAGAGGAACAAGAACCTCCAACTCATCTTGTTTGAAGGTCTCTAAGGCATAGACAACCACTGGAGAGGTATTCACCTATTGACTGAAGATGTATTTTTTCTTTGAATACTAACATGGATAAACCTAGATATGTAGAAGAGGCATTATGCATGAATGATGCAGAATCCTAAAAGATTGCCATGGATGAAGAAATAGCAGCTTTGAAAAAGAATGATGCATGGGACTTAGTACCATTACCTGAAGGATGAAAACATGTTGGTTGCAAATAGGTGTTCAAGAAAAAGATTGGTATAGATGGAGGTATTGAGGGTGTTGATTATGGTGAGATATTTCTCTTGTTGCAAAGCATCCATTATATTCTTGTTTTCTATTGTCATAGCTTATGATCTACAGGTTGAGAAAATGGATGTGAAGATAACATTCCTCCATGGAGATTTGGAGGAGAATATTTATATAAAATAGCCATAGCACTATGTTGTGAAAAGTAAAAGTAATTTGGTTTGTAAATTGAAGAAATTTTTGTATGGCCTCAAACAGAGTCCTAGGATGTGGTGCCAAAAATTTGATACATATGTGTTGAGTTTGAGATTTGAGCATTCTAAATTAAATCGCTATGTTTATTATAAATTTGATGGTGATATTTCTATTGGCAAGAGACACTATATGAATTCACAATTGTTGTCATTGATGGCAACAAAGTTCATCCCACACATCCGCAGGACATGGTGTGTCTCTACCGGAAGTTAGAGTGAAGAATGTTGTGGTCCGGTAAACAAGAATAGAGCATGTGGCAAGGTCCAACAGACAGGTCCGGATCCCTCAGAGGAAGTATCTTGGTGAAGTGCGGATTTGGGGAAGTCAAGAGGACTACCTTGAGTGATAGATTCCAAGGATTTAGCCTCCGGTGATAGATGAGGTAAAAGATATGAATATTTGAGTACCGGGTTCCTGAGTGACAGTGTGAACAAAGGAAGAATTGACTGACAGAACATCAGACTATTTTCTAGATGTATTACTGATGATGGAAAAGGTTCTTAAGGCATAAATTATGTTTGGTCGACATGATTGATGACTTCTACAAGTATATGCTTGATCCGCATTACTTGGTGTGCAAGGATTTAGCCGACAGATCAGAGTTTGTAAAAAGATTGACTATTCCGGGTGCCGACTAGAAAGGTGATGAAATCACTTGTGCAGATATATATACAAGATGGATTTAGTTGTGAGATGCATTGTTGTTGTTAGTTATGTGCGAATAAAAGCAGAAGAGTAGAGCTTAAGTAGTAAGAAAGGTTCGGTATGTGAAGGAAAGCAGCTTAAGGGAAGAGGAAAGATGAAGTGCAGCAGATCAGTGTACTGAGCCTAACCGAAACTGAACTCCAACATTTGCAGATGCTACCAATCAGTTCAAGTATTGTATAACACCCTTTTTGTAGATAGTGAGTCTCTTGTAGGCAGTGTGCCTCTTGTGAGTAGTGTGCTCAGGCAGTGAGCCCTAATTGGCAAGTGCCATTTTGTATTTCCTTATTCTTCTAATAGAGAATAATCTTTGGGTTAATCACCCCGTGGTTTTCTCCCTTAACAGGGTTTCCACGTCAAAAATATTGTGTCATGTGTATCTCCATTTCATGGTTATGTTTACTTGTTTGAATTAATGCTGCATTGATTGATAAGAAAGTTCAGAAAGAAGAAATAATTAGGATAATTGATTCACCCCCCTCTCAGTTATCAACAATTGGTATTAGAGCTAAGTTCCTCCTAACAGAGTCTAACAGCTCAAGAAAGATCTAGGAATCCAAATGGATGCATATGGTTTAAGGGAGCAACTCAAGACTGCCCTTGAGGATCTTGAACAGTCAAACTCTGAAGTCAATGAATTAAAGGAAAGACTCAAACAGGCTGATGATTTCATGAGAGAACTAAAAGACAAATTAAGTCTCTCTATGAAAAAGAGAAAGGAGTTGCTTCAGCAATTGGCAAGACAAGGTGAAGCAAATGATGCAAATGAAGAGCTGACTGAGAAAACCAAGTTATGTGAAAAGTTATCAAAAGAAATCATTATGGTAAGACATGAAATGGAATCAGGAGTTATGAAGTTTACCCAAGAAGTTGAAGAGAAAAGAAAAACTAAAGATAATCTAAGACAATCTCTCAAGGAGAAAACAGAAGATTGCCACCAAATGGATAGGATTATCAAACATCTTGAATCTGATCTTGAAGATGCTAAAGAAAATGAAGAAAAACTTGAGGATCAAATTGTCTCTCTCAAAAAGGATCTTCAAACAACAAATGAATATAAAGAAAAATCCAAGATAAGTTCTGCTCAACTTGAAGTTCTTCTTGGAAGTCAAAAGAGGGTAGATGACAAGTGTGGTTTGGGATATGAGAAAGGAGAAAGCTCCGGGTCCGGTCAGAAGAATTTTGGACCAGAAAATCCAAGGAACAGCCTAGAAGACCTCCGATAAGACAGCCCAATGCTCAAAGATATCCATCCTTCAATGGATACTGCCACAGCTGCAATCACTTTGGTCACAAAGCTAATCAGTGTAGAAAGAGAATGAATCAGACTAATTCATCCTTCTCCGGGCAGTGTTTTAACTACAAAAGGTATGGTCACAAATCTCATGAATGCAGAAATATGCAAATGAACATATCATTCAATGGTAGATGCTTTGCATGCAATAGAATAGGTCATATGGCTAATCAATGTAGATCAAGAGGATATCAATCAAATATGCAGAGAAATGTTATTTGCCAAATTTGCAATAGATTCGGTCATATTGCAAAATTCTGTAGAAGCAAGAATCAGGATAAAAGAGGTCCGGTATATCATAATTAGAATCAAGATAAGGGGAAACAAAAAGTGAATGCAGATGAAGTTAAAAGTGAGATGAACAAGATTTGGGTAAAGAAAAGTACAGAGAATGTAGAGGTTGGATCCGCACCAGACTCTGGTGCTGATATTCCTTCCAGAAATTAAAAAGTGAGCTCTGGCTTAGGGGGAGACACAAAGAAAACCTTGTTCCCCTAGCCAGTCAATTGGTGTCGAAACTGGCACAAGAAGAGTTGCGGATTGAAGGGTTCATAAGGGAAACATCCAATCAAACTATGGTTAAGATTTGGTAGATCGGCAAGATATTTAAAGATTAGGATTTATCTGGTTCTCCAAGTCATCTGAATAAGGCAAACCAAAATAATGTAGGTTGAGCATTTATTGCAACCTGACATTAGGGTTTGCGAAGCAATATAAGGGTTTTCTCATTAATCACTTGTTCATTCTACATTCAAGAAGAAACAAAAAGTGGAGCTCTGCAACAAAATTTCTCAAGTTCATCGAAGATCATTTGCAGAAGTCATTACATCCAGAAATCAATCCGACCAACTCTGAGAAACTGAAAAGTACAAAAGGTATTTTCTGTTTTCAATATCTCACTGCAAATCCTTTGAAAAATGGATACTCCGGATATAGTAAAGATTTCTGATAGGCCCTGCCCTAAATTTAAGAAACATCCTTACAAATCATTGGAGGTAGATCCCTTAGGAGCATTCTCTAGTGTTTCGCATGGCGTTTTGTACACAAAAGACATTAGGGTTTATATACATGCAAATATTGAAGAGTTTGGGGAATTCAAACTAAGAGATATTTATCACAAACAACTAATAGACAATGCCTTTGAGCTTAAACCAGAATATAAAGGTATCCAAGAGAAACATTTTGATCAATTCATTCATTTCCCCTGCTTTGAAGAAGATGAATGGGTCCGGTATGTATTGAGTAGGGTGCATGATAACTTCCTATGGCTGAACAGACCTTGCAAGATCACAAAGGAGGCAATTAGAGTAGTAACTGGTCTATACTCTTCCAGAGGGATACCTATCCTCAAATCTGTCAAAAACAACATTGTAACTGAGGCCACCAGATCAAAATTTGATAAGAGGGCAATGACCATTGAAGATATTACTGACCCGGATATCAAGTTTGCATCTATGATAATAGGATACAAGATATATCACTCCAGTAGGGAGAATTTAGTATCCGAAACTACAGTATATACTGCCTATGAGATGCTGAGAAAGAATGCAGAAAATGATCTCTGTGAACTTCTTCTGAGCCAATTAATGGAAAACATACAAAAGATCAAAAAGGACAAGAAGAACTCTTTCAAATATGGTGCACTAATATTATGTATATTCTTCTACTTCATGAATGAGCTGCCCGGATCAAATGGATGGGTATGGCAGAATGACAAACCGGTAGTAGTCCAGATCAGAGATTACTTGCATGACCTTGGGGATGCTAAGGCAAGGAACACAGCTCTGTGGGGTTACTTCAAAAACTTTCAAAATACAATGCAAATCAGAGAAAGAATCCCCAAATCAATAGTTGAGAAATACAAGGATACAATGTGTTTCATGGTAGACACTGATCAATGCCTAATGGAGGCAGTGGAGCCAAGAATTGTATGGATCATGCCCATGGGGTATGAAGTTGATGAACAAATCATAGAGTTGCATGTTCAACACATGCTCAGTCAACCAAAGGACCCAAAAGCAAAAAGATTTGGAACCTTTGAAGAACTAAGTGTGAAAATTCACACTGAGCTAAGGCAGCCAGAAATCAAAAGGAAGGTAAGAAAAGAAGTCAAGGAAGTTGCAAAAAGCTTTGGCATCTCAAAGGAGGCACTTAATGCCAACAGGGAAAAGAGGCAAAAAGCTGAGGAAGAGAAGAAAGAGGCAGAAAACAAAAGCAAGGAAAGTGCTCCGGTAGAAACCTCAACCTGGACCAGATCATCAAAAAGATCTGCACCTATTACAGCCAAAAGCCCAAAAACATCAAAATCAGAAGTTCAGGCATCTGGCAAAGGAGAGAAAAGATCAAAGACAAAAGCCACAAGGGCTTATACCAGTCTAAGAGATGAAGAGGAAACCAAATCAGATGAGGAAATTAAGAAACTGAAGAAGAAGAAGAAATCATCCGGTGAACACTCTACCAGTCAAGGAGAAGAAGAGAAGGAAGAGGAATCTACTGAAAAACCCACTCTATCCTTAGATGTTGTAGTGAAAGCAGTCACTGTGGATGGGAACCTACAACCCTTAACATAATATTATGATGAATATAATGAAGCAGATAAAAAGATTCTGGAGGAAGCCACAGTTCAGTTTTTGAACACCTACAACAAAGCTTTTATTGAAATTATCTCTCTAATTCCCAAAAGCCTAGAGAAAAGGCTTGATATGAGGAAGAACAATGCTCGAGCTAAAGATCTTAAGATCTGGGAACAGGTCACCATTCAACTCTTCCCTTCAATCACTCCGCAACAAATGAATATGATCTTTAAAGAGTACAAGGCTGAGTTCCGAAGTAAAGCCAGGATGAATCAGCTCATGCTTGGTGAAACCGACAAAGTGGCGAAAGAGACTGAAGAGATCCTTCGAAATTCTCTTAAAAAGTTCAACATTCCCATCTCAGAGGACTCTAGTAAAGACAAGGGCTCAGAATCCCCTATTCTGGAAGAGGTGACTCATGAACAAACAACTATCTCTCCTCCGGTTTCCCCTACAGCCTCCAGATCTAAAGGAGAAGACAAAATACATGAGAAAGAAGCTGAAGTGAAGGAAAAAGAAGTTGACAGTACCAAGGTGGCAGAGGGAGAGAAGACCTCAATAGACAAGACCATAACTGCTAGTGGTACGAATGAAGAAGGAGAAAAAGCTCCAAGGGACAGCTCAAAAATTGCAGAAGAGAAGAAACATCTGTCTCTAGCAAGAGACACTGCACAGACTGTCCAAGAATTCCTGAACAAAGAAACAATGGAGATTGATGAACCGGAGCTTCTACAAGGTCCATTCAATTTTGACTCTCTTTCTCTGGTATAGATAATGAAGATAACTTCATTTGCTAGCGCAAAGGCTAAAGAAAAACTCCTTAAGTCTCATATGGAAGACTGTGAGTTGATAGAAGCTACTTCCGGAGTGCTAGAAAATATTATGCCATCATTTCAGAAGGATCCCACAGCCTCCTCATTCGGTAATCTCAAAACTCTAGTCAGCAATATTAATACACATTTTGATTCTCTAGAGAAGTCAGCTGAAGAAAAGGTCCGGAAGGAGTTTTTGGATAAGAGATTCTCAGAGGTACAAGTGTTGATCACTAATGGTAGGAGAAATATGAATATTGGGATAAAGGGCTTAGAAAATGCTCTTAAAGATGGTGGTGAAGTATACAAATTTTGTATTTCCTGGTCTAAAGCAACAGTGGAGATTGAGAAGAAAATGAAAGAACAGGAGGATAAACAATTAAAACTTTCTCAAAATTTTGATCCACTTTCTACATCAATAATAAATCAAGAATGTCAAACAGTTGCAGTTATGAATGAGATTAAGAAGCTTGAAAAAGAGAAGAAAAATAGAATAAGCAGGTTAAGTGAGCTCAGAGGGATAATTGTCCCTAAGTTAGAGGCCATGCATGAGGCCATAAAAGAAGCTCAAATCACAGCTCAGACAAATGATCCAACTGATCTAAAAAGGGCAGATGTGTTTGCTTTTCTATTAAGCGGTCATATATCAATTTTGGATAGAATGAAGCAAAGTTGGGCTATTGAATTCATTCAACTGAAAACAACTTTTGCAAACATACTACAGTATATGTAAGTATTCCATATGTATATACTTATGCGGCTAAGTATAGTAAAATTTTTGAAAATTTTGGTATGCAGACCCTACTATTTGCCATTGATGTCAAAGGGGGAGTGAGGAGCAGTGAAAAATGGGGAATCCAACTAAGGGGGAGCTTCAGAAAATGTATATAAAGACAGAGCATCAGCCAAGGGGGAGCATAGTGTAAACACTTAGTCATTTTTCACTAAGTGTTGCCATCAATGCCAAAGGGGGAGATTGTTTGCAAGAGACACTATATGAATTCATGATTGTTGTCATTGATGGCAACAAAGTTCATCCCACACATCCGTAGGACATGGTGTGTCTCTACCAGAAGTCAGAGTGAAGAATGTTGTGGTCTGGTAAATAAGAACAGAGCATGTGGCAAGGTCTGACAGACAGGTTCGGATCCCTCAGAGGAAGTATCTTGGTGAAGTACAGATTTGGGGAAGTCAAGAGGACTACCTTGAGTGATAGATTCCAAGGATTTAGCCTCCAGTGATAGATGAGGTAAAAGATATGAATACTTGAGTACCGGGTTCCTGAGTGACAGTGTGAACAGAGGAAGAACTGACTGACAAAACATCAGACTATTTTCCGGATGTGTTACTGATGATGGAAAAGGTTCTTAAGGCATAAATTATGTTTGGCCGACATGATTGATGACTTCTACAAGTATATGCTTGATCCGCATTACTTGGTGTGCAAGGATTTAGCCGACAGATCAGAGTTTGTAAAAAGATTGACTATTCCGGGTGCCGACTAGAAAGGTGATGAAATCACTTGTGCGGATATATATACAAGATGGATTTAGTTGTGAGATGCATTGTTGTTGTTAGTTATGTGTGAATAAAAGTAGAAGAGCAGAGCAGAAGCAGTAAGAAAGGTCTGGTATGTGAAAGAAAGCAACTTAAGGGAAGAGGAAAGATGAAGTGTAGCAGATCAGTGTACTGAGCCTAATCGGAACTGAAATCCAGCATTTGCAGATGCTACCAATCAGTTCAAGTATTGTATAACACTCTTTTTTTAGACAGTGAGTCTCTTGTAGGCAGTGTGCCTCTTGTGAGCAATGTGCTCAGGCAGTGAGCCCTAATTGGCAAGTGTCATTTTGTATTTCCTTATTCTTCTAACAAAGAATAATCTTTGGGTTAATCACCCCGTGGTTTTCTCCCTTAACAAGGTTTCCACGTCAAAAATATTGTGTCATGTGTATCTCCATTTCATGGTTATGTTTTCTTGTTTGAATTAATGTTGCATTGATTAATAAGAAAGTTTAGAAAGAAGAAATAATTAGGATAACTGATTCACCCCCCCCCTCTCAGTTATCAACAATTTCATGTTTATTGCACTATATGTTGATGATATGTTATTTATTGGTAAAGGGAAAGGAATGATTTCAGAACTAAAGTCTCAACTTGCAGCTAAATTTGAAATGAAAAATCTTGGTGCAACTAAACACATTATTGGGATGGAAATTAGAAGAGATAGAGTGAATAGAAAATTATGGCTTAGCTAGAGTAAGAATGTCAATTTAGTTTTATAGAGGTTTAACATGTAGTATTGTAGACCATTGTGTGTTCCTTTTATAGTTGGAACGAATTTATCTGTTTCACAATGTCTAACATCCCCATCATAGATGGAAGACATGAGTAGAGCACCTTACCAAAGTACAGTCAGAAGTTTTATGTATGTTATGGTATGTACTAGACAAGACATTTCCCAAGTAGTGGGAGTTATTTCTAGATATATGTCTAATCCTAGTAGATATCATTGGGATGCAGTTAAAAGAGTCTTCAAATATTTACAGGTTACCTTAGAGTATTTCTTATGTTATCATGGTAATTTTATAGGATATGTGTATTCCCTTGATATTTATGGTTATGTGGATTCAGACTGGGCAGGTGATGTTGATAGCAGAAGATCCACCAATGCTTATGTGTTTACTTTATTTGGTGGTGTAATTAGTTGTATGAATAAGCAATAGGTTTTGTTTTCTTTGTCCACTACTGAGGCTAACTATATGGTAGTTACTCATGCTTGTAAAGAATCAATTTAACTTATGAGACTGTGTTCAGATATTAGAATAAAATAGGATGTAGTGATAGTTTATTGTGATAGTTAGAGTGCGATCTGCTTAGATAAGAACCCAACATTTCATGCCATGACCAAGAACATTGATGTATAATATCACTTTGTTAGAGCTATCTACATGGTCAAGGATGGTAAGGTGAAGTTGGTTAAGGTAGAGACTTTGATGAATGTTCCAAATTTATTGATTAAGCATGTGAGCACAGAGAAGTTTAGATGGTGTTTGGAGTCTATGTGCCTCCTAGGCCCTGGCAATAAAATCATGGCGTTGATACTCCCTTTACTTTTTCAAGGTGTTCAACAAGTTGGAGAATGTTAGGAAAGGTGTCTCAACCTTGCAATTACAAAAAGTGTGATTTTTTAATTATGAAATTGGATAAACTCAATTTATGGAAAGGTGTCTCAACATATAATCTCCATACAAGCACTAAATCCATCTAACAAGAAGAATGAGGAGCCTACCTCAATAAACTACCAAGATGGTGGAGTTTAAAACTTGGTGAAGCTCCCTCAAGAGTCTCCACTCCAATACTTTCTCTCAACTTTTATCTCCCAAGAAAACTCTCTCTCTCTCTCACAAAAGCAAAATGAATACAAAAGTCTTTTCTAACCTTACAAGAGGGGTATATGTAATGAATTCCATGTCACTCCTCTCCAAATTAGGAGGTTCCACATAGCCTCTAACTCACCCCCTCTCATCCAATCCTCAATTTCCTAGGAGTGATTTGACTCCCCAAGTTGACACATGTGTGAGACCTAGGGGAGACGAGTCTATTTGCATACTCTTCTCCAAAACTATTCACAAGTTATGCTTCCACATGTGTGAAGCATTGGAATGGGGGTGTACTTGACCCACCCCTCATCCAAGAACCTAGGAAAGGGAGATGGGATGGTGACAAGTCCACCATCTCTCTTCCCAAAGTCTATCCACGCCACTTTCTCTCCAAGGAACTTGGGTATGGTCAAATCTACCCCAAAACCCAAATTTTAAAGGCCAAAAGGTACTCAACCCATACGTACTTTCCCTAGGGACCTAATTTCATTAAAACATTTAATAAAATGGCATTTCAAGCCCCTTTAAAATCCCTATTAACAACAAATCCGAGTTGTTCCAACAAGGATGAAAAACTCATCTCACAACCCAACCAAACCAACCTTAGAACACCAAAAAAATGATAAATAGCATTCAACATTTCACATTACAACATTTATACACAACAAAGAATTTAATCCCCATTATGGACTAAGGTCAAGTATCAATGGGTTAATCACATTAGGCTTTCTAGAAGATCTCTAAATTTCCATTGGCCATGGAAGATACCTGCACACTTAATGGCACAAATTAATATGTCTAATAGACAGTTGAAGCAACTTGAAATAATATTTCAAACACAATTAAATACAATGCAAAATCCATAATTCAATTGATAACCATCATTCATTTAATCATCAAAGTACATATCAATTTGATTCAATTTCAATTTCACAATATCTCATAATGACATCACATATCCATTACACTACTACACCAAGCATAGGTAATAATTATCAATTCAGTTAACTTGAACATTTCAAGGCTTAAGTGAATGTCATATTTATAATCAAAACACACATCCATCACCTAAAATTGAAATATAAAATAGTTGTCTACTAATTGGATCATCATATGCAAGATAAAATCAAACTATTCTAATCATGATATCATTGTCTAAGATAATCTACTAATAGGATTACATGTCCATAATCAAATTGCCCAATATCTAGGAGTATCAAATTAATAATCAGTCTATTAGTGCAACTAAGATTTCCATAAAAAGGTTGGGCATCACATACATTTGGAGCAATTCTGATTGCATTATGATAACTACAAATTAATCATATAACTCATACCACACTCCATCTCCAAGCACCAATAAATAGATGAACAAACTAAAAACCATCAAATGGTTTTGGAAAACTATTACAAACCCACAAGAGGTATGGCATCCAAATTCTCATGGCATAAATTCTAATGTTCCCCTTGGTCTTAGTCTTCTAAGCTATTTTTTGTATATTCCTTACACATTGTCATTTTGTCATAACTTGTCATATTTGACCACCCAAACTTGGACACCCTAATTTTTTCATCATCCATTCAAAAATTCTCTATGACTAAAGGGTTTTAGCTCAATTAGTTGGATACAATTGGTGAGGGTGATGATATGTTCCTTGATTATGCCATCCACCAAGGTTCAAACCCCCAAAGGTGCAATAAATAAGGGATGAAGTTGGGATTGTGCCCCAAGCAACTTTGATGGAATGGATACCTCTCAGTCTTTGGCTCTAAGCTAAAAAGGTTTTAGCCTAAGGCTTGTGCTCCCTATGAGGTAGTTAAATGATTACGTGGGTTTTATATAAAACCCTCCAACAAAAAAAATACTCTATGACATGTGTCACAAGACTATTATAACATGTTGTTCGAGATTCTAATGTAACCCCCCTATAATCATGCTCTTACATGGTCATAAAATTTGTCATAACTAACTCCCACCTTAAAAAGTCATGAGGACATTTAGATGCTCTTACAACCTCTTACACACATTCCAATATGGATGACATGTGACAAAGAGTTGCATCTCAAAGTGGGATGCCCCACTCCTCATGTGAGGATAAAATTTTAAAAAAACTAATAAATATGAACATTGGGAATGCAAGGTTGAGACACCTTTTCCCAAAAATATAGAATCTTAAGTGGTGGTACCATATGGAGGTCATCCCATTAGTCCTTGCATGTAATCATGTCAGTCCCTTTCTAAGATGCATCTATCATATAGAGTGTGTGGGATGGGACCTCACATCACTCGTAATATTTTTATCCTTCTTCCCTTTACTGGTATGTTTTACCATCACATTTCTCTTACATATGTTTTAGTATCAAGTAGCATTGCATGTGTAATGTTGTTTGAGTGTGCATGATGTACTACCTTGAGTAATGATGTTAAAGTAATTAAGGATGGAAACAAAAAAAAGTTGTGTTTTATGTGTATGTCCTATGTGTAGATGTGAGCATTACATTTGGTATTAGAGCTTGTTTTCAATACCAAAAACTCTAGAAACATAGGCTAAGCCATGTTCGATGTTGACCTTGTGTCTTTCTATGTGTAGGATGCAACCTAGGTCAAGGAAAGGATGTCATCATACTAGTGCATCAGAGACAGTGCACTCTCACGATATCTAGTTAGAGTTGTCACCATCAGAGTATATATAGCAAGATTTGCCTCTAGACCTTGGACTCCATATTCTCTAGGCCCTTTAGTAGTTGATTGGGGTAGTATAGTAGAGGCTACCACCTACACCAAAGGTTTCCCATGCAAACCATGTTGGCAAGAGACACTATATGGATTCATGGTTGTTGTCATTGATGGCAACAAAGGTCATCCCACATATCCGCAAGTCATGGTGTGTCTCTACCGAAAGTCAGAATGAAGATTATTGTGGTCCGGTGAACAAGAACAGAGCATGTGGCAAGGTCCGACAGACAGGTCTGGATCTCTCAGAGGAAGTATCTTGGCATAGTACGGATCTGGGGAAGTCAAAGGACTACCTTGAGTGGTATATTCCAAGGATTTAGCCTCCGGTGATGGACAAAGAAAAAGATATGAATAGTTGAGTACCGGATTCCTAAGTGACAGTGTGAACAGAGGAAGAACTGACTGACAGAACATCAGACTATTTTTTGGATGTGTTACTGATGATGATAAAGGTTGTGAAGGCATGAATCATGTTTGCCCGACATGATTAATGATATCTACAAGTATATGCTTGATCCGCATTACTTGATGTGCAAGGATTCAGCCGACAGAACAGAGTTTGTGAGAAGATAGACTATTCCGGGTGCCGACTAGAAAGATAATGAAATCACTTGTGCAGATATATATAGGATGGATTTAGTTATGAGAAGTGCAGTGAAGTGATGTGATATGCGAATAAGAGAAGAGTAGAACAGAAACAGTAAGAAAGATCCGGTAGGTGAAAGTAAAGCAGAATAAAGAGAAGAGAAAGATGAAGTGTAGCAGATCAGTGTACTGAGCCTAACCGGAATTGAACTCCAGCATATGTGGATGCTTCCAATTAGTTCAAGTATTGTATAACATTCTTTTGTAGACAGTGTGTCTCCTTGTAGGCAGTGTGCCTCCTTTGTGAGCAGTGTGCTTAGGCAGTAAGCCCTAATTGGCAAGTGCCATTTTGTAATTCCTTATTCTTCTAACAGAGAATAATCTTTGGGTTAATCACCCCATGGTTTTCTCCCTTAACAGGGTTTCCATGTCAAAAAAACTGTCATGTGTTTTTCATCTCATGGTAATATTTGCTTGTTTGAATTAATGCTGCATTGATTAAATAAGAAAGTTCAGAAAGAAGAAATAATTAGGATAACTAATTCACCCCCCCTCTTAGTTATCAACAATTGGTATCAGAGCAAGGTTCCTCCTAATAGAGCCTAACAGCTTGAGGAAGATCTGGGAGTTCAAATGGATGCATATGGTTTAAGGGAGCAACTCAAGACTGCCCTTGAGGATCTTGAACAGTCAAACTCTGAAGTCAATGAACTAAAGGAAAGACTCAAACTGGCTGATGAATTCATGAGAGAACTAAAAGACAAATTAAGTCTCTCTATGAAAAAGAGAAAGGAGCTGCTCCAGCAATTGGCAAGACAAAGTGAAGAAAGTAATGCAAATGAAGAGCTCACTGAGAAAACCAAGTTATGTGAAAAGTTATCAAAAGAAGTCATTATGGTAAGACATGAAATGGAATCAGGAGTTATAAAGTTCACTCAAGAGATTGAAGAGAAAAGAAAAACTGAAGACAATCTAAGACAATCTCTCAAAGAGAAATCAGAAGATTGCCACCAGATGGATAGGATTATCAGACATCTTGAATCTAATCTTGAAGATGCTAAAGATAATGAAGAAAAACTTGATCAAATTGTCTCTCTCAAAAGGGATCTTCAAACAGCAAATGAATATAAAGAGAAATTCAAGATAAGTTCTGCTCAACTCAAAGTTCTTCTTGGAAGTCAAAAGAGGGCAGATGACAAGTGTGGTTTGGGATATGAGAAAGGAGAAAGCTCCGGATCTGGTCAGAAGAATTTTGGATCAGAAAATCCAAGGAACAGGCCTAGAAGACCTCTGGTAAGACAGCCCAATGCTCAAAGATATCCATCCTTCAATGGATACTACCCAACTGCAATCACTTTGGTCACAAAGCTAATCAGTGTAGAAAGAGAATGAATCAGACTAATTCATCCTTCTCCAGACAATGCTTTAACTGCAAAAGGTATGGACATAAGTCTCATGAATGCAGAAATATGCAAATGAACAAATCATTCAATGGTAGATGCTTTACATGCAATAGAGTAGGTCATATGGCTAATCAATGCAGATCAAGAGGTTATCAGTCAAATATGCAAAGAAATATTGTTTGCCAAATCTGTAATAGGTCCGGTCATAATGCAAAAGTCTGCAGAAGCAAGAATCAGGACAATAGAGGTCCGGTATATAATCAGAATCAAGACAAGGGTAAACAAAAGATGAATGCGAATGAAGTTAGGAATGAGATGAACAAGATTTGGATGAAGAAAAGTTCAAAGAAGGTAGAGGTTGGATCCGCACTAGACTCTGGTGCTGATATCCCTTCCAGAAATTAAGAAATGAGCTCTGGCTCAGGGGGAGACACAAAGAAAACCCTGTTCCCCCAGCCAATCAAGTGGTTCCGGATTAGGCACAATATGCGGAGTAAAGGGTTCGTAGATATGAGTCTTGAGATGATCCAGCTAAGATTTCAGAGGTCCGCACGAAGATATGAAGAAGTTGTGATCAATCATGTAGAACCTGTTCCGGGAGATGCTCCGGAATGACAGAGGATTACAAAAAGGTCCGGAGAGATCCGAAAGTGCATTGTCTTATTCTACGGATTGGACAGAGTATTTGGGATGTCCTTGTGATGTGTCATCTTGATTTGTTCATGATTGCAAGATCCGCATGATGTTCATAGATCAGGATTGATCCGGTTCTTCAAATCATCCGAATAAGGCAAACTGGAATAATGTAGGTCGAGCATTTATTGCAATCAGCTATTAGGGTTTACAGAGCAATATAAGGGATTTCTCATTAATCACTTGTTCATTATGCACTCAAGAAGAAACGAAAAGTGGAGCTCTGTAACAAAATTCATCAAGTTTATCAAAGATCACTCATAGAAGTTATTACATCCCGAAATCAATCAAACCAACTCCGTGCAACTAAAGGCACATAAGGTATTTTCCGTCTTCAATATCTCACTGCAAATCTTTTGAAAAATGGCTACTCCGAATATAGTTAAGATCTCTGATAGACCTCACCCCACATTCAAGAAACATCCATACAAATCTTTGGAGGTAGATCCACTAGGAGCCTTCTCTAGTGTTCTGCATGGTGTATTACATACAGAGGACATTAGGGTTTACATACATGTGAATATTGAAGAATTTGGAGAATCAAAATTGATGGATATCTATCATAAACAATTGATAGATGATTCCTTTGAGATTAAACCTCAGTATAAAGCCATCCAGGATAAGCACTTTGCACAGTGCATTCATTTCCCCTGTTTTGAAGAAGATGAATGGGTCCGGTATGTACTGAGTAGAGTGCATGACAATTTCCTATGGTTGAACAAGCCTTTTAAGATCACCAAAGATGCAATTAGGGCTGTAACCAGTCTGCACTCATTCGGTGGAATACCTATCCTCAAGTCTGTCAAAAATCAGACAGTTAGTGATGTAACTAGATCAAAATCTGATAAGAGAGCTATGACAATTGAAGACATCACTGAACCAGATGTCAAATTTGCATCTATAATAATTGGTTACAAGATTTATCACTCCAATAGGGAAAATTCAGTTCCGGGAACTGTAATTTACACAGCATATCAAATGCTAAAAGAGAATGCAGACTATGATTTGTGTGAGCTTCTTCTAAACCAACTTTTGGAAAATCTGCAGAAGATTAAGAAGGACAAGAAGAACTCCTTCAAGTATGGTAGTTTGATCCTTTGTCTATTCTTTTATTACATGAATGAGCTTCCTGGATCCAGTGGATGGATATGGCAGAATGACAGACTAGTTGCCATCCAAATCAGAGATTATTTGCATGGACTTGGAGATGCTAAAGCAAGAAATACAGCCCTGTGGGGATATTTCAAGAACTTTCAGAGCATGATGCAAGCAAGAGAAAGAATTCCCCAGTCTCTTATTGAGAAGTACAAAAACACAGTATGCTTTATGGTAGAAACAGATCAGTGCCTAATGGAGGCAGTAGAGCCAAGGACAGTCTGGATCATGCCCATGGGGTATGAGGTTGATGAACAGATTGTAGAACTGCATGTTCAACACATGCTTAGTCAGCCCAAAGATCCAAAGGCAGAAAGGTTTGGAACCTTTGAGGAGCTGAGTGTGAAAATCCATGTGGAACTCAAAGAACCTAAGATAAAGAGGAAGGTGAGAAAAGAAGTAGAGCATATTGCTCAAGGCCTAGGCATCCCAAAGGAGGCACTTGATGCCAACCGGGAAAAGAGGCGAAAGGCTGGGGAAGAGAAGAAAGAGGTAGAAAAGAAAAGAAAGAAAAGTACTCCGGTGGAAACCTCAACCCGGACCAGATCATCAAAGGGATCTACACCTGTCACAACCAAAAGCTCAAAAATATCAAAACTGGAAGGTCAGACATCCAGTAAAGGAGAGAAAAGGTCTAAAATAAAAGCCACAAGGGCTTATACAAGTCAGAAAGATGCAGAGGAAATGGAATCAGATGAAGGGGTAAAAGAAATAAAGAAGCAGAAGAAGAAAGGATCTGATAAACTCTCCACAGGCCAAGACAAGGAAGAAATGGTAGAGGAATTTGTTGAAAAGCCCACCCTGTCTCTAGAGAGTGTAATCAAATTCGTCATTGTGGATGGAAACCTTCAACCAATGGCCAAATTCTATGATGACTACAATGAGACTGACCAAAAGATCCTGCAGGAAGCCACAATCAGGTATCTAAACATATACAATAAGGCTTTCATTGAGATTTTATCTCTAATTCCTAAAAGCCTAAAAAAGGAGTTAGAAATAAGAAAGAACAATGCCCAAGCAAAAGATCTTGAGATCCGGGAGCAGATAGCTATTCAGCTATATCCTCAAATTGATCCCAAGACAATGAACATAATATTCAAAGACTGCAAAGATGAGTTCAGGAGTAAAGCAAGGATGAATCAACTCATGCTTGGTGAGACTGACAAGGTGGCCATGGATACAGAAGAGATCCTCCAGAAGGCCTTCAAAAGGTTTAATCTTCCTGGTGTAGAGGACTTGGGTACTGATCCCTCATCCACAAGTGCTGCAGAAGAAACTTCTGAGAAAGCAATAGAAGAGATGGGCCCTGAACAAACCAACTTTTCTCCTCTGGTTTCCCCTACAGTCTTCGGATCCAAAGAAGAAGAGAAATTATAGGAGAAAGAAGCAGTGGTAAAAGAAAAAGAAGTTGACAGTACCAAGGGTGCAGAAAAAGAGAAGACTCCAACAGAGAAAACCACAACTGATAGTGGTAAGAAAGTGGAAGGAGAGAAAACTCTAAAAGATAGCTCAAAGACTGCAGAAGAGAAGAAACATCTGTCTCTAGCAAGAGACACTGCACAAACTGTCCAAAAATTTCTAAGCAAAGAAACAATAGAGATTGACGAACCGGAGCTTCTACAAGGTCCTTTCAATTTTGATTCCCTCTCTCTGGTACAGATAATGAAGATAGCTTCATTTGCAAATGCTAAGGCAAATGAAAAACTCCTAAAGTCTCATATGGAAGACTGTGAGTTGATAGAAGCTACTTCTGGAGTGCTTGAGAAGATTATGCCATCGGTCCAGAAAGATCCCACAGCCTCCTCTTCCAGTAATCTCAAAACCTTAGTCAGCAGTGTTGGTACACATTTTGAATCCCTAGAAAAATCAGCTGAAGAAAAGGTCCGGAAGGAGTTTTTGGATAAGAGATTCTCAGAGGTACTAGGATTAATCTCTAATGATAGGAGAAATATGAGTATTGGAATAAAGAGATTAGAAAATGCTCTTAAGGATGGCGGTGACATTTAGAAATTTTGTATCTCCTGGTCAAAAGCAATAGTAGAAATTGAGAAGAAAATAAAAGAGGAACAGGACAAACTACTGAGTTTGTCTCAAAGTTTTGATCCTCTCTCTTCCTCCATAGTAAATCAAGAATGTCAAACTATTGCAATCACAAATGCAATCAAGAACTTTGAAAAGGAAAGGAAGAATATAATTAACCAGATGGGAGAACTTAGAAGGATTATTATCCCTAAGTTAGAGACCATGCATGAGGCCATAAGTGATGCTAAGACTACCGCCCACACAAATGATCTGACAGATCTTAAGAGGGCAGAAGCTTTTGCGTTTTTGTTGAGTGGTCACATTTCAATTTTGGATAGAATGAAGCAAAGTTGGGCTACAGAACTCATCCAGTTAAAGACATCCTTTGCAGATATTCTTCAGTTTATGTGAATATGTAATATATAGCCAAGTATAGTAAAATTTTTGAAAATTTTGGTGTGCGGACCCTACCCTTTGCCATTGATGTCAAAGGGGAAGTGAGGAGCAGTGAAAAATGAGGAATCCAACTAAGGGGGAGCTCCAGAAAATGTATATAAAGACAAAGCATCAGCCAAGGGGGAGCATAGTGTAAACACTTAGTCATTTTTCACTAAGTGTTGCCATCAATGCCAAAGGGGGAGATTGTTGGCAAGAGACACTATATGGATTCATGGTTGTTGTCATTGATGGCAACAAAGGTCATCCCACATATCCGCAAGTCATGGTGTGTCTCTACCAGAAGTCAAAATGAAGATTATTGTGGTCCGGTGAACAAGAACAAAGCATGTGGCAAGGTCCGACAGACAGGTCTGAATCTCTCAGAGGAAGTATCTTGGTGCAGTGCGGATCTGGGAAAGTCAAGAGGACTACCTTGAGTGGTATATTCCAAGGATTTAGCCTCCGGTGATGGACAAAGAAAAAGATATGAATAGTTGAGTACCGGATTCCTAAGTGACAGTGTGAACAGAGGAAGAACTGACTGATAGAACATCAAACTATTTTTTGGATGTGTTACTGATGATGATAAAGGTTGTGAAGGCATGAATCATGTTTGGCTGACATGATTAATGATATCTACAAGTATATGCTTGATCCGCATTACTTGATGTGCAAGGATTCAGCCGACAGAACAGAGTTTGTGAGAAGATAGACTATTCCGGGTGCCGACTAGAAAGATAATGAAATCACTTGTGCGGATATATATAGGATGGATTTAGTTATGAGAAGTGCAGTGAAGTGATGTGATATGTGAATAAGAGAAGAGTAGAACAGAAACAGTAAGAAAGATCTGGTATGTGAAAGTAAAGCAGAATAAAGAGAAGAGAAAGATGAAGTGCAGCAGATCAGTGTACTGAGCCTAACCGGAACTGAACTCCAGCATATGTGGATGCTTCCAATCAGTTCAAGTATTGTATAACATTCTTTTGTAGACAGTGTGTCTCCTTGTAGGCAGTGTGTCTCCTTTGTGAGCAGTGTGCTCAGGCAGTGAGCCCTAATTGGCAAGTGCCATTTTGTAATTCCTTATTCTTCTATTCTTCTAACAAAGAATAATCTTTAGGTTAATCACCCCGTGGTTTTCTCCCTTAACAGGGTTTCCACGTCAAAAATATTGTGTCATGTGTTTTTCATCTCATGGTAATATTTGCTTGTTTGAATTAATGCTGCATTGATTAAATAAGAAAGTTCAGAAAGAAGAAATAATTAGGATAATTGATTCACCCCCCCCCCTCTCAGTTATCAACAAACCACTCATAGCCTTTTCAAGACGAGTGCATGTTAGAGCATAGAGAGTGTAGTAGGAACCCTTTGAGATACCATGTGGATCATGTGGATGAGATAGGCATGGATTCAATGCATGTTGCCCCTCCACCCTAAGTGTAGTAGCTAGATATTAGAGGCATAATAGGAGGTCATCATAATATGGGGGATTAAATCCAAGAGCTATTATGGTTATAGCCACCCATTTTCTCTAGGCATATAAATGAAGTTGAAGCAGATCTTGGATCCTTAGCCTTGATAGGTGCTTTAGGTTGTGCATCTATGAAAGAAACCTAAAAGTGTGTTTCACGATTCATTTTTTTAGAGGTACTACTTCTACTTAGTGTTGTTAGGAGGAGTAGAAGTACCATTTAGTTTTAAAAACCTTGACTTGGAATACCTTCTTGGAGTAGTTTAGAGTGAGATATCTCTCACAACACTTCTTCCAATAATGGATTAATGAGTTTCATGACTTGCAACAAAAGGGACTCATGATGGCTTAGTAAGAATCCCTTCTTAGAGCTTCTTTAGTATGCCGGCTATCTTTAGGATGATGATTTTTGTCAATAAGTTTGTCAGAGGCATGTTGATATCATAAGTCTTATTCATATGGCCTAAACTTTGATATCAGAAGTCTTATTCATATGGCCTAAACTTTGATATCACAGGTCCTATTGGTGATATGGACAAGTCTCACATGGTCTTTACAATGGTCAAGAACCACCAAGTTGACCATCAGGCCACAGTCATAGAGACCTCAAGTATAATTAATGGTATTTAAATTTCTATTTTATTTGAATTAGGGGCATCAAATTATTTTATATCCCCATCTCTAGTGGAGCATTGTAGGTTGGTGACTTCTATGAAAGACAATAGGTGGGTGGTCAAGTTAGCTTTAGGGGCTAAATTATTTTTTGATTCATTAATTAGAGGTTGTGTACTATGGCTTAGAGATTTCACCACGTCAATGGATCTGCAAGTCATTCCATTAGGTTATTATGGGATTGTTTTGGGTATGGATTGACATGATGTCCATCGAGCCAAGATTGACTATTTATGCAAAGCAATTGAGTGTGTGGATGACCTTAGAGTTAGAGCATAGATTATAAGGGTGGGTGTAGAGACCCATCTCTCTTTGCATGATTTTTACTATGTAACTTAACTAGAGCATGCAGAAGGGATGCCAATTATTTTCCATTACAATAATGATAGAGCAGAGGATGGACCAAAGACTTATTTTGACAACCACCCTATCCTATAGGAGTTGGTAGATGTATTTCTATAATAGATACTAGGGATGCCACCTACATGACATAGATTTTCATATAGACCTTTTGCTAGGAGTTGAGTTAATATCTTAAGCACCATAAAAAATGACCACACATGAGCTTAGCTAGCTCAAGCTATAGTTAGAGGAGTTTCTTGGGAAGGGTCACATCCATCCTAGCATCTCTTCTTGGGGTGCACTAGTCATGTTTGTTAAGGAGAAGGATGTGTCACTTCCTCTTTACATAGACTATGGGCATCTGAACAAAGTAACAATAAAGAACCATTACCCACTACTTAGGATTGATGATTTGTTTGATAAAATGCAAGAAGCTAGGGTGTTCTCCAAGATAGATCTAAAATTCAGATATCATTAGCTAAGGATTTTTAAGACATATATTCATAGGACAACTTTTCAAACTCATTATGGGCATTATGAGCTCACAGTCATGTCATTTGGGTTGATGAATGCCTTCATAATGTTCATGAGCCTCATGAATGGGGTGCTTTGTACTTTCTTGGACTAATTTGTGCTTATATTCTTAGATGATATTCTAATATACTCTTAAACAGAGGAGGATCATGGGGAGTACTTTTGTTAGATCCTTGAGTATGGTAACTTGGTGAAGCATGTCTTCTTTCAATCATAGGTTTAGTTCCTAGGGCACAACATGTTATATATGATGGTGTATTCTTAGATTAATTAAAGATTAGAACCATTATGGATTGGCCAACACCCACCAATGTTACAAGGTTAGAAATTTCATGGGGTTGGCAGGTTACTATAGTAGATTTGCTAAGGGATTTTCTAAGATTGCATACCCCATAACTTATTTTAAATAACAAGGGAAGGAATTTATGTTGACTGAGTAGTGCAAGAGGTCCATTCAAACCCTTAAGGAGAAAATTACCAGTACACTGATTATGGTAGCACCTAATCCAATTGTAGATTTTATGGTTTATACATGCATCTATTGATAGTTTAGGTGTAGTGCTTATGCAAGGAGGTCAAGTAATCACATATGAGTCATGAAAACTCAAGAACCATGAGTTGAATTATCCCATGCACAATTTAGAGCTTACAATAGTGGTCCCCGCTAACTTGCACTTTGTGTTGAATTGTTGAGGTCAATGATTGTGTTTATGTGCATGAATCTATACTATTGGATTTATCTCTATGTGTGAGGCATCTTAGTGTTGTTCAAGCACACAAGGGAATAGCACAAGAGATGTAATGTAATTTATTTGAGCCAATACATGAAAATTTCACTTAGAAGTCGATGTGTGAGACTTACACTTAGATCGTTCATCCTTTCTTGAAAAGAAATGGTATCCATTGCATTCTAGTGTGTGATGAAGAAACTTGTAGGAAATCTAATGACGACTTGGTGAACTAGTGTGATTGTGCTCAAATCATTTACCCTTTCTTGAGGAGCAATGGTCCCCATTACACTTAAACATGCTTAGAGATGAAAATGTAGGAATGAGACAAGGCTAATTGTGCTAGTCAACTTGAGGACACGATGCATAATTGATGAGGCACGTATCTAGAGATGACTTGTATATAAGAGATGCACTAGAGAGTCATGTCTCTACATAGGAATAGTGAAGGCCTAGACTAGACTAGTGTGATTTCTATTTGAATCAGGGTCCTAGATATGAATGCTTGTAGATGTTGAGAGTGAAGATGAACCTATACACTAAAGCTAAAAAGAAAGGGTATAGATAAACCCATGTTTCCTTATTGAGGAATGTTGACACTTCCTATACATGAGAGTAGATTGCAAAACAAAAGCATAGTCACAGAACTCGTCAATTCAAAAGAATGTTACTAGTGTTGAAATGACTCTGTGGTACAAAAGCTTAAGTGTGATTTACAAAATTACATAGATGCTAATTTGATAGATGTTGAGGTTTAGCATGATGCTAGTTTAGTGTTGTGTACTAATATCTTGGCCCTATTGAGGTGAAGCTTCCAATGTGAATGTAGACATGTCTTGTTATGGGATCTAAGCCATGATTAGGAAGAGGGTCTATTTGGTTGCTAGGATTGGCATAGACGTAGTGATATCTAGTGCATAACCAATAAACTCATCAAGTCAAAATAAAGTTACTAGTGTTGAGTGACTCTATGTGGTGCAAAATCTAAAGTGTGATTTATAGAATTATGTAGATGTTAATTTGATAGATACAATTCAATGTGATGTGAGTTTGGTGTTGTGAATGAATAGATTAGCCCTATTGGGTGGAGCTTCTAATGTGAATTTCTATATATCCTGCTATGGGAGCTAAGTTGAAATGATGAAGAGGATTTATTTGGTTGCAAGGATTAGCATAGATGTAGTGAGATTTGGTGTGCAACTAATGAAAGAGGATATATGCTTGTAGGCACAATGTAGAGAGGAAGTGACTTTCCTCCATCTAGCTAGGCAGATCCATTCATGGTGTTTCTTAAACATGTGCATAATTGCTTGTGTGTGACTAGACTATTCAAATCTAATCTTATGTGCTAAAAATAATTGTAGAAGGTTGTTAAAATTATGCCTATGTTGAGGTCATCTTCAAGGCTGGCATGGGTGATCTAGGTGAGTCTCTATATGTGGTGCATACCTTTCTTGAAATTTTGCAAAGCATAGTTCAAAAGTATGTGCATTGCACCATTTGCACTATAGTTGTGTAGGTTGCTTTGAATGTTTAACATACATGGTGGTTGGTGTGGTCATTAAGTATAGTACAATTGTATTTATGAGCTTGATGGAAGATCCTTTTGCATAGAGTGTTGTTGAGAGGCATTATTTTGTATGTGTAGTACATTGTTGATTAACATGCAAATTCCTTGCCTAAGTGGGGCTTCTTGTTAAACAAGTGGAGGCACTTGAGATATTGGATGTATTGTACAATGTTGAAGCCTCATTGGTGCTAGACTTTAGTGAGAAGATTTTAGGTCCTTCTTAGTTTTCTCTACCACTAGTGCAAACCAAACCAATGTGGTGAGATTTCACCTCCATCTAGAGAGGATCAATGATGCCTTGGCTAATATTTCTAAGGCATAACCCTTGTAGCTATTCTTTTATGAAATTTTGAACCAAAATCATTGGTGTGCTTCTTAAAATTGCCAAAGGTAGGATTCAAAGAATCAAACTACGAAGAATGATAGGGGCTTATTGAAGTATCATCTATCATTATTTGCACATTGCAAGACACAATTATTATTTCCACATTGCTAGTTACTATTAGAGAGCTTTAGCATGGAGAACTATGGGAACTCAACTTGGAGTTGCACAAGTTATGTTTCTTTTATAGAGAGAATTTGTTGAAGCTTTTGCATGACATGTTTTTTTCTATCCTTGATGAGAGTGAGGCCTTTAAGGATGGGATCAATGATCTTGAGGATGTGCATCATATGATATATGAGCCACTTTAAGATGAGGTTGAATCTTGTGCCCCTTGACTCAAGAGCATCTTGAAATTGTTGATGCTGGCATAGGAGAAGTTGGATCTCCTAGTGGAATTTTATATTTTCATCTAAAGAGGTTGATGATGAAACTTCCCCCTAGGTAATCATTTTCTCCACATTTTATTTCTCTATTCTTGGCACAAAGAAAATGAGGGTGCTAAAACACACAAAACCTAACCTAGTAAGACTAGTGATAGACAGTGTAGGAACAAGATTTTGTCTCTAATACCAATGATCTAGTTTGTGATTAGAACCAAAGGACAACCCTAAATGTTAACAAGATTGTAGAGCTATGGTAATGGGAATAGGATATTTTCATGTAGTGTGCTTTAAATGTGGAAATTTCATAATGTCATGGCAAAGATCATGCAAGACTTGACAAAGATGTGACATAGGATTATGTCATATTATTCATCAATGGAATAGGTTACAAATAGATTACAAATAATGAGGTGGGATGATAATATAGGGAGATACTTCCATCTAATTACCAATAAACTCTAGAGAATGCTTGTAGGATTCCTATAGACTTCTTGCTTTACAATATGTATAGTGTAGGTATTTATACATGAATATACAATGAGAATGATGATAGGTGTCAAACTTGTATGGTGCTAATTGTCAAACTTTTATGGAGACAAAACCCATGGTCTAGAACCTACTAGGTGTTGTGCACATGTTATGGAAACAAAACATGTGGATGATGTCACTTTATGTGTTGAATGTGTATGGCTGAAAGAAAATTCATAGAGGTAGAGCATGTGGATTACATGTGTAGTAGCACACATCATGGAAAGGTACATCACATGTATAAAATAACGCACAATGCAAAGAGGTGTAGCAAACTCATTGAAGCTTGTTTAGATGACCTTTGAGACGACATGGTTGTTATGAGCATGCAACCATGAGATTACATGGTGCAACTACGAGGTGTATGCATGGCTAACTTACATGAAATTGTTGAGGTTGATGCTTCCATAAATGTGTACAAAGGCATAGTACTAGATGTATCTATATGTGCAAGGCATGTTGGTGTTGTCCAAGCATGCAAGGGAATAACACAAGATATGTAATGTGGTGTCTTTGAGCTAATGCATGAAACTTGTGCTCAAATCAAATTTTATGATGTTTCCACTATTTTTTGTGACTAACATTTTACCATAACACATAACTTGAACTACAAATAAAAACTTTTCATGATTTCTTAGACAAATTATTAACTCCAATAACTAGTGTATGGATATTTTTAAGTTTTTTTTAATTGAATATTTTATTTATTATTTATTTTTAAATTAGTAATAAAAGAAGTTTTAGACCTATATTTTATTGTAATGCATTTCCCTTTACCTATTTATTAAATTTGATTTTTTTCATTAAAACAAGGACATTGACCTAATGTGCTATATTTTTTTGAATTTTTTTGATATAGTTTATTATTTTTCCCAATGTCTCAAATAAAGGTCATTATTTTGTATAATGCACCTATATTAATTATAAAATTAAAAATATATAATTTCAAAAAAATCACAATACATATTATAATTTTTAGAAAGTTGATATTGAGGGCTATGTACTTGTAAAATTACTTCTTCCAAGGATAAGAGGAGAGAAGCAAAAAGACTAGGGTAGAATAGGAGATTGGCGACCCGATCAACAGTGAGAAAATAAGGGCTACTTCATGAGGCAACATGCTTTCAACTCCTCTACTAAAGTTAGAGTAGGAAATACTTTTTTTATCTAATTTGGAGACCAAAGGTGATGGAAAGCATCCAATAATCAAATCAAATCCACCATCAAGCCAAAGCATCGGGCCAAAAAAGAGGACCTACCAACCTTTGTCACCAAAGCAAATCAGATCCCTTTAGGAGGTCAGAAAACAAAGGAAGGAAACCATAGGGAATTAACTATTCAAATTAGTAGGAACTAGGAAGAACAAAACCACATTTGAAAAACATGGCCTTTTTTCTAAAATGGGAAAATCTCTAGCCTACATGGGATCGCATACAAAAATGGTGCAAGGATAATTGGGGGCAAGTAGTTGAAATCCAAAACCTACCAAGGTTTTCCCCAAATTGAATGCAAACCCTAAGAAAAGAAAGAATAAATATTGATCGAAGGCCCCTAGTTTATGGATGGTGTAGACTTTTACATAATGGATTGGGAGCCACATTTTAACCCCCTAAAACATAATGTATCCATAACTCTGATGTGTATCATGATTTATAACCTACCTTTAGAATACTGGAGCCCTTTGATACTAGCAAAAATTGGTAATTTCATTAGGACCTTCATATTGGTAAATGAAAACACAATAGACAACAAATTTGGATTGTATGCATGGATTTGTGTCTATCTAAAATTGGCTGAGCAATTTCCCTCCTCCATGGAAATCCATACTATAGAGGGGTGTTGGAATTAGAAAATAGAAGATGAGGGGTCATCGAAGCCTTTACCTAATTGTTCAAAATAAGGGCATTTGAAGGAACAATGTAAAGAAAGGAAGAATAAAAATGTTGATAGATCCATTCAAAATTTGGAATCCACCCCTAAAGATAAAGAACAAACTCCACAAAATAATGAGGGGAACTAAGTAGGAAATGAAATATGGGAGGAAGATACTACAGGGAGTACACCATGTAAAGAGGAACCATGGAATTTCAAGGAGAAGTGTCCTTTTTATATGGCTTTAGAGATTTTTGGAATAACAAACAATATTAGGAATTATCCTCCTCCCAAGAAGAAGGAAAAAGATTGCCAATAGGAAAAAAGAATCAAGAATACAAATAAAGAGGAGAAAATAAATGTAGAAATAATCAAGCCTTAAAAAGGGATCATGGAGGAAACATATGAGGAAGAAGAATTAGAGGATGACCATGAATTAAACTCATTGGAAGATAGCGGGATATGCTAGTCAGAGTAAAAATTTGATAAGCCAAATTGTGGAGAACAAAGGAGAAAAGGAAGAAAAACTAATAGGGAATTTCTTATTAAAGAAGGGGAAGCAAAAGGACAAAGGAAGATAAATATGATGTTGAGATCTAGGAAGGGAATACCCCTTCCCAGTGAGCAATGAAGACTACATCATGGGATGTTAGGGGCCTTAATGCACCTAACAAAAGACCTTGGTCAAGTGTCAAATGGATATGTTGAACATCGATATATTACTCCTATAGGAGACAAAGTTAAAACATAAAGAAGCAGAAATAATGACCCATAAATGGAAAAAGTGGAAAGGGCATTTCATAGAATTTGTTAGTGCATCTAGTAGCTTGGCAATCCTCTAGAGACCCTCAACAATTAGTGTGGAAATTGTAAATCATGATGAATATTGGTTGGTGAGTAAGATTACTTGTATTTTTACAAACTTCTATTTTTACTTGATCAATGCATATGGTCCAACTGTTTGCACCTAAAAGAAAAAAAAGTATGGGAAGATATAACAAATTTTATCAGTTCCAATCCTCATGAATTTGTGATTGTTTGTGGAGATTTTAATGTTATATTAAATGATGAGGATAAAAGGGGGGTGAAGAAGAAGAATCAATCTCAACTAGATTTCATAGAGTTCACAACCAAAGAAAACTTATAGGACATAAAACCAAAGAATGGGCTATACACATAGACTAATCGTCATATGGAATTTAGTAACATATCATAAAGGTTGGATAGGTTTTTGTGTTGTGGAGATTGAGATTCTTTCCCTCTATTATGTGAATGTTGATCCTCTCAGTCCTTGGTTTCAACCACTTTTTGATACAACTTCTTAGAGATGAACAAAATCTAGAAAGATGCCCCTTCAAATGTGAAAACATGTGGTGTAGAGATCCCAAATTTGTAAACAACATGGAAAAATGGTGGGTTGAAGGCCAATTTTAGAAAGGAATAAGAATGTTTACACTTTTAAAAAAGCTACAGTATGTGAAAGAATTCCTTAAGAAGCAGAACAAAGAACATTTCAAAAGCATCTTTAAAGAAAATAAAACAGTAGAAGAAAAATTGGAAAGCCTTAATGAAGAGGTAATTCATAGAGGTATGGATTAGGAAAGCTATAAAAACAAAAAAAGAACTTATGAGTCAATATGTAGAAATACTGGCAAGAGAAGAGATTTTTTGGAGATAGAAATCAATGGAAATATGGTTAAAGGATAGGGATAGGAATACAAAATTCTTCCATAACTCAACAAAATCTTGAAGGATTCAAAATAAAATTATTAGCATAAAATTAGACTTAGGGGAACTATAGAGGAGGGCAAGAAAATTAATGAAGAGGTAGTCCTTTATTTTTAGAAGATCCTTAATAACCTAGATGGATCATATTTGAATAATTAAAAGAAAATCTTGGAACACATTCGCAAACTAGTAAGTGAGGATCAAAATCACTTTCTAATGACTCCCTTAACTGAGGAATAAATTAATCTTTCTACCACTCAACTACATTTAGATAATGCTCTTGGTCTAGATGGTTTTCCCACTAATTTCTTTCACAAATGTTGGGAAAAATGTTTGGTTAACTGCAGAAGTATCAAGGCAAAAAGGAACTCTCTTAAAAGACCTAAACAACATATTCATTGCTCACATTCCAAAAAAGGAGGTGACAACCACTTTTGAAGATTTTTATCCAATTTCTCTCTCTAACACAGTCTACAAGATACTATCCAAGGCAGTTGCAAACAGGATAAAAGTTCTACCAGATTTAATTACAGAAGAACAAAGAGGTTTTGTACTTGGTTGTTCCGTATTAGATGAGGTGATAATAGTCCATGAAGCCATACACTCAATAAAAACCACTAAGAGGAGAAGCATGGTATTGAAACTTGACATTAAAAAAAACATATGATAGGGTGTATTGGAGATTTTTTATGAAAGTTATGGAAAGATTTGGCTATTTTACATAGTGGTTGGACTAGATTTGTAGCTTCATCACTAGCCCAAGATACTCTATTTTGGTGAATGGAAGCCCACAAAGCTTTTTTGGAGCATCTAGAGGACTCCAGTAGGGAGACCTTATTTCTCCCTTTTTGTTCATTATCATATTCAAGCATAATACAATATGGGTGAATGGAAAGGTATAATAGTAAAAAAGGAGTTAAATCCCCTTTTACATCAACAATTTGTACATGACATGCTACTTTTAAAACATCCAGGAAAAGAGAAGAAAAAATAATTTTAAAAACTTTAAACAGCTACATGAGGGCTTCTAGGTAGGAGGCAAATACAACCAAATTAGAAAACTTTTTTCTTCATCATGGATCTAAATATGTAGAAGGAAATTATGAATATCTTGGACTTTAAATTGGGAAATCGCTCGAGCAAATACCTTGGCATCCCACTATTCAATGGATGCTATTTTGCAAAGTTGTGGTATCCCTTAATAGAATCATGCATGAAAAAGATGAGATCATGGAAAGAAAGGTGGTTGTCTTGGCCAAGTAGGAGCCTTATGCTACAATCTATCATATTAGGTATACAAATATATTTGATGTCTTTCCTTAAGATTCCTTCAAAAACGTGCCACAAACTTAATCAAAATATGAGGAATTTCTTCTAGCAAGGAACCTCGGAAGAGAAGAAGATACCATTGATAGCCTGGGAAACTATATGCAAACCAAAAGTTGTAGAGGGTTGGACAACGAAATCAGAACACACAAAACAAGGCCCTGGGGGAAAAATTGGTTCAAAACATATACTCAAAGTCTAATTTGAAACGGGCAAGAATATTATAGAATAAATACATTGACTCATAGTGCCCAACTAGAATTTTGATTATCTTATATCCTCCCAAGGGATTGAGCATATGGAATTCCCTCCTATCTTGTAGGTCCATCATAAAAACCATCTAATTTGGGAAATAAAGAATGGTAAGAGTGTTATTTTTTGGGAAGACTCATGGAATGACTTTCTGTTGTTAGAAACAATTTCAAATTTTAGTAAGCACATGTTTAGTGGTTTAGGTCGGCTATCATTTGTATTGAGCTCTCTTGAAAAGTGCCTATGTGAAGCATGGCATGGGAGGTGCGGTTGCATTGTTACCCATTATGCTTGGACACATGGAGGATGCATTAGAGGAGCTTTATGTTCAAAACTATTCATGAAGACTCTGTAAGTGTATTGCAATGTTTTATTATTGAATAATGCATTGGGTGTCGATACTTTTGGAGGATGGGTTTTCCCTCATGAAGGATTTTTCCAGGGTATATCTTGTGTCATCTTGATGGTATGTTTATCTATTCTTTTGCATGGTGGATTTTGAGTACTTTTTTACATATTTTTCTCTCTTGGGTTAGTGGAAATGTTCATTATTACTGTAATTTTTTCTTTCAAAAAAGCAATCATTTTTTTCTAACCTTTGGATAATTATCCCATCGATAATGATCTGGGCTATCTAGAAGGAAATAAATAGATGAATATTCTAAGACAAATGACACAAAACACAATTTAGGGGCTTTGACAAGCTACTGAACCAGGTAGCAAAAAGGACCAACACACAACAATGAAACTGAGAACCCTTTATTTATATGCAGCAAGAAACATTACAATAGGAGTACAATGATCTTCTTATATAAATGCAACATGCATCAATATCAACCTTACATTTAGTTGCTTAACTCACAGAGTATCATAGAATACAAATCTTTCTGAAGAATTTACAGTAGAAAAATAGAAGTTACAGATATACAACTTGATCATTTTGGTCATCCTTGAATACATCTAACAACATGAAATCTTCCCCTTTTAAAGGCAGCAAAGGCAATTATGTGCATTACTATGAACACTGCCATCATCACGTGAAGAGGACAAATTCATTCCCTTTCAGGCATCTTGGAAAAATAACATCATATTGTTGGTTCTTTAGATCGGCATCGACGTGCAGACTTAGGATTGGTCAAAGTTTCTAGATGATTATGCAAGCTAACTGAATGTTATCGAACAATAGGACACACTACAAGACATTCGGATGGAAAATTTTTGGTTGGAAATGAAGCATTGCAACTGGATATGGATATGCAGTAGGATGTTTGGATGGGAGATGTTTGTTTGAGAGATGTCTAGTTGAAATGTTAACTTAAGAGATGTCTAGTTGGAATGTCCTCTTCAGAGATGTCCACTTGAGAGATATCAAGTTGGAAATTGTATAATAAGCAATTGGAAGTGGATATGTCAACATGACATCCGGATAGAAAATATCCAGTTATAAACAAAGCATTGCAACCGAATGTGAAACATGATATCCGGATGAGAATATGTCCAATTGAAAACAAGTAGAGTAATCAGATGTGTAACATGATATCTGGATGAGATATCTAAATGGATGATAAGCATCGTAACTAGGTCTAGATATGAATAGAAACAAGATCTGGATATAACAAATTTCTAATTAGAAAGGTTTGGATGAAATGTCTGGCTGAAGAAAGACAGTGCAATTAGATATGAATAAGTCAACCGAATATGAATAAGTCAACTAGATCTGGATATTCAAACTTAACAAGATATCTAGTTAGAAAATGTCTGGTTAGAGATACAAAGAAATGCAACTAGATCTAGACATGAACACAACAAGATCCAGATGCGATAAGGTAACATGATCCGAATAAGATGTCTAGATGAAATACAAAAAGGTGTAACCAGAACCAGACATGTAATGTAACCCAATATAATATCTAGTTAAAATATAAAGAAGTGCAACCAAATCTAGACATAAAATACAACCAAATGTTTGGACTCTGGATGTCCAGATGTCTGATTGGAGCGATGAGCATAACTTAGCCAAAATGCATCATATTTAAACCAAATTTGAATTGTAGATACCCATTTGGCTCCTTAGAATGATACACTCCTTACTTGGGCATAATTCAAACTAGATCTATCAAATTTTGAACATCTACTCTTGCAAGGAAAAATAAAGGAAAACACACAGAAAAGTAAACAAAAATATTTTTGAGTGATGAGGATTTCTCGTGAACGCGGATGCTTCTGCATCAGACACATTGGGTAACTAAAATGTTCCATGAGTTAAAGTCATGAACATTTAGGTAAGTTTGGAATTGGTATTTGAAGCTTAACCAATTCTAAAACTAACATCCAAGAAGCTTCATCTACTGGTCAATCCTTCCAATAGACAAGATATTCCATATATTCCTTCCCTCTTGTTCATTTAGCCATGCGGGAATCAATTACCTTATCAACTTGCTCAAACTGCTTCTCAGGCAACTAATGTATCCTTTCATGTGCATCCTGCAAATCTGTAATTGGATTTCTCTATAAACTTGGTCCTCCCTCATAGCATTTAGACAAATCAGCGACATTGAAAATGGGAGAAATGTCAATACCCGCTAGAAATTCAACTTCATATGCATTGGATGAAAATTTCCTCAAGACCTTACAAGGTCCAATCTTCCTCCACTTAAGTTTATTATATGCTCCCTATGGGAACCTTTCCTTTCTCAAATGTACCATCACCAAATCATCAACCTAAAATTCATGTTATCTCATGTGCATATTAGCCTGCTCCTTATATTTGACGGCACTATTTTCTGAAGATTTCTTCACTTCTTTATGCAAATCATGAATATACTCCGCAAAATCTTCCGCTATTGCACTCTTCCTATGCAAATTTGCACTATCCCTCAACTCATCCACACCTCTTGGACTATATCCATAAACAACTTGAAAAAGACTTTTACCTATGCTTCTATTGACTAAATTGTTGTAAGCAAACTCTGCCTGAGCTAATACCAAGTCCCATTGATTAGGCTTGTCCCCTACTAAACATCTCAACAAGTTTCACAAACTCTTACTGACAACTTCAATTTGACCATCAGTCTAAGGATGGTAGGATGAACTAAAACCTAAATGTGTACCCATCTTCTTCCATAAGGTACGCCAAAAATGATCTACAAACTTGACATCATGATCTGAAACAATACTCATAGGAAAACCATGTAGCCTAACTATCTCCATGAAAAATAATGAAGCAATGTGTGAAGCACCATTATTCTTTTGACATGATATAAAATGTATCATTTTTGAAAATTTGTCCACCACAACAAACATAGAATCGTTTCCTCTTCGTGTTCTAGGCAATCCCAAAACAAACTTCATGTTGATGTGTTCCCATAGTCTCTCTAGTATAGGCAATGGTTAATATAAACTTGTATTCTGCCTTGTTCCCTTTACATGTTGGCAAATTCAGCATCCTTGCACCAACGTCTTCACATCTACAACCACACCAGGCCAAAAATACCATTCGCTTAATTATTTCACTATCGTATCAACGTCAAAATATTCACTCAATCCACTGCTATGCTTTTCCTTTAGCAACTTATTCCTCATTAACCCCTAAGGTATACATAATCTCTTTCCTTTGAATAGCAATCCTTGTATGAAATATTCTAGCCATGGTGTCATATCCTTTTCAACTGGACTCACACAAGTAGCCCATGCTTCCTTGAAATTAGGATCTATCTAATCTTTTAAAGAATCGAAACCAACTACATTCACCTTTAATTCATTCCAATAAATATTTCTACTCAATACATTAGCTACCCAATTAGACTTTCCACTTCTATGTTTCAACACAAAAGAATAACTCTGCAGAAATTCAACCCAATTCATATGCTTTTGATTCAACTTACCCTGGTTGTTTATGAATTACAAAGCATGATGATGATCAGTATACATTACAAACTCCTTAGGTAGCAAGTAATGTCTCATTTCTTCAATGCTTGCACAATCACATAGAATTCTTGATCATACACTGAATATTTCCCTTGTACCTCATTCAACATCTCACTAAAATATGCAATTGGTCTTCCTTCTTGACTTAGGACTCCTCCAATGATTGTTCTACTTGCATCACAGTCAACTTGAAATACTTTTCCAAGATTTAGGAGCACTAACACTAGTTGTTTAGTCACCTTTGTCTTTAGCAACTGGGAACTCCTCTTTGCTACTATTGTCCAAACAAAATTTTTCTTATTACCCTTCATTGTTTTTGTAATAGGTGTACAAATCCCACTAAAATTTTGAATAAACTTCTTGTAGAAGCATGCAAGACCATGAAAACTTCTAGCCTCAAACATGCTACACAATGAGGGCCAATCCATAATCGCCTTGACCTTTTCTGAATCCATTTTCAATCCATCACCAGAAACAATAAACCCTAGATATACTAATTGTTCCTTCATAAAACTACATTTCTTTAAATTCACCATCAATCTCTCTTCTTTTAATCTCTGTAATACTATCCTAACACGCTACAAATGCTCTTGTTTTGTCTTACTGAATATTAAAATGTCATCCAGATATACAATAACAAACTTACCAAGAAATGGCTTCACTACCTCATTCATCAACCTCATGAAGGTACTAGGGCCATTTGTCAATCCGAATGGCATTACCACTCATTCATACAATCCATCCTTCATTTTGAATGCAATCTTCCATTTGTCCCCTTCTCTTAGCTAGATCTAATGATATCTACTTTTCAAGTAAATCTTCGTGAAGTACCTTGCTTCGCTTAAGCAATCCATCATATCATCCATTCACAACAATGGATGTTAGACACACAAGTATATTGAGAGGGGGGTGAATTAGTATACAACCAAATTTCACTTTCAACAAATTCAACTTATCTGGAGTAGATTAAACCTTAAGTATTACAGCATTAACATGAGCATGAAAGAATAACACAATACACATCATCACATAACACCAGATATATGTGGAAAACCCTAGAAGGTAAAAACCATGGTGAGGATTAACTCACAATAAATGAAGCTCAAATAATAAGTTTATTTTAGGGGCTTCAACCCAAGGAAGTTGCTACTCCCTAAGTAACTTTTCTTTAGGGTCACTCCCAAGGAAGCTTCTACTCCCTGATCACTTTGTTTTAGGGTCACTCCCAAGGAAGCATCTACTCCCTGAAATGAGAATACAAAAGATTACAGTATAACAGTCTTTTCTTACTATCTAAAAACTATCATTGAATATCACACCTTTTCAATGCTTGCACTTTTGCATCCTCATACTTTCTTCTAAAGATCTAATCAATCAGGCACACTCTATACATGATCACTATCGCCAATATGTCTTCAAGATGAAACTAGATAGCATTAACAACATCTGCTTTTTCTCCCATAGTCACACATTAATAATGAATTTATTTTGTTTTTATCTTCTTACGAACCTTTTCCATCATCTTGCAATCATAATGTTGTCTCTCAAAATTGCACCCTTGCTAAGTTGCAGAAGTTAGCATTCTAGAGAAACATGGGATCTTTCCAGGTCTGTGGGTCACCTATGATGGAAAGAACCTCCAGAGAAGGCCGGCTTCCTAGCTGGTTATCACCTAGAAACTACTGGATTTGCAGAGGAAAAGGGAAAAAGGAATGCTTCAAAAATGAAAAGAAAACTGGAAAATAAAACAAGGGGTGATACACCAAATTGATATGGTTTATGAAAACTCAGATTAATACACTTGGTTATAGATAACAGAAACTAAATTTGCACAACCTATTACTGCATGTTTAGTATAAATACTTCACAAAAAGGCCTAAATACATTACCCTTTAAAAGGAAGATAACTGCACAGTTAAAAAGCCATATGCAGCTTTAAGACATAGTTTGCAACCTGCATAAACATACATTTTTACAGAAAAGGTATTGAAACATGAGACAAAGTCACAAGGAAATAAAACTACCTCACAAATGATTTGATTAATCACTTGATGATACACAATACTACAAGAATAAGAAGGCAAAAACTCATATCCAATGGTATCCAAGGTCCTTTCTGTATTTCATATCCCAAAATAGTTACAAAACATGCTCAAAACTGAGTAAGGACTACAGAAAATCACCAACTCCAGAAATTGCATGATCAAAACTCTTTACCAAAGAGTCAAATGAATGACTATATACTCTCCAAACAACTATAATAAGATAAGGACAGAAACCTCCATGGTCGTGCATCTCATAAAAGCCCTCAAAATATCTGTCTAAAGTCTCCAAAATGAGTTCCCAATGAAGAAAAAGTCAAGGCATGTCATCACCCACCATAAAATATTTAAGAATTGCCTCTTAATGCCCTTAAATGCTACTGAAACAAGTCAAACCACCACAATAACTCCTCCATCAGTTGGCCAACCTCTCTTGTAGCATCATAAATGTTTGATATTTGTACATAAATGCTCAACCACATCTCTTTGACCACATCTGAAAGCCTCCTCAACTTGTCCCTTGCACAATAAATGACATAAATACAATTATTTCTGCATTTAATTAACATTGACTAAGTGGTTTATAATTACACCACTTAGTTTAATGTTTTACATTTCAAATTTATTACAACCCTATGCAGAAAATAATGGCACTAGGACATTAATATTCAATCTCCTGATTTTGCATAGTTTGGAGATGAATGAAATATTGTGAAAGAATGATAAAGTAATCGACGAGACTTACTTTGTCACGTGTTATGGATTTGCCTATTATTGTCTTTTGCATTTTTATGACGAGTGATAAAGTAATTTATAATCCATTACTAAATTACTTTATCACTTGTTTACAATGTTTAATCTATTTCTAGATTATGCAAAATCAAAATGAAACACTTATAACTCCTAGGCACAAACACGACTCTTCTTTCAACACACCTACCACTTAATAAATTTCATGCATTTCATTGCTACACAAAACACCTTATAACCCCATACAATTCATGCATTTCACAACATGCATCATCATCCCTTCATGCCTTTACTTACCATTGAAGAATATTTGAATACCTTATCACCATGCAAAAGAGGAAAAGACAACAAGGCATCGAGCCTTTCCCTTACATGATTATATATTTTAACTTTATAAAAAAAAATCAAAAAAGGGAATAATAGCCTCACGAGCTCCTGTGCATTATTATTAGGTTTTTAAAGACTTAAAAGTCTTTACCACAGGCATAATGGATAGCAATGATTTATTTTTAAAACAAGTCAAAAAATGGAGAAAATGTAAATTAGATTGTTCGACCTAAAAGGAGGAAAACAAACCTAAAATGCGATTTGCATTTTGTTCTTTTCTGCTGCTCTATTCAACTGCCACCAGACCTGTAGGGTTTGGAGCTCAAATTGCACCATTTGTGTCGATTCTGAAGGCAATTTTGGGGATTTTCTGTGCAAAATGCATGGTAAGTTGCTTTTGCGATAAAAAATTGAGATTTTGACCTCCATTTTGTCGATTTGAAGGCAATTTTAGGCCTCTAAGGCCACGGCTTTGACTAGTTTTTTGATGCATCTTTCTTGTTTTTCTTGGCCGACCACTCTTGCATTTTATTTTTTGGCTGTGTTTGAGGCTAGTTTGAGGTCGACTGAGGAAAACCATGAGAGTTTGACACCAGCATTCGGCAGAAAAAGATAGTAAGTCATTTATATTGTCGATCTTTCTTCATTTTTTGAGTTTTCACTATAGATTTCGCTGCCAGATGCTGTAATTTTGAGGGCATTTTTTAGCATTTTGTTCTTTGAAATGAGTTCAAGAAAAAAACTTCATTTTTTCTCTATATCTGCATTCTTTTCATTTAAAACCCCTAGATGTGTGAATAAAATGCATTATATAATTCCTTGGGTTCACCTGCTAAAGAGAAACGACTCCATCTAAATATGACTGGGTATTTAAACAAATGATTCCTTTTTTTCTTATTCATCTCTTTGTATGCAGAAACAATGGAATTATGATGCTCTTCCTTTACTAAAATACAGAAAACAAAATATTGTTCGGCATTATACTGGTTGTCATGGTTTATTCTTGAAAACGCAAAAAAAAAGCCTTCTCTGGCCATGGCTTGATGTGGAAAAATGGTCACTTCCTGTAAGCTGAAGATAATACAACAATACTGTCCTTCATTTCTAAGTTCTTTGCAAAATACAAACCTCCTATAAGCTTAAAAAACTCCTCACTTCTCTGCATTTGATCTTTGTGTAATATAATATGGGATTTGACTTGTATGAAGAAAATATATTTTTCTGTCTACTCTTTCATAGACTCGAACTGTAGCTATTTTTCTTTTGGTTCAAATCGAGCTAAAACAGTAAGAGTCTTGCAACTGATTCAGACCCTCATTGGGTTGAATAACCTCCATAAAGCTCAGGCAGACCTTTATACTGTAATCACTATCTTCAAGCTTCTGACATTCTATCTCTCTTTATTTGCATTGTCAACACCAATTTTTTTCCCTAACTACTAGTACAATAGCCTATGTCACTGTGACTATTATATCCTTCATTAACTTCAGTGATGTCTATTGTCTTGAGATTCTCTTGTTCTTTGACTGTTCACTGTTCATACCTATCCCCTGCACCTTTGTAAAACCTCCTGAGATACTCTACATGTTGTATCTACTTGTTAGTAATCATTGTATACTCTCTGTCATATTCCTTATACAGGCCCACTGTCCTCTTTGATGCATGCACCTTAGCAAAATTTCAAGACTTCATCACTGTCTGCATTCGTTCTTTCATAGGATCCTCTTATGCCACTCTTTTTCACTGTTATGCATGTTGTTCCTTCACTATTTAGTGATGTTTCTTGACTTCATCAAGGCCTTCAAAACTATGTAGACTTACACTTTGTCTTAGAAATATGCTAAGGTTCTTCCTTTTGATATCTCTGGCTATTCAGTGCACTATTTATCCTTGACCTTCTGAAGTCAATGATACATCCATGCAATGGTGATAAAAGTATCTCAGTTTCAGTCTCCTTTGAATGATTCCTCACAAGATGTATATGACATTGAAAGTACTGTATATGTTCCTCTTTGCAATTTCTGAACTAATATAAACCTGTATGCACTTGTCACTGTGACAGATAAGCTCATTGCACTTTATGAATTTGCACCAAATGTGTTCTCACATATAATGTATATAGCCTCTTCATTTCATTCTGTATAGCACACACATCTTTGAGTATGACATTTAGATTATACTCTTTTGGTGGCTATCCCACTTAGGCATCATGTGTTTGTATATATCTTTTGATCTTGTACACCTTCTATCTGTACTTTGTATGCATTTATACACTTGGTGAAGACAAAAGAAAGAATATATGAGTACCAACTGTACCTTTTACTTTCGAGACTACTGTAGAATCTCATGACTATTCCGCTATTCTCCTGATGTCCATTTCATGGCTGCATTATATTCCTCATTGCACACATCTTGATTGTCCAAGAATGAATTGTTCTATGGCCTTTTGCTGCTCTGTATATGATCATAATCATATTGATTTGATTTAGCTATATGTGAACAAGGAAACATACTATTATAGTTTCAAATTATCTTCAATCTCTTGTAGATGAAAAAGAATATGCCCTTTGTTGTTCCATTCTTATGGGTTGTTCCTCGATTGTTTACGATCATCTGGCTGCACTTGTATATGTTGTTCTACTATGACTGAAACCTCTGCTTCTTTGATGGCATCATAGCTTTTTAATGACAGTAACACATGGCGTTTGACTTGGCTGTCCCACATGGCATTTGTTCCAACTTGACTGTTACTCTCTCTCGTGCTTAATACATTTGATATAGTAGCAACATGCCTGTGATGAAAACATCATGATGCTTGGTCTATTGAATATCTTTGCATTAATGTAATTACTCTGAGCATGCTGGGCTCAACCCTTATGGGAGCCCATTTAACTCCACATGCTATGATCTCAAATGTAGATAGTTCAGAAATAAGGATTTCACCTATACCTACACAATGAACAAACATGTTAGCATATGAAACATATCTTTAATTCATGATGTGGGGTTACTTGTATGGATCTATCTCTTTTTGATATAGCACTTATGTCTATTCATTTTGACCTCCCTTATGCTGATATCTGATTACTAATATTGTTGCTATATAAAAGTGAATGGTACTTTTGAAGTTTTGATTATGTATGAAAAGACTTGGTACCCTGAGCATTAACAAAAAATATTTTCCAGGTACGTTGGAGCTTAAATGGATGGAGGAAGATAGCAACCAGCTCAACCACGGGATTCATCATTCGCAAGCAATGACGGGTCCCTCTTCTTTTCCTATGCATTTCTTTTCTTTCAAAAGTAAAGTTTACTTTTATGTTGCCTATTTCAGTTACTCCCATGGCTTGTGTGGGACACTTTTATACATTCTTTTGAATACAATCAGCTATCTCATTCTATGTAATGATTTATGTATATTTCACTTTCTAAATCAAATACATAGCATAAGACAACTGATCTTTCTTTGGAACATATGTATAAAACATGATGTATAATTTGATAGTCTATAAATACCTCGTTTACTTGCACTAAAACATAATGAATAATCAGCAACTGAAGCATGAACATCTGTCAATTCTCTTCATTCTTTGAATGCATGTTTTCTTGTCTGTAGATGATTTCACTTACCAGGATGATGTAACAGCTTAGCTTGAGCTGTTACATAATTTTGATAAGTGATTTTGCACTTGTCTTCTGTCAAGACATCAGACATTGATAGGATGATCCTGCATAAGCAAAAAAAAAATTGTACTCCCTCTAAACAACTGATGTTTAGGCCTTGCTAAATTAGGTGTGAACATGATTTAGTAACACATACCTTCCTAACTCACTTTGATTCACTATTTATACATGATATTGCATTGATTACATTGCTTGTCAGCCAAATACAACATGAACAATACATTTACAAGTCGTCCAAACAACACTTACTGTCAAACGTGTAGAAGATAGGTCCTAATTGAAACATGTTACACCAGCAAAAGATCCAAGCTTTGCAGACAATAACAACTACTTAACCAGGTCCAAAACATCCTGTACTTCTTCAAACATCAAGGAATAACATCTGCACACTCCGCTCATTTGGAAATAGGACAGCTTTAAGGAAAACTCATGAAGACTTGAAGAATAATGACTATAGCAACTTGAAAACCTTGTGTGGTACAAGAAACAAGAAAGATCTTCGTGAAAATTTTATAGATGAGTTCACATGACTCATAAAACACCCCCATACACACCTTTGCCACTGCACATCAAAGAATTATGTTGCACATCTTCAAACATTTACTCTACAAACACTCTGTTATCCGGAACACACTGTACCATGCTATCAATTGAAAAACCAAGTTACGGACCACCAAGAAGCCTAAAACAAAAAAGAGGCATGCCATGCACATCCAAGAACATGTTCACAAAACTGCAAGGTCAATCATTCACTTCTGGAGGAATGCAGAGCATTCCAGTGGGTCTTCAATACTACACCATTCTTCCATAGCACATTCTGGTGCTCTATCATGCATAACTTTCATAGCAGAGGGAAATATGATTTGATACTTTGGAAATAGCACCTTCACTGCCTTCTTGACACAATCTCATAACTACATAGCAACATATACAACTGCAGAGGAATGTGGAGCATTCCATTATCATGTTGGAAACATCTTCACAATACCAACTTTATCTTCAAGCTATCAGCAAAAAACCATCCTTCTGATGATCAAAACATCATGACACTTGGAACATGCATAAAATGACACTGTATGAAGCTATGTTCCAAACTGTAGAAGCTCAATAGCACAATGATGAAAATGTGGAGCAATCTTCCAAACAGTCTTCAAAGAGAAGACATTCTGAAACAAAGACTCACCTTCTTCCATAGGCCAAACCTTCATTGCATTACCACATATAGCTTAGGATCAGTAGGATAGATCATACAACATGCTTCAAGCCATCAACCATCCTTCCTTAACATTTGACTCTCTTAGTGCTTATAATTCCCATATTAATAAGGCTTCAAACTCAACTCTGCTTTGATTAGGGATGTAGCTTTTATGACCTCCAATCATGAGTTGTTCTCTTGCTTACTTTCATGATAGTGTTGACATCAATGTATGCTATGTTGACATCAACGTATGCTATTTTGACATCAATGACAACACATATGGCCAACAATGGAAACCTGTATTTGATCATTATCTTGTTCATGGCTCTTGAATCTATACATGTGCCACTCTCCATCCTTTTTTGGCGTTAACATTGTTGGTACTACACATGGACTCAGAATTTCCCTAATTAGTTCCTTATCCAACAATTCTTGTACCTACCTATTTATCTCTTCATTCTCCATAGGTGTCACCCTATACGATGCTTTGTTTGGAAAACTCACACCAAGTATCAAATCCATGCAGTGACTAATGTCCCACATAGGTAGTAGTCCATCTGGTAACTCCATCATGATATTTTCATACTCATCCAAGATCTCTTGAATTTCAACCAGAAAATCCTCATTCTTTTCCACGGTCATCGTTGTTGCTGGTGTGGGAATGATTGCAAAGAATGTCCCCCCTTTCTTTAGATCCTTCAGGAATGTCTTCCCTGAAACCAAGAAAAATTTAGAACTATTTTCTGCATCCCCGTCCTTATCCTTCAATGGATTCAAAACAAACTCATGTCCATCCTTCTGAATCATATATGTGTTAGTCCTCCCATCATGAACAAATTGTCCATCAAATTACCATGGTCGTCCTAGCAGGACATGACACACATCCATTAGAATTATGTCACACAAAATTTCATCCTTATATTTGCCAATCTAAAAACTCATTAGGCATTGTTCTCTTACCATTAAATGATATTTTTTTTGTAGCCAAGAAACTATGTAGGGACTGAGATGTTTTAACCTCTTCAATTTCATCTTGGTAACCATCTCCTCAGACACAATATTATTTGTACTGCCACTGTCTATGATCACTTTACAACATTTACCACCCACACTTCATCTATTTCAGAACAAGTTCTTCCTCTGAACAGGTTTAGATTTCTCCCTTTCAAGATTCAACAGTATCCTTCTTAACATTAAGGATTCTCCCTCCTTGAGATCTCCAACTTTCAGTAATGCCACACTCTCACAATCCACTTCAGCCACATGTACTCTTGCCTCTTTTCCTTTGCCACTACTCTGTTGTATCTGAGGACATTCAAATGCTCTGTGTCCAGTCTTTCCACACTGGAAAAATGGCCCACTAAATCCTCTTCCTCTTCCAGAATTTCCCCTGCCTCGGGAATAATCATCCCTTCCTCTTCCTCCTTAGGTATTGGTCTGAGAAGAACTTGCTTCCCCTTGCTTATCCTGATATCCATGTCTAGGATTCGATTGTCCTCTTCCTCTCAAGGATTTACCTCTTCCTCTCAAGTCATTCTACTTCCTAGAGATCTTTTCTTCTGCCTTCACTACAAATTGATAGGCTTCTTCCACATTGGTAATCCTGACCAGGCTAATCTCATCTTGAATTAAATAATGTAAACCATTTACATACCTAGAGATATTCTTTGCATCATAATCAATATGACCAGCTCTAATGCTCAATCTGTAAAATTCCTTAGTGTAATCTTGCACATTTTTCTCTCTCTACTTCAGATTCTACAATTTCTTGAAAATGGTGGTCTGATGATCTACTGGTAAAAACTTTTCCTTCATCCTAGTTATCATCCTCTCCCAAGTTTTAATCTTTTTGTTTCATTTCCTCTATCTCTCAACCTACACATGATCCCACCATAGAGATGCATGTCCTTTCATCTTTGTAGCTATTAGATTCACTCTCTTCGGGTCTTTAATAGACTCCAACTCAAAATACCTTTCTACCTTTGAGATCCAATCTATCAACTCCTCGAGATTCAAACTTCTACTATAACTAGGTAATTCTACATGGGGTGTACTTGTAATCATTGTCATTGCACTTAGAAACATTATTTCATGTTCATCTCCTCTATCTTTTGCTTCTTCTTCACTAAATTCTTCCTCATTATCACTCACATCCTCCACAGGTACTCATTTGTGTTGTGTTCTTTCCATTGCATCTAGCCTCATTGTGATGCCTCTCAACATTTCGACCAATGTTGCATCACCAACTCTTGGAGCAAGCCCTCTTCGATCTCTGCCATGGTGTGCCATAACTGCAGACTCTTTGCAATTGCAGGTTTTCCTCTTCACTCTGCCTACAAAAATCTCCTTGGGATCCTCTACACAATAAACCTACGGTCTCAAGGAACTCCAAACCTTACTCTGATACCACTTGACACATAATAAGATTCATGGACTTTGACAAGCTACTAAACCAGGAAACAAAATGACCAACACAACAATGAAATTGAGAACCCTTTATTTATATGCAACAAGAAACATTATAGCATGAGTACAATGATCTTCTTATATAATGCAACATGCATCAGCCTCAGCCTTACATTCAGTTTCTCAACTCACAAAGTATCACATAACATAGATCTTCCTGAAGAAGTTATAGTAGAAAAACAAAAGTTACAGATATACAACTTGATCGTTTCGATCGTCCTTGAATCCCTCTGACAATATGAAATGATCTTCTCATTTTAGAGGCAGCAAAGGCAGTTATGTGCATTACTATGAACACCACCATCATCATGTGAAGAGGATAAATGTCATCCCCTTTCAGGCATCTTGGAAAAACAACATCATATTACTGGTTCTTTAGATCAGCATCGATGTGCAAACTCAAGATTGGTTGAAATGGTGGTTGTCCAACTGTATTTCCCACTCCTATAAGTTTCTAGACAATTTTGCAAGCTAACTGAATTTTATCGAACAACAAGACATGCTACAAGACATCCGAATGGAAAATGTTCAGTTGGAAATGAAGCGTTGCAACTAGATATGGATATGTAGTAGGATGTCTGGATGGGAGATGTCTATTTGAGAGATGTCCGGTTGGAATGTCCACTTAGGAGATGTCCAGTTGGAAAGTCTGCTTGAGAGATGTCTGGTTGGAAATTGTATAATAAGAAACCAAAAGTGGATATGTCAACATGACATCTAGATAGAAATTGTCTGGTTAGAAACAAAGCATTGCCACCGGATGTGGAACATGATATCCGTATAAGAATATGTTCAGTTGAAAACAAGCAATGTAGCCGGATGTGTAACATGATATCTAGATGAGATATCTGGATGGATGATAAGCATTGTAACCGGATCCAGATATGAATAGCAACAGGATCCGGATATAACAAATGTTTGGTTAGAAAGGTATGGATGAAATGTCCGGTTGAAGAAAGACAATGCAACTGGATATGAATAAGTCAACCTTATATGAATAAGTCAACTAAATCTAGATATTGGAACTTAACAAGATATCTGGTTAGAAAATGTTTGGTTGGAAATACAAAGAAGTGCAACTAGATTTGGACATGAATACAACAAGATCTAGATGCAATAAGGTAACATGATCCAGATAAGATGTCCAGATGAAATACAAAGAGGTGCAACCAGAACTAGACACGAAATGCAACCCGACAAGATATCCAGTTAAAATACAAAGAAGTGCAACTAGATCCAAACATAAAATACAACCAAATGTTTGGATGTTTGGATGTCCAAATGTCTGGTTGGAGCGATGAGCATAAACTAGCCAAAATTCATCAGATTTTCACCAAATTTGAACTGTAGATACCCATTTGTCTCCTTAGCACGATGCACTCCTTACTTGGGCATATTTACAATTGGATCTATTAGATTTTGAACATCTACTCCTGCAAGGAAAAACAAATGAAAACACATAGAAAAGAAAACCAAAATATTTTTGAGTGATGAGGGTTGCTCGTGAACCTAGATGCTCCTGCATCAACAAAGCATTACCAGAGTCAACATTTTTCAATAAACTGGAGACAATAGTGGTTGAGATAGTAAACAGTAGAAAAACTTTGTAGTCATCAAAAGGAAAATGTTTCATAACATGGGATAATGAAATGGTTAGAAATTGGTAAGAGCTTAAAGCTCCCCCCATTATGGGGATGGAAGAGTTGACTCTTCAAAACTTAGGAAAGAAGCACAACAGAAGCCTCCTCCTTCAGGTTGGTATAAGATGAATTTTGATGAAGCATCTAGGGAAAATCTGGGAGCATTTGGAGTAGGATGTGTCATTAGAAACAAAGAAGGTAAACTAATTGGTGTGGCCTCAAAGAGACTTAAAGAGGGGACCAATAATGAAGTTGAGGTTCAAGCCCTTATTCTTGGGCTACAAACATGTGTTGTTTACGATTACAAAAAAGTCAAAATCAAAGGTGACTCAATGATAATCGTTAATGTTGTAAAAAAGAGAAAGTTGTCAAATTGAAAAATCAATTACTTCCTCCAAGTTTGGCCTATCTTGGATTCGCTGGAAAGTCATTCCATCAAACATGTTTACAGGGAGATCATTGAAGAAGATGATATCCTTGCTAATTGTGCAGTAGACATGAATGAAGAGAGCATTATAGATTCCAAGGCTAGTTCCTAGCCAAAGCTAAAACTCAAATAAAAAGCTCATCGAAGATTGAAAGGACAATATGCTAAGGTAGAATTTACTCACTCAAGCATTAATGAGAACAGTCATTATTTAAAGATTTATGGAGATTTCGTGGATGGCAAGATTTACTTGTCATTTAAGTGTTATATTTAGCTTGTGTTAAGGCTCAAATAGCCCTTGATAATGGGTTACAATCGAGACCAAATGGTAGAGAGAATAATGATGGTAAGGAATTCACGCATATATCAAGAAGCCCATCCTTCAAAGAAATTAAACCCTTGTTTGCATTAAGAAGAGCAATGGATACATCTATGCATTTAGGTGGTGGCCAACAACAAATGGCCTTCTCGGGTGGCATAACTGAGAAATGGTTGAAGAGGATTTTTAAGACATGGAGTGTCTTGCTCCTTTATATAGCCTAGTGGGTCTTGGGGTAGGAATTTATGGTTTCAGACCATTGTTATAGGGTTAACACAAACATTTCATCAATGTTTGTGGTGGTGCTGTTGGACCTTGGAGAAGTTAAAGAACTAATAAAGAAAATGGTTGAGACTTTGATCAAAAGCCAATTCCTTGGTGGCCTAAACAACATCATTTTAATTGTAATTTATGGAGTTGGTATACCATTGTTGGATGGAACATTGTTGGTGAATAATGGTGTGGTTAGTAGGCATTGGAGGTTATTTATTATCATGGAATTGCCGCAAAAAGAGGCCAAAAGGCAAAGGAAGGTGTCGAGAGGCATAGAGTTTTGGTGACCCACTAGTGGGACACACTATTGGTCTTTAGCCTAAGGATGAGAAATATCTTGCTCTTGCTTCAATTGTGGGAGAGGACAAGAATTGGAAGTTGATTTTTGGTTTTGAGGAACCTTAGGAGGCAATTAAAAGGGCTCCATTTCTCCCTTGTCTTGTTTTTTAGCTTACTCTTGTTTCTTTCGTTGTATCTATGCATTTTTTGGTATAATCGATGAACTGTATCTCTACATTCATAGGGAGATTTTATGTGATGCTCCTTACCCTTGTGGTCATAGAGAAGATTTGTGAGAGTTTCAACATAATTGTCAAATGTGAAATGACTTGATTTGGAAATGGGAACATATGCATCTCTCTTGATTTTTAGAATTCTATCTCCATTCAAACATATTTTAAACATTGATGGTGATCCATAGAAGGCATTGCCTTTAGTTGCTCTAACTAAGCTCTTCCAAGTGACATTGAGAATCTATCCAATGGAGGAATAATATGAAACAATACTTCCACTTCCTTAAGCCCAACTTGGAGAGGCAAGACCCAAAGTATCCATAAGTACATTGTTGGTCATGTTTAGTGCAACACCTAAATGTGCATAGCTATCTTGTGTTAGATTAGTCATATAAAACTCTTCTATGCATATGTTTTATAGATTGGTAGGATAAATGAAGATACTGTCACATGGATGGCTATGGAGAAGACCTCAAACATAAAGTGGACCATAATAGTTGTTTTGAGGAATCTCCTCATCATAAAATGAAATAACAAAATGTATGAGGAGAAGAAATATTAGTCTGAGGCATGCCCACAAATGTATCCATAGGAGTGTGGGAGGATGAACCAACATGCTCTATTTCCATAGGACCTCTAGTCATATGTGTAGGAGCTATATAGAATTAGTAATTTGCTTGGGCACCTATTTAAAATCAATATTGTTAGATTGAGAATGTGAAGGAAATGGACTTGTATAAATTTGTAAATTTTGATTAGGTGGGGAGACAGAATGATCACCTCATCATTAACACCATCCACGTGTATAACGTTATTATCAATAAGGTATTGTACCTTATATTTGAGAGCCATACAAAGCTATGTTTGATGTCCTTTGACATATGATACTTGCAAAAAGCATGTTCATTATAGCCCTTAGGTAATCCTCTAAATGGAACAAAATTATTGAATAGCATAGTCTCTAAGAGTGTGAGGGAATAATTTGGCCAAGCTCTTGTTATCATAAGCATAATCTAAACATGTTGCATTAAAGGCTTGTAAATGAGTATTGAGATCACCTTTATTGTGGTATAGTTCAAAGTGAGATGCCACAAAACCCACCAATAATGGATAAGTCACAACCTCAAATACAAGAGGTGTGCAATGTGTTGGAGTGTATATAATAGCATCTTGATTACTAAGCATGGAATCAACTCTATTTGGCTTCAACAATAAGTGCATTAAAGGCGGAGATGAGGATAGTGGTGGTAGGAGTGGCATAAACAAGAGTAGGGGTATAAAGAAGATGGGAAATAAGAGTTGTAAAGATGCAGCACCGTGAGGGTTGGATGCAAAGATTACGAAAAAGAGGTAGGGATGACACTGGTAAGGTGAGAAGTAGAAATGGCATTAGTGGATGAAGGGTTGGAACTAGTAGGAGAGGTAATAATGATATTAGAACTAGAAACATAAGAGCTAATAGGCATGCTAGAAGTGGTAACATGGGAAGTACCTACATAATTAGGAGATCTCATTATCAAAGGGTGCATCGTAGAATGCATTATGGAGAGATGTCACTAGTTGTGAGGAAGTAACACTACCAAACTCTTTAAAAAGTAATTGCCAAGTAATAAAGAGATCTTGTATATCATTATGTGCATCATGGTCAAAATTAGAGTGTTCATTATGATTAGCCTAAATGGGAATTCCTAATCAACAAATTGAGAAGCCATTTGAGGGTTTAAGCAAAAACTTCTCAAAGGTAAATTATGGTTTCGGCTAGCTCTTGGAATAAACAACCCCTAGAAAGATAATCAATGATAAAACAAGGGTAACTATGAATATGGATTTCGAAAATATAATCAATCTTATATGAAAAATTAACATAAAAATTAAAAGATAAAACCCTAAAGGGAAACCCTAAGAGAGGTGTAAGAATGACGAGGTTCACCAAAATGTGAGGGAGATAAAATTCTTTTTAGGTATTGAATCTAGGATAAATAAATAAGCATTTTGAATCTACCATAGATTAAAGAGCTAGGAATTATAAATGTACTAAAATAAATACTTCCAAAAAAATCATACTTAGTAATCCAATGCAAATATGTTATGATAGATGTTTGTGGGTGATTCATCAAGGAACAAGCAATTATGTGATGCTTGAATAAATGCTTTGGAATCTATCACTTCAAGTCACTTTTGCAATTATTGGATGTATGTGTAAATCTAATCTACGTAAATCCCTAAATGTTCACTTTTAGTTTGTTGTAATTTTTTTTGTTTGTCTCTACATAAAAATTTGGTTGTGTGGTCAAAAGTTTGAACACGAGGATAATTACTCCCTTGTGTCAATCCTTGTAAGAATACCAAGTCAATAACTTAGCAAATGATCAAAGACAACAGGGAACCATAAAATAGATGCCCTAGATAATGATGAAAGTAGAAATGCAATAAAATGCTCTAAATTCATTATTGATAAATGTAACTTGAATGCTCATTAAATTCCTTTTTAGGTACTTGATTCCAAATTTAGGTGATCTCTAAAAAGAACTAGATTTACCCCTTTGCATGTAACTCCAAGGGTCAAAATGGAACATTTCATACATTTAGTGATGCAGGAGCATCCAAAGGCGTAAAGGCAATCTTGCATCACCCAAAAATAAGTTAATTCAAAACCATTGTAGTTGTTCTCATTTCTTCCCATAATTAGTGTTTTTGGTTCCATAATATCCAGAATAATAATGTAGGACTTTCAGTTTTTCCAAAACTGCTAAAAATAGCGACTTGCCTATTTAGAAAAGTGTACCTGCTATTTTTAGAAAGTTTACATTTGGGCATGTAATGAAACAAAAACTTCCAGAAAGTTACATAATGGAAATATAAGACCTTTGGCAAAGGAATCAGACAAAGATCATTTGTGAGCTAAAAGATATTAAAGTTTTTGTTTTCCGAAAAGCCCCTAAAAATTTACGGAACGAGATATGAGGCACTAAAACTTCTCATAACATCTCGAAAAGTTGACGAAAATCTATTTACGGATTTTCGGCGTGATAGTTCACATCGCGAGCTTTCCGGCGCTTAAAACGGTTCGTCAATCGGACACCCAGATCAAAAGTTATGCTTCCCGGAAGTTGACCTACTTTTGGAGGGAGTTGCAAATTTCGAAATTTAGCTGGAGGCCGCCTAAAAGTGCTATTTATGACTATTTTGGAAACCCTGGGCAGTAGTAGAGTTAAGGGGGGCCAGTGTAGAGTCCAGAATAGGGGGGAAAATAGAAACCCTAGCTGATTTGGGGTTACAGAAGGCTGAAGATTCTAGAGTCTTGAGGTTGGGAAAGCTGTAATATGTTGCAGCCAGTAGAGGATTCATCCTTTGATTATAATTAAGCTTCTGTAATGTAATGAGTTGCCTAGTTCAATAAAAGAAAGTTCTATTTGCTGTGTTTAATATTTGTTATTGTGTGTTTTGTGATTTACCCCTTTCATCAAGTGGTATCAGAGCAAGGGTTCCTCGGTGTGTAGACAAATCGCCGACCGTGAGGCAGTTTGCACCAGGACCTAAAGTTGTGGGTTTACTGTAGAGACCAAGATGCCTCCACGAAGAAATTGTGTTGGGAGGAATGCTTTGACAGAAGAGGGTTTTAGAGCCCTACAAAGGCAAATCGATGCATTGCAAGAGGAGCTGTGAAGAGGGTTTGATCCGAGAATAAGAGAAGAAAGCGAAGATGAAGCCGAAGAGGAGCTATCTGAGGAAGAACAAGAAGCTGCAAGAGATCCTGCAGAGGTTAGGTTGTTGAGGGCCATTTCGAAAATTAGAAAGAGGCCCAGAATCGAAGTTTCTACATATTCTGGAGATTTGAATCCGGAACAGCTCATTGATTGGATCAATGACATGGAGGAGTATTTAGAGTATGAAGATGTGGAGGACCCAGATCGGGTCAAGTTTGCAAAAACAAAGTTGAAGGGCCATGCCAGTATTTGGTGGAAGGAGGTCCAATTAGAGAGGAACAGAAGAGGAAAAGGAAAGATCACCAGATGGGATCGGATGGTGAAGAAACTGAAGAAGCAGTTCATTCCTGTGGACTATGAGATGGAGTTGTTGAAGAAGCTGCAAGGACTAAAGCAAGGTAACAAGTCTGTCAAGGAGTATACAGAAGAGTTTTATAAGATTACTATCAGGACAGGCCATGCAGAGCCCAACAAGGAAAAGGTAGCCTGTTACATTAATGGGTTGAGGCCGAGTATTTAGGAGGAGTTGAGCCTGGTCAGAATGACCACCATAGAAGATGCATACCAGTTTTCCTTGAAGGTGGAAGAGAAGCTGAATAAAAGATTTGACAGCAAGCAAAGGGGAAGAGGTCAAGGTGGAAGGACTGGTGGAAGACCCTATGGGGGCCGAAATGAAGATGCAAAGAAAAGTGAAGAAGTTGGCACCAATCGAAATCAGAGAGGAGATAACACCTACTGTCCTCGTGACCAGAACAATGGTGAGCAAAGAGGAAGAGGAAGAGGTAGACCTGGGCAAGGACCTGGAAGAGGAGGTTTCAGAGGAACCTGTTTCCAATGTGGAGAAGAAGGGCATCGAGCATATGAGTGTCCGCAACATCCAGGAAGGACGAATAGGAGACCTGAAGGTAATGCACGAGTTGCACATGTAGATGAAGATGCACAGTCTGAGCATTCTGAAGATGCTGAAAAGGGAGAAACCCTAGTTGTCAAAAGAACCTTGTTGAATGAGGAGAAAGAACCAAATCAGAGGAAGAGTTTATTCCGCACAAGGTGCAAATGTGAAGGTAAGTGTTGTGATATTATTATTGATAGTGGAAGCACTGATAATCTGGTTTCAGAAGAGATCGTTGACAAATTAAAGTTGACAAGAAGAAAGCATCCGCATCCATATCAGATTGCATGGTTGCAGAAAGACCATAGAGCTTTGGTCAATAAGCAGTGTTTAGTGAAGTTCAAGATTGGGGACTACCATAATGAGGTACTGTGTGATATCATACCAATGGAATGCATGTCATATGTTGTTGGGAAGGCCGTGGCAGTATGATAGAAGCGTTGTCCATGATGGCCGTGCAAACACATATTCCCTAACAAAAAATGGAGTTTGTCATAAATTGAAGCCCTTGAAGGAGGTGGAAGAAAAGGTATGTAGTACTGCCAGAATTTGCCTCGTAGATGGTAGGAAATTTTTGGAGGGTATGAAGCATGAACGTCATTGCTTTGCATTAATTCCTAAGATTAGTCAAGAGAACTGTGAAGATGTACCAATAAAAGTTTCAGATATGTTGGAAGAGTTCTAGGACATTATCTCTGATAATGTACCAGAAGGTTTACCACCAGTAAGGAAGATAAGTCATCAAATGGATTTGATACCAGGAGCCAGTTTGTCAAACAAGGCAGCCCATAGAATGACCCCTGCAGAGAATGAAGAGCTAAACAGACAAGTTCAGGAGTTGTTGAGGAAGGGACTGATACGGGAGAGCCTAAGCCCATGTGCGGTACCTGCAGTACTAGCACCAAAGAAGGATGGAGAATGGAGGATGTGTATAGACTCTCGAGCCATCAATAAGATAACAATCAAGTATAGATTTCCATTGCCAAGAATGGATGACATCGTGGATTGTTTGAGTGGAGTCAAGTACTTCACGAAAATTGACCTAAAGAGTGGATATCACCAGATCCGTATCAGAGAAGGAGATGAATGGAAGACAGCCTTCAAGACAAAGGAAGGTTTGTATGAGTGGTTAGTCATGCCATTTGGGCTAACCAATGCACCGAGCACATTCATGTGGCTCATGAACGAGGTACCGAAGGAATTTTTGGAAAGTTTTGTTATTGTTTATTTGGATGATATTTTGATTTTCAGTAAGACTTGGGATGAGCCTCTGATGCATATCAGAAGAGTTCTAGAAAAACTGAGAGAGGAGAAGTTGTTGATTAATCTGAAGAAATGTAGTTTTGCAAAGGAGTTGGTGTACCTAGGATTTGTTGTCTCAGAAGAAGGTTTTAAGATGGACCCAGAAAAAATAAGGGCTATCATTGAATGGCCTACGCCAAGGAGTGTCACAGAGGTAAGATCTTTTCATGGTTTGGCAAGTTTTTATAGAAAGTTTATCAGGAGTTTCAGTAGCATTTGTGCACCCCTAACTGAGACAATGAGAGGGGATAGAAAAGAGTTTAGATAGACTAAAGGAGCAGACAAGAGCTTTGATACATTGAAACAGAAAGTGGTAGAACAACCTATTTTGGCACTTCCAGATTTTAATAAGGTATTTCAGGTAGATTGTGATGCTAGTGGTAGTGGTATAGGAGCTATTTTGAGCCAAGAAGGTAAACCCATTGCCTATTTTAGTGAGAAGCTTAATGATGCCAAGAAAAAGTATTCTGTTTATGATCAGGAGTTTTATACAATAGTTCAGGCTTTGAAGAAATGGAGACATTATTTGTATACTGATCATCAGGCTTTACAGTATCTTAATAGTCAAGGAAAGTTAAATCAAAGGCACTTAAAATGGGTTGAGTTTTTGCAGAGCTATACTTTTGTTTTGAAGTACAGGAGTGGGAAGTCCAACAGAGTTGCAGATGCCTTGAGCAGAAGGCAAAATTTGTTGACAGAAATGAAAATAGAGGTTGTTGGGTTTGATGAGCTCAAAAGTTTGTATCCTGAAGATCCAGATTTTGCAGAGGCCTGGAAAGCTTGTTTGGAACCTGTTACTTTAGACAGGACAAAATGGTTGGATTTCATTATCCAAGATGGCATGTTGTTTAGAGGAAGCCAGTTGTGCATTCCAAGGAGTTCCATGAGAGAGAACCTGATTAAGGAGAAGCATAGTGGGGGATTGGCTGGACACTTTGGTTGAGATAAGACCATTGCTATTATTGGTAAAAATTATTATTGGCCACAGTTGCAACAGGATGTGAGGAAATTTGTGCAGAGTTGTAGAGTGTGTCAGATGGCAAAAGGAACAAGTCAGAATACAGGGTTGTCTCAACCATTACCTGTACCGGAGAAGCCATGGGATGATATTAGCATGGATTTTGTTCTTGGTTTACCAAGGACACAGAAAGGACATGATTTTATTTTTGTGGTGGTGGACAGATTCTCAAAAATGGCACATTTTATTCCTTGTAAAAAGACTAATGATGCTGTTCATATTGCAGAGTTATTTTTCAGGGAAGTGGTGAGACTACATGGTCTACCAAAAAGCATAGTTTCAGACCGAGATACCAAGTTTATTGGTTATTTCTGGAGGACATTGTGAAAGAAGTTGAAGATAGACTTGAAGTTCAGTTCTGCACACCATCCACAGACTGATGGACAAACTAAAGTGGTGAATAGGAGTTTGGGTAACCTACTACGATGCTTGGTAGGAGATAAGCCCAAGGGATGGGATTTGATTTTACCACAGGTAGAATTTGCTTACAACAATTCTGTCAATAGGAGTACTGGTAAATCACCATTTCAAATTGTATATGGCAATAGCCCAAGAAATGCTTCTGAGTTAAGGAAGCTGGACAACGTAGAAAAAACAACTGCTGAAGCTGAAGATTTTGCAGAACATTTGAAGAATTTGCATGAAGAGGTGAGAAAGCACATTAATAAAATGAATATTCAATACAAGGCTAAGGCAGATCAGAAGAGGAGATATAAGGAATTCCAGGTAGGAGATGAAGTCATGGTTCACCTGAGAAAAGAGAGGTTCCCAATTGGAACATATAATAAGTTGAAAATGAAGAAATTTGGACCATACAGAATTATGAAGAAACATGATTCAGAAAATGCATATGAAGTAGAGCTGCCGAGTGGGATCAATATTTCCCCTATTTTCAACATCGCTGATTTATCAGAATATCATGAAGGTGGAATAGAGGATGGACCAACAGAAGTGCAGTGGAGTACTCCGGCATCTATTTCAATAGAGGAGATAGAAGAGATCTTGAATAGCCGTGTGGGAAGGAGCACTCGAAACAGGGAATATGAAGAATATCTAGTGAAATGGAAAGGAAGGCCTGTTGAAGATTCTTCTTGGTTGTCTAAGGTAGAGGTTGACCATTTGGGTTTTCCTCACACAAACACATGAGACGTAACAGGGTCGCTTCTCAAATTACCCTGGGTGTCTGATGCAGAGCATCCAGAGGCATAAGGGCAATCTTGCATCACCCAAAAATAAGTTAATTCAAAACCATTGTAGTTGTTCTCATTTCTTCCCATAATTAGTGTTTTTGGTTTCATAATATCTAGAATAATAATGTAGGACTTTCAGTTTTTCCAAAACTGCTAAAAATAGCAACCTGCCTATTTAGGAAAGTGTACCTGCTATTTTTAAGAAAGTTTGCATTTGGGCACGTAATGAAGCAAAAACTTCCAAAAAGTTACATAACGGAAATATAAGACCTTTGGCGAAGGAATCAGGCAAAGATCATTTGTGAGCTGAAAGATATTAAAGTTTTTGTTTTTCGAAAAGCCCCTAAAAATTTACGGAACGAGATATGAGGCACTAAAACTTCTCATAACATCTCGAAAAGTTGACGAAAATCTGTTTACGGATTTTCAGCGTGATAGTTCACATCGCGAGCTTTCCAGCGCTTAAAACGGTTCGTCAATCGGACACCTGAATCAAAAGTTATGCTTCCCGGAAGTTGACCTACTTTTGGAGGGAGTTGCAAATTTTGAAATTTAGCTGGAAGCCGCCAAAAAGTGCCATTTATGACTATTTTGGGAACCCTGGGTAGTAGTAGAGTTAAGAGAGGCCAATGTAGAGGCCAGAATAGGGGAGAAAATAGAAACCCTAGCTGATTTGGGGTTACAAAAAACTGAAGATTCTAGAGTCTTGAGGTTAGGAAAGCTGTAATGTGTTGCAGCCAGTAGAAGATTCATCCTCTGATTGTAATTAAACTTCTGTAATGTAATGAGTTGCCCAATTCAATAAAAGAAAGTTCTATTTGCTGTGTTTAATATTTGTTATTGTGTGTTTTGTGATTTACCCCCTTCATCATTTAGTCAACACACAATGGTCAAGTGGGGAAGGATAAGGTTGACCCATATGTGAATTTGAAATCTAAAGGTTTGGGGTCATTTCCACAACTATGCATTTGACGTGGGTGATTTATTTAACTAACGACCTTAGCTAGGGTGAAAAATGGATGAACATAAGAATCAAGACCAATATCTAAATGTGAGTGCAAATAAGAACAAATAGAGCTCTAATTATATACCAGCTACCAACAAAAAAACACATCAATTTTTATTATCTTATGTGATAACCTAATAAAACTAGATCGAAAACAAATTGAAAATACAAAATATACAATTTTCGCCATTATAATATTTTAAAATACCCTTTAATAAATACATTAAATATTTAATGGAAATATAATCCCTTATAATCATCAATAAACAAAGGTTGTGAGAATAAATGGACAACTCCGATCCCTCTTTACAGTCCAAGTTATACATCTTTTATAGCCTTCTCTATCGTGGATTTCTATAAGATTATTCTTATATATTTAATCTATATATGACTTTTTCTAAAATAAAAAATACCATAACTTCAAATGAGTAACCATGATGAAAAAATTGCTATACAGGCAAGATCGGCCGTCAAATTTAGGCCCAGTGATGCCTTTGTAAGCACACATGCTCCTAGGCTATCGTCGAAAGACGATCTTTCCTTTCATCTTGAAGACACTTTACACGGTGTAAACAAAAACATTCAGTATAAATGTTTTCTGTATTTATCCCAAAACATGGGCTTTGACAGAACAGAAATAATCCAAAAGCAAACCAGGCAACTTTTGCAAAAACAATTATAAAGCCAATTTACTTCAAAACATTCCTGCAAGATTATTTCCCTGACAGCTACCAGGGAAACGATTTTAGTATAATATGTCTACATCATTCTCCATGAACTCGTCATCTCATTCAGTAGATACAGAGATAAAAAAATCCAATTCGAATTAATATTAACAGAAACATAAAAATCCAATAGCTTTGACAATCTTAATTCAGTTGGCATTTTTCAAATCTAATTGTTTCAAGTACTTTCAACCATCTTAATTCAATTGGCGTATGGAAGGAAAAGCTTGCAGTTATTAAGAAAAACAGTGTATTCATCAGAAAATTCCCTAGTAGATCAAACTGCGTGTGGCATGGTATCCATTATTTACATCTCTCGCAATTGCATATTAAGATCCTTAAATTTGTTTGCCACACAAATGCCTTCTTCATTTAAATGAACGCAAAAACCCAACACAGTCAAACTAAAATTTGATTCAGAATCCGAAAAGTCATAACAGGAATTGCCCCCAAACACATATGAAATTAACTGTACAAACCCATTGTCAGAATAACAAAACAGACGTATCCAATAATGGCATACACTATATCTGATGCAGTCAAATAAAAGTAAAGATGAAACAGGCTCTACTATGCTTGGTGGACTCAAGATACCATACCAGATCAACATAAAATGAAGATTCAATATCAAGGGTTTTGAACAATAAACAAACCCTTGAAATTCTCATCAAATCTTTTCAATTTTTTCAGCCTTGACCACCGGATTGTCCTTGGCAATTGCTTCCTGGCCAGCTTTCCGGTAATCGTAGGAACAATTGTGCTTGTCTGAATAGCGATGAAGAGCGCAAAACGTTTCACCACAACGGCACTTGAAGCCGGTCAATCCAATGCGCTTCCGGCAACAATTGCAGCGTTTAGCCGGGGCTTTTTGCGGCTCTCCTCCTCCGGAAGACGTCTCTCCTTCTGACGCCGCCTGAACAAGATCTTCAATTTGCGCCGGATCAGGAGCCGCAACGGCAGATGATTTCGAAACCCTAGCCTGCTTCAGCACAAGATCCCTGTAGCACTTCGAACAAAAATTCATTGTGGCCGGGCTTCCAAAAAACCCGCAATTATTTGCACAGAGAAGGGGAACTTCGGGAGGCTGGCAACCAGTCTCATCGCTGTCCCTATTCCAACTTTCCTGAGCCATTCTTAAACGTAAATTTCCTTGTTCGGCCTTAAAATAAAGCTGAGAATTCAATCAGCCACAGCCCGGGCTCAAATGGCGTGAAATGAAGCCTCAACAGCTCAATACTCAGCCACTAACGGAAAACTCACAAGGATCTCAGACAAATTCAACAATTATTGTTCTTCCATATAAAGATTTTCATCCGATTGTAGCTTTACGCCAAAAGCAGGCACGTAAAACTCGCCTCGCAACGAACTTTGCGAAACTCAAAGAAATCCTTCTCCTATTTAAGAACTTGCATCTAAATCTCCCTTTGAAACGAAAGCAGGCCTCAAATTGAGGGATTCAAAGTAAATCTAAGCCTCAAGCCTCTTCTTGAAATTTATAAGAGGCCTTTAAAGCTATCTATCTATGAAGGGCTAAACAACATGAAATGTGCTTAAATTGGAAACAATAGATAGAATACTCACTGATTCCATTCATTCGCTACAAGCGCCAAACCCTGCCATTTCATCCATTTCAAGGTCACATTCTCTCAAAACTGCTCCATTCATCCGCCGCTACGCCAAAATTTGCACGAAAAAATACACAATTTGGTGGCAATCCCCTTAAATTTTGGGCGCGGGCGGCAGGTCGTATCACGAAAAAACAAACGCACAGAGACGAAACCCCATTTCAATTTCTTTCTTTTTTTAAAATGTTCTTCGTTTCTTCCACTCCAAGCGAAGCGGGCATGTGCCCGCGGCCCTTTGGGCATCGGGCAGCCTCCCACTTGCCATATATGTGGCATGGTGCGCGGCGCGTAGCCGTTGTGGTGTGCTGACGGGGCATGTCAGGGATGTCATGATGACGATGACAACGACATTCGTGTGGGCCCCCAATGACAGATAGGATCACACAAGGATAGCAACAGCGGGCCCTGCCAGCTGGTTGATGCGACATTTAATACTTTTTAAATTCATTCTGCGACTCGCCCTCCGCCTCTATGATTGAAGGGCTTCGAGGAAAAAGGGTAAGCGCCCTTCGCAATTTTCTGCCTAAATTTGATGCCCGTATTTAATACAATTAAAATTTTAAGAAAGATTTGAATGAATGGAGGCTTTTAATAATCTTTCATCAGGCCAAACACTCTTATTTAATACAATTAAATTTTAAGAAAGATTATATTAAATGAATGAATGAAGGCTTTTAATAAAGTCCACGAGGCCAAACAGTCTATGGGACCAAGAAACCAAAAGGAAATTTTAGTTAGATAGCAAATAAGAATTCTAGAATTATTTTTAGAATTTTTAAAATAAGGTATGTCTCAACTCTCAACCATCAAATTTAAAGTTTTTTCATATTTAATGGAAAAAAATGGCTTTTTAACAATTTAATTAGGATTGAAAAATATAAGTTTATGAAAATTTTGGTTTCATCTTTTATGGTGTTAGGCTTTTGCATTGAGTAAGAATTGGTTTTGAATGGATTCTTGGCATTAAATTAGAGATTTTATTTTTTTTAAATTAAAAAATATATAAATTTATTTGTATTAATGTTTTGAATAACACTATGTGATTTATCATTGAAATGAAAGTAAAAACTAAAATTAAACAACAATTTTTATTTTCAAATTTATTTGAATATTCCTTACTCTTCTAGATTCTCACACCTTTTGTCATTTTTTAGTATCTGCCCCAAATAAAATACCACCTTGTAATGTATTGCCCACCCTTTGACTATAGAAAGAATATTTATTCTCCTAAAGTCTATGGTCAACCTCACTTAGGTACCTTGAGATGAATCCAACACTTTGATGCACAGTATTTATTAATTAATTGAAATTCACAATACTGCTGTATTGTGAATTTCAATTAATTAATAAATATGGATAGACAATTCTAAATGAAAGAGAGGTTGGTCCCCTTTTTTAGTGTTTAAGTATATTTAGAGTTTTTTTTTAATTATTAGAAAACAAAAGTTACTATTTTTTCATTGGGTAATTTTAATCATACATAAAAAGGGATTGAAATTATCTAGCTATTATTTATAATTTTTTGACAAAATTGCACATTTCTTTCAAATTTGTACCATTATTGGTGCAGGTGCACCTAGATGTTTAAGTTTTGATTAAATGTTCAAGTTGTCTTGTTTTGTTTAATAAGGTCTTGGAGACCATTTTAATGATGTTATGAGGCTTGAAAGCCATATTTATAATGGACTATGTCCAAATAACTAGAATCTACTATTGTTAGGTTATTAGTCCTAGGTAGGACAGTCTTATAGTCATAGGGAGTCATTCAAGTTTTAATGTTTATTTAGGACAGTCTTTATAATCATTTAAGTTTTAGAGTTTGTAAGCCTTTTAAGGCATGTCTTAGATTTGAAGATAGGTTAGGAGGTGAGTTAACACCTTGTCCAAGGTTAAATGTTAAGCAAAGCATCATTCTAAAGAAAAAAGCAGTCGGTGGACAGTTTCAAAAACAAGTTTCTAAAATAGTTTCAAAGAACAGCAGTTAGAAATCAGAAAAAAAAAACAAGAAAGAGATCAATGGTTTGGGAATGCCAAACATTTTTTGCATTGTAAGAGGCTTGTATTAAGCCAAGGAAAGTTGTATTGTGCTAAAACATTCATTAGATTGGAGGAAAATACCAAAGAAACTCTGTTTTATGTTTTTTCTCTATTTTTTCTATTTTTCTTTGTTGTCCACAGGTCGTACCCGCGCCTGTACAGAATAGATATGGCATATGTTTGCAATGGAATGAGAGAAGACTGAATCACCTTTGATTTGAACCTTATTTGTAGTCTTGACATCAATCTTGGTGGAAGAAAACTCTGTTATGCTCTAAACTACTTTAAACCCATTGTGACAGTCAAGGAAACCACTGTTTTCTGCATTTTTCCGTACTTGTACGGCCTGAAAGTGGATGGTACTGGTAATGGTTGTTTAGGTTGTTGAGTTACCTTACATTTGTGAGTTAATTGGGCTCTTGACACCCAGGTATAGCTCTGCATTTCTATTTTGTTTGGAAGTGGGTTAAAACCCTGACTTAGGGTATTCCTGAGCAAACCGATGGATTTTTGTCCATTCCATTGACCATTTTCTACCTTTGCTCAATGGAATGGATTGTATTTTAATTGTTTCAGAGTCTTGTGAGGAATGTGGAGGGCAGGAGGATGGTTTGGTCTGAATCTTCCATGCACATGACTCTACAGATTCATGTTTATGACTTGTGACTTGGACAACAGCAAGTATGTGATGATTAGTGACAGAGAAGTGGAATGTTGGTGAATGGAGGAATGGAGATGTTGTATGTTGCAAGATGCTGTATGTTGCAAGATGCTCTTAGATCTAGAAAGGATCCCATGACTAGAAAAATGGGGATAGTCAATGTGAGAAGACAATAGACCTCCAGTAGACAGTCACTGCAGAGAAGGCTTAAGGACAGCCATTACGAAGAAGGTAATTGATTTGTTTTCTATGGTATTGATTTGTCAATGAAGACATTGGTATGTGTGCATGTTATAGATTGATGTGTTGCAAAGGGATTGGGTTTGTGTAGAGGGAGACTACCCCAAGGAGGTAGTGTGATTGTTTACTAGTGGAGTAATAAGGTTGTGACTGTCTTGAGAAGGCAAAATAGGGACTGCTATCCTGCAGACCCTGTATAGTGGGTTGAATAGAAGTTTAGATGGAGTCTTAGTTGGAGTTTTGAACCATGAAATTGCTGACCTAGATGCTCTGCATCAATTATGGCTAAAAATTATACCTTCTTTTAAAATGATAATGTGACCACACTATGAAAACTAATTGTCAATTAACTTATACCTCTTGTGCCACATTGATTTTTCAAGCCTCCATCTATTTTAAGCCATCTATAACTTCAATCTTCCTCTAATTCAATTTTAAGCCATCTATAAATTCAATCATTTATGCATATTCAAGTATAATTCAATTCTTATAGTAATGGGGTTTATTGGTTTTACACAATGAAGCTTTTTTGTCACTCGTTGTGAGGATAATAAAATATTGTAGAGGACTTTTGGTTCTTTTATTCTCTTCCACGTACTATCTTTGATCCAAAAACAAATCTTTATTACGATTGAAAGATTAAAGGTTTCTCAACTTAGTCAAGGAAAGGCTAGTTGCAGGAGTTTCTTTAGTATAGTCTGTTAGGTCTCAAAAACGTAGGTTGTAAGCCTTAAGAGGATGCCAAGCTCTCTTAACATTTGTGGCTAATGAAACGGGGTTGATATGATTGAAAACCCCCTTCTCTTTAGGCTCTACCAGACCTAGGCAGGTGTACCTTGATAACTGATGCAAATTTGTGTGACCTTAGTGATCTATTCACAGTGGCATATGGATGTGAGATAGATGTAAGGCTGAAAGTTATTCCTATTGTTAGGTTTTGAAGTGTGAAAGGTTGTTATAAAGTGATTATGACCAATGCCTAATTCTATTAGGTTAATGGGGTCAAGATTTGTATGATTTGCAGCTTTATCTACTTGGCTTAACTCTGACTACCTAGCACATTTTGAATGTTTACACTTTGTGTAAACATGCAAGACTATTGGTTATTGGACTCTTCTTTAAAATCCCATTGATATTTCTCCAAATTACTATGGTTGTCTGAAAGGATTTTAATTCTATTTTAAAGGAAACCAACTAAGATGATTTATTTAAAAGATTTTAACTCAAGACAGAGACCAATAAATGTAAATCACTTAGAAGAACTTAAATCAACTTCTTATAAAAACCAATCAAGCATACCACACAGAGAGCAAATGTGCCTTGATAAATCTAAATGATTTAAATAACTAGAAAAGACCAATATGGAGACAGTCAAACAACTCATAAGATTGAATATCAACATAATAGTAGAACACCACAGATATATCCACTGATTTAAATCATCTTGCCCATTATATTATTAAAATCTCATAGAAGTTATGTATCTTGTTCTTGAAATATGGCTAAGAGTAATAATATTGTATATAATAATTGTTCTACAATTGATGCCTTAAACTTGGCCTTGGTTTCCCTTATATATACGGGAAGCAAGCAAGCTTCAGGCTGAAACAACATGACTATTCCTAAATTGCACCTCTTCAAATAACTAACATTTGTTATGAAACATAATTAAGAAATAGATAAAGGGATAATATGGGCATAAGCATCAATCAAGATCTGAATCTGTTAATCATCGCAGAGAACCCATGACCGCTAGCCTCGCAAGGTCCTCCTCTCCAATGCTGCAGTATTTGATGAACATGCTTTGCCCTTTATATTTGCTAATGCATTGTCTCCCTTTTGATTCTAGCATCACAAAAATATTGGCAAAATCTCATTTCAAGTTTATCTGACCCCTTCATGTTGCTCTGGCAATGAACAAATTTATCTTGGAAATATGATCAATATATTCTTGAGTGGCATAAGTTTCTGTGGAGATTATATCATCCATGATAGATTCCAAAGTGAAGATTTTGTTTAAACATATATGTGTGTTTTCTATCACTTTGTCCTCATCATTGATCTTCTCAAGAGCTATTGGTAACAATTGGGCTAATTCATTTTTCCAAATATCATTTTCTTGTAAATTGCCTTCATTATTAAAGAAACTAGGGAATGCCATATCCAAATGTTGATCGAAATCACCAAGGTCCTCTGTTAACAAAGTGCTTAATTTTTCATGCTCACCGATTAGTTCATCATATTCCTTAAACAATTGTTCATCAACCCCTGTTTTAGCTCTTAGTTCCTATTTCTTCTGCAGCATCCTGAGATGCAATCTCTTATGCTCTTGGTAGGCACTATGTGTTCTCTTGTGCAATTCCCATACCTTATCACTATTACCCATCATTTTCTCAAATCTTTTCCTAATTAGTTTAGAAGCCATTTGGTATTTAACAACTTTCATTGCAGTTTCCAATTAATCACTCTTCTTTTGGAGTTTTTTCTGCCTTAATCTTCCAATAATTGGTGTCAGCTCTGGCCTCTATCACTCTTTTATCAGATTCCAAATAATGTGAATAGCTACTTGATGATGAAGTATGGTGACAAAACTTGCATAAAGGTAATCCATGGCATGCATCAAGACCTTTGAAGTTGATAAGAAAAGTTTGGTGTGTGATTTCATGATACTTGGTTTGTAAAAGAGGCCTAATTGGCCTAATTCCAAGTAGGTCTGTCATAGATTTAGAGACCCTTGTTCTAAAACACCCTATACCCATTTTGGGATATGTTGACTAATGGGCAAATGGGTACTCAAAACTACCCTTGTCTTTCCAAAGTGATGCCCCATGTGCAAGAAAACTTCTAACATACCCTTAAATAGGGCTACAAGGAAAAAGGACTAATTACAAAGGAAGTGTTAGTTATTCTTGGTTTTTGTGCAAAGCAAGTGTTGGGATAGGTTGGTAAGGTTATCAATACACTACCAATGCATCACTATGGTATCCCAAGGATATTGATTTCTCCTTGAGTGCATATACAGATGCAGATTGGGTGGGATGTACAAATGATAGAAGAAGTACAAGTGGTGGTGCTTTCTTTCTTGGAAGCAAACTTATCTCATGGTTAAGTAAGAAGCAGGACTCGGTGTCATTATCTACTGCAGAGGTAGAGTACATTGCAGCAGCATCTTGTTGCACACAGGTGTTATGGATGAAGCAGACATTAAAGGATATCAAAGTGTCATATAATGAACCTATTCCTATCTTATGTGATAATACAAGTGCTATCAACATTTCAATGAATCTAGTAATGCATTTAAGGACAAAGCATATTTCAATCCAGTATCACTTCCTAAGAGAGAAGGTTGCAGAGAATGAGGTGAAATTGGAATGTGCCTACCAAGGATCAAGTTGTAGACATCTTTACAAAGGCTATTTCTAAGGACACTTTTGAGTATCTCCAGCAGAAGTTAGGGGTTATTGCCCCTCCTTTTAACTAGATGCATAAGTATGTGCATCTGTCTGAGAAGCATTTCAAGATACATTATTGGTCCTGGACTGATGTTGAAGGCTACCTCTCAGGGGGAGTAGGTAGTGATACTATTGGTTGGTGCAGACAGATGGAGCATATCTTATGACCCTAAGAGGGAGAGTGCAGAAAAGTAGAGCAATGGAGATAGAGCAGGTACTTGCTGGTGTTGTAGTTGTTGCCCTTTTCCATTGATGTCAAAGGAGGAGAGAGTTAAAGCGGCTGAAAAACCATTGTGTAGGAAAGTGTGTGAAGAGTAAGAGTTGCTCCAGTCAGAGGGAGTACTACTGAGCTGCTAATTGATTGCTTTAGGTCTTGATGGTTTTCAGAAAGTTGGTGTTGCCATCAATGACAAAGGGAGAGATTGTTGGAAACTTGTTGGTGTTATCATTGATGTCAACCTCTAGTAGGTAGTTCACTTGGTTTCCAAGTGCTTTTGAAAAAATTTGATAAAAAAGTGTGTAGTGTGACAGAGGTGCACTCATTGTTGTGATCTGCATTTCTTCCTAGTTGAAGATATGCTTGTGCGGTTTGGAAGTGATGATCAGAGGTGTTCAGAGGTGTTATGTCCAGAGTTTCAGGTTCTGGATCATGCAGAAGTGGAAGATGTGTTTGACAGAGTGTTTGCCTGTGTAGAAGGTTGTCTGGGAGAAATGAGATTGCTCCACATTTCTCCACACTGAGGTTTCTTGTTTTGCGGATCTGGGAAAGTGCTTATATTGTCTGTATCTACCTTCCCTTGAAGTTTCTAGTGTTGGGGTGCTCTGCAAGTTCAGCTCTTGTGTTGGTGATCAGTAGCAATGTGTCTTGATGTGTATAATGAAGACATTCTTTGTTTCAAGTGGTTGTGGCAGTGTTGCAAAAGATTCTAATGATGGTGAATATTCTGGTAACATGTGTGGGTGTTGTAGAATGATTCCTTGTGGTCCTCTTGATGTTTTTGGACTTGGAGAGGCGTGGAACTGATTGCTTGTTGTGTTAGTTCAAGTTTGGCTGACCTAACCTAATTACAATATTTGCAGAGGTACTTTATGGATTGTGGATGTGATGAGAAGCATGGTGATACAGATTTGGGTCCCAGTTAACCCTTGGTATGGTCCACTTTCACTTCTTTCCACCACGAAAGTGTTTAATGCCGACCTATTTGGTGTTGCACGTTTGAAGTGCACACGCTTCATTAGGACCAACTTAATTGAGATGGTTTTTGGTTGTGGATGGTATAAATGCAAGATGAAGTTGAGTGGAGCAAAATAGAGAAGATGATGCGAGTGTGAATCAAAGGTAGTGAGTTGTGTGAGCTTAAATGCTTATGACTCCCAGATGCAGTGAGCTGAAGGTGTCTACATTTTCAGTTTGCTTGAAGTTACTGGAGGTAGTGAGCCAAAGGTTGCGGATGGCAAGAAGTTGTAGTGGTGGATTTCTCTTGTTGCTTTGAGATAGTGAATCTCTTTGTAACAGTCCTCTTCTATTCCTCTCTCTTGTGGACAGTGAGTCCTTCTGGGCAATGAGCCTATTTGTTTTTGGTGTTGCTATTCATATATATGTGAGCTAATCCTCACCATGGTTTTTTCCTTCTTGGGTTTTCCACATAAATTTGGTGTTCTTATGTGTTTGATGTGTTTTGCATTGATACTTCATATGTGGTTTGTGTTCCTAGGAGTGTTTTTTCCATGATAATAAGTAGTTAGGAATTCAGGGGATCAATTCGAATCACACTTGTTAAATGGTTTAGATATTTCAATCATTATAACAATCCCTAACCAATGTTGTTTTCGCTGAGTGGAGTTCTTGGCCAAAACCAAGGTATCAATGAATAGGCTCTCTCTCTCTCTCTCTCTCTCTCTCTCTCTCTCTCTCACACACACACACACACACACACTCTCACACACACACACACACACACACACACGCAGACTTTGTGTGTCTTCTCCCACAATCTCCATGTATTTTCCCCATGTTAATTCTAAAATTCAAAGGTATGATGTTTTGTGCTCTAAATTGTCTCATGTCCAATATTTTAATGCAATCATTATGATCATGTGTCCAATTTATTCATTCTTACCCCGTATTAGCATTTATTAAAGACCTTTATCTCCAACAATAGGTCCTTTCCTCTATCACTATGTCACTCCATTAGAAAACTCAATGTGTTTCCAAGGCCCCATATAACTTGATACCTATATTTAGCCTATGACCTAGGTGTTTGTCAATTAAACATGATTGTATTTATAGTTTTGAAAAGAGATTTCATTAGCGGTTATCTCCTAGCACCTAGATGTCATTGCAAAATGTGTAACATAAATCCCAACCCAATATACATTTAAAATGACCTCATGTATACCCACTACCTCAACACCATAGATCTAATCTTAGATTCTCATATTTTATTTAACTTTTATAAAGTGCAAAGATTTAAATTGGATCTCTTGGAAAGTCAACATAATTGTTAGGTTTCTAATAAGTTAATTTAAATAATATATATATTCTATTATTTTTATATTTAATAATATATTATATAATATAAATATATAATGAATATAATTATGATATAGATTTTATATATAAATAAATAACAAATAAACATAAATATTGAATATATAATTTTTTATCATAAATGTAATTTTAAAATAGAATATTGTATAGAAATATATAGTAATTACGCCAAGAGGAAACTTAATTTATTTGAAGATCATTGGTTCCAATTTTTTTTTTGGTTCTATAGTTTTTATGATTTTCTTATTTTTAATTTTTTTTTTTTTTTTCCAATTACTTTTTTGGTTGGATAGTTTTTTATGTTTTTCTTATTTTCAATCTCTTTTATGTTTATTATTTTTTATTTTTTCCAATTTCTTGTTTGGTTTTTATTTTTTATTTTTTCGATTTTTTTTTCAAATAAACTATGGAAAAGAAATATCCCTCCGCTACTTTAGATATTTTTTAAATATAAATATACTAGTTGTATAAAATATTGTATATAATAATAGATATAACATAATTATTTATTTTAGGGGTGGGGACCTGGGTCGATTGGCTAAGTAACTCCGTTGCGGTAAAGATGGTCATGAGGTCCAATCTCCTCCGTCCCCATGGTACGGGAGGGGTGAAAAAAGTTCACCAGACAAAAAAAAAAAAAAAAACATAATTATATATTGTATATAATAATAGATATAACATAATTATAAATTTAAATATTGAAACTTCACAATTATTTAATCTTTTTTAATAAATTAAAATTTTATATATTATTCATTTAAAATTTTATATCACTATATATTTTTAAAATAATTGGTAAAAAACATAAATTTATATATTAATCCATTTTTTTTTACAATAACACAATCTCCTCGTCCAAGTATAATGTAAATTATTTAACTTTTTTCAAAGTTTATTGTAAAATCATATATTAATATTAAATACTTATGTGGAGAGGCATTTTACAGCCGAGTGGAGATTTTTTCCATGTAAATATATAGAAAAATAAATAAATAAATAAAAATTAAAAAAATAAATTAAAAAAAATTAAAAATAAAAACTTAAAAAAGAAATTGAAGAAAATAAAAAATAAAAACCATGAAGAATAGAAAGGTGGAGAAAATCACAAAAAATATGGAGCCAAAAAAAAAATTAGAGTATGGAAAACATACTATAGATATATATTTTTTAAATATAAATATACTAAATAAATAAAAACCAAAAAAAATTAGAAACTCAAAAAAATCACAAAAACTATAGGACCAAATTGAAAAAAATAAAACATTCAAATTCAAAAAGGGCAAAAAAAAAAAATCATGGAAAACCAAAAAAAAAAAAATCTCAAGTTTCAACGGCTGTAGATATATATTTTTTAAATATAACTTGAAAAAAGCATTTGCCTTAGTTCTTAATGCTTTAAAGCCATATGCATTTGGCCATTAAAAAGTCAAGCATTAAAAAAACAATGCCATAGTTAATTTAATTAAATATAATCATTATTGATAATATTTGGTGGGCTAGCTATTCTTTGGAGGTAGAACCATAGAAGTATAATATACTAGCACTTGCACCCATAATAGGAACAACCGATGAGTTCAGAAAATTCCCCGGCCTGAATTTTTTTTTTACGGCGTGAGACAATTCCGAGCACTATAATGCTCACATATAAAAGCCTATCGGCTAACAAGTGATCGAAATATAATAAACTCACTCTCCTTCCACGATTAAAATTTCTTTACATAATTTCTACTGCAACATTCAAAGAATTTTCGCCTGGCAAACTTGTGTATACGCAAAATCATTTCATTTTTACGCGACTCTCTATTTCTACTTGTGCGTACAAACAAAACTGAAGTTGAATATAGGTGAAAATAAGTTGCCTGGTAATGAAACGAACCATTTTCGCTCGAGTCACGCGGATGTTTGTTAGCACAGTAAGAATATCTCTGCCATCGCACAATAAAATCAATCTTTTTACTGTATTAACCCAGGCCGGCATCGGCAACAGGCATCGCAAAAACGAGGCACAAAAATAAAGGAAAAACCGGCAACCTGAGAACCGCCAACGAAATCCAACGATCAAAACCTTTTCAATAGTCTTGCACGTCTGTAAACCGTCCATCGGCATACTCAGGTCGTTCATCCTTCCGCGTAATTAAATTACACAGAAGACAAATAGCAGACACATAGAACCTACTTTTATAATATGTAACCTTCACTTTCAATATTTTGTTTTTATAAAGAGATTGTATGAAGCAGGTTGTTTTCTAAAATGTTAATACTTTTGAAGAACTGAGTATAATATTACTCGTAAGAAGAGAAGTATTAGTTGTTGGTGTTGGAAATTGGTGTTGGAAATAAGCCAGACCCAGACCGATGATGGACTGGTCCAAGAGGGGCCAGTAGCTCTCAGTGGTAGAGCACTCCAGCAGCGTATGGAAAGTCCTAGGTTCGAGTCCTAACTGGTCCATGTCTCAACATTAGTAGCATCAGTTGACTCAGATGACAATCAGAATTTGTTTATTTTATTTTATTTTTTTTAATTTTCTTTACATCCAAAATAAGGTTGTCATATTATTTCGTTCAGGGCATAATTTGAGGCCAAACATATGGAATAAGCGAATTTCTTTTCGGCTGTCAAATGTACTTGGCCATGTTTTTAGAATGATGACGCTTTTGTTGTGAATTTCGCAAAAGATTATAAGGATTGAGATATATTCAAAACAAAAATTTGCTTTTATTTAATAAATTTATGATATCTGGTAGATTTGAGATGTCAATTATAGAGGTGATATGCTTTGATTTGGTCATTTAAATATAATCAGGGAGTACAGATGAGTATAATGTGAAGAAAGTCTTCGCAACATTTTTCTCTCTGCAAAGGAGCTATTAATGGCAGGTACATGAGAGTTTCATACCAGTACATTGAATTTCTAGAAAGACGGATATCCCAAGATTGTACCATATTACATAACCTGAGTGAAAGAAAAACTCAGAACTGTGTAACTAAGCTTCTTTGAAACTGAAAATCAAGCCTGTTTTGACATATGAGAAATTATCAAGTGTTGTAGACAAATAAGGGACGGTCACTGTCAAATATTTTGAGATTATCTGTCAAGTTCTCCCACTTAAACAAAATCCATAGATGACCTTATAAATTTGATTCACGCAAAATAATCCAGTTGGATCTCTCTAGGAGTAAACCATAAGCTGCATTGTCATACAAGTAGGCTTAATCAGGATTTGCTAGACTGGGTCCCAAGTTTTGCAATAGAAATCAATTCCTTAGCAACTTGAATTCCCCTCTCCCTGCTTTTCCCCAAATGCTTTATTGGATCGCATCCTTTGTCAGGATAAATATACTGTTGTTTTCCATCTTCAGCCAATGCTCAGTCAGATAGGGCAAGCCCTCTTGTTGGGCACTGAGAAGTGATAATATTGAGCTTTTACTGTTAATGAGGCTAGGGCGATTCCTCCTGCAATTTCAAGTGTTTCCCATGCCAATGGGATCGCTTAAGAGTGACAGGGATATATCCATCTGCTGGAGATTGCTAACTGAGGCGGCGTGTAGTGTGTATTTGAACCCTGAGACACACCAGCTAAATATCAAATTAAGAAGTTGGCTCAGGATTCACTGTCATATTCCTTCAAATTCCTAGAGGGAAGAAATTGGTTCAGAAATTTATTTCAATACCACTTTAAAAATGTAGGCCTTCTAGCAAAATACCTTCAAGAAGGGAAACAAATCTGAGATAAAATTGCGACTGTCAATATTTACTATTAACTGCAACAACCATCAAATTTGACTTTGTAAATACAACAATTAAGTACCCACCATACACCACATGTCCTAACTACTCTAATATCTGAAAAAAAATCTATATTTGGAAGTTATGTACGCAACCTAGAAAATGCACGCTGGACAACAGTAACAGGATAACTATGTACTTGCAGCCTATCTCAGAATTGACATAGCTGAAAATATATTTTTTCTTACAAGGTGCCTAATTAAATAAAAGAAAATCTGGATAATTGAGAATGGCAGATTCATTTGGCGAATACAATTAACTGGACAGAAAATCTTTTGCATGTTCCGAAAAAGATTCCAGCGAAGAAGGATTTAAATACATTATAAAGGAGTGCCATAAATTTGGATGGCGAATCTGTTGACAGAAACTAAGAATCTTTCTGAAAGTTTTGTCAAATCACGTGCATACTAGAGACTACTGTTACCACCACCTCTAATGGCTTCTTCACACATTAAGAGTTTTCATGTAATTGTTTCTGCAGCCATAAAATAAAATTTCACCTCTTGAGCTAAAGTTCAAAAGGGAAAGGAACAGAAAAAAATTTATGTAAATATATAGCACAAGAAATTAAAGCCATCCAAAAGAGAAACACTCTGCCATCCTAAACAAAGCCTGACATAAAAACATTATTGATAAAATTCAGTTTGGATTCATAAACCAATCAGTTGAATGTAACAACCACCCCAATCAGGTGCTCATAGCTGTTTGTACGTAGAAACTGCCCTCTGCCTTTCTGAACGATGTGGGTGTATATAACATTAAAATTCCTTTTTCCTAGAGTTCCTTCATAAGCAACCATCCTGTCAAGAAAGTAGCGTTTGAAACTTTGAACATCTATATTCCTGATACTTGCTAGAAAATAACCACTCACTCGAGTTGCAACAAGTAGTCATAAGTGGTGAACAGTGAAAAACAACTCTCATTGTGCAGTAACCATCAAGAGTAGGTTGCATATCAAGAGAAGGCGGCCCATCATTCTAAAAATCTACAGGCATTTAATGGAATAGGATGAAATATTCGTAAATAAGGCTGATACAGCAACAGTAGTATGATGATTTGAGTGCAAGTATGATTTGTATTGAGAAGCAATAAAGGCCAACTTGAGGGCCCTTGAGAAGGTTTTTATCTCGTTAATTTTCATTCCAGATGTGCCTATATATGTCCAACCCTTGAAAACGGCTTGAATTGGTCCACTCCATATTCAGTTTTAGTATTTACACCTTTGAGACAGGAACTACCCAATATAAAACTAAATGTACAGTAATGCAAGCAAATTGGTTCTTTTGTAGAAGCAAAAAAGCTTTTGGAATATGAAATAACCCTCCCTGTTCTGATTTATATAATATCTAATCTGGGTTTAGTTTTTTCTCACAGTTTCAAAGGTTTTCTGCCGTTTAGTTGAACTCCATCCGTTTTTTATCACATTGATGGCGTCCCAATCCGTAAGGGTAAACTCGTGTATTTCTGCCCAAAACAACCCTGCAATGCTCCTTCCTGGTACGGCCGGGTACAGAGGTAGTATGGCTGGGTATGAGGTGAGAAGGCACAACAACTCTCCAAATCTCTGCTGAATGCTTACAATATGCTCTTCGATATATCACTGTAATTACAGTGCCAAAAGATTGATGAAATCCTCATAAAAACCCATCCGCGACAAGCTCCCAACTCCAAAGACTGAATATAATTAAGTGCAAATGTAACCACTGAGTATGGCTGCCTCAAACACCCTTAAATAATCTCTCACATCCGCGGAGTGTTGCTACTGATGGTGGTTTTCGTCACCAAAAACCAAACTAGTTTCTTCAAAGCCTCGAACATTTGCAGAGCAAAATGCAATAGAAAATAATATGTCGTGAATGAGAGCTCTTCCTTTTGATTTTTCCTTTTATAATTCCTATTTGAGGTCGACTACTTTTGAGAGGGAATTTTAATATCATTAATTTGTTTTATTTTTCCCATGAGCGCTCAAGTCCAATACAAATGACTTCTAATTTTTACATTTTATACTTTTGCTAAGTCACCGACAATATATTATAAAGTCCATATATTAAATATAAAAATAAACTTACGGACTTTAATATGAAAGCCCAAACGGTCTCGGAATCTCATGAATTATGGACCGTTGGAAAGGTCCCGACGAAACGCTCTACCTCCAATACTAAATTTCCAAAAATAGAAGAAACCCTAACTTACTAAAAATAGTAAGTTCTCCGAAACCAACCATCCCAACTCCCAAAGTTCCCTAACCACCTTGGTTAGCCTACAGGAACCAAGTATAGACTAACACCACTAAGAATGGGGACACTACAGAATAACTGTTAGAAGTTTTTATGTTAAGAACTTTCAGGGTTATTCCAAAAGCTATTTTCTTCTAAATATGATGGAGAATGGAAGATCCATTTGGGGAATACAATTAACTGGGCAGAAAATCTCTGGAATGTTCCGAAAAGGATTTCAATGAAGGATTTAATACATAATCAAGGAGTGCCAAAAATTTGGATGGAGAATCTATTGACATGCATACTCAAGACTACTCTTACCACCACCTCTAATGGCTTCTTCACCCATTAGGAATTTTCTAACCTGTGTAATCATTTCCGTGGCCATAAAATAAAATTTCGGCTCTTGAACTAAAGTTGAAAAGGAAAAAAAACAGAAAGTTTTTATTTAAATATGTCACATATGAAATTAAAGCCATCCAGAATAGAAACACTGCAATCCTAAACAAAGCTTGAACCATGAAAACATTATTGATAAAATCCAATTTGGATTCATAAACCGAACAGTTGAACATACCAACCACCCCCATTCAGGTGCTCATAGCTGTTTGTACACATAATTCGTTAAAAATACCATCCTGTTTTTCTGAATAATGTGGGTATATATAACATTAGAATTCCTTTTTCCTAGAGTTCCTTACTAAGCAACCATCCAGTTGAGAAAGTACTGTTTGAAACTTGAACATCTTTATTCCTGATAATTGCTAGAAAATAACCACTCACTCTTGAATTGCAACAAGTAGTAAGAACTGGCAAACAGTAAAAAAACAACTCACGGGATACAGTAACAATTAAGAGTAGAATTGGCTATTCTAATAGGAAGTTGAGCAATATATTGACAAATGTTCTCACTAAACACAAAAATGGGCCGTTGGGGAGGAAGAGGTTTTTTGAAATCTACATGGCAGGATTCTGCTCCTTGGCATTCCAGTTCAGTGGAAGGCTGTTGGAAGGGATTCAAATGGTTTCAGAGCACCTGGAGGATGTTTCGTGCCAGGTCATCATGCAGCAGGCAGGCAGACAGGGCTGGTGACAGGAGCTAATGCAGTGCCTGTGAGGAATAGCAGGCTAAGAAATAATACTTCTCTGTTTCCTTCTCCCTCTTCGGTGCGTGAGCAGGTAGTTATCTCTGGAGTTATCCCAATGATTTCAGTTCCAGAAGAGGGTTTGCAGGCAAAGTGGAAACCCATGCTGCAGAAAGGGGTGTAGGTTACTGCAGGGGTAAAAGACTCTCATGAACAGTGGTCTGCCTGGGCAAATGAGGTTTGGAAAAATGTTTATTTGATGTCCTTTCTCCCAAAAGGACATATTTTTGTTTTGTTCTCCTCACCAGACAGACAGGTAGAAGTTTTACAAACATCCTATCCTGAGATTGATGGCTTTAAGGTTGAGTTAAAAAGATGGACCCCCAACCAGATGTGTGGAGTGGTCTCTTCATCATTGTTTGAAATCTGGGTGGGATTGTATGACTTGCCATTGGAATATTGGGATCAAGAAACCCTTGAATGCATTGGAAATTCACTCTGACAAATGGTGGAAGTAGATTCCTGCTGACTGGAGAAAAAGCATGCTAGCTATGCTCGTTTGAAAATTAGGGGAGACGGATCCTTCCCTTCCAAAAAATGTCTCTCTCCTCTTCTGCTGGGTTTTCTGTCAAGAACTGGACTTCAAAGGCATTCCTTTCCACTGTTATGAATGTCACAAAATGGGCCATAAGGCTTATCTGTGTGGGAATCAATTTAAGGCTCCTCCTCGCAAATCATTCTGGCCTGTTTACTCAAAAAGGTTTGTTTGGAAGGTCGAGGGGAATTCTCCAGCAGCAGAGGACTCATCAGCACGTTCGGGGCCTAGTAATCTACAAGAGCTAAACATACGGCTATTTAGACCTGACCCACAGGATCCGCTAGGCACAGTCTTGAGGTATATCCAGGGCCTCCAACCCATTGGCACAATCATTAATGAGGTCGCAAACATTGCCCAAGGATTAGATAGTACTCATTCTTCGTTGGTCCTTTAGAAGGCCCGACATATTGAGAAATTTGTGATGGAGGACTATGAGACTGAATTCACACGTATTTTCAGAGCCGAAGGGTGGCCAACTACATCCACTGAGGAGATGAAGGCTGCCTGGCAGCTTGATAGGATTGTTCCCTCCTTTAGCGGCATGGATGGTCATGTATTGGCTGCCCTATATACCATTGAGGCTCATTATCGAGCACTATTTTATATACGGCAAGTTGAGCTCGCAAACATGCCCGCAGTGACGACACGGATTGAGGAAGCCACTAGAATGTCTCAAAAGCTCAGAGAGAAACTATTCAATATCAACAGCAGCTGGCCCAGCAAACCGAATTGACTGAACAGGAGAAGGCCAAGGTAATCGCAGGGCGAAGGAGTTGGCAACAAAAGAGAAAGAAATGGCCGACCTCCTTAGTGCTCACGAGAAGACCAAGCAGCAGCTCGAGGAGGCAGTACACATGGTCAGGGAGATTCAGGAATGGGAGCTTGCAGCAGCCCATCACCTCAAGCTACGTACAGAGGTCTACCGGCTGGGACATTTGGTTTCCCAATAGCACACTTCTACTCCCTCAGTGTACACACCACCAGGGACATCCCCTCCCCCTGCTTCTCAATAGTCATATTATGGGTTTTTTCTTATGGGTTTTTGTCAATCCTAGTTGTCTGGAAGATGACTAAAAATTTGGGGGGGGAGGGGGGGGATGATGTAAGCATGAAAATAGTCTAGTTATAGTTAATTACTTTTTGGTTGTTTTGATCGGTCAGGTTAGTTGTCCTTTGTAAGTAGTTGGCGACGGTTAGCTGTTTCAAGCAACCATCAGCGACCTTTATATGTTGGTCATGTTATTGTAATCAGGACCGCATTTTGATGCAAGATATTCCTATACACATATGTAAGTGCATAATTCTGAGAATATAATGATATCCTGTTATGAATATTTCATGAGCAATGGTTATGAGGCTGTTATATTTTCTGTATAGTCTATTCTGTTTACTTTGTTTATTTAAAACATAGTCAAATAAGCAGTAAACAAAACCCCCCAACAATTACAAAGACTTGGCACTTTACCTCAGCACGATTACAATGCATGAGCAAAATAGAGTTTCAAACTAAAGTTACAATCACCCTAATCAAAGTTAGATAAAATAGTTTACACTGGATTGTAGCACTCGAAGAAAGCTTCCTAATGCCTATAAGAAGTTGAACATCCAACAATCTAGGCAAAGAATATGCTTGTTTCCATAAAAAGTGCTCGAAGAGGCCAAGGAACCACAACCAAATTTAGCAACATAACCAAAAGCTCCAACTTAAAATATATTAATTGAATAATTCATTGATCCATTGATTACAAAATAAAGGAAATGACATACAATAAATAGACCCTAGGAGAACAAGTCAAAAAGGCAAGTTTCCCAAAGGAGTTGAGTTAGCCACACAAGTGAACTCGTGGTCTGACTCAACACGAAAAGCAATGAAGTCAAGTGAACTCAATTTGATAACAAGTGCTCATTATTGCTAAACTTACTTCAGTAAACTTAATATAAGGTGCAATTATATTAGTGCACCAACAGTTCTTTTGTAGAAGCATAAAAACTTTTGGAATAAAATGTTTAAAATTTTTTACACAGTTATTCCAAAAGCTGTAAGCATCAAATCTCAAACTTGGTTCTTGTTATTTGATTTGCCGCTAAGGAAAGAGAAGCTTTAGAGCCATGATCCTCATGCTTACCAAGCAAATAACAAAGGGAACAAAGTTCTGTGATAGAGAGTGATCTATAAATCTCTTTTTCCTCAGGCAAATATATTAAAAAAATACACTGACAAAAATATTTCCTGTATTTAAATATGGCCATCATTTTATATTGATAGTGTTTCTTCTAGAAGAAATGGTCCCTCATGCACCCAAACAGAAGTTTTTTGAATGCATAATTTATTTTGTCTGGAGAATGCATGTTAACTGCCAGCTTCAACCAGATGTATGCCAAATAGAGGGATGAATCCTTTTAGGAAAAAATTTGGAAAGGCGGGCCAATTAAAAACATTGACAGTTGAGCGAAAGATACTAATAGTAAAGGCAATGTCCACTGCAGATTTCAGAAGCCAGAGATTCATAAGTAGACAAACATAACAGATTCATGAGAGTGTCACTAAGGTCCTCTCTCAACATTTCTAAAAAGTATATTTACTACATCACAAAAATCTATTTCATATGAATGCAAACACCAACATGTTGAATCACAAGCTAGCTCTAGAAAGGTGAAGTAAGGCAAAACTGAGATCTAGTGGCCCAGGATGAAACTACATGCAAGTTGCAGGTGACCATGAACTCAGGGCAACATAACCATGGATTTAACAAAAACATTAATAAAGCTTTGGAAATTAATGTTACACCGTATAGCATATTCCGCATTCCCTTGGTCTTTGTAAAAGCATAAAATGTAGACAACAAAAGGAAGCACACAGGTACCAAACTACAAGTTTGCAATTCCTCAAAAACCTTGAACTCTGCATAATATTGCCTCATTTTGCAATGCTTTCTGGTTTTACATTATAAAACCAAATCAATATCTAGTGCCAAAATTAATTGCTTCTGCATTTGCATCACTACAAACACAGAGTTAGAACATCTCTAGTCTCTAGTTTCAATTCAGGATGAACCCTTTGGCTTGGGAAAGGGATTCAGAATCTTCCTTACAACAAAACAATCAGGAGGATTAATATTTATGTAATAATTCTTAATTGTCTCAACAATTTCAAACCCAGATTTCTTGTAGAATGATATGGCTTCCTCGTTGTTTGTCTGCACATGCAAGTAAATCTCTCCAATGCTTGGATCATGAGAGCAGAGATCTAAACAGTGATTCAGCAATTTTGATCCTACAAAAAGATAGAAAAAATCACAGGATTAATAAACCATATGCCATTAAATCCATCTTGAGCAACATATATAGAAAATAACAAATCCTAAAAAGTAGATTAAAAATTATTGAAAATAGTACATAGATACCTATTCCAAGCCCTCGATAAGGAGCCAGTACACCCAGTGTCATGATGTAAACACGAACACCTCCTCCCTCTTTCTTCTCAAGACGACAAGCAATTGACCCCACACAAATGTCACTATAATAGGCTGCCAGAAGCCACATAAACATTAAGTGTATCAAAATCAGAAAATCACCAACTCTCTACCTAAGAATAACTTCCAACAGCTGAATATAAACAAGGTCTAGTAACTGGTAATCTATAATTTGCATTTCCACAGTGCAGCCTGTTAAAAAATTCTGTTATGGTAAATGAAATTTTTATGAGCTAATATTTGCCGATCAGCTAACTATTCAATTTTTCTCAAAATCAAATAATTTTATCCTCAGTAAATACTAAACCTAAACAAACATATGAACCAATTATCTGTTAAAATGTATCTGAATTTACAGTATTGACCAATATTTACAAGTAATGAGAAATTTTATGCTATTAGAAAATAATATTTGTATTTCTAGTTTTATGTGTTCATTATGAAGCTCCCAGTAGTGATAGGCATAATAGAACTACTGCTTGCTGTCAATCCCCCAGCCAAGCTAGAAAGAGAGAGCCCAAAAGCTATGAAAGAAGTCCAGCCAAAAAGCCCAAACTCAATCCTGCTAAGAATCACAGCTCAGATCTAAACCATGAACCATGCTGCAGTTGGATCTCTAACAATGATTTGATGAATGGGGCACCCTCCTCCAGATTTTTGGAACATGGAGAATCATCTAGAACCAATGAAAAAGCTGCAGAGGCCCAGTCCAAGCAAGCCCACTCTAATAGCATCTCTGAACAGAAGCGTGCCCATGAAGTCAGCCTTCCACATTTTTCTGCTAGCTGTACTATTGATGCCTCTGCAGCAGAGCACAAAAGTCTTTATAATATCACAATTGCACTAAAACATGGGTTGATAAAAGTTTGTGAAGAACTGACGCAGAAGCATACCTGGCCCGCAGTTGATTTAATCTGGGTGTGCAATTGAGGATTCTCGCTACTAAATTTGGCAGCAATTTCCTCTCTCCTAATTGGTAGCATCTTCTAATTCTAGCAATTTCTTGATTTTGGACGTGCTGAGGCCTTACAAATCAAATCATGGGAGTATTATGTTGGCGAGTTTTTATTTTTATTTTTAGCACCTATTCCTCACAGGCTGGCAGCTAGTGGAGATGTTAAGAGGAGCAGTAACTATTTTCAACATTTTTTTTATTAGAGTAATGACGGCTGAGCATAATGACGACCTCCCAAAATAGGAGTCCTCTGTTCTGTATAAAGAAGGATTCAGGCATTCGATAAAACAGAATGTAGTGGGATGGAGAGTAAGGAAGCGGTTTAGAAGAGGTATAATAAAAGAAAAAGAAAAGAAAAAATGTCATTCAAGAAGTCGTTTTAGGGAGATTTCTGGTAGCATCGGGAGTCTGCAGACTTCTGTTGATAAGTCTGTTGCATCCTAAGAATTGTATCAGTGGAGTGTGTAGTGTCATAGAGTCAGAAATTTGGGAGCCTGTAGTATGTCTTATCTTGGTATAGTTTCAATAAGTTGTGTATGAACCAATGACTGCTGATATACATAAGAAAGCATACTTGTGTGGGCTGTGCTGTAGGATGAGTCGGTCCCTTTTATGTTTTATATCTCTGTGACTGAAAAAGAGAGCCACATGATAGAAAATCTATGAAGTTTCATTGTCACGTAAGCTGTGTAGTGCAGAAGATTTGTACTGATTCCAATGTTCTGAGATTTCTTATATTGTCACCCTCATTTGGAATATAAGGTGTTTCTTCTGCAGCAACTGAGGTGTTTGAATATGTAAGTAAATTTTATTCCCGTGTGGACTGCCAAGTTTATAGTAATGATTAACTGCCAGCTGTGAAAGTTCTCTGCTAGTAGTATTGTTTTGGATATATGAGAATCTCTCAGAACAGCTTTAAGCTATCTTGTAAAGTTGGTGTTTCAGAATTATATATTTTAATCTTTTCCTAGGCCCTCTGTTACATTAAGTCTAAACGTTAATCATTTCAAAGTGTAAGGCTGCCTAGTATAGCTACCCGTTTCGGGTAAACCAGTCTTGGACTGCATCGAGAACTCTCTCAAGGGTGTAACATCTTTCAAACTCAAAACTTGATTCTCAATAGCTTGAATGACTATACAAGTGGCTGCTGCAGGAAGATGGCATGGTTTGTGAAGAACTGCAAGCCTAAACAACTGCCTTAGAAAATCTATATCAAACAAGAAAGGATATGAAGGACATGCTCCATCTCTCCTCAATATTCAAAATGGAATAAATGAACTGCACCACCAGATGCATGCTATGTCTTTCCAAATTTGGTTGTGTCAAGGAGAGAAGGTTAGCCGTTGCAACTTTACTCTGCTTTCTTGCAGTCCACAAGATCACCCTGACATGATCTGTAAAGATATGTGCTTTGTATCTTACCTCGTGAATTAACAGAATTTCAATCTTTTATTGAACAATGAGAAAATTCTTATTTTATGGAATGGAAAGTTTCTTGTATACTTATTTTTTGAAAAAAAAAAAAGTATTAAAGATCTCCCTGGTTAAACCTAAGTCAAAATAGGGTGGGGCAAACTGTCTTGCCATGTACATATAAATAACACTATTTAGCTCTACCATTCAGAGGGCTGGGATGGTTCCTTCACACCAATCACCTAGCCTTCAGGACTTGGTGCGTACCTTCCTGCTGCGAAATTCCCCACTACCGAGCTTTGAACTCGGACATTGTAAATAAGCTTGGAGATAAGCCATAAACCCTGATCTTCATCACCTTAAAATCAAAATTAAATTAAACTTGATTCTATTTTGGTTGAAATCTAAAGTGCCAAGAGACTCTTCTTCCATATATAATTGTGGGAAGACCCACAAGAAAAATTGTTGATCCTTACCGGCTGTCAGTTAAGGTCCCATGGTACTCAATCAAACCCTTTACAAACGTGTTTGAATATATCATTTAGAAGGTGAATTGAGCAATGGGCATGACTATCACGTAAATACAATATTGTATCCAATCCATGGTTATTCATAAATCCCCAATCAGCTTTAAACCATAAGCATCCCTCAGACAGAAGAAGTAAAACTAAATAGGCAAAGCCCAAATACTGTAAAAATTTTATGGGCATTTATTATTTCAGCAGGAGGGTTCGTTTAAGACATGATTTGGGGCTAAACAGCTTACTTAAACTATTAAGAAAATGAATCTTACCGAGCTTGGTGAAGTCCCCGGCAGCGAGGGCATCAGAATAGTATTTGTCATTGTATCTGACTGGGAAAATCGCAGTGTTGAGCTTCTTGAGTTGCATCAGATTTTTGTCCCGAAGATTGTCAAAGGAAACAGGAACCTCCTTTTCCTTTCCTCTTTCGCTTTCCCCATCCATCTCTGGCATTTCCGTGTGAAGTCTGTAAAGTCTCTCGACCACTTCTGTAGCATTATATGTACTGCCTCTGTGGGCCTGCAGGTGAAGGCATTGTCTATTCAATGTAGAAGGTTACATATTCAAAACAGATGGCGTGGAGCTGAATGTTGAAGGGCTGAATTTTATATATGGGGGGAATAAATGATGTCCTTGTGCTCCCTATACAGAGGGATCTTGTAACCTGAATTAGATAATATTAATTTATATAGGTAAAATAGTTTAATATTTTAACTTTATAATATTAAATAATTATGTCTAATTTTTTTTTAAGGAACAAGTGTTTTATATTACTTTGTATAAAAATTAATATTACACATCCAAAAAAAGGTTGGTGGAAAAAGTCACACCCCAAAGTCCACACAAGGTAGAGCCTCAACTAGTAAATGCGAAGAAACAAAAGACAAGGTCACTAAGCGAGAAGAGCTAAACCATTAGTAGGATGTGGATCACAATCATCCGACTTTCCCCAAACATTAGCAAGGTTTGAGTTATCAAGAATAGGCTCTAGCTAATAATCACACCCTCTTCATTTTCCTCTTCAACATGGGGTTGAGTGTCACAAATAGGGGAAATAGTTAACACAAGACAAGGAAATTTTCTAGAGTCCAACCATCTAGAGACCCCATGGTTACAAGGCTCAAAAGAGATCGAAGGTGAGCGGGATGGGTGAGACCAACCATGAGCAGTCTAGTCCCTAGCCCTTCTTGAATGTTACATCCCCAACTTACAATTGGACTCAATCATTAACTTTGCATGATAATCAGGAGGATTAGTCATAGTTAACTAATTTGATATTGTGGAAATATCTGATTTGATTTTTAATTATGAAGTTAATGATTGATGTTAATTAGTTTTGAATAGTAATTAATTTATATTATGAGATATGATTATGATGCACTGATCATGGTTTTGTGGTCCTGAGTGTGTACAGGGAAATGTAACGTCCTTCGAAGAAGAAAGGAGAGTATCATCCTGGAGGAAGGGTTGGATGTTGAGAAAACAGGGTTGATTAGTCATCTGAGTATCGATTTCCATGTCCTCCCAAATCCCTTGTAAGTTGTCATGAGTCATGTCTTCCTTCATAGTAATTCAATTCTTTGTGAGTCATTTTGCCGATGGTGCTATCACAACAAGTAATAATGACTAGATGACATTCTTGGAACAACATCACAAGTTGAGTGATGGTCTTGTTAATAGTCGATGAGATCTCTCATTACCCTATTCTTAAATAGAAATATTAATTCTTTTTTTTCTAGTCTTTCGACTAAGGTTTATCATCGATGTTAGGGGGGTATTACTCGACCCCGAACATCCTAGGCTTTTATTGTGTTATCTTTTGCTTTCATTATTAGGATGAACTTTAATAATATAAAAGTTCTTTAACCCTTATTGTTAATCGAGGGTGTTCTTATATAAATATATATATACGAACCTCTTTAGAGGTCGAGGATAATAGTTTTTGACTATGCTATTAACTACCTTATCTTATCTTTATTCTTGTCACCTCGATATCCTTAAACCCACAAGGAGTGGGAAAGGAGAAATGATAGGCCGAGTGGGCTGCGTGGATCAAAGATCCCGCAAGGTGGCAAGCCCAGATCGCATGCAAAGAACATGCTTTGGTTAGTTATCGAATGCCATCTTGAGAGTCTTAGCGGATGGCTCAGTGGGGAGTCTGGAGTTTTTTTATGTTTTCCTGTTGGATAGACTTGGAAGAGGAAGTGGATGTGCGGGGTGGTAAAAACACCGAGAACTAAATCATCTTGTTGCAGAGAGCTATAGACGGTCAAAAAGACAAGAGAAGCTGGGAAAGCCCGATTTCCAAGCTAAATCCTTATCTCTGTGTTATATATACATGTATCTCTAATCTACAACCCTAGGCTCATACAACTTAATGACTGCAATGTAGTATAACTTCCTTTCGTCTGAAAGTAACATCAGCACTGCCGACTATAAAGATTAAGTAATACATTGCTTATAATGTATAGAGTTGAGACTGTATATTCATTTATGCATATTGATGATTGTTAAGAGTAGTCAAAGGCTCTTGGAGCCCCAAATGAAATAATTCATGATACTTTGAAAACTACTACTCTTTCGTGGCGTTCGGCCAGCGTGAGGCCATAAACCCTACGTGGGATTGCATGCATGAGCACCCGCAAGTTTTAGTTGTTCCTATGCGGCATGCATTATGTGCCATACATCTTTAGTGGTGTCTTATATCTTTATGATTACTAGTTGTTAACTCTTGCAAATTTGTATATGCTTGTGAGCCCGATAGGGCAATATTCTGTAATGAATGAATAACGGTGATATTGACCTATTGAATAGTCCACACCATTATTTTTTATGGCCGCAACCATGATTACTTTAAACATAGTAAACCCAAGAAAAATTGGGTCGTACTATTACACTTGGCACCTTATTCTACTAATTCGATAGAAAAGATGACAAGAACTAAATGGCTATCAATATATATATATATATGTTATGTGAACATGATAGCTCTTCGAGGAGAGTAATAGAGTACATTTCTTACACTGTCATAGTAATGCTTTCATGACAGCTGAGACTTCAATCTTGATTTCATTATGAAGTAAAGTCTTAACATACCCTTCGATATAAGAGTCTACCTTAGTTTTATTATAAGCTAGTGGTTTTATATGAGATGAATGTCGACTATATAAATGGCAATTATGTTTTTATATTTGACTTTATGAAAGAATTCTAAAGAAGAACTTAGAGGGGTTCGACTATATGAGTCCTTATGAACCTTTACAAGATATTATTATTTGAGCCTTTTCTTTTTATTATGAATTCGTTTCTTTTAACCATGACAACGGGAAAAACAAAGTAAACATTGACCGAGTAGGGTGAGTGGTTGAAAGCAAGACTGTATTCATTATTCAAGAAAACGGGATAATGTGACGTGGAGTCACTAGTAACCGAGGGTTTATGAAACCAAGAACCTAAGTATGGTTTTCGAAATAACAATCCAGTGTCCAAGGATTGGACTTAAATGCATTGAATTTCTATTTATACTAGACCAAGAATGGTTGTTTTTTATATGACTTGCATAGTGGAACAAGGTAGCGAGGAGTCACAAGTTCCACATTACGAAAATAACCTTTTTAGTCGTAACCAAACCATGATGGGAGTCGACTGTCCTGATATGGATGATGAATCAAATTGATCTCGCTTATACTAGACCTAGGGTGCTGAATATGGTTTGACTTTTGATTTGATTAGAAAGTGGAAAAGGTGATGTGGAGTCACAGTTTTCCTATAACATAGCTTGACTGTTAATGATAGTTATTATGATAACTATGATGCATCTTATGTATTTAAAAGATATGTTGAATCCTTGTTGAAGAAGGAGAAACTGGATAAGAGGTAAGTTGTATTGCCTTGTAAGTGGCATTAAGTGCATGTCGGGTTTATTGGAGGAACTAATTCTCCTAGATAATTACATACTTATGAGAATAAATACTATGGTTAGTATGAAACTCTTGTATTGCAACATAAATGAAAGCCATCTCTTTTCGAATGGCTATACTTCACGAGTGAGGTATAAGATATTAAAACCCATAAGGATACTTGAGATAGAGTCTTATAGTAAGACCGTCTTATTTGACTATTGTGATATAAGTCTTAAATGACATGAACTGAATGTAAACCTTGTGATAGGTCAACATGAAACTGTGTACCTAGGAAGGTCAGAAATTGGAAAACTTGTTTTGTCATTTTTTTTGGAAAATGGAACAGGGTGACAAGGAGTCACAGGTTCCTTGTTGCGAAAGCAACCTATTATATTTGTTGAACTCCTAAGATAGGAGTCGATGGCCCTGGTATTGGACTATGAAATGAACTAATTTCATATTTTACTAGACCTAGAGAGAAAGGTCAAACTAAACTTATTGTAGGACATGACAACGTATAAGTCGAGTCAAGGTGGTGGACATATGACAACATTCAATGCGTAACATTTATGTATGAAAATCTTTGGCCAAAGTAATGCATCTGTCTCTGCATGCATTGTCGGTCCACAATGCTCCAGATGACCTAGTGTCTCCAGTAGCGTCATACATAGTTAGAGTGGATCTATAGATGTGTGACCGTGAGACATTAGGAAGGACACAACACTTTATACTCAGATGGCTAACCCAAGGGTTCCTAATATCTAACCTTTCTGTGAAGGGTAGGGCCACTTCCAGTTAGGAAGTTGAGCGGGGGACCGCAGGTCCGTGGTTGGTGGAAAACCTCCAGGATGATGCTCTCCTTCCCAAGCATGAGACAAGTCGAGGCTTATGGAGACAGATGTCATTGGTTCCAGATACAGTGTTTACATTTATGACCAGTTGGTCTATTGTAATGTATGAATTGATTTATGATGCCTTGGGCATAACATGTGTATGAATAGTGATGGTTACTCATTGAAAACAAGTAAAAGATTATTGCTTTATAAGCTTTGTTATAATCTAATTAGAATAACATGCTTAATTGATGAAATATTACTAAATCATTATGGTTAAGTTTTGATTTGCACAATCATATTGTTAACTAATCTCTTGATTAAGATTAATGTTTAAGTTAAATCTTGAGCATTATGGATAGTAATGTTACATTGAAGCAAGTTGGTAAGCATGTGACTGAGAGTCATATCCACCATGGGCATTCTGATTACATCCATGTCAACGTCCATGGGGAGGGGAATGACCCCTACTAGAGGGTAGAGACGGTGACACTCTAGCAACTGTACACATGGCATTACCCCAATGATCCAAAAGCACCTACAAATGGGCCACTTCAACTGCAACTTTATTTGATTACACCTGAACCTATGTAAGAACATTGGGAAAAATTGTAGCCTTAATATAGAGTGAGAAGTGTGTATCAACAAAACAATTAGAGAAAATAGCAAAAAAATTATCTTTTCAAATGTTAAAAAGAATTTCCACCCTGAAAATCTATCAAGTCTATATGAACTTAGAAGGAATTATAGGCCCTCCCAAAAGAATCATATGCCATGAAAAAGCTTGGGCTTAAAAGGCTTAAAGAAATAAAGAATAAAATTCTAAGTAGCCTAGACTTTGGGCCAAAACTAGAATAGGTTCTTAAGAGTGTCTTGTTTTCCACAAAATGAATAGCAAAGATTGACAACACCTAGTTGAGTTAACATGGTACCAATACAAAGACTTTGATAGACAATACACCAGGCAAAATGGGTAATTTTGGGCTTAAGGATAGCCAACTAAACAATTTGAAATATGTAATGGCAAGAGCCTAGAGAAGACTAAAATAGCAATCTGTGATTTAATTTTGAAACCATATGAAGATGATGAGAAAGCCAAGTATATTCCTTGTGTTGTCTATAATTGCAAATGACATATTTAAATACCATTTCCATTCTTTCTCCCAAGGTTTAAAACTTCTCACCCCAATTTTGTGAATCATGTGGGGAGGAATAGACTTAATTTCCAAACTTCATTCTCTTCCATGGCTTTGATAATCCATTCAGTACATAGAGCTATACCTTGTCATTGGATTGAAATCAAGTCAAGCCCACCAGAGTCATGAGGGAGACAGCAAACTCCCAAGCTACTTTGTGAAATCATTTACCTTGGTTAGAGGAAGCCCATAAAAAAATCATTTAAGAGTTTTTCAAGCTTCAAATACGAGACTTTGTAAGGCACCCAACGAGAGGATTAATAGACATGCATAGCAACAAGGATTTTAGAACACGCCTGAAATTTCACTGCTAGAGAAAGAGTCTTAGTATTCCAATAATCTATTTTTTTCTCAACTCTAGAAATGACATCTTGCCATAGAGAGGAAGGAGAATCTTGAAAAGCAAGAGGGATGCCTAAGAACATGAACACTTCCCCATGATCAATCCACTTCCAACCATAGGAATTTCAAACCAACTAGATTGGCTAAGAAAGATTACTTGTAGCATTGAGTTTTTTGCCACTGTATGCTTGACCCTAAAGGTTTGCAAAAAATTATAGGCATTAAAGAGCCTAATTGATGTTATTTTTGTCCTCTAGGAGAGTGAGAAAGGAGTCATCAGTAAAATGGTCATTGCCTAGCCAAATTGTAGACTTGGGCATATTAATGCCTTTAACTACGTTCTATGAAATAACATTAGCCAAAAGATATCCAAAGCTTTCTATAGCAAGAGCCAAGGTGCAACCCTCGTAAATTGAACCAATCAGCTTGTGATATTGCAGTGGGTTTGGATCTATATAGTAGCCCATAGATGTCTATTTACAAGCATATCCTCCATCTTAAGCTTCCACAACTCAAAGTTAGTTCTGGTGAACCTCTCTATCTATATCCTTGATGTGCTTGCCATTTTCTTACAACAAGATCTACTTATGCTTAAGTTCCCACTCAAACCAAGACTAGAACAAAAACCTTGTCCTTAACACATAAGACTCAAGTTGATCAAGATTTGATACTAAATGAAATGAAGTAAATGTGTGGAATACACTTCCTACACTAATCTATGAGAAGAGGTATGTGCAAAAATTTTAATTTATCATACAATTACAACGAAATAAATACAAAAAATACCAAACATTTTGATTTGTGTGGGGAAAACCCTTCTAAGAGAAATATGCCACACTTTAAAGCAAGTCAATCTATTATTTAATAATCAAATGGTTATAATATAGTTACAGAGTCAAAGCCTTTACAAGAGTATGACCAATAAGAGATTTTAAGGAATTCTTGTAGCCTAATAGTACCTACAAAACTCACTATTAAACCTCTACCTCAAGCACCCAAAAAATAGGAGAAGCAATACATGAAAACATTAGCATAAACCATCCAAAATGTGGCATCCAAATCCCAAGATGATTCCATAGGCTAAAAATAGCATATTCCTTACAATTGTCACAAGCTTGTCATAATCCACTCATTGGGCACTCCATTTTGGATCCATTATCTCCATTCAAATGTCTTATGACATGTCATAAGTTGGTCAACAAGTATAAGTTCTCCCTCTTACAACTCTCTTAGTTTCATAGATGCTATTGCATTTCCAATGTGGGAGGCCATACCTTTTTATTCAATAAGATGATTGAGCTCATTTTTTAAAATTGAAGATCTCAAAGAGATCCATGTCATCATAACCTACTTTCCTTGGTTAAGGCCCATTTTGACATTTTTGTGAGGCCAAAATCAACCTTTAGAGCCCTAAAAATTACATTTTTGTGTTCTATATCCCCAAAATTACATTTTTTTCTTAAGACTAGGATGTAAGGTTTAAACACCTTTCCTAACATTATTCCACGCATCAAACACCTTTCAAGAGCAAAGGGAATACCAACAATACCAACTAGCTTCTAGGGGCTGAGAGGCCCATGGACACACTGCACCACCTAAACTTTATGTGCTAACTGGCTTTGTCAATGCATTTGCAACTGTCTACAAAGTGTCAACTTTCTCTAGAATCACCCTCCCATCCTCTACCATGTCATGAACAAAATGGTACTAGAGATCTACATTCTTCATTCTCTCATGAAATATTAGGTTCTTTGGTAGACATATTGCACTCTAACTATCATAAAGAACTCTAATAGCTCCCTAACTCAACCCCACATTTGAACACAATCTCTTAAGCCAAATAGTCTCCTTATAGGCATGAGTAGTTTCCATGTACTCAAGTTCTATAGTGGATAAAGTGACCATAGCCTTCCACTTACTCATCCAACTAATAGCACCACCAAATAAATTAAAGATATATCCATTGGTGGATCTTCTGCTATCAACATCTCCTACCCAATTTTAATCCATGAATATCCATTGAGTGGTGTTCCCTTGTAGAACCACCATGATAAAAAAAATACTTAGAGGTACCCACAAATATCTAAAAACCCTCTTAATTGCATCCCAATTATCTCATCCAAGATTATCCATGAATCGGCTAAGGACTCTCATTACTTGTGTAATGTCCAGTCTTCTATGAACTATAACATACATCAAACTCCTAATAGCACTAGTATACGACACTTGAGCCATATCCTCTATCTCACTAGGTGTGGATTGTGAGGCCTAGTTGGCATTGCTACTGAGATTACTATACAAATACTTGTTTATAGTTTATTCTACTAAATATTGTGTGTGTATATGGTTTTTACTGCTTTCTCAGGATCATGAACCTTTATGTTTTGATATGTTTATATATATGTGTGTGTGTGTGTGTGGACATTATTTCGGATCATAGCTAGTATTAGATGTTTTAATTTAATTAAGTATTTCTAATTATGTGATTTCTATGATTGTGAATTTAATTTCTACAAAAATGAATATTGTCTTATTAATCATGAAATTTAATAAATTATTTTATTCGTAGAAATTCTAGATGTGTAATAGCTACTTATATGTTGCTTCAGCTATCTTTTCCATGATATACTGATATTCGAAATTGAGTTTTGCAAGTGGACAACCTAGATCCTTTTAGTTCGGAGATATTCTCAATATGCCTATTTTTATCTGATTTTTCTTATTTTGTCGCAAATAACCTATTCGCTGTGTGTCAGGAATTATTTGGGTTAATTATCTTGGTTATTTCAATTTAAATATTTATGTGATTAATTTTTGGTGATGTTGGGGGAATTTAATTGAGTGTTGTTTATTTAGTTTTATTTTTTTTAATTTTATTTTATTATTAATGAAATTATGGAGTTAAATTTTATTCTTTTAAACTTCCATTGGGAAGTTGAAAATGATAGTTGAGCATTTTGCTTTAATTAGGAATTTTATTCATTTTTCAGCGTGATGTGTGTGTATGGGTTCTTGGATTCTCTTTTCATTTTCTCTTTGGTATTGGGAAGAGATTGGGAGGTTGCTTTGGCTGAAAATTAATTGTGGAGGAAGGAGGGTTTGACAAAATTTGGAAAGTTCTATTTGAGAGGGTTTTTGTTGTGGTTGGAACCCATAGTTTAGGTTGCTCCTAACTTGGACAGCCAAGATAGGGCTTGCAATTTTAATTTTGTTTCAGTTTGTGTATACAATCTATGGATTTATGGAAGAGATTATGGTTAATTGCAATTTTGTTTATCATTTCTGATTTGTGTGTGTGAAGAAGAATTTATTGCAATTTGTTGGCAATTTTCTGGTTTCTGTGTGATTAGGGTTTGGGTGTATAGGGAGCGGATCTCCCTTGAGGGGTGAGAGCCTCCCTCATGTGGGGTTGAGAGAGGTGTGGAGACTCTCTTGGGGAAATTTGTTGTGCATTTTGTATCATGATGGATATGGTGTTTTGGTGGTTGGAAGGGTTATGGAGTTATGGTTGTGTTGTGGCTTGGTTGGAAGGGTTGTGGTGTTGTGGGGGTTGATGTGGTTTGGATGGAAGAGTTGTGGTGTGGGTATGTTGTGGTGTGAGGATTTGAAGGGTTGTGGATATGGTGTTTTTGGTGGTAAGGAAGTATATTTATTGTTGTGATTATTCCCCAAGAGGGAAGGGAATCCCTTCTCTCCCCCTTTGCAAGAATTTGGAAAGGATTTTTTGTGTGTGAGTCAACCACTTGTAAATTTGGTTTTAATCTGTATTTTATTTGTTTGGTTTTCAAATTTGGCACTTGAGAATATCTCCCACTCGGGGGTAGGCTTGTAAAACAAGCAATATGGTTGGGTGGAGAGTCAGACCGGGCTGTTCATTTGGCTACAAGTGTTTGATTCCAACCAGGAGAAGAAAATTGGTTGAGCTTGCATGCTTTATGATAATGGAAAATTAATTCCATATTTTAACTAGTTCTTGAAAAATCTTATTGTAAAGATTTCCAATTAAACCTACTGTATAAAACATAAATTTTTATGCAATCTCTATGGAAAATACCTCTGTGTAATTCTGTATGTTGAGGCTGGAAAATACCTCTATTATAATTTAATCATCTTTGGATTTGGGGCATTCAAATGTGATATATTGAAACAATATGTAGTGCCCCGCCACGAACACCTTCCGAAGACAACACATCTAAGCAAGCCAGCGGAAATTTTTTTTTTTGAATAAGATAACAAGTAAGGTTTAGCAGTTCAATACACATCATTAACTATCATCTTGTCACCCAAGGTGCCATGGTTGCACTACTTGACAAATAACCAACATAATATACATGCATAACTAACTAACATCAACAAATCATTCTAACTCTATTACAATATTGATTACACAAATACATCTCCATTTCGTGACATCAATTAGATACTCAACTTTAATCAAGATTACATGCACATATTCCAAATCTATACAAATGAGTACATCATTGTGTAAATTACATCATTACTATTCTGATTACATTTGAATACATACAATCTGAATCCATTGATACACCGGCTAGAACATGAGCACAATAAGTGTCTTCAAAACAGGTACAAGATCTGATGTCTGATACACAAGGAGTGTCCCCTCTCGCTTACAAGTAATGGCAAGGGAAAAAAAACCAATGGATAAAGCTCTTCCACCCGACCATGTGGAACCCTGAGGTCCACCCCCCAAGCTAGGAGTTAACATGAGGTCCCCACTACAACATACGGTCAGGTAGAGAGTAGGCTATGAGACAACACATGACTATCACAAGTCACCATCACAAACAACACAATAGTACTTCCAGAGGCAACACTTAGCAAATGGGGAGAGTACAACTAGGGAGTGCTAGACTGTAGTAAGGAGAGTGTCATCGCATGGTCCTAACATGGGTTACCCAGGCAGTCTCTCTCTAGACACCGGCCCCCATCTATGGTTACCCTGGCAGTCTCTCTCTAGACACCGGCCCCATAGGATGACGCATGCGGAATCAACCTTCCTTTCGTGATGACAAGGAAGTAGATCTGCCAATCCCGACCTTCTCCCCTCATCCTTAGTCTGAACTAGCACTACAGGCATGAGTGAGGAACCAAACATCTTATTATCTTGTTAATGTGAAAACTACCCAACCCCTAGGTATTTTATTATGTTATCACTGAATTACCAACTCCCAGTGGGTTACCCTGGCTAGCCCCTTGGCACCGGCCCCCACATTGGAAGCCACTCCCTTAACTACAACCAGGAAACCCTACACAACAAGCATAGCAAGACATCACAACAACGAGGGTATGGAACCATGCAAGGCATTGACCATCTTGCATAACAACTATCCATGTATAACAATACAAGCATTAACCCTCCATAACATAATTATAAGGGCAGGACTCCTAGACCATTGCCCATGATAACACATATTCATTACAACTCTAAGATTTCCATGTCACCCTGTTCCACATCTTACCACAACACTGGATACAGGACTAGTACAATCAGTTGGATAACAATACAACCACAAGAAGTGCATTTATCATTCATTTGCCATTTAGTCCATACATAACTAGAGACGACAAGGCTTCTTATAACATCATGATCTCAAGACATCTAACAACACAACTCATGAATTCAAGACATCCCAAGCTAAGCCTCTGGAACTCTAGCCACACGGGAAGATACACAATCAAAGGCTATAAGAACGGTTTTATGACCCACAGTTTGAATCAACATATTATGAGAATCAATTATACTTATGATCCAATTATGCCTTCTTACAACTACTTCCACTATAGCAATTTGTACTTGACTAAGTTGTTACATGGTTATAACAAACATCAAGATAAAGCTTGTAGTTTGATCGTATTCTTACAAGGAATAAACCTATGACTTACATTAAAGTGAATTATGTTTAAATATGTATTAAAAATAATCATTTAATTAATCTACATGCTACAATTACCATTGACGTAACTAAAATAAACTTCTATTGTCAGTATTATAATCTCAAATGAATTAAAGGATTATAAGGAAAGTTTAAAATTCATTTCATACGGATAAGTTTGAGTATTCCGATTTAATTTATAACCAAGAGAGGAACAATGTAAATCACTTCTATGTAATTAACGATTACAACTACCTATAGATCACATACCATTGTCTATCTATCACAACCTTCATGAGAATATCAAAGTATGTTTACAACGAACGAAATCTAGTTCATCAAGTCATTAATAAAGAGAAGGTGATAGATTTAAATACTACGTTAGGTACATTTATCCATTCTACGGATCAACATATTGAATATTCACTTATTCCAAATCTGATATACATTTAAATTTATCATTTAATAATCTTGATAATAGATTATATCAATTTCGATGGCTTGATTTAAATAAATCACGTGACACAAATAATAATAATAATAATAATAATAATAATAATAATAATAATGATAATAAAAACAATAATAATAATAATAATAGTAATAATAATAATAACAGTGACAACAATAATTATATTAAAATTCCACAGATCGTTAAATAATTAACGTTACATCTTATTTACAATTTTACTGTAGATAATTAAACACCTCATTCTAACATTATATAAATTGTATCGTTGCATTATGATTATATCAACCATATTGACAGATCAAAAATCTCATAATTTAATCCCGTAATCTCTGAAATTGATCTAATTATATCATGCAAATAAATATACTATTCAACCTACATTTAATTTAAACTACTAATCAAATAGTGATTAAACTCAAAGTAAAAATGAATATAAGCATTAAGTTTGAATAGAGAAAAGAACATTGATTTCAATCTGAGGAAGATAATAAAACAAACTACTCAAGACACGGCAATTTACTTATGAAAGGCAACCCTAAAGGTAAGAACTCTCTGAGTGAATCCTATGTGTGGGAAAAATAGTGGCAAACAACCTAACCCTAAAGTGCTGTTGGCGTCCTCTAATCAACAGCGTATTGTGTGGGGAGGTGCAAGCTATGCACAGCATTGGTGATGGCTCAAAAACTTTCAATAAGGATGCAGATTGCAAGTGTATAACCAGACGCTCATCATCTGTTAGATATCATAGTGGAAATACTTTGATAGACGCGTGCGCAAGGTGGAGAAGTGAAGACGTGGCACGGTTGGGTTGCCTATTTACAACTGTCGCAGCATTTGATTATGATGAGATCAATAACGATTATTGTTGTTTGTCCCAGTTGCATACATAATGCAAATTTTATTGAGGAAACGCAATAATTAGAGGGTCATGTTCCCACTTCAGCGCTTGAGCTAGAATACAACTATTGTGTAATAGAAAATGAAGAACCTAATTGTTTCCTTCCTTGGTTCGACGAATTCTTTGAAGCAAAATGTCATGATGAGGCTACAAAAAGCCCATCTCTCCCAAGGTCCAATCTAAGGAGAATATGTAGAGTTTGCTGCTAAGGATCAATATTTTTCTTCAACATGTTCTCTATGGTGATGATCCAGTGCTTGAAGAGTCTCAACCGACACCCATTCTAGACTGGGAGAGTCAAATACAAGCGATTGAGATTCTTCTTCCACTTCAGCTACGTTCAGATGATAATGTTTCATCTGAGGTGATCTCAGTCCAAGACTTCATTGTGTTCAGAATATATATTTGAGTGTTGGCAAAAAATCTTAAAATTCGATGCTGGCTGTGAGGGTTATCTAGGACTGTGGATGGCTTAAAGAATGTAGATGATAGGTAAAGATACGCTTGAAATCCTTGCTTAAGTGGCATATCTTTCTAATTTTTACACAAATGCATGCTTCTGTGTATATTTTACAAAGTCAGTTCGCAACTAGCTATCTCCACCATATAGCGATTTCCATAGGGATGTAGAGCTCTTCCATTTGGACAAGCCCATGACTTAGAAATGTGTTACACAGATGTACAAAATAGGAAACAATATGATAACCAAATGTCAGGCATCATTTACACCCAAGCCTAAGATCGATGCAATGACAATGAAAATATACTTTGCATATGAAGATATTTTAAATTGTCTTTAGTTTAATCAACTTGCAGTGCCCAAACAACCATCGAGTTCCATTTTGGTATTTTGGGGAGCAAGTGGGTCGATGCAACATTCTGTTTGCACAACGTAGGGTGGTGAAGATTTAAACCAAATAAATTTTAATGTATCCGTTATGCGTTGTGTGGTGAGTTATAACCTAATAAGTGGAGCACTGGACAGCAACACAGTTTTAGCTGCTATGTAAGCCCTACTTGACTTCTTAGATGTGGGTATAGTTTGACTGGGGGGCACGCACCAATTTTAATGTCGTGGGAGCCCTCTGATGGAAAACGTTCACTGAGAGGATCACCAGGCGAGACCATCTGACAAGAGGATATGACCATGATATTAAGGAACACACTAAAAGCGTAGGTTAGTGATTGTGGACCGAGGCTCAGTGGATTGAAATCACGGAGAATAGAGAAAGGATTTTTGTGATTTAAATGCAAAATGGTCAATTGGGTGGAATTGTGCAAAATTGCACGGAGGTGGAGACTGGGGAACTGCTAAAATGAATCTGAAGTAGAAAGGAAATTGTGACAAGTTTCTGACTGAATATAGGTTGGTGGTCATGAGGTTTACAAGTCTGCCATTAACAAAAATCTAACACCAACCCTGAATAAATCCCTTCAATGGAGAAAACACAATTAACCTAATTCTGTTAAAATTTCATAAGAAATAGGCATATATCATATATAGTGCATACCTAAAAATTGTTAAGCTTTTCCCAAAATCTCTTCTCCTCTGCAAGCCCCTCCTTCTCTTCCAGAAAAACCCCTACAACCAGGACTCGGCTCCCCGGATAAAATGCCGGGGGCATTCTGACATCCCACTATCTCAAAACCCAGAATGGACTCCTCGGGTAAATGCAGAGACATTCCTTCCTTTCCCCCACAAACCACTCTCTCGTGGGGTGCAAAATTAACTATCTCCAAGACTCCCCATTTCCTCAATTTTACCAATGACGGCACCTGATGTAAATTGCATATCCCCAAATATGACAACTCTAATTTTTAAACCAAAAAAATGTTAGCGAGATTATATTTAATAATGTACCTAAATAATCATAGTGATGGCAATAACAAACCCATAGGTCATTGGATAATAATTATTTTTATCCATAGAGAAGCAATTTTATTAATTATTGACTAAATTTAATTTCTTTTTATATAGTAAATATCTATTCAATAAAGAACTAATTAAACTCATCATGATCCGATATAAATTTAATAGGTTTGGTCGGATCTCTCCCTCCAAGACATGGTCATTTTACCCTTAACAATTCCGTTTTACCATTAAAATATCCGTAATCCTAATTTACCACACAATTACTTTAGTTTAGATTTATTTTATCAACGTTATAGATGTTTATTCATTTTCACATATGCATTTGTTTTCTGTTTAATTTTAATCCGCTACAATTTGTAATTTAACATTTCGTTAAATCATTTATCTAGTTTAATTTATTTATTTACCAATTATCAATAATTAAATTATTTATAATTAATGAGCCACACACATAATCCCCTAGCAATGTTTATTTAATTTAAGCTTAAATTTAACTTTATTTAAATAAAATATTAATCATGCATGGATTGACACTCAAATTGGATATACCCTAATTTACAAGGTGATACCTGACCAAAGTGAAGCCACAGGACATAACGACAAATGACGACAACGGTCCACTGATGGTGATGACAGGGTACAACACTGAAAGCTCATCCTCCTTGAGGATGTTGACTAATTAGGGGAACCTCATGTCAACTCCAATCCACAATTCCATTGGCTAGGGCACACTCAGACCTGGTAATTCAGGTGGAGTCGATGCCCGGTACCTGCATCCTGCAACGAACAACAAGGTTGTGCATATATACATATATAACCATGTAGTCACAAGCATAATGAACGGAAGTTGCAGCGTGGCAGGGTACTCGGACACGAGTAACGCAACACTGTTCTATTCAAGTAACACATCATTAAATAACTAATACCAGTCATACATCATAATCATGATCGAACAACATATTAAACTAAAAGTAACATCAATCCATAATCATGTCCATCAACTGTGAAAGCACAAAGTACAAGTAAACAAGCATCATCCTAACATAGATCCATAATCAGCTAGCATAATATCAAAGAGTCCATCAAGCTCAAGGAGATCATAAACCATAACGTAAAAGTCTAAACATCTCGAAACTGTAAACATGTGCTACAAGACTATCATCTAAACCAGAACTATCATAGGAAACACGAAAATAACATCTGTCACAGGCAAAAAGCAAGGGGCATTACACAATATTTATAAATACCTCTGTATTATTTTATTCCTACCTTTGCTGTTATTATTTTGTTGTTATTATTAATCATCAATTATTTGGATAATACACTATTATTAGAACAGAGATTAATATGTATTTTTTTATCATCAAATACTTAAAATGTAATGTAATTTTTTTGTTTGTGTTCCATGGCTTAGAGCCTATGGAAGCCGTGGGAGCCGTGGGGAGCCACAGCCCCCAAAGGCTGGCCAAGTCGTGGCAAGGCTTTAGCTCAGCCAAGCCTGCCACAGGCTTAGCCAAGCCCTCCACTCTATACAACGATGCACTAAATATTATGGTTCTATTTTATTTCCCTAACATTGGTTTAAGGATTAATGTGGTATATATATAATTAACATTGTTATCTCTGATATAAATATATATACATAATATACTGATATATATATATGTGTGTGTGTGTGTGTGTTGTTATATACATTTCCTTATAACAAAATTGATATCTTTCTATCTTTCTTATAGTTGTTTTGAGAAAACAAAAGGGATACTTGGATGTATATATATTTTTTCATATATATATATGTTGTTATATACATTTCCTTATAACAGAATTGATATCTTTCTATCTTTCTTACAATTGTTTTGAAAAAACAAAAGGGATACTTGGATGTATATATATTTTCAGATTTCTATATATATATCTATATATATTTAATATATATATATATATATATAATGTATGAATTCGTAAATGCATGGATGAATATATCTGAGCTTTCCAACTCACTACTTTACTAGATGAATTTGTAACTCTCTACTTTTGGTTTATCAAGTTAAATAGATAAGTTAGATTGAAATTAGATGTTTTAGTGATCATTCGTTATTGTGGTTTTCTTGATACGATTACATTGTTATTCAAATTCCATTGTTAAGTTTAATTGACTTCTTTATATAACTTGATCTTATAGTAAATCAGTTTGACATATCTAACTAGTTTAAACTTTATCTTCTTTAGTTGCGCAAATAAGAAGGATACCATGAGACACTCCTTTATCATTTAGGAGACTCGAAATAATTAGGTAAACTACTCTTTTCAAAATTTGTTCATTGAGTTATTTCCCGCAAAAAGTTAGTTTTTAGAAAATGAAATTTGTAGCATTTTTGTGTTCATGTCCATTCTTATGGTGATCATAAGGGTGAGCATGACATGGATGGACACTACTCTATAGATAACTTAATTCTCACCAAAATAGGAAAACTCAATGGTCTACAAACTAGCATGCTTAATCTCTTAAACATGAAGTTCACATACTCTAGCCCAACCAAAGCTTTTTGTTTACTCTATCTCTTTTGATCTCCATACCCAAGATAAACTTAGCACCCCCCAAGTTCTTCATGTCAAACTATGTTGAAAGCTGAGACTTCAAATCACAAATCACATACTTACTATTACCAAAAAATAACATATCATTTGCATACAATGTGATGACAAGGAATCCATCACCATCCATTTTATAATAAACACAATGATCCAAGAAATATAAAGCTCAACACAAATGAATCAAATTTTTGGTACACATCATAGGAGACTATTTGAGACCATACAAATATTTTTTGCTTAGTCTTAAGATGATCTTAAGGCATATATAGAGGGCATGTTTCAAAATACAATCCCCCTCCAACCTGATGCTAAACCATTTTGGTAGAAGCAAAGGCTAATAAATTTAATGATGGCTCCTCAAATGCAAAAAGAATAGATGAAGTTGAAGGAAGGGGGTATCATAAAATCTAGTAGACCTTGTCCCAGTTAGAAATAAGAATGGAGAGATAAGCTTGTGTGTGGACTTCAAGAATTTAAACATCAAATATCTCAAGGACAACTACCCACTTCCAAGCACGAATCAATTGTTGTAGAAAGTAATTCCTTGGCTACAACTAGGTGGAGGTCAAGGGGTTAGAACAACATAAGATTACATTTACCACTCCTTAGGGCACCTATGTGTACATGAGAATGTCATTTGGGTTAAAAAACATAGGATCCACCTTTCAAAGAGCAATGTATGTTACTTTTGTAGGCCTCATAGATGAAGTCATGGTGTTGTACCAAGATGAGCTCATAGCTTACTCCAAGGATAGAAATGATCATTGCAAGCATTCAGAGCAGGTTTTCAAAAGGTGCTTCAAACTTAGAATTTCATTAAATCCCAAAAAATGTATATTTAGTGTTGAAGAAAGTAAACTATTAGGACACATCATGTGAAAAGATGGGATGAGGATAGATCCAGAAAGAGTAAAAACCATTGACCTTATTTCTTGGGCTAAAACTATCAAGGGGGTGCAATCCTCCTTTAGACAAATAAATTTTGTTAGGAGATTCATTCCCAACTTTGTTGAGAAGGCTAAGGCAATCTCTAGAATGATGAAAAAGGGGCAATATTTCACATGGAATAAGGAGATAGTTGATTTATTCTTAGAAATAAAGGAAGCACTCAAGTAGGAACCACTTCTAGTTGGTCTTGATTATTTAGAGTCATTTCAACTCTTCTCGTTCACATCAATTTATACGTAGCTATTGTTTTGTTGCAAAAAATAAAGATGGGTATGAGCAACCCATCAACTTTTTTAGAAAGTATTTACAAGGTTAAGAATTGAAGTATTAAATTATGGAAAAACATGCTTATGCCCTTGTTAAAGTTGTTAAGAACTTCAAGTCTTATTTAATAGGTGCAAAGTTTATTTTGTATGTCCTTCACATTGCTATAAAAGACATATTCAATTAGCAAGAAGCCTCAGGTAAAAGGTATAGGTGGATCAATAAGATCAAAGAATATGACATGGAGGTGCAACATACAAAGCTAATGGCAGGTGCAAACTTGGATTTAGCAGAAATTAATGATGTAAATTCTGACCTTATATATGTCCATTGTCCTTTGAAGGATAATCCCTGGTATATGGATGCATTTTATTTGGATAACATGGATTATCCTCTTGTAATGAATGGGAGATAGCAAATAACACTAAAGTTGCAAGCCAAGAAATATGTGTTGGTTCAAGGTGATTTAATGTGGAGAAGTCATGATGGGTTGTTGCTCAAATGTCTAGACCAAGAGCAATCCTCCAAAGTAATGGTTGAGTGTCATTAAGGGATTTTTGGTGGACATTTTAGAGCTAAAACCATGGCACATAAAGTTCTTAGAATAGGATATTGGTGGCCTACATTGTTCAGGGATGTAACTAAAGAAACAAGAAAATGTGATGCTTGTCAAAGAATCTCAAGTAAGCCAAAGTTTGCAACTGCTCTCCTCTTGTGTCTATGACAGCTGAGGCTCCATGCCAACAATGGGGGTTTGAATTCATAGGGGAAATTATGGGAACATCCAATAAAAAAATACAAATGGATTCTTGTATCCATTGACTACTTCGCCAAATGGGTTCAAGCAATTCTAACCTGCAATGCTACATCAAAGGTGGTAGTTGATTTATTGCTAAATAATGTGATAAATAGATTTTTTGTGTTTTCAAGGGTTATTGTTGATAATACAACATGTTTCAGGTCACATGAAATTTTAGATTTTTGTCTTCTAAATATGGGATTAGTCTAATTCACTCATCTCCCTACCATCCCCAAGGTAACAGATAGGTTGAATCCAACAACAAATCCCTCATGAAAATTATTAAAAGGACATTAGATGTGAATAAGAAGAGGTGGGATGAAAAGTTAAAGTATGCACTATGGGCTAAAAAATAATTTATAAGAGAGTTATTGGCAAAATCCCATTTGAGTTAGTTTATGACATGAAGGCCAAGATGTTGATCAACCTACAGTTAGCGTACAAGTTGTTGCATGAATTTGAAGGAGAAGAAAGCCATGCAACTTCTCAAATGATGCTTGAATTGATAGAGTTGAATTAGAGTAGAAAAGATACACACGACAACGTCCTATCACAATAGTGAAAGGTAAAACATTTATCCTCATGTGGAATGCCAAATCTGAAGACAAAGGAAAGCATAGGAAGTTTGACCCTTTTGTGGCTTGGGCCATATGAAATTGTAGATGGGTGTGGTCATAGTGTTTATTATCTCAAGAGTTTTGATGGGATCTTATGGAGCTTCCAATTCATAGCTAGCACCTTAAGCATTTCTTCTCCTAAGTGACGAGGTATTTTGGCTTTTCCATTATCTTTCATTTATGTGTGTTGTCTTTGTGCAACTATAATTCCTGTTGGTTATAGTGAAGTGTGTTTGTCTTAGGTTCTTCCTTTTGCTCCTTTTCTAGGGTTGTTTAGTGTTCTCATGTTGTCCACTTTGACATCATGGTCTACCCCTAGAGATAGTGTCCATATTCTCATTGTACCAGCAAGAGGCACACATCCCCAACTAGAGCCAATGTTGGGACCCATTTTATCAAGTGAAAATTTACCTAAGTCTATGCCCCTTTGTTGCTTTGGCCTACCTTTTCCATCATTAATTACCAATATAAAAATTCCCTTAATGGGCCCTCTTGGTCATTTTTTGGCTTAATGTTGTTCTTTTCCTTCAACCATGTTTTTTTCATGTGATTAAGATTGTCAAAAATCTAAAAATCTCAAAGTTTGGGGAGTATTTGTTCATTTTCTATGTTTTGTGGGATTGCCTTGAACTTCCAAGGACTTCTTCCATCTTCCACATTTCCTCTTTTCCTTTTGCTTCCTACACCTTTGTAACTTTATACTTTTGCAGGTGTTTGTGAACTTGTGGACTTCTTCCATTGTCTAGACTACCATCCTGATCTTGAAAACTTCTTTCTCCCACTTCTTTCCTTTTTTGCGCTTCCTATGGACTTGCAAGTTTCTCACAAACTTATTCCACTCTTTCATTTTGGTCCAATGTCTAGACGTCTAGTTGGACCCTGCATTTCCTAGAACATTTGAATGACTTATGTTTTGTGGGACTCCACTACCCATATTCTATCTTCCTTTTCAGTTTGACTTATCCTTTTGACTTGGACTTCCTTAATCTCGTTTCACCTTTCACTACTCCTTGTGGACTTGTAGGTCTCATGTGGACTTCTTCCACTTTTCCAAGGATTCCTATGTGTCAATTGCCCTTGAATTTTCACACTTCTCCTATATCCCAAATCACTTATTTTCTTCCATTTTTACCCTTGTGGGATTCTTCCTGACTTCCAGATGTTCATCATTTTACCACACCCCTTCAATTTCACTTTTGTGGACCTTCCATAGACTCATGGACTTCTTCCACTCCTCCCTCCATCCCTCCAATTCTCAATTCTCTACATTTCCTTATTTCCCTCAACACACGAACATGTCCATGACCAGCATCCACTTCTACATTAAATTAGATCAGAAATCCTCTCAAATGCCTCACCCACTCCCTTGAACTTTCTAGGATGCCATTAATGGCCAAATTTGATCTCTTGTAGCTAGACAAATGCACTTATCCTACCAAAATGCCATTTCTCATCCAAAGCATGTGGATCCACATGTTATTTCAATGGAGGATGAAGAAGATGAATCAATTTTCATTAATGTTATAGTTTAAAACTTAGTTGTCGCTAATCCACAAGTAGGTGCCAGGCTACCCATTTTAAATAGGAAACATGTTTTTCTCATACCAGCTCACCCTGCAGTCAACTTAAGGCATCTTTCAAGGGATTCAATGATGTACTTTCTTGTGTTCAATGCCTTGATTTGTAGAAGATCTTGTGAGTCTCGACAGGTGCAAGTTGCACGAATATGAAATGCTATAAATACAAGGATGTAAGATGTAAAGAAGGTTGTTCATTTTTGTTCTTCCAAGAATATGTAAGTGTCAGAAGGTCATCTAGGGTTTTGATTATTGCTTTGTTAGTAAAACATTTTTTGCAAGTCACAAAAATGGTTTTATATGGCAATGATGTCTATAACTAAATATCTCCATAGTGGTTTGTAAATATTTAGGGGAACCCTCGAACCTAGTTGTAGGTTTCCTCTCACCACATTTGTTGGCATGAATGTAATAGGGGTTTGATAAATGTGACAACATTGTAAATCGTCTCAAAACTTTTGTAGTGGTCATTTCTTTGTTTCACATAGATTTTTGTAGCATTGTTATGGATTATTAAGTATGTTCAGTTGTATAGCATGATATCTTTGATGTGTGTATTTACATAAATCCAACTTCAGTTATGATTTATAGGTGTGTCTTGTTCTCCTTAGAAATCAGGGACTCTATTACCCATTATGATAGGCATTAGTCTTAGATGTTGATGATCAATCATATTTCATAGACATAAAATCAAATTTCACTAGTATTTTAGGAGTAGGTTAATTTTTTGCATGCTTTCATGATTTAGTGGTATAACCTAGGGAAACGTCTTAAGTAAACCATGATAGTAATTTATCTTGAAGAATCATGTCTTGCATGCATTCATCAAGTGTAGATGTGCAATGACGTCAATGTTGACCAACTTAACAAGAGGTTTTTATAAGCAGTCAGTTAGTCTTCAGCCGAGTGACAAATTTTGGGGCTAAGCATACATTGGGTACAATTGTAAAGAGTTTAGTTTGGTTCATTATTCCTTGTTATAAATCCTATTGAGGATAACTCTAGGAACACTCTTCTAGGTCTAGCTAATCCCAAAGTGAAGGAGAGAATAACCACTCTAAAAAATTGGCCTTTAATCATCCACACTTTGTTGATGAGTTCTTGATCTATCTTCACAAAGATGAACCCCTAACCTTGAAGATAGATTGATACTCTAGGATTGTGGAGCTGCAATTTTGGGACCCAACACATCCAATTGACAAGCCTTAATTTTATATTACAATGGTGAATCAATTAGGAACAAATAGCAAAAACAAATCAACATCGATATAAGAACTAAGTACATTTATCTATGATAATTACTTGTCCTAGCTCATATTCCTAGAATTAATTATTATTTGTAGAAATACATTTTTTTACACTATGTAAGTAAATAAAAACTAGTCTAACACCCATTTTGGCCTAAAGAATGTTATAGGTCATTTCTCGTCTCATTTTCAAAGTTATAAAACTAAATGACTTTATGTGACTTGCTTGAGATTTTAGGGATTAAATTTAACTGTCGACCTTGCATGGTCAAACAATATTTTTGTGATGCTTACTCATTTAAAATTTCTAGGTTCAAATATTAAGACATCTTATTTTAAAAAATACAGAGAGAGAGATTTTGACAATCTATCCAAAAGCTTCCTTTTTATATGATACAATCTTTCAAAAAATTTAATTATATTTTACAACTAAAATACCTAAATACAATTATACAACCATCAAATTTAGGCTCTATTTGAGATTTACATAATGGATTAGGATAACCAAAGTTCAATCTAAAAATAAAATGATATTTATATATAAATGTGCATAATGTATATATGTACAGATTACTCTCTCTCTCTCTCTCTATATATATATATATATATATAAACAAGGGTTGCGCTACAACAAGAGTCCCTACCAAATGTTGATAGGGTAAAGCATGGTAAAAGGGCTCTGTCTATTCGTTGCTGCAAGGATGTGGATGAAGGTTGTAGGGTCTAGTTTTGTATTTGTCAATTGTATTTGCTCAACACTGTACTACACTTGCAAATGGCTCAATTATGCCTCAACTCCTACAACCAAAAATAGAGTATCTAGTTGTCTATGCCCTAGTTACCATTTTGGCACATGCAGGTAGGAGTCTAGTATATGTTATGCATAGCCTACTACTATTAAGAAGTGAGGTCCATAACATTCAATGCCCATGTAGGGTATTACATTTGGACAAAGAAGTAACTAAATTCAAACTAAGATTAAAGAGCATTGCACTACAGACATCCATCTTAACAAAAGTAGACAAACCATCCTTGGTAGAGTGCTCAAACTCTCCAAAACACCATATTGTGTTGAAAAGACTATAGCTATTACAGAGTTCTCAATTTTTGGCATCTTTTGATGAAGCAAATGTAAATTGGTATGCATCAAGACAATCTTGTTAGCGTTTAGATTTGCACCTTTCGGTGCAACTCAAAACAGAACAACGTGTATAGTAAGATTGTTCTTCAAATTAGGAGGGGAAGCTCCCTCAGACAAGAAATTTTAAAAAGACAATACAATTAACCTATCTTTTTGTTTTCTCAAGGCATAAGAACAAGGCAATTCAAGCTCTTCTACAATCCTAAATAAGTTTTATGAGTATTGCAAAAGAATAACTAATCTAAAAGCATACTTTTGATTTCTCTAAGTAAATCTAGAGCTCAAAGAAATCAAAGGAACATTGGCGATCTAATTTGAAAGGAAACACTAAGAACAAAGGAAAATCAAAGATGAATGTTTAAGCATAAAATCATAAACACTTGCTCTCAATCTCAACAACACAAAGCTTCCACAAAGATAATGCATATATTCATTCTCAAAGTAATAAACTACGCAACATAGTTGAACAATAATATGTGAGCAATAAAAGCTTCAGCATTTACCATTAAGAAATTAAGTGTGTAGAATACACTTATTTATACCCTAAAACAAAAGGTGCAATGAAAAACAAAGGAAGAGATGACTAATACTCTCTAACCTAACCCTAATGCTGCATGCAAGCATGCGAGCTTATTAGCATTTAAAAATACAAAATATGTCTCATGCAATTCAATTAACTGAACTTGCATGTTATTACAATTTGAGTTCCACAAAAACATATTTTGCATGATTTCCAAAACAAATCTAAAAATAAATTTATCTTTGAAAAGCAAAGTTAGTTCTCAAAATAGAAACTACTTTGGAAATCCCTCCAGCTGCCCAAAATAGATTTTCCTACAGATACTAAAAAATGGCTAAGTCTGAGAATTGAGATTTCTCTCCAATTCATCAACTTTGGCCTCATCTAGTATAATGATGGAATCAAGGTGAACAGTCTTCATCTGTAGGATGACACTCGCCTCTTCAATTATCTTTGACAGATCCATATACTCCTTTTCAGCCTTATCAAATTTTACTGTGATTTCTACCAAAAGATACATCTTTGTCACATGAGGATATCCATAAAACCTCTCACGGATCAGCCACATAGACTCATTCTGCAAGTCATGAAAAAGGCAATTTATTCCTTCATTGCTAAAATACCTGCAAGGTATAAGATGGATAAAATCAATAACATACTTCTCAACATTGAGAAGTTTCTCCTTCCACATAGCCAATTCTAAGGCTATGTACTTTGAGATGTGAATAAAAAAGGAATACTGATGTGTCCATGAAAAGACAATGGACCTCTACTTTGTTGTCATGGACCTCAAGCTAAGGGCTTGTAATCTCACCAAAAGCCTATCATAGATAGGCGCCATCTTTGTCATGCACTCCAACATATTCTCAATTCCAAGGAGAATAAATTATAACTAGCCACTACTGTAGTCAACTTTGCAAGAAAGTTGACACCCCTCGCTATGAAGTCCTCAATCCAGTCCTTCATATGTTTTCCATATACCAATAACTGGCTCAACTACCTCTGATCATCAGAAGACTCCATTACCTGCGGCAAAAGAAGTGAAGGCTGCGAAGGTGTATGCAAAAGTTGAGAGATGTATTGGCGCAACTGCTTATTTTTTGCTTTGAGGGCAGCCTTGTCCTCTACATCCTTCATCACTCTATTTCTCATAGTATCAGTGGCCACCTCCAATATGTTCATCGTGGCCTGTCAAGTGCTTTGACCTAAGTTAGCCTTGATGATATGAAAATCATCAAGCTCTACATCTACTACTATCTTATCCTAAGGAGGAATGGCGGTCTCTACAATCATATCACCCTTAGGAGTCCTCAAAATCCTTGACTGTTTCTTTAGCTTCTTCAATGAGGGCTCCTTGAATGATTAAGCTGGAGCACTGAAATCCAACTGATATGATGGCCTTCTCTTCTTCTCACCAATCACTGTGCGAAGCCAAGTAGGAGTAGCCTTTTTAGGCACTGACTTTGGATGGGTCTCTACCTCCACTTTTGGATCAGGCGTGAGCTCAACTTTAGGATGTGCAATATGTGGTTCAGTCTCTGGATCTACCTTGTGCTCTACCTCGGTCTCCTCAACTCTTGATGAGTCAAAAGGCGTGGAAGTAATATGTATAGGAGACTTGTGTGGCTCAGGTATCCTCGGTGACAACAATGAATCCTCCTCATCAGAAGAAGAAGAAGAGGATGAAGAGGAAGAAGAAGAAGTAGTAGAAGAGGAAGTGGTCGGCAAACTTGGTTCTGCTGATGATAAAGTGACTACATCTGGTTGCTACTGAACTGGTGCTCTAGACTAAGTTCTAACCTTCTAGATCACCCTCGAGGGCTCTTTCTTAAGAATATCCACTTTCGTGGCCTTCTCGCCTATTACTTTTGATTTCAATCATGTGATCAAGCGAGAAGAAGAAGATGGCATCTCTACTCTAGAGGTTTTGTCCTTGCAGGCTTTGGCTCTCCTTTCCCTCTAAGTATTGATGAGCATCCAACTACGCTTCACAACCACTTGTGTCCTTTCGATGATAGAGACTGATTCCTTGATAGACCAATTTATCTGTGGTAAAGGCCGTTGATCAATTTTCTCCCTAATGAATTTAGGAGAAAGAATGCAATTATCCTCTCGCAAACCTTTAACATCCTCATCAAGAAAAGTAGGTATTTGCTCCAAAGTGAAGCGACTAAAACTCTGTCGGCGAACCTCAAACTCATCCTCGAAGTTAGCCCAATAATCCTCAATGGTAGGCATATGAGAAAACTTTTTGCCGACTCTAGACTTCATCACCTCCTTGGGGTCATAGGTGCGCTTCTCCTTGAAGGTCCTTAGACCAAACTTAGCCATCTCCTCTCCAATTACCTTAGCATCGGCGACATTCTTGCATTTGAAGAAACTAAGTTGTATAGGAAAACCCACTGCATGCTTATTCCTGCTGCGTAGAAAAGTGTGAACTTCAAAACTCTAACACAGGAACTCCATGAATACTAACTCATCGAAAGGGTACCTCGGGAGCATGTATGGATATGAAGTGAACCCATACACTTGGATGTATGAAAATGTAGGGAACTGTATGAACCAATCCTCCCAATCTGAGATCACTACCCTTGCCTCCTCTAAAATACGAACATGAATTTGATTCTCCAAGTCACGCACTGTATACATCAAGAATGTGTCATTGACCCGATGGAAATGCTTCAAGGACTCTAAAAACTCCAACTGAGGATATAGCCTGAATATTGTAGAATTCTGTGAGGAGCCTATGAAATTCAACCTGGCAAAGTTGCGTTGCTTTGCCACCATGTATACCAAAAATGATATCATCCTGAATTCACGAGTTCGGGGGAACTCTATGATTTGTTGATGAATACAATTACTTATGAGGGTAGACCATTCATAAGTTTCACTTCCATTGGCTATACTGGTGATGACATAGAACATCCAAGTTTTAAAACTTTGTGCCTCGGCTTGCCCTGTGATGCAGTTGAGCAATATGATCATGATAGCATATTCATCCTTGAATTCTCCTCTACTTACATTTCTTGGAAGTGTGTTTCTTTTCTCCTTTAGCCACTTGGATGTTATTTTCTAACATTTATTAACCTGTGTGCTCCATACTCTGTCACAATCTTCAAGGTCGAGGGTGAGTGAATGCTTGAATGGTGGAATACCAAAAGCAAACTCAATGTCATCTGGTTTAAGGCTAGCAATTACTCTTCTGTCCACTTCTCTAACTTCCCTTGATTTAGGATCATAATGCTTTATGCAAGCAAGTACAAACTCTAGGCATTGAGTGGAGATAGGGAAGGAGCTAGCTTGAGTTAGCCCGAAGTAAATAAAATTCTTTGTTGCAACACTGCCAGCTCTCATCAAGGAGTCCAAGTCAAAACCCTCGGGGGAAACTTGGCACAAGTTTATTTCTTTGACCTTTGAATAATCATGGATGAGTGGTGATTTGGCCTCAATAGTGATGGAAGAATATTGCATGATGATTTTGTGGCTTGGAGAAGTATTCCACTTCACTGTCCCGCACTAAAAATATGTAAAATTAGACATTTTTAAGCTCATTGTCCCCAAAAATTAGACCTTTTTCTTCGTTGTCCCACTTAGAATTTTTGGAAAAAGTGTACAATTTGCCTTGAAAAGTGAAAATTCTGAGTTTTTCTCCAATTTGGCCCTTAGAAATGGCTGCCAATGTTGATTTGAAGTGTTCTTGGTGCAGTGTAAGCACAAAAACACTAAAAATGACACTTTTAGGTCAAAAACGTGCCCTAGAAGGTTGCTGGTTCTACCCAAAAATGAAGAAAAAGATGATGAAAAGTTTGATTTTTAACCTTTTCAATGCTGCCTTTACAAAATATGACGGACCTCCTTTGAAAAGTTCTTAAAAATCAATCTCTAGATGCTCCAAAACAATAAAAGTCACCTTCTTCCAACCTGAACCTGCACAAAAATGGATGCTTCTCTTTGAAACATCTTCAAAAACCTCTTTATATGGCTGGAAGTGATGATTTTTGCCTGTGTATAATCTGAACCTGCATAAAAATATTTCAATTTCTCCTTCTAGATGATCTTCAATGCCAAGAATGTGCCTTCTAGCTGCATATATCTGTTCTAGATCATTAATGGTGGATAAAATCAAGGTTCAATGTGAAAATATCTCCACAAAGTGAAGCACTGCCCTTGCCAACTCCCAACCTACCTTGCAAATGATAAAAACAATGAACAAATATCCTCTTTATAATGGAGCGCTGCCTCTCTAGGGTTTGCAATTTGCTTTTATTATTTTTAGAATGCTTTCCTTTGATTTTGGAGACATGCAAATCATAACTGAAGCCGAGTTGAAGTTCTTTCTTTTATTTATATGAAAAAAGCAAGAGAAACTCAAGTGATGCATCCTTTTTTATGCCTAGTCGGTCAAGTCTAAATATAGGCTTTGTTTTGGTTTTAGGCGCCACTTTCCTTGTGGCGTTGGCGCCCTCTAAGTGGTATCACCTTGGGAAAAGCGTGCCACCTTGAGTGGCAAAATTTTCCTTGTCTTTTTTTTCTTGGCACCTTTCTCCCTTTTCAAACGCTTTAAAAATGCCCTTTCATTTTGACCAACGCTCCAAAATAAAAATTTTGCCTTATAAATTCTTGAAAAACCTTCAAAGTTTGATTTCTTCCATTTTGGAGCATTTGGAGCTTGGAGCGTGCGCCAAGGTGAAAGTGCTCCAAATGCACTTGGGAGTGCTTTTGATCTTGCCTTGGATGCCTTCGTACCGTAGAATTTTTACCTTCATTTTGGAGCATTTTGAGGTTGGAGCGCGCTTCGCCTTCTAAGTGCTCTTTTCTTCATGCCTTAGGCATTTTTTTGACTTTGGAGCGCTTTGGAGTTGGAGCATGCTCCATGAAAAAAGTGCTCTTTTGACTTGTACTTTTGAAGTGAATTTCAAAGCGATCCTTCATCAATTGGTGCATAGAACTTCCTTGCACTGGAATTTTTCTCCTTTTTCCTGGGGCACATGTCTTGGGAAAGGTGCGCCAAAATTTTGCCTTAGAATTTTTTTTTGAAATTTTGAAATTTGATTTTTTGAGTTGCTAGGTCTCTCCTCTATGCCTTTTGTCATTCCTTTGCAATGTTTTGGTATTCAATTTGACGCTTCTAACCCCCACTTCCAGACGATCTTTCATAGCCTGTAGCCATTTTGGCTCTTTGAAATTTCTCTTCATTCTGGCCTTCTTTCGGTCTCCTTTGATATATCTCGTACTTGCGGGGTTAGAAAATAATGACAAGGCAATATAGTTCTTGAGAGGTGTGTTTTGACATCACTTTTAGGGTGTTTGTATGCATAGACAAAAAAATTTGTATGGATACAACAAATCTGAATTTATGAAAGACCATGTTTGCCTAAGGTTTGGAGATAAAAGCTAAAGGGAGGTGATAGATCATTATATGAGTGAGCCCTTTGAAGCATGCAACAACCATTTGAGAAAAATAAAATTGCTAAGTTTAATATAAGTGGCACTTGTCTATAAAGTGATGTTTGTAGTCTCCATTTTAAAGTAGAGGGAACAAATAAGTGGAAACATAAGCATGTTGTAGTTTATACTAGAGAAACAAATTATGCATTTCACTTTGAAGATAGCTACTTGCTTGAGAATTCCTCGCATGGCTATGGTTTTTTCCAAGAAAAGTAGCAGCTAGCCTCTCTTCAATCAAGAAAATCAATGTATGAAAAGACCTAGAACACTAAAAAGAAGCCTTGTAAGAGTGTAGGTAGAAGGAAAAAGGCTAGCATTAGGGTTAGGGAATTTTAATTTTTTTTATAAGGTCTACTTTGAATATATTTATTTAATTTACAACCTAATGATGTTTAGATGGAACGTATAGGACTTCCTCTCCATGATGGCACAACCTAGTATTTTAGGGCCAACACTTTGCTTTGTACATAAACCCTCACATTTAAAATGAAATAGCTTTTTTAAACCCTTTACATTTCTCTATATACCATGTTCATTTTCATCTCTATGTATTATATTTGACGTGAAATAATGAAATCGACTTTTCCTCTGCTATTGCAAATATTAAATTATTTTTAGACACCCCATGTTTTTGCCTAGTTTTCCTCTCCTAGACTTGGGTAATTGAACTCCATTTATACTTTTTCCATGCATTGGTAATTCCAAGTAAATGAAATTCTGCTATAGTCTATAGCAAGCCACCTAGATTCTATGTATTATTTTTCTGAGTTATCTCTAGTTGTCAATTAACTACCAAATGGCCAAGGAAAATGTGAAACATTAGAGGTAGGAATGCTATTAATGTTTTCACTTTCACAATCTGCTACGCTGGAAGTCTCGATATCAATCATACATTTCTACTATAGCAAATGAATTATGTGAAGAAAAGGATTACATCTAGACATCAAGCTCAGTTTCCATTCTATCATGTATTTGGGTGTGTCATTTCCACTACTGGATCATGCGGAGCATGTTAAGAAGCCTAAGTTAATAGCATATTCAACTTACGAAAAGGGTTTATGCCTACATGTGCACCTAGACAAGCTAGATAAAAACAATCACACCACATGGGCTCTTTTCTACCTATTTGGTTTGTCCCATTAAGACCTTAGTCTACTGTTAATGTGCATGTCAGTACACTAATCTAATAGTCTCTGATTATTCTTAGACATTATGAATTTAAAAAGTATGTTCTAAATTATAAAATTACTATTATTAAAACAACAACCAAACCTAATCAATGACTACATAGTGTAGTTCTCAGTTGTTATAGTTAACATTAAATACATGATGATCTTCTAACTAGTTATAGGAGGACTACTGCACCTAATTATATGTCTGACTAGGTATTCGACATGTCTAAAACACCTTATATTCTAGAACTTGTTTAGGTACCACGTCATTTTTGTATCTATTGTTTTGTCCTTTTGCTCTGTAGGTTTAATCTCCTTGATTATGTATTCCTAGTTTCTCATCTAAGGAATCCACCTTTGTCTATATTATGCTCCACTTTTTTATGTAGATTTGATCTTCTCAATTATGTATTCCTAATTTTTGGTCCAAGAAATCCACCTTTGTTTGTATCGTGCTCTCTTTAAAGAGGTGATTGTTTATATCATTAGAAGACATATCTTCTTAATTCAATCTCTGAAAAAATGAGTGAAAAAATAAAAACAACAACAAATAATACCATAAAATTAATATACAAAATCTAATTCCTTTAAATACACAAAACTAAATATGTATTGCTCCTTAAAAACTTCTAAAATTAGAGAGGATGTTTGAAATGAGTTTATTTTGGTTTCCCAAGCTATTGATTGACTTATTTGCACTTGAGAATTTTTTTAACTGAAGTTGGACATGTTGTTGGTGGCCCAGATATAAACTAGCAGTTGCACAAAATTTATGCGCAACGAAATAGTCGATAGGGTGTAATATTTAGAAAGAACTGTAGACACCTAAAAATGTCCAACACCTTGTCACTAGCATGTTTTGCCCTAGGTTCCCAGGTTATCATCTAATTAGTTAAATAAATTTTATTTATTTGACTAATTTATTTTATCCCCTTTCAATCCCATCATCCTATCTTCTATAATTAAATAAATTTTAATTAATTATTTAATTATTCATGACCATTAATTCTCTCTAGTTAAATAATTATCTTTAATTATTTAATTAATCACTTATCTATTTCTCTTATAATTAAATAAATTTTATTTATTTAATTATCCACATCATCTTCCATCACAATCCAAATTAATTAAATAAATTAAATCTTTATTTAATTAATAAAATCCTAATAAAATCATCTTGCTTTCTTTCTAAAAATAGAACTCATGCATATCTAATTAATTTATTTAATTAGACATTTTATTGATTTATTCCTCTCATCTTTTTAGGATTTATTTCCTTTAAAGCATAAAATAAAATCGCTTTATATCTTTCTATCCGATCTTATCTTGTTTTATTTCCTCTTTTGTCTAGTAAAGAAAAAATCAAATCAAATCCAATCCTTATCTTATCTTCTTCCCTCTGCCTCAGAAAATCGGCCCTTGCCTATAAATATACCCTCTCATAAGCCATTTGTATGCATTGAGTTCGATATCCTTACTCTTCCAAAATCTTCTTCCAATCCTCTATCTATTTTCTATCTATCTTCTTCTATCCTTTTTCATCCAATTGTCATGCTGCAAAAGTGAGCAAATCAACATCAAATCAATCTACAACCATCTTGCACGCATAATTCATCATTTGAGGTATTCAAAAAGTTTGGTCAAGGTATTGCATTTTAATTTGTTTTATCTTCATTTGTCCAAATTTTCTCATTTACAAGAACATATTTGTAATTGTATATGATTAGGGTGTGTCAATTTGTAATCATAAATCTGAAATGCAGCCTTGCATGAAAGACATTGGGAAATAACTTGTAGAAATATTGAGAAAAAAATCGATCAAAAAATTGTTGGCATGGCTTCCAATTCCCTTTTTAATGTGTTTATTGCATTAAGTTGGATACCAACTTAAAATAAATAAATGAAATTATAGGTGGTAAGCAGCGACAGTTGGTTCCCATTGCTCTTTAAAAAAATCCGCATTGTTTTTACTCAAATTAAAATAATAAAAAATAAAAAATAAAAAAAGGAATGTAAATTTGTAAAAAATTTAAATATAAAGATAAATCCTGCCCTAGATGTTCTCCAAATCTAACATATTTGACACATGGTTATAACATAAAATTAAATGCATAATGAATGTTTTTAAATACTATAACATTAAATGAATCATAGAATTAAATGATAATTTCAAAATGCACGGAACAATTATATCAAAATAATGGCAACTATATGAAAAAGGCTACAAATAAGATAAAATTACATTAAAGACATTCCTATCGAAATAAAAACAATTAAATGAGAAATAACATAAATATATTAATTTCACCATTACATACCTAAATTTAATAATTAATAAACTATTTATAATCATAAGAAATAAATTATGATAATATTTAAATAAATAAAATCAATTCTAAACTACACAATTAATTTCTTGAAACTTTTAAGCATTTCAATTAGAAGTAGGATGTTCAAAAATATTTAGAAGGATAATAAAATAAAATAAAATAAAATTCAATACTTAATAGATCGAGAAAGCCCCCTCTAAACATTTATATATACACGAAAAATTAAACAAAGAAAAACATGATAGAATATGTTTAAAAAGAAATCCAAACGGAGGAAAATATTTTTCACGGATAACAATCCAAGGGGTGGTTTGAACTTTGAACGCCATACGAAATGAAAGGTAAAGATTACTTTTCCCAACTAAAACCCGACTATGGTGACCATCTTCGAGTGTCCCATTTTATATATAAAATAAATTTGATCCCTTCACCTTTATCACCGATGGAGGAAGGCAAAAAGCAACAAAAAAAAATGGCGAAACAGAAAAATCGGTAGAATTTTCTAGCGATAGCAAGTAGGTAGGATGACAATTTTCTGGGGAGCAAAATCTCCCACTAAGAAGCCTATCAGATAAATATGAGTAAGACTGAGCACACATTCTAACAACTTGGAGACTTTGGTTGTAGTTCTTGTCAACCCACATGATGTACAAGCTAGTAACCACCTAGGAGTCCATAAATAAGAGACTCCATGGATAAGCGTAAAAGGTGACATGTGTGCATATTGTAAATTCAAAAAACCTGAATAACTGAACTAGAAAAAAGAACAGCAATATCAAAACAAAAACTTAGAATGAAAGAGACAGGACAGCACACACAGAACAATAAGACCATTTAACATGGTTTGCCAATGTTGGCTACATCCACAACGAAGGGGGATCTAGTATATTAATTCTTCTCTCTTTCTGTGTTACATTCACCACAGTATCTCACTGTGGAACAACAACAATATATCTTGTTCTCTGTATTTCATACATGACATTATATATCTGTCAAAATAGTAGCGTTTCACCTTTTATCCTCAGGATTCTCTTCTCCAACCTTGTACCAACCGATTTACCTCAGGAAGCAACCACCTCGAACAGTAGCTGTTACATGCCAAGAAAAGGCAGTCGCAGTATCGGTTACAAAGAATAAACACAAGAGAATATTGCCGTTACTATTAGGCTTCACATAGTCCATGTGCCCAACAATCTCCCACTTGAAGACCAATGGGAACGGCAATGAAGCTGCTCTGAGAGAGATCCCCTTCGTGAAATTCAGTGTCACAGAGGAACAAGACCGAGAGAAGATCTACAGAATTCAAACTTCTCTCAAGGAACAATCTTTGTTAATGCATCCGCCGGATTAACCTTTGTGTCAATCTTTGTGACCTACAACTTGCCTTCGTCAATAAGATGGCGGATAAAATAGTATCGAATATCAATATGCTTAGTTCGACTGTGGAAAGCTGAATTTCTTGACAAGTGTATAGCACTTTGGCTATCACAAAATAATGGAAATACTGACTCTGGACAGCCTAGTTCCGTCAACAAACGCTCAAGCCATATCATTTCTTTGGCTCCTTCCGAGAGCGCAATGTATTCAACTTCTGTTGATGATAGAGCTACAGTTTGTTGCAACCGAGAGACCCAAGTAATGGCTGCCCTGGCAAATGTAAAGACATAACCAGTGGTAGACCGGCGTTTGTCTAAATCTCTGGCCATCTCTGAATTTACATAACCACGGAGCTGAAAGTTAGTACCTCCATAACATAAACAGAAATGTGAAGTACCTTTCAAGTACCGTAGAATGCACTGAACTGCCTGCCAGTGAAGTTTGCCCGGATTACTCATGAATCTGCTCACAACAGCAACTGCTTGTGCTATGTCCGGACGAGTACACACCATTGCATACATGATACTGCCAACTGTAGATGTATATGGAACAGACCTCATATGTTCTTCTTCTTCCTGATTTTTCGGACACATAGCTGAAGATAAGAGAAAATGATCAGCCAAGGGAGTAGATACCAGTTTAGCATGAGACATATTAAATCTGTCCAACACTTTGGCAATGTAGCTTGATTGGGACAACCTGAGTTCTCTTTTATTTCTATTTCTGAATATGTACATCCCAAGTATTCTTTTGGCTGGTCCTAGATCTTTCATGGCAAAATGAAGAGCCAACTGTTGCTTCAGCTGAGCAATAATTTGCACACTAGTACCAGCTACTAACATATCATCAACATAGAGCAAAAGTATGGCAAACTCACCAGTATTGAGCCTCTTGTGGTAAACACAAGGATCTAATTCACACCGAATAAAGTTGTTATTAGTCATGAAGTGGTCAAATTTTAAATACCATTGTCTTGGAGCTTGCTTCAGCCCATACAAACTCTGCTTCAACTTGAAAAATAAATGTTCCTTACCTGGTTGAGCAAAGCCTTCAAGCTGCTCCATGTATAAATCCTCATCAATGTCTTCCTGTAAAAACGTTGTTTTCACATCGAGTTGCTCGAGTTCTAAATCCCAAATGGCTACCAAACCCAACACAACACGGATAGTGTCCATTCTAACAACTGGAGAATTTTTTTTAGAAAAATCAATACCTTTTTACTGATCAAACCCCTTGACGACTAATCTGGCCTTGTATCTTTTACTTCCACTGTCTTCGTCTTTCAAGCGATAAATCCATTTGTTTTTTAGAGGCTTTCGATTTGGTGCAAGAGGAACCAAATCCCAGGTCTGATTAACTCTCAATGACTCCATTTCTTCATCCATGGATGACATCCAGTTGTGTGCATTTTCATGCTTGCAGGCTTGCTTATAAGTTGCTAGCTCTGCATAATCAGAGAGCAATAACTCATAGTCATCGTATTTTGCAGGTCTCCTCTTCTCACGGGTAGACCTCCTCAATTGTGTACCTTGCTCTGGCTAGATATTGGAATCCAGATTTAGTCTCTGTAATAAATTCTGAATGTCATCAACCTCTGAGTGTAGAGGCCCCTGAGGAAAACTCCCCTGCCTCTGAATTTGTGCACCTGGAATGCTTTGCCCAGTCACACTGCCCTGTTCATTTGTTTGAGGCTACGTTGAGCAGTAAGTGGACTATGTAGGAGTATTGATACCAATTGATTGCTGCGTTGAATGGAAGACAGGCAGTGTTGAACTTGAAGAAGGCAGTGTAGTATGCACAAGGGAGTGCGTAGCAATTGTTGAGGGTAGCGGTTGACTCATAGAAGGCTGCGTGGGACAATTTGTTTGCAACGTTGAATGTTTTGTGGTCAACATATGACAAGTGGGAGGCAGTGTTGGCCGTTTAGAAGAGAGTGACTGTGTTGAGCAGTCAAAAGGCAGCATAGCCTCAAATAGATGCTGCGTTTGGGTTTGTAGTGGCAGGGAATGTCTGACCAAAGGCTGTGGTGGAGTATGTGTGGGTAGCAATTCATGTGCTGAAGCACAAGGCAGCGATTCAACTGGAGTGGGCTACATTTTAGGTAAGAGAGGTAACGTTGGAATTCCTGCAGTGTTCACACTAGTGACGCCAATGTGAGGCATTGGAACAGTGATTGACTGTGTGGTATACTGTGTGGGTAAAATGCACCCAGCTGAAGATAGAGTAGTGCTAGAAATTGGAGTGGATGTGGTATAATAATGAGCAGAAGTAACCAGTGGTTGAGAGAAAGTGATGGTAGGTTGCCTCACCTTACCATTATCGAACAAATCCACATCAATGTACTCTGTCGGAGGTAAATTTGAAGGTTGCAAACCTGAAAAATCCTTCTCATTAAACACAACATTGCGGCTACGGATTATAGTCTTTGCAACGGGATCCCAAAGACGAAAGCTGAATTGATCTTCACCATAGTCGAGAAAAACACACCTTTTTGATTTGTAATCTAACTTAGTTCTCTGCTCTTTTGGAATGTGAACAAAGGTGGCACAACCAAACACCCGCAAATGCTGATAGGAAATTCGTTTGCTGAGCCATGTCTCCTCAGGTATGTCAAAGTCTAGCCTAGACGATGGAGCTCGATTGATTAAATAGATAGCAGTGTTACATGCCTCTGCCCAAAACTCTTTGCCCAATCCAGCATTGGAGAGCATGCATCTAGCTTTCTCAAGTATCGTGCGATTGAGCCTCTCAGCTGCACCTTTTTCCTGAGGTGTATAAGGGACGGTCTTGATCCATCGAATACCATGGTCTGCACAGAAAGAATCAAACTCTGAAGAACAATATTCTCCACCATTGTTTGTTAGACATTTAATTTTATGCCCAATTTGGTTTTCAACAGAAGCCTTAAAAATTTTAAATTTTGAAAATACCTCAGATTTTCTGTTCAACATATAAATCCAGATTTTTCGAGTGCAATCATCTAGAAAGGTTACAAAATAATTTGCTCCACTGAAAGAAGTTACCTGAGTTGGACCGAATACATCAGAATGAACAAGTTCTAATGAAGTAGTTTTCTTGTCATGCCCCGTTCTCACGAAACTGGTCCGGCACTGTTTGCCATAAAGGCAATGTTCACAGAATTCTAAATCGATGGAGTTGAGGCCTGGAAGTTGATTGCACTGAAGCATAACTTGAAGACCTTTTTGGCTCATATGACCGAGCCTTTTGTGCCATATTTCAGACCCACTGTCCATAGCTGGCAAGGCAGCTCCCACTTCGCCAAAACAGTCCAGAATGTAAAGATTACCTTGCTTCTTTCCTCTTGCCATTACTAAAAGCCCCTTTGTAATTTTCCATGAATCAAGAGAAAATTTAACATTGCATCCATTGCCTATAAGCTGACTGACAGAAATTAAATTTCTTTTTAACATAGGTACATATCTAACATCCGTTAAAGTTAGTTTGTTTCCATTTTTCTGATTCAATATTATATCTCCTTTTCCTAAGATGTCACATTCTTTATTGTCACCAAGAAACACCTTACCGAATGTGCCTACTTGAAAATTTGTGAAAGCTTGACGGCATGAAGTGGCATGAAATGAGGCACCAGAATCGAAGACCCATGAATCTGCCTTTGTATCACTTGCTGATAGAACCAAAACACCATCACTTGCAGTGTTTGCTTGATTATTTGTGCTCACGTTGCCTTGAGCTTTCTTATAGTTCCAACAATTTTTATTATTGTGTCCAGGTTTTCCACAAAACCAACACGAACCAGTTCTGCCCCTAGACTTTGATCGTGGACTAGATTATGACCTTCTCCGGTTGTTGTATCTACCTCTGTCATGGTTTCTTCCCCTATTGTTTATACTTACAGCTGTTAGAGCATTGTCGGATGAGGGTTTCTGATGTTTCCTTCTCATGCCTTCGCTAAGAAGAGTAGCTGCAACTTCATCAAAAACCATTGTAGTCTTGGCTGTTACAGAAGTGCTCACAATCATGACAACACCTTCCCAGCTATTTGGTAAGGAACACAACAGTAGAATTGCTTTAATCTCATAATCTAACTTGATACTCACCGAAGCTAATTGAGAGACTAAGGTGTTAAATTCATTCAGATGATTGGACATAACCCCACCTTCTCTCATTTTCAGGTTATATAATTTCTTCATAATAAATACCTTATTTGACGCTGAAGCAGTCACATACATGTTGGAGAGCTTGTCCCAAAGCTCTTTCGTAGTACTCTCATTTGAGACATTAAACAATACATTGCTGGACAATGAGAGAAATATTGTTGCCTTCACTTTTGAATTCAGTTTTTCCCAGTCTTCATCCTTCATAGAACCTTGTCCTTTCACTTTCCCCAGTAAGGCGATTGACAAGTCCTGTTTGATGAGAAGAGACTCCATATGCACTTTCCAAAGACCAAAGTTTTGGCCTATAAATTTCTCTATTTTCCATTTCTCAGAGTCATCCATTTTGATTGCTGTTGCTGTGCAGGTTCCCAAAAAAAAATTTCACAGTCTCCTAGACCGAGCTACACACAGAGCTCTAATACCAATTGTAAATTCAAAAAACCTGAATAACTGAACTAGAAAAAAGAACAGCAATATCAAAATAAAAACTTAGAATGAAAGAGACAGGACAGCGCACACAGAACAATAAGACCATTTAATGTGGTTCTCTAATGTTGGCTACATCCACAACGAAGGGGGATCTAGTATATTAATTCTTCTCTCTTTCTGTGTTACATTCACCACAGTATCTCACTGTGGAACAACATCAATATATCTTGTTCTCTATATTTCATACATGACATTATATATTTGTCAAAACAGTAGCGTTTCACCTTTTATCCTCAGGATTCTCTTCTCCAACCTTGTACCAACCGATTTACCTCAGGAAGCAACCACCTCGAATAGTAGCTGTTACATGCCAAGAAAAGGCAGTCGCAATATTGGTTACAAAGAATAAACACAAGAGAATATTACCGTTACTGTTGGGCTTCACATAGTCCACGTGCCCAACACATATAAGAAAAACCTTGTATCTAATTATTGTCTTGATTAAATCAAGAAGAGATCTGTGTTGTTGTCGAGAATACATACACTTTCTAGTTATACATTGGAGATAGTTTCCCATCCTCAAATATGGTAATAAATTTCCCTCTACTACTATAAAACAAATGGTAGCAAAAATCTTAAAGAGTTGAATGTAGGATGGTCCAATTATTATAAATCAAAATGCCTAGACATCCTCCACAAATGTGGCAGACTAATTTTAAATTTATGAGAAAGTGAAAAATTATTAACGAATCATCCACATTTTCATTGGGTGTTGTTGGCCTCAATACTCACCCTCCTCGGTTTTATTTTCTTTAATGAGTATTTCACCAAGTTAAATCTTAGCCTTTAACTATCAATGACACATGATGGTGATGATTTTTCCAATATAAATGAATTAGTTGTCCTACTTTAGGTTCCAAGTTATTGTATGTGGGCTAGACCTCTTATATTGGTGGTGGTGCTGCTGCAATCTCAAATGGCATCAAGAGGATTGGAAAGAAATGAATAATCTAGTAAGGTCTAAGATGAAGGCCCATCATTTTTTGGAGTATGATATAGATTTCAGAATTTAGTAAGTATTTTGTGCAGGTTTATCCCTTCACTAGTGTTAGGAACTAGTTTTGTATATATTCAGATTCTTTGCCTAGGTATTGTTGGTGCGGATGCTTCTTGCATAAAATATTCTATCCAATATATTTTGAAATATAATATTGGCTAGACCTCATATATAGAAAATGTTAACTACAACAATAATAAAGATTAGAAAAATATCAACTCACAAACAAGTCTAAGATTCTCTATCTTCGTAGGAGCATACTAAAGAATATAAATTTGACTTACTATCTGAACCAAGGCCCAACCTAGGCGCTCTAGCTCCTCAATAGTTAATCCAAGGGTAGTAGAGAACAACCTTGACACTAGTGCTTGAAGCAATTCCTACGTCTAATGCTTAAGCCCTAGATAACATGATACATGGTCCCTAGCACACATAATCAAGACTAGTGATTGTATGAAGGTTCAAATTATAGGACACTTACTCCTAGGAAATTTAGGCTTCTAACTTACTTTGCATCTTTCTTGGGTGCTAATAGGATGAATAATAATCACTTATATAATGGATATTATTTAAAGAGTAGTGAAAGAACTAAAATTTAGTTAGATACCTAAAGAGAAAGAATGGTTGTGTGATTTACTACAAAAAATAAACTTTTGTAGCTATATTAACATACCTTTTTGTGAAGTCCCAACCACAAACAGTAAGTTCCAATGATGATGATTGAAGCTATATGGTCATTAACTTTGCTCAATCTTAATACTTCACTCCTACAAGTATTACCTAATGCCATAATGTCCAACATATCATTCAAGTTAAGATAACCCATCAAAACAATGATTGCTAATAGAAAATGGCTCATTGAAAGATTGACTACTATTAAATATTTTATGTTCCTAAATAAATTAAAAAACACTTAGAAAAAGCACAATGCACAAAAATCTAATTGTTTTTTTTTTAAATAGAGGTTCCAAGATGAATGGCTCGTAAATGCGGAATTCTAGAGACAGGGTAGGAAGCTAGGCAAATAGCAGTCAGAGGTAAAGTAGGGGTGGGAGGCTGCCATCCTAATATTAGGTATCCCCATTTTATCATTTTTACTAGTCTTTGCCTAATGTCTATGAATGCAACAAACTAGTCACAAGAAAATAAATCATATGTAAAATCTAAAGATAGTCCAAACATATCAAAAGAGTGTCTTGGTTATGTATAAATATATTGATGAAAATGCGAATTAGGTGACACTAAAAAAAGCTAGTATACATAACCAATGCATTTTGCTTACTATGTGCATAGTAAACCAAATTACAAGTTATGATTGACATGGTCTAGCACCAATTGATAGGAGCACAATAGAACCACTGAGAGGAAGAAAACGAGAGATTTCCATGACCATAAATGTTGTAAGGCTCCAATTGTTCATGTTGCAAAATATTAATTATCATTATTTTAAACTTCATGTGAACACTAGGAATACTCATGGTAGTATTTCACATGATGGAAAACATATTGATGACATATCATTGACCCCTCATGTTGACACTATTGATTAATCATTTGCCTTATTTTGTGTTACATTATAATTATGATGGTCTACTGATACATCCTTACATGTGAATTTGTTCTTACTCACTATTATATGTACATAGATATTGATTAGTTAGTTAGATTGTACCTAAGTGGTATGGCTCTACAATGGTTTACTTTGTCTTGCTTTCTCTATACCTCTTTTCCTACTTGCATGTGCAACGGGATTGGTAGAAAAATAGAATTGTGTTGTATTTGAAAGATAATATTCTTGATAATTGAGTTAGTATTAAACCCATTACTCGTATGGGCAATTGAGATATTGCTATTATTTATTACATAGGGACTTAGCAATATAGCTTATATCTACTTGGAAAATTATAGTATCCAATAGTAGATTGTGATACATTTTAACCTTATGCATAAATTACATTGTAAACTTGTATTCCACTATACATGTGTTATTGTTGCATGCAATGGTAATTGGAAAATATTTTCAGCTTGTGATTTTCATGATATCAGTATGTATGATTAGGACATTATTGCTTGCAATGCTATTTATTGCACACTATTGTTGAGCCATTTGATTATTGGTTGTCCTATATCGACAAAACTTATTACCCTGTTTAAACTTTATGTTGTCTTTTATATTTCAATGCAGTACTAGATTTAGCCACGCGATTGTGTGTAGACAAACATAGTTTGATGAATCTTCTCATTATGTCTAAAACTTGGGAATGAGAAATAAGATAGTGCCAAATATGGAATACTAGGGAATAATAAGCGTAATATTAAGCTTACAATTTATCATGTCAGTATAGCATTGTGTTGGTATGTGGCGATTGATCATGCAAATACTGTACACTCGTAACGTATCCTTGTCGGGGTTTGGGGGTGCAGCCCCTGAAAATTTTTATTTTCCCCCTTTTTTGCATGTTCGGGGTTGGTAGTTAATTTTTTGTTAACCGACAAATGAAAAACGACATTGTAAAACCCTAATTCTAGAAGCTTCCAAAAAGCTTGTTATAAGCAGCTAAGATGTATGTTGCGGGATGGAATTTGTGAGATTGTAATCTATTTTGCACTAGATAATAAAATCATTAGATAGCTGAGTTTATGTGGATGTAGCCCATTTTGGGTGAACCACGTTAAAATTTTGTGTTGATCTCTTTTGTGTTATGTTATTCTTTATTGTTATATTTGGGTTATTTAATTTGCATATAATTGTTAATGTTTATTGCTCCGATCTGCCTAAACCCTAACACATTGCATCTAAGCAATGACAACAAACAATGTGAGCAAGTGGACTGAAATTGTATATATGTTTTCTCTTGTTGGATCCTTTCTTAGTGATGCCATATGACCCATGTTTTGTTCCTAGTTAGTTTTTGTACTTGCAAGAAATTCCACACAAGTCCAAAATCTTTAGTTTTTTGACTTGTCGAATCTTGGGTTAAGGGAAATCTTTCATAAGGCTTAGGGTAAGGTTAGGCCATAGCCAATTAGTTTATGAGTCTAATATATGTTATAATGGTTACATCATTACATTGCCAAAAGGATCTTGTTGCAGTTGGATTCTAAGCTTAATATTCTAACGAAGTGTTGTGCTTAGCGTTTATTCCTAAAAAAAAGTAATATATTTTAATTGCTAATTAAGAAATAGATATAAGCTTTCTGTGTAAATATAAATCATTCTCTAATGACATTATGTTCATAGCACTAACCCCTTACCCAACTTCAATATGAAGGAGAGTCTACGCTATAACTGTCTTGTGACCCGACTGAAGAAGTTAAATACAATAGCTAATAAATGTTACTATTTTCAAGTTTTTACAACTTGCTCTACAATATTTTGATATTATTTCACATTTCCAAAAAGCACCAGAATTGTACCAATTATGAAAAGAGAAGAGTGAATTATTCTGTTATTGATAATATTAATTAATATAAGATGTTGTATAAGGCCACACATAATATCCAACCTATTGCCAAAACACCAACTTTGAACTAAACTATATCTCAATAAATTTTGTAATCATATTTCATTGCTATTTAGCACGAGAGCAAGTTTTTTTGAAATGGAATTTAAAACAACATCAACACCAATATAAGTAAAATCAACCACACAAGTATAACTATTTTTGCATTTTTCTCAAAATAGAACAACATTGTTTGTATATTGTAGCAAGCATGGTAGTCACAAGATCATTGCATACAAAGAACTATCTTTACAAAAAATACAATTGGCTATTGTCGAAAGTTGCCAATCCAAAATGACTTGAGTACTTTTCATAAAATGTATAACTAATCTAAAGAGAAATTCAACAGGCCTAGATTGATAAAATGAACAATGAGAACCATTTTTTTAACCCAATGTGTTGGCTCTTTTTTTACACCCCCAACTATTCCACCTTGGGCTCCTCCTCCTTAGGAAATTTATGGGACACAACATCATCAAGATGAACACGCTCATATTCATTGATCACTTCCCTAGATATCATGGGCACATTCTGCCCACACCTAGGAAGAAAGTCTCTAACAACTGATGGCTTACGTCTAATGTGATTGCTTTTTTGTTTTTCTTTACTAGGTGCTTGAGTTGCAGATGGCCTTGCACCATGTTTGCCATGTGTTGTAATTTCATTTATTTCATGACTATGGCAAGAGTTTTAGAATCTGATGCCAACTCCACCTCCATGTTTAAAGTAGCCTTGGAGGGCCCCACAACACCTTTAGCAGCTCTGGCTTTGCACCTTTGTTTTCAACTAGTCTTTCTTTTACTCTTTTTATCATGGCCCATGACTACAAAAAAATAAAATGTGTAGAGGATAAAAACATATATCATTACAAACAATATTGTTTTTACTCCGCACACTCTCTATTATTCCCTAACCCTACAAGCCTAAGTTCTCCTTCCCCTCAAAATTGACATCCACACACTAATTTGCAAACACCAATAAATTCTATACCCACAACAACCGCCAAATGCAACATGACCCCCAACCTAAAAAACATCTTTACAGATCTATATGTTGACATAACATCTACTATATACATGAATAAACATTGGAACTTTAGCCTCATCAGTATCAATTTTTTATGTCTAAAATACTGTATCTTATCAGTATCTGGATTCACCTTCTGTCCTTATTTAAGGGAATACAAAGGTATCTCGATTATTAATATTACAGATATATAAAATACATAGCTACCCAAAGACATGACTATAACTATTTTTGCCTACAAAAGGCATGTACTATCATCGATGCACCCTAGATAATATGTTACAAGAGAAGATGACAAGGAGAAATAATCAAAGAATGTAAAGTCAAACATGCAAAAAAATATTAAGAATGTTTAGTTGCGAATGAAAATAAATAAAAAATAGCATAAATCAAGTAACATCGACACTTGGATGCGATTTATCATTTTTGATAAAAGGGGTAAAACGGGGTTTGAAGGGGCCCTGAAACACTTCAACAAAATGCTGCCCCAAAGATTAGACATTACTGGATAGTAGCCCACACACAAAAAACACTAAATAGAAAGTAAAATAGGCTTAGAGATATAACCATCTATAGAAACTACCAACCAATAGTAAACAACAAAACAAACAACCAACCCATAGAGACCCATCATCATGGTCACATATTCTTGAGTGTCTCGATTGCTGCCAACTCCTACTTATAGAATTCCTTGTGAAGCTTCACAAATCCCAAGAGTTCTTCCTTCTCTACTTGAAAGGATTTCTTTTTGTTGCCCCGTGTCCTAGAGCTCGGGCCACCCTGTTCGTTGGTCTTTCCCTGTTTACCATTGCTACCAATCTTCTGCGCATTACCCGCTTCATTTTTCTCCCCACCCTTACTAGCTATGTGCTCTTCTCTCATCTCTTTCAACTTTTTAGTGAGGATTCTAATCCCCTTGGCACTATTCTGGATGGTACACTTGCTAATTTCAAGCATTCTCTCAAGATTCTACTTAATATTTTTCATCTCCTTCTCCATTTTGTCCAGACAGCTATCATAGTCCTAGTTGTAGCTCATTAGATCCTTTTCCAACTGATTTACCCTCGGGATGGCCTCCCAAGTAAGATGAATCTCAACATCTAGCTTGTCATCAATCTCAACTCCGCTACCAATCCTCTGTTGAGTAGCACTCAACCTAATGTTTATCCTGTTAATTTCAATGAAGAACCACTTCGACATTCAATGTTGGCTGCCCATTGCTTCCTTCACCATCCCTAGTGCATCTGAGAGCTCCTCCCTGCTGGCAGCAGAGGAAAGTAGAAAAGAAAAATTCCCAGGAAGATTGCTTGAGGGGTCTGGAATCTGTGGAAAAGGCATCCCTACCCCAGGCTCATTAGTCACAGTCCCCTTAGTAAAATTTTGCTTACCTTTAGGACTCGTATCCCTCCCTTTCTGCATCTTCTCCTTACTTTTTATTTTCTTCTTCTCATCAACTTGCTTTCCTCCAGAGACATCAATATATATCTAACCCTACATACCTTTCTTCTTCTTGTCAGTTTTGTGTTTAATCCCCTTCTCCTCAATATACTCCTCATCCCTTTCTTCCTCAAAGGGGGAACCCATAGACTAGGACACCTCATCCTTCCTACTCTGTTTATTCAGGGTATTCTTACCAGCACTCCTCTTCCTTTTTTTAGAGGTATCTCCCTGCTCAGCCTAAGAGGAGTGTGGAGTGGAAAGGACCTCCACTGACTCCTCCTCCTTAGCCCAATCAGGGTCTTGTTCCTCCTCCCCCGTTTCACCATCTGTAGACATGAAATAATCCACAATTGGACTTTTACCTTTCTTCACAGTACTACCCTTAACCTCTGCACTAGGCACTAGGGTTTTAATATGATCCATATTGAGTAGGATTAATCCCTCATGTAAAATAGGAAGTTTAGAGTTTCTTTTGTTTTCTTTAATGGTGAACTCCATTGAAGATAAGAGATAAAATGGGAAAGAAACTACCATTTTATCTCTAAAATGATTCAAGAGCGTAAAATGATAGCTATAGATGGTGGTAAAGCTACCTTCGAGGGAGATGTACCGCATGATCACCTCCACAACCTCTCCCCACATTGGCTTGATGGACTTCCTTTCATAGCGTTTAGAATGGAATTTGACGAGCTGGTTTCTCTCGTTGCCTTTAAAGAAAACCTTAAGTGCCTCCTCACCTGCTCTATGATCCTTGAATACCTTTTTCCTTCCTCCAATAGGCTAGTAATCCTTGCTATAAACTCCTTAGTTATCTCCATCTCAATCCATACACTTTGATTTTCCTATCTCGCCACCCTTTAACAAACAAGTTGGTGGCGATTGGGTTGGACCCATGCAACTTCTCCATGAAAGGGATGAGTCCCCCATCCAACATCACTTTCCACAGATGAAGTCTTCTGCGGAGCCCATTGCACGAGTAGGGCTCAACTCTGTTTCTCTCTCCTCCCATTCTTGTCACAACAAAATTGTCTCTTTCAGAATTCCACTCCCACTTTGGTAGAAGAAACCAAACCCATCCAGTCTTAACTGAGAAGGTCCTCGAACTATCCAGAAAGTGTGTGATTTGCAGTAGAGTAATCATAAGATTAACTCTCGTAATAAAAGCTAAAGCTTTAATCATAATTTCCTTCATTGGATATGATGGACTTCGCCTCACTAGGCAAGTCTGAGTACGTTTCCCATCATTGAAGAGCATGGGAAATAACTCCCTCATTAGCCATGACGTCGGCTACCGCATTTCCCTCCTAAAAAATATGAGATATAAGGGATTCTTCAAAAGAATTTATCATATTGATCGAGTCCTTAATTAACATTTGAATGGTCCAACTAGGGGCTTGAATATTCTTAAGGCATTTTATAATGTTAAGTGAGTCCCCTTCAACCCAAACTTTCTTGTAACCTTTCGAATAGGCTAGATTAATACTATGGTAGGCCGCCGCAGCTTCGGCGTAGTGATTAGACTAGATACCCAACGAGAGCGCCACAATTGAAATAAACCTACCTTTATCATCTCTTAACTCTCCCCCACTACCAGCCAGCCCAGGATTACCTTTGGCTACCCCGGATGCGATTTATCATTGTTTGCACACAATGCCCAAATACATGTCCAAGAATGTAAAAAAAAAATTCTTTCCTTGCTAAAAACAAAAGACCACAACCCAACGAGGCAATATAATATAGAAACAAGCGGCCAACTTGTGAAGGATAAAAAATAGCATATGGAAAAAACCAAAACTCTTACACAGAACACTCCTACGCCAAATTTGGTTCATCCAACATCTTTAACCACACAGAATGTGCTGCTTGCTTCATATTATTAATGAATATATGTCCACCAAATTTTAGGAATTGCAACAAACTCAGACACATGCATTGAATGAACCCTAGATAGTAGCCAGGTGTATCTACACTTGTCGTGCAACAAACCCTCGAGGATCCACACTTGCCCTTAAACAATCCCTTGAAACCACAACACGCCACATTCACAACCATGAACAACATCAAGGATGAGCTTAATTTTTTCCTCCATTAAATTTTGATTGGGCAGAATAATTTGCCCTCTTCCTACAAATAAATAAACCCTAGGAAAAATACTTGGGCAGAATAATTTACATAAATAAACCCTAGGAAAAATACTTGGGCAGAATAATTTACATAAATAAACCCTAGGAAAAATACTTGCCAATGAGAAAATACCAAAACAACTGAAAAAAAAAATAAAAACATTCAAAAACATTACAATACAACGAAATATTTGGTTCCATACTGATTTCGAGGAGAGCTGATTTGAAACATTAGTCCTCGCCTTATAAACATAGACTAACAATCTATCCAATTTTGTTTTTTAATACAATACTATTTTTTTTAAAATTTAGTTATATTGGCTATCAAATTTAAGCCCAATTTGAGATTTACATGATAGTCAAAGTTCAATCAAAACGCTAGTTATCTGTAGAGATTTTTTTTTTTAATTTCATACCTACATAGTCGCCTGAGCTTTTTCCTAAAGCCAAGACAAAACTCCATTTGGACGAATGGCAACAAATTGAAGAGACAAAAATAGGAGGAACAACAAACCAAACCATATCAAGAAAACAAACAAATTCACGGAAACATTGAGATCAAACATTTTGTAGTATATAGATCGATGTTTTCTCTGATTTTCAAGCATTAGAATTTGTTTTTATTTTTACCTGTGGCGAATAAACACAGAGTAGACTCGGTCCTCAAAGGTGGTTTGGCTACCCTTTGACGAAGTTTAAACGTGCAAACATTCTACTTTTGGCGGAATCAACGTCAGAAGCAAGCAGGTAGAACTTCGTCAACGCCCCCAATAATCAGCAACAGTTAATTCATATGGAGTTTGCAGAAAAAATATGAATTCAACTGAGAAACAAAGGACAGACTATCTTTCATGGGATCTAAGCTCTGTCATAGACCAGAAAAATAAAACATAACAATGATTTTAACCATCATATTCTTATGCATCTTAATCCAAGGGGGCTACTCACAAGAAGATACAAGAGTGGCTCAGAATGTGGAAGCATTTTTCCCTCGCAGGGAGATCATCAGTGAATCTCCTTTACCCAGCTCGGTGCCACCTGTTGATGGCTTCTCCAATGAATCTTCTCCAACAGGGCATGGTGCAGATTCTCACCGAAGCAAAGTTATTGTGATAGCAGTTGTAGTTAGTGCAGTCTCAACTCTTGTTTTGTCTGGATTGCTGTTTTTCTGTTATCAGATGTTGTTTGGCAAATCCAAGGAGCCCAGAGATGAAAAGCCTCTGATGGGTATCACCATAAGAAATGACACCTTTCAAAAATCAGATGGCCCTGTGCTTGGCTTCAATAATCTGAGATTAATGAGTGATGATGGGTCATTAGTTTTGAAACCATTAGGTGGTTTTAGAGGAGATGTTTCCAAGGAGAACCCATCTTATTTAGAAGAAAACATGCTGAGGAAAAGTCATTCTTTGGCCTCTGTGCCATATGGTAGGGATAACAAAGAATCTGCTGAAGTTAATATTCTTCCTCCTCCAAAAAGGGCTAACCAGTCTCCTTCTACACAATTGGCCAGATCACCACCTGAATTAGGACTATCTAGTGCTAGTATAAATTCACAACCACCACCACCACCTCCTCCTACTCCTCCTCCAACTCCACAATTTGCAAGATCCTCACCCCAAGTACCTTCTCATGCCAATCCTAATTTACCACCACCACCTCCCCCTCCTCTGCCTCCACGATTGGGAAAAAACTCACCTGCAGTACCACCTAAAGCCAATCCTAAGGCACCACCGCCTCCACCCAGGAGCTCTAGATCAGCTCTACCTCCATTAGCACCTAAAGCTGTAGGTACATCTACAAGCGGAAGCAATTTAGGCCCTGTAAAATCTGCAGACAAATCTAATGTGACCCAGAGAGATGATGGAAATCTGCAGGCCAAGCTGAAGCCCTTGCACTGGGACAAATTATCTGCAAATCCTGATCATTCAATGGTCTGGGACAAGCTAACTGAAGGTTCATTCAGGTAATGCTTTTTATTTTCTTCACTGCATAGTAAACTGTATAAAAAATTTCTATCTTTCATGGCTTTGTACGTTGACATAGGGTATTGAAGCTGAAAATATAAGACACAAAGACATCATGTGGCTAGATTGAGAGGACTAAGACATATGTTTATAGAAGTTTCTGTTTTTATGCAAATAGAAGTAGGGTCAATACAGGCAAGTAATTTTCCATTATTGTTTTGCCCAAGAAAAGGTGAGACTTAAGTTACAAAATAAAACAATGTAACTATGAAAAACTGGGCATTACAGGGCAAACTCTTCCTATCCCAGCAATAAAAGACAGTATATCTGGATGTGTCTTCCTACAAGCAACTTACAATCACAAGCTCTTTCCTAAGCAGGAAGAGCTTAGGAGAGTAAGGAGCAGATAAGTAGATTACATACCACAAAACTCATGAAGGCTGTCTACAAAACCAAATATTACAAAAAAGATTGCCTTTAGTGAACAGTTGGACAAAGGTACATTAGAACCATCACTTAATACCAACCTAGAATTGACTGGCAAACTTGCAATCCTAGAAGATATGCTTTAACTCCCCTTGTGTTCCAGGAATCTGAGGACACAGATGGAATCTTTGGCTCAATTCCCACACTTTCTTAGCTGGCAGATAATGAACTATCTCTTAGTAATTACTAGTGAGAAGTCCTGCAAGCTATGGGCTATAGTTTTCTCTAAACAGCAGATTGCAGCTTGTAGGTGGAATGGCAAGATCCCATTTTTGTCACAGCTTTCCGAAAACTGTCAAAAGGTCAAAACCCATGGAGGTATAGATTTGAAACAATAAATAAGGTAAGGTGAAAAATGTCACCTTTACCTTTTACCTTTTTAAATTGCAGACCCTGTGAGGAACCCTGAAGTGCTCTCAATGGCACATGCATCTTAAAGAGCAGAAAACCATCTTTTAAGTTTTAATTATAAAAATTATAACAAAATTCTGTATTCTTGTGCAATCCGTTCTTTTTAAAGTTGCATGTTCTTTACACTAATGAATTTCACAACTTTATGCTCCTACTGGCAGGCTGGATGAAGATATGATAGAGTCTCTATTTGGCTATGCTCCTGAGAAAAAAGTGAAGAGTGTGGCAAAGTCATCAGTGGCTATTCCTCAGTCCAGAGAAAATACACAAATACTTGATCCCAGAAAATGTCAAAATATTTCCATAATTTTGCGAGCATTGAATGTGACAAGAGAGGAAGTTTGTGATGCACTACTGGAAGGTAAGATAATTAGGTGTTCGATGATAAGCTTTTCTTTCTAGAATCATCCCATCATAAGGTGAAAAGTAGCAAACTTCACTAACTATTTCTAGGCCTTCAAGTTGATTCACAATTCACACTAGAATAACAATATAAACTCTGTGTGTCTGCCTTATTGAGTATAGATTCTTGCCAATATTTATTCTTGTGCGCAGGTGACGGCTTAAGCACAGAGCTCCTTGAAAAGTTAGTAAAAATCACATTAACCCAGGAGGAAGAAAGAAAACTAAAAGACTACAAAGGTGATGTTTCAAAACTGGGTGCAGCTGAGCGTTTTATTAAAGCATTGCTGGACATCCCTTTTGCGTTCAAGCGATTTGAAGCAATGCTGTTCAGAGCAACATTTGAGGAGGAAATGTCTTTTGTAAAAACATCCTTCAAGACAATGGAGGTTAGTGTACATTCCATCCCGTTCTACATCTACTCTTCTGCAGTATTCACAGTGTTGGCGTAACTTGACTAAGGCCCATTTTGAAATTTGCATTGACTGTAACGCAAACCCAAATGAAATGCCTCTAGATCTTTTGTAGATCTGGAAGGATCAATGGGAGAGAGAGAATAGGTTATATCCAAGATTTTCTGCAGCTCATATCATTTACAATATACATCATTGTTGTAGGCAACCTTGCTGCCATTTACATCAAATTTATAAATTACGAATGCTCATTTTTTTAATGCTCTAAAACATGTATGATACATCTAATCACTTGTTTGGAAGGAAGACTGTGGAGGTTATGTAAACTATTCAAATCTTCTCCCTTCACCATGTATTTAGTCTTGCTCATTTATGGGGCAATGTTCCATCTCATCCTCCCTTGCCTGCATAGCAAGCACAGACACTCTTCTCAATTTGTATTTTTCATCTCCCCTTTCTTGAACCGACAGTGTATGCCAAATATGCACGCAGATTTTCTCCTGGAGGTACTGTAGCAGATCAGGGGATTGATCTCATGTTTTCTTTGGCTTATTAAATGCTTTTGATGGGAGCTTTCAACCTGAAGTAGAGTCTTTCCCTTACCTGTCCCTTAGGGATTTGCCATTCAACTCTTCCAAGAGGGAATAGGACTGTGGCCCTCCTTTTGGTCATTATGGAGCTTCATGACTACATCGCCAGTCTTGTGTTGGATTGATCACATGTTGGTAAAATCTCACTTTGTCACCATGATCCTGTTTCTTCTCGACTATTCTTAAATATTATTCATTTCGACACTCAAAGGTCAATTTTAACCAATAAAAATAGGACAAATATTTACCACTTTTTGTTGTGAATGAGGTGTAAAATCGTTATTGATTGTTTGACCATTGAAGTGGATGATATTTAAGTAGAGTGATTTCTTTATTACCTACTATCTCTTCAATTCCTTATCTTTTGATCCATTTCATTCCATAATGGCACCATCCTTTGTCTGGAATTGCAATTAGTGTTTTGTTATGGTAGGCTGTTTCCATACATCTGCGTTATTTTGATAAAATAAGTCAGCCATATCTTTTGGAATGGAAGGATTCTTCAACTATCCTACACTACCTAAAAGTTTATCTTGTTGTAACTCATTGAAGTGAAGTGATTATTATAGAGAAACATGAGAATGGGTGCAAACAAGAGTTGAACTTGAACCTTCTTTCTCAGATTCTTGCAATTTTTTTTGGATTTGTGAAACATAATTTAGTAAGCTGGCAATTCTGTGCTGTTGCAGGCCGCATGCACAGAACTTAGAGGCACTCGCCTGTTCTTGAAATTGCTTGAAGCTGTCCTGAAAACAGGTAACCGGATGAATGCTGGGACTTTAAGGGGGGATGCCCAAGCTTTCAATCTCAACACACTTCTAAAGCTAGCAGATGTCAAAGGAACAGATGGAAAGACAACTCTTCTGCACTTCGTTGTTCAGGAGATTGTAAGGTCAGAAGGCATGCGCATTGCAGGAGAACGGCCAGACCAATCTTGCTCTGAATTAAATGGTAAAGAAGAAGAAGAAGATTATATCAGATTGGGATTGCAGAAAGTTGTGGGGTTGGGAAATGAACTGCATAATGTGAAGAAGGCAGCAGGAATAGATTCAAATACTTTGGCTAATTCTGTGTCAAAACTCTCCAGTGAACTTGCCAAGTTAATAGAACTTTTGCAGAAAGATATCTCCTCGGATAGAACCACCATGGGCATGGACATCAGTGGAGGACTAAGTTTCCAAAAGTCAATGGAATCCTTTGTGCTTCAAGCCGAAGAGAACATCAGTGAAATTAAGACCGAGGAAAAAAGAGTGTTCTCTCTTGTAACCAAAATTACTCTGTATTTCCATGCAGAGGCTGCAAGGGAGAAATCTCAGTTACTTAGAATTTTTGCTATTGTGAGGGACTTTTTGGGCATGCTTGATCATGTGTGCACTGAAATTGGAAGAACCCACAAGAAGAATACTCCCAAACCTGTGGAGAAGGAAGCGCCTTCTCCGATTACAATCCATAATCATAAGATATGGCAGTCACCATTCCTGAATTCGTTTGTAGTCAAGTATGATACTTCAGATGATGATGAAAGTGTTTATCCATGACACATTGGAATTGAGGAGATATTTTGGATATTGAATTGTGTGGGTGTTGGTTAATGCACCATCTAGACACATTTGAAGGTCTAACACCCAAACATGATTGTACTGATGGTGTCCACTGTCCATACCATATACATAACATGGTTGGTCTTCTACTTACAGCTTCAATGCATAAACGTGACTGTCTTGGATGGACCTCCATCAATAGGCCCCGATCAGTGGATTGGGTTGAGGGAGCGAATTCGACCTTTTGGTCTAAAACAAACTTCCCTACTATTATAGACCGTGTCAGTCATTGTTTAAGGTCTTTTAGTCTCCTCATGTGTTTTTAGATCAATATAACATAGCTTTGTAATCTAGAGTTAATCTCACAGCGCCTGGCTGCTGCATGTATGATATTTTCCATTTGGGTGATGTACTTAAGTCTTTCTCAGACAAATTATTTTTGATCAATCATGACTTACTTCATTTTTTGGTATCTGTAAGTGGGTTCGTTTGAAATAAAAATAAAGACAATGAAGATAACTTGCATCATATGTTGTTGGGTTGCAATGTTTATGTTTTGTAAGTGGGTTCGTTTGAAATAAAGACAATGGAGATAACTTGCATCATATGTTGTTGGGTAGCAATGTTTATGTTTTGTAAGTGGGTTCGTTTGAAATAAAGACAATGAAAATAACTTGCATCATATGTTGTTGGCTTGCAATGTTTATGTTTTGTAAGTGGGTTGGTTTGAAATAAAGGCAGTGGAGATAACTTGCATCATATGTTATTGGGTTGCAATGTTTATGCTTTGTAAGTGGGTTCGTTTGAAATAAAGACAATGGAGATAACTTGCATCATATGTTGTTGGGTTGCAATGTTTATGTTTTGTAAGTGGGTTCGTTTGAAATAAAGACAATGGAGATAACTTGCATCATATGTTGTTGGGTTGCAATGTTTATGTTTTTATTGTGGGATTAATAATATGGGTTAAAAGTAGGAAATTTTTTTTTTTTTAGATTTGGATCTCTATAATAAGAAGGTAATGATTTCATTAGTTGAGATTAATTATTTTGACAAATTTTTACTCTAGAATTAATACTATGTGTCCAAACTACATTTATATTAGTGAAAAATATTTTTTAATATTTTTTAAAGAGTTTTTAACTTTACATTAAATTATATATTTTGATATGTCTATATATCATTACATAATAATTTTTTTTATGCCATTTATTTTCAAGAATATTTTTATTTAAATTCTAATAACCATGTAGCTTGTTTTAAGAAGTATTTTCTTATTTAAATAGTAGGAATAAAATTCATGTCTATAATTTTTTTCAAAAAACAAAAATATAAATTAATATCTAATACCTCACAATTAATTAACCTAGCTTAACTATTAAATCTTCCCCCCTACCATATGATTGCCTATCCTTCTTATCTATAAATAATACTCTTCAACTTTAATTACTCTACCCAAAAAAAAATAGAATATGATATATGTGTACATATACATATAGGCCTTATCCTTTAGATTTGGAACATGTATTTTTTTAAAGAATAATTGTCTTTACCATCAATTCTAATTATATAGTAATTTTTTATATAATTTACCAATAAAAATTATATTTCACTTACTATAATTTTTAATATAATCTATTAATAAATTATTTCAAAACTAACAACACTTTAGAATCTCAATTTCCATTCCCTTAAAGGTTGTCAAATTTTTTCTTTAATCTTTATGAGAATTCATCTATGGAACCATGGGTTAACTATAATGCTCTTCATAACTATGACAATCATTAATTATATGGGTATATATAAAATTAATTAATTAGTTAAATTAATTATTGAATTTTGCTTTTGATTTAACTAATTAAGTGCATAAATTGATATAAAGGAAAAGAAATTTTCCTTAAGTTAACCTAGATTAGTTGATTGAGAGTTGAGGATATTGATCATAAAAAATATTCAAATAATTAAATGCAAAAAATATGAAAAATAAATGTGATAAAAGAAGATACTTAGTTCTAGGTTTGATGAAGGAATATCCTGTTGTCACTTTGAAATCTAAATGTCTCTAACCTAAAAAATGCAATCTTTGTCTATTCCTTGCCAAAATATTAGAACATTATGGTTGCACTATGGTGAGTCGAGTATGTAGATCGAGATCTTTTTTGTAGGCACAAATATGTTCTATGGCCCATGGAATTGATATGGCTAATTGCATGCTCCTACTCTTTAGTTTGTTTTGATTCACCTCTATTTACTCTGCTATTTGGACTGATAGTATTTATAAATACCTTTTGAGGGATGTCAGATCGCTAGGAGACAACTTCTCCTAGGTAAATCCACAGAAAAGGAGTGACATTATTATTGTTCTAATGATTGAAAACATCAAGCTTCAGTCGTGTAAATGCTCTAGGATGAATATACAAATCTAGATTTATTTTAGTGCACTAATGGAAGTGTTCCTAACATGATTTTCTCTTTGAATTTGAATGGTACTCAAATGATTATGCTAGATGTCCAAAATGAATGCATTTAAATACAAGTACATAGCAATAAATTGTCCGAACACGTGTTTAGTCAACTCTAGGTGGGAAAGGAATTAGCAATAGTTAGCTAAGCTTTGAATTTGAATTTTAGAAAATTAGAGGTCAAATTCATTGGTGCAAGATCTATCCTATGCTTGCATAAATGACCTAGGACATAGGAATGGTAAAACTAGGGCGGATAACTAATGTATAGAGATGGATGCATAGATAGGCATAATAAATGCACAATCTACATGAATATGTTAGAACACACGTGTACATGGCTAGGGTGAGGGGTAAGTGTGTAGGAATGTGTGTAATCAAATGAGTAAGTGATGCAGGAGCATCCATGGGCATTGTGGCAATCTTGCATCATTTTGGAAAAAAGCAGATTTTGTAGTTTATTTCATTTGGTCATTTGTTTATTAGTTTGTGGTTGTTACATCCCCAATTTTTGTCTTGCTATACTTTTACTTTTTACTTGGACATAAGTAAATTTATTATGATGTTTAGATTAATGACAAGGAAAAACATGGATTATATTGAATATCATTTATGAAATTATGGGGATGATTATGTTATTATCTATTTAATATTCGCGGGTAAGTGCAAAAAGATGGGGGGCCAAAAAGCGGCCAAAAAATTTTCAAAAAAATTTAAGGCAAAACGCGAGCGCGTTATAACGCGCTCGCATTATGGCTTGGCAATGACAAGCCTTTAAAACGCGAGCGCGTTATAACGTGCTCGCGTTTTAAACTGTTTCTTATAAAAAAACCCCCGCTGCCATTTCATTTCTATGAGCTTTTCCTCCGCCCGCGGCATAAAACCCTTGCAAAAATGCGCTCGCGTTCTACAAAACACCGTTCAACACAAAAGATTTGTCGATTCATCGCCGAAATGCCGCCGCGACGTCGAGCACGCCAAAGGGGTGAGTTATCTTTATTTTTTTGTTTGAATTTCTTCCTAAATAGGTAGGTTTTTGTTGATTTTTGATGTATATTTTATTAATTGTAAGAAATGTTAATGCACCTCCTCCTCCTCCTCAAAATCCACAAAATCTTGAGGAAGAAATACATGCAGAACAACAACCTCCTCCATTCATTCCTCGACATGCCCCTGGAACACAAGATAATATAATGGGGGAAATTGAAAACAACAAAAAATAAATTGAAGATATAATTGCAAGGTTGAAAGATCCTTCCACTTCAACCTTGTATAGGTCCACGCTTGCCGAATCTCTTGAGTCTATGTTATCAAATGTAAATTCAATTAGCAAGCAAATAACTAGTTGGACCGATAAAAAGAGAGAGTTTAGAGATTACTATGCAGATAAATTATCATACCAAGATGTCAAAAAATTACAAATTACAAAAGTAGACTTGTGTTCAATTTTCACAAACCCACAAACAAATCAACCTCCACCCATTACATGCAAGAGGTTCCCTATCCATTGGTGCAACAACCAAGCGATAAGGGACAATTTCGGGCAGAGGTGGTGGATGGTTTTTGACCATCCTCCATGCAATAACAATGAGGTCCCGCAATACTTTTTGAGGAAACTCTACTCCGAGTTTGTTCTCAATAAAGTGCCAAACTATTTTGATATGCGGGACTTCCAAGGTAGAGGTGGGGGCTCAGCACAGGATAGACTAGGGGCACGTCTTGACCCACAGCGGGTAGTGAGACGAGTAATCAGCAGACCAGCCCACGAGCATGTTTCTATCCCTTCCATTGTGAAGGAGAGTGTTGAGGTCGATACACTGAGGTCGATTAGTGCCTTGACCCAGAGCATCATAGAGCATGCCGATCCTGCAACACAGAGTGGGTTGGGAGATAGTGCGAGGAGTAGGGTCCCACCGCATACTTGCCAGGCTTGCGGGTCAGCCTGTGGTTATGACCCCATGGACAGTCAAGACGCAGGTGCACAGGCTACATCTGCAGCTGAGCAGATGGTGATGACACATACCCTCCTGAGTGAGACTTTCGGCCTTGATACTCAGGTAAATATTAGCAAGTTTATTGAATTAAATTTATTAAATTTTATTTTTGAAATACAAGATTAACTAATTTAAATTGATGATTTTAATGAAATTTCAGGGTCATAGCGTCGATGCAGTTTTCAGTGGTTCTCCAGCTACATTTTTCACTAGATCATCTACTGTCGAGGTATGTAACTAGTAAACAATTATAAATATTACATGTGAATAGCATCGTTATATGAATGGTATTCTAATTTCTGATTTTGGATGTTGAATAGGTTAACACTGTAGATTTCATGGCAACACTTGCCAGCGGTGGTGGACTTCAAAGCTTTACGGAGGTAATAAAATAAATAGTTTAATGAATGAATTGTACTTACTAAATTTTTGTATGTGATTTGTGTGTTTTATTGTGTGTACTTCCATGTTTAGATGAGCGTGTGTGTATGTTAGGAGCCATGATTTGCATCACTATTATAGTTTTCGTAATTGAATAATGTTGTTTTATTTCCAGATGATGCAGGCTGCAGATACACCTCCCCATGTTCATAGGGCAATGGAGCAGGGTGTGGCCTCTGCGATTCATAGCTCTATGGCATTGACAGGGGTATGAGGCAGATTAGTAAATTTCAATTTACATTCATTGTTATAGTTGTCTATTTTTGAAAAATCAAAAGATTATTGATTTGAAGTTTAATTTCTATCTGGATGGTTTCTATAGGACATGACATCACCAGGGCCTTTTCCTGCTACTGAGGCAAGCGAGCAGACAGATTATATGTTAGCGGTAAGTGATTATTTTGTTAAATGTTTCATTTTTTTATAACATGTAATTTCTATATATTAATATCTATACTTTTTTTTGTAACAGGTAAAGGTGCAGGAAGAACTAAATAGGAGGAGTAGCCCTCGGGTTCGTAGTAGACCACCCACATGCATGTCTCCATCCCCTAGAAGATCAAAGGCTGCTCGTGATTTATTCTCTTCACCAGCTAGAGGGGAATGACTTTTTATTGTGTTCCTCTGTTGTATGCCTATATGGCATTTGTGGACATATATTTTGTATTGTACATAGTTGACATTGTATGCCTATATGGCATTCTTGTAAGCCTATATGGCTATTTTGTATATATGTTATACTTATATCGACAGATATTGATGTATGCGTATATGGATATTTGGTTAATACAAATCTTTTTTATTGATGGCGTCCATACTTGCATTATAAATCCACTTTTGAATGGATATTTGTAGATGGCTACTTCAAATATTTAAAGTCTGATTGTATTACATAGGATGTTTGCATTTTCTTTGATAGGCTTGATAGGCCATGGATTACATGATGGTGTTTGATGGAAAAGTATGGTACTAGAAGACTCTAGTTCATTCTTAATAGGCTTGTGATTGATAATATCTTTGCATGATTGCACTTGATCTTGGATCATGGGCATGTTGTTAGGATTTTGATTGCATTGTGATGTTTGATGGATAGGCATGGTGTAAGTGTAAGATACCCAACTAGTTCTACGAAAAATTTTCCTTACTTAAACACTTTTACTTGCTAACAATTCATCAACTACTTCAATAACATAAAGATATACATCAAGATAACTATTTGAATGAAACAACATTAGAGTTGGGTACTTGTCTTGTTACTTGATTCAATCAACTTGCAATGTCTTATTACATGGAAAATGCTTTCAATAGCATGAAGTACAACTCATTCAATGGAAATACAAGGACAGGCCTTGAAGCCTTGATGTTACAATGTCTTCCTTACTTGAGCAACATTTGAAGATTTGGAATGTTCAACTCATCACCTCACAAGGTAGGCGCATATTTGAAGGATTTACAGGTTTTTCTGACTTGGGCGCCAAGTTGAGGTGACCTCCTCCTGAAGTTGCGCCTTGTCAACATTAGGCGCCAATTAGAGTTATGGATGCTCTGGATTGTTTCCAAGAGTAGGCACCAAAACATCATCATTATGAAAGTGTTTTAAATGCTAGGCGCCCAAATGAGCCCTCTGGAGTCTAGGCGCTCCTTTCATGCATTCTGTGTTCTAGGCACCAATTGAAAGGAGTGGAGAACAGGGCAAGCGCCTTCCAAACTAGGTGTTTCCTTGAGGTGACAAGGACTTAGAAAGTGCGCCTAAGGTGAGCACCTTGAGTGAAAAGGTCTAACAAACATCTTTGAACCCCCTTTCAAGGTTAGGCGCATTCTGGAGGTGGAAACAAGTAGAAGGTGCGCCTTAGCTTCCTTTGTCAATTCTTGCAAGTCTTTGTTGATTAGGAAGGTGGAATGCTTCATTTTAGAATGAGCGCCTATCTTCTAATGTCCAAACTACTTCTTCTGGCTCACTCTGTGGCTAGGCGCCAGAGCTAAATTGTTCACACAAGGGAGTGCGCCTAGACTCACTTGATGTTTTCTTACTACTTCAACCTCTGGAAGATGTTCCAAGGTGTTCCCTTTTACAAGCACCTGACCTCCCAAGTTTCTTCATGTGCTATTCCTTGAAGGCGCCAAAACTGAGCTCCAGTGCCATGGGATTGTGCCTAACATCTTTGAAGAGTTTCTAAGCCTTTTGCAAGTTGATATCCCAAACTCATCTTCTAGGTGCAACAGGAGCTTTCCAAAGGAGTTTCCAAGTTTTAGACGCCAAGCGAGGTCATGGGTGAATGGAACTGCGCCTTAGGAGATGACTGGATCCTAAGCGTCAGTCTGGAGTTACAGTGGAATTGATATGCGCCTCAACTAGCTTAGGCGCCCATTTGAAGTGATTCCTTTAACACTTCTCTGTCAATCTCAACTGCAAGGATGATCTCCTAATCCAATTTTGATCCTCTGGAGATGCAAATAGCTTTACATTTCACTAGGCGCCATCAATGATGATCATCAACCAAAGCGCATTTCAAAGGTGAGATAGGCAAGTGAGGCGCCAAACTAGTCCTTAAGACTTATCTCCTTCTATCAAGTCAATTTCAACTATGTGAGAGAGTTCTATTCTATTTGCATCTGGGCTAGGAATTCACCTAAGAGACATCACTTAGCTTTAAAACTTTCAATCTATAGCCATCTGGACTAGGCGCTCCAATGGAGGATCCTTGAACTCATGCATTGGCGCCTTCTAGTTCTAGGCACCCATTTTGGATGATTCATCCTGATACTAGCGCCTAAAATGACTAGACTCTCTTCATCATCCAATTCACTTAGAAGACTCAAGTTGGAGACTTAGTTGTCTATCCATGTTCTCCGAAAGATTCATTGTACCTCTATGCACTATCTCCTTCAAGGCGCTCCTTAAAAACATTGGAAGTGCTCAGGACTTACCTTAGTCCAAAGCGCCGCAATCCATTCCTTAAAGCACAAAGAATTCTCAAAGGCGCCCCTATTTACCTCTAAGCACTCAAATATCATTTAGATTCAAGGCGCACATTTAGCTCCAAAACGCAAATTTCCATCATCAACCCATCAAGGTGCATCATCTTCCCTTTGTATCCCCTTCAAGGCGCATACATTCACTTCTTCACACTCAAACTCACTCTCTGGCGCCAGAATAGGTGTATAACTTCAAATAAGGCGCTAATATTAGGTTTCTAAGTACTTAGTTTGATCTTAAGGCTATCCTTCCTCTAATCACTCTCTTCAACTCCCTCACTGAAGGCCCTCTGTAAGTTTGGGCGCATTTCATCCCAAGGCGCTTCAACATCATCCAAGGCGCTTCAACATCATCCAAGGCGCAAATTCACTCTCCAAGACAAGGTGCAAAAAACCCTATCCTAAGGCGCTCAAATCTTGCTTCTAGACCTAGGCGCACAAACATGAGATTAAGGATCATTCTGGCCACCATCACTTCCCTAAAGGCGCAAAATTGGTGTAGATACATTCCATTTATTAAGGATCATTCTGGCGCCCAAATCTTGTCAAAGCAAAGGATCAATAGGTTCTCTCTAAGGCGCACTCCAGGGTTTGATCTTGCAAGACTTCTCACGTCAAAATTTTGACCAAGACACTCAAGGCACTAGTCTTTATCATCTAACCCTACAGTGCACTTACTCATTATGATATACTCCTCAACTTTGTATTCAACCTTGCCCAAGGCGCATATTCACTATAAGGCATTCTCACTTTGTCAAGGCTCAGAGGGCTTCAACTTGCTAAAGGGTAGAGGTCTAGGCGCATATCTGACTTGAAGCTCAAGGCGCTCCAACCCTCTTGCTCTGGAATTCCTTCTAGGCACTAAGTGACTTCTCCAATTCCTTGAAAACATTTGAAGTGTTTTACCTTCTCAAGGTGCTCCTTCGAACTTGACTCCAAGGTGTTATAATCTCAAAGGTGCTGACATCATCTCAACCAAAGGCGCTCAATGATTCATCCCATATCTAGGCGCTAAAACACTTAATCAACCAAGTCATTCAAGGCGCCATTCAGTAAACTCATCTTCCATGATATTCCTATCAAGGCGCATATCACTTCTCTCATGGGCTTTAGGCGCTCAGTTGAGTGTTTCAATACTACTTAGGTGCCAAATTCATTTTAATGCACCAAACACAAAGAGCTTTCAAACACTGGGCGCTCACAAAGAGTCTTCCAACCTTGGGCGCTAAATTAGGTCTTTGCAACTATCCAAGGCGCATATCTTCGTTTGAACAACTTATGGTGCCAAGACAACTTCTCATTAGGGCACTCAAAACACTTGTGTTTACATTTGAAGTGCTTTACCTTCTTAAGGTGCTCCATACTAACCTGACTCCAAGGCACTCCATCATCATCCTTAAGGCGCTAAAAACATCATCTCCACTCTAGGCAAAAACATCATCCAACTCCTTAAGGCACTTCACTGTCAAAGTCTGAAGGTGCTCTACCTAGACCTTTCCCCTAGGCGCCAGAACTCCTAAGCGCTCACCAGATAACTCTCTTCTTCAAGGTGCAAATCTTCCTATACTATGATTGCCTCTAAAATGCCGATTAACGTGATGTGAGGGTGCAAAGGCTACTCCAATCCTCAGTGAGCACCTAGTTTAAACAAGGAGAAATAAAGCATTCAAAACTATCCAAACGATCATCCCCTTCCTAATGTCTTCACTGCTCTGAAAAACCTTGGCCAAAATGACACATAACAACTCCTATGAGCGCCCTTATGCCCTAGGATCATCTAGTTTGTGCGTCTTGTAATGAGGAGTTCATGTAAGTTTGGAATGAGCGCCTTGAATAAGTGTAAACTAGCCTAGAGAAGGGTATGTGCGCCTTGAGCGCCTTGAGCATTCCAGAGATAACTGTGCGCCTAGAACAATATGAGCGCTCATGATGATGATTAACGCCCTGATGAGACTATGAGCGCCTTGTTCAGGAGATACCTTGTTTGATCATAAAATGCGCCTTGAGTCTTGAAGGTTTTGAGCGCCTAGGTGATTTGGATGTTGGGATGTTGGTATGCGCCCAAGATTGACGTAAGTGAGCGCTTGTAATGGAGGAGAGCAATGAGATGGAATGTCTTGTAGAGATTGGCGCCTAGAGACCCATTTTTGCGCCTTTGATGATGACCATTTTTGCATAAGAGTTTAGCGCCTTAGATTTGTAAACTTTCTCTTTGGGCGCCCCTGAGTGAATGTTGGCGCCTTGGACAACTAAATATGCCTTTGATGGAGTGGAGCCCAGAAGGGGAGTAGGAGGAAACCCAATCTTCAAGATTCATCAAGCTTCAAAGTTTAGGTCAGAGGTTATCCACTTTATCCAAGGAAGGTGTTATCATCTACACTCCGAGAAGGTAATGTCAAAGGCCATCATGAAGGATCACTTCATCAACTTCAAGTCCTTCAAGTTCAAGTCCTTTCACCTAGCAAGTCCAAGAGAGATTTCTACTCCGATTCATGAAGTAAGCTTATATCATCCTTATCTACTTTGCAAGAAGAAGAAACATTACAAAGTCAATCAAATGAGTTACAAGTACCATACATCCAATTGCAAGGAGTGAACCACCTTAAGGAAAAATAGTTCTCTTGAAGTTACTTGAAATGTCAAAAGGTTTAGTGCCTCCAAGTAAGGTCAGAGGTGAGGTTAGAGGTGAAATGCGCCTTTGGACCATTCTGGCGCCTTGGATGAAGAACCTATATCTTGAGCCCAAGAGGTAAAATTTGTGCCTTAGTGGATTTGGAGAGTTACAGAGATTAGAGAAAAGCGCCTTGAAGACAGAGTTGTTCAAGGCGCATGTGTGATTTGGTCAAAAACAGGCGCCTAGAGTGAATAGGCTTTCATCCTGACTTAATACACTGCCTCCTTCTGATGATTTTTGGGGCAGCAGAAAACCTTTCACCACGGGCAAATGCCTCAGAGCTATAAAAAATTGAGAGAGGTTATTGTAGAGGCACTCTACGTGATCCCGTTGCCTCAGACGGAATGTTTTTAAGTGACACGGTTTTTGAGTAACATCTCGTCAAAGATTGCTGCCTTTTTGCACTTTGGACTCTTCAGGGATATCGTCGGTACAATGTAGCTCCGACTGTTTCGACATGTTTGGGTGAAAAATAGGACCATGCCTAGCATAAATGTACCCATTCGGACGCGTTGGAACAGTCAGTTTGGTCGCATCAGGAGCAGGATGAAAGTTATACCCCTTTGCAACTTTACACTGCCTCCTTTTGACGATTTTTGGGGCAACAGAAAACCTTTCACCACGGGCAAATGCCTAAGAGCTATAAAAAACTGAGAGAGGTTATTGTAGAGGCACTCTACGTGATCCCGTTGTCTTAGACAGAATGTTTCTAAGTGACACGGTTTTCGAGTAACATTTCATCAAAGATTGCTGCCTTTTTGCACTTTGGACTCTTCAGGGATATCGTCGGTACAATGTAGCTCCGACTGTTTCGACATGTTTGGGTGAGAAATAGGACCATGCCTAGCATAAATGTACCCATTTGGACGCGTTGGAACAGTCAGTTTGGTCGCATCAGGAGCAGGACGAAAGTTACACCCCTTTGCAACTTTACACTGCCTCCTTCTGACGATTTTTGGGGCAACAGAAAACCTTTCACCACGGGCAAATGCCTAAGAGCTATAAAAAACTGAGAGAGGTTATTGTAGAGGCACTCTATGTGATCCCGTTGTCTTAGACAGAATGTTTCTAAGTGACACGGTTTTCGAGTAACATCTCGTCAAAGATTGCTGCCTTTTTGCACTTTGGACTCTTCAGGGATATCGTCGGTACAATGTAGCTCCGACTGTTTCGACATGTTTGGGTGAGAAATAGGACCATGCCTAGCATAAATGTACCCATTCAGACGCGTTGGAATAGTCAGTTTGGTCGCATCAGGAGCAGGACGAAAGTTACACCCCTTTGCAACTTTACACTGCCTCCTTCTGACGATTTTTGGGGCAACAGAAAACCTTTCACCACGGGCAAATGCCTCAGAGCTATAAAAAACCGAGAGAGGTTATTGTAGAGGCACTCTACGTGATCTCGTTGCCTCAGACAGAATGTTTCTAAGTGACACAATTTTTGAGTAACATCTCGTCAAAGATTGCTGCCTTTTTGCACTTTGGACTCTTCAGGGATATCGTCGGTACAATGTAGCTCCGACTGTTTCGACATGTTTGGGTGAGAAATAGGACCATGCCTAGCATAAATGTACCCATTCGGACGCGTTGGAACAGTCAGTTTGGTTGCATCAGGAGCAGGACGAAAGTTACACCCCTTTGCAACTTTACACTGCCTCCTTCTGACGATTTTTGGGGCAACAGAAAACCTTTCACCACGGGCAAATGCCTAAGAGCTATAAAAAACTGAGAGAGGTTATTGTAGAGGCACTCTACGTGATCCTGTTGTCTTAACGAAATGTTTCTAAGTGACACGGTTTTCGAGTAACATCTCGTCAAAGATTGCTACCTTTTTGCACTTTGGACTCTTCAGGGATATCGTCGGTACAATGTAGCTCCGACTGTTTCGACATGTTTGGGTGAGAAATAGGACCATGCCTAGCATAAATGTACCCATTTGGACGCGTTGGAACAATCAATTTGGTCGCATCAGGAGCAGGACGAAAGTTACACCCCTTTGCAACTTTACACTGCCTCCTTCTGACGATTTTTGGGGCAACAGAAAACCTTTCACCACGGGCAAATGCCTCAGAGCTATAAAAAATCAAGAGAGGTTATTGTAGAGGCACTCTACGTGATCCCGTTGCCTCAGACAGAATGTTTCTAAGTGACACGATTTTCGAGTAACATCTCATCAAAGATTGCTGCCTTTTTGCACTTTGGACTCTTTAGGGATATCGTCGGTACAATGTAGCTCCGACTGTTTCGACATGTTTGGGTGAGAAATAGGACCATGCCTAGCATAAATGTACCCATTCGGACGCGTTGGAACAGTCAGTTTGGTCGCATCAGGAGCAGGACGAAAGTTACACCCCTTTGCAACTTTACACTGCCTCCTTCTGACGATTTTTGGGGCAACAGAAAACCTTTCACCACGGGCAAATGCCTCAGAGCTATAAAAAACCGAGAGAGGTTATTGTAGAGGCACTCTACGTGATCCCGTTGTCTCAGACGGAATGTTTCTAAGTGACATAGTTTTTGAGTAACATCTCGTCAAAGATTGCTGCCTTTTTGCACTTTGGACTCTTCAGGGATATCGTCGGTACAATGTAGCTCCGACTGTTTCGACATGTTTGGGTGAGAAATAGGACCATGCCTAGCATAAATGTACCCATTCGGACGCGTTGGAATAGTCAGTTTGGTCGCATCAGGAGCAGGATGAAAGTTACACCCCTTTGCAACTTTACACTGCCTCCTTCTGACGATTTTTGGGGCAATAGAAAACCTTTCACCACAGACAAATGCCTCAGAGCTATAAAAAACTGAGAGAGGTTATTGTAGAGGCACTCTACGTGATCCCGTTGCCTTAGACAGAATGTTTCTAAGTGACACGATTTTCAAGTAACATCTCGTCAAAGATTGCTGCCTTTTTGCACTTTGGACTCTTCAGGGATATCGTCGGTACAATGTAGCTCCGACTGTTTCGACATGTTTGGGTGAGAAATAGGACCATGCCTAGCATAAATGTACCCATTCAGACGAGTTGGAATAGTCAGTTTGGTCGCATCAGGAGCAGGACGAAAGTTACACCCCTTTGCAACTTTACACTGCCTCCTTCTGACGATTTTTGGGGCAACAGAAAACCTTTCACCACGGGCAAATGCCTCAGAGCTATAAAAAACTGAGAGGGGTTATTGTAGAGGCACTCTACATGATCTCGTTGCCTCAGACGGAATGTTTCTAAGTGACACGATTTTTGAGTAACATCTCGTCAAAGATTGCTGCCTTTTTGCACTTTGGACTCTTCAGGGATATCGTCGGTACAATGTAGCTCCGACTGTTTCGACATGTTTGGGTGAAAAATAGGACCATGCCTAGCATAAATGTACCCATTCAGACGCGTTGGAACAGTCAGTTTGGTCGCATCAGGAGCAGGACACCAAAAATGCAAAAGTTGCTTTGTGCAACTTGACAACATTGACACTTTTTTGCAACATGACTCAAAGACTCAAACTGACCCCAAATGACTGAAAGTGACTTAAAATCACCTTGATTATAGAGGTCGAGGCACTCCTTATCATTCATTCATTATGAGTGCCTTGGGAGAATGGTATATAGGTCATCATCATGATTGGGCGCCCTGGATCCAGAGTGTTGGAGAGATCATCAAATGGTGTCTAGTAGGGTGAGTTATGAGTTTGGTCGCATCAGCACTTTGGACACCAAAAATGCATAACATGATGATGTAAAAATGTGTACATATGTGTAAAAATGTAGGAGGAAATAAAAAAAGACAAACCTTACAAATTAATGTGCATACTTACAACTCAATGTAACATAACTTTACAAAATCAATGTGAATACTTACAAATTAATCCAATGAACCATCTGGATCTGCTCTACTCTTTATTGTGTCAAGTATTGCTTCATGGTTAGACTCACGCACCTTCCACAATATTTTGTTCAAAGGTCTACCCCGATACTTTATCAAATGAACATTGGATGCCACGACAAGGTTCGAGTAATGAAGAATCTTTCGATGCATGTCAAAGTCCTGAAATAGCCAAATATTAACACTCTTATGTGGGTACCTTCTAAGCCATGTTCCAGTAATAACAACTGATCCTGTAGGGTATTCGATGTTTTCTCCATCTGTAACAGGGGCCTCCAATTTATTTTTGGCCTCAACACAATGACATAAGTAATAATCTGTTCCCTCTTCATTATCTTCATCTGCAATAACTGCATATACGTGTCCTACATTGATATGTGTAGCAAATTAGATGAAATTAGTCAACATTACAAAAACACTACAAAGTAAGATGACATTACCTGGTTGAACTAGATGAAATTAGATGCATATATGTGCCCTATATTATCTGGTTGAACTAAATCTGATATGTGGTCAAAGTCAACTGATGATTCCATCTGTGTTAGTTCCAGTGCTGTCAGGGGTCGATACGTGTCAAGTGGGCTAAGATAACTTAACTGCCATTCGTCAACCCACTCCTTTGACTCGCACTCATCCCAGACTTGAATTGTACAAGAAGAACAAAAGCATGACATCTTTCGTGTATGGATACTCCATGAACCTGCAATTGAGCTTCTGAAAGAGTGCATCTCATTTGATCCTGTCAGTGTACAACAATCCTCATATGGTGCAATGTTAGTATCATCTATCAACCAAAAAAATCTACGAACTAAAGACTTACCTTCATTACCTGGACCCATGGAAGCATTACACCACTCGACAATTGATTTTGCATCTGTCAACTTTGCATTGTCTTTATACTTTAACTCTTCTCGTGCTATGGCTCTTTTGATACATGCTCCTGCACCATCATGCTCCCCCTTTCCATGCCCGGCCTCACAAAAGTTCCACATATGTTGAATACCTGTAAAATTATGCCTCCTACTCAGCCAATAGAAATTCCGCGAGTTCTTGAATTGTGATGCACAATTATCCGACCATATGATATGTTGACTGAACGATATGCCCCTTCTAGCCAAATCATTGTAGAACACCTGGAAGCAACCTTGCACGAACTCCGTAGAATATGTGCGATCATCACTAATATAGAAATGATACTCCCTTATGATCTTTCTGTCATCCTCTGTACTATCATTCGCATGAATGAATGCGATGTGCACAAATATAGAAACCTGTGTGGAGTTGTAATATTGTGATTGCACCTCACGCTGTGGCTGTAGACTGTAGTTCTCTGCAAAGTCGATGACTGAAACAATGCTACCAACCGGAAATGTGTCCTTGCATAACTTGAATTGCAAGTCCAACCATCGAGCTCTATGGGCATGTCTTGCATACTCATACACTATGCTGTCACGAAATATAGGCATAAACTGATACACTGGAATCTTTTCAATAACTAATTCACACCTCTTTGCTTCTTTACCATCTTTTGTATTGTATGCCACTGTTTTATACTTGCCAAACTCTACTAATTCATTTCCAACCGCATGTGTTATTTCCATATGTTCACATATTGGCAAATGTTGCAAGCCACCGCAACGATGACATGTGCCATCCAAGCATAATTTCTTGTAGAATATTTGACCTTCCTCTCTTTGACATAAAATTCTTGATATGAAGTCTCTTGAAGATGTTGGTGGGGCACATATGGCACAACCCTGCAAATCATTGTTAGTATGCATATCTAAACGTATAGACCTATAAGCATCAAAATGGTTAGAAAATTCAATATGTAATCTACAACAACAAGTAGTGCGTGTGTGATTTATCTTAACATAGAAAGGTTTTAGCATTTCAAAATATCTTTGACAAATTTTAATTTGAGGATACTTCTCTAGAAATTTACCATAAAACTGTGTTTGAGTCTCATCCAAAAAATGCTTTGGATGTGGCTCGCGGTTCTGACTACCAATTCTCCTTCTTACCACATCCCTTTGATTCGGAGATACCCTTATGTAATTCTTCCAAAAGTCTTCAATTAGTGATCTCAATGCTTCAACAATTGGTTTATCTTTTCGTGGTAGTCTCCCCGAGAACGCCCATAATTCATTGGCATTAGTGTCCTCAATTCTTTGGCATCTTCCAACGGCTCTTGATAAAGTTTTCCTATTAATTCTCAATTTTTGACTTGTCTTTCTAATGAGACGAGCTTTCCTCGTTTGACTACTTACTATAGTCGATGTAATCACACGCCGTGTTGCATTACTATCTTTTGTGCGTGAGGTGTTACCCACACTCTCATACGCACTCATTAGATTCTTGACAATAGATTTTTCACTTGAAGCCTCTGATGTTCTCAACCCAAGAATCTTCATGATAGACCTATACTTTATACTTCGCATCAGTTCAACGAATAGTTGACATCTTGCAGTCTCATTTAACTTTTCAAAGAACAATCTCCAAATCTTATTAGCATATCTTCTACAAGTGCGTTTTGGAATCTTACCTTCCATTGGCTGCAAAATATTCTTATCAATATCAATCAAATACTTTGGCTTTCTATGCAAAATTCTAGGTGGTGTCAAGTTAGGTAAATTCATCTCAACATTAGGAATTTCATCAATATTTAAATGAGATGGGTTAGATGGCATACCTTCGATTGAAGATGGAATAGATGACATACCTTGAGGTTGAGGTGGGAACGATGGCGTACCTCCTTCATCACATGTGAGTGATGATGTACTCTCAACTTGAGATGTGGTAGATGGTGTCCCTACATGTTGTCTTGCGGTAAAGGATGTGTCTCCAACTATGGTATTCAAATCTCTCGTACCACGAAGTTTTTGCATTCGTTCTCTTTGTGCCGCCAATACCATATCTCTTTGTAATGGTTGTGGTTCCTCTTCAATTGGTATGTCTTCATTTATCGTGTCCAATTTTCTCTTCTCACGAAGTTCCCTCATAGCCATTGCTTTCTTTGCATTCTTAGCTTCTATCTCTTCCTGTGTTGGTTTAATTCTTGATCGTTTCCTCGGCATGATGGAGAATTTGTCTGTAGCATGATAAAGAGACCAATATTAGTTCCTAAGAAATGAATACATGATAATAGTGGGATTGTATTTTTTTATGTTGTAAGGATTTATTCTTGTATAGTTTGAAATCATGGTATGAACTAAGGTTTGTTTATTACACATAATTATTAAAGAGCCCAAGTGTAGAAAATATACATGGCATCATGTGAGATTGTAGGTTGCTTTCTTGATTGGGAATGTGTCTATTTTAAACATGTATGATAAAGCATGATAAAGTAATTCAATCCGAAATAAGGAAAATGTAAAGAACATGCATGTAAAGACTTGACATACCTAAAAAACGAAGATTTGAATGGAGAGAGTACCCAATTATGTAGTGTTTTTATCTTCTTGCATCAAACTCCTCAACAATTTGAGTTTTTCACCACTTGCTTCCTTTTCAATGTTAAATTCTTAAAATTGAATCAAAATTAACATTGCAATACTACAAAAATTGAAACTTGTATAGATATATATCAAATTTGGTTTGAAAACTATGTTATTTCCTCCTTCTCAAGTTGGCAAAGCAGAAAAGGTGGTGGAAAGATCATGCAAATGTGGTACAATGTGTCAAATGTGCATGTGAACTTCCCAATAGCATGAAAGCACTTCTTTTTTGTCAGAGCACGCACAGAATCAGTAAGAAAACAGAGCATGTGGGCTTGGATCACGGGGGTAACCACTTTTTTACCATTTCAGTAGAAATACAAAACGCGAGCGCGTTATAACGCGCTCACGTTTTGTCCTGCTATAGATCCCTAATCCCTAAACCCTCAACTCTGATCCCTTGACCCTCAACCCTCAATGTCAAATCCTAATCCCTCAACCCTATCCCTAAACCCTCAACCCTCAATGTCAAATCCTAATCCCTCAACCCTCAACGTCAAATCCTAATCCCTCAATGTCAAATCCTAATCCGTCAACCCTCCAACCCTATCCCTAATCCTTACAACCCTCAACCCTTAACTCTGATCCATCAACCCTCAACACTATACCTTAAACCCTAATCCCTTCAACCTCAACCCTATCCCTAAACCCTTGACCCTCAAACCTCAGCCCTCGACGTCAAACCCTAATCCCTCAACCCTTAACTCTGATCCCTCATCTCTCAACCCTAACCCTAAACCATCAACCCTCAACATCAAACCCTAATCCCTCAACCCTCAACCCTAATCTATCATCCGTCATCCCTCCACACTCTACTTTAACCCTAATTCCTCTATCCTTAACCCTATTCCTAAACCCTTGACCCTCAAACCTCAACCCTCAACATCAAACCCTAATCCCTCAACCCTTAACTCTAATCCCTCGACCTTCAACCCTGATCCTAAACCCTAAACCCTCAATGCCAAATTCTAATCCCTCAACCCTTCACTCTAATCCCTCAACCCTAAACCCTATCCCTAAACCCTCAACACTATACCTTAAACCCTAATCCCTCAACCCTAACCCTAAACCTTGTCCCTAAACCCTAATCCCTTCAACCTCAACCCTATCCCTAAACCCTTGACCCTCGAACCTCAGCCCTCGACGTCAAACCCTAATCCCTCAACCCTTAACTCTAATCCCTCATCTCTCAACCCTAACCCTAAACCCTCAACCCTCAACATCAAACCCTAATCCCTCAACCCTCAACCCTAATCTATCATCCGTCATCCCTCCACACTCTACTTTAACCCTAATTCCTCGAACCTCAACCCTATCCCTAAACCCTTGACCCTCGAACCTCAACCCTCAACCCTCAACATCAAACCCTAATCCCTCAACCCTTAACTCTAATCCCTCGACCTTCAACCCTGATCCTAAACCCTAAACCCTCAACGCCAAATTCTAATCCCTCAACCCTTCACTCTAATCCCTCAACCCTAAACCCTATCCCTAAACCCTCAACACTATACCTTAAACCCTAATCCCTCAACCCTAACCCTAAACCTTGTCCCTAAACCCTAATCCCTTCAACCTCAACCCTATCCCTAAACCCTTGACCCTCGAACCTCAGCCCTTGACGTCAAACCCTAATCCCTCAACCCTTAACTCTGATCCCTCATCTCTCAACCCTAACCCTAAACCCTCAACCCTCAACATCAAACCCTAATCCCTCAACCCTCAACCCTAATCTATCATCCGTCATCCCTCCACACTCTACTTTAACCCTAATTCCTCGACCCTCAACCCTATCCCTAAACCCTTGACCCTCGAACCTCAACCCTCAACCCTCAACATCAAACCCTAATCCCTCAACCCTTAACTCTAATCCCTCGACCTTCAACCCTGATCCTAAACCCTAAACCCTCAATGCCAAATTCTAATCCCTCAACCCTTCACTCTAATCCCTCAACCCTAAACCCTATCCCTAAACCCTCAACACTATACCTTAAACCCTAATCCCTCAACCCTAACCCTAAACCTTGTCCCTAAACCCTAATCCCTTCAACCTCAACCCTTTCCCTAAACCCTTGACCCTCGAACCTCAGCCCTCGACGTCAAACCCTAATCCCTCAACCCTTAACTCTGATCCCTCATCTCTCAACCCTAACCCTAAACCCTCAACCCTCAACATCAAACCCTAATCCCTCAACCCTTAACCCTAATCTATCATCCGTCATCCCTCCACACTCTACTTTAACCCTAATTCCTCGACCCTCAACCCTATCCCTAAACCCTTGACCCTCGAACCTCAACCCTCAACCCTCAACATCAAACCCTAATCCATCAACCCTTAACTCGAATCCCTCAACCTTCAACCCTGATCCTAAACCCTAAACCCTCAATGCCAAATTCTAATCCCTCAACCCTTCACTCTAATCCCTCAACCCTAAACCCTATCCCTAAACCCTCAACACTATACCTTAAACCCTAATCCCTCAACCCTAACCCTAAACCTTGTCCCTAAACCCTAATCCCTTCAACCTCAACCCTATCCCTAAACCCTTGACCCTCGAACCTCAGCCCTCGACATCAAACCCTAATCCCTCAACCCTTAACTCTAATCCCTCATCTCTCAACCCTAACCCTAAACCCTCAACCCTCAACATCAAACCCTAATCCCTCAACCCTCAACCCTAATCTATCATCCGTCATCCCTCCACACTCTACTTTAACCCTAATTCCTCGACCCTTAACCCTATCCCTAAACCCTTGACCCTCGAACCTCAACCCTCAACCCTCAACATCAAACCCTAATCCCTCAACCCTTAACTCTAATCCCTCGACCTTCAACCCTGATCCTAAACCCTAAACCCTCAATGCCAAATTCTAATCCCTCAACCCTTCACTCTAATCCCTCAACCCTAAACCCTATCCCTAAACCCTCAACACTATACCTTAAACCCTAACCCTAAACCTTTTCCCTAAACCCTAATCCCTCAACCCTCAACCCTAATCTGTCATCCGTCATCCCTCAACTCTAATCCCTCATTCCTAAACCCTAAACGCTATCCCTATTCCTAGACCCTCAACAGGCTCGATACTATACCTTAAACCCTAATCCCTCTACCATCGACACTCTTATTTAACCCTAATCCCTTGACCATTAACCCTATCCCTCAACCTCAACCCTCAACCCTCAACCCTCAACTCTCAACATTAAACCCTAATTCATCAACCCTAAACCCTAATCCCTCAAACCTAAACCCTATCCCTAAACCATCAACCCTCAACACTATACCTTAAACCCTAATCCCTCAACCCTCAACCCTAAACCTTATCCCTAAACCCTAATCCCTCAACCCTCAACCCTAATCCATCATCCCTCAGCTATAATCCCTCATCCCTAATCCCTAAATGCTATCCCTATTCCTAAACTCTCAACAGACTTGATACTATACCTTAAACCCTAATCCCTTATCCCTAAACCCTCCAACCCTATCCCTAATCCTTACACCCTCCACACTCTACTTTAACCCTAATCCCTCGACCCTAAACCCTATCCCTAAACCCTTGACCCTTGAACCTCAACCCTCAACCCTTAATGTCAAACCCTAATCCCTCAACCCTTAACTTTGATCCCTCGACCCTCAACCGTAATCTGTCATCCCTTATCCCTAAACCTTAAACGCTATCCCTATTCCTAGACCCTCAACGGGCTCGATACTATACCTTAAACGCTAATCCCTTATCCGTAAACCTTCCAACTCTATCCCTTATGCCTTAACCCTCATGATGAATAGCCTTGAATGTAAAAAAATTTGAGTGGGACATAACGCGAGCGCGTTATAACGCGCTCGCGTTATGTCAAACATGGCAAAAGACAGACTTGCGGGAAAAAATGTAAGGCGAAACATAACGCGAGCGCGTTATAACACGCTCGCGTTATTTCTTGCTTTGGGAATCCCAAGCCTTGGGCTTGGGATTTGCTTTGGATTTCCAACCCAAAGGCTTGGAGTGCCTTATGAACAGTCACAGATGTGTTTTTCTATATTCTTCAAAATTTCACATAATTTCGTTCGTGCTAACCCTCAGATTTGCACGTGTTTCAAGGTTGAACAAATCGAGCACATGGGTAATGTTAGGCTTTCTCTTAGCTATTTGACGATGTGATTTTTTTCACATTTTAACAATGTTAAGCCTTTCATCTTTAATTTCTTTTGTTTGTGTGTCCATTTTTATGCAAAAACCACTGTTTGGTCTTTTTTTCATTGTAAAATAACTATTCATTCAAATTTCAAAAAAATTACATATTTAGAAACTATACTCCATTCTACAAATATTAAAAAAATAAAAAAATGATTTTCAATTAGTTTTCAAAATTTATAGGGGTAGCACGGCCAAAATTCTATTTTTTAGGATGTGTCCACTTTAAAAATTAGTAAAAAATCAAATATTCATCAAAAAATTATCAGAAAAATCGGGCATAAACTACATGCTATTAGCTAATTTCTCACTGAAGCAATTTTAAAAATACCAAAAAAAAGTTGACCTTTTGAGGGAGCCACAAAACATGCTATGTTATGTTTTTTTGACAGAAACAACACCAATTTCTGTGGCTCCCTCTTTTGAACCCCTTAATCTATGCCATTTTCAAAACAAAATAGTAGTTTAGAAAGTAGACTCGGAGCACTACGAACATTGTTTTGGTTGCATCTCCAAATTTTGAGTGTAACTATGCTCAATTTCTCATCCAAGGCCAGTATTTCCTGATTTCAGAAAAAAAGTGGCCACTTAAGACCCCTTTTTGGCCCCCCATCTTCTTGCACTTACCCTCGCATTATGAGATTTGATCTATTATTTGAATAATGATGCACTAATCATAATTTCTTTGGTAACAAGTTTGATACAGGATTACAGGTTTTCAGATGACTCTCAAAGAAAAGAGAGAGTATCTTTGCAGCAGAGAGATATAGACCTCGGGTTACGAGTGGTTTATTTGCCAAATCGGGTATAAGTGTTTAACGAAAATGTGAACCAATGTGTCGTAAGAGGTAAGTCTTGTCTTGTTAGTTTACTTCTGAACCTAATCGACAGGTAGTCGATATTGTTTTCAAATCTTTCTAAGTCGTAATAAGTTGTCTTAGTTGTTAATAACGTTAACGACGTCGTTTGAGTTTGATTTGTGACTATTAACGTTTAACGTAAATATTACAATGTTATTGTCGTAAAATGGTTGTCATATTATTATTAAGTCCTTTGAGATGTTATAAACCATTCATATTAACGTTAAGACATTTTCATCGAGTTAAGAATACGTGATTATTGCCAACGGATTGTGATGGGGAGACAAGCTCAACCCAATCACATTATCCATAATTCCTTGTTTAAACATTATCATTTTATTGATTAAACTGTGATTATCTAATATAGTGGCGATGTTATAAGAAGTATATTTGATGTAATCAAATATATAAATGCCTTAGCATCGTAAGAGGATAATACCTCTTAATGAGTCGATGGTATTGTAGGCGCCGTAGGCTAAATTATAGTAGAGTCTTCATTAGTGATAAGTGGTGGATCGAACCACATGTTTTGATCATTAAAAGATCAGTTATATTTTAATAAGTGTTGGCCTCATCCTTATGGGGATGACTGTGTTTACAAACTGCCCAACCGAATGAACCATATGGTGGCCTTCCATAATCGACATGTGGACTTTTGCTTAAAAATCAATTTCAGTTAAAGACTAAGTCGCTAAGGACTATTAAGATTTCATTAAGTTTGCAACTAAATCACTGTTGAGGTGTGAAATAAGGTAACTCTCTAGGAGTCGTGCCTGGGTCATAATTATTAACAACTTAGTTGAGCCGTGGTATCGATATATTAACAAGGTTAAAAACTTGAGAGGAGAACATAGGCAGGGAGGATCGAACGTATGTAGAGAGAAGTATAGTGGCTGGAATAGAGAGGGAATACGCAGTCAAGAGGCGTCGACCCTGTGTCCTGTTTGCACATTTCTGCTAGCTCTTAAAACATCCATTAACAAGTATTCCTCAGTCATGTGTTTGATAACTGTGAAGAAATTGATTAATATCTTTTAGTGAGTACATTGTAGTCTCATGGTGATTGTATGAGTTCTTCAGAGAGGTTAAACCTCTTGTTTTTATTGAGTAATAGTCGAAAACTATTAAGAATCAACGTAGGAAAATGCAGAAAACTATCAAAGTAAACTATGTTGATCTATCTCTATAATCAATGAGTCAACGAATGCAAATCATATGGTTGATACTTGGTAATTCAAGTGAGTAGTTTGTTACAGTATACTACATCGACCATTTGCTTATTCGTTTATAAATCGATGATCATATAAATGCATAGAATGGAGGATAAAAGACCATTATAGTAAGAGATTGTCATCGCTGTTAAATTAGCCTTGAAATAATACCCTTATCAAATAAGTTTGTATCAAGTCGATGGAATGATTGTGAGTTAACCAAACAATAGACTCTCGGATTTTATAGAGTTGAATGAACTTTGATTAATATACTCTTAGACTTGAGTAGTATATTATTGAGGTAATAATAATTTAAAGTATTTTCTTGTTTAGATTATGTATATGTATAATGGAAATTGTTATCTATCCATAAGAACTTAGATTCATAGGGATTTTTAGACCATTATTGTTCTCTTCGAATGAAGTAACTTAGAGATATTATGGTAGATGGAAATAAAGTTTATGGGAGAACCCTTATACATTTATTTATCTTTTTGTTAATATTATCCTTGAAGAGATCCAATACAATGGAGTAGGCTAAGTCTACTAGAGAATGACCTTGTAGGGATATATATTCAGGGTATGTTTTGTTTATAACACTTTATCAAAGTTATTCTACGTTCCTTTGTATAGGAGATATTATCTAATTAAGAACTATAGTAATCTTAACATTGGTTGAGTTAATCAAGGGTTATTTGTGAATCTAGGTCTCTTAGAAATAAGATATGGTTATATTGTTATATCATATTAACAAAGGACATTAGGAAAACCCTAGATTCAATTACAAACCAATTGAATGGTTATGTCATATAGACTTATTTAAGTCAAAAGATACTAATATCATGATGCAATGATAAACTTTTTACATGGTCATAATAGGAGTAAACAAACTACGAGAATATGACAGTATCCAAGTCGAGTAGGGGTGGGTGAACACAACGACTATGTTCGTTATGAACAATATTGATATTAAAAACTTTGGCCAAAGTAATGCATTTGTTTTCTACATGCATTGTCGGTTCATTGTATTTGGATTGCTCATCCTATTAGAAATCATACTTAGCTAGAGGGTATCTAGGGTTGTATGGTTGATAGAGTATTTGGATTGCTCATCCTATTAGAAATCATACTGTGTACTCAAGAAAGGCAAATTACCATTGGTCACCTAAGGTCTATATCCCTTATGAAGGGTAGGGCCACTTCCTATGTGGAAGATGTGTGGGAGACCGCCGGTCTGTGGATGGAGGTAAATCACTAGAAAGATACTCTCTCTCCAAGTAGAAAACATGCCAAGACTTGTGATAAAGATGTCAGATATTCAGAAGCAGTATTTATTCCAAAATTTGTATATGTAATTGATTTACATTTGTAAACATTGTAATTGAGAAAGACAATATGTGTAACATCCACGTTCTAAAAAAAATAGTAAAAACCAAAAATAATTTCACCATAAAGTAACTTTACAAGGTAAAATGGGACAGAGAATTTTTTTTTTCTTTTATTCAACATAAAGTCGAGTAACTACAATTACAAGATACCTCATTACAAATTCAATAAACCATATTGACTTTCTCAAGTACAATGTTTACAATAATAAATCAATCATAAATACCTGAAATGGATAATATTTTACTTAGTCTCAATAAACACAAGTCTCAGAGATATACTGCATCCAGAATTCTGACATCTTTATCGCAAGCCTCGGCATGTCTTCTGCTAGAGAGAGAGAGTATCTTCCCAGTGATTTACCTCCAACCACAGACCGTCGGTCTCCCGCACTCCTTCCTAACCGGAAGTGGCCCTTCCCTTCACGAGAAGTATAGACCAAGGTGACCAGTGGTAATTTGCCTTTCCGAGTTCATAGTGTTGTATCTTACACAATCTCTATCTATCATACAACCCTAGATACCCTCTAGCTAAGTATGATTCCCGATAGGATGTGCAATCCAGATACAGTGAACCGACAATGCATGCAGAGACATATGCATTACTATGGCCATAGTTTTCAATATAAAATTGACGTTCGCAATGAACGTTGTCGTAATGTTCACCCACCCCAACTCGACTTGGATACTATCATATTCCTACAGTTCGACTTGGTCAACTTTGTTTAACTTAAGAAGTTATGACGTATGGACAATTGAGTCTTCCCAACCCATACATGTTTTCTTACACTGTCTATAATCCATAGACCCGTTCAACTTTCTTTCTTTATGAGGACTCTCATTGCTTCATCACAATTCCTGAGGTCCATGACTTCTTGTCTCCTAATAAAGATAGATTAATACGACTAAGATGATAACCTTACCCAGGTTAAGCAATATAGTCTAGGAATCTAAATCACTTCTTGCAAGTAAGAATAATTACGCATAGTCAGGGCACTTGACCCTTCAATCACGATCTAAATAATGATCTCAATGCCTTAATATAATAAATTCCAAAACTAGGTTAATTTAGGATCCAATTGATGAGTTTTGCCTAACTCAAACCTAGTCTTTCTGACTTAAGTGAAAACACAAGACACTGTCGTTGCTCTATTTAATCAATATGGATTGACTATCCATTCTTAGGTATCTCTCTTTGCATCTTTGCAATATTCGAGGCTTAAGACTTATCTCTTTAGTCGAATGGTAACCAACAAATAGCTTCCTATGCCTAAGGTTAAACATTGTCAACTAATAGAAAATCTCTTTTCAAAAGGATAGTTATGAACGTTTATTAAATTAGGGTTCCCGACTCTTAATGTCCACTCACATGTATTGATTAAAAATAGGTTATTACCATAAGAGCGACATCAGTAATCTTTAATCCCTCTAAATTGAAACTAGGGTTAAACTTATATAACCCAAATCATAACATAAACTTATTGTATTCCATTAAGGTCACAAAATTAAGATAATAAAGGTTTATAGACTCCCTAGACCTTTTGATATGGTTCAAAAACACTTAAGAACATAAAAGATACCTTCTCATATCAATAACCTTACCTTTGTCATAACAAGGTATTACGCTAATAAACATAAGCTCTCATCTTAACCATATCCCTATTATCATAATAATAGAAAGTTTACGTTTGAAATTAAAGATCAAACCCATTCAATATGCGAGAACAATGGGGTGCTAGTTTGATGAGTAAAATAGATAAGACCCCCCTTGGGTAGTATTCAATGTCAATATCTTTTGGAGTTTTCGATGGAAAGAATGGTTAGAAATAAACTAACGTCTGAGGAGTTGTTCAAGTTTTATCCATGGTTTTAGTCTTCCTTAAGTTACTTACTTATACCTCTCATAGGTTTGACATGATATACACGGTTAAAATAGATAACCAACTAGGTTGATTGTCTTGGTTCGGAATATATAAATCTTCTCCGATTGTTGCTAAAATCAGTTTAGTATAACCATAACAACTAGGATTTTAATAACACGAAATCTAGGATTTGAAGGAGTTCAATATTGAAAAAAAAATCTAACCTTTCATCCAGCCCCGGTCGTTATAATAATACTTTTCTCATAAAAGATTAAATCTTGCTACCCTTCGACCTTGGATTATGTCATCCACTGACCACAAACACCAACATTTTCCTCCAAGCAATTCTAACTCTTGAATAAGAGAAAACCCTAGTTAAAAACTAAACAAAGGTCTCTAATTGTATTTGCTTACTCAAAGGCAACAAAACTAACTATTTTCATATTTACACTATATGTTAGAGACTTTTTGACCTCTTAAACCTCCATAGAGGCCGCAAAGTCTATGTACATGGAGATCTATCAAGTTTCTCGGCCATAAAGTTCATAGACTAGCCTTCATTTAAACGACAATAGTAGGCATTATGATTGTTAACAAACAGAGATCAAATCAAAGACTCTAAACTCTGCCCAAAATAAAGATTATAAATAACATCCTTAAACAGTAAGTCGAGCAGCATTGTCTAAAAGTTTTAAGTAGTAAATAAAGCTTCTGGTTTACTCAACTTACGGTCTACAAGGCTCATCATTCTTCAAACATTTATAATGAGACAACTACGTTCTCAAAAGAACTTCTATTATGGAAAAGCTTCTAACAACATGCTTTTTGTAAAAGAAATACTACAAGGAACACGCTCAGATCATACCTGAACCGCCCTCTACAATACAAACTGGTGATGTTTTTGACTTCGTTGACCTGCACACCAACTCTCTGAACTAATTTTCCTTCTCCGATACAAATAGTTCTTTGATATCAAGTCTATAAGAATCATTACTCTATCACACTCTCCCCAAAGTCGTTCTCTATAGAAAATGCAATCTTCTCCTCCCTTTGCAATAACAATGTTATTTGCTCTCAGATAACAATGTTATTCTCCTCTCTTTACTCCTCTCCCCCTCTCGCAGTTCGAAGCCACGATTTAGGAACATGTTATCATCCCTTACCCAAACACACTATGATACCTTATCTTTTAAAAACATTCCCGTATGGGATTTCCATAGTTATGTATACTATTCTTGTAAACTAAAAACGTAGGTTCACAAACTAAACTGGCTCTCAATCTAAAACCTAGTTTGAAAGCTCAAATCCTCTCCCCGTTACCAAATTGAGACTCCCTAATCTGCTACCTCCCGCGTCCCCTATCCTCTCGTCCAATGGTCTCCATCCCATGTTTTCACTTCCATCAAACGAACAACCTCCTACACCCGCTCTACCACCTTCCCACGGCGAAGCTCTGTCCGCCCCACAACTGTCCACCATGCCTCATAAGATGGCTGATCTTATGGCATGTATGGTTGGCTTTTAACCATCCGCCCACCATCACTTCCAACTACCTTTCCACGGCGATCAGTATCCCCCCATTAACTCGCCATTTTCCATTCATAAACCTCCGCATCACTACTCCCTTCTCGCGCCCACAATGAAGGAGTTTTTCCACATTTATTTCACGGTTCCACTATATCTTCAACAGCATAACTCCCACCTCGCTCAACGAAGAAGGAAGCTGGTCTTTTTCTACGGTCTATATCCCTCTCCACAACAGCAACGCCGAAAAGATGACACAGTTATACAGAGATAAAAGTCGTAATCACCAAAAACCCGCATAGCTCTCCCCATTACGAAGAAAAGTCACTCCTCCAAACCGTTGACCATATCATTTTAAATGGAGATTCTGTTCGGCATGCAACAAAACTTTTCACTTTACGTGACCACTCTATAGGATGAAGCTTTTCGAAGCGAGGTGGCATAACAACCTTAACAAACTATCCACTAATCGAGGGCAAAGGCTTCATTGCCTCTTACTTCGCCACTACACAGAAATGCAGGCTTCTAAACCTCTGAGTTAGCAACTACACCGAATAGTGGTGTTTTAGTTCTAGCAAGGTGGTAGATCATAGTAGAATGATGTGTTCCTCTACTCAAACAGTTAGAGTGAGTTCTTCCCACGCCACGACATCCTCTCCGGAGTTTTGTTAAAACTATTCCTTATGCAACGTGAGGACTCCCCATTCTCCACTACATTCAAAATAACTACTTCCAAAAATAGAAAAGACGTGCTACAAGGCAGCGAACAAAATGCTGTAGAAGAACAAGAATTTTCCAATAAAATGATAGGTGTTCATGGTTTAGAAGTACCGCTCAATTGGTTATAATAAACACACAACGAAACCATTAAATCATGGCTTTAATTCGAGCCTATCCACTCTCTCGTTCACCCAAGATTGGTTAAAAACAAAAGCCCATAAATTGTGGACTTCTCCACAACAAAAGACTTACACTACTTATGAAGAACGTGTGGGTAGAAATTGCCTTCTAAAAGTTAAAGATTCCCTCATAGTTATATCTCGAGGAAGAAATAGATAGACATGATAATAGAGAAGGAAAATAATAATAATCTGACGATCAACTCAATTTGACCGCTAAGAATTTTCGGATGATGTGAATGGGTCGAGTTTACCTCCCCATCACAATCCATCGACATCAAAAGCGTCGTCTATCTTGATGAAAGCGTCTTGACATTGAGAAGTGACAATTAAAACCTCAAATGGCTCAAGAAGAATAACACAACCGTTTTATGTTTATGACATTGTTTACTTCGCAAACGACTACGTCGACTCACCATCGACTTGACTAAATGATAATCAAGGTATCGACTATCCGTCGAATTAGATTCAAAAGTAACTGGCAAGACAAGACATACCTCATATGACTCATTGGTTCACATTATCATTTAACACTAGACTCGTTTGGCAAATTGACCACTCGTAATCCAAGGTCTATCTCTCTCTTCTCGAAAGATACTCTCTCTCCTCTCTGAGAGTCGATACCCTGTAATCCTGTTTCACTTGTCATCAAACAATAAGAGATCAGTGCATCTTTATTCGATAAATTCAACTAATAATAAAGTTATTAAATCGACCATAACATAATCATTTCCATGATTTCATAATTGATATTCAATACAATTCCATGTCAAATCCTGTCGTAAGTCTATAACATCACAACAAATTTACTTATGCCCAAGTAAAAAGTAAAAGTAAAGCAAGTTAGAAAATAGGGATGTAACAATATGGTTTATTATATTTTGTAAAAAAGAAATCTTGTAATTGTAGTTGATTATATGTTTAATAAAAGAAAAATTTTCTCTATCTTATTTTTACCTTGTTGATTTACTCTATGGTAAATTTCTATTTTTACTATGTTTTTAGAACGTGGATGTTACATATGGTATCCGAGCTACCAAGTTTAGCACTAGGGCTTATGAGACCACTATGCTTGCCTATAGTCAACATTATGTGGTTAGCTAATGTTTGAAAATTTCTGTGCCAGGATGGTATGTTTTAAGAAGACAGCAAGAAAGTTTGTTAATTCGAGTCAGCGTTTCCTTAAAGCAAAAAGAGAACATGAGGCCATTATCAAAACCTTTGAGGGAACCAATGATGAGAGTGACATTTGGTTAAGTGATACTGAAACTCTAGCGACTGCCTTAACTTGAATCAAGCGAGTGAGATGGGAAAACAAGGAAAGAGTTAAGATCACTGCCAAAATCATAGAGTATATGTCAGATGAGGAAACAACTATGGTTAGGCGAGATCCCCGCATACCCCCAACTGTTGAGATCATAGAAGTTAGGTCCGATAGTGAGTTAAAGGGTTATATACCTCGAGATTATGTATCAGAAAATGAGTCTGAAGGATATATTCCTCTTGAGCACGACTTTTGAAGTCATTTCTTGTATAAAAGAAGAATACTCTTTACTTTTGAAATGCAATAAATAAAAAAGAGTTGTTTTTGTGCCAAACTATTGTTTAAATTGAGTATTATGTTTAGATTTAATGGGATACATTATAATCTTGAACTAATAGAAAACCCAATATTCTCAGGTGTGAGAAATCGATAAACATGGTGCCGACAAGAACTAACCAAGGAGAAAGTGAAGAGGAAAACCACCCGCCAAATAATAAGCTGGACCAAATCATAACCATGCTTGAGGAAACCAAGAAAAGATTGGGTGATTTGGAAAAGAAGGTGGATGATAAAGGGAATACTGAGGGAGGAGGTGAAAACTCTCATGGTGAAAGCGGAGAAAATCATGAAGATCAAAGTAAGAGTACCGAACCTCATAAAGAGGCAAGGGATAGATTGACCTCAGAGCTCTCAAAGGATATGAAGAAGGTTATTCCACCAAAATTTGATGGGACAGAGACCGGAGATGCTGCAGAAGCTTGGTTAATAGAGATGAAAAAATATTTCGAGATAAGAAATTACTCGGAGGTGACCAAGGCAGTATGGGGAACATTCCAACCGGCAGGAGAAGCATCCACTTGGTGGATGAATAAGAAGATGGAATTGAATTTAAGCTCTCTAAGGGTAACTTGGGATGAGTTCGTGGAACTCTTTCACAAGAGATGGTTACCACAACTCTATTTTGATCAGAAACTGACTGATTTTTAGAATCTTCGACAAGGAGATATGATAGTGGTGGAATATGGAGAAAAAGTCACTCGACTCCTGAAATAAGTTCCATAGTATCAAAAGGATGAGAGATTCAGGATCAAAAAATTCATCATGGGCTTAAATGCTCAAATTGGTGGTGAAGTGGACGTGCATGGTCCCACAACAATGGATCAAGTGTACGAGAAGGTGATCAAGCAAGAGCAAAAGCTAAAATCCATCTCGGCTTATCGTGATAGAAGCCGCAAGAGGTTTAATGGAACTCCTAACAATCAACCCTACAAGAAAAGATATGAAAAGGGCTATGATAACAAGAGAAAAGATAAAGGACCTCAGAAGAATAAAGGTGGATCTGGTAATGAGAAGAAGATTGGTAACTACAAAAGAAATGAGGATAACAATGGGAAGACTTCAGATAAGAAAGGACCCATTGGAGGATGCTTTACTTGTGGGGGCAACCATTATGCAAATCGTTGCCCTAACAAGAATCAAAATGGTCAACAAAGAGGTACTGCACTACCAACTCAGCAAGAAGCATTCCAGCAAAGGATTCATGCATCTCTTGACAATCGTCAAGCAGAGTATCAAATCACACCCATTGAGATGACAGGTACTTTGTTTGGAGTCCCTATATCTATTTTGATTGATATAGGAGCCACTAAAAACTTTGTTTCTCCTAGAATTCTGAATAAATTTTCTAGAAAAGCTGGTTACATGTCCAAACCTTGGTCAGTAGAATATGCTAACCAATCTAAGGCTCATGTAGAGCAATGTTTGTTTGAAGCCAAAATTGACCTCCCTAGTTTCTCAACTGAAGTAAATCTGTATGTAGCTCCCCTAGGTTCCTATGATGTAATCCTAGGAATGAGTTGGTTATTGAAACATAGAGCTAAGGTTGACTATTTTTCAAAAATAGTTGAATGCTTAGATGATTTGGGAAATCTGACCCAATTCCAAGGGATTCAAAGAGAAGTTAAAATTAGACCTATCTCTGCCAAGCAATTAAAAAGGGCTAGAAGGAAAGGTTGTCAGTTGTTTGCAGTCAAAATGGAACAAGTGGAGGAAGGGATAGAAAACCCTAGTTCACCTTTTGGAGAAAAGTATCCTTTTCTTCGAGAATTTTAGGATGTGTTTCCTGAAGAACTTCCAGGATTGCCTCCCAAGAGGGTTTTTGATTTTGCTACATTAAACTAGGATCTGAGCCTATATCAAAAGCACCCTACCGTATGACAACAACGGAGTTAATGGAATTGAAAACACAATTACAAGTATTGTTGGAAAAAGGTTTAATCAGACCCAGTGTTTCACCTTGGGGTGCTCTAGTTATTTTTGTTAAGAAGAAGGATGGAACCCTTCGATTGTGTATAGATTATCGTATGCTTAATAAAACAATGGTAAAGAACAAATATCCTTTGCCACCTATTGATGATCTTTTTGATCAGATGCGTGAAGCTGTTGTGTTTTCAAAGATTGATTTGCGATCAGGATATCATCAATTAAGACTGGAGGATGAAGATATTCATAAGACAACTTTTAGAACTAGATATGGACACTATGAGTTCACAGTGTTGCCATTTGGTTTGACGAATGCACCTACTGCATTCATGAATCTCATGAATAGTATATTCAAAGATTGTTTGGATAAGTTTGTTTTAGTCTTTCTGGATGATATACTCATTTATTCTAAGAATGAAGAAGAACATCAACGACACCTACAAATAGTTCTGCAAAGGTTAAGAGAACATAAGTTATATGGGAAACTGTCAAAGTGTACATTCTTCCAGAAAGAGATTCAATACCTAGGGCATAATATATCAACTAATGGAATATCCGTTGATCCTACAAAAATCACAGCTATTCTAGATTGGCCTGTATGAACAAATGTGCATGAGGTGCGTAGTTTCCTAGGCCTGGCAGGCTATTATAGAAAGTTTGTTCTAAATTTCTCCAGTATTGCTAGTCCAATCACTTCCTTGCAGAGGAAAGGAAAAAGATTTGAATGAACAGACAAATGTTAGGAAGCATTTGATCTCTTAAAGGAAAAGTTAACTACATCTCTGATCTTGAAAGTTCCTGACCTCGAAGTACAATTTGAGGTGATTACAGATGCCTCGAGAGAAGGATTAGGAGGAGTGCTTATGCAAGATGGAAGAGTTATAGCATATGAGTCAAGGAAATTGAAATCCTATGAGAAAAATTATGCACCGCATGATCTAGAATTGGCAGCAGTAACTCATGCCTTACAAATGTGGAGATATTATCTGTTGGGGAAGACTTTTGTACTTAAATCAAACCATCAAAGTCTTAAGTATATTTTCTCTCAACCGCATTTGAATGCTCGACAAAGGAGATGGTTAGAATTGATATCTGACTATGACTTTGAGATAAATTACATCAAAGGAAAGAATAGAGTAGCTGATGCTTTGAGTCATAGAATACATATAGCTTCTATTGTTTCTATTTGTGGAAATTTCAAGGATTTGGTGTTGCAAAATTTGTCTAGTGATGAGTTTTATGAGCAGGTTAAGCAAGCTCTGAAAGATAATCCTAGAGATCCAAGGTATGATGGTTTTTTGTTTGAGTCATATGGACTATTGAGGTATAAAGATAGAATTTATGTTCTTGATTCAACTAGATTAAGGGATCTAGTATGGAAAGAAGTTCATACTGCACCATATTCGGGACATCCAAGAGTGACCAAACTCCTAGCGGATGTTAAACCTCTTTATTTCTGGAAAGGAATGAAGAATGATGCTACAAGATTTGTAGCAAGCTATTTAGAATGTCAAAGGGTAAAAGCAGAGCATTAACATCCCACAAGATTGTTGTACCCACATGACGTGCTAGAGTGGAAATGGCAAGTTATTAGCATGGATTTTGTTTAAGGTCTTCCTATGTCAAGGAATAGACATGATGCCATTTTAGTGGTGGTTGATAAACTCACAAAGGTAGCACATTTCATACTAGGGAATTTGACTGATGGAGCACCTGTGTTAGCTCACAAATTTGTGCAAGAGGTGTTTAGATTGCATGGCTTCCCTGAAAAGATTATCTCGAATAGAGATGCGCGTGTAACATCAAGGTTTTGGCAAACTTTGTTTTCTGCGCTAGGGACTAAACTCAATGTGAGTACAACTTACCATCCTAAAACCGATGGGCAAACTAAGAGAGTTAACCAAGTCTTGGAAGACTTGTTGTGAATGTATTACATGGATCAGCAATATAAGTGGGAAGAATACTTACCACTTGTGGAATTTGCTTACAACAATTCCTATCATTCTGCTATTAAGATGGCGCCATTTGAAGCATTGTATGGAAGAAGATGTCAAACTCCTATAAGCTGGGATAAGCTAGAGGATAGGATTAGCATCAGACTAGAAATGCTAGCTGAAATGGAAGAGAAAGTTAAGCTGATCAGAAAAAGATTGGTAGAAGCCAATGATAGGCAAAAGAGCTATGTGGATGCAAAATGTGTTCTGAGGCAATTCTCTATTGGAGAAAAAATTCTTTTGAGGGTCAAACCTCAGAAAAGTTCTATTAAGTTTGGGAAGTCTTCTAAGCTAGCCCCTCGATATGTGGGACCCTTTGAAGTGCTTGAAGTAGTCAATCCGGTTGCCTACAGAATTGTTCTACCACCAGCCTTATCTAGAATGCACAATATTTTTCATTGTCTTATTTGAAGAAATATATTGCAGGTAATAATCATATTTTGACTTGGAATTCTTTACAGATGCAAGACCCAGGGGTGGTCACGATCGAGCCACTAAAGGTGTTAGAAATGCGCAAGCTCCGCTTGCGTAATAGAGAGGTCTTGCAATGTAAGGTCCAATGGGACCAATATGCTGAGGAAAATGCTACATGGGAGGATTACCATATGAATTTTATCAAAAGTTTCCTCATTTATTTAATAATGTTACCAGTTAAAAACAATGAACTTACTTTTTAGTTACTTTCTAATACTTTATATCATCAAGGACGATGAATCTTTAGGGGAAGGATATGTTACATCCCCAATTTTTGTCTTGCTATACTTTTACTTTTTACTTGGACATAAGTAAATTTATTATGATGTTTAGATTAATGATAAGGAAAAACATGGATTATATTGAATATCATTTATGAAATTATGGGAATGATTATGTTATTATCGATTTAATATTCGCATTATGAGATTTGATCTATTATTTGAATAATGATGCACTGATCATAATTTCTTTGGTAACAAGTTTGATACAGGATTATAGATTTTCAGATGACTCTTGGAGAAAAGAGAGAGAGTATTTTTCCAGGAGAGAGATATAGACCTCAGGTTACGAGTGGTTTATTTATCAAATCGGGTATAAGTGTTTAACGAAAATGTGAACCAATGTGTCGTAAGAGGTAAGTCTTGTCTTGTCAGTTTACTTCTAAACCTAATCGACAGGTAATTGATATTGTTTTTAAATCTTTCTAAGTTGTGGTAAGTCATCTTAGTCGTTAATAACGTTAACGACATTATTTGAGTTTGATTTGTGACTATTTACGTTTAATGTAAATATTACGACGTTATTGTTGTAAAATGGTTGTCATATTATTATTAAGTCCTTTGAGATGTTATAAACCATTCTTAACGTTAAGACATTTTCATCGAGTTAAGAATACGTGATTATTACCAATGGATTGTGATGGGGAGACAAGCTCAACCCAATCACATTATCCATAATTCCTTGTTTAAACATTATCATTTTATTGATTAAACTGTGATTATCTAATATAGTGGCGATGTTATAAGAAGTATATTTGATGTAATCAAATATATAAATGCGTTAGCATTGTAAGAGGATAATACCTCTTAATGAGTCGATGGTATTGTAGGAGCCGTAGGCTAAATTATAGTAGAGTCTTCATTAGTGATAAGTGGTGGATCTAACCACATGTTTTGATCATTAAAAGATCAGTTATATTTTAATAAGTGTCAGCCTCATCCTTATGGGGATGACTGTGTTTACAAACTACCCAACCGAATGAACCATATGGCGGCCTTCCACAATCGACATGTGGACTTTTGCTTAAAAAATGATTTTAGTTAAAGACTAAGTCGCTAAGGACTATTAAGATTTTGTTAAGTTTGCAATTGAATCACTATTGAGGTGTGAAATAAGGCAACTCTTTAGGAGTCATGTGGGTCATAATTATTAACGACTCAGTTGAGCCGTGGTATCGATATATTAACAAGGTTAAAAACTTGAGAGGAGAACATAGGCAGGGAGGATTGAATGTATGCAAAGAGAAGTATAGTGGCTGGAATAGAGAGGGAATACGCAGTCAAGAGGCGTCGACCCTGTGTCCTGTTTGCACATTTCTGCCAGCTCTTAAAACATCCATTAACAAGTATTCCTCAGTCATGTGTTTGATAACTGTGAGGAAATTGATTAGTATCTTTTAGTGAGTACATCGTAGTCTCATGGTGATTGTATGAGTTCTTCAGAGAGGTTAAACCTCCTATTTTTATTGAGTAATAGTTGAAAACTATTAAGAATTGTCATATGAAAATGCAAAAAACTATCTAAGTAAACTATGTTGATCTATCTCTGTAATCGATGAGTCAACGAATGCAAATCATATGGTTGATACTTGGTAATTCAAGTGAGTAGTTTGTTATAGTATACTACATCGACCATTTGCTTATTCGTTTATAAATCAATGATCATATTAATGCATAGAATGGAGGATAAAAGACCATTATAGTAAGAGATTGTCATAGCTGTTATTAGGCTTGAAATAGTACCCTTATCGAATAAGTTTGTAGCAAGTCAATGGAATGATTGTGAGTTAACCAAACAATAGACTCTCAGATTTTATAGAGTTGAATGAACTTTGATTAATATACTCTTAGACTTGAGTAGTACATTATTGAGGTAATAATAATTTAAAGTATTTTCTTGTTTAGATTATGTATATGTATAACGGAAATTGTTATCTATCCATAAGAACTTAGATTCATAGGGATTTTTAGACCATTATTGTTCTCTTCGAATGAAGTAACTTAGAGATATTATGGTAGATGGAAATAAATTTTATGGGAGAACCCTTATAAATTTATTTATCTTTTTGTTAATATTATCCTTGAAGAGATCCAATACAATGGAGTAGGCTAAGTCTACTAGAGAATGACCTTGTAGGGATATATATTCAGGGTATGTTTTGTTTATAACACTTTATTCAAAGTTATTCTATGTTCCTTTGTATAGGAGATATTATCTAATTAAGAACTAAAGTATTCTTAATCTTGGTTGAATTAATCAAGGGTTATTTGTGAATCTAGGTCTCCTAGAAATAAGATATGGTTATATTGTTATATCATATTAACAAAGGACATTAGGAAAACCCTAGAGTCGATTACAAACCAATTGAATGGTTATGTCATATAGACTTATTTAAGTCAAAAGATAATATTATCATGACACAATGATTAAACTTTTTACATGGTCATAATAGGAGTAAACAAACTGCGAGAATATGACAGTATCCAAGTCGAGTAGGGGTGGGTGAACACAATGACTATGTTTGTTATGAACAATATTGATATTAAAAACTTTGGCCAAAGTAATGCATTTGTTTTCTGCATGCATTGTCATTTCACTGTATTCGGATTGCTCATCCTATCAGAAATCATACTTAGTTAGAGGGTATCTAGGGTTGTATGGTTGATAAAGTTAAGTAGAATACAACACTGTGTACTCAGGAAAGGCAAACTACCACTGGTCACCTAAGGTCTATATCCCTTGTGAAGGGTAGGGCCACTTCCTATGTGGAAGATGTGTGGGAGACTGCTGGTCTGTGGATGGAGGTAAATCACTAGAAAGATACTTTCTCTCCAAGTAGGAAACATGCCAAGACTTGTGATAAAGATGTTAGATATTTAAAAGCAATATTTATTCCAAAATTTGTATATGTAATTGATTTACATTTGTAAACATTGTAATTGAGAAAGACAATATGGTTTATTGTATTTTGTAAAAAAGAAATCTTGTAATTGTAGTTACTTGATTATATGTTGAATAAAAGAAAATTTTTCTCTATCTTATTTTTACCTTGTTGATTTACTCTATGGTAAATTTATGTTTTTACTATGTTTTTAGAACGTGGATGTTACAGTGGTTAGTAGTTTGTGATAGGGAAATTTAATGTATTTCATCGCAGTTTGAAATTGGATTTTATGATTTTGAGATTAGTTCTATGTGTGGTTGATGAGTCTTGTGTTAACATTTGAGGAGAATTAGATGAGTAAAAGGTTGTAAATTAGTTCAGGAAGATCTTTTAGATGGATAGTTGTGTATAGTTGTGATCGTATCTATTTGTGGCAAGTTATTTAGACTTTGTGCCAATAGAGGAATATTTGTCAGGGTTTATTAGACCATTGAGGATGAATGTTGAGTACCATGTGGAGGTTTTCCACTATTTTACTGTTTGAATTGGTAAGTTTGTTATTTTTGGTTGATGACACATTTCATGTGGTATTGGGCTTTGCGCCATCTTGGAGCTGACATAGATCATTTAGAAAAACTTGGGAATGTTATATATACTTGGTTATGAGTTGTTTGAAAGAAAGCGAAGGAGATAGGATGAAGTCAGGAATAGAGAGTAAGTTTTGGCAGTGAGGAGGGGGATCTAAGAGGCAGAGTGAGGAAATAGGAATATGATGTGGAGTGCAATATGAGGAAGATAATAGTGTGGCATGTAGGAAGATAACTTGGATGTTATTACAATAGAGTAGTGTTGTAACTCTAAAGTTATATTGTAGTCTAGTTGTACTTAAATTATCATTATGGAGTCCATGCGAGAAGTTTGGAAGTGGTATTTCCATAGTTTAGTTGCTATATAGTTGATAAGCGAAATGACTATGATCTGACATGTAAGAGGGCCCATTGCAATAAATTATGAAGTTGTAACCACAATGATAATCATGCAAGCTTAAATAAATGAGAATGTTCTTATTTCTATGAGATCTCTGTGTTATTTGTGTGTTTTGGTGTTTGGTTGCATAGCTAGTTAGTCCTTCATTAGACCCTTCGACTGTGACTGCATCAAGTGGTATTAAAGTAGAGGTTGATAGTGGGATGAGTATTGAGGAGTTGATTTAGGTAAATTAAGGTGTAAGCAGTGGAAACACATTGCATTTTATTTGTTAAGCTAAGGTAATCCATGAGAGATTTGTAAATAGAGTGCTAACTATGAGACAATTTGTAAATAAAGTGCCAATTGAGAGGTAGAGTGAGGAAATAGGAGTATGATGTGGAGTACAATCTAAGATAATAGTGGGGGATGTAGAAAGATAGGGGATGTTATTACAATAGAGTAGTGTTGTAATTCTGAAGTTTGTAGTATAACCCATGCGACTAATTTTGGAAGTGGTGTTTCCATAGTTTAGTTGTTATGTAGATGATAAGTGAAATGACTGCAATTGGCATGTAAGAGGGCCCATTGCAGCAAATTATGAAGTTGTAAACATAGTGATAATCATGAAATATTAAATAAATAAGAATGTTTTTGTTGTTTCTATGAGATCTCTGTGTTATTTGTGTGTTTTGGTGCTTGGCTGCATGTCTAGTTAGTCCTTCATTGGACCCTTCGACCATGACTGTATTGGTAAGGATATGGAGTAAGGATCCTGACTTCACACATGATTGCACCATTTATCAATATAGAAATGCATCAAGCTATTCTCTCAAGATAAATACAAAACTAAATGGGAATTGGCATGGGTATGCAAATTTCACCATTATAATTGGTTTGGTTTTTAATAAACTTAATCCAATAGGGGTTGAATTATTTATTATTGGTCAAATAGAGACATTTAGTTTTAGTATTTAAGAAGAATGGGTGTGTATAAATGAGCATGTGGATAAGGGGGTATTCAATTTCACTAATGTTCAACATTGAAAAATAGTTGAAAGAACTTGAAATAAAATATATTTATAAGTGTAATGGTGAAATTTGCTTACCCATGTCATTTCTCATTTAGTTTTGTGCCCACCTTGGTACAATGTCTCAATTACAATTACATATCAACAAGTGGAAAATTCTTGTGCTAAGTTTGGCTCATGCCTTGATCCCTATCCATCTATATTTAATCCCATTTATACTTATTCCTACACATTCACTTTTCACGCCTCATTTATTACATCTCATTCACACTTACCTAATACATACATTCCCTACCTAAAGATTATTATTTTCTTACCCAGGTTCATTTCCCTACCACTTGGGATCAATCCTATGGCATGTGATAATGAGCCCATAATTAAAATTCTAACTTTCTCATCTCTTTCTATTAGCTATTATGGGTCAGCTTAACACACATTTGTGTAACATGTTGCTATGTCCTAGTATTTAAACGCATTCAATGTGTCATTAATTCATATGCTATATTTTTGGAATTAAAAGAACATCTAGAGCACACTTTTATTTTCTAAGGGATAAAGAATAGAATTCACATCATTTGCATATAATAGTCCATCTACACATTTGTGTATGTTGTCTACAATATTATTCCTTGCCATTAATAAACGTGCCAATGGACTTGACCTGGGAGAACATGTTCCCTATTGAGCTGACAATCTCCTAAAAGGTGTTTGTAAACACCACCTCAACCACATCCTACAACTAAAGAAGCAAAGGCAAATGGTTTTGTAAGGCATCACTCTGCTAGATCATTCCCACATAGTATAGTTCAAATCTACACATTAAATCAAGGTTGCATCACTTGGGGTCGAACCCATGATGCTTATAAGTGAACCATATAGTTTTTTGTGTTTGAATAGAGTTTGATACAATTAGCATACCAAGGGCATACATTTTTGAGATAGTGATGACTTAATTCTACACATCATCAATGACATCTCTCCACCATCAATTTAAGAGCTAAGACACTAATTCCTCTCATTTAATTCTCACATTTATTATTGTTCATGTTTATCAACCTAACTAAATTTAATTTAGGTTAATTTATGCTTATTGATTGCATTTATTTGATTATCCTAGATTTATAGCTGTAAATGATTTGTTTCCTTATATAAATTAGTGAACCTAGCATTTTCTTACATGTGACCTAGGGTTTTACCTTAAGGTTTTACATTCTAAATTAGGGTTTTTTAGATATAGTTTTTTGATTGATATATCTTATTTTCATATCTGATTAGCATTTGATTTCCTTTTCATCTTTAAATGCTTCATATCTTTATTCTTCTACATGGTTTGTGGTTGTAGTGTGGCTTTGCTTTCACCCATCCTATTGAACCTTGTTGGCACCCATAGGATTTCATTTTTCAAATCTAATAAGTGACTAATTTTTCTGATCTATATCATCCCTCATCTCATTCCTATAGTATTTGTCCATTTTTCTTAGGGTTTGGGTCTTTATTGGACAATCTCTTTGATAACTACCCACCCACCCTTGATTTATACTTCATTGCTACATCCTTTTATCATGGATTCTCATAGTCCATTGTCCTTAGCTTCTCTCATGCATGTCTTCTATATTTTGAAGTCTTCTCATGCTTTGTTTCATTTGATCTCCTCATCCTTGATGCTTTCATGTCCTTTTATCCCATGGATGAGATGTGTTTTATGAAGGTGTAGTTTTTTAATATTTGTAAACTCTCCTCCATTTAGTTTATTATCACTTATATTTCATTTTTGGACACACTTATTTCACTTGTCCATGAGCTTCATGTTGCCTCTGTCCTTCCTATGACTAGTGATAGTGGCGTACATGAGCATGATAATGTATTACCTTTCAACACCTTTCCTTCTTATGCTTCAATTCATGTTGATTATACTTTAGCCCTACCCCTTCATGATATATCTAAGGATATTTCTTCATCTAATTATGGTATACCTAGTAACACACTACAAGATGATAAACTATATTATGATATTAGTTTACTTATTTTTCACATATATTTTGTTCATACTTCATTACCTCCTTGTTCATTACATGATAAGATTATTTCTCTTAGTGAGGGTTTATTACATAATGATTTTAATGGTTCTAATGATGTGTCTTGACATGTTAAATCTTTTTTACTTGCCAATTATGAGTATTTAGATGATGACATCTTACAAATTAGTGAGTTGCAACTTTATTTTACTGGTAGAGCTAAATGATCATGTGATGTGTATATCCTTCCATGATTTGTCATGTGCTTTTATAATTAATTTAATATTGACACTAAATCATGCTCTTCTTGTGATTCTCATTCTTCTCCTTCTAGTGGCCCTTGCTCAGTGGATCCTCTGGATTTTTTATGCATCATGATGATATACCATTTTTTAATGGAAATCCTCTTTTAGATCCTTTAATGCTTTCTTGTGATGCATATTTGTGTGATTGTGGTTTTGTTTGGTAGTTTGTGTGTTTGCAAGTTTGTGGTATGGTAAAGGAAGTTAGTTCATTTCACTGCATTGAGGAATTAGCTTCTGAAATTTTTGTTACTCTTTTTATGGTTTGTTTAAATTTGAGGTCGATTGGTTAAGTAAAGGCTCGTAGTTTTTCCTATGAAGTGTCTAGGGTTGACAACGTGTTTAGTTGGAACTATTTTAGTTTGTAGAAGTTTTATTTTTAGGTTTATGCCAAAGGTGAATATTTGGGAGGTATGTAAGAATTGTTGTGGAGATGTGTGGTGTACCATGTGGAGATTCCTATGTTTAACCATTGGAATTTGTAAGTTTGTTATTTTCAGTCAATAACACGTTTCATGTGGTTTTAGGCTTTTCGCCACCTTGATGTCGACATAGATCATGTGAGGAGCTTGAGGATGATATATAGTGGGTTTTCAATCCATTGAAAGAAAGCAAATAAGATAGAGATGAAGTAGAGGTGTAGAAGGTAAGTTTCAATAGTAAGGGAGTGAGATCTAAGAGGTAGAGTGAGGTAACAAAGAGTATGATGTGGAGTGTGATCATTGGAACTGATAGTGGGGCATCATGGATGTCATTGCCATAGAATAGTATTATGTTTTAGAGGTTGTAGCTTGTGCAACAAGGTAGTTTTATGTAGGAGATCATTATGGCCAATGTGGTAACCATTATGGTAGGGTAGTGGTAAAATTCTAAAGTTATATTGTACTTGATATAATTATTCATCATCTGGAAGTGGTGTTTCCATAGTTTAGTGAGTACATGCATGTAGGAAGCCTCTGGGGTGATTATCCACTTGTGTAATCTTGTTGTAATCAAACAATTGTGACATAACATGTAAGAGGGCCCATTGTGGCAACTTTGTGGTTGTAATTTAGTGATAATCATGTAAGCTGTTATTAATGAAAAATTGTGGTGTTTGAAGTGAATCTCTATGTTTTGCAGTTATCTATGGATGTGTTATTGTTGGCTTCATGGTCAAACAGTCCTTTGTTAGACCCTCCTACAATGACTACATCAATATTGTAGATCTATGCTATTCTCAACAACAAGGCATGCCTACTACTCATAGTCAATATTAAATTTTTTATTCATTTGTAAAATTCATTATTCATTGTATTATTAGAAAATATGAGATGTTAGTAATGATTTCTATTTGCTTATATGAAATTGGAGAACCATTTTTAGAACTTTCTTTTAATGAGTAAATGTGGCCTCTGGGGCCACTCCTAATATACTAAATTCAAAAAAAGCTTACAAAATTTGTGTTTCCATGAATGAGTAGTCAGAGAGAGATTCAAAAAGAGCCTTTCCTCTTGGAGAACATAATTCACTCCTACTAAATATGTCAAGAGATTTTGAGGGAATAAAACCCCAATCTCTAGCATGCCCTCATTCTCATCATAAGCTTCCATGGCCTCCGAAAGTCTAGAACCACCAATGAAAACATATGATATGTAAGCATGTGTTAGAGCCACCACCATTTCTTTGTCCTACAAAATGTCCATAGTGTTTAAAAGAAAGATGGATGCCACCATGGAATCCATGCATTTTTTTAGGGTTTTCAAAACTCTTATATTTAAATGGATATAGTATTATATTGTTTTATATTAGTAAATGTAATAATTAGAGGGGTTCACATTTGTGTGTCATGGGGAGGTTTTTTTGTGTTTTCCATGGGTGTCACATTGTTCTTGGTGCCCTAAAATATATTAAGCCTCATATCTTCTGCATTATACAATCTTAGATAATGTGTCAACATTAGAAAGTGTCGTGCCCTTGATTTGGACAAACATTATTTCTACAAGTTGTCTACAGATTTGAGAAGAAAATAAAATTACAAAACATAAAACACCTCACTAATAACCAAAAGGGGTTGTTATAACACATCAATATTTTCCTTCCAAAGTCAGAAAACTCCTAGACAACAATCCAAACAGCATTCCTTTTCAACAATCAGTTGCCCGCAGTGAAAATCTTCTCCACAAAATGGATGCCTACAAGGGCAAAGGTGCTCAATTGAGGGCCCACTTGCAATGGTTGAAAGATGGTGATAAGAGCACCAAGTTTTTCTTCCAATTCCTTCAACATAAGCATAAAAGGGAACACATTTCTATTATTAAATCTGTTGATGGCTCACTGCAAACCAGCCAAGATATGATCATGAAAACTTTCTACGATTATTATAAACAAATTTTTACTGATGATTCAAGCAATGACCCCCTAATTCCTATCTTGGAAGATAACTTAGCTGGCTGTATTCCCCGAAAAATTCACCCTGAATACAGTAAATTTCTTGATCACTATCTATCCTTAGAAGAGATTGAGGAGGCTATGTACAATCTAGCCTCAGAGAAGAGTCCAGGTTTAGATGGACTTCCTGTTGAGTTCTACCGCACACTTTGGCTGCATATCAGGGAAGATTTCTACAATGTCTATCTCGAGGGCATTGAAACTGGGTCTCTGGGAGCAATTATCAACTAGGGACTTATCAAGCTGATTCCCAAAGGTAAACAAGAAGGCACAATGAATGGTTGGCGCCCCATCACTTTGCTCAACACGTCTTACAAGATCATTGCTAAAGCCTTAGCCAAGAGAATCAAACCCATCACTCAGGAAATTGTTAGGCCTGAACAAACTGGATTCCTAGGGGGCAGATTTATCTTAGATAATTTGGTGCTTGCATGGGAAACTATTGAATGGGCTCAACAATCTGCTCAAGATGCCCTTATTCTCAAACTGTATTTTGTTAAGGCTTATGATCGTATAAGATGGCCATTTATTCTTAAAATGCTACATTGGCTGGGATTTGGTCCTAACTTTTGTGCTCATGTGAGAATGCTATTCATGGATGCTAATGCAAGATCGGCTATTAATGGAGTCCTCTCCCCCCAATTCCCCCTCCAAAAATCCATCTGCCAATGTTGCCCTCTTGCTCCGTTCCTTTATGTCCTCACTGCTGATGCTCTTGGTTATCTCTTTCAACACGCTCAATCAAACTCTCTCATCCATGGCATCTCCCTCCCTGACAACACTTCAGCTCTTAACTCCCACTTTGCTGATGACAATATGATTTTTATCAAAAATACAGCTGAAGATATTAGTAATCTGCTTGATACCCTTGCCTATTTTTGCATTGTCTTGGGGTCCCAACTAACCATGCACAAAACTGAATTTTGGATGACATGTCCCAGCCCTCATCCACCATGGATACTGAATGAATGGAAAGAGATCAAACACAGAGCTATTACTCATTACCTTGGCATTCCTTTTGGAATTGGGGTCTCATTGAAAGATATGTGGCGGTGGTTTTTAAATAAACTCAAATCAAAACTTTTGGCTTGGACAAACCGTTTCCTGTCAATGGCTAGGCATATACAGGTGGCTAATAAAATCCTCTTGGCTAGCCATGTCTACATTTCATCATGCTGGCTACCTTCTAAAGCCTGCTCTAACCAACTAACCTAGCTAATTCATAATTTTATTTGGTCCAAATGGGGGAACCAAAAAGGCAAGCCTGTCACATCGTGGTCTCATTGCATCCTCCCAAAGGAAAAGGACAGCTTGAGCATCATTGATCCTTACACACAAGGTGTATGTCTTGCTGCCAAATGGATAGGCAGAGCTTTGGAAGGGAACGCTCCTTGGAAACTTTTACTTCGATACCGTTTACAAAATGCTACTGCAGGTAAATCATGGAGTTCAGTTCAATGGAATGACAAGATTCTTGTAGCTCCATACTTCAAGATCCATGGTTCTGCTCCTCTTAATAGCATATGGAAGGTGTGGCAGCAGGTCTCTAGCAATTTGTCTTGGTTTGACCATTCATTTAGCCATGGAAGTAGTTTCGCAACTTCTTCAATTTGGTGGAACCGTCTGATCCAAGTTAATAACTCACCGTTGGCATTGATTCCTAGACTTAAAGCTAAACGTCTCTTCAAGAAAGGCATCCAAGTTTTCAAGGACCTTTGGGATCTTTCATGCTTCACATGGAAATCTTGGCGCCACCTCAAGTTGTGCTTCAATTTAAGCTATAAAGACAAGGCTGTTGTTCTGGAAATTCAGAAACTCGTGCCCCCTCATCTCACTATCTTCATCTCTTCATGCTGTCATTCTAGCTTTCTCAAGGACTGGAGGTGGCCAAATGGCAATAACATCAGAGTTTTTCCCCTCAAGGCACTCTACAAATAGCTCCTGCCTAACTTGCCTATTTCACGTCGTCTTAACACTCATTGGAATTGCAACCTCAGCCGTGTCAGGTGGAATAAACTCAGCCTTGCTATCTGGAAATCCAAAGCTAACTCTCAATTACAGCTGACTGTTTGGAAACTTCTTCACGCCAAACTTCCGGTGGGAACCAGCCTTAAATTCATCCACCCGATCCCCCACTGTCCCTTCTGTGGAAAGACTGAATAATTTAAACACTGTTTTTGGTTCTGCCCTCATGTTAAATTGATTTGGGCTGCCCTTATGGACTCCTTTCCTGCCCTCTTCCACTTTTCTTGGTCCTGGAAAGCTGCTCTTCTTGGATCCTCTGCCTCCCACAACTTGATAACCAACTCTTGCCGTCTCATTATTATTAAACATATTTGGAAATTGCGGTGTCTGGCTGCCTTGTCTCACTCACAATTCCCCTTGGAGATTGAAATCCAGACTATTTGTTCAAGCCTTCATATTCTAAAGATAAGCTTTTTCTCATGTCCTACTGATCCGCGTACCAACAATAAAGATATCAGTGTGCAGGCTAAGCGTCTTCTTATAGAGCTTCAAGCCAAGGTTATGCCAAAAGAGGTACGCTATAAGACTAACGGTTTTCCTCAAGATTCTTCAGCAGCAGATGGAATTCCTGTGATTTATTTCCGTGGAGGGAGTGTATCTGAGCCTGATGGCAGAGGTTGCTGATGCTGTTCGTTTGCTACCCTTGTTGGTCCAAAAGACAAGAATAGCTGACAGGAGATGCGGGTTACCTTTGTGTCTTCCAATCCTGTGTTTTACCTGTTTGTTGGGAAGCTGACAGGAGGGTTTTTTTTATGCCTTCTGGAGGGTTGTTGGCAGGCAGCCTCTTCTATTTATAGTTGATGCATATTCTGGGGGTGCTGTCCTCTTGGTTGGTGCAGTGGTTAGCCTTGTTCATGTTAAGGCACAAGCAATTTTATGGCAGATTTTTACTCTTGGGACTTGCTACTGTGTCTGCCTGTGACTACACTTCAGCTTTTACCCTTGTTTTGCTGTTATACTTTAGAATTCTAATGTTTATCTCTCTGTTTTAGTCTTGAGCTGGGTGTTTTTGCTCTGTGTCGTTGGCTGCTGTTTTAGTTTTCTCCTTCGTCTGGGCAACTTGCATGATCTCTTCCTTCGTGCTGGGTGTACTGCGCATCAGCAGTTGTTTCAGCTAATGTATGCAATGGTTGTGATCCTTTAGGATTATGCTGGTCATACTGTCTCTAGCCTTTGTTAGACTGTGCTTCGTCAGTGCATGCACAGCTGCAATTGTAATATGTTTTCTGTAATCTCTTTTTTCTTTAATCCAATAAAAAAACACATCAATATTTTTGATGTATTTGAAGCTATTAGCCACACCTCTATTTGACACATCTATTATAACCTACCATAATATCACCACTACATACCTATGCTTCATAGTTTTAGAAAAAACGTGCAAATCCTAGTTTTAGAAAAATGTGCAAATCCTTTCATATAAATATATGGTAGACTTACTTCTTGAATGGGCTTCCAATGATATGTTATTTATTTCTTTCTATATAACTAGGACTACTGACATTACATGGAAAAATACAAAGGAAAAATTACCATCTTTGATACAGATAAAGAGTATTTATCTTTGATGCTCCTCTTGCACTTGCAACTTCTACAACCTACAGAAAGAGATTCTCTTATTGCCATATAATAAAAGAAATAAATTGCTAGTAAACAAAGGAAAGGGGCTAACTAAATTTCTTAGTGAATCCATTAACTATACCTTATTAAATAAAATAAAAACCCTTCTATAAGATTGCACGATCTGCTTTACTTCTTAAAGTAGAAAAAACTGAAATTCAAGCATATGAATATCTCAGCATAAAAACAAAACAAGATATGAACTAGGAACAAGAATGCATACTACAAGGCCAGTGGTGCCAAGGTAAAAAAACCACCATTTTTGGTCTCTCTCCTATTTATGTTAAATTCATCATGCCTCTAAACCTACATATCTAAGTTTTTTAAATATTGCAGATAGTCTTGCAACCACTTACTAGAGATTATTCCAAGATCCTTATAAAGAAACACACTAGAAATCACCTATGGAAGACCAAGAGTCACAAGTTAGAATTCTACATCAGATGTTCTTATAGGGATTTAAACTTGGGTCTCCGTAACGAGAACCCAATGCTTTAACCAATTAAGCTCAACCCTTTGTACTACATATTTTTTTGTTAGTTAACTTAGGTTAGGCACCCAAGGGCCACAAAAAAATGTTAAAGCAGAGGAAACCAATAAGAACGCATTCACTAGTTCCACCATACAATAATTATCCATCTTGACATTATCAACAAAGATAATTGATTTCACACCATGCATCCCTGACTAACCATTATGAGTATGAGATTGTAGGATTATCCTACTCTCCTCATAACAATTTTAACCAGAGGTTTCTTCCTTTTCTTTCTCTCCACTATGATTTACTCCTCTGAACTTGTAGGACCCTAAGAGGGGGGTAAATATTTCTTTGTTGAGTGAAACTAGAAGATTTATGATAACAACTAGGTGACAAGCCCACTAGAGAAGGGCACCTCGCATAGTTCGATGGAGTGTAATCACCAAATTTCCCTTAAGGAGATACCATACCAATAGTATAGGGAAAAGCATTGGCCAAAAATGTTGGAGACCTAGGAGGAACAAGTGGTTCAACAAGAGGACCATCACCAAATGATTTAGAAGAGCAATCAACAAAGGTCTTACTGCCAACTTCCTCTATGCCCTCAATTACCTAATGACAATGTTATGCCTTTACCCATAAGTAGCATGCCTTCGCCAACGAGATGAATGAGAAAACTTAGGGTAATTTGCCACTAAATGACTAGTTGCAAAGAAGGATTTGCATCTAAAGGCTAACCCTTCATAGTCTATCTATTATTTCCAAATCCTATTTCCCACTTTAAATGTATTTCTTTTGGTAGTTTTTTTCGTAAAGTCCATCCCAACCAAAATTATAGCATAGGTAAAACGTGTAAACATCTGCTTAAGTTATGAGATTGAGATAAGCTTTCCTAGGGACTCTCCAAAGGTTGAAAGAACTTCCTTGGTCCAAAACTATAAGGGAGGTTAGGAAGCCTAAACTAGGTTGGGGAATTAGGAAGGGAAGTAGATAGAGGATTAAATTCTATAAACCAAGGTGTCATTCCCAAATATACCTTGTCCCAAAACCAATGACCTCCATTAAACAAAATTTCTCTATCTATAAGAGATTTACACACTACCAAAAACCATCCCTTAGCACAACGGCAAATAGCAAACCTACCTTTCACCAGAGGTTTCTAGTCAATGGATAGCCAATCATGTAATTTCACCAAATTAGGCTAGAAATTGTAAAATTTACATACCAAAGCCACCTTTTGTAGCCAAATTTCATACTTAATCACTTCCTCTTTGAAGTCTGCCTCTAGCGCCTTTTAGATTTTGAAAATATTGTCAGCTACTTGAGCCTCTTCTCCTAGATTGACCTGGTAACCTTGAACCACCTCACCACCACTGTCTAATACACCATAATGCTCTCCCTTGCTTTAGACCTCAAATTATGATAGGGTAGGGTTTGATGGTGAGTTTGCTAATGATTTTGCATGAGCCTAATGTGTATTGTATCATGGATCGAAGGAAAGAGATGCCTCCCCACATGTAGAGGACATGGTCAGATCCCCACCAATTATAGAAGCTTTCTCCATGCCCTATCGATACACAAAAATCTCTCCTTCAAAGTTGCCAAACTTTGTATTTGACTTTGCTCCGACTGCTAGGGTTTCATATGGAGTGCAAAAGACTTTTTGCAGTGAGGCCATCTCAAGATGTAATTTTCTTTGGATTATATTTTGAATTAAATATTAGTCATAAAAAAGCCATGTAATGTTGTTAAATATCCAACATAAAGTGTAGTTGAGTATATACTCACAACAAAGCAAGCGAGTTTTATCTAGAGGAACTTTAGAACTAATGTTGATCCCTCTCTTCAACTTGCTTAAACAACATAAGAGACTTAGTGAATCTTCTAAGAAATGTTGAGGTTAAGGGTTATTAATTAATACATAAACACCTATAGCTTTGTTATATTGTTTGTAGGTTTACATTTTAATAAATAAGTGTTAACACAAAATTATGATTAATATTTTTTTTATCTTACTTTAAATATTTGTTGCACTATCAATTGATGTGTAGGGCACAATAAAAGTCCAAAATATTTTAACTAGAGAAATCATTTAATCAATTTTTACTTTTAAATTTAAATGGTTGAGAAAACATCACACCCAAAAACGTTTATTCTAATTAAATAAGCCAAATTGTTTTGGGAAGTCAAAACTTCTTTTAACTATTAAAATGCACGAAGTGTGATAATGTGAGTCATTTAATAAAAGTATTTACGTTGACATCAGTTAAGATTATCTAACATTGAATCTACGAATCTAATTAGCTAAGATGAACGTCATTCTTTTAATTAAAAATATTTAAATTTAGATCATAAGTGAGAAAGTGGTTTATAAAATATACATGGTATACCTTAAGGCTTGCACACAATTTAATGTTATTTTATATTAATATTGTAAAATATATATTAATGATGCACGTATAAAGTCATTATGATGAGATAAACCTTTAAATATTGACTTAACAAAAGATTATGAGAGTTTAAGTTTGGATTATTATTTTTTAAATAAATATATTATATTATTTAATAGTTTATTAGTATTGGAAGTTTATATTATAGGTGTACAAATAATCAATCTTTTTCAGCCTACTATTAAGGATTAAGAGTTATCCATTCCATCAATGTTATTTAGGGCATGATCTTGGTCTCATTCTTTTTACTGTAGGGAGCTTACACGCAACAAGACTTGATCATTTATGATAGATTTGTTGAAAAATATTCAACTTCACCAACAAAATAAAATCCTTTTAACTATTCTCTCATTTTTATTTTTTACATTCATAACTCTACAAATACAACTGCCCAATCAAAAAACAACTTTTTCCAATAAATCCCTCTCAAAATTCAACAAAAATAAAAAATCATAAGCAAAAGATTAATTTTTGCCATTACACATATTCCCAAATAAAAACAAATATTATGATAAAACCATTTCAAATCAATACATAGATTTTAGATGAACATATGAATTCTCTATTGCTATAGGTATACAATATACAAGAGATTATTGGAAAGAGAACTAACCACCAAAACGTGATGGCCTTTACAAAGTCAAAACTTCGACCACTTCAAGTTAAAGAAGTCTAAATATTTATATAGAATTGAAGAGAAATAAAAGATTACCTACTTCCATTACTATTTTAATATAAGAATTAATGGATGATTATTAAATAAATTAAATTTTTGATTAATATAAAAGAGTTGAGTTATTAATAAGATAAGTAAATGTTGAATTGAAATGAAGAGGTTAGAAACTTTTTTTAAGAGGGTTGAAGTGCTGATGTGATGCAATTTGGTTGATGTTAATGTTTCCTTAGAATAAATGTATTGTTAAACTTTACAAATCAGTTGGATGGGATCACAATACAATTCAAACCAACTAACATACGATCTTGTCCAATTTCCTTGATTGTATTCCTAATTGTTCCCTGCTCTTGAATTGTGCGCCTCTACTACAATACCTAAGCAAGAGTCAAGCCAATGTTAATGAACACATTTTGGAACTTGTTATGCTAGGATTGAAGTTTGTCATTTTTTGGTGCCTAATTCAAGCCTTGTGTTGTTCACAATGTGTATCAAAATAAATCGGATGTCAAAATGGGAGTTGAGTGATGCTAGCTAAAATGTAAAGATGTTCAAATATGAAATTTTGTTATAATGATTGATGACAATGCAAATTGATGTTCTCCTATGATGTGGAATTGTCATTTGAAATTCCTTAGGAGTTGTCTTTAAATATGCAATCATATGTGTTAATTTGATTGTTTCATGTGCAAGATGATGGGTAATGCTAATATTTTTCAAATGGGTCAACTTGAGAGAAATGAACCTAAGCTTTGATCGAGGCAAATGGGATTGTGCCAACAATTCTATCTAATGACAAGATCGCAGTCATGATTCTAACAAATGTACCTGAAAAAGGGTAAAATCAATGTTAGGTTAGAACTACAAGGATGAATTAACTAAAGAAATGGAATGGAGTTTTGTTTATTCAACTTGTATGCTATATTTCTTAATTTAAATACTTTAACAACACATTTATCAATAACCTGCTAAAGTGAGCATAAGGCAAGAGAAGCAAAGTGTGAATTATACATTTTTTTTTTTCTAAACAAGAATATAAAATTTCATTATATTAGGCTTTGAAAATAGAAAATTATTTATAAAATAGAGAGCAAGAAAGTTCTTAGGCAATATTTATGGATTTATATAATAGAGTTTGAAAATAGAAAATTATTTATAAAATAAAGATTAGAAAAGTTTTTAGGCTTTATATATGCATTTATCTAAAATGCATGTGTATATATTAATAAATAAATAAGGGTCACGTAGTGATTAGTCCTTATCATTGCAGTATATAGTTTATGTGGTTATTTGTTAGTAATTTAGTTATGTGTAGCAACTAGTTTACTTGGTTATGTGTTGGTAGTTCGGTTAAACTATACATTTTGAATACAATTTTTTTAATCAAACTATTTAGCTATAACTTGTGTTTAGATGCCATTGAGCTTATATACATTATGACTTGGTCCTTGTTTGTAAGCTTACTTTGGTCATTGCAACATATAGTTTACGTGGTTATTTGTTCATCATTTAGTTATGTGTAGCAACTAGTTTACTTGGTTATGTGTTGGTAGTTTGGTTAAACCATACATTTTGAATACAAAAGTTTTAATCAAACTATTTAACTATAACTTGTATTTAGATACCATTAAACTTATATACATTATGACTTGGTCCTTGTTTATAATCTTACTTTGATCATTTTACTCTGTTAATAATAAATTTAGTGCAAGCATAATACAAATTATTTGAACCCTTTGTTTATCCAAATCTATTGCTGCCTGGTTTAATTTTGTTTTAATACCAAAGACTATAGCTTTAATCCTTTATACATGATCAAATGTTGAGCTTTCCCTTTTTCATGCACCTTTTCTATTTTGATATTGACTTGTGATTTCTGATCTTAAGCTCTTAAATCATTTTGTTATAACATTTGCGGTTGAGCAGCAATCTGCTAATGGTGTCGTGGACACTACCTACACTAATCTATTCACACCCCACTGATGGCTTGTTGGCTTTATGGCTACAATATTATCCAAGCTACATAAAAGACGGCTATGTGTCATCATCACATTGGTCATCATAAACTTGGGATCTTGTAATATTTTGCCCTACCGTTGATTTTTGATGGACCACCAAACAAAACGAAAGGTCTTCGCAATATTATTTTGAATGATCATGCATGGTGTGAAAACAACTTGTGGGCTTGTCTTAGTGAAGCTTTTTCCAACTATTAGCTCATCTTCTTATGAATTTCGAAGGGATTTTTATTAATTGTGTAAGCCCGGGTTCCATTAAATGAAGACAACTTTGAGAAATTTTAAAATGTAGTTTTTCTATGTTGATTTTCTTCCCAGTACAATGGGGTGTGTTCATAGTTTTAAAATTTAGAGTTTTCTTGCAAGTTCTATGTTGATTTTCTATAATTGTGTATGAGCTTGCAGTTGGACTCATGAAATTCAATATGAATATGAACACAATGTGGGTCATCAAAATGGATCTTCAGAGTGCACGACAATAGAATGGGAGAGAATTTTTGAAGGGATTATCAAATGAAATAAATGGTCTTTATAGTGGTTAATTTGATGGTCAAGCATGGTTGAGAAAGATGTCTTGCTACTCATATGCAATGAATTTCAAAGGGGTTAGTTGATTGTGAGCCCTCTATGGTAGAGAACTTTGAGAAATTTAAACTATGATCAAGTTAATTATTGTGAATTTGCATTGCGACCTATAAATTACAAATGAATTAATGAAATCGTGTAACATGCCACTTGTTCTATCAACTAAGATTTACTAAGTTCAACTCAAAAGTAAAAAGATCGATATACTGACAGTGAAAGCAATAAAATTTTTCTTTGTATTCATTCGATAAGATGCACATTTCAAACATATTTCAAACTCCCATTGCATAATTAAATACATTTTAGTATTAAAAGAATTGAATATTCCTCATTACAAAATTTTCCAAAGAAAGTTACATACAAGCTTCAAAAAGCTAATTGATAATAGAGATACAATGTTTCCGATGTCTGTCTTCAAATCTTGGCCGCCAACTACATGAGGAGAAGCATCACTCAAACACTTTTTCGCCAACCACGGACTAACTGCGGTACCCCGCACATTTACCATACTGGTAAACGACCCTACCCTTCAATGAAAGGATTGGTATGGTAACCTCAAAGAATAGCCTATACTGAGCTGATGTTGTGTCCTACATATCTAGTACTATCATATTGTGGCTACAACCATCAAATATGATATCCCTTTCCTAGTATGCAAACTTGGATCACAGTGAACTGACAGTGTAAACAGTGGCTACTTACACTACTTTGGCCAAAGTTTCATCACCCCTAACTCGAAATGGACATCACACGCTCACCCATCATTCTAGCTCAATTTGCAAAGACATCTAAGGTTATTCCCATCTATGGATCAACATATCGCAGGCATAACCCCACTAACAATTCTAGGTTATTCCCTTCCATGGATCAACAAATCCCAGGCATAACCCCACTAACAAATCTAGGTTATTCCCTTCCACGGATCAACAAATCCCAAGCTTAACCTATTCCCAAGTTTTACTATGACACATATGTCGAAGTAATACTAGTTGCAAGATACGGTTTTTACTATTATTTCATATTATACTAATAACTATTCATACTTAATCTAATAATTTCTCATAAAATCTACTATAGGCACAAATCTCTACCATGGAGATTAATATCACACTCAACACATAATATAATTCTCATACTAGAGATATATAAATTCTTCTTACACAAACAAGCAAACATCCAAAATGATAATAATATCACACTCAACACATAATATATTTCTCATACTAGAGATATATAAATTCTTCTTACACAAACAAGCAAACATCCAAAATGATAACCAAAACAATTCTTTTCTCAACAATAAACAAAATCATATAGCTTTTAAAACAGAAAAAAGCATAATGGATAAGAATTCCACATGCCTGTGATATTAGCTTGAATGGATCAACGAAATCCCTTGCTTATGATCCTTCCAACGAACTAAATCTCCCTTTCAAGGCAAATCAACTCTCTCTAATCTTCTTACACTTCCTCTCACAATCCACAACAAAATAACAAAAATCTCACAACACTAAACTCAGAATTACAACAGCAAAATAAGAAAGCTCTTGGCTAGAAAAATTGTGTGGAATAGAATGAGAAAGCTCCCCTTTTTATACAAGCAAACTAAGAGAACTTAGGCTATAAATTAGCTTGTAAAATTGCCACAACTCTCCCTTCCTCAAAACAGATTTAGAGGTGGCAAAAGGAAATCAAAGAAAGATGACACATATGAGGACACTCATAAAGCAACTCAGCAAAATAAAGAAAATAGACATCTAAAAGATTAAAACCTCTTCATAATAGTGACACACAATAGACCATGTTTCCTATTCACTTGTAAAACTAGTTACAAAGAACAAGTCAATGCATACGTTAAAACCTCATAAGACTCTTTTAAAACATATAACTATTTTCAGATTAAATCCCACACCATGACAAAGTCAAAGCATTGCCCCAAGAGTTTGTCTTTGAATACTCTTTGAAATGATAACTATGCTCATTGATATGTGCTTCCTATAGCGCTTAGATAGGCTTTAAACATGCTTCACATAATAACAATCATAAACTCCTAGTAATATTAACACATGCTCCCATGTTATGTGCCCAAGTCAGCGCTCAAAGACTGTTATTTACCTTGTTTTAAGGCTGCGTGCCTTTTATGGCAACGCCACATCCACATATATATATATATATCTTAATAAAATAACATTTGATAATATGATCCATATATTCATAATTACATATTCACTAATTCATTAGTATATGAAAACACATATAATTATACATATATACATCTATATGTATGTAATAGTAATTAACTATATATATAGTTAAGTACGTCATCGATACTTAAAACCACGCGAAACTCATTACTCACATATCCTCAGGTGACATGAGGTCCACTCATTCATTAATGACATGAATGACATCCATATACACACTGACGACATAAAATAATGATATCCACATATATAGATGTCCCTTGTCCAAGTTGACACGTTTATAACGATAAACAATGCATATAAGTTATCGTGGACAAGCATCTAAATATGTGTATCTATTCACTTCATGTTAACAACTTGTCAAAGCAAACTCAAACTACATCAAAGGAGGCTTTCAATCGACACACATAGAGATTAAATCACAATCTTCACTCAAAGCACTCATTAAACCATATCCATATAAGCACTCATGATTACCATAGTTCACTTACCTTTACCCACACTGACTCGACCTAACCTAGACCAATAGGATAGTGGTGTGTGCTTGCTCAGTTTAGACTTTCTCGAATGTTTACCAGACCAAGTCCTTCTCCTGAGTGATACTTCTCCTCCTTTCCAGAGGAGCAACCTGTTCTTACATCCACTTAGATCACCATCACAGTAGTTAGCCATTCATAAGATAATTATATGCTTCATACATTTCATAATAATAATTATCACATTGCATAATTCACTTTTTAAAATATATTTAATTCAAAATTCACATTTCACATTGATGCAGAGATTCACAAAACATTCATTTATCCAAGCAAATTAACCAATCTAGGTAAATGGTAAATAGTTAGAAACACACGGGGTGTAACATACTCCCCCCCTTGCTAATCATCATCCTCGATGATTTTTAAGTAGAACCACATCATAAACGAGACATAAAAGTATCATAATACAAAACATATTGTTCAAGAGTTTTCAAAACTCAGAATAACTTGCGGAAACTTCTACTTAATCTCAGCATAGTCTTCCCAAGTGACAAAATCTTCTGCATACTGATCCCATTGGACCTTGTATTATATAGCCTTTCTGTTATGCAAGCAGAGCTTGCGAACTTTAAGCATTTAAAAAGCTTGATCATAACCATTCCTGGGTTCTATACTTGTAAAACATTCTAAGAATATAATAATCTGTTATATATATATATATCAAATTTGAATCATTAAAAGCATTGTGCCTCCTAGAAATAGTTGTTATCAAAATGATTATGCAATCAGTTGCATTGTTAACTTTGAGAATTTCGAGGAGCTCTTTATATCTATGAGCTTGTTTGGAATACATTTCCATACTTAATGAAACTTTTTCTGAGGTTTAACCCTCAAAAGAACTTTTATTCTATAACCAAGAATTGTCTTAGTATATGCTTAGCATCAGTGTAACCTTTCTATTCATTATTAGTTTTCTACCAGTCTTTTCCGATCAGTTTGATCTGTTCATCTATTTCTGACAACATTTCTGGACTAATGCTAATCCTATCTTCTAGCTTAACCAGCTTATAGGAGTTCGACATCTTCTTTTGTCCAATGTTTCAAATGGAGTCATCTTGACAACAGAATGATAGGAATTTTTATAAGCAAATCCCACCGGTGGTAGATACTCTTCTCACTTATAATGTTGATCCATGAACAATTCCTCCAAAACCTAGTTAACTCTCTCAGTTTAACCATCTATTCTCAAGATGATAAGTTGTTCTTACATTAAGTTTAGTTCCTAGCATTGAAAATACGGTTTACCCAAACCTTATTGTCACGTGCGCATATCTATCCAAGATAATCCTCTTAGGAACTCCATGTAATCTAAACACTTCCTACACAAATTTGTGAGCTAACACCGGTGCTCCACTAGATAAATTCCCCAGTATAAAAAGTGCTACCTTTATTCTTTAACAACTTGCCATAAAATCTTGCGGCATCCCCTTTCATTCCCTTCTAGGAATATAACGGCTTTACATCCGCTAACATCTTAGTGACACCAGGATGTCCTAAGTATGGTGCATTATGTACTTCCTTCCATACCAAATTTCTTAATTCACCAGAATTAGGTATATAAATTCTTCCTTTATCCCTCAATAACCCATTGGGTTCAAACCATTGAAGATATATTCCTTCCTTGACTTAAAGCACTGGCAACTCTATTCTTATTTCCCTTGATATAGTTAATGTTGAAATCCTAGTCTGATATCAATTCTAGTCACCTCCATTTCCTTGCATTTCAAATTGGCTTGAGTAAATAGATACTTCAAACCATGATAGTCTATTTTCAATTCAAAGGGTTTCCTCAAAAGGTAGTGTCTCCACATCTGTAATGTATAAACCACTACTGCTAACTCCAAATCATGTGAAGCATAATTTTGTTCATAAGGTTTTTGCTTCCTTGATTCATAGGCTATGACTCACCCTTCCTTCATTAACACTCCACCCAAACCTTTACCTGAGGCATCTGGTGCTTTCAAAATTGTAGACGTGGTCCACTTCTCTTTCAGGAGATTAAATGCCTCTTAACATTTTTCAGACCATTCAAACTTCTTCCCTTTCCTCTACAAAGAAGTAATAGGAAAAGCTACTCTAGAAAAGTTTTCTACAAACTTACAATAATACCCAGCCAAAACCCATAAAACTTCTAACTTCAGGATCATTCTTTGGCGCTGGCTAATCAAGCATTGCTTTTATCTTAGCTGGATCAACTGTAATTCCTTTTGCTGAAATCACATGACCTAGATATTGTACTTCCTTCGTGATTCTTATCTGGTGATAGCCTGATCTTAAATCAATCCTTGAAAACACTGTTGCACCTCGCATCTGATCAAAGAGATCATCGATATGTGGAAAAGGCTACTTAATCTTTACCATCACTTTGTTGAGCAACTAATAATTTATACCAAATGCAGTGTCCCATCTTCCTTCTTTACAAAGATCACTGGTGCTCCCCAAGTTGAAACACTAGGCCTTATTAATCCTTTGGACAACAATTCTTCTAGCTATGATTTTAACTCCATCAATTCTATTGCTGTCATCCTATATGGTACTTTGGATATAGGTTCCAATTGCAAAATCTCCTAGGATAGGATATTTCTCCATAGCTGGCTCTTCTGCATCCTTCATCTCTCCTTCCTCAACTTTCTTGAAGATCTTGTGATCTAAAATATGCCACATTATCTTGATTGATAAACTCTTGTATTCCTCAAGTTTTTTTTTAATTTTAATTGCAAGAGTTGACAACCCTTCTTCTTCGCTCTAAGCATATGCACAGCTGAAATTTGACATAGCCTATCTTCTCTAGGTGTCCCTTGAAAAGATACCCAGTTCCCAAGATTATCTAGGCATTCTACTGATTTAGCTTAATTTTAGACATAGGATGCCCTACTGGATGCTTATACTCAACCTTAACTTTCTGGCATTCTTGCTAGCATCGCTCTTCATTCTTTTTCAGAAATAAAATGATTTCTCATCGATTAGGGGTTTAGTTACTTTTGGGTGACTTGTTTAAGGTATGGATTGAATTTACTTCCACACAAGGTTTCTTAAATCTAAAGATTTCAGAATTTACCAAGTGCATTTTCTATAATTTACTCCCTTACACAATCCATTAGAGGCCCATCCAGGACATGATAGAGGTAAACATTACTCAAAATATAGTGAACAACTCTAACATTCTAGTATAGCCACCACAATAATTTAAATCAATAACAAAGTATAAACAATTCAATAAGTCAAAAGAATGAGCTCAATTTTGACAATAAATCAAATTTTTGAGCAACTGGTCATAAAATTTGATGGCTAGACCATTCCAAAATAAAGGAATAAAATAATGCCAATCTTAGTAAGAATTAAAAGAGATTTACTAAAAATCCAAAGAAATATTGAAAAATCGAGAGGAACACTTACTATGTACTATGTGACTAAGTGAGTCACTAACAAGGGAGTAGATTGTTGTACTACACTCGGGTTTACCAAAAACTTACAGTGGTTTAGTGATCGTGTTACAAGCACAACAAATAAATAAGTCCCTTAGGACTTTCATTATGCTAAAAAATTAAAAGGTTAAACACATCCACTCTTACATCGTGAAATATCTATCGTTCATCACATAGATGATATTATAAGATGGTGTTACATCATCACACAAGGATGCGTATCTTTATAAATGCAATTAAGCCATCACAGGCATTCCATATGTGGCCATTGTAAACTCAATTGTAGATTGAGAAAACATCCAATTGAGAGAGAGAGAGAGAGACAAGAGAAAGAAAGATAAAAGTGGAAACAAAGAGGAGAAAATGCGTGACATTTCCGAACTGGGCTAAGAGAACTAAGTAAGAATTAACTTTCCGTTAATCTTGATTAGGAACAATGTAAAGGATGCAGTGATAACTTTGATTGATGGAGCACTGATCTGGTTTACCAAGAAATTAGGAATAATGTAAAGGATATAGTGATAACTCTGATTGATAGAGAACGAGAAGAAAAGCAGGATAAACATAAAGAAACCTTACACAACAGGAAAGAGAATGTGATAGAAATATAATCAAAATTAAATTTCAAAGAAACGGAAGAGAGGGCAAATATGCAGGCTTTGTTGAAAATGCTAAAGTCTGAAGGAGGAGAAATTAATATTAAATTTCAGAAAACGTGAAGGAGAACAGATGATCGGACTTTGTTGAAAAATGCCCCATTAACTTAATCGACTGTTTTACCAATGTAATTAGTGAAAATTAACCTAAGTCAGGAAACCACGTGATCAAGATTAGTGTTTGAGTAATAAATCCCACTCACGCCCGTGAGGCGTTATGCTGCCAGATCCTTCCAGAATCTAGGGTTTAGAAGCTTAGAAAGTTCAACCCTTGTAGCGACGTCAACCACATCGCGAAGACCCCCTTGTTGGCCTCCTTGCATTTGGGTATGCGCATGTGTGTGTGTTACCCTGCTAACAACTGTTTTGTTTACGCCTTAAGTGTATGCCACCGAGCACGCTTACGCGTGCGAGGGGGTTTCTAGGGAAGCGTGGGAAAATTTTTGATATTTCGTGTCATGACTACATGACACATGTGGACATGACACGTGTGATGCGTGTTGTGACCGCATGGGAAATGTGGGCATGACAATAACCCACAGGTCCTAGGATCAAAACTTGGCTTTGATACCAAATGTTATGCCCACATTTCCCATGTGGTCACAACACACATCACATGTGTCATGTCCACATGTGTCATGTGGTCATGACACAAAATATCAAAAATTTTCCCACGCTTCCCTAGAAACCCCCTAGCACGCATAAGCGTGCTCGGTGGCGTATGCTTAAGGCGTAAACAAAATAGTTGTTAGTGGGGTAACACACACACATGCGCATACCCAAACGCAAGGAGGCCAACAAGGGGGTCTTCACGACGCAGTTGACGTCGCTACAAGGGTTGAACTTTCTAAGCTTCTAAACCCTAGATTCTGAAAGGATCCGGCAGCATAACGCCTCACGGGTGTGAGTGGGATTTATTACTCAAACACTAATCTTGATCACGTGGTTTCCTGACTTAGGTTAATTTTCACTAATTACATTGGTAAAATAGTTGATTAAGTTAATGGGGCATTTTTCAACAAAGTCTGATCATTTGTTCTCCTTCACATTTTCTGAAATTTAATATTAATTTCTCCTTCTTCAGATTTTAGCATTTTCAACAAAGCCTGCACATTTGCCCTCTCTTCCATTTCTCTGAAATTTAATTTTGATTGTATTTATATCACATTCTCTTTCCCGTTGTGTAAGGTTTCTTTATGTTTATCTTGCTTTTCTTCTCGTTCTTTATCAATCAGAGTTATCACTATATCCTTTACATTATTCCTAATTTCTTGGTAAACCAGATCAGTGCTCCATTAATCAGAGTTATCACTGCATCCTTTACATTGTTCCTAATCAGGATTAACAGAAAGTTAATTCTTACTTAGTTCTCTTAGCCCAGTTCAGAAATGTCACGCATTTTCTCCTCTTTGTTTTCACTTTTATCTTTCTCTTGTCTCTCTCTCTCTCTCAATTAGACGTTTTCTCAATCTACAATTGAGTTTACAATGGCCACATATGGAATGCCTGTGATGGCTTAATTGCATTTATAAAGATACGCATATCTTTATAAATGCAAATAAGCCATCACAGGCATTCCATATGTGGCCATTGTAAACTCAACTGCAGATTGAGAAAACATCCAATTGAGAGAGAGAGAGAGACAAGAGAAAGAAAGATAAAAGTGAAAACAAAGAGGAGAAAATGCGTGACATTTCCAAACTGGGCTAAGAGAACTAAGTAAGAATTAACTTTCCGTTAATCCTGATTAGGAACAATGTAAAGGATGCAGTGATAACTCTGATTGATGGAGCACTGATTTGGTTTACCAAGAAATTAGGAATAATGTAAAGGATACAACGATAACTCTGATTGATAGAGAACGGGAAGAAAAGCAGGATAAACATAAAGAAACCTTACACAACGGGAAAGAGAATGTGATAGAAATACAATCAAAATTAAATTTTAGAGAAACGGAAGAGAGGGCAAATGTGCAGGCTTTGTTGAAAATGCTAAAATTTGAAGGAGGAGAAATTAATATTTAATTTTAGAAAACGTGAAGGAGAACAAATGATCGGACTTTGTTGAAAAATGCGCCATTAACTTAATCAATTGTTTTACCAATGTAATTAGTGAAAATTAACCTAAGTCAGGAAACCACGTGATCAAGATTAGTGTTTGAGTAATAAATCCCACTCATGCCCGTGAGGCGTTATGCTGCCGGATCCTTCCAGAATCTAAGGTTTAGAAGCTTAGAAAGTTCAAACCTTGTAGTGACATCAACCACGTCGCGAAGACCCCCTTGTTGGCCTCCTTGCATTTGGGTATGCGCACGTGTGTGTTACCCTGCTAACAACTGTTTTGTTTACGCCTAAGCGTATGCCACCGAGCACGCTTACGTGTGCAAAGGGGGTTTCTAGGGAAGCGTGGGAAAATTTTTGATATTTCATGTCATGACCACATGACACATGTGGACATGACACGTGTGATGCATGTTTTGACCGCATGGGAAATGTGGGCATGACATTTAGCTGGAACACATATTTCTTCCCTTCGTTCCGTCTTACAAAACTTTATTCTCTACCTCATAGAATAGTTTACTTAATCAAAACTTGACTAAATATCTTGGTGATGATCATGTTCATCATTGCAATTATACTTTCTAGTTTAACCAAGAGGCACGGTTCATAGTTCTCATCCATTTGGCCAATATGCCATGAGAATAACTAATAACTTCTCCTTACATTTGTTATGAATTATCTTGCAAACTTCATGCAGTCTCTTAACAAAAGAATGATACTAATCCCAATCTTTATTTATCAAAATCTTGCCCATGAGGATCCTCTTTATTTACGTCCTCTACTACACATTGACACCTTTTTTCCAATAGGCTTCATGAGTGATTAAGGAACTCTTATTCTCCTCTATTTATGCATGATTCTTTGTATATGGCAATTGGTTTTCTCATGAATCTTAGAAAACAAAAACATTTCCAAGTCCTGTACTATTTTTCTCAATATTCTATGCCAATATATCACTACTTGACTTATAATGATCCTTTTATTCCACTTGGCTTATTCCAAGCCATCTAGGAGTTTAGACAAGAACCCATTTTTTCTACGTATCTTTGATACAATTTCTAGAATCTTCCATACTCAGTTGCTCTTGCACCTAGTTGATTACTTCTGGATCTTCCATCCCTAAGTTATTGAAAAATAAGAGTGATCTTGACTTCATACAGACACTTCTCTACCTAAGCTCTTAGTTTGATTAGCAACTAACCAAGGTTTTTACCTTTCTAGTCAAAGTCTCAGAATCTTTCCGTTTATTCATCCTCAATAGAATTAAATTGACTCTTGGAGTCTTAACTCCTCAGTTGGTTTTTTCTTAACCACTGACAATTTTCTTGGTTATTCTCCTATGCCATTCTGGCATTAAACCGATTTCAAACATTACACTCTCATAATGTTGGGTAGGAAGGCATAGTGAGCACATAGGTTCCAAAGCTGAACCTAGTAGCTCTGATACCACGTGTAACATGCCACTTGTTCTACCAACTAAGATTTACCAAGTTTAACTCAAAAGTAAAAAGATCGAGATACTGACAGTGAAAGCAATAAAATTTTTCCTTGTATTCATTCGATAAGATGCACATTTGAAGCATATTTCAAACTCCCATTGCATAATAAAATACATGTTAGTATTAAAAGAATTGAATATTCTTCATTACAAAATTTCCAAAGAAAGTTACATACAAGCTTTGAAAAGCTAATTGATAATAGAGATACAATGTTTTTGATGTCTGTCTTCAAATCCTAGCTGCCAACTGCATGAGGAGAAGGATCACTCAAGCACTTTTCTGCCAACCACGGACTAACTGTAGCCCCCACACATTTACCATATTGGTAAATGGCTCTACCCTTCGATGAAGGGATTGGTATGGTAACCTCAAAGAATAGCCTATATTGAGCTGATGTTGTGTCCTACATATCTAGTACTGTCATATTGTGGCTACAACCATCAAATATGATATCCCTTTCCTAGTATGCAAACTTGGATCATAGTGAACTGACAATGTAAACAGTGGCTACTTACACTAATTTGGCCAAAGTTTCATCACCCCTAACTTAGAATGGACGTCACAATCTCACCCATCATTCTAGCTCGATTTGCAAAGACATCTAAGGTTATTCCCATCTATGGATCAACATATCCCAGGCATAACCCCACTAAGAATTCTAGGTTATTCCCTTCCATGGATCAACAAATCCTAGGCATAACCCCACTAATAATTCTAGGTTATTCCCTTCCATGGATCAACAAATCCCAAGGTTAACCTATTCCCAAGTTTTACTATGACACATATGTCGAAGTAATACTAGTTGCAAGATACAGTTTTTACTATTCTTTCATATTGTACTAATTATAACTATTCATACGTAATCTAATAATTTCTCATAAAATCCACTATAGGCACAAATCTCTACTATGGAGATTAATATCACACTCAACACATAATATAATTCTCATACTAGAGATATATATACTCTTCTTACACAAACAAGCAAACATCCAAAACGATAACCAAAACAATTCTTTTCTCAACAATAAACAAACTGATATAGCTTTTAAAACAGAAAAAGCAATTCTTTTCTCAACAATAAACATACTCATATAGCTTTTAAAACAGAAAAAGCATAATAGATAAGACTTCCACATGCCTGTGATATTAGCTTCAATGGATCAACAAAATCCCTTTCTTATGATCCTTCCAACGAACTAAATCTCCCTTTCAAGGTAAATCAACTCTCTCTCTAATCTTCTTACACTTCCTCTCACAATCCACAACAAAATAACAAAAATCTCACAACACTAAACTTAGAATTACAACAGCAAAATAAGAAAGCTCTTGGCTGGAAAAATTGTGTGGAATAGAATGAGAAAGCTCCCCTTTTTATACAAGAAAACCAAGAGAACTTAGGCTATAAATTAGCTTGTAAAATTGCCACAACTCCCCCTTCATCAAAATAGATTTAGAGGTGGCAAAAGGAAATCAAAGAAAGATGACACATAAGAGGACACTCATAAAACAACTTAGCAAAACAAAGAAAATAGACTTCTAAAAGATTAAAATCTCTTCATAATAGTGACTCACAATAGACCATGTTTCCTATTCACTTGCAAAACTAGTTACAAAGAACAAGTCAATGCATACGTTGAAAACCTCATAAGACTCTTTTAAAACATATAACTATTTTTAGATTAAATCCCACACCATGACAAAGTCAAAGCGCTGCCCCAAGAGTTTGTCTTTGAATTCTGTTTGAAATGATAACTATGCTCATTGATATGCGCTTCCTATAGCGCTTAGATAGGCTTTGAACATGCTTCACATAATAACAATCATAAACTCTTAGTAATATTAACACATGCTCCCATGTTATGCACCCAAAGTCAGTGCTCAAAGACTATTATTTACCTTTTTTTAAGGCTGCGTGCCTTTTATGGCAGCGCCACACACACACACATATATATTGTTACATCCCCAACTTACAATTAGACTTAATCATTAACTTGGCATGATAATCAAGAGGATTAGTCGTAGTTAACTGATTTGATATTATGGAAATATTTGATTTAATTTTGATTATGAAGTAATGAATGTTGTTAATTAGTTTTGTAAATTAAATGATTTATATTATGAGATAAGATAATGATGCACTGATCATGATCTTGTGGTCCTGAGTGTGAACAGTAAAATTAACATCCTTCAAAGAAGGAAGGAGAGTATCATCCTAGAGGAAGGGTTAGACATTGAGAAAGCAAAAGGTTGATTAGCCATTTGAGTATCGACTTCTATGTCCTTCAAATCCCTTCGTAATTTGTCGTGTGTCATGTCTCCTTTCTTAGTAATTGTGTTCTTTGTAAGTCATTATATCATGAGTGTTATCATGACTAGTGGTGACGACTAGATGATGTTCTTGGAACATCATCTCAAGTCGAGGGACAATCATGTTGAGAGACGAGGAGGTATCTCGTTATCCTTTTGTTCTCAAGGATATTATTCCCTTGTCATTCAACTAATGATTATAGTCAATTTTGGGGAAGTATTACTCAACCCTGACAATCGACGATCTTGTTGTGAATTATTTTGTGATTTCATTTATATAGTGTTAATCCTTAATATTAAATATGTATATCTTTTTATGGGAACCTATTTATAGGTTGATTTCTATAATATTGTAATTATTTTTTTTACTTATCATATTATTCAATACTATCGAATAGTATTAATTTGTTATAGTCGGCCTTGAGGAACGGAGGAGAGCTTTGAGCTCATCCTTCTCAGGCACATGATGCCTTGATCGAGCCACCTTTTGTGGAAACCGACCGAGTGGGTGGTAGTTTGCACCCAAATCAACATGCCAAGAGTTGACCAGTTGACAAGTTTTGGGTTTTCTTTTTGTTGAGAGACTTTTGCTAGTGAAGGGTTGGTTGTTGCGGGTTTTTTGTGAAGAAGTGAAAGGAAGCTAGGTGTGTGGAAATCGCTTCCTACACTAATCTAAAGAGGAGAGAAGAGTGTAAATTCATTTTATCCTCTACAATTACAGAATGTTAACAACAACAATGGAGATATTGCAGCAATACACATACACACAGAAATGAGATAGAAGAGAGAGACACAAGATATACGTGGGGAAAACCCTTATCGGGTGAAAAACCCCACACTCCAAAACCTGTACAATGTATTATCAAAATTGAAATGGTTTACAATACACTTGCAATGCAAGCTCTCAGGAGTCTTCGACACTCGTATCTAGAGGCAAACTGGTAGCATAACAGTACCTGTCAATCACATAATGCATCTCCTCTCCAAAGCACCTATTTATATAGAAAATACAAGGCAAAATGGCTTTATCTTGAGATGGGCATCCAACATGGCCTCATGGCCCAAAAACTATGCCTATGGACACTTGTCCAACACTGTAGGATGTTCCTGACACTTGTCAAGTCACCCCATCCTAAAGAGGTCACCTATTCCCAAGATCGGCAATGACAGATGCTCTACGACTCTTACAACCATCATAGAATCCGTCATACTGACATATCTTACAACTGTAAGAGAATCTGTCATAAACAGGCTATAAATAGCATATTCTCTTACAACATGTCATAACACTCCTTGGGGCTCCCAAAGATGCCTTCTTCCAAGATGCCTTGTGACACATGTCTTCACCTATCATAGAACCTTCTATTTCTGACTCTTACATGTCATAGGAATCTGTCATAACCGTTTCGGTCAAGATTCACTTACACACTAGTCAAGATGCTGACACATGGCAGAAAAACTCTACTACACAAAAGGGACGCCTATCTCCACATGGAGTGTGTTGACCATCCTAGTCATCTTACAAGTGGAGTGACAACTCATCTTGCCACTTCACACTAAATGACAAAACAGGATGTGCAACAAAATTACAACATAGGCTAAGTAGATAATTTCATTACAATAATAAATGCAAGGAATTACCAAGGTTGAGACACCTTATTCCCAACAAGAAGGTGGCGAAGCTTTTCAGAAAAAGCATTGAGAGATAAGAAGTTGTGAGCAACTCGAAAGAGATTGGGTTTGGAACTACATTCCTATTGAAAGTCTTGTCCAGGTAAAATGGTGGACATAATTCCCATTTACTTTCGGTATAATGAGTTATAACTGTATTGAACCTCTATCAGAGAAAGTATGCCGTTATATTTCTTGTTGTAAAATTAACATAGAGGCACGAGGCCTATGAGGCCATGCCATGGTTTATGTTAATATCTTCATAGTAATGGCTCAAGGCCGATACTGCCGAGCTAGTATTGTTTTAAAACTTTATTCTTTTAGTGGTTCAGAGCCTTAAGGCCAAGCCTTATCATGTTATCTCTGTGATGAGAGTAGGCTCAAAGCCATTATGGCTGAGCTATCAACACAGTAAACTTACTTATGATTAAACTCAAGGCCATAGGGCTGAGCAATGAAATGCACAATATTCTTTCTTGAGACTAAGCTCAAGACCGCAAGGCTGAATAATGAAACAGTGTAATCTTTTCTTGAGACTACGCTCTAGGCCGTGTGGCCAAGTAGTGAAACATTGTAATATTTTCCCATGACTAAGCTTGAGGCTTAAAAGTGAGCAACAACTACAATATGGTTTTATTGTGACACTAGCTTGAGGCCACAAGGCCGAGCTTTATAGAGATAAACTCTTTTCTGTGTTTGAGCTCAAGGTCTTACGACCCAACTATAATGCATTACACATTTTATGATAACAGGTGCTCAAAGCCGTTATGGCTGAGCAGGCCTTCAAAACATGTTAAGCACTCATCGAATAATGATGAAGTTAGAGCCGAACTGCTCTTAGTATGGAAATATTGCATAATTGGTAATGACTCCAGTTAATGATTATAGCCTATAATTAAATCTTATAGTCACTCGACTGTGAAGATAGCTGTAAAGGTACTTAAACATTATTGTGTTTGCAACACTTAAACTATTAACAAGTTTGGCATGCATGGAAACCCGACTGTGATATATATATATATATATATATATATATATATATATATATATATATATATATATATATATATATATATATATATATATATATATATTAAGGGTTATTTTGAACTATTAGGATTTTACTCCTTAACCCTCGATTATGGAGGTGGTGAAATTTTTTGAGATCATGGTCTCATCACATAACAACTTATTTGTGCTAAAGGAATAATATAGATTTGTTCTATGTGTCTAAATTAAGACCTGTCAGTTAATGATACAAGTTATGATCTCTTTATTTATTCTCATTTGTAAACTATTAAGAATGGTGTTTAGTTCCTAAAGCTCGTAAAGATAATAACAACTATTTAGCATAATGAAACCACTATATTCTACTAAGGAAAGGTATGCCTTGAGTACCATGATTATGACTTCATCCTATATGATGATTTGTTATCAACATTGTAGACCATAGAAGACCCAAGGTGGTGAAAATTGGTCGAATTGTGATATGAGTTTAAAGAGGAACAAGGTGATAAAGAGTCACTAGTTCCTCGTTATGAAAGTAACCTATTTAGTTATAACCAACTTATGATGGGAGTCGAATGTCCAAGTATGGACAATGAATCGAAATGATCCCACTCATACTAGACCTAAAGAACAAGGTCGATAAGAACTTACTGTAGGACATGACAACTTATAAGTTGAGTTAGGGTGGTGGACATACGACGACGTTCATTGTGCAACGTGTATGTATATAAATCTTTGGCCAAAGTAATGCATCCATCTCTGCATGCATTGTAGGTCCACAATGTTCTAGATGGTCTAGTGTCTCTAGTAGTGTCATACAAGTTAGAGTGGATCTATAGTGTGTGACCGTGAGACATTAGGAAGGGCACAACACCAGATACTCAGATGGCTAACCTAATGGTTACTAATGTCTAACCTTTCCGAGAAGGGTAGGGCCACTTCTAGTTAGGAAGTTGAGCAGGGGACCGTAGGTTCGTGGTTGGAGAAAAAGCACTAGGATGATGCTCTCCTTCCCAAGCATGAGACAAGCTGAGGCTTATGGAGACATATGTCATTGGTTCCAAATACAGTATTTGCATTTATGACTAGAGGGTCTATTGTAATTTATTAATTAAACTATAATGCCTTGGGCATATCTTGTACTTGATTAGTGATGGTTACTCACTAAAGATTTGTAAATGTTTACTAAAATGTAAGCTTTATGATATCATGATTAGATTGACATGCTTAATTGATGAAAAGATTATGTTTCTTTTGGTTAAAATTTGATTAGCTCAATCATCTTGTTAACTAATCACTTGATTAAGATACATGTTTATGTTAAATCCTGAGCATTATGGATAGTGATGTAATTACATATTCACTAATTCATCAGTATACAAAAACACATATAATTATATATATATAACAGTAATTAACTAAATATATATAAGTACATCATCGATACTTAAAACCACATGAAACTTATTACTCACATATCCTCAGGCGACATGAGGTCCACTCATTCATTAATGACATGAATTACATCCATATACACACTGATGATATAAAAGAATGATATCCACATATATAGATGTCCCTTGTCCAAGTTGACACGTTTATAACGATGAGCAATGCGTATAAGTTATCGTAGACAAGCATCTACATATGTGTATATATTCACTTCATGTTAACAACTTGTCAAAGTAAACTCAAACTACATCAAAGGAGACTTTCGATCGACACATACATAGATTAAATCGTAATCTTCACTCAAAGCACTCATTAAACCATATCCATATAAGCACTCACGATTACCATAGTTCACTTACCTTTACCCTCATTGACTCGACCTAACCTAGACCAATAGGATAGTGGTGTGTGCTTGCTCAGTTTATGCTTTCTCCAACGTTTACCAGACCAAGTCCTTCTCCTAAGTGATACTTCTCCTCCTTTCCAGAGGAGCAACCTTTTCCTGCATCCACTTAGAACTCCATCACAGTAGTTAGTCGTTCACAAGATAATCAAATGCTTCATACATTTCATAATAATAATCATCACATTGAATAATTCACTTTTTAAAATATATTTAATTCAAAATTCACATTTCACATTGATGCAGAGATTCACAAACATTCATTTATCCAAGCAAATTAACCAATATAGGTAAATGGTAAATAGTTAGAAACACACGGGGTGTGACAAATCTGACTTGAACACAAAATGACAAAATAAAAATAGGATATGGGATCAAGTTTTCACAAAGAAATGTCCATAGTGAATAGGATTAGAATGAAGAGGGAAACCTATTGAACAAAGGGGTGCACTATCAGTTGTAGACTATGCGTTTGACCATGACTATGAACTTTTCTATAAACTGTGAGACTACTAACTATGAATTTTGATTGTAAGCTCACCCTTGAGTTGTAAGGTTACAAATAGAGATAAATTGGTCCTTGTTCAAAATCTTACTTTGGTCACTTTGTTTGTTCATGGTTAGTTGCCCTACAAGTATAGTGAAAATTGGTTGAACCCTTTGTTTGACCAAGTCTTTGGGCTTATTCTTTGTTCATGTTCAAGTCTTTATGACTTAAGGAGTCCACATGTATGGTCTAGTTTCAGTTTTACTATCCAAGTCTATTTTAAATCCTCCATGACCTTCATGTTTTGGTGGCAAGGTTGAAACCTTTTCTTTAAAGGCCTACACTTTCTTTTGTTTTGTCTCAGTAAAGTCTTTAGGTTTGAACTCCCATGCGTTATCAAGTTTGAAAGGCCACATGTTAGCCTTGGGGTGAAACGACCTTGGTTAATATTGCATAGGTTATCTCTAGTGCATTTGATCATTGTCCATCGCTCTCATTGTCCTTTTACCTAGTTGTCAAATCATGTCATAAGCTAATATGCCTCACCAGGTGCACTTATTGTTATATTTTTTACCTGACCTATTGTTGTTGGTCTCTAGTTTTTAATTATTTTATCGTTCCATTAGGTTGATTGAAAACCTATTACCAGCACTACAGGAACTACTTTGGCTAGTTCCCCATATCTCTATTGATGCCCCAATAGACTTATATCTACAACTCTATTGATCTAGCTACATGTTACCATTGTATTTGCCTTGGTCCAATGGGTGAGTGAACCACACCCCTTTCACCCTCACTCAACAACCCAATACCATAGATCTAACATCAAACAAATCTTGGCTATTGAATGTGTTAATGTTTAACACATTGTAATGCTTAGATATAAGCCTTCAAATTATTTCATCATAGAATAATAAAATGATTTAGTTGAGTCATTAGTGAAACAAACTATTGAACAAAACATTACTTGAGTCCATGTGGCTTATTCCCATTTGTTGTGGTAGAACTACAAAATAAAACCATGACCAACTTCCCCTTTGCCATTCACACCTCTACTGTCTAATCTTAATAATTTTTGTCTAGTTGTAGATTTACGGCATGTGTAATAATGGCACCTGTATATTGAATGCACTCATATTAGTCTCAATTCTAGAATAAAGGAGAACTTGATGTGTTTCAATGTTATTGGTTGGAAGTGATAAAAACATGAATGTGATTGGGAGCTATAACATAAAGAACTAATTAGCCGATAGGGTTTTATATGTGAGCATTATAGTGCTTGGAATTGTCTCACACCGTAAAAAAATCATGCCAGAAATTTTTCTAAACTTGTCGGTTGTTCCTATCGGCGTATTTCTTGAACCTCCTATGAGTGCAAGTGCTAGTGAGATATTGCAATGTGTATATTGAATGTTGACTTGTGACCAATTTTGGTTGTATATGTGGGTAGCATACTTTAGGTATAACTGAAGGAGGCATTATCTCTTGCTATGTGTCATTATTATGCTTAAATATTCTGCTTAAACCCTATAGTTGTTATCTCAGGCATTAAAGCCTTATTTCTTTGGATCTCACACAACTTTTTTGAACTATTGATCCTCACTCACAAGCTCAATGCAAGATGAAATGTAGAGTTTTTCTATGTTGATTTTCTTGCATTATAGAAGAAGAGGAAAATGGGGAGATATTATGGAGAGAAACAATACCATTACCTTTTGCAACATCAAGTGATTGTCTTCTATAGACATGTAATATGAAGGTTATGATTCTCATTCTTAACCTTTGTAAACTAGCTATGGTATTTAACTCTCCTACATAAAATAACCAATGGACAAGAAGCCATTAAAATAGCTTATTGGAACAAAAAGATTTTGAAGAAAAGGAACATTTCATTGAATTTACGATTCAGGCCCTTTCTTGTGGTTGCTTCATCTTCTTCATGGTGATATTCTTATGGTTATAGTGAAGGTTGCTTCATACTCACCCTTTGCCCAAATTTGTAAGCTTTTGTTATGTTGGAGCCTTGTCAAAGCCTTTGTTGGTCTAAGTCTACAAGTGCCTATTTTAGTTTTGTTTTAATATCAAAGACTATGGATTTGATCCTTTGCATGCTATCAAATAAAAAACTTTGCCTCACATTCATGTACTTCTTCTATTTTAACATTGACCAATGATAAGTCAGTTCCTAAGATCCTTAGTGATCTACTTATAACATGAATTTGATCAACAATTACTTAATGAGTTTGTGATAGTCTCCTAACCGAGTCAAATGGCTATACTATAAACAATTGGATTACTTTGTAATGAACCATTTAAATTCATAATTATAGGATAATTAACTATTTTAGCTAAGTTATTAAGAACAATACAATCATTGGATAAAAGGGAGATAAAAATACAAACCTAACATTAAGCCAAAACATAATGCACCAATAAAATCTTGACACGTGAACTTTCAAAGTTAACTGGATGGATTTTGTTTGAATGTGCACATGTTGTAGGTAGTAGCTAGGGAAGGCATTAATCATAGATGAGTCAAGTTATATTTGTACCTTGAATACCAAATTTAAAATAGATAAGTTAAAGACACCATTAATGGCAAGTACACATTGGAAGAAGAACAAATAACTCATAAGTTTTAATTAATAGACTAATATTACATAACAAATACCACAAATAAAAACTTAAAAAATATTAAATGTACAATATTAAAAAAACAAAAAATTAAACCCAAAACTTTAAAGAATACTAAAATAGTTTTAAAATATTTAAACTAAAATTAATAGAAACAATTTATCAATTACTACCTAATTAAATAGATGTGTGAGAGGAATTCAATAAAAATCCTTCATTTTAAATAGGTCAAATCTTGACTTAATAAAAAATAATTAGTGCATTTCTCCTTCTAGAACAGTTGAAAAGTCTGATCCAAACTTAAACCAAGAAATTATGCAATTCATACTTGGGGCTGCTTTTGTTAGAAAAATATAAATCAGATTTCTAAGTTACCAAAATTTTAATTAACCAGATACATTCATTAGTCATTGGATTATTGGTAGATGAGAAGTAGTATTGATTTCTATTGTTTATATCAAATTGGAGAATCATTTTCAGAACTATTATATTAAATTTATATTATTAAATATAATAATTACGTCAAGAGGTGTTTCTACATTCAGAGCATGGATGGAGAATAAGAGCTGAAAGATTCCATAATTTCTGTGTAAACAAAATTAAAAATAGCAAATAAGATTCCATAATTTAAAAATATATGAATGGATGGATAGGAAGGCGGATGGACACGAATGACATATCCACTAACATAAAAGAAAGAAACGTTACATGAATGGCATATCAAAGGACACACATCTTTTTTAAATAGAAACATCTAATTGCAATGTGCAGTAGTTAAGTTAGAATTTTAGGGAGAATCTTGTATGATGTTTAAAGTTACTAAATCAATTTACCTCACATAGGTGGAATAAGCGCCTTGAGAAGATATCTCTCAGCGCACTTTAAATATATTTTTTAAATATAGGTATACTAGTTAGATGGAATCACATAACTATTAATTACATTCTTCTTAGCGCCCTAAAACATTTTTAGCCTCTTGTCTTCTACATTATTCCATGTTACAAAGTGACGAGACCTTGAATTGGACTAATATTATTTATACAAACTGTCTACAAATTTGAGAAGAAAAATAATTACAAAATATAAAACTCATTAGTACACAAAAAGGGCTGTTATAACAAATCAACATTTTTATGCATTTAAAGCTATAATCCATGCCTCCATTTGACATGTCCTCTATAACCTACCATAATATCACCGCCACATACCTATGCTTCATAGTTTTTTAAATACATTCAAATCCTTTCACATAAATATATGTTGGACTTACTTCTTGAATGGGCTCCTCATGGTCTTTTATTTCTTTCTTGTCATATAACTAGGGCCGTTGACAATAGTACAACAAGAGCCAAAAGAGGAAGAGATGCACATAAAAATAGGGTCGAAAACCCACCATAAGCTTTGATATAGATGGAGAGTGTTTATCTTTGATACTTTTTTCTCTCTTTTCATAAACAACTTATAGAAAGAGATTTTCTCTTAGTGTTATAGATTAAAAATTAGAAATAATTTAGAAACTCTTGCCTTTTTTTAGACATTTGGAAACTCTCAAGCATCCTTTTTGGTTTTACTCATAGGCTCAAGCTGTGTGGACCTGGTGTAGACACCTAAAAATCACCTACCGTCCTAGTCATGCCTACCATTTTTCCTAAGTCCTAAATAGATAAATTCTTGTTTATTTATTTAATTGCTTTCACACTTCACATGATTTTAAATTCTTATTTATTTATTTAATTGCTTTCACACTTCACATGATTTAATAAATAGTCATTTATTAAATCTTTCTTTTTCCACTCAACCACACAAAAGTGAATATAAGAATTGAAAATTTCTTTTATTCTCCACCACTCATTTTCTTAGTATCTCCCACAAGCTCAAAATAAAATTAAACAATCTCTTTTATCCTCCACCATCCATCTTTCAACTACCCAACCAACCCGGTCTTCATCGTTAATCTTTGAACCAATCCTGACTGTTGATCATCCAAACCAAGAATCTATAAATGAAGCATTATGTGAGTCATTTTCATAATCATCTTAACTATGTCATACTGTCGTTTCAAGCAACCACATCCATCATTTGAGCATATCCACCCTCATAATGCAACAAGAGTTGAAGTTTGGTAAATTTGTGTTTATTTATCTTTCTTTTTCGATTTATCGCTTTATAGAAAGTTGTATTTAATATAGATTAAGGGTTTTAACATTGCATTTGAAATCTTTATTTCTGGTCTATATTTTGTGTACACATTTCTGGCACACTTGGTGGGACCCCTTGTCCCTTTTAATCGTTGTCTTGCAGGCATTTTTCTTATGTTTTTGTAGGTTTTTAGGATATTTTTGGTAAAATCTCAGGGGTTTGCTTTCACATGAGTCCTCTGGGGTCAAAACCAACATCACCGTTGTGTCCAAAGTGGCCAACAAGCAAAGATCAACATATAACACTTGATATTTTGGTGATGAAATTTTTTGCATTTTTTTTAGTTTTCATTATGTCATCTTGTACGATCGTACGGTCATAAGATTGTATCATATGACCTCTAATGTATTTTGCAGTCTCTATTTCCCTATTTTGACCATTGGATAATAACTTTATTTGTAGGATTAAAAAAAATAGGCTCTGGTCCGCTAGTTAAAGATTTTATTCTCAGGTTTACATCATTTTTACCCATTTATACTTGCTTTGTCGAGTAGACAAAATTCTTCGTTTCAATTCCTTGGTCACTATTCTTGTTAACTATTGTGTAAAATGGCGTATCACAAGCTTTGACTTTTAACCATTGTGCAATGACGAATACAGATGATTATTGGTTTTGCACTAGTAGTTTGATTAGTTTAACCGTTGTCCCAGACGGTTGTTAAAATTGCTATTGTTAGCAATTATCATAACTGTTGAGCCCTCTAAACAACCTGCTAACATTAAAATTTAAAATCTTTAGCATTTTTTAGTGCCTCTAACCGCAACTTGTGACTATGAGGGCCCGACTGCTAGCAGTTTGTATTGACCGCTAGAACCTTCATTGTTAGCCTGTGGTCATATGAATGACTCAGGGATGTGCCAACACCCTAACCGTCAGATTGACTATAGACTTTTAGCCACTTATGTGACATATTAACTGCTAACAGTTAGTGTTATCCTTAACTACGACATAAAATATTAACCGCCAGATTTAGCATTAAATTTAACACTAGCTGCTTGGTGTAATCTAACACCTAGTTCCACAAACTGCTTCATGTGCACATCAAGATGAACTGCTAGAGGTCATTAAACTACCAGATAGGCCCCTTCTAGCCCTTGAAGTCCATAATTAGCTCTTTTTTCAATCATGTATATCTTTTGTAGACTGTATCAAATTTTTGCATTATTATAGGGGTTGGAAAGATGACTCGGAGCACTATGTACTGGCAAAGATAATTTTTTTAGATTTCTCCCATATTCTTAGGTATATTGGTTCAAACTCAACCCTTATTTTCAAACTTCAAACAATCATAACTTTTACAAATGAAATTGAAATTCAGTGATTTTTTTTCAAACTACATAGAAAATTGCAAGGAATCCTGCAGTAACATTAATTTTTTTATTTCTTGACATCTTTTTCTAGTTTTTTCAAGATTTCTCATTTCACACTAACACATCTTTCTTGCAGATAAATGCTTGTCGAAGATCAAAAATCTTGAAACTACTAACCTTTTTTGTGCAACATCGCCTATCAAAGACTAGATCGTACATATTAGTTTAGTTGCACATCTCTTTTATTAATCATAAATGAACAACTATTTTTCATTCTTGTAAGGACTCATAAGTGTGTATGCTCTTCCCTTGCACTGAAAGGTGATCTTGGGAATTAGAAACACTTTTGAGTTCTTTATTTTGTGTTATCTCAAGAATCTAAGTGTGTATGCTCTCTCCTCGTGCTGCAAAGCGGTCTTAGAGATCAAAGTACTTAAATTTATTTCCCTTTAAGAGTCCTACCTGGGGATTTCATCACCCTAGGGGACAACCTCAACCACATATTTTAATGGGGTATAAAAAGAGGGGAGAACAAGAGTTGTGCCTCAAGAGTGGAGCTATCATTTTGGGTCCATGTTGAGTCTACATGACTCGGCAAAGTGAGAAATCACATGCCTTAGATAGCACACTTGTTCATAGATTCAGGCCTCACGTACGAAACATATAACAAGGATATCCTTTAGATGACTTTATAGCCTATACTAGGAGCCTTCAACCATCTTTTTTCATGGTGCATCAAATATCAGTTAGGCCTAGGAAGTTACTCATGTCATGTTTCTAAGCCTGTTGAGATAGAGCTCACTATGGAAAAGGCTTCATCCTCCACTCTAAGGGGTGCATAGGTGGTACATGACCTTGCATTCTATAGCTATCCACAACTTAGTAGATAACATACTTGTGGGCCCATGGAAACTGATATGCCCACCTAACTAAACTAGGCTATTATTGTGTCTAATGTATCTTCTTGTGTGAAACCTATGAAAATCCTTGCATACATCTCTCAAAACTGAATTGTTTTCTTTGTTTGTTGAATCCTCTTGAATCCTTGAACTAATTTTGCAAACAAGTCCTTAAACTAGTCTTAAGTCCAAACCATAGACAAAACAAAGTATCCCACCTTGCCTAGATCACAACTGACTCCTTTATGTAAAAAGTTTGAAATCTTCCCAAGTCTCTTTATCCAAGCCATAGTTTCATATCTATCTTGTGTGGAATCCATTTTCCAAATCATAAGTCTCATGCCACACTTATCAAATCCAACCGTATCATGGTTACATCCAAATCCCTTGTCATCCTTCATCATTTCCATCATGGATCCTTGGTTTGATAACTTTATCTTGCAAGCCAGAACCCCTATTCCTACTACCATTAGTGAAGACAATACAAAACTTAAAGTCACAATCAAAGTTAGCCCTCTACCTATGCATTTATTAGATCAAATATTCTATCTAAATCAAGTCAAAAATCCTTTTTCTGATGATGATGATAGTCTTGTAGATCAAGACAAGTATCCTGATAGCAATATCTTTGATGATGAGATTATTGATCACAAACTTGCCATGAAATTTTTGTTGAACACACACAGATGCTGAGATAGGGGGAGAGTGAATCAACATATACTAAAACTTAACTACTTAAATTGTAGATTAGATCCATTTACTTTAGAGAATAGAAAGTAAAACATGCAACACATTCATCAACACAATGACACCAAGATTTTTACTTGGAAAACCCAAAACTGGGAAAAACCATGGTGAGTGTTAACTCACAATGTAATACTCACTGCTATATAAAAGTTTACAACATTGTTTTAGGGCTACAACCCAAGGAAGCTACTACTCCCTGAAGAAAGCTCACTGCTACAAAGAATTACAATGATAAACAAAACTATGAACTACTATGAAAGAAGCTTATGACTCATGTTGATATTGTCGTTCTCTTCTACACAATTACTCCATCATACTAATTCTATAGACTTCGTACTTCTCATTCTGCTCTATTAATTTCACACTCACTTCTTGCATCCATAGATGAAGTTGTTCTTCTATATATATCCTTCACAACCACTTAAAACCTCAATTAGTTCGGTAGCAGAAAAGACCTTAAGATGAAATGTGTAATTCTGTATGGGTTGGCTTGGAACAAATATATTTTGAGTTGCGGATCACTTCACACAGCACACCAAGGTTAATTGCATCTTAACACATCCTTCAATATCAAAACCACTGATCAGGAACCATCGCACATGAGGGAAACCAAGTTGTCGGCTCAACTAGCACCACCACTGCTAACTATCCATATTCACACCATCGGGGAGAAGCTAAAAACATTATGCGAACCAAGAATTCAATCATGTCTCTTCTCAACACTGTCCATACACCATTCACCTAAAGCATTTGATCCTTCTATGCATCCACAGAACAAGGAACATATTGAACTGATGAAAACAGGGCATTCCAGGCATATTATAACACATCACAACTTAGAATATTGCATTGCGGTACACCAAACCATTTGAAACTCTTAGGAAGGAACTCACACATCATTATGCATATATTCCTAGATCTGCACATTCTCATTTATTACTTCTAGAGAAAATAAAAAACTTGACTCAAGTATACTGTAGTCCAGAGGACAGTCATATGCACTTCTTCACTAACTAACTTAAATGCCTTATGTGATACTGGAGATAAGAAGGATTTGCATGTGGTTCAAACCTAAGATACATTAAGGCATGTAGAATCTCTGCAGAAGCTCCTATAGCTGATCTGTATACTTTCCATCTTACGTAAGTGCTCAAACCTGTGTTCTATATAGTACTGCATCTGGAACTGTCTGTGTTACTTTTGTTACTTGAAATCTAACCTTGCGGACCATAGAACACCTGATACTGTGAGGAGATATGCATTACACATCTCTGAACATATTCCCAAAACTACATGGGCACAACTTCTCTTCCGGAGGAATGCGGAGCATTCTAACAGGTCTCCACCATTGCTTTTCACTGTGAAGTCACATTTTAGAACAATGTTATTGATAATATTCTTTGTTGAGGGTGTAATGAGATGAAATCTTGGATATAGAATGTTGATATCTAAATAAACTTATTTTTTGAACCGCCAAACTAAATCTTGCACTGCGGAGGAATGCGGACCAAAATGTTGTAACTCCGCCTTGGGATATACACTGTAAAGGCCTTAATCAACCTTTTGCAACTTTTCTCTAAGTGCAGTACTCTAAACTAATAGGATATCATTGTAGATATATAGAAAACACGTTAGAATAGGTTTACATACCTCCACAACACATTTAGGTATCAGGAAGATTACCATTCTTCTACTTGGACAGTTTTTCTTCATTTGCTAAGTCTTCTGAATTGACCTCATTTAAGCATGCCAATCCAATGTCTTCAAATTAGTCAAACCATCTCTCTCAAATCTTCCATTGTCCATCAGCTTCACCCACCTCTAACCTCAAGTTGACACATATTATGTTGACATCAATGACAACACATATTTCCAATAATCTCCCCCTTTGTCATTGATGACAACACCCAAAACAAAATGTGTACAACCACTCCTCCTTAGATGTATATTCCTCTCTCTCCCCCTTTGACATCAAGGACAAAGTGCGTAACATTTTATATTATCCCAAAATTGTATAAACTCCCCCTTACTATATAATTTTTACAAACAGTACTGCTCCTGAGATGGAAATCCCTCAAAAATAGATGCTATGTACATAGTATGACACTACTGTCCTCCACAAGTCTATATACATCCAAAATTTAATACTCTTGCAACTCATTTAGAAGGCGGAATGAATTTGTATATTACCTTGAGTTGTGTAAGAGTAGATGCCCAAATTGCCTTTTCTAAGGTGAGGATATTATTTTGGCATTCAAAGTGCACATATAAGTCCTCAGCCTCATCAACATTGCTAGGTGTCTTCATCTTTTGTTCAATCTTCTCAACTTCACCAAGCAAACCTGATAATGAAGCAAATCTTAGATTTATTGCTTCTCTCAGCTGGCCAAATTGCTTCTTTATCTATTCTCTATGGTCCTGTAGCTGTGACATTTGTGCATGAAGATTTTCAACTCGTGCCCTGGTTACCCCATTCTTGTCTTTTGACAAGTCATATGCTTCGACCAATTTGGAGATCTGTGAATCAATGGAGTCAATCTGAGCTTTGATATTCTTTGTGGAGTTAGGCCATTTTAGACAAAACAAGTATAAAGCATTAGCTTCATCGATGCATCCCTTAAACATCTTTATATTTTCCTGCAGTTTATTATGTGCATTGGCACATTTATCAAATATCTCAGCCAACCTTTTGTCATTCATCTTCCTCAAGACCTCTTGTTCTGCCTTTTCTTCTATGTGTGAGGAGTGGTCCTTGAATGAATCCATTAAGAGCTTCCTCTTTTGCTCCAGAGATAGAGAGAAATCAATGGTTACCTTTGGTAACCCTTGAATCACCTTCACAACATCCTCAACCAAACTAGTTTTTGTCAGGTTTTCTTGAAAGAACTCATTTCTTGCAGAGGCATCCAGGATGTCTCCAAGCTATTGTTTGTGAAGGGGTGAAATATTTGCTAAATCAACTTGCCCTTCAAGAGTGGGAATTTGCAGGAGTTGTGGTGTAGTTCCACTAGTTAAAATTGCATTTGCAAATCTAATAGGTCTTTAAGAGAGTCTGATCCTAAAGAACTTTGACCCATGTCTTCCTTTATTTCTGACTCATCCTTATCTTTTTCATCTTGATCTTTCTCGTTTGTTTTATTTTGATCTTCTTCATCTTGGTTTTCCTTACTTTTCTCAAGAACTTCCTCTTCTTGTTCTTCCTCAAGGTTATCTTCTTTCCTTTGTTCATCCTTCCCTGTATCTTCTAGAGGAGGATTGTCATGTTCTGCACCTGCACTTGTGTTCTCCAGAGGGGATATGTTCATTTGACTTTGATCTCTTAAGTTCTATGTTTCTATCTCTTCTAGAGGAGGTGTACTTATTTTTCCTTTATCTTTGTCATCTTGTGCTTTCGAAGGAGCAGTCACCTTATTCTGCTGAGTCATGTCTCCTTTATCCACTTGGTCATCAAAGGTAGATAGGTCTATATCCTAAATGGGCACATCAAGTATGTCAGTTACTTGAGCATTCTTCATTTCTTCAAGAATTTTTGTTATTTTCTCTGTTGTCTCTTTTTCCAATCTTTCTATTTCTTCTTGGTCTTTTCCCATCAGAATATTTATTCTTCTTTTTGTTTTGAATTCTTGTGCTTATTTTTGGGAAACTTTAACTTTGTCTTCATCAGAGATAGAAGGATCAACCTTTTCAACTGCTTGTTTACTCATCTCAGCCTCTTTTGTCATGGCTTTATTCCTCTTATATGTAAGTATGTCTGCAAGACTTGTAGGAAGTTGATCAATGATCTCAATTAGGGCTATATTGAAGCCCATCATGTGTACATAACTATGGCCTTCTCAATTATGGCTTTATCAGCAGGTGACATTTCACTATAGAGGTCTGCAACTCCTTTCAATGCACCATGCTCTTCAATAGAATTTATAGTAGCCTCAAGCTATAGAGGCATATGTTCAGATATTTCCAAAGGAGCCTTCTTTGATTTCTTTGTCTTTTCTTTCCCTTTATATGTTCCTTCCTCCTCTCCTTGCCTTGTTCTTTTCTTCAATATAAATTATTTCTTCTCTTCCTCTTCGTCTTCTTCATAATCCTTAGCATTTACCAAGTTTATTTTTCCTCTTTTTCCTTGCACCTTAGGTCTATGCTTCTTTGTCTTGGTTTGTACCGGTACTTCAATGGCAGTTCTTTTTGTTGGAATTAACCAAGATCAGCAAGCGACAACTAAGATGAACTTCCACAAAGCATAAACACATAAAAATGAAAATGTATAATAAAGAGATTACATCAAGAGATGATGAAAATGTACAAAGAGCCTTGCATATATAGGCAAGGAGAATGAGGTGAGAAGGAGAGAACCAACTATGACTAACCCTCTATGTGATGAACACATGTGTGCACAAGTGGAGGGTGATGGACAAATGTCTCCAACCTCCCATAAGGTGAGGAGAGAATATCTCCAACCTCTAATGAGGTGAAGTGTCAAAATGACTAACCTCATGTGAGCACATGTGGTGAGACAAAAAAGTGACTAACCTCAAAAGTGAACTTAACCTTTAATGTCAAGGTTAAGTTAGACCTAGCCACTAATTGTGACTAAAGCCTAGGTGTGGGTTAGGATAAACCCTACACTCTAACACCCCCCTTAATTGATACTTAGGGAATAGTGATACAAAGATAATGATGATGGGTCCTGGATACGAGGCCATGTTAGGTACCCATGAACAAATTTCTCATAAGCAGAGAAAAAAGGAGAAAACCTAGTGGGAACAAAACTCCTCTCTAAAAGAGAAATGATGCAAGAAATAAATGTACAAGTGAAAGAAGAAGAAAGATAGAAGGACTCATGACCCCCCAAGAACTACTTCTATCACAAAAGTACATGAAATATTCCCCCCACAGGAGAGAAAGAGAGAGAAGGTCATGTGACCCCCCCCAAAAACTATGAAGTGATGAACTCCATGTGAAGAAATGCTTCCTCCCAAAACTGATCAGAGAAGAGAAACCATGTAGCCTCCCCTCAAAATACCTCCTGTAGTACTGGTGGATGCTTGAGACTGGATGTTGAAGATGATCCATGATCGCTAAATAATGTTTCTTCCCTTAGGAAGAAAGAGAACCACCAAATGTGCATATGATCTTCCCATTCCAGATAGGAACATACAAGAAGAATGATGAATGTCTCTAAGTGTCGTACATGATCCAAAGACAATGATGATGCCCATGATGTCTTCAAAGGATGCTCAATTATCTCCAACCCAAGGCTGTCGTGTGATGAAGATTCAGGAACAGGGACCATAGGGATCATAGATGTATGGTGAAAACTAGACCCATAAGAATCTAATACAACTTTAGAAGGTGTAAAACTTGATGATGACGGAGTCTAATATGTAGACTCATGAATAGCTACAGAATCTATCACGATAGGAGCTGAAGTAGGCAAGGCATGAACAAGTATATTTGAAGACGATGGTGATGCAACTTCATCGAAGCTAACATCGAATAGAAGACCAATGTCCTCAATGGTGTTATCCAAATCTACAAGGTGGGATTCTACAAACAACAATGTGATGTCTGGTAGATATGCATCCCAATGTGGTGGATCTGAAACAACGATGATGATGTTCTGATGCAAGGAATCACTGAAAGTCATCCTGAATGAAACACTAGGTGGTGATTTTGCAATCTTACAAAACATCAAAAAGACAATGTGAGAGAAATGAGGACAGAGTGTATCCCCATGTTGAGTGCTCCCACAATAAGTACACTTGACTATGCAATGTTTAGACATGGTCTAAATAATGTGCAAATATCAAATGCAAAAAAGTCCCCTGAAACTGTTGAAAGAGAGACCCCCCCAGATTTTGGTATTTTATAACTTAGTGTGTTTTACAAAATAAATTTGACCAATGCATGGTAAATGAAAAAACATGAACTTTTGCAAAAAATGGTGCTCAATTCCGAGCTACCGATCAAAAGTTATTACATAAACATGTTCCCGTAAAATATGGTCAAATTTAATAATTAGCACTAGAAAAGCAAAAAAATGCCTGTGTGGAGAGTAGACCTAGCCTTCCAACCACTCGTTGGAATTAGGGTAAAATAAAGATTACAAAGGTTTGATATGTGAGGGGGAATTGGCCTCTTGCCAACCCAGGCCTCACCCTTCATCTTCGACAGGCTATTGATATGTTAAATTTATATGTTTTCAAGTAAACACAAACTTTATATGTCAACTTTATATTTTAACATCAAATTGTGACTTTGAAAAGTCACTTACATACCTCAAATATAGTTTTGCCCAACACTCTTACTTAGCATGAATAGACCACCTCTCAAAATTGTAACATATAGCATACAATTTTATGTTATGTCACAGTAAATGTTTAAGAGGGAAGAATGGCAGTAAATGCAAATATAACATTAAAGTTTAACAACAAATTTAATGTTAACCACAAATGCCAAACTGCCAACCGTTTAAAAGTCCTAACAACCTTAAATGATGCCAAACAAAACCCCTGATAGAGTGCAAGTGATCACCATGACCTGGTCTGCTCTATGTAAATGTCATCCACTTTCAGATTTGAACCGGTCAAACAGCCAATAGCATTTTTCTATTTCATTCACAACAAAAAGTGTTAAATATAGGAAAACTTTTCATTGGCCAGAATTTACCATTAAATATTGAAGTGGATGACATTTAAGATCAGCCGACCTGGTCAAGGAGAGACGTTGATAATCTTCAGAGATCTGAGGCCAAAATAAATAGCTGAACTCCACAAAAATAGTTGATCAGAAGGAACCACTACTAGAGAACTATGAGTCACCTAGAATGGAAGCCTGAGTCCAAGGATTGGAGGGTGGCTAAGGTGGAACAGCCTTGGATCGACTCTAAAGAAGGCCGTTTGAAATGTCACAGATCAAGCGCTTGTGAAGATAGCCTTTGCATTGATGAAACCACCTTAAAAAAATGCTAACCTATCTTTATGGAGCCATTGGATCCAGCTTGAAAAACCTGCAACTGGTGATGAAATCACGAACTGAGGAAGGCTAATAGGCCACAAAATACCTCACATAAAACCACAAAGCCAATGCATGCGAAGTCTTTGGCCTAGAAAGAGCCTAAATAAGGGCTAATGAAGTCCCAAACAGGACCAGAGTGGACGTTGAGTCCCAAAATGGGAGGCCTAAACTACTGTCACGTCCACTATAGAATGCTAGCAGCGTAGAATGGTCTGCAAAAACCTTCAAACAATGGTTTCAAAACCTTGCAACATAAGATAAATAAAATCAATGGCCAAAAAGATGTAGAGGGCCATATTTTGTGTTCAATGTGGAGATGTGAGTCTGCACGTCAATCTTGTTGATGTGGCTGGGTGGCCAGGCTAAGAAAATGGTGATCAAAATACTTCAAAAGTAATGACCTGTTGAAAGAAGATTTGAGAAATGCATAGCAGATGTCAAAAATGGCTTCCCCATTCAAGAATGGAGTCAAGCGTCAAATCAAGCCCACAAAATGAGCCAACAATCCCTCAAAGCAGGAAAAAAATGCCCAAATCACGCCAGAAAACTCACAAGTTGCCATGAACCAGATGATCTAGGCAGGTCGAGAGCCAAAAATGAGCTCTTCCTTCAAAATTTTGCCTAAAACCATCAAAATGCACCCAGATTACCTGCAAAAATGTGATTTTACCCAAAATGGGTAGATGGGCAGAGGGTTGAATGGCCCTCTGCTAATTTTTTTTCAATTTTTTACAATTTTCTGTACATAATTGATTTCAGTACATGAATCTAAAAATTGCAAAACAAAAATACCAAAAATGAACCCTTGAAATGACTAGGTGTTGAAATTGCTCAATATGAGAAGCATTTCACTTGCATGGCTCTGATACCATGTTGAAATTAGCCAAGCTCAGCAAACGAGAACTAAGATGAACTTCCACAAAGCATAAGCACATAAAAGCGAAAATGTATAATCAAGATATTACATCAAGTGATAATGAAAATGTACAAAGAGCCTTGCATATATAGGCAAGGAGAATGAGGTGAGAAGGAGAGAGCCAACTATGACTAACCCTCTATGTGATGAACACATGTGTGCACAAGTGGAGGGTGATTGACAAATGTCTCCAACCTCCCATAAGGTGAGGAGGGAATAACTCCAACCTCTAATGAGGTGAAGTGTCAAAATCACTAATCTCATGTGAGCACATGTGGTGAGACAAAAAAGTGACTAACCTCAAAAGTGAACTTAACCTTTAATGTCAAGGTTAAGTTAGACCTAGCCACTAAGTGTGACTTAAGTCTAGGTGTGGGTTAGGGTAAACCCTACACTCTAACACCTTTCCTATTGGGAGGTGTAGGAGCAGGTCCGAAGGATTTTGAAGGGACAACAGTAGCAGAGGCAGACCTACTAGCCCTTTTAGGTGCTTGTGTAGCAGAAGAAGTCTAGGCTTCAAGAGTGTTAAACATTTCTTCCAACTTTGACTTCATCTTTTCTGCTTTAGATTTTACCTTCTCTGCATTTTCTTCTACCTCCTTTCTAATTATTTTATTGATGATTTCATCATAAGTTCCAAATCTTTCTACAGCAGGATCCTTAGGCTTGTTGAGCAACATATCAGCATAATCAATCAAATCATGTTCAGACACTTCATATGGCAAGGTGGTTATCCAAAAGGTCCTTGGCTCTACTGCTTCCATGTAAGAATTATCCTTATCCACCATAAATGTAATATCATTCTTATATTTTTCAACAATCTTTCTTGGTATCCTTTCTCTTCCTAGCATATCAATTTGAAAGGTTTTGAAGAAGCCCCAAAATAGTGTGATACAATGTTTATGATCAAAGAAACTACTCCTTAATTTGGTGTGCAATAGGGGTGTCACTTTTCCAAATCATACCCTTCATTGAAGGTAGTTCCTTCAAGAAATAAAACATAAGGAAAATGATTAAGGAACCATACCGAAATTTGTACTTTGTCTCCTTGGTTCTCTTCAAATTGTCCAACAACTGCTACCGCAGTAGCCCACAGAGGTCATAGTCCTTTCCTTCTTTCACCATTTTATGGGTAGTATAGATGGAGGTAGTAGTGGTAGTACCTTATTTGTTTGTGTAGTATACTCTATAAGTAATGCCCATGGTGGCATATCGGACCCCTAGATCAATGATATCATCTACTGTTAGGGTTCTCTTATCAAATTCTGCTCTAGTAAGTTTCATTACTTCTTTATTCTTCACTGCTTTCAATATAGGTATTACTCCAGAGGAGTATAGTCCATTCACAGCCTTGATAGTTTCTTTAGTGATCATATAGGGCCAATCAAGGCAGAAAAAATCCTCATAAATCTAACTTAGGGCAATCCTGAGCCAATCTTCCTCATACCAGAAATTAGGGAAGCCCTTCCAAATATCTAGTTGTTTTTCTTCAACATTTACGAACTCTGGCTTCAATTGAAAATCATCACCAAACAAATGATCATTCCTGAATTGTTCTAGCTTCAAGTGATCATATTCATCCAGTTGTGAATGGATGCATATCTGAACATCCTCAATGTGCAACACATTGATGGGAATGTGGGAAAATGCACAATCTTTGTTAGTCTCAGGGTAAATGCAAAAAGATGGGTGGCCAAAAAGTGGCCAAATGGTTTAAAAAAAAAAAACATAACGCGAGCACGTTATGAACCACTATAAATGAAAAAAAAGGCTTGTCATTTCATTTTATTTCTATTTTTCTCCTCTATCCCCACGGCTTGCAAACCCTAGGAAGCGTACTCGTGTTTTGGAAAAGCCAATTCAACACCAAAATCTTGCTGATTCATCGCCAAAATGCCACCACGACGTCGAGCATGCCAAAGGAGTGAGTTTTATTTTTTTTTTGTTTGAATTTGCTTCTAAATATGTAGGTTTGAGTTGTTTTTTGATGTATATTTCATTAATTGTTAGGAAATGTTAATGCACCTCCTCCTCCTCCTCCTCAAAATCCACAAAATCCTGCAGAACAACAACCTCCTCCATCCATTCCTCGACATGCCCCTAGAACACAAGAAAATATAATGGGGCAAATTGAAAACAACAAAAAAGAAATTGAAGATATAATTGCAAGGTTGAAAGATCCTTCCACTTCAACCTTGCATAGGTCCACGCTTGCTGAATCTCTTGAATCTATGTTATCAAATGTAGATTCAATTAGCAAGCAAATAACTAGTTGGATGGATAAGAGGAGAGAGTTTAGAGATTATTATGCAGACAAGCTGTCATACCAAGATGTGAAAAAATTACAAATCACAAAATTAGACTTTTGTTCGATTTTCACAAACCCACAAACAAATCAACCTCCACCCATTACATGCAAGAGGTTCCCTATCCATTGGTGCAACAACCAAGCGATAAGGGACAATTTTGGGCAGAGGTGGTGGATAGTTTTTTACCATCCTCCATGCAATAATAATGAGGTCCCACAATACTTTTTGAGGAAACTCTATTGCGAGTTTGTCCTCAATAAAGTACCAAACTATTTTGATATGCAGGACTTCCAGGGTAGAGGTGGGGGGTCAGCACAAGATAGACCAGGGGCACGTCTTGACCCACAATGGGTAGTGAGACGAGTAATCAGTAGACCAGCACACGAGCATGTTTCTATCCCTTCCATTGTCAAGGAGAGTGTTGAGGTCGATACACTTTAGTCCATTAGTGCCTTGACTCAAAGCATCATAGAGCATGCCTGTCCTGCAGCACATAGTGGGTTGGGAGATAGTGCGAGGAGTAGGGTCCCACCCATGCTTGTCAAGCTTGCGGGTCAGCCTGTGGTTATGACCCCATGGCTAGTCAGGATGCAGGTGCACATGCTACATCTGTAGCTGAGCAGATGGTGATGACAGATACCCTCCTGAGTGAGACTTTTGGCCTTGATACTTAGGTAAATATTAGCAAATTTATTGAATTGAATTTATTAAATTTTATTTTTGAAATGCAAGATTAACTAATTTAAATTGATGATTTTAATGAAACTTCAGGGTCATAGCGTCGATGCAGTTTTCAGTGGTTCGCCACCTACATTTTACATTAGATCATCTACTGTCGGGGTATGTAACTAGTAAACAATTATAAATATTACATGTGAATAGCATCGTTATATGAATGGTATTCTAATATCTGATTTTGGATGTTGAATAGGTTAATATTGTAGATTTCACGGCAACACCTGCCAGCGGTGGTGGACTTCAAAGCTTTACAGAGGTAATAAAATAAATAGTTTAATGAATGAATTGTACTTACTAGATTTTTGTATGTGACTTGTGTGCTTTATTGTGTGTACTTCCATGTTTAGATGAACGTGTGTGTATGTTAGGAGCCATGATTTGCATCACTATTATAGTTTTTGTAATTGAATAATGTTGTTTTATTTCCAAATGATGCAGGCTACGGAGACACCTCCCCATGTTCAGAGGGCAATGGAGCATGGTGTGGCCTCTGCGATTCATAGCTCCATGGCATTGACAGGGGTATGAGGTAGATTAGTAAATTTCAATTTACATTCATTGTTATAGTTGTCTATTTTTGAAAAATCAAAAGATTATTGATTTGAAGTTTAATTTCTATCTAGATAGTTTCTATAGGACATGACATCACTAGGGCCTAATCCTGCTACTGAGGCAAGTGAGGAGACAGATTATATGTTAGCAGTAAGTGATTATTTTGTTAAATGTTTCATTTTTTATAACATGTAATTTCTATATATGAATGTTTATACTTTTTATTGTAACAACTAAAGATGCAGGAAGAACTAAATAGGGGGAGTAGCCCTCAGGGTCGTAGTAGACCACCCACATGTGCATCTCCATCCTCTAGAAGATCAAAGGCTGCTCGTGATCTATTCTCTTCACCAGCCAGAGGGGAATGACTTTTTATTGTGTTCCTTTGTTGTATGCCTATATGGAATTTGTGGACATATATTTTGTATTGTATATAGTTGACATTGTATGCCTATATGGCATTCTTGTATATATGTTATATTTATATCGACAAATATTGATGTATGCCTATATGGATATTTGGTTAATACAAATCTTTTTTATTGATGGCATCCATACTTGCATTATAAATCCACGTTTGAATGGATATTTGTAGATGGCTACTTCAAATATTTAAAGTCCAATTGTATTACATAGGATGTTTGTTGATCCAATAAGCTAGCTATTGTTATTCAAGTATCACCTAAACCTCATTTTGGAACTAAAAGATAAAAGTTGTATTTAAAAAAAAAATGAATCATCATGTTGAATAGAAAATATTAATATTCTTTATGAGTAGCATAGAATGTCAACTATATGCAATACAAAAAAATGAATCATCACGTTATTCTTTATGTTTGAGATCCTAAAAATGACTAAGTCTGGTAGCCTGATATCCTGAAACACTAGGATGAATATCCAAGTCATTAGGATGATTGCGCCTTGAGAAAAAGTCATTAAGATGAGCATCTAAAGGAGACTTTCTTAAACATTCAAACATTGAGCAACAAGCATGAAGGGTTAATGCGCAATTTGCAACTCATAAAGCCTCAAAAGGGCGCCCATTGACACCTGTTCCACCATAAAAGTGCACCTAAGGTGGAAGGAGAACAAGCCTCTAGTAAGTGAAGTGCACCTGTTGGCTAAACCACTTCATTATGGCACCCTAGCATGAGGAGGAGTATATAAGTCAATAGGAAATGGCGCCTAGAATGCAAATGAAGGACTAAGTGGCATTTTCAATAAGCATCAATTCACCTTGAGCTTTCAATAAATACATCAAATTGAGCCCCATAAGCCTAGGCGCCCTTTTCCTTCAAAAGAACCTTGTATCGAAATCAAGAGTTGGTCGTATCGGCATATCAGCAGACCTTGGTTAGGCTTTGCCGATAGTGGTCTGTCTTGCCGACGAGTGTGGTTCGAAGTCGAAGAAATTAGTGTATCAGAAGATAATCCCATGGTGCATCAGAAGAGCAGTTGAGAGCTTTGCCGATGAAGGGGGTCACACCACATCTTCAACAACCTAGTGGAGCTTATGCGCCACAAAATCATGTGACTCCCATAGTGTATCATCCCATCACTATCCAACCAATGTATCTAGGATATCAAACAAATGTGTAGATGAAAAATCAACTTAGTACACAAGCCCCATCCATGGGTCTCATGTTCATAAGAACTCCAACTTCTGAAGATTCCTTTTCAGGAACCTACTTAGACTATTTAAAAGAACCTCTTGACTTAAAAATTCGTAATATGTTATTTTTACATCCCCTCCCAGATGTACCAAAATTCAAAGGGGAAGGGAATCCAAATTCCCACATCAAGGCATATATGATGACTGTAAGAGAGGTCTTCCCTTGGGACATAGTTGTGGCTAGGATATTTCCCAAGACCCTTGAAGGAATCATGATAAATTGGTACTATTACCTTCCAAAGGTCTCTATACATTTCTTCATACAACCCATTGGTGATTTTGTGATACCTTTCAATATGAACAAATTGGTCAAGGCAAGAATTTGAGAGTTCCTAAGTATGAAATAAAATGTTTAGTTATTGGTACATTTTTAGAAGTCGGAGGCAAGTCCTTTATTTGTCAACTAGTGCCCTAAATATGGCCCATAGAGAAATCTATAACCTCTTTTTGCATTTTGTAAATAGGGATACAAGGGAGGAGGTTTAGAAGTTACCTTATAAGTCTTATGAGGAATCTTTAGAGAGTGCATTAAGAATTGATTAGGCCACAATTAGTAGTGGGTAAAGGGTTTACAGAATAAATGGATGGTTGATGACTTCCCAAGCTAGAGATAATAGTGAAAACAATCCTTCCACCATCAGGATATTGAAAAATAATCATAATATAATGATACATGGGATAACTGACATACCCCTTGTGAAAAGTGATGATCATAACAAGAATGGTCACCTCAACTTAATGCCCAATAATTTTAATACTATCAAGCATCCACATAATAGTAGATAATCTTATCAAAAGTCACAGAGAAATTTCTAACCCTATGACTTGACACATACTGCTTGTTTCATAAAGCAAAGGGACATGATATAAATATTGTTGTTATATGGAACCTAATCAGACTCGGAGGTTAAATTTACCCAACTTTTATCAGCGTGGTTTCCCCCCAAATATTTTCCTACTAGTTTTGGCGCCTTGAAGTCTAAGTGCATGAAAATCATTCTGAGTTGGCAACGTAATCCAATGACTTGACACGGATCCCAAAACCACCTATTGGACCAATAGGATCCTAGGTGCTCACTTCATGCATTATGATTTCTAGGTGCTAGTTTGATGCTCCATCACAAGGAAAGTGCGCCCACACTTGCAAGTGTTTTTTTCAGGATCTAGGCGCTAGTTGAAGGTTGTAGTTGCCAAGAAGAGCGCCTAGCAAGAGGAAGTCTTTTGGAGTCTCCAAAACACATCAAACACTTGACTAACAACAAGATAACTTTTTCCCAAGTTAGGCGCTTCAAGAGGGAAGTTAAAACATGAATAAGCACCAACTTGTCTAGGCGCAAACTCAAGCTTATTGAGGATACACATGGCACCCAACATTCCTTAGTGATTTCACGAACTTCAAATGCTTAGAACTATTCAAGGAATGCCTAATGCCCCTTCTTGATGATAGGCACCAAAGTGAGGGTGGAATTGCGCCTTGATGGCATTAGGCGCTATCTAGAGTATGCTACTCCATGGAATTGCGCCTTCTTGCTTAGAGTAATTCAAACACTCCAAGGTCTTCAGTGATCAATTACCCAACTTATGAAACATCCTCCTTCATTTTAATACACATTGTAATGCTCTAGAGAGATGACTATACCTAGGCGTCAATCTGGGTTAGAAATGCCTCCAAAGTGCACCTTCTCTTTCAAAATGCAAAACAAGGTCCAAAGGTGCTAATAAACTAAAGCGCTTCTTTGGAAAAGTCCTAGAGGTTAAGATGCGCCTTGTTTTAATGAGGTGCAACTCTTGGGTAAGAAAGCTTGTAAAGTGCGCCTAACTTAGTGAAGAGGTTGATAACTTCTAAACCCTTCCTGGAACTTACATTGCTTCAACTGAAGATCATCTTGCACTAATACATCACCAAACTTTCAATCACAAGATCAATTCAAACTTAGGTGCTCATTAAGAGTCTTTCCAATGTTGGTGCATCTGAGAGGTTGAACTGACAAGAGATGGCGCCTAGCTTCCTAGACCTTGTTTCAATATGTTTGAGTTCCAAAGTTGACTCAATGGTATCAAGATGACGCCATAGAGTCTTTGGACTAGTTCCTTAGAGTTTCAAAAACATTCTGGCTCCTTGAAAATTCCTCCTACATGCTTGGGTGCCATTTCAAGGTCCTGGAACCATGATGTAGCACCTTATTGCTCTAGGTGCCCATTCATGATTGTGTAACTTGAGATTGGTGCCTAGAGTGAATAGGCTTTCATCCTGACTTAATACACTACCTCCTTCTGACAATTTTTGGGGGAGCAGAAAACCTTTCACCACGGGAAAATGCCTTAGAGATATAAAAAATTGAGAGGTTATTGTAGAGGCACTCTCTGTGATCGTGTTGTCTCAGACAGAATGTTTCTAAGTGACATGGTTTTTGAGTAACATCTCGTCAAAGATTGCTGCCTTTTTACACTTTGGACTCTTCAGGGATATCGTCGGTACAATGTAGCTCGGACTGTTTCGACATGTTTGGGTGAAAAATAGGACCATGCCTAGTGTAAATGTACCCATCCGGATGCATTGGAACAGTCAGTTTGGTCACATCATGAGTAGGATGAAAGTTACACCCCTTTGCAACTTTACACTGCCTCCTTCTGACGATTTTTAGGGCAGCAGAAAACCTTTCACCATGGGCAAATGCCTCAGAGATATAAAAAACTGAGAGAGGTTATTGTAGAAGCACTCTACATGATCGTGTTGCCTCAGACAAAATATTTCTAAGTGACATGGTTTTCAAGTAACATCTCGTCAAAGATTGCTGCCTTTTTGCACTTTGGACTCTTTAGGGATATCGTCGGTACAATGTAGCTCAGACTGTTTCGACATGTTTGGGTGAAAAATAGGACCATGCCTAGTGTAAATGTACCCATCCAGATGTGTTGGAATAGTCAGTTTGGTCACATCAGGAGCAGGACGAAAGTTACACCCCTTTGCAACTTTACACTGCCTCCTTCTGACGATTTTTGGGGCAATAGAAAACCTTTCACCACGGGCAAATGCCTCAGAGATATAAAAAACTGAGAGAGGTTATTGTAGAGGCACTCTATGTGATCACTTTGCCTTAGACGAAATGTTTCTAAGTGACATGGTTTTCAAGTAACATCTCGTCAAAGATTGCTGCCTTTTTGCACTTTGGACTCTTTAGGGATATCGTCGGTACAATGTAGCTCGAACTGTTTCGACATGCTTGGGTGAAAAATAGGACCATGCCTAGCGTAAATGTACCCATCTGGATGTGTTGGAATAGTTAGTTTGGTCACATCAGGAGCAGGACAAAAGTTACACCCCTTTGCAACTTTACAGTGCCTCCTTCTGACTATTTTTGGGGCAGCAGAAAACCTTTCACCACAAGCAAATGCCTCAGAGATATAAAAAACTGAGAGATCTTATTGTAGAGACACTCTACGTGATCGCGTTGCCTCAGATGGAATGTTTCTAAGTGACATGGTTTTTAAGTAATATCTCGTCAAAGATTACTGCCTTTTTGCACTTTGGACTCTTTAGGGATATCGTCGGTACAATGTAGCTCAGACTGTTTCGACATGTTTGGGTGAAAAATAGGACCATGCCTAGCATAAATGTACCCATCCGGATGTGTTGGAAAAGTTAGTTTGGTCGCATTAGGAGCAAGACACCAAAAATGCATAACATGATGATGTAAAAATGTGTATATGTGTATAAATGCAGCAGGAAATTAAAAAAAGACAAACCTTACAAATTAATGTGCATACTTACAACTCAATGTAACATGACTTTACAAAAGCAATGTGAATACTTACAAATTAATCCAATGAACCATCTGAGTCTGCTCTACTCTTTATTGTGTCAAGTATTGCTTCATGGTCAGACTCACGCACCTTCCACAAGATTTTGTTCAAAGGTCTACCCTGATACTTTATCAAATGAACATTGGATTCCGCGACAAGGTTCAAGTAGTAGGCATGAGTTTTCCACATTCCATAGTAATTGTGCATAAAGGTTCAAGTAATGAAGAATCTTCCGATGCGTGTCAAAGTCTTGAAACAGCCAAACATTAACACTCTTATGTGGGTACCTTCTAAGCCATGTTCCAGTAATAACCACTGAGCCTATAGGGTATTCGATGTTTTTTCCATCTATAACAGGGGCCTCCAATTTTTTTTAAGCCTCAACACAATGACATAAGTAATAATTTGTTCCCTCTTCATTATCTTCATCTACAATAACTGCATATACGTGCCCTACATTGATGTGTAGTAAATTAGATAAAATTAGTCAACACTACAAAAACACTACAAAGTAAGATGATATTACCTGGTTGAACTAGATGAAATTAGATGCATATACGTGCCCTATATTACCTGGTTGAACTAAATCTGATATGTGGTCAAAGTCAACTGATGATTCCATCTATGTTAGTTCCAGTGCCGTCGGGGGTTGATACGTGTCAAGTGGGCTAAAATAACTTAACTGCCATTTGTCAACCCACTCCTTTGACTCACACTCATCCCAGACTTGAATTGTATAGGAAGAACAAAAGCATGACATCTTCCGTGTATGGATACTCCATGAACCTGCAATTGAGCTTCTAAAAGAGTGCATCTCATTTGATCCTGTCAGTGTACAACAGTCCTCATATGGTGCAATGTTAGTATCATCTATCAACCAAAAAAATCTACGAACTGAAGACTTACCTTCATTACCTGGACCCATGGAAGCATTACACCACTCGACAATCGATTTTGCATATGTCAACTTTGCATTGTCTTTATACTTTAACTCTTCTTGTGCTATGGCTCTTTTGATACATGCTCTTGCACCATCATGCTCCCCCTTTCCATGCCCAACCTCACAAAAGTTCCACATATGTTGAATACCTGTAAAATTGTGCCTCCTTCTTAGCCAATAGAAATTCTGCGAGTTCTTGAATTGTGACGCACAATTATCCAACCATATGATATGCTGACTAAACGATATGCCCCTTCTAGCCAAATCATTGTAGAACACCTGAAAGTAACCTTGCACGAACTCTGTAGAATGCGTGCAATCATCACTAATATAGAAATTATACTCTCTTATGATCTTTCTGTCATCCTCTGTACTATCATTCGCATGAATGAATGTGATGTGCACAAATATAGAAACCTGTGTGGAGTTGTAATATTGTGATTGCACCTCACGCTGTGGCTGTAGACTGTAGTTCTCTACAAAATTGATGACTGAAACAATGCTACCAACTGGAAATGTGTCCTTGCATAACTTGAATTTCAAGTCCAACCATCGAGCTCTATGGGCATGTCTTGTATACTCATACACTATGCTGTCACAAAATATAGGCATAAATTGATACACTGGAATCTTTTCAATAACCAATTCACACCTCTTTTCTTCTTTACCATCTTTTGTATTGTATGCCACTATTTTATACTTGCCAAACTCCACTAGTTCATTTCCAACTGCATGTGTTCTTTCCATATGTTCACATATTGGCAAATGTTGCAAGCCACTGCAACAATGACATGTGCCATCCAAGCATAATTTCTTGTAGAATATTTGACCTTCCTCTCTTTCACATAAAATTCTTGATATGAAGTCTCTTGAAGATGTTGGTGGGGCACATATGGCACAACCCTGCAAAACATTATTAGTATGCATATCTAAACATATAGACATATAAGCATCAAAATGGTTAGAAAATTCAATATGTAATATACAACAAAAAGTAGTGCATGTGTGATTTATCTTGACATAGAAAGGTTTTAGCATTTCAAAATATCTTTGACAAATTTTAATTTGAGGATACTTCTCTAGAAATTTACCATAAAACTGTGTTTGAGTCTCATCCAAAAAATGCTTTGGATGTGGCTCACGGTTCTGACTACCGATTCTCCTTCTTACCACATCCCTTTGATTCAGAGATACCCTTGTGTAATTCTTCCAAAAGTCTTCAATTAGTGATCTCAATGCTTCAACAATTGGTTTATCTTTTCATGGTAGTCTCCTTGAGAATGCCCATAACTCATTGGCATTAGTGTCCTTAATTCTTTGGCGTCTTCCAATGGCTCTTGATAAAGTTTTCCTATTAATTCTCAATTCTTGACTCGTCTTTCTAATGAGATGAGTTTTCCTCATTTGACTACTTACTATAGTCGATGTAATCACACGCCGTGTTGCATTACTATCTTTTGTGCGTGAGGTGTTACCCACACTCTTATATGCACTCATTAGATTCTTGACAATAGATTTTTCACTTGAAGCCTCTGACGTTCTCAACCCAAGAATCTTCATGATGGACCTATACTTTATACTTCGCATCATTTCAATGAATAGTTGACATCTTGCAGTCACATTTAACTTTTCAAAGAACAATCTCCAAATCTTATGAGCATATCTTCTACAAGTGCATTTTGGAATCTTACCTTCCATTGGCTACAAAATATTCTCATCAATTTTAATCAAATACTTTGGCTTTCTGTGCAAAATTCTAGGTGGTGTTAAGTTAGGTAAATTCATCTCAACATTAGGAATTTCATCAATATTTAAATGCGATGGGCTAGATGGCATACCTTCGATCGAAGATGGAATAGATGACATACCTTGAGGTTGAGGTGGGAACGATGGCATACCTCCTTCATCACATGTGAGTGATGATGTACTCTCAACTTGAGATGTGGTAGATGGTGTCCCTACATGTTGACTTGTGGTAGAGGACGTGTCTCCAACTATGGTATTCAAATCTCTCGTAGCACAAAGTTTTTGCATTGGTTCTCTTTGTGCCGCCAATACCATATCTCTTTGTGATGGTTGTGGTTCCTCTTCAATTGGTATGTCTCCATTTATCGTGTCCAATTTCCTCTTCACACGAAGTTCCCTCATAGCCACTGCTTTCTTTGCATTCTTAGCTTCTATCTCTTCCTGTGTTGGTTTAATTCTTGATCGTTTCCTCGGCATGACGGAGAATTTGTCTATAGCATGATAAAGAGACCAATATTACTTCCTAAGAAATGAATACAAGATCATAGTGGGATTGTATTTTTATTATGTTGTAAGGATTTATTCTTGTATAGTTTGACATCATGGTATGTTAAGGTCTATTTATTACACATAATTATTAAAGAGCCCAAGTGTAGAAAATATACATGGCATCATGTGAGATTGTAGGATGCTTTCTTGATTGGGAATGTGTCTATTTTAAACATGTATGATAAAGCATGATAAAGTAATTCAATCCGAATTAAGGAAAATGTAAAGAACATGCATGTAAAGACTTGACATACTTAAAAAATGAAGATTCGAATGGAGAGAGTAGCTAATTATGTAGTGTTTTTTTCTTCTTGCATCAAACTCCTCAACAATTTGAGTTTTTCACCACTTGCTTCCTTTTCAATGTTAAATTGAATAACACTCAAATATAATTACTAACAACAATACTATTAACCAATCTATAATGTTAAATTCCTAAAATTGAATCACAATTAACATTGCAACACTACAAAAATTGAAACTTGAATAGATATATATCAAACTTGGTATGAAAACTATATTATTTCCTCCTTCTCAAGCTGGCAAAGCAGAAAAGGTGGTGGAAAGATCATGCAAAGGTGGTACAATGTGTCAAATGTGCATGTGAACTTCCTAACAGCATGAAAGTACTTCTTTTTTGTCAGAGCACGCGCAGAATCAATATGAAAACAAAGCATGTGGGCCTAGATCACGGGGGTCAACACTTTTTTACCGTTCTATAGCAAGACAAAATGCGAGCGCATTATAGCATGCTCACGTTTTGTCCTGCTATAGATTGATCACATCTTGTGCATTTCTCTTTCCAAACCTTCCCCTTCAGACTTGAATGACCACAAGGTTTTTGAGGGAGAACTTTTCCTGTTTCCTGCAAGAGCTTGCCAGATGCTCCACCATATGATAGGCATAACAATGAAGGGGCAAGCCCTCATAATCAAGTTCTTGTTAGAAAATGCCCATCGAGGAAGAAAGACAGATCTTCTTTGGAAGCAGAAGTTCTAGTTTGTGACAAATCCTTATCCAAGCATAAATAGCAGGGGTTCTGTCAAGCGATTGCCAATCCACTTCCACAAAGTCTCCTGAAGACTTTTTGATTGATTCCAAAACATCCACACCCCAAAACTGGAGAGGCAATCAATATAATCAAACCCATAAATCTACATTTGATACATAAACCCTCAACACTATATCTTAAACCCTAATCCCTCAACCCTCAACCCTAAACCTTATCCCTAAACCCTAATCCCTCAACCCTCAACCCTAATCCATCATCCCTCAACTCTACTCCCTCATCCTTAAACCCTAAATGCTATCCCTATTCCTAAACCCTCAATAGACTCGATACTATACCTTAAACTCTAATCCCTTATCCCTAAACCCTCCACCCCTATCCCTAAACCCTTGACCCTCGAACCTTAACCCTCAACCCTCAACGTCAAACCCTAATCCCTCAACCCTCAACCCTCAACCCTCAACGTCAAATCCTAATCCCTTGACCCTTCACTCTAATCCCTCAACCCTAAACCCTATCCCTAAACCCTCAACACTATACCTTAAACCCTAATCCCTCAACCCTTAACCCTAAACCTTATCCATAAACCCTAATCCCTCAACCCTCAACCCTAAACCTTATCCATAAACCCTAATCCCTCAACCCTAATCCGTCATCCCTCAACTCTAATCCCTTATCCATAAACCCTAAATGCTATCCCTATTCCTAAACCCACAACACTCAATACTATACCTTAAACCCTAATCCCTTATCCCTAAACCCTAAACCCTCAAGCCTCAAGCCTCAACGTCAAATCCTAATCCCTCTACCCTTCACTCTAATCCCTCAACCCTAAACCCTCAACACTATACCTTAAACCCTAATCCCTTAACCCTCAACCCTAAACCTTATCCCTAAACCCTAATCCCTCAACCCTAATCTATCATCCCTCAACTCTAATCCCTCATCCCTAAACCCTAAATGCTATCCCTATTCCTAAACCCTCAACAGACTTGATACTATACCTTAAACCCTAATCCCTTATCCCTAAACCCCCCAACCCTATCCCTAATCCTTATACCCTCCACACTCTACTTTAACCCTAATCCCTCAACCCTCAACCCTATCCCTAAACCCTTGACCCTCGAACCTCAACCCTCGACCCTCAATGTCAAACCCTAATCCCTCAACCCTTAACTCTGATCCCTCGACCCTCAACCCTATCCCTAAACCCTAAAACCTAAAGCCTCAAGCCTCAAGCCTCAAAGTCAAATCCTAATCCCTCTACCCTTTACTCTAATCCCTCAACCGTAAACCCTCAACACTATACCTTAAACCCTACTCCCTCAACCCTCAACCCTAAACCTTATCCCTAAACCCTAATCCCTCAACCCTAATCCGTCATCCCTCAACTCTAATCCCTCATCCCTAGACTCTAAATGCTATCCCTATTCCTTAACCCTCAACAGACTCGATACTATACCTTAAACCCTAATCCTTTATCCCTAAACCCTCCAACCCTATCCCTAATCCTTATACCCTCCACACTCTACTTTAACCCTAATCCCTCGACCCTCAACCCTATCCCTAAACCCTTGACCCTCAAACCTCAACCTTCAACCCTCAACGTCAAATCCTAATCCCTCAACCCTTAACTCTGATCCCTCTACCTTCAACCCTATCCCTTAACCCTAAACCCTAAAGCCTCAAGCCTCAACCCTCAACGTCAAATCCTAATCCCTCTACTCTTCACTCTAATCCCTCAACCCTAAACCCTATCCCTAAACCTTCAACACTATACCTTAAACCCTAATCCCTCAACCCTCAACCCTAATCTATCATCCCTCAACTCTAATCCCTCATCCCTAAACCCTAAATGCTATCCCTATTCCTAAACCCTCAACAGACTTGATACTATACCTTAAGCCCTAATCCCTTATCCCTAAACCCTCCAACCCTATCCCTAATCCTTATACCCTCCACACTCTACTTTAACCCTAATCCCTCGACCCTCAACCCTATCCCTAAACCCTTGACCCTCGAACCTCAACCTTCGACCCTCAACGTCAAACCCTAATCCCTCAACCCTTAACTCTGATCCCTCGACCCTCAACCCTATCCCTAAACCTTAAAGCCTCAAGCCTTAACCCTCAACGTCAAATCCTAATCCCTCTACCCTTCACTCTAATCCCTCAACCCTAAACCCTATCCCTAAGCCCTCAGCACTATACCTTAAACCCTAATCCCTTAACCCTCAACCCTAATCCGTCATCCCTCAACTCTAATCCCTCATCCCTAAACCTAAAATGCTATCCCTATTCCTAAACCCTCAATAGACTCGATACTATACCTTAAACCCTAATCCCTTATCCCTAAACCCTCCAACCCTATCCCTAATCCTTATACCCTCCACACTCTACTTTAACCCTAATCCCTCGACCCTCAACCCTATCCCTAAACCCTTGACCCTCGAACCTCAACCCTCAACCCTCAACGTCAAACCCTAATCCCTCAACCCCTAACTCTAATCCCTCGACCCTCAACCCTATCCCTAAACCCTAAACCCTAAAGCCTCAAGCCTCAACCCTCAATGTCAAATCCTAATCCCTCTACCCTTCACTCTAATCCTTTAACCCTAAACCCTATCCCTAAACCCTCAACACTATACCTTAAACCCTAATCCCTTAACCCTCAACCCTAAACCTTATCCCTAAACCCTAATCCCTTAACCCTCAACCCTAATCTGTCATCCCTCAACTCTATTCCCTCATCCCTAAACCCTAAATGCTATCCCTATTCCTAAACCCTTAACAGACTCGATACTATACCTTAAACCCTAATCCCTTATCCCTAAACCCTCCAACCCTATCCCTAATCCTTATACCCTCCACACTCTACTTTAACCCTAATACCTCGACCCTCAACCCTATCCCTAAACCTTTGACCCTCGAACCTCAACCATCAACCCTCAATGTCAAACCCTAATCCCTCAACCCTTAACTCTGATCCCTCAATCCTCAACCTTATCCCTAAACCCTAAACCCTAAAGCCTCAAGCCTCAACCCTCAACGTCAAATCCTAATCCCTTTACCCTTCACTCTAATCCCTCAACCCTAAACCCTATCCCTAAACCCTCAACACTATAACTTAAACCCTAATCCCTCAACCCTCAACCCTAAACCTTATCCCTAAACCCTAATCCCTTAACCTTCAACCCTAATCTGTCATCCCTCAACTCTAATCCCTCATCCCTAAACCTAAAATGCTATCCCTATTCCTAAACCCTCAATAGACTCGATACTATACCTTAAACCCTAATCCCTTATCCCTAAACCCTCCAACCCTATCCCTAATCCTTAGACCCTCCACACTCTACTTTAACCCTAATCCCTCAACCCTCAACCCTATCCCTAAACCCTTGATCCTCGAACCTCAACCCTCAACCCTCAACCCTCAACGTCAAACCCTAATCCCTCAACCCTTAACTCTAATCCCTCGACCCTCAACCCTATCCCTAAACCCTAAACCCTAAAGCCTCAAGCCTTAAGCCTCAACATCAAATCCTAATCCCTCTACCCTTCACTCTAATCCCTCAACCCTAAACCCTATCCCTAAACCCTCAACACTATACCTTAAACCCTAATCCTTCAACCCTCAACCCTAAACCTTATCCCTAAACCCTAATCCCTCAACCCTAAACCCTAATCCGTCATCCCTCAACTCTAATCCCTCATCCCTAAACCCTAAATGCTATCCCTATTCCTAAACCCTTAATAGACTCGATACTATACCTTAAACCCTAATCCCTTATCCCTAAACCCTCCAACCCTATCCCTAATCCTTATACCCTCCACACTCTACTTTAACCCTAATCTCTCGACCCTCAACCCTATCCCTAAACCCTTGAACATCGAACCTCAACCCTCAACCCTCAACGTCAAACCCTAATCCCTCAACCCTTAACTCTGATCCCTCGACCCTCAACCTTATCCCTAAACCCTCCAACCCTATCCCTAAACCCTAATCCCTCGACCCTCAACCCTATCCTGAAACCCTTAACCCTCTAACCTCAATGTACTCAACCCTCAATGTCAAACCCTAATCCCTCAACCCTTAACTCTGATCCCTCGACCCTTAACCCTTAAAACTTGAACCCTAAAACCTATCCCTACATGCTCGACACTCGACACTATATCTTAAACCCTAATCGCTTAACCTTCATCCCTAAATCCTCAACCCTAAATCATTAAACCTTCAACCCTAAACCCTATCCCTAATCCCTCTACCCTCGACACTCTTATTTAATCCTAATCCCTTAACCATTAACCCTATCACTCAACCTCAACCCTCAACCCTCAATCCTCAACCCTCAACCCTCAACCCTCAACTCTCAACATTAAACCCTAATTCATCAACCCTAAACCCTAATCCCTCAAACCTAAACCCTATCCCTAAGCCATTAACCCTCAACACTATACCTTAAACCCTAATCCCTATCCCTCAACCCTTAACCCTTAAAACTTAAACCCTATCCCTACACCCTCAACACTTGACACTATATCTTAAGCCTTAAACCCTCATCCCTAAAGCCTCAACCCTCAATCCTTAAACCTTCAACCCTAAACCCTATACCTAATCCCTCTACCCTCAACACTCTAACCCTAACCTTGACATTAAATGCTAATCCATCAACCCTAAACCTTGATCCGTCAACCCTAAACCCTATCCCTAAACCCTCAACCCTCAACACTATACCTTAAACCCTAATCCATCAACCCTAAAACCTAATCCCTCAACCCTAAACCCTAAACACTATCAATAAACCCTCAACCCTCAACACTATACCTTAAACCCTATGAGAAAAGCTTTGCGTATGGTACATCCATAGTGAGTAATTAACAATTGAAATTAAAAGGATGATCAGTATGAGAAAAGATTTGCATTGGGGTACATCTATGTTTCTTGCTGTCCACCCCGCACTTAGGGAAGGTATATTGTTATGAAACAGGCAAATAATCTCCCATTGTTTACTGGCTCTATCCACAAGAACTACTAAACTATACCTTAAACCCTAATCCCTCAACCCTAAACTTTCAACCCTAAACCCTCTACCCTCAACACTCTACCTTAAACCTAATCCCTTAACCCTTAACCCTAAATGCTATCCCTAAAGCCTTAACCCTAAACCCTAATCCCTCAAGGTCCTAAACTCTAATCGCTTATCCCTAAACTCTAAATCCTATCCCTAAACGCTCAACCCTCAACCTTAAACCTTAATCACTCAATCCTTATCCACCCCTCTCCTCCCCTATCTGGCTCACTCCCATCTCTACCCTCCTCTGCCCTCAACATTATACATACATAAATATAGGCATACATAGATACATACATACATATAGGCATACATAGATACATACATACATACATATAGGCATACATACATACATACATACATACATATAGGCATACATACATACATGATTAATAGACTTGAACAAAAAAAATTTAAGGGGAACATAACGCGAGTGCGTTATAACACACTCACGTTATGTCAAACATGACAAACAACAGACTTGCGGAAAAGGAAAAATGCAAAGCAAAACATAATGCGAGCACGTTATAACGCGCTCGCGTTATGTCTTGCTTTGGGAATCCCAAGCCTTGAGCTTGGGATTTGCTTTGGATTTCCAACCCAAAGGCTTGGAGTGCCTTTTGAATAGTCACATACATGTTTTTCCATATTCTTCAAGATTTCACATAATTTTGTTCATGCTAACCCTCAGATTTGCACGTGTTTCAAGGTCAAACAAATCAAACACCTGGGTAATGTTAGGCTTTCTCTTAGCTATTTGACGATGTGATTTTTTCACATTTTAACAATGTTAAGCCTTTCATCTTTAATTTTTTTTGTTTGTGTGTCCATTTTTGGGCAAAAACCACTGTTTGGTCTTTTTTTCATTGTAAATTAACTATTCATTGAAATTTCAAAAAAATTACATATTTAGAAACTAGACTCCATTCTACAAATATTAAAAAAGAAAAAAATGATTTTCAATTAGTTTTCAAAATTTATAGGGGTAGCACGGCCAAAATTCTATTTTTTAGGATGTGTCCACTTTGAAAATTAGTAAAAAATCAAATATTCATCAAAAAATTATCAGAAAAATCGGGCATAAACTACATGCTATGAGTTAATTTCTCATTGAAGCAATTTTAAAAATATCAAAAAAAAGTTGACCTTTTGAGGGAGCCACAAAACATGCTATGTTATGTTTTTTTGAGAGAAACAACACCAATTTCTGTGGATCCCTTTTTTGAACCCCTTAATCTATGCCATTTTCAAAAAAAAATAGTAGTTTAGAAAGTAGACTCGAAGCACTATGAACATTGTTTTGTTTGCATCTCCAAATTTTGAGTGTAACTATGCTCAATTTCTCATCCAAGGTGAGTATTTCCTGATTTCAAAAAAAAAGTGGCCACTTAAGACCCCTTTTTGGCCCCCCATCTTTTAGCACTTACCCCTCGGTGGATTTAAACAAAGGTTTCTTGAATTTAGGTCTTGGCTTCTCCGCAACATCAACTACTATTGGTGTTGCCATGATAATACCTTTAGAAAACTAGGGTTTAATCAAAAAATTAGAAGAATACCTGATAATGTTGTCATTAGGGTTTACACACAATCTCTGTTGAGGATCTTCTTCTCTCCTTTGATCTTTCACACACTTGAATTCATTCAAATAAGATCAAATTTGATCAAAAATTGACAAATAGTCTTTTACCAACTATGACTGCTTCACATTAATTACATTCTCTGTTCTTTACCTAATTGTTCTTTTAATATGTAGAGACCTATGATCATCCAAGAATCCTTCACAAAGAGTCCATTTGCTCCAGAATTTTGATCAACCATCATGATATTACTAGATAGACATATCCATATTATTTTTAGCCATTATGTTGATTTGAACATCTTATTCATTCAGCGGTTTTGAAGATGTTTGCAGTTGCAACTCCCCCTGAACCAATACTTCCTCCCTTTTAGTTTCTGGAGGATCCATTTGCACCAAGTAGAGGTGGAGATCCTTCCTTTACTTCATTCTCTTCCTTCTTCCTCCATGTCCTGTTCATTTCCTTCTATTGCAGAGCAATATCAACCTTCTTTTGAGAAGCATAGGCTCTTTCACTCTTTCCCTTGCAGAACCTTGCGATGTGTCCTGTTTTATTGCAATTATAGCAGGTGATATTGGTTTGCAAAGCATAATCACTTCTTCTCACATTAGATCTGCAATTAGTAGCCTTATGACCATACTTGTTGCATGTGTAGCAGTAGCCATAAAAGAATTGAGGAGTTCTAACATTGTTCTTACTCATGAAACCATTCCTTATTACTTTTCTTCTATAATCATTAGCTCTATGACCAACTTTGTTACAATCATAGCACTGATTATGAGATGAATGAGAGTTTACAACATTGTACCTTGGAGGCTTAAATGAATTCTAATTTTTCTTACTTCTACATTCAACAGCCTTGTGACCAAACTTATTACAAGCATAGCAATTACCATTGAAAGATTGAGGATACCTAATAGGAGCAGTTTGTTTAGGTGTAGGATTTTTGAAATTCTTCTTCTTATTCTTCCTTTGTCTCCGAATAGGAGTGAATTCATCTTCTTTTGCATCTCTAGAGGCATTCTTCTTAAGATCTTCAGTGCAGGCTTCTTCCTTCTTTGTTTCAGACTTTCCTTCTGATTTGAAGTTATCATATAAGTTTGTAGATGCACTAATTATAGGATTTTTCCCCTCTTTAAAACCAAGGTCAGATTTTTTTTGCTAGATTTTGAGAGTTAATTATCTCATCAAGAATTTTAGATCCTCCTTTCAATTTTAATCCCTTGTCAATCTATTCTTTTGCATTTTCCAATTCTTTTCTCAGAGTGACAACTTCTTCCTCAATTTTTGAACATTCAACAACTTTCTCATTGAGATTGATGTTTAAACAATCTTCAACCCTCTTGCCTTCTTCAACCATGACTTTCAAATTAGAGATTATATCTTCTGCCTCCTTGAGTTTAATGTCACCTCCTTTATCTTCTTCTATTTGAGCTTTCAGTTTGCCAATTTCTTCTTTTGATTCTTTGGCCCTTGTCTTCAATTTCACAATTGTCTCCTTTGATTTTTCAAACATGTGTCCTCATATTCCTGATTTAGTTCTCTTCCTTCATCTAGATCCTCTAGGGCAGATCAGAGTTCTCCTTCAAGGTAAACATCATCTAGGTTGAGGTGCCAACCTTTAGGTTCCATTGCTTCTAGAGCTAGTTCTAGAATAAATACATCATTATCTATAGCTTTAGATTCCATGTGTTTAAGTGTAGGATCTACCTTAGTTGTTAGGCTTCTCAAAGGTACTTGGCTCTAATACCAATTATTAAACACATAGAGATGCTGAGAGGGGGGTGAATCAACATATACTAAAACTTAACTACTTCATTTACAGATCAGATCCATTTACTTTAGAGAATAGAAAGTAAAACATGCAACACATTCATGTCAATACAATGACACCAAGGTTTCACTTGGAAAACCCAAAACTGGGAAAAACCACGATGAGTGTTAACTCACAATATAATGCTCACTGCTATATAAAAGTTTACAACATTGTTTTAGGGCTACAACCCAAGGAAACTACTACCCCCTAAAGAAATCTCACTGCTACAAAGAATTACAATGATAAACAAAACTACGAACTACTATGAAAGAAGCATTTGACTCATGTTGATATTGCAATTCTCTTATCTGCACAATTACTCCATCATACTAATTTTGCACACATCATACTTCTCATTCTACTCTATTACTTTCGCACTCACTTCTTGCATCCACAAATGAAGTTGTTCTTCTATATATATATATATATATATATCTTCTGCAACCACTTAAAACCTCAATTAGGTCAGCACCAAAAAAGACCTTAAGATGAAATGTGTAATTCTATATGGGTCGGATTGGAACAAATATATTTTTATTTGTGGATCAATTCACATGGAAAAACAAGTTTAATTTCATCTTAACACAGCCTTCAATATCAAAACCACTGATCAGGAACTACTGCACATGAGGGAAACCAAGTTGTTGGCTCAACTAGCACCACCACTGCTAACTATCCATCTTCACACCACTAGGGAGAAGATAAAAACATTATGCGGACCAAGAATTCAATCATGTCTCTTCTCAACACTATCCATACACCATTCACCTAAAGTATTTGATCCTTTTATGCATCCGCAGAATAAGGAACATACTGAACTGATGAAAGCAGGGCATTCCAGGCATATTGTAACACATCATAACTTAGAATATTGCATTATGTTACACCAAACCATTTGAAACTCTTAGGAAGGAACTCATACATCATTATGCATATTTTCCTAGATCCATACATTCTCATTTATTACTTCTAGAGAAAATAAAAAACTTGACTCAAGTATATTGTAGTCCGGAGGACAGTCATATGCACTTCTTCACTAACCGACTTAAATGCCTTATGCAGTATTGGAGATAAGAAGGATTTGCATGTGTTTCAAACCTGAGATACATTGAGGCATGTAGAATCTCTGCACAAGATCCTATAGCTGATCTATATACTTTTCATATTCCACAAGTGCTCAAACCTGTGTTCTATAGAGTACTTCTAAATTTAGAAATGTCTTTGTTACTTCTATTACTTGAAATCTGACCTTGCAAACCATAAGAACACCTAATACTATGAGGAGACATGCATTACACATCTCTAAACATATTCCCAAAATTGCACGGGCATAACTTCTCTTTCAGAGGAATGTGGAGCATTCTAACAGCTCTCCACCATTCCTTTTCACTGTCAAGTCACAGTCCGGAACACTGTTATTGATAACATTACTTGTTGAGGGTATAATGAGCTAAAATCTTGGATATAGCATGTTGATATCTAGATAAACTTATCTTTTGAACTGCTAGACTAAATCTTGTACTGCAGAGGAATGCAGACCAAAATGTTGTAACTGTGCCTTTGGATATACACTGTGAAGGCCTTAATCAACCTTTTGCAACTTTTCTCTAAGTGTGATACACCAAACTGATAGGATATCATTGTGGATTTATAGAAAATATGTTATAACAAGTTTACACACCTCCACAACACATTTAGATATCAGGAAGATTACCATTCTTATACTTGGATAGTTTTTCTTCATCTGCTAAGTCTTTTGGACTGACCTCCCTTAAGCATGCCAATCCAGTGTCTTCAACTTAGTCAAACTGTGTCTCTGAAATATTCCATTTTCCATCAGCTTCACCCATCTTTGACCTCAGGTTGACACATATTATGTTGACATCAATGACAACACATATTGCCAACACTTTCATCCTTCACTCATGAACATGAAAGCACCTTGAAGTCAAAAGCCCATTAACACTAGTTACCATGCCAATTCCAAACTTTTATCTATTGATCATCCTAAAACTAGTTCTCATGCCAATCCTAAACACTTGTCTAGTGATCCTCCTTATGATATCTTCACCATCTTAGAGCAGGGTCCTTATGTCCAATCCATGTTTCCAAACCAAAACTCATGTCAGTGCTCCATTTATTCCACATCCTATGCAGATCCCTCATCTTCATTTTTCTTCATTTTTACACTCTAGCTCATCCCATCAACCCAACCATCCATCCATCCAAAACATGAGTCCAAAATCCAGACCCACTACATCCAAATCATCCTTTACAGATTTCCTCCTAGGACTATTAGCAAAGGAAGAATATCAAACTAGAAATCCCCAAGCCAATAAGTGTACTTGTTCTGAGCCTATACAAGAATCATACGGTACTATGCCTATCCAACAAATAGCATCATGTATTCAAAATTCAAATAACTACCCATCCATTATTAAGTGCAATCATGTGAAGATCTTGTCAATCCTTAGCCTATTAAGTTTGAAAAAGAGCCTCCTAGTATCATGCCTATCTATCAATTGCCATCATGAAATCCGATATCTATTAAACTCATCAAGGAGTCTATTAATCCCATCCTTGTCCAAAGTCAAATACTAACAAGCAAATTAATTCCCACCAAGCCTATCCAAGAGGCTCTTATCCCAAGATCAAGTCCAAATCCATTATGTAACCATATTGTTGACAACTACAAGTCTATCAAGCCTATCTAAGAAACCTCTATGTTCATCCAACTATGTCAAGAATAAAATCCAAAGCAGATTCAAAATGCACTTAACCAAGTCAAGATTAAATTATCCAATCTATTCAAGATCAAATTATTCAAGAGCACATTACCCATTCACTCATCATGATCTTAGTTATGATCAAGAAAGCCATGTTGATCCCCTCATTGTACTTTATTATGTCCATGATCAAGGAAGACAAAATGATCCTATCACATACCCAACTAGTCCTATCGAATATCCAACTATAACATCTTCCTATGATGAGACACTTGGTCCCCATGAAGACATAGACAATCAAACAAATGATATTGATCATATCACGCAGAATCCTAATGAGCATAGTGGTCATCGGGACCTTAATCATATCAAGCATGAAGACAAGAAAGTCACAATGGATTACATTAAGAATTCAGATGATCAAGAAATGACAACCATAAACAATGATCAAGGTACAACAAGTATACATAATGAGAAAGAACATAAATACTATCATAGATTATTGCACATGTAAAGAAAGGATTAGAAACAAAAGTAACCCAACAAAAAAATATCTATTTTCTTCCCTTCCTTCCATTACAACATGCAGTGTACATTAGGATCCCTAGTTGTTTTTTGTCCTGCAAATGCCAACTCCTCTAATGAAAATGAATAAAAAACCAAGAAAACCTACGTGATAGGTGGAAGGAGGACAAACATGGCTAGATACATGTGAATATTTTAGAAGAAAGATAAACATGACTAGAAACATAGATTTTTTAATGACACATGTTGAGGTGGATTAATTTTTTCTTTTAGCCTTAGCTTTATTTTCTCTTTTCATTTAAAGAATGGAAAAATTTACCAAACAATTCTATGAGAAAATAGAAAAATTAAGAGTAAAAATAAAAAAATTGAATGAAATCTATAGTAGGACTAACAGATACCACATATAGCATTGTAACTGCCCACAAGTCTATATGTGCTTCATATGCATTGCATGTTTTTACACACATCTATCTATATGCTTCATGTACATTGCATGTTTAGTGTATTATATAACAAATTCTACAACTTTGTTAGTTATTAAACTTGATTCCTTGACTCATGAAATGATGATCTGTGCTTTCTTCTCTCATTCTACGCAAAGGATTATATGCTAATGGACCAAACAAGTCATTGAATTAGGGGATAGGTAGATGGTTTAAATAGATAGAATTGCCTAGATGGGAAAGAAAGTCGACAATCTTGTCTCTAAAATCATAGTTAGGGTTTACATAATGTAAAATAAGGTGAATTTCCATGTATCCTTGTCTAATTTCATGTTTTATAGGTAACATTATACATATCCATACACATCACAGAAGTGGCCATAAATTTTAATTCATTTTTTGACTCGAAAAATTTTGTTGCAAATTATGTTGGAAATGGAAATGTTCAATTTTACTTTCATTTTTGGGAGAATTGTGATAGTGAGAATCATTGCTAGTGGTATCAGATTGAGTAGTTTTAATTTTTTTTAAATAATAGAATTAATTTAATGATAGTTGAGGAAATTAACATTGAAATTATTTATCGAGAGGTAGAAGATGGTGAATGCTAATTTCTTTTCCTTCAAACACTATAGCTCGCTATGATAGACTTCTAAAGTACTCTATAGATTGTGTTAAATATGTGGTTTGTATTTAATTATATTTCAATACATTTTACTTATTCTATATTTAAAATTTATGGGATTTTTTCATCTACTCCCTTTACAGTATGTTGTGTAGGGGACTAGACTAGATCTACCATCATGAATTTTTTCCTATTTTTTTAGTTTATGTATGAAATAATGTGTGTTTTTATGTTTTTATTATGTATTGTTTATTGATAATTATTTTAGAGGACATGGGTATATTTTCTTAGGATTAAATATGAGGTCTTTAGTAGGTTTAGGCAATTTAAGGGTTTGTTGGAAAACTGGATTGGTAGAAAGATTAAGGTTTTGAGGACTAATAATGGTGGTGAGTATTGTTTTGCAAGGTTTGACAAATTATTTAAGGAGAATGGCATTGAAAGACATAAGATAACTCCAAACACGCCCCTTAGCAAAATAGAGTTGCTAAATGCATGAACAAGATATTGATAGAGAGGGCTAGGAGTATGCTCAGTGGATCTAGATTGGAATAGAAGTTTTGGGTAGAAGTAGTTGTTATTATAGGTTACTTGATCAATAGGTCTTCTACATTAGAGCTTGTGGAGATAACCCCCATAGAGGTTTGGATGGGAAAAAGACCCTTACCTTAGCATATTCATGTATTTGGTTGTGAGGTATATGCTCATGTGCCTAGGGAGAAGAAACCAAATGTGAATAAAAAGGTTGTGAAATGTATCTCCATTGGATATGACATGAATGTGAAAGGGTACAAGCTTTGGGATCCTATGGCCATAAAAGTTCTCTATAATTAGAATGTAGTTTTTGAGGAGGTAAAACCTTCCACTACAATTGAGTAGCCAAAGGAGGATGGGAAGTCAGTTGTACAAAGCTCTAGAACCAAAGATTGAGAAGGATGCACTAAATGCTGAACTGCAGGTTCAAGTTTGACTAGATGATGAGGACAATATGGAGAGCTTAAAGAGTTCAAAACAAGAAGTAGAAACTCCACCTCAACTTTTGAGAAGGTCCTCTCGGTAGAGGAGGCAACTAGAAAGGTATATCTTGCCTAATATTAGATGTATATTTCCTTTGTTGAATAACACTAATGAGCCTAGAACAATTAATGAGGTAATGGAAATGGATGATTTTGAGTCCTAGAAATCAACCATGGATGAGGAGATGGATGTACTAGGGAATAATGATACATGGGAGTTGAATTAGTTGCTTGAAGGATGAAAGGTGGGGTTTGATGGTAATATTAAGAAGTACAAAGTGTGGTTGGTTTCCAAAGGTTATTCTTAGGTTGATAGAGTAGATTTTAGTGATATTTTCTATCTTGTAAAATTAGCTATTGCTTAAATGATATTAAGGTTGAGTAGATGGATGTGAAGACAAATTTCTTGCACAATGATTTAGAGGAGGATATCTACATGTTAGAACTAGAGCACTACATTGAGAAAACTTGGTTTGTTGGTTGAAGAAATCCCTTTATGATTTAAAGAAGTCTCCTAGAATGTGGTATAATAAGTGTGATTCATATATTTTTTGGGGTTGAGATTTATTAGGTCTAAGTCAGATCATTGTGTTTATTATAAATAGAATATTGATAATTTTATCATTATCACTTTGTATGTCAATGATATGTTGTTATTTGGTAATGATAACAAAATGATTAAGGACTTGAAATCTCAACTTACATTACACTTTGAAATGAAGGACTTAAGGGCCATTAAGTACATCTTGGGATGGAAATTAGATGGTATAGAGCTAACATAAAACTTTAGATTGGTTAGAGAAAGTATGCTGAGTCTTTTTGTAATGTTTCAATATGGTTGATAGAAAACTAATGATTGTTTCTATTTATGTGGGAACTAAGATATTAATTGAGTAGTGTCCTACAAATCTCATAGAGATGGAGGAGATGAGTTCAGTGCCTTATTCTAGTGTGATTGGAAGCCTTATGTATGCTATAGTCTACACTAGAGCTTACATTTTCCAAGTAGTGGGAGTCTTGAGTCGTTACATGGCTAATCCTAGACAAGAGCATATGGTTGTAGTAAAGAGGGTATTTAGGTATTTGTGGGGTACTTATGAGTACTCCACTTGTTTTCATGGTTATGTTTTAGAGGACCAACACTCAATAGATATATAGGGTTATGTGGATTCAAATTGGGTAGGGGATGTTGACAATAGAAGGTCTACTAGTGGCTATGTGTTTAGCTTATTTAGTGGTGTAATGAGATGGATGAGTAAGAAATAAACTATGATCATATTATCCACAATAGAGGTAGAGTACATGACAACTACTCATTCCTATATAAGAAGTTAATTTGGCTTTTGAGATTGTGTTTGGATGTTGGACTACATTAGAGAGAAGTTAGAGTTCATTGTGATAGTTAGAGTTCCATGAACTTGGTAAAGAATCCAACCTCTCATGCACGAATTAACCACATTAATGTACAATATCATTGTGGTCATAACTTGGTGGAAGATGGGAGGGTATTTCTAGAGAAAGTTGATACTTTGGAGAATTTTGTAGATACTTGAACAAAGCAATTTAGTATAGATAATTTTAGGTGGTGTAGTAAGCCTATTGGTCTTTCAACCCCTAGCAAATAGTTGACAATGTTGGTATTCTCTTTTCTCTTGCAAGGTGTTTGACAAGTGACTGAATGTTAAGAAAGGTGTCTCAACCTTACATTTGAATCTTCAAATATAATTTATGGGTTATAGAGGTCATTTTTGGCCCCAAAAATAACCAAAATGGGCTTTAATTGGCTAAAGAAGGTTACAATGATGTAGAGATCTCTGAGATCTTCACTTTTTTAAAAAGGGCTCAATAAGGTTCATGGGCCAAAAGTTATAGCCTTCAAAATTTAGTCCTCTCACATCAAAAATTAAGAGTACCTATGAGACAATGGATTTTTAAGAGGGAGTTACACGTGTTGACCAAGAACATTCACCAACCTATGAAATGTCACTATGACTATCATAAAGCATATTTGGAGCATTTGAATAATACAAATTGGAGTGCCTAAGTTGGGAGGATAATTATGGCATGTTATGATATGTTCTTATAGGACTTCTCTTCAGATTTGGTTGTTGGAGTTTTACTAGGGGATTTGGACAGTATTAATCTCATTGTTTTGTAATTCCCCTTTGGTGGTTTCATGTATTAGTTCCTCTATTTATTGGGTGCTTGGGATGGAGTTTACATAGTGTATTTTGTAGGTATTGTTATGTTTCCTATATTAATCCATATCTAAGTGTTGGTGTTGTCTCGTATGAAGGATCCTTGATTGGAGTGTATTGTAATTGATATTATTGTTGATTAATAATATATTGGTTCAAAGTTTAGAGGCTAGGTATTCTCTTGAAAGGTTTTTCCTAGGATACATCATTGTGTTATGGTGAATAATTTTGTTGCATTGTTTCTTTCCTACAAATTATTTTGGGATCATATTTTATGTTAATGTTTCCTCTTATATTAGTGTAGGAAGTGTTTCCATTCCTTATATTCCTTTCATTTTTCTCCATGCAATTCTTGTATAGATAAAAAATAACATCATGCCACTCATGTGGAGGAAATTTAGGTTTTCTACTGAAGTAGTTTGTAGTGAAATTTTCTAACTCACAAAGGGGTTGGTATTTAAATATGTAATGGTCACCACATCACCATAATGTATAAATTTTAAACACTAATGTAGAATAGATGGAATAGGTTGGCCATTTTCTATCCAAGGGTATCCAAGAATTAGACCTCTAAATGGTTTAAAGTAGGAGTGATATGAGCAAGGATAAGAAACACCTTTGGACCAATCTTGAATGGAAAATTTCAATGCAACCTATAGTGTCAATAAATAGTCTATCTTAACACTTAAGGGACATCCAAGATGCAATGTAAGACTCCTACTAACTATGTGTATTCAAAAGATACTCCTTTGTAATAATGTTGAAGGGATAGTTTGTGTTGACCAATATGCTACTATACAATGGACCTACATTTTATCATCCCTTCAACATATAGAGGGACATGGTAACTATTATCTCACACTTCATCAAGAAAGAAGGAAATAATAGGAAGAGAAGGAGAAGAAGAAGAAGAAGGGTATTGACAAATTCATTAAAGGAGATCATTGGAAACTATGTCAACATAGAAGAAGAAGGTTTTGGAAGTGAATACAAAATGATTATCACAAGAGAGGGGAGGAGAAAAAACTTTTGGGACGAGTTTCATGTTATTAGATTGATTGTGTTGAAGGAACAAATTGGTTTAAATCTATAAACTCTAGTTTAGTGGATCCATCAACTTATTATCTAGATCATTCAATCCCTCATCATGAATGACATGGGAATCAATTAGGTCCTAAATTTTATTCTTTAAGCCCATACATATTTTGGTATCATGTCTAGGTACTTGATGATATTAGCAAAAAATTTTATAATCACAATCCACAGGGAGAGGAAGAAAAGTGTTAAAGTGGGAAAATATGTGGTAGTGTAAGAAGGTTAGCCAATATTACTTTTTGTATCATGGATAAATATGAATTGACTAGCTTTATAAACTAGCAGCTGAGTTTAAGTCTAAATGAAATTGAATTAGAAGGAGGAGGAGGAGAAGGAACATGAAGAGAAAAAGATTGCTCAAGATTGTACAAATGATCTTTTTTCTCATACTTGTTATAATTATGATTAAAAATCTTTTTATAAGGATTATTTTAAAATTTAGAACAAGAAGAGTTAGGAGTAGAAGAATTGGAAGGATAGGAAGAAGAAGAGGTGGTATTATGAGACCAACATATAACTTTCTTAATCTTTACAATCTCATAATCTTGAAATGTGGCACAAAGATCTACAAAGTTTTTGTTTTTTTGGAACATCAATTTCTTCATGATTTTTGGATAGAGATTATCCATAAAGACATGTTGAATTTAATGTCAGGTAGGTGATAGTGTATATTCACAATAATAGGCTAAAAAGGTAGTACAAAATCACTTACCTACTCATTTGATCCTTGTGTACAATGAATCAGTTTCATGAAATTAACTTCCAAGATAATTTGAATCTATAAGTGGCTCACAAACACCTATGTAAGCACATCAAAAGACCAAATAGAATGATGAGGTAAAGAATAGAACCGTTCAAGAGAATGATCCTTAAGAGTGCAAAGGGAAGTTTTTTTGAGAATGAAATCCTTGTAAGATAATTGATGCAAGTAGCATTAAAGTACTGCATATGCATTGTTGGGTCACCCTTGTCATCATAGAGAGATTAGTAAGGGGCCATAAATGTAGGTGGAAATAGATGGGAAAGATTATCATAAAAAGGAGATTTATGATAGAGTTCAATAGTGATCTCCCTATAATTTGAAGGAATGACCTCTAACTTCTATACGTTTAATGAAGGGGATATAAAACATGGGGGATGGAAAAGATTAAATGATTGCTAAAACTAGTGAGGTGGTAAGAAAGAGCCCTACATAGGAGGCATAGATGTAAGATATGAGGTAAGAGCCATAGATGGTATGAGAGATAAGGAATAGGTAAGGTGGGAAGACATGAGAAAATTAAGTGGTGGTAGCTAAAGAGAATTGAGAGAGAGAGAGGAAATAAAGTTAACATGTCAAATATATGTTTGTAGATGGAAGTGGTGGGAAAGATAGAGATGACCATAAATAGATTTGCATAGGAAGGGATAGAACCATAATGAGTGATGGACTATAAAGTAGAAGTAAAATCCAAAGGAAGAGATAGGGCCATGGAACTATGTGTAGCAAGAGTGGAGCAAGATAAGGAAGGTAGAGCCTACATTTATGATAGGTTAGGAATGTGGAGCTATGGTTGTGAAAGTGAGGGAGTGAAATGGTGTGTTTGAGATAAAATGGGGAAAGGGGAGGTGGAGATAGTGGTAGCCATATGAATTTGAAAGGATGGGGTTTATCGGGGAGTAGGAGGATCAATGATGGGTTTGATAGAATTGAAGGGGCCAACCAAGGATATAGAAGAAGTAGACGCACTTAGAGAATTAAAATAAGGATGAAAGAGATGTGCATAGGGTGCATTAGTATGTACAATATGGCCTATGTTTTGCAACATCTCTAGACCAAAAGATTGTGTAAGCAAAAGACTACCCAATGTGTAAATGAGTCCTAAAGGATCAAGGATATTAGTAGGGTTGATAGCATGCTTCACATATTATAGTTTGGAAATAATTCTGACATTGATTCATATTTTCCTAAGCTAAATGTGTGTTACAGTTTTAATCAATATTAAATAAACTTGTGACATTGTCAAAAGTAGTGTAAAGAGAAGGGATGTGAGCCATGTTAAGGTTGAGATATGGGCTATAGTGAAGAGGATGGTCACATGGAGCATGGAATCTATAGTGGGAATGGGGAATGAATTAAAGAGACAAAGGTAATTAGGGTCACGATAAAAAAATTAAGGGATGATGTCAAGGAAGGTTGAAGGAGAGGTTTGGGAATGGGTAAAAGAAAAAGGAACTAAGGATAGACAAAAGAGGGAAAGGGTATCTTAAGATGAGTTTGTTAAGGGATAGGATAAATGGGAAATTTAGGGATAAGTAGGAACTAGAGATAGAGAGTAAGGGAATGTAGCTAGGGTATGGGGTGACTACATAGTGGATAAGAAAATACTAGGGAATGGAAACCAATAATACACAATAAATGGGGAAATGTGGAGATGACCAAAGAGAGTCATGTGCAAAATTGAGGGAAAAGGGAAACTAATTTTAGGAACAAATAGTAAAACATGGGGATAAGATGAGGGTATGTTGGGGAAATGAAGGTAGTGGAGAAGCTACGAGGGGGTTATAAGGATGGGGATATAGGTATATGAGGTCTCTAGGAAAGTTTTGGGAGAGGAAATGAAGGCATAGGAAAAGTGTGGGATAGAAAGGAATCTAGGGGAATGGATGAACTAAGTGGAAGGAACAAAGATGAAGGTGTTGGTATAAAGGAAATAGGTGTTTGAAGTCTTGGGGCAAAAGGAACCTAAAGGAATGGGTAGCTAGTGTTAGGGAATAAATCGAGGTGGGTTGGGTAAGGCAATGGGGTGTCAATAAAACCTAAAGGGAAGAGGAGAATAAAGGAAAGGGAAACTATGCCAAGGGATGAGGAAAATAGGGTTTGAGGTGGGATAAATTACAAGTGTGATAATATGGGAGTGAGGTATGTGAATGTAAAACTAGAGATTAAGAATAGAAAAATAAGTAATGAGAGTTATGTATTAGGTTTTTGGTGAATGTAAGAAGAGATATAGAAAGTAAATAAATGGTAGAGTGTGGGGATAAGAAAAAAATTATAAAAAAGTTGGTTGTTGGTCCAAGATGTGAGAACCAAAAATTAAGCATGCAAGTTATTAGGTTCACCATGAAAGAACAAAAAAGATGATCCCTATGTTTAACTTTTGGGTGTTTGGTGTATTGTACTAATCTAGGATCTTTTCTTTTAGTGCATCAACTTAATTTAACTAATCTGAAATGTAAGCTAATATATAATAGAAACTAACACTTTACTTTTAGATTATCAATTAAATCAATTTGATACTAAACTAGGAATTGAGTAAGTGTAAAAGACAAAGAGAAGTGAATTAGGATCACTATAAATATTGTAGATAGATGATGATTATCTTGGATAGAAGAGGACAACATGAGGGGTAGCTCTATAAAATTTTAGCTTTCTATGATCAACATGAGACAAATTACTAAGACCTAGGCATTAGAGTAGATAGAAATATGCAAGGGTGCTACAATAGACACTAGAGCTAGAATTGGCCACTATATACCCACAAAAAATCATAGAACAGGGTAGTGGAGACCTTTGAAGATCTTATGCTAGGCTTTAGAACTAGAATAAGGTTCTATAGTCATGCCTTTTTATAATATATAAATTGTCTAGAAAAAATACAATTGGGCACCAAAGTCTTCTATCTCCTAGGCTCTAAAACTTTTGGTGGATGTTCTATCTAGTATTTTGATTCTAAATATGCTCATAGATGCTTTGCACCTCTCATAGATCTCCTAATATGCAAGCTTAAATCTAGAAAACAAGATGGAAGGATTTAGTTGTATGGGAGACTACCTCAACCAATCCCTTATTTGAAATTTCCCAACCTCAACTTAGCCATAAATAAGAGAATGATGTGTGTACAGATCTAAAGTGTAATGGTGATGTTGTGTGTACAAATTATGTAGTAAAATAAAGACCCTAGAGGGTTACACTATACAAGGTGGTGTATGTATGGAGGACAATAAGGAAATGGAGAGTTTGGACTAATTAGGGATAGGTTTGATAGGAAAATGTGAGACTAGAGCTTAGTGATAATGAGTCTATGGGAAGAGAATAAGTAAATTTAGGAACAAATAGAAGAAAATTTGGCAAAGATCAATATCAATAATGAAGGAAAATGGGAGATCAATGGTAAGGTAGGCATGGAAGAATGCTAACAACGGTGAAGATATACACAATATGCTTTAGATTTTAGGCTTGAACACCTCTTAGCTTGTTGATATAGAAAAAATTAGTATCAGGATATTTAACTTAGTAGAAGGAGCTTGCTTGTAATCTCTTGTTATGTTCAAAATGAGAAATTTTGGTCTTTTATCTTGAGTAAAATTCAAATTGACCATTTAATTCTATATTAAGGCACTACTAGGTTAAGGTTTTTGGCACCCAAAATTTGCAATAACAGAATTGATTTAAATTGTAGCATCTAGGTGCAATTTATCCTCTCTAGTACCTGGATGTAATTTTTCTTGATATTAAAATATATCCCAAAACTTTCAAACTTAATTTTAGGTTTGAAAAGAGGTTTAGGGGTCACTATGAATAGGTTCAAAACTTGAGATAAGGTTGAAAATTAAGACAAGTGATCTTTAAACATATCTAAGGGAGTGATAATTAGAATTAGTACAAAAATATAAGGTGGAGATTGTAAAGTAGGTAGCTTTTAACCTTACAAGTGTAACAAATTATGCAAGCAAACACTTTACAATTCAGAAAAAATAGTTTATTTGTTAAGTAATTAATGATACGAGAGTAGGGGTCATTACATCAACTTATGACAAAGGAAACAAAAATTAAATGTCATTTGTTTGAAGTTGACAAACCAATTGTATTTAAGAGCTATATAATATCTTTTGCACTATGTAAGACCATTCTATAATAAGAGATATGATACCATAACCTCCTTCAAGAAACAAGTCTTTCAACTTTAGTTTAAGGACATGCCTAAGATATGACTCTTTTATTTACTAGTCATAACTAATCCATAAAAGGTTTTAGTTTTTCACTTAATGGAAATGTACGAACACTTTTATTGTAGGTCCAAAAACATGTCTTTAATGGTATCAAAACTTAAATGGACGACAACGCAATAGTGTGTCCCACTTTTTTAACATTTTGGAGCTATTGAAATCAATGTTTTTGAGAATTCATCACATTCTATCAATTATAATGATAAAATTGTCAATAATTTAAGGACAATGTAAACTAATGAATGATATTTTCTATGTACTTTTTAAAAATTTAATAAAAAAAAAAATTCTATCATGTTTGGTTAGTTTTTAATAAAGTATTTTTATATTTTTACTAATTTTTATTGAGTAACATTTTCTTGTAACACATAAATTGAACTAGAATTTTTTTTTTCATGATTTCTTGGACATAGATCATTAATTTCAATATCTAATGCATGGATTTTTTTAGCAATTTTATATTTTTATTTTTAATTGGTAATAACTAAAATTTAGACATGTATTTTCTCGTAACACATTTTTCTTTGTGTATCTATCCAAATTGATATATATTTTTTATTGAAACAAAGACATTGATATGAAGTGTAGTGCAATATTTTGATATTCTTTTGACATGGTTTTTTATTTTTCCAAGTGTCCTGAATAGAGGTCGTTATTATTTTAATTACCTATGTTGATTATAAATAAAAATATATAATATATTTTATTAAAACATAATACAAATTATATTTGTTTTAGAAATATAAATATGAGGGCTACTTACCTATAAAATTTTATGTTTGTATGACTTCATTTGACCCCTGAAAATATGATGTGAAGTGGCAAATTTCTGTCAATAAAATTGATACATGTGTTTTGAAGGGAAAAGCTCATACCAGATAGAACGTTTAAGGGACACATATATACATGTAAATAATGTTATCTACAATGAACTTAAATTAGACACACTATTTTACATAAATTGGTAAATCAACATGTGGCCTAGGAGTGGGATAAACTATGGCTCTAAAGCAAAAATATTTTTACATATTTATATTCTTGTAAAAAATTATGCAAATTTAATAAAATGACACCATTTTTGAGTTCGTATGCAAAAGTTATGGCTTATAAAATATGAAGGACTAGATCAAAAGAAGTAGTTTTAAATGTACCAAGGTAGTTTTAAAGTGTCTTTGAAATGTGTCAAGATAGTTTTGAAACCACCACTCTATTAAAAGAAACAATTTCACTAGATCTTAGAAAAACACCTCGAGATGTTCCAATTTTTTATGTCTTCAATTTCTTTAATATTTTTGACTTGTAGGGGTTTTCCAAGGCTATGGAACTCTATAAATTTATGTAATGTAAACTTGAATTGAGTATCAAGGAAAGCAAGAAAAAGGACTTAAGTAACATTTTTTGCATGCTTATGAGTTCCTAGTGACAATTGTAAGTTGTGAAGTAGGTTGCGAGATTCTTGAGAGGTAGTTGAGGTCCTTGAGGCAACATAATAGTTCAAGTTGATGTTGTTGTTAAAGCCTAAGTGGCTTGGACCAAGTTGTATGCCATCTTTGAATGATTTTTAAGTAAGATATACTCACATTATGCAAGGGTTTTCACCTGAAGTGGGGTTTCTAGATGGGATATATTTATTTCTCTTTGATTTCCTTGCAATTTTTATTTATTGCAAGTTAACTATAGTATTTTGTTTGTTCTCGTTTAATTTCATATGTCAGTGCCTTACATATGATATGCCCATCAGAGGTTATGAATCAATAACTACTCTCATGTATGAGGTTAAAGTTTGACTTTCTTACCTTAAGAAAGTGGATTTGGACCAAATAGGAGCTAAAGCATAAAGTTCTATCTCACTTGTGGAACATCGTATTGTTTTCTTAAAATCACATAGTTTTTAGAAAAGACATGATTTAAGCCTAGAGGGAATCCATTTAAGGGGTTTTGATTGAAGGGGGTTAGATCAAACTCTCTTGGTTAGAACCCTTAATCTTAAATCAAACCTCCAACGGAGTCTCTTCTATGTCTATCAAAATGTTGACAAAAAAGTAATTTCGTTTCACCTTTTGGGGAATCAAATGAATTCATTTAAAAATGTCATTTTGCAAGTATGTATCCCTTAGTGTAAGCTTTTCAAAAAGTATAATATCTATTATATTTTAATTTTTTTTTAATTTTATAATGAATGGATATCCATTACGAAAAACAATGACCTCTTTTCAAGACACTAGGAAAAATAACAAACATTATTAGAAAAAAATTAGAAAAAATGCATTGCACTCTACATGGATGTCCTTGTTTCAATGAAAAAAATTAATTTCTATATATATCCTAAGATAAATGTGAGATGGCAAAATATAGGTCTAAAACAATCTTTATTACCAATTTAAAAAGTAATGATAAATAAAATATTCAAAAAAACTACCAAAAATATCTATATAATAGATATTAGAGTTAATAATCTAATTCTAAGGATTTTTATTTCTCCTTTACGAAAAAAATGGAGTGAGAGAACGTAGAAAAAAAGTAGGCGATCACATAAGATAGAAAAGGTGGTGAGGGAGAAGGTGAGAAGTGGGCTTGATGGCAGAATTCCTTATGCAGCGACAGGAGTTAATGCAATCCATTTAAAAGAACCCAGGAGAACCTTTGTAGATATTCTACAAAATTCAGAGGAGCTAGTTCGTGAGGAAGTGGTGGAAATAGATGTGGCAAAGGTGGTTGACAAGGATGTTGAAGCTCTAAGTCAATATGCACTAATTGGTAGAGTGATCGGAAGAACCAGGATGAAGGAGCAAATCAAGAAATGGATAGGTGAGAATTACAATTCGACAGAAGTTGTCCATTTCCTTCTGAAGCAATTCTTTGTGGTAGATTTTCAAGGCGAAGCCTAGAGGGATGAGATTTTGGAGAAATTACCATGGAAGTTTGGCCCAGATTATGTTAACACTCAGAAATGGAGACCAAACTTTAATCCCAAAATTTTTGATCCATACAAAGAACCAATTTGGATTAGGTTGTATAATCTCCCATTCAAATATTGATCGGGAAGCTACCTGTGATGCCCCGTCATGCAACCCTAGAGTGTTAGATAACAAGAGTAAAAGTAACAGAAATATTTTATTTTTTGAAGCAAGAAGATGCATTAATCATTAAATAAAATTACACTATTAACAACATTAAATGAAATGAATAGCTAACACCTCTAGGGAACATAACTGCATCAGAAAGAATCATAACATTACAAGTGATATGCATCATGATACAACAGAAGGATATTACATTATACATTTACAGAGATGAATAATTACAAAGGTTTAAATACAAGATTACAAGACTGATTACCTCGGCTTACAAAATAGTACAATTATGAATGAATACAACTCTGAAGGTGTAGAACAAATCAGGACTGGAACACTTTTGCATTGATCTCGAACCATAACATCTAAGAAGACCAATGGATAGCTCTGCCACCCAACCATGTGGAACCTTGAGCTCCACCCCTCTGAGCTAGGAGATAACAATGAGGTTTCACTAAGTCAAAGGATACAACAACAAATACAAACAAATAGATACAGACTCGACACAGACAAAACAGATTATCAAGACCGCACAAGACAAGACAGTACTCCAGAGGCATCAACAAGAGATAACAGGAAGTAACTAGACTGTAGTAGGGGAGTGTCATCGCATGGTCCTAGCATGGGTTACCTAGGCTATCTCTCTCTAGAAGCCGGCCCCCATCTATGGTTACCCTGGCAGCCTCTCTCTAGGCACCGGCCTCATAGGGTGACACATGTGGAGTCGACACATCCTCTCATGAAGATAAGGAGGTCGACCTTGCCAACCAGGCCTTCTCATCCCATCCTTAGCCTATGAGATCACTCAAGGCATGGGTGAGGCATCATACATATCTTGTTATGTGAACTTCTACCCAACCCACCTAAAAAAATTTATTAAGTTATCACTTAATTACAACTTCCATGGGGTTACCCAGGCAGCCACCTTGGCACCGGCCCCACCATGAAAGCCACTCTCCTACATACAACTAGTACCCCTAACCAAAATCCAGAACCAATAACATGCATGGACAAGGGACTGAAAGGCTTCTATCTTTTCACCAACCAAAACATTACATAGACCATATTGAATCCAAAATCTCAACCACAAAACTTACCCTTGTCCATTTCAAAAATCCCAATCAGATAAAACATTAAATTAACAATTTTCTAATTCAAAGTAACAATCTTTCCCAATACACATCACCAATACATCCTTGCCACAAAAATCATACTGAATTTCAAGGTAACAAGCCTCTAGAGCTAAAAGATTTCAACACAATTATCAAAAGGCAACTATCCAAAGCATGACGCTTAACAACCTTAAACTCCCACGAAACTAACATGGTCACCAATTATAACAGCAAGACTCAAAACCAAAATAAATGCAATGACCCAATTGCATCGGTAAAACACATCGGTTTAAAAACAACAATAAACAACAGGGAATAAATATATATCCAAAACCCAAGTACTACTACTCTTTTTGAACTATTTCCATCATGGATTCAATAAAAGGCTTTAAATCTCTCTTATTAAATTAAATCATAAACTTACTTAAGATAACAATATTCTAATCAAATCACAAAGATCTATAATTCCCTCTATGATTTATTTAGTAACTTACTACTACCATTCATCTATTCACTTTTAAAAAGAATAACTATGATCATCCCAATCTCAACTCAACTTACGAGTTAATCTATGACCCTAAAAAGATATAAAACAAAAATGATTTTTTAAAAAAACAATAAAACAATACTAAGATTCGAATCATGACATCAAGCTCCTACAAATTTATTACCAAGAAAGTTAGTCATAGACAAGATGCATTAAAGTCTTATTCCCACTACTAAGATCCTTCAATAGAGAAGGTTACTGACAACATTTAAACTTATAATACTAATATCATCAGTGCCTATGACGTTAAAACAATGTTCATAAACAAGTATCAAATATTTATTACCCACATCAACAGTTTTAAAAGGTTTCTATTAATACACAATCCTAAGCAATTCTATTCTATTGTAACAATTACGAGGTTACTAAGCATGCCAAGTAATTATATTGTAGGATAAACCTATTAAATTGCAAGGCGAAGCTTCTTCACATCAACATTGCACAATGATACTGACCATTAAGCCATAACATAGTTCAAGAAATCTAACAAAGTATTAAGGCTCTATTCCTAATTATCAACACTATAAAAATTTATCTCTCTTAAACAAAATTCTAATAATAATAACATATACTATTCTATTCTAAAATTTAATTTCATATATCATTTGTTTAATCAATATCAATGTTATTACTATTTCAGTCTAGACAAAAAGAACTAAACACTTATATGCATTTACTTTCTAAATTTACAATTACTTGCTTTCATTTTGATATCAACTATAACTTTCTAACTTCTAACGATAGTATATATCTAATTCTACACGAGAAAGAAAATAACAACCATCATCCTATCTTGAACATATAATTGTATTCTAAATGCATGCAAAAACATAAAGATAAAGCCCAATATAAAATTTACCTGCAATTAAGAAGGTATCGAATATTGACCAACACCAGTATACTTAGATACATTAAAATACATGCACCTCTATGACTATGCACATGAAGGATCATAAACATTTGACTTAGAACACTTTATATTATTCTATCCTACATAATACTAGCCTTCCCACAATAGTAAATTTTGACTATACTTCTGAAATAATTTTCCTAATATATAATCAAAAGATAGATTTAATAACATAACTATTTAATAAAATAGATAGAAATAATACTAAAATCTCTAATGTTAAATTAACACCTTAATAACAATTTCCTAGAAGTCAGCTAACATAAACTATTAAAAAGTTTATTATGCTCCATTATCCACCTAGAAGAAAAAACATAGAGTTGAAAGAAAGATACTAATTTTTTTTGTCCTAGATGGAGTTCAAGTAAATGTGATTAAGAGAACTAAATTTTATTAAGAAACTTTCTATATTCATAATATTAGAAAGAGTGGAGCATAAGCATCAATAGTAAGTTAACTCATTCTCAACGTAATTTTCTAACTAAGCATTCAAGAAGATTCCCAATTAGAAGCTTTCCAAAAGAATTGATTTACATTCTTTTTCTATTACCTATATACGGACCCTAGATAAAACCTTTAATAGTTTTGAAGCATAAAAACTATTTGATGAGAAATAACCAGAGAGGTAAACAAGAAAGAAATTTATCAGAGATCAATTCAATGATCATATCAGAGATCTAAGTATCAAGAATGGGGAGTCTAGCAAGGTATGAGTCTGGACAGAACAAAAGACAATTGTAGAATAAGGCTACGGTGACATCGCTCAGGAAAACACAGAGGTGGTTAATTCCAAATTTGTAACCCACAAAAAGCAGCATGTACGGCAGCGCCAAGAGAAATAGACTTATTTCAGGCACAAATTCAGAGGAGGAGAATGCTAAATGAAGGCTGTACGGGGGCGTTCCAGGAAGGACTGGCATCAGATGAAATTTTCTTGGCAAGGATTTCCATAGAAACAATGAGTTAATTCAAGCATAATTTGGTTGAATTGAGTGAGGAAAGAGAGATGACATACGGTGGCGTTCTACGGTGAAGCTACAGGATCCTCTAAAGCAAGCTTAGCAATGATTGACGAGAGATAGGAGGATTTATAGAGGCTCTACCATCTGATTTAGTTTCTTAATAAAACAAGGAGAATAGAATGATAATAACAATACAATGAATGCATGAATGTACCCTTAGCGCCTAGGAATGAAGGATATTTTCTTTTGACTGATTCCTGCAGATTACAAAAGAATATCAACTAGATCCCATAAGAATATCGACTAGGTAGAAAGTAGATCACATAAAGGAGTGAAGGATCTAAACATATTTGGCACCATATGGATATAAGTACAAGAATGGTACCATAAGAGCGCAGAAATAAACACATTCTTGGTGGCAAAATGAACAGAGATGGTTTCTTGAAGAAACTGTTGATGATGATAAATGAAGAGATCTGAAACTGAGCAATCTTGAATCTTTGTAATAATGAAGGGACATCCATCAAAGCATAACAGAAGGGGTAGTTTTGTCAGATGCAGTAGTTGCAATATCCTTGGTAATCATACATGCAAAATAGGGATTTTCCTCAGAGGTTATTACATTTTCCTTGATTGACATCCATGAAAAAATGGTGTTCTAAAGAATGTTTTGATTGCAGGATTGGGCAAAATTTATTTCTGTTGAAAATAGCTGTTAGAATGTTTGAAAGAGACATCACCACATAGCATGCAATGAATGCAGAAATTGCACAAAGATGATTGCGAGTCTATTAGAAAGCTTTTACAAGCAATTACGAAGAAATCACACATAAAACGAACATGGATTTTCCACATACCTCAAAGTATTGTCCTCTCAGGGTGATGATTACAATGTACTCATATAGTATCTTAAAGAAAAGTGCACAATGGCTTCACTGATATGGGCTTCTATGAAACATCTCTTTTCTCCATATTCCCGACAATTTCGATCTGATCCTCAAATTCTTCAGCCACCTCCAATTTCTTCCTCAGTTTTTTTCCACCACCAAACATCTCCAATTTTCTGTATATCTCCCCAACAAATCTCTTCCCCCCAAAAATAATAACCCAGAAGAAAAAATAGCCAAGAGTCATAAATGTCCACTATCACCAATCTGTTACAGACAATCCCACTACCCACTAAAAATAGAAAATAATTAATTTTCTTTGATAGAGAGATTCTCCCAAATCAAATTCTCATCCGACAACTCACAATAATAAATTATTAACTAAAAATATTTTCAAACTACCATCTAGTATTAATCATAAAATATTATCCATGACAATATCTACATAGAATTCATTAAAATCAATAATTTAATCACTTAAACATACTCCAAGCTTCACATTAATAAATCTCGACTATAAAATGCTATTAATATTATTATTAGAATAATAAATTCATTTCCGACCAATGCATAAAGACTAAAACCAACCAATACCAACAAGACAATAGCATGCCAATGACGACCATAATCGAGGCGAAGACCATAAAGTGACAACAAAACTCACGACTACCAACTGAAAACAGAACTGACTTAGGGAAAACCTCATGTTATCTCCCATCAATGTTATCCATTGGTGCAAGGGCACGCTCAAACCTACTAAGTTAGGTGGAGTCGATGCCCAGTACCTGCAACCTGCATTAGGACAATAGATTGTATATGAGTATATGCAAATACATCAAGCACACAGAGTCAGGGAATCGTAGTGTAGTAGGGTACTTGAACGAGTAATACTACATCATCCCAGCTCACAAGCATAACAATAAACACAAACATCTTTAACTGGCAAAGAGCAATATAAAACTACCAATTATCTTCAGACAAAATGAGGGGCATTACAGTGCCTATATCAAATAGGTGATAGTTTGGGGAATGCAATGGACCTAGATATGGGCAACAATGACTCTATCTATTATGCAAGGATAAAATTGATAGCAGTAAGGAAAATGCCGAAGTCAATCAATCTAATCACATCGATTGGTTCATGGATTCAAGATATCGAGATAGAGGAGAAGAAGTTCTTTTGTCTTCATTGCAACAACATGGGGCATATGGAATCAGATTGCCCTATGAAGTTGAAGGAGGAGGTTGAGGATAGTCAGCCTGGGAGAAAAGAAGATGTGGCTAAAGAATAGGGTGCAAGAAGCGTGAAGGTGGTGGAGGTCAGGGCGACATATAGGAATGAGTTGGAACCTAAAGAAATTTTGGCAGACTTTAAGAGCTTCCCCTTAGTAGAAAGGATGAAGGAAGCTTCAGAAGAACCTACGGTAGGGGATCAAAAGATGTAAAATGCTACGAAGACTAAATTTTTGCCAGGAAAAGAATTGGAAACAAATTCAAATTGCAATCCCGAAAGTGGCAACAAAGAGATGGAGGGAAGATAGGTGGCAAGGGAGCAAATTCACCAACCAGAGGGATTAGAGGCTTCGGTAAGAGGAGAGGATTAAGAGGGCCGAGATGTTTCTTCACCAGATGTGGTTCTCAAGTCTATCGAAGGAGGAGAAGGAGAGCTAAGCAGAGCGTGGTCAGAGGAAGAGGAGGATTGCGAAGAAAGAGAAGAGGTTGGCATAATTGATCATAGGCACATCAGTCAGACCACGTTGCAAGGGGTTCGTGGCACTTCTGGCATTGGGAGGAAATTGGGAAGGAAGTCGAACAAGGAAAAAAGAGAGGAGTATGCAGCGAAGAAAAGCTTGACAAGCATCAGGAAATATATATTGAGGTCCAAGGGAGGTAGTGCCTCCCTTGGGAAGCCATGAAAATTCTATCATGGAATATTAGGGGCTTGAATGCCCCTAACAAACGATGCTTGATAAAGCACCATTTATCTAAACAGATGGTGGATATTGTTCTATTACAGGAAACCAAGCTAATATAGGAAGAGGCGGTGAGATTCTTGATGCACTGCAAACCATTAATAGGAGTTTTTAGCAAGCCTAGAGGGACAACAGGAGGAGTAGGAATCATGTGGAATCCCACAAAACTGGACATCAGAGACATTGAGATCTGTCAACACTAGATATCTGGTAAGGTAAATCTACTCTTTATGAATTTTTCCTTTTGGATTTTTTGTGTATATGGGCCAACTAAATCAGAAGACAAGAGGGAAGTATGGAGAAGCATATTGAACAAATGCCATTTGATTGGGGAAGAAAGATTTGTGCTAGGCATGGATTTTAATGCGGTTCTAGGGTTGGAAGAAAAAAGAGGAGGAATGAGAGTAGAAAGCAGTTCCTCAAAAGATTTCAGAGAATTTGTAGGGGAAGGGAAATTTCTAGACATCCCACCTAAGGAAGGGAGATACACCTGGATGAATAGAAGACAAGGTTTCACAAATATTGTGAAATGATTGGACATGTTCTTATGCACTACAGATTGGTTGGAGACAGATTTGGGGCTAGAATCGAGTATTCTACCTTCTTCCTTGTCCGATCATTATTCGATCAAGCTGGAGATCAGCGCTCTGGTCAAACCCAAGAATTCCTATTTTAAGTTCGAAAGGATGTGGTGGAGAAAAGAAGAGCTAATTGATCCAATTGGGCAATGGTGGGAGGAGATTCCAAGGAATGGAGGATCCATTAGTTATGTTTTCTACAAAAGATTGGCACATGTTAAGAAAAGATTGAAGGAGTGGAACAATGAATCATTCAAGGACATCTTCAAAGAGAAAGAAAGATGGGATGTTCCAAGCAGAATTTTTAAAAGAAAAGGAACTAATGGTTGAATTGGAAGAACTTCTAGCAAGGGAGGACGAGTTTTGGAAAGCCAAGGCAAGAGAAGGTTGGTTGGAAGTGGGAGATAGAAATGCAATTTTTTTTCATAATTCAGTCAAAATAAGGAGAATGGCAAACAAAATTTTAGAGCTCACCAAGAAAGATGGGGAACCCTTAAATGAACCTAAAGAAATCGAGAAAGAGATAGTGGAATACTTCCAAAAAAATTTGGCACCAAAAGAAGGCTTTGATTAGATAAACATTGATCAAATTCTAAGATGTATCAAGCCAGTAATTAAAGAAGAGGAGAATGACAGGCTGAATGAAGCCTTCATAGAGGAGGTGAAGACGGCCTCTTTCCAACTACATCTCGATAAGGCACTAGGTCCCGATGGTTTCCCAACTTTGTTTTACCAAAAGTGTTGGTCAATTGTGGGAAAATAAGTATGGAGGATAGCAGAGGAATTCAGAAAGACAAAGAAATTTGTAAGAGAAATCAACAATACGGTGATTACATTGATCCCCAAGAAAGCAGAAAGCAAGGTAGTGATGGACTTCAGGCCAATCTCACTTTGCAATACGATGTATAAAATCATTTCTAAGACAATTGCAAATAGGCTAAAGTCGGTCCTGGGAAGGATTATTTCAGAGAATCAGAATGGTTTCATAGTGGGGAGGGAAATAGTAGACAACATTATACTAGTGAATGAGGCGATTCATTCTATCAATCAGTCAAAGTAGAGAAGCATGCTTATTAAATTGGATGTGAGTAAGGTGTATGACAGAGTTAGATGGAGCTTCTTGTTAAGAGTGTTAAAGCGAATGGGATTCAGGCAGTCATGGTTAGAAAATATCTTTCAGTGCATCTCCATGGAAAGGGTATCGATTGCAGTAAATGGTTCTCTTTGTGGCTTCTTTGAAACGACATAGGGGCTGAGACAGTGGGACCCCCTATTTCCATGTCTATTCATCCTGATGGTAGACGCTCTAGGAGGGTTGATCAAATATTGCCAGAGAGTTGGAGGATGGAAAGGTGTTCGGGTAGCCAGAGATCTAGATTTAATCACCCATGCACAATTCGCAGATGATACCATGATATTTAGGGAAGCCAGCATTGCTGAAGCAGAAGCAATTAAAGGAGTATTGGACTGCTACAATAAGTTGTCTAGGTAGATTATAAATAAGAAGTCAAGGATTTTCTTTTTCAATGTCTTGAGAAAATGGCATAATCAAATCGCAGCTATCTTGGGATGCCAGGTTGATAAAATTTCAACCAAATATCTAGGAGCTCCCTTGTTCAATGGTGTAGTTAAATCAAATCTATGGGAAGAGGTGATTTCTCATTCCAAAAGAAAGGTAGAAGCTTGGAAAGTGAGATGGATGACTTTAGCCAAGAGGATCACAATGCTCAAAGTGGCTTTGGGGGCAATACCTATTCATTTGATGTCATGTCTACTAGTCCCAAACAAAGATAAGGAACATTTAGAAGGAGCCTGGAAAAAGTTCTTGTGGGAAGGGGCAAAGGATGCTAGGAGAATACCTTTGATAAGTTGGGGCAAAGCTACCTATCCCCAGGAAAGTGGAGGAATGGGTATGAGGGAGCTAAAGCTTCAAAATGAAGCATTAGGGGCAAAGCTGATTTGGAAGATGGTCAAGCACCCTCAAAACCTTTGGTGCAAAATAATGCAAAATAAATACCTGGATGACCTAGACCCCAACAAAATCCTAACTATGGACAATCTTGGGTGTGGATCAACTATATGGCAATTTATGAAAGATTGCAAAACAGTTATCTTGGATCATCTAACATGGAGCATTAATGATGGGAAAAAAGCTAACTTTTGGATGGACTCGTGGGAAGGTTTCGAACCTCTAGAGAGAATACAAGAACTTGAGGGACTCAAAGAACAAATGATTCAAGCTAAAGGGGAAAAGGTGGCAGATTATGTTGCGTGTTACAATGCTCAGAGGAAAGTAGAGTGGGTGGATGCAGAGGATTTCGATGTTGAAGAAGAAGTCAAGTTAAAATTTAGAGAGATTTTGAGGGAGAGAAGAGTTTACATCAACAAAGAATCGGATGAAATACAATGGTGCGGGGCCAAGTCTAGCCAGTATTTGGTAAAAATTGGCTATCATATCTTGAAAATGGAAAGAAATGGAAACTCAATGGAATATTGGCCAAAGGTCTTATGTTGGGACAAACATGTTTTGCCCTGTAACATCCACATTCTAAAAACATAGTAAAAATAGAAACTTACCATAGAGTAAATCAACAAGATAAAAATAAGATAGAGAAAAATTTTCTTTTATTCAACATATAATCAAGTAACTACAATTACAAAATTTCTTTTTACAAAATACAATAAACCATATTGTCTTTCTCAATTACAATGTTTACAAATGTAAATCAATTACATATACAAATTTTGGAATAAATACTGCTTCTGAATATCTGACATCTTTATCACAAGTCTTGGCATGTTTCCTTCTTGGAGAGAGAGTATCTTTCTAGTGATTTACCTCCATCCACAGACCGGCGGTCTCCCACACATCTTCCACATAGGAAGTGGCCCTACCCTTCACGAGGGATATAGATCTTAGGTGACTAGTGGTAATTTGCCTTTCCCGAGTACACAGTGTTGTATTCTACTCAACTCTATCAACCAGACAACCTTAGATACCCTCTAGCTAAGTATGATTTTCGATAGGATGAGCAATCTGAATACAGTGAACCAACAATGCATGCATAAAACAAATGCATTACTTTGGCCAAAGTTTTTAACATCAATATTGTTCATAATGAAAATAGTCGTGTTCACCCACCCCTACTCGACTTGGATACTATCATATTCTCGCAGTTTGTTTACTCCTATTATGACCATGTAAAAAGTTTAGTCATTGCATCATGATATTAGTATCTTTTGACTTAAATAAGTCTATATGACATAACCATTCAATTGGTTTATAATCGACTCTAGGGTTTTCCTAATGTCCTTTGTTAATATGATATAACAATATAACCATATCTTATTTCTAGGAGACCTAGATTCACAAATAACCCTTGATTAACTCAACCAAGGTTAAGAATACTATAGTTCTTAAATAGATAATATCTCCTATACAAAGGAACATAGAATAACTTTGAATAAAGTGTTATAAACAAAACATACCCTGAATATATATCCCTACAAGGTCATTCTCTAGTAGACTTAGCCTACTCCATTGTATTGGATCTCTTCAAGGATAATATTAACAAAAAGATAAATAAATGTATAAGGGTTCTCCCATAAACTTTATTTCCATCTACCATAATATCTCTAAGTTACTTCATTCGAAGAGAACAATAATGGTCTAAAAATCCCTATGAATCTAAGTTCTTATGGATAGATAACAATTTCTACTATACATATACATAATCTAAACAAGAAAATACGTTAAATTATTATTACCTCAATAATATACTACTCAAGTCTAAGAGTATATTAATCAAAGTTCATTCAACTCTATAAAATCCGAGAGTCTATTGTTTGGTTAACTCACAATCATTCTATTGACTTGCTACAAACTTATTCGATAAGGGTACTATTTCAAGGCTAATAACAGCTATGACCACTATAATGGTCTTTTATCCTCCATTCTATGCATTGATATGATTATTGATTTATAAACGAATAAGCAAATGGTCGATGTAGTATACTGTAACAAACTACTCATTTGAATTACCAAGTATCAACCATATGATTTGCATTCGTTGACTCATCAATTATAGAGATAGATCAACATAGTTTACTTAGATAGTTATCTGCATTTTCCTACATCAATTCTTAATAGTTTTCAACTTTTACTCAATAAAAATAGGAGGTTTAACCTCTCTGAAGAACTCTTACAATCACCATGAGACTACGATGTACTCACTAAAGATATTAATCGATTTCCTCATAGTTATCAAACACATGACTGGGGAATACCTGTTAATGGACATTTTAAGAGCTGGCAGAAATATGCATATAGGACACAGGGTCGACGCCTCTTGAATGTGTATTCCCTCTCTATTCTAGCCACTATATGTCTCTCTACATACGTTTGATCATCCCTGCCTATGTTCTCCTCTCAATTTTTTAACCTTGTTAATATATCGATACCATGGCTCAACTGAGTCGTTAATAATTATGACCTAGGCACAACTCCTAGAGAGTTGCCTTATTTCGCACCTCAACAGTGATTCAGTTGCAAACTTAAAGAAATCTTAACAGTCCTTAGCGACTTAGTCTTTAACTGAAATTGAGTTTTAAGCAAAAGTCCACATGTCGATTATGGAAGGTCACCATATGGTTCATTCGGTTGGGCAGTCTGTAAACACAGTCATCCCCATAAGGATGAGGCTGACACTTATTAAAATATAACTAATATTTTAATGATCAAAACATGTGGTTCGATCCACCACTTATCACTAATGAAGACTCTACTATAATTTAGCCTACGGCTCCTACAATACCATTGAATCATTAAAAGGTATTATCCTCTTACAATGCTAAGTTATTTATATATTTGATTACATCAAATATAATTCTTATAACATCACCACTATATTAGATAATCACAATTTAATCAATAAAATGATAATGTTTAAACAAGGAATTACGGATAATGTGGTTGGGTTGAGCTTGTCTCCCCAACACAATCCGTTGGCAATAATCACGTATTCTTAACTCGACAAAAACGTCTTAACATTAAGAATGGTTTATAACATCTCAAAGGACTTAATAATAATATGACAACCATTTTACGACAATAATGTCGTAATATTTACGTTAAACATAAATAGTCACAAATCAAACTCAAACAACATCGTTAACAATATTAATGACTAAGATGACTTACCACGACCTAGAAAGATTTGAAAATAATATCGACTACCTATCGATTAGGTTCAGAAGTAAACTGACAAGACAAGACTTACCTATTACGACACATTGGTTCACATTTTCATTAAACACTTATACCTGATTTGGTAAATAAACCACTCGTAACCTGAGGTCTATATCTCTCTCCTAGAAAGATACTCTCTCTCTTTTTTCTCCAAGAGTCATCTAAAAACTTGTAATCCTGTATCAAACTTGTTACCAAAGAAATTATGATCAGTGCATCATTATTCAAATAATAGATCAAATCTCATAATGCAAATATTAAATCAATAATAACATAATCATTCCCATAATTTCATAAATGATATTCAATATAATCCATGTTTTTCCTTGTCATTAATCTAAACATCATAATAAATTTACTTATGTCCAAGTAAAAAGTAAAAGTATAGCAAGACAAAAATTGGGGATGTAACATGCCCAAGGTGGGAGCATTTACTTTGACGATCCTCCACAAGAGTATATTGACGGGTGAGCGTTTGCACCGTTTAGGTATAAGTGGCCCAAGTAGATGTGTTATCTGCAAACAAAACGATGAGAGCATTAACCATTTGTTGCTGAATTGTCAAGTTGCAAAGGAGTGTTGGAATTACTTCCTAAACCAATTGGGTTGGAAAGGTTCGAAGAACAACACCATAGCTGACTTTCTTAGAAGTTGGTTGATACTGTCCAAGAAAGGCTTTTGGCGGGGAATTTGGATAACGCTCCCTTCAATGATCATGTGGCACATTTGGAGGGAGAGGAACCTGAGAATTTTTGAAGGGAAAGAGAATAATATTGAGATGGTGATTAAGAAGATAGAGAATGGAGCAGTCGAGATTCTTAATTCTAGAGCTTCCTCAAGAGGAGGAGTTAAATTCACAGCATGGGATGATCATGTTATGAAGCTTTGGCCAGGCTTGAAGATTCCAAGTGGAATGGGTGAAGGGAAGAAGAAGAGAGAACAAACTAGATGGATGGCCCCTCCGAGTGGAAGACTCCAACTCAATTTCGACGGGGCTTCTGGCTCATTAGGTATTAATACAAACAATGTTGCAGAACTAGAAGTGTTAGCCCGAGGAGTTTCAGATTGTAAGGCCAACGGTTGGCAAAAAATAGATATTGAGGGCAATTCAATGATTATCATCAATGCCATCAAGAAGAGAGGAACGATCAATTGGATTTTAAATAAAGGGGTGAGGAGAATCTAGGAGGTACTTCAGGAGCTTGATTTCACCATCCGACACATTTATAGAGAAGAAAATCCGGCCGAAGACTTCCTTGAAAACAGAGGGGTCACGAGAAATTTTATGGACAAGAGCAGTCTAGACATAGCTAGCTGGGAAGGCCTGGACATTGTACTATAGATAGACCGAGACGGGTTGTCCTCAGAGGAGAATCCTAGAACCTAGAAATAGGACTGAGGAATCTGTCAGCTCTTAAGGATGGGCAGGCTTTTCACAATGGATTGGAGGATCTGAAATAGGAAAGTTTCCCTACGGCATGTGCTCTCAAGGTTTAGTGGGATAGTCGGGATCTAGATAAGGAAATCTAAGAAAGAAAGTTTCCAATATTTTTGCCAGTTTTTTGGACAGAAAGGGCGCTTGGCCTGGCTTTCCATGGATTCTTGGGAAGATCAGGAGGTGCTATTTAAGGATGCTTTTTGGAGGAATGCTGGCAAAGAAAGATGGTTGATAGAAGGGTGATGGGCATTAGGTGTGCTTGTGTGGTGGAGGGCAAAGAACAACAAGTGGGCCATCTCTTCTATCTGCGGGAGGAACTGACGCAAGAGGTCATTCTAAAGGTGATGGGGGGGTCTTGGAGCAGTGGCCATATTCATGATGGCCACGTCTATCAGCTCTTCTTCGCTAACATTGCTTTGATTATGGGAGGATATCATTGGGGAGTGTCATGGGGAGTTCGACTGGTGACTCAGGTAAACCACGCAACTGTGATGAGTGTGATCCCTGCTGCAGGCCTAGCCCTCGCGGAGGAAATGTTGAAGGCTACCTACACGAGGAAGGTAGGGTCGAGGATGACTAGTAGTACACTGGCAACCTTCAAAGTTGGCATAGAATGCAAAAATTTGGAGACTTCCCGCTAACTGGTTTAGGAAAAGAAGGAGGAATTTACCTGAGGATCAAGTTGGTAGGCTAATGGAAACCGCTGAAGGCATAATGTTTATTATGCATGAATTAATGTAATTGTGGGCTTCTCATAGCCATATTATATGTAACTACAGGCATCCTATAGCCTTATTATATGTACTCATGGCATGCTTAGTAGAGCACTAGCTAATATGTAAGTTTTTCTTTATAATATATAATGGAAGCCATCCCCAAGATGGAACTTGCCTAAAATAATAATAATAATAATCTAATTCTAAGAAATTGTACAAAGATTTTATTTGTAGTGAAAGTTATGTGAGATAGCAAAATGTCAATAAAAAATAATTTTACAAAAATTGAATGAATAAAAATGATAGAATTAAAAACTTCAAAAAAAACTACAACTTAAATCTATATACACAATTCCACAACTCAATAGTTCACATCATCTTTAAATTCTTGATCATTTGTTTGGTATAATTGACACCAATTAAAAATGTTGAAAAATGTTGATTTTGAGTGTCCCACTTAAGTGAAAAAGTGGGACACACTATTATGTTGTTAACTATATAGAGAGTGCTTACCTTAATGATATCCAAACATCTACATATTGAAAAGATGTTCCCCATCTTATCATTCTTACAACACTCTACTTAAATTTCACATGCTTCAATGGTCAAATAGTCAATAGCAATTTTACACCTCATCCCCACCAGATAGTGGTAAATAGTTGTCCTACTTTTATTGGCCAAAATTTACTTTTGACCATTGAATTGGGTGATGTTTAAGAATAGCCTTCTTGCAAATTTTGACACAATGTCATTCATTACTAATTATGATTTTTCATATAGTGACTATGATACACGAGGTTAGAAGAATGGGAAATTAAGTTCATAGGTACCCATATTTAACATTCAAATCCTTCATGTGGCATGTACACCTTGAGATCTTTCCTAGATACACCAAAGCCTCTTCATTACTAAACCTTATAAAATTTCACTTGGACATGCGACATCCACGTAGCTTTCTGATAGATGCGTCTAATTTCTCTAAGAGAGATCAATAAAGGGGTGCAATTCACAAAACCTTTGTATGCTCCATTTGACTAAAGCCTAAAGAGCCTCTCTCTTTAAAACTTCAATTTTGTTATAAATTGTACCTTCACTATGAGGACGTGGTCATTCAACCTTCAAGGTAAACAAGACTCAAGTTACCTTATAGCCTAAGGATTACCTTTGCATTGTTTAAGGTTTCTCTTCATTAGATTGCCTATTTGAGTCAAGAAAGGAACAATCTTTTAACCCCACATTTATAACCTAAAAATAAACAACTTACTCATTATTTATTATTTTAGAGGTCAAATTTAAATCAGAAAATATTTGACCTCCAACATAACAAACAATATGTTAACTATTTAAACTTTACCATACTTATAAACCACCTTCATTGGAGTGATCCACTATCATATTCCCTCTATCATTTTCAATACATTTCACATGACCATCATATTTATCAGATTTCTTATTTAAAATCAAAAATCAAAAATCTTTTTATTTAAAGAACTATTTCTTAGTTAAAAGAACAACAAATTAAGACACCAATTCCAAAAAAAATAGAGAAACATCCAAATAAGTTGAAAGCAACGATTCTTTACTAAGAAAAAGTGCATCTAGCATGCTGAACAGAAGTTGCCCAGAAGATAGTGCTTGGTTTTTTAAAACCTCGAATTGTGCGGCGAATCCAATGGAGTCCAGTTGCTGGCTTCGTTTTCTCCTTGGAATGTGATGTCCCTTGTGCTGGCTGTTGTATTTGTCGTCCAAAGAGCAAATCATTTCTATTTTATTACGTCTGAACATATCGCCAAACAAAAACAGGAGAGACAAAGCCTATAAACTCTTTTCAGACTTTCAACTCAGTGCCGGCAAATTCGTCGTTAGTGTTCTTCAATGTATAACTGTCACAATGCATATTGGATTGTTTAGTCAGCTGGTGAATTGCCTCTTTCAACTCTGATGTAATATTTCAGAGCTCTTATTCAATATTAAACTTTGGTGAGATTATGGAAATCTAGATCTGCAATCTGACAGTTATAGAATGAAGAACCTTAACGACGAATTTGCCAGCTGTGAATTGAAATGCAATGTGACACTGTACAAAAATAATTAAACAAAGGAGACAAAACACAACCAGCCCATAACAGTGCTATTCTAACTCCTCAACTTAAATCTAATTGAAGTTAATATACTATCAATTGGACCCATAGGTTCAATGGGCACGCGGATAGTTTTATTATTATATTGAAATATAGTTAGAGTTAGAATATTTTGTTGCATTATTATGATTTATTTGTCTTAATATATTTTGTTTCATTTTGTTGTAACATTTTTTTTTTTCTTGTTACTTAAAGGGTTGGATATCAGATATGAAATAAAATTTTTAAATACAAGAATTTGAGATTTTAAATTTTAAATTTTGAATAGAACATATGGTTTGATTAGATTTATTATGAAGTTATTGTAAGCATGTTAACATATGATTTTCTTGTCTTGCTTTATGTTGTTTTCTTTCGTAGTTAGTTGTTTGTACAGTCTGTTTGTTTTGTTTGCTTTGTTGTTTTCCTGTGTGTAGGGATGTTTGTTTTGTTTTAGAGTACGTAGGAGCAAACTGACAACCACTGAAAACAATAGAAAATTCAAAACAATTCTCAGCTTAATTTTAGCAAGTGAACAAAATGTCATAATAAAAAATAAAAAATTCCCTTTACCTTTATCTTTGACAATTGATAAATTGTTAATTTTTTATTTTATTTTTCTACAAAATGTCATAAATGATAAAAAACAAAAAATTCCCTTTATCTTTATCTTTGACAATTGATAAATTGTTAATTTTTTATTTTATTTTTCTACAAAATCTCATAAATGATTAAAAAACAAATAAGATCCCTTTACCTTTATCACTTAATTTTTTATTTGATTTTTCTCTAGTATTATTGCAATGATTTTTTTTATTAATGATTACCAATCAAAACAAAGTTTTTTTTTTGGCGGAAAAATTATGATTAAATATGATAGGTTCAATGGGCAAGCCGAAAACTTTCTAAGAAATTATAGAAATTGTTAGATATTTTTTATTATCTATTGATTTATAAGTTATTTAATCCACTAAAATCTACAAGTTATTTAATCCACTAAATTCTTATTAAATTTCATCACATTAACTATTGTCTTCTTGCACTTATATTAGTAAATTTCTTTTTACATTACATATTGAGATGAAACATATTGAGATGAACAAACATAGTTGGGTAAATGTAGTAATATAATTGAATCTCTTATTGATTTTTATATAATACACCATAGAAACAAATGCATATTTAATCATATAATTATTTTAAAAATAATTATATGAGGGTACAATAGATTTATGTTCTACAACTTGTATCTAATATTATGCACATAAGGCATAACTATATTTTTCTATTAAATACATACTACGAAAGTATGTATTTGATATATCAACTTTTATAATATCTATCACATATTAATTCTACTAATTTGTATATGTAATCTAATATCAATCATTGGTTTGTTCAACTGATTTAGGTGTCAAGTTAAATGACGATTTGCAGAAAAGATAGTTGGAAATTATGAATTTATTTCATTTAGTTATGTTTAATGGTTTTAATTTGATTGTTTTGTTTGGTTGCTAGTTGTTGTGATGCTCACAACATGCCTCATTTTACTCCTTAGCAAAATGAGGACCCCTACTGTGGCTTTGTTTTTTGCTTTTGTGTGTAGGTTTGTTGGGTGCTAAAAGGGAAAATAGAGTGAAAGTTACAAACCTGGTTGAAAATAAAGAAAAAATTGCATTGAGTACCAGAGCAGAATATGGGTGGATTCCTTGTCCAAAATGAGTGAGGGTTGTTTTTTGAACTTTGTTAAAATTCACAATATTTTGCAAGTTATGAGTGTTTTGGTAAAATGCACTATAAGAGGGTTTGTATGTTTGCATATACAAAGTTGTTTGTATATACAAAGTTGTTCATATACAAGGTCGCTTGCATGCAAAGTCCTTTGTATATCGGGTCGTTGTATAAGTCGTAAAAGAAGTCATCGGGTTTTTATACTTTTATACTTGTATGCATTTTGTCAACACTTTTTTTTTACATACAAGTCGGGCCCGAAAATTTCAAAGTTTAAATGCATAATCGGCTGAGTCCGTCGGATGTATGTTTTGTTTGTATGTTTTAAAGTAGAAAGAGGATATACAAAGCTACATACATGCCACGGAAGCGAAATGATTATAAAATAGGGTTAAGCTATTGTATATTTCATGCTTTGTATGTATGTTTTAGGAAAATACAAAAAGATATACAATGATTTATGCATGCCTCGGACGCGACAGAGTTCAAAGTTTAAATGAATAAATAGTTAAGTCCGCCATTTGCATATTGGGGTTTGTATGTTTGGCGAAAGCGAAACATACAAACGTGATATACAATGGGAATATACATATCATGGAATCGAAAAGATCATGAAATAAGGTTAAGTTGTTGCATGCGTCGGGCTTTGTATGTATATTTCGGAGACATACATTCCGGTATACATGTAACGTGGATTTCAGGGGGGATTAAAATCTGATATAATGAATGCATCGGAACTCAATGTATATTGAAGGATGCATTACACTTTATGCATGCCGTGGAGTCGAAAGGTAAGTAAAATGTGGTGTATAAAAGTTGGAGTCCGAAAGCACATACAAAAGAGTTTGTATATGTCCATGCTTGTATACAAGGGTTTGATAAAAGTATTATTACATCGGACAGATATGTATCATCGGCAAAGGTTCATTAGATCGCCCCGACTGCGAGAGTTACGCCGACGATAAGGAAGATACAAGCCGGACGTGAAATAGAAATTAAAAATAGAGAAGTTTTTGTATATTTAAGTGCTTGTATGTTCATAACATACATATCCGAGATGCAAAGAAATAAAGGCACTGCTTACATAGGATAAAATTATAACTATTTCACCGAACAACATACAAATGCTTACAAGAATTTATAGAATTTGTTAGATATTTTTTATTGTCTTCTTACACTTATATTAGTAAATTTCTTTTCACATTACATATTGAGATGAACAAACATAGTTGGATAAATGTAGTACATTAATTGAATCTCTTATTGATTTTTATATAATACGTCATAAAAACAAATGCATATTTGATCATATAATTATTTTAAAAATAATTATGTGAGGGTACAATGGATTTATGTTATTCAACTTATATCTAATATTATGCACATAAGGCATAACTATATTTTTCTATTAAATACATACTACGATGGCTCATAATCATTTTTATAAGTATGTATTTGATATATGAAGTTTTATAATATCTATCACATATTAATTCTACTAATTTGTATAATCAATAATTTAATATACATTCTATTATTAATATATAATTAATTATATTATTTCATTAATATTTAAAATATCAAATTTATTTAATTTTGATTCATTGTATATATATTATATTTTTCATTGTATATATATTATTAACTAAATTCATGTCTTATTTTTTTACTTGATTTTACTGTGTTTGTTTTATTCAAAATAAAATTTTGAATAGATCATATGGTTTGATTAGATTTATTATGAAGTTATTGTAAGCATGTTAACAATGAATAATTATAGAAGATATTTCATACTTAAAGTTGGACAACAAAAGATTTTTTTTTATTAATATATATAAATACAAGAATTTGAGAATTAAGTACAATAGAGCGTCCACCAAAGGGGCTTTGATTATGGTATGGGAATGCTTCATATAGTTTGATGTCAATGTGTTCTAACCTAGGTCCAATGAAACTCATTTCATCAATTAGAATATATTGAATGAAATACATGCTTTCTTGGAAAGTTGATAAAGCTTGACCTTGAAGAGGGTTCATCTCTTTTATTGGTATGTGAAGTGCTGAATGAATGGTTGATGCATTGATGTTGAAAGGAGCAACACCTGTTGGGGCAAGCAAAAGCAATTTATTTTCTTTGATGGGCACATTTTTGGAGAGTGCATTTCGAATGCTATTAATCAAGTATGATTTCCCTATTTTTGTAGTACCTTGTACGATCATTAGAAGTGGTGGTTGCCTTCCACTTTGATTAGAATGGTCCACAATAATATTTAATACATTTTGTTGTTGTAAAGAAAGCTTTTCCTTTGCAATAAGTGAGTTTGGCTCAATTTGTTCAAATTGTTGTGTTGAACGGTTAGAGTCGATGAATGTGATAGCATTCTCCATCAAGGATGGGGCAATTGTAGTGATAGCCCAATTGTGGGATGTGTCAAATTCTCGGTAGCCAAGCATGTCTAGTTCATCAAAGTCAACATCATTTCCTGGGTGGAGCGAGGATAGAAGTTCCCTTTCCTCTGCATCAACATCTTGTATATCTCAATCACATGTCAAGCTTCACAATAATTACCAACTTGTTAAAATTTGACACATCAAGATCAGGTTCACAGTGGTCAAGATTGGTCCTACAATACATGAAATTAATATGCAAGTGTTTCTTTACCAATTCAAATCTTGAACTATTCATCAAACCAAGGTGAATAATTTTGTGACAAAAGTAAAATTATCATTCCATAAAAACATCAACATCATTTATCTATCATCGATCCTAGAGATAAGCCCCCTATCCTCTTATTTAATTATCACATTAATTTTAATTCTACTTCAAAGTCTCAAATGTTCATTAGATTGAGGCAAAAATTATGATAGAAAGAAATCATTCCAAAATGTCATGAACATCATTTATCTATCATCAATCCTAAAGCTAAACCCCTTATCATCTTATTTAATTATTACATTTATTTCAATTCTATTATCGAACCCAACTCTATTCTCTAGATTAATTGTTTGCTAGGTAATTGAATGTATTTATTTAATTAATCTAAATAATTTATGTAAAGATTTTATTTTCTTTGCAACAAGTTATAAACTATAAATCATTTATGGATTAGTGAAAGAAATAAGTTATAAAATTTTATTCAATTAATTATTTACCAATGTTTGTGATACTCGTAATAGTGAAAAACAGTATAAGAATTTGCAAAAATGTCATCCAAAGAACACAAAAAATGTGTCATTTAATATTAATCGACATAGGGTTTTTCTATTGACATTCAAAGAAACAAAGGAATGATTACAAATTTTTAGTGGTAGTTTTAATAGCAAGTGACAGGACTCTTGTGCACTAATATCACGATCAACAATGGTCTCAGTTACAAACTTGCGAAATGCAGTTGTAGCTGGCTTTTTTGGGTCAATATTTGTAGAGATGTGTTTCAAAAGTTGGTGATAAAATTCAGATTTGCGTTCTTCTTTTGTTGCATACTTTGTAATATATTTTAGTACTGCATGGCGTGACAAAACAGGTTGGCAATCAACATTTGCATGCCAAATTGATAAAATTGTTGGGTTGTGGATGTTGACCCTATCATCATTTCTGGCAGGTAGGAATGTTGTGTGCCTAGTATCATTTGTAGAAAAAGTAGATGATGCATGCAAATCGCAAGGAGCTTTGTAATGACACAACAATGATGAGCCTGTTCTTTGCAAGTATGTTTGTTCACTACATTTTGTGTGTTGTTGAACTCAATTCACTAACTCTATGTAATTTGCAAAGGGGTTACATGCAAGGATTGCTGGTGTGTCCAACAAGCAAGGGTCATCATGGATGGAGTGGTGCACCATTTGTTCCCTTTGGCTATCTTTTTTTGGGTTCCATGTATAAACATATCTACTCATGTATTGCACAACACTTTGAATTGCTTCTGGACTATTAAAATCCATGCTTTCCATGGCAGGTGCTCCTTGCAACCAAAGGAAGCCATGAATATGGGTAGATCCTCTATGTTGCCATTCATATATGTGAGATGCCATAAGTGCTAGGATTAGTTTTCATAATTAAAAATACTTAGACTTAGGGAGATAAATCCAAGTTCCAATATTAAAAATATAAAAGAACAAGAAAAATAAAATAATATTTGAACTAGGAGAGAAAGATTTAATTAATATATTAAGTAAGAAAAATTAAAAGAGATACATATATTGTTATAAATATTATAATTAAAAATATTATTAAGATATTTGAGAGGATAAATGCTTGGGTTGGAAAATAATAAAAATTTATTAAAGATATGAGACACATCCCTATGTGAGCATCACATGTTGAATTATATAGATGAAGGGCCCAGATTAAAAAGACTACCATGAAATCAATCTTGTCCATTAATTGTTTATCAAAATGTCATAAATGAGAAAAAACAAAAGATTCCCTTTACCTTTATCAGTTTGACAATTGATAAATTGTTAATTTTTTATTTTATTTTTCTACAAAATGTCATAATAAAAAACAAAAAAATCCCTTTACCTTTATCTTTGACAATTGATAAATTGTTAATTTTTTATTTTGTTTTTCTACAAAATGTCATAAATGATAAAAAACAAAAAATTCCCTTTATCTTTATCTTTGACAATTGATAAATTGTTAATTTTTTATTTTATTTTTCTACAAAATCTCATAAATGATTAAAAAACAAAAAAGTTCCCTTTACCTTTATCACTTAATTTTTATTTTATTTTTCTCTAGTATTATTGCAATGATTTTTTTTATTAGTGATTACCAATCAAAACAAAGTATTATTTTTTACTCCTTAGCAAAATGAGGACCGTTGTTGTGGCTTTGCTTTTTGCTTTTGTGTGTGGGTCTGTTGGGTGGTAAAAGGGAAAAAAGAGTGAAAGTTAGAAACCTAGTTGAAAATAAAGAAAAAATTGCATTGAGTACCAGAGCATAATATGGGTGGATTGCTTGTCCAAATTGAGTGAGGGTTGCTTTTTGAACTTTGTTAAAATTCACAATATTTTGCAAGTTATGAGTACTTTGGTAAAATGCACTATAAGAGGGTTTGTATGTTTACATATACAAATTTGTTTGTATATACAAATTTGTTTGTATACAAGGTCGCTTGAATTCAAAGTCCTTTGTATATCAGGTCGTTGCATAAGTCACAAAAGAAGTCATCGGGTTTTTATACTTTTATACTTGTATGCATTTTGTCAACACTTTTTTTTTACATACAAGTCAGGCTCAAAAATTTCAAAGTTTAAATGCATAATTGGCTAAGTCCGTCAGATGTATGTTTTGTTTGTATGTTTTAAAGTACAAAGAGGATATACAAAGCTACATACATGCCACGGAAGTGAAATGATTATAAAATAGGGTTAAGCTATTGTATATTTCGTGCTTTGTATGTATGTTTTAGGAACATACAAAAAGATATACAATGATTTATGCATGCCTCGGACCTGGCAGAGTTCAAAGTTTAAATGAATAAACAGTTAAGTCTGTCGTTTGTATATTGGGGTTTGTATGTTTGGTGAAAGCGAAACATACAAACGTGATATACAATGGGAATATACATAGCACGGAATTGAAAAGAGCATGAAATAAGGTTAAGTTGTTGCATGCGTCGGGCTTTGTATGTATATTTCAGAGACTTACATTCCAGTATACATGCAATGTAGATTTCAGGGGGGATTAAAATCTGATATAATGAATGCATCGGAACTTAATGTATATCGAAGGATGCATTACACTTTATGCATGTCGGGGAGCTGAAAGGTAAGTAAAATGTGGTGTATAAAAGTTGGAGTCTGAAAGCACATACAAAAGAGTTTGTATATGTCCATGCTTGTATACAAGTGTTTGATAAAAGTATTATTACATCATACAATTATGTATCATCGGCAAAGGTTTATTAGATCGCCCCGATTATGAGAGTTACGCTGAGGATAAGATAGATACAAGTTGGACGCGAAATAGAAATTGAAAATAGAGAAGTCTTTGTATATTTAAGTGCTTGTATGTTCATAGCATACATATCCGAGATGCAAAGAAATAAAGGCACCGTGAGAGGTGAAAGGTAAGAGGAGGTTCGCATAAAGTCGTTGTATATGTGCTCATACAAGAAAATATATAATAGCGATATACAAGGATGTACGGAAAAAGAAAAAAAGGAAAAGCTTTAGTTTGATTGTTTGTATAAAGTGCTTGTATGTTTAAATATACAGAACGCGGTATACAAAGAAGAAACATTCAACCTTATATGGGGTTCAAAAGAGGGAATAGGTGTCCCAAATATTGACTAAAACAAGCATAGATGCAGGAACCTTGGTCAGTCAATAAATACCACAATAAATTAGCAAGCATGAGAGATAAATATCTAACAACTTGAGACATCCTCGAAACACTGATTTGAATTGTTTGAAAGAATTTTTGAAACAAAGTTATATGCCACAATTCTATATTAGAGTATTGAGGTAATAACATAATTTTCAACCTTATTTCTTCCTTGTTTTGATAAACTATTATAAATTGTAAATTGTTATGAATGTATTTATTGATCTGAGAAGTGAAGATCTGGTGCTGGCGTTGTTTCTTGACCAAAATAATGATACCAGAACAAATCAAATCAACATGAAAGAACTGATGCCACCACTTGTTAATTTTTATGAAACCATAATAAGTCTGAACCCACAGTTCTCACACCAGTAGTATAAAACATAGAAGGCTATAAGCCTTCAAAATGGCATGTAGAACCTACATGGTATTTTTCATATACAATTCAAATAATGATTCATAAAGAGGGTACAATAAGGCATGTGAACCTCAAAGCACATGCAAAAAAGAAAAAAGCGATTCAAGGATAAGCTCTGAAAGTAAGACCTTCCAGACAGCTCTTGCCCTAACTACTAGTTATTGATCGTATTTTCTATTGACATTTTTCTGAGATGGTTCTCTTCTTGTTTCCATAGGATTACATACATATTTTTTCCATGCGTTGGTATCTTTGAAATGAAAATGCAGGGAATATTCGTAGATCTGACAAACTTCTTACTCTTGACATTGTTGTGAAGATGAGTCCTTGTTGTTCAGTGTTTCCAATGTCTATTGTTGCTTTGTTTATAGTTAGACCTTGTGCTTTGTGTATTGTAAGAGCCCAAGCCATTTTCAACGGGATTTGTCGGTGGCAACCTCGTGTTACTAGAGCAATTGGAACCATTGTCTTTTCATTTATGTTCCATGCAGGTCCAGTGTACCGTTGAAACTTAACAACAACAAATAGAGGTAGATTTGGTGGCTTGGTTTCATTTTTGTATACAATAGCAATTACTTCCCCAAGTGCACCATTGACAAGTCCAATTGCAACACACAAATTTGTATTCAACATAACTTGTTGTCCAATGCACAATAACACCTTTGTTTGTAGTTGTTCATCATCTGAATTTGAATTTACTATGTTCCTTTTCTGCTCAGCAATGCACCGTGCTATTGGTTTGTCCAATGCTTTTAATATTTTTTTGTTATGTTTTTCAACCAAATTATTTGTTGCAAACAAATGTAAGAATGAAGAAAATGTATCTTGTTTGTTGGAAGATAGTTTGTCACTATTGTGTGACATGAGTAGTTCCCAATCTGCCTGTATTGCCTCAGCATTCCTTATATTCTGAAGGAGGTTGCAAAAATTTATTTGGGTAGGCTCATCTCCTTGTTGTCAGAAAATTGTGTTTAATGTGACTACTGTTTGAAAGCTTTTCCAAATTGTTGTTCCATATGACGATCCAACATACATTGGAATATCACGTACTAGTGGTAATTGGCCTAGGTCAGCAATAAGTACAATAGAGTGTCCACCAAAGGTGGTTTGATTATGGTATGGGAATGCTTCACGTAGTCTAATGTCAATGCGTTCTAACAACCTTGGTCCAATGAAGCTCATTTCATCAATTAGAATATATTGAATGAAATACATGCTTTCTTGGAAAGTTGATAAAGATTGACCTTGAAGAGGGTTCATCTCTTTTATTGGTATGTGAAGTGCTGAATGAATGGTTGATGCATTGATGTTGAAAGTAGAAACACCTGTTGGGGCAAGCAAAAGCAATTTCTTTCTTTGATGGGCACATTTTTGGAGAGTGCATTTCGAATGCTATTAATCAATTATGATTTCCATGTTCCTATAGTACCTTGTATGATCATTAGAAGTGGCATTTGCCTTCCACTTTGATTAGAATGGTCCACAATAATATTTAATGCATTTTGTTGCTCTAAAGAAAGCTTTTCCTTTGCAATAAGTGAGTTTGGCTCAATTTGTTCAAATTGTTGTGTTGAACGGTTAGAGTCGATGAATGTGATAGCATTCTCCATCAAGGATGGGGCAATTGTAGTGGTAGCCCAATTGTGGGATTTGTCAAATTCTCGGTACCCAAGCATGTTAAGTTCATCAAAGTCAACATCATTTCTTGGGTGGAGTGAGGATAGAAGTTGTCATTCCTTTGCATCAACATCTTGTATATCTTCTTGTCCATCTGACCCAATTTCATCATCATTGTTGCCATTTGATTTTGGTGGTGTGTGATCAACATGCCATGCATGGTAGCTGTTAGCCATTCCTTCCCATTGAGTGATTATATCTTCCCTACATGAGCCTATTTCTTGACTAATGTTGCGAAAAGGAAAGTATAGCAGAAGCTCACTCCAACAAAAGGACTCATACATGTCACTATCTTTTGAAGGAATTGTAGCAAACCGTGGAGATACACGAACAATGTTTGGAATATCTCTCTTTGTCCACTTGTAGTTTGTGTGGGACTTTGAACAATTCCAGTTTCTCCTTACATCAATCAATGGCAATGATTGTAATACTGTTGGTCGAACCATATACCTTTCAATGAAGTTTGAGGTAGGTAGTGGACAATCTTTAGTAGAAGGCACATGACATAGGGTTTTTCTATTGACATTTAAAGAAATAAAGGAACGACTACAAATTTTTATTGGTAGTTTTAATAGCAAGTGACGGGACACTTGTGCACTGATATCACGATCAACAATGGTCTCAGTTACAAACTTGTGAAATGTAGTTGTAGCTAGCTTTTCTGGGTCAATATTTGTAGAGATGTGTTTCAAAAGTTGGTGATAACTTTCAAATTTGCACTCTGCTTTTGCTGCATACTTTGCAATATATTTTAGTACTACATGGCATGACAAAACAGGTTGGCAATCAACATTTGCATGCCAAATTGATAAAATTTCTAGGTTGTGGATGTTGACCCTATCATCATTTCTAGCAGGTAGGTATGTTGTGTGCCCAATATCATTTGTAGAAAAAGTAGATGATCATGCAAATCCCAAGGATCTTTGTAACGACACAACAATGATGACCCTGTTCGCTGCAAGCATGTCTGTTCACTACATTTTGTGTGTCGTTGAACTCGATTCACTAACTCTATGTAATCTGCAAAGGGGTTGCATGCAAGGATTGCTGGTGTGTCCAACAAGCAAGGGTCATCATGGATGGAGTGATGCACCATTTGTTCCCTTTGGCTATCTTTTTTTGGGTTCCATGTAGAAACATATCTACTCATGTAATGCACAACACTTTGAACTGCTTCTGAACTATTAAAATCCATGCTTTCCATGGCAGGTGCTCCTTGCAACCAAAGGAAGCCATGAATATGGGCAGATCCTCTATGTTGCCATTCATATCTGTGAGTCGCCATAAGACCTAGGATTAGTTTTCATAATTACGTACTTGGTATAGGATGAAATTCAAATGATGATAAATGTTACTTACCTATACCAATAGTCTTTGGCAAGTAAGATCTTCTCCAAGATCTCTTCACGAAAGGTTGTGAATCTATTATGCATGTATAGTGCAGTTATATGTGGATTGTTAATTATGTTTTTGATCCTCCATTGGTATGCTTGCGTTGGTTCAATGGGTTGTTTGTTGGGCATTGCATTGTGTAAATCTGGCCACTTGGTATCTGCTGCACTAAGAGTGAAGAACAAAGTTGGACAACCAACTTGTATGACCATATCTGATAGCTCTCCTCTACACCTTGTCCAGAAGGGTTTTGTCCCGTGTAGGTTTGAGCCAAAACGCATAAGGTGATCAGCAAGTTTGTCATCAGGTAAATCCTGCATGCAAAGCCATAGGTCTGCAACTGTATTTGGTACACTTTCATGAAAAAAATTCTTGAAAAAAATTGTAGTTGTAGCTTGGCTTCTATGTCGCATCATAACATTTAACAAGAAATATCGGAAGCATGGATGTTGACCAAATCTATTATCATGGTATCACATAAGATGTATAGCATATTCATGCATTTCAACATCTTTGATGTGTGTTTGTTTGAAAAGTGCCACACCAGTAGGGAAGAGAGTAGGGAATGCCATTGCAAGCAAGCCCTCTGTGTTGTACTCATTGATTGGTGACAAAGTAATAGGAGGCCATTCCATAACATCTGTGGGATGAGACTGGTTCACTTGTAAGAAGGTACGTATTTGTTCAATCTCCCTAGATGTTGTTGGGAGAACAACTGCAAAAGAAGAATCTTCATTTAATTGTTGTTCGACATTGTCAAACTCATTATTGTTCATGGATGTGGAGTGTGTCATAGGATCCAGAATATTTGTGGAATCTTACGGAACCATATCTGACACATCTATAGGAATGCAAGGCAAGCTCAAGAGTGCAAATTCATCAAGTTCGACATCTTTGTAGTATGGATCATGTGCAATCTTATATTGTAAGGCTACAAGAACTCGTGAGGGACTAACATGAAAATCATAGTTTTTATTCTCAACACTCTATCTCCTAATAATGATTATGTCTAATTTGTTGATACGTCTGGGTAAGTATTTTGCTATAGTAGCGATGTCTTATGGAAAGCTAATTGTATGGCCACTATATTTTAATTGGCCTCCTCATGCATGCCTTACTTGTAGAAATGGATTGACCCGTGCTATTAACATCTCTTCTACTTGAGTAAGGTTTTTCAAAACAAGAGGCATGCTTCTAGGGTCCATGTTATTGCATTTTGAAAAATGATTTCCTTTTTGCTCAGCACAACATCTATAGCACTTAGTGACATTATTTGACTTTCTAACTTGAATACCAGGGTAACTCTCTAGGCAAATGGAACATGTAGGCATGATTGTTAGTTTGTCTATTTTTGAGCGGAATCGTTTTTGTGTAGCAATATACTCAGATTTGCAAAATGTGTTTTGGATCATGCTAGAATAGGTTAGTGGTATAGAAATAGATGGTATTGGTAGGAAAGTATTGAATGTGTTTTTGTTTTGTGTTTGAGCATTGGTTTCCATTGAAGCATTATTTGTTGTTCGTCTAGCCTTGTTGATTTCATCCTTTTTTGCATGGTACTATATCCTTTGCACTTGATTTACATGTTCTCTACTAGATGATGTGCTAGCATTGGGATTGTTGAATCTTGAAGGACCTCTCATTTATTACATAATGAAATGCCTACAATGTATTGCAAAAGTGTTTAGAATTTTACCTATGAAAAATGCAAACTCAAATCTTCGATAAATAATTACTTTGAGAGAGTACGTATAACTGAAATCTACTATACAACATTGTTTAAATAACTATTAAAAATGCAATGAGTATATAAGACTGGCCTTATCTATGACTCACCTTATACAATTATTGGTTTAATACAATATTAGAAAGTGTAGTAAATTGTCCACTAAATATTTGTTTTTCCTCATCATTTTAGTTGCAAGACCATTAAAATATTTTTCTAAAATTGTGGGCACATTGGAATGATAACTTTATTAGTTCTTTGATAAATAATTACTTTGAGAGAACATGTATAACTAAAATATAGTAGACAACATTGTTTAATTAACTAAAAAAATGCAATGAGTATATAAGATTGACCTTATGTAGGACTCACCTTGTATGAAAATTAGTTTAAAACAATCTTAAAAATGCAATGAGTATATAAGATTGACCTTATATAGGGAAAATGTAAGCATCGTTAAACATGTTAGTATCAAAAATTTTAATTTTGTAAGCAATAACTAAGAGGCGGTAAACAACCATCCTCAAGAGTCCTAGACATCAAATATAAGTTTGAAAGTTGTTAGTGATAGGCATTTGTATGAGGGAAAATGTAAGCATCATTAAACATGTTAGTATCAAAATTTTTAATTTTGTAAGCAATAACTAAGAGGCGGTAAACAACCATCCTCAGGAGTCCTAGACATCAAATATATAAAGTACATTAATTAATGAACATGTTCATAAACAACTAGTAATAGGTGATAGAAAACTAGGTAATGAATATAAGCATCCATAAACATGTTATTATGAAAAATTATTAATTTTGTAAGCAATAACTAAGAGGCAGTAAAAACCATCCTCAGGGGTCCTAGGCATCAAATATATAGAGTACGTTAATTAATGCACGAGTTTATAAATAATTTTATATGCAATAAGTAAGAGGCGGTAAACAACCATCCTCAAGACACCTACACATCAAATATCGAGAGTACATAAACTACTAAACAAGTTCATAAACAACCAGTTATAGGTGATAGAAAACTATCCTCAAGTGTCGTATGCATAAATTTTGCAAGCTAATTATATTGTATCATGTTAGTTTTGAAAGTAGAACAATTAAGCATATGTAAGAGGTGGTATACAACAATCCTCATCAGTTTAGTTGCAAGAGAATCAAAATATTTTTCTAAAATTGTGAGAAGATATGATTAAAAAATTTATTAGTTGATTATAAACATATTTCTTTAAGTAAATTGCCTTAAATGATGAAATCATGATTTAAAAATGTATATATTGCAATAAAATTTATGATGGGATTGCAAAAGTCAATTTGTACATTAACAAAGAAAGATTAAGTATATAATTTGTTAGTTGTTTGATAGTCAAGTTAGTTGTTTGAAGGTAAAATAATGAAAGACATAATATAATACATTTCCAAACTTCAAAGATTCAAAATCCATAATTTTGAGATTTACATGTGTAATGTTGGATTATATCCATATAAAATATATTTCTAAAATAGAGTAGTTTAGAAACCAAAAAACATGAGATACAATGTAATTATTATATATGTTATGTATAGATGGGTAAGTAGATATTGGATGTTGTTTCCAATTATACAATTGAAGACATATTTAAGATTCTATCAAGGAGGCCAACACTTCAATCCATGAAATCAAGGTGTTGAAACCTTGTAATAATAGTGCTAAGTTTAAAAGCACCACAAAATTCTTCTCGTTTGATATTTAGATTGAAGAGGAATTGTTGGCATACAACATGGCTTAGTATTTTTTCAATTGTTTCAACTTCTACTAATAATAGTTGTAAATCTTTGGTTGAAACACCAATCATTGATTATGCAGTGTCACCAAATGCAATAACATTTTGTAGTTCACCTGTATGGTCTTCTAGGTCCATTTTCAGCATGTAGGTATAATCACATTCAAGAATATCAACACAACATTTCGGGCAATGCCAAGTATTGTCTATTTTTTGGATGACCTTTTTTTTGCATTTTTTATTGAGTACTGTAAGTGGGAAGGAAAGGTAGTAGAAGTTATCTAAGTATATATTTTTTTACAGTGTATCTACCATTGACATTCTCTACTTTTCCTGAGAGGGAAATTTCACGAGCTACAGAAATAACCATTTGATTGTCAAAGCTATAAGAAGTACTATATGTACCTGACAATGATGTTGAAGGCATATTGATTATCTCACCAGTGTACCAAGACTTTAATGCATGCATTTCTTCTACATCTGGGTCAACAAGAAGTTTGGTTGCAAAAATGGTATCAATTGTTTTGCCATTCCATGAGACAATGCGACCAGATTTTACTAGAAGGATGAGAGGGTTTGTGTCTAAGCACATTTCAGATAGTTTTTTACGATCAACATCACAATGGTGTCCCCAAAGTGTGATGTCAATATTAAAACTAGACATATCAATTATAGTAGCAGTTCGCTTTGTTATTTCAGAGCCATTTCTTTTGCGTATAGTGGAAGTGGGAGATAAAGAGATGAGTATTCCAATAACATCAACAAGGGAATTTGAAGGTATTGATTCAAGGTCTTCGATTGTTTTGAAGCAGAAGTTGTGGGTAGGTATGTTAATGTTTATTCGATCACAAAGTGTTATTTTAGAGGATGACTGGAGGATTATCTCAAATGGATTGGTTTTTTGATTATAGGTAGCGTTGGTTACTTTTATCCGACCATTGGATATTACATAAACCTGACCACTTTCGATAGAATTGTAGAATTCATCTACAACATCATTAAAGCAAGTTAGATGTATTTCACCACCTCCCTCATCTATAAGATCAAATCCAAAAACTTTCCCTTCGCCTTTGGCATTTTGAAATTCATGAAGCGTTGACTTCCCTAATACTCTCGACCCTAAATGGACCATTGTTTATAGTAAGTTGTCAATGCCTTGATTGGAATGACTAAATCGTCTTGGAAGGAACATGGCTGGGATGAGGATGATCCCTTTTCAAATTGAGAGTTGCTTGATGACTGGCCAATCACAGCATGTGCAAGGTAAAGAGGAGACCCAATGATGCTTGTTTCCATGCCAACCACTTTCATGGATATAATAACAATAGCCCTGCAATATCAAAAAATTAGAAAAGAGTCACAAATGAAAGTATGTAAGGAGAAAGGAGGTTGTCTGAATGGATGAAAGTAGGGAAGCAATTTCATACATTATTTTGTTAGAAACCTTGCAAGTATAGTCTATTAGTTCAACAATAGATCCCTTCATGAGACCGCCAGTTGAAGCAAGGTTGTTATATTTGTCAGGAAGGAGAGCATGATGTGAGTGCATTCCATCAGAGAGTTGTAAGCGGTATTTGAAGCTTGTAGATTGAAAGAGGTTGATACGCTCCAAGGACAATATTTGGAGAGAAGGACAAAGATCAATTTTTCCTTCGAGAAGGTTACTTATTGCTCCAGTAGTCAATATGCTTGTCATTTGAGAAAGACGTGAGCATGAGAGATGTGTCTGTGTACAAGTGGAAAGAATAATAAGTAGTGAGGAGTGAAGGGTAGAATGTAAATAAACTTATATAAAGTTTGACGTTTCAACTTTGATAGGCATCCTTATTTTAGATATTAAATAAAAACAAAGCTTAGGGTTTCAATTGTTTATTACTCAAAGATAAATAATGAAAATAGACATAGTAATTTGAATAAGCTCATTGTTTATTACTCAAAGATAAATAATGAAAATAGACATAGTAATTTGAATAAACTATTTATATGGAAATAAAGAAAACAATAGTAGGCATTTGTATGTTTTATAAAGAAGAAGTTAGTCAGAAAAATATTCTAGCCAAATGCGCATTATGTAAATAATATACTAGAGATTATTAATAGTTTTATATTTGTACATCATATACAACTCTAAACTTTTTTTTTTTTTCAAATCGATAAGGATGCATAGAGCATCATAATATTTATAATAATATAAGAGTTTTTACATATTACAAAAAAGCCCTTTCTGGCTCAGATTGATACATAAAATTAATAACAAAAGGATAAAAAATATAGGCCCTATTTGGCCAAGAATACATCTTTTGACTATCGAGCAACAAGACAACCAAGAAGTATTATATCCTATAATAATCTAAAATTTAAACATTGTTACTATAGTAATGCCCAAAATATAAGATTGCATTACATTTTATCTACATAGTTCTCAAGTTCACGTTTAATACAAGGACCGCAACTTCAAATTTCTGATTGTGGAACAATTGTATCATGAAGTTGGAAAATCCCTCTACTTGCATGCATGTATATTGGATTTCAGCCAAAGTGTGTCAAAATGAGTTAATATCTACTTCTTGTACATTCAAATCAGCTATATTTGTCTCTTTTATTTGTTGCAAAATGTCAGAGCAATTGGCTTCAATATTTGATACGATGTGTTTAACATCACTTTCGAAGAGGTTGCCACTATTTGCAGTTGAACTCGCATCAAGTTCATTGAGTGAGCCATCAATATTTTTGCTTGAAATTTCAATGACGTTTGGAGTTGGTGAATGTGCTGCCATATCTGTAAATAAATATTTAATTATGATTGTTGTAATAATATATTGGGGTTAAAATATACAAAATATAAACTATGGCAAACCTTTCTAGTTACATATTATTCAAATAATTGTTGAAAGTTAAGTATAAGTTTAATTAGTTTAATCCACTATAACCTTACTATTGAAAATAATTATAATATATCTTAAATATATTAATCCACTATGAAAATCAATCAATTAACTATTCATTAATCTATTCATTAGTATATTTATATTGACTCCTAATTATAGTATATCTTAAATATATTAATTCACTATGAAAATCAATTAATTAATTATTCATTAAACTATTCATTACTATATTTATATTGATTCCTAATTATACTTTTAAAAAAATGTAGAAGAAATTGTACAATCATGTCAATATTAATATTAGTATAACAATTAAATATGCATTTGTTCTATGGTCTATTATATTAAAATCAATAAGATATTTAATTACTTTACTACTTTTATCCAACTATGTTTGTTCACTAAATACAATAAATACAATTAATGTACTGCTAATTATACTTAAAAATAATCATGTTAATATTAATATTAGTATAACAATTAAATATGGATTTGTTCTATGGCCTATTATATTAAAATCAATAAGAGATTTAATTACTTTACTACTTTTATCCAACTATGTTTGTTCATCTCAACATGTAATGTAAATAAAAAATTTAAACTCACTAATTGTAATAAATACAATTAATTTAATGCTAATTATACTAAAAAAAAATTACTTTACTAGTTTATAAATCTTGTTCCAGGTCCCAAAAAAATTAAACTCTAAAAATGAAATCAACTCCATGAGGATTTGGCAAGGCACAAGACTTAGGTGTCTAAGCAAAAATTAGAAGTAAGTTTAGACCTAATTTGCACAATAAAATTTTGGAACTATGTTGAATAGTTCTGTACAAAATAGTTTTAATGATAGGCTCCAGGTTTTTAGGGAATTCATATCAAACTATTAAAAATGAGTTTATATAGAACTTAACAAAAAGATAGGCCACAACTAAATTACCATTTATTAAAAACAATTATAAATTTGAGAGGGTCCTGCAAATTGTTATCAAGACCAAAAATGAACCCTACGGCATACCAAATTGGAGAAAGCATAGACAAAGATTGGGATGAAATTAGTGTTTCCTCTTTTAGGATAATAAGGGACAATATTGATCTTGTAAATTCCCTTAAGAGGGGTCTCAAAGGAAACTGAAACATCGAAATAAAAAACACTACACAATGGTATCTGAGAATCTAAAATCTTTAATAGATAGGACAGTTCTTATGAAATGCATGCCTCCAAGCCGAAGGCACTATAACACAAATTAGATGGCACATATGGTCAAAGAATATAACAAACTCTTCGCTTGTGTCTTATTATCATGCATGTTTCCATCCCACAAATTATTACCTATCGTCCACAAAACAATAAATGAAATATATCCTGAAGTAGATTTTTCAGTGCAGTAGTAAAGAGGTAGTGCTTTCTTGAAGGAATAATTCTAGTACTGAAATTAAGCATTCCTTTCAATGGCACAATCAAAATCAATACACAGTGCTGAATAATTCGTTAACAATTGCAAAATATAAATAACTATAACAAATCTATCACAACAAGGTAATTATAAATAAAAATGTGCAGGGTATTTTCTACTGACTTGATTGTGAAAACCTGTTCTCAAACTGCACTTCCTTGGTCAAGAAATCAATCACAATAATCAAAGAGAAGCCTTTGTAAATTTATGAACAAGAAATGTTCCTTTTATAAGTAAATTTGCTGCACTGTAGAAACTTGAAAGGTGGCAGAGAACAATAAATAGCAGATAGTGGCATGGTCTATCTTGTTGGGCCTGGTTTTCAAAAATTGCCAGCTTCAAGAGGGCATTAATTTCATTTATATCTTATTTTACTATGTAAATCAGATATGGAAACATCTTGAATATTATCAATGCATATGGTAAGGGGTTTGCATTTAGATTTTTATCTCCATTAAATTTCATAAGGTGCGGTTGAATGTAGAAGTCTTTATCTTGACTTGCTAATAAATATTGTAAGATTTTTTACTGTACGGCTTAAATGAAATCATCTGCTTAAAGTCCAAATGTCAATTGACAACAGAATGGTAAATCTATCTCCGACTCGTCGACGAGACTTTGTTCATCGGTGAGTTCCTAGTTCGATCTCCTGATATGCCGATGGATGTTCTTTGGTGAGACTCCCTTCACTTTTCCTCACTTTTCCCCGATACAAAACTAAAAACTTTGCTCACTAAATGATTTGCTTTCAACCTTTTCCTTTTCCATTTCCTTTGAAAAAAAAAAGAAATTGCAGGGTATCCGCGGGGGGACATTTAACGGACATGAGACTTCTTCTGACACAATTTTTTCCCCACGTGAGAACAACCAACGATTATTCCGGCCACAAAAAAATGGACGGATTTTGAATGAAAAGGGGCAACAACAACTGTTAATTAAAATAACAATTTATTGTCAAACTAAAAAGCTAAATTTTTTTGGTTCAATATCTTTCATTCAATTTTCTTGTCTTTTGTCATTTATTGGTTTTTTCAAATGAATGGTTGAGATGTATTCTATAGTAGCTCTTTTAATCTGGACCATTTGTCTATGTATTTGAGGTAGTGCTGCTCACTAAGGGAATGCCTATCGGCGTAATTATTATAATTAGAGACTTCTTTACTTCATTCATTAATGTTGCTTCTTAAATGTTTTGTGGCCATTTTTAGTTCAGGGAGGAATACTATTGCATTCATGTGATGCAATTAATTTAATTGAGTTGACCAATAAGAATCGAGTATTAAATTTATTTGGCAAAATCTCTAAAGTTGAAAGTTAATTTTTTTATTTAATGATTTAATAAATGTAATTTATCTTTTGTGCTATTAGTCAATTGGGTGAACAGTAATGTGAAAAATGGAATTTTTTATTTTTTAATTATATTAAAATTTAATTGACCAATGAGCATTGAATATTAAACTCATTTTGCAAGATCACTATAGTTGAAGCACTGTGTGAGTACCAAGTTGACACTGTCCAAGTACGTACTGAAGTTGACATTGTCCAATGGTCCAAATTTCCTCTTTCCGATGCCAGTCATTCTTTTTTCCATCAGTTTTATTTTTTGTCATTTCACATTTGCTAGTGTATAAACCTAGCAAATCATTTCCACCGTTATCATTATTATTCACATTTTCAGGAAGCGATTGCACGGCGAGGCTCTCTGTCAAGTGATGAATTTCATCCAAGACGTGCAGATAAGAAGCTACTTCATCTGGTGCACCTTCCCAAATCATGGATTGCCTTACCACCTCAGATGAATTCATGTCCCACTGCAAAACCATTTCTTCTGCAAAGGCCAGTGTTTCTTCAATTTCACCGCGGGCCAACGCGATGCCCTGCTCGCTCATGCTAGAAAACTAATTGTCGAAGCTCGAAAATATCCTCAGCATGTCGTTCGTCATGTTTGCGGTGGTGTGTAGGCTTCTCACAATGTGCTACACCATGGCAATCACTCTCTCATCTCCTTCCATGGTTGCCATGCCTGCCAAATCTTAGAAACGCCTCAAAATACCCTCGTTAAAGCTTCACAAATTAATCACCTTCCACGCATCTCCAATCTCGATCCGCTCCATAACAACATCTCGCCGCCATTTCTTCTCCTACGCCTAAATTACATGCGCCATGCAATTTAATAAGCCCACGAATCCCATAATCTAATCATTCCAAATCGGATGAATACATCAGTGTTGCTACAATGTTTCAGACATTCTGCGCCTTTGCTGCGATCTTCCAACAGTCTGGCTACGATACGCTCAACATACAGTTGCTTCACATCCTCCATACAAATTCTCTAGCTACAACTTCTTATCCACAGCTGCAACCAAATATCCTACAATCATTGTATTCAATAAGATTACATCTCTTTGAGGCATTATGTCAAACAATTCACAAGTTTTTTCTATGCTTCCACATTTTGCAAGCACGCTGGCGGGAATTGCTTACCACCATCTCCCGCTTCCCCATGAGGTACACCACTAAGAGTCAATGGGTTGATAAGAATTGCTTACCAACATCTCTCACTCCCCCGCAAGGTACACCACTAAGAGCCAACGGGCTGGTGGGCACTCAAGTCACCGTTGCACTTCCAAATTTTGCATGCAAGAAGGGAGGATGCTAGGAATGGTTGCAGAGTTTGGTTTTACATGCACCAGTTGCATTTGCTAGAAAGTTTTAAAGACTTTTCAACAAATCCATTTTGTGTGTATGCTCCAATCCGTGCATTCCATGAGACCGCATTTCTTTGAGGCACTTTATCAAACAGTTCACATCGCACACCTGCACACTATTCTCCTGCACGTGTTTGAAAACCCCTGTAGTGATGCGAGGAAGGCATAGCCTTCTTCCTGCAAGCCCGCACATCATTCCCTGACTCCTTGCGGGGTTGTGATAAATGCTCTCCTACAATCATTGCAGTCCATGAGCCCACATTTCTTTGAGTCATTTTGTCAAATAGTTCACATGCTTTGTCTATGTTCCCACATTTTGCATACATGTCTACTAGGATAGTTGCCACTACAACATCTGACAAAATTTCTCTATCCTTTATGCTTTGATAGATTTCTATACCCTGTTGCAAAGCTCCCATTTTGGCATAGGCTAGGAGGATGATGGTAAAGGTTGTAGAATTTGGCTTTAGACCTGCCAATTCCATGAGATTACATCTCTTTGATGCATTCTATCAAACAGTTCATGAGCTTTTTCTATGCTTCCACATTTTGCATACATGTCTACCAGAGTATTTCCAACTATAGTATCGGACAAAAATCCACGTTTCATTATGCTTTGATAGAGGTCCATACTGTGTTCCAATGTTCCCATTCTGGCATAGGCAAGGAGGATGCTGGCAAAGGTTTTTGGAGTCTAGCTTTACTCCTGCCATTTGCATTTGCTTGAAAATTTCTAAAGCTTTTTCAACAAATCCATTTTGTGCATATCCTGCAGCCATTGCATTCCATGAAACCACAGTTCTTTGAGGTATTTTGTCAAACAGTTCATGGGTCTTCTCTATGCTTCCACATTTTGCATACATGTATACCAAGGCACCGCTGAGGGAGGTTGATGGTATTCCAAATGGTGATACCGCTAGCCCACAACATGGACTTTGGTTGACTGCGATAGTGTGGAGGATAATTCCCCAGACCTGGCGGATTAGCAAGAGCAAAGAACCTAACCCGCTATACTGCAAGTTTCTACTTTAATACTAGCGGGTTGGTGGTAAACACATATATATGCTCCTGCAATGCCACCAACTCTAATTTCTAACTTAGCGGGATGGCAGTGACTAAGGATTTTCAACTTAGAGTTGATTTCTTTAATTTTGAAGCTTTTTCATACAAATTTAATGTTGGACAAATACATTTGTTTGAGAGTTTCTAATGCCTTATAAATATATCCATTTGTGCTTATCATGGAGTGCAATAATCCATTTATATAATTGTAATAATAATTCTAATAATATATATATTAATTATATAATATTAATATTATATCATATACTAATATATATATATATATATTAATTAATAGTACTATTGATATATATTATATACTATATTAATTATATTGAACTCTGTATTATATCATCTACTAATATATATATTATAATTATAATATTAATTAATAATTACTATTGATATATACACTATATTATATTAATTATATTGAACTCTGCAATTTCTAGGATTTATTGAACAAGCCTTCGATCTACTTCGAGTTATCATGACTTGATGTATCATTCTGCCAAAATGGAGTACCTTAAGAGCTCTCCCAGAAATTAGTAGGAACCCCATATTGCAGAGTATGAAATGTGCAAACTGTATAGCCCAGGTTATATAGTACATTTTCTTCCTTGCATGGTAAATAATATACAATCCCACAACTGCAAGTTTTGCAGAAAATAGTATAGAGTTCTAAGTGTTCCAAAATCATTGAAGGAAGCTGGTTAAATATGAAGTTCATCTTATGAAATTAAAATAGCATCTATTATGTGTTCAAATACTATTATTGGAAAAAAATGTTTAGATAGTTAAGATAGATAATTCACATGATACTCAACTACATTGGAATCATAAATTTACCAAGTCCCACCAGGCTGAGCTTAAACAAATGATTTATAAAATTTATTTCATTTTTTTCAATTAGTTGCAGAGGAAACAAGTCACATAGTTATGTATATAATCCATATTACAAGGGTGAGTGTTTAAGTACTCACCAAATACATGACTAACTAAATCTTTGTATCTGATAAAGTATTGGCCATCTATAATATACAGATTTGCAAGCAGCAAATTGGCATAGAGTGAGAAAGCACCTAAAACAACCATGCCAATAATTCCCTAGACCAATCCTAGAGGCACTAGAATGAGGTTTGAATATCCCAAAATGTACACATAGTTGAAACTTGTAACTAACATCAGTTCCACTTTTTGCCATGAATCTGAAAACCATCACAACAAAAACAATTGAAAATTTTTGTCTACAAAACACACGACATAAACCATATATATGATAATAGCTATCCACGCATTTAACAATTTATAAAAGGCAAGGCAACTTAATGAAATATGAATAGAAATGAAATGGAAAAATTTATATACCATTGTCAATTTTGTGTGCAGACTTGTGGGTAGAAAACTGTTGGGTGAATATTTTGTCTTCAACTAACTGAAGGCAAAATGGTTATATCAACCACAATGTAATGAGATAAATCTCTCCTCTCAGCAAGGGGAGGTTCCCTATTAACTATTACAAACTTATTTACACTAAAAACTAATTTCGGGGTGAAACCATGTCATCCATTTCTCTTTTTTCAGAAATGATGTTTACAATATAAAAGAGCACTTTCACAATACAAATCAAAATAACCAAGAAACCCACGAGAGCACAAAGTCTATCATTGCTCTTTTTACTGATTTACAATTTAGAACCAAGTAGGATAAGGTGCATCTTAAAGTCTTTACCAAATACTACGACAAAACATACGATCACAAAAGATAATAGTAGTTCAAAGTCTTTCCAATATCTTTTACTTCAAAACATAAAATCACAAACTAAAGATAATTGTTGTAGCACAAAGTCTCCAAAATTAGCTTTAGAACATCTCCCAGATTATCCACACTCACACTACAATTTGATCAAGTAGATAAGATAGCATAAGGAAAAGGACATAAGAACACTTTCCAATATACTACAAGTTATTCCAATACAAAGATTGAATGATCGCTTGCTTTTCTATTCACTTGATAAAATATGATTTACAATTTGAACACAAAGTCTCAAAATGCTCTTCAATTTGCCAGAGTTTTGCTTCAATAATCAAAAGATGATCATTACAATGGGGGGTCCTCTTTATTTATAGGAGAAATCGAGAGCAAAAATAGGAAAAGAACAACTAACTATGACTTATTCAACAAAGGAGTCCTTTTTGATTTGGGACTTCCTATGTTTTTACATGTAATTACATATGAGAAAAGTACATGTAAATATGTCCAAAACTATTTCAAAAGTACATCTAGAAAATAGAAAATAAACTAAGTGATGAAAAAGATACTTCAACTTGCACTGCCTTCTTTCTTCATGTGGCAATCATACATAGTAAACACAGCTTGCATCCCCAAACTATCCGGACTGACTATGTTCTTGAAAATCATCCAGGCTCTGACTATTGCATCTCTGACTGTGGTAATTGATTTTGCATGGCTAGTTAACTTGGCCTTCAGATTATCCAAAGTTAACTGGTTATCAAGAATATTATCCATGGAAGCTACTGAAAATGTTTTGTCCTCAAACTCCTTCTAAAACATATTCAAATTCCTGGGTCATCTCCTCTGCAAAAAGAAATTGATCATCCTTTGACACCAAATTGCATAGCAGCTCCTCCAACTTGTGTAAGAGACTAATGTCACTTTGGTCACTCAGCTTTCTTGCAATTTCTAAGTCATTGATCAAATCTTTCAACACACGACTCTGATACGTCAATGCCTCCTTAGTCTCGGTATATGAATCCTGATTTGGAATAACACCAATTGATATCAAAGCACTTATTTTCAACTTCCTTATTTCTACCCACTTATCATGACTCTACTCTAAATGCTCAATATCCTAAGAGATAGCATCAATCAAATCATCAAGTTTTGCCCTGATTTTCTCCATTTTGCTTGTTTTCTCAAATAGCTCTGTAAGAAGAGAGATTCCCTATGTGCGCATCCTTTCCAAATATTCTTCAAGCACTTTTCCCTTAAGGTGAGTCTTTTCATCTTTCTGGATGATAGGATCTTCAACAGAAACGGCCTCATGAGTCATTGATTCTGAATTCAAAGTAATCTTCCTTACCACTGCAGTCAATTGCTCTACCATTGCTTTATAATGATCTTTCATCTCTTTTTCTTTATCAAACTTCTGAATCAAAATATTCCTTGTCGATTGCATGTCAATCTTTGCACTCTCATGTGTTATTTTTCCCAACTCAATTCTAGAAATAGAGTAATCACTCATACTGAAATTTTCTATGGTAGCATCCTGTGGGGGCCTTGCAATCTCCACAAATTTGTGCCCTTTGTCTCCCAGCACTCTTGAAAGAATTTATAGCTTCTTTGGAGTCTTATCCTTAACAGGCACCAGCTTACCAAAATCAAAGTCATCTAGAGAGATGGCTTGTTTCTTTCTTTTAGGTGTATATGCTGACAACCATGGAGGAAGCACAGAAGTACTCACATTCGGATCTAGTTCCATTGTCGGTGTTACGGGAATTGTACTGGCACTGGAAGTAGAAACAATAGGTGGAGTATTAGTAAACACTGCACCTAACACATTCACATTCGAAACTTGCTCAGAACCCAATACAAAGTGATCAAATATTGAAGAATCTCCAATATCAAAAGATAAGGAGGACAGACTAGGAATGGACCCAGAAGAACGAAGAATATCATCAAAAGCAGTTTGAGGATTATTAAAAATTATTTTTGAGGGTGAGGGAGATTCAAAAGATGGGATGTTGATAGGTGAAACAAGGATGGTAGGTGAAATAGACAGAGGAATTGAAACAAGTATGTTAGGCAATGGAGAAGAGACTCTAGTATCCTATGGTACATTCTTCTATGGAAACATAACTTCATCCCTTTGTTCTTCTCCTATCTCCTCTGTTGATCTATTTTCAACCTCCATATCGTCTATAGCTGGCTCATCAGTATTTTGTTTCTCAATTTCCATTTCTTCTACTCAAATTCTTTATCTACAGCCTTTGACTTCTTAGACACAAATTTGATCTTGGGTTTATGTGTCTTAGAAGAAGAGGAATTGTCACTCTTATTCTTTGTCCTATTCTCCACCTTCTTGCCTATTTGTTCTTGGACTTCGGTCTCTAATCTAGTAAGGAATTCTTTCAAAGCAATCCCCTTACCTTCTAACCACTAGTTTGTGTTAGCCAATATAGGTTCAAATCTTTTCCGTAAAGAAGTCAATTCTTTCTAAGACCATTGAATAGGTGGAAGAGCAGAATCAGCAATCTGTTCAGTGTTATACCTAGGATCAATCAGCTCTTCATCATCCACCAAGTCTTCAAGAAGATCAGCCAAACCTAGATACTCAATCTGTTCTAGAGATAATCTGCTATAGTCCAATTTTATGATATCCTCTTCTTTCATTAAGTCCACCCAGATGTCTTCAACCATTGGTTCATGAAACTAGGTCTTCCTTTTGATCTTGTCTTTTACACCTCTATAATCAAACCTTGGTCTTTGTTTGAATTGTTTCATGGTCACTAGCTGCATCTCAGTCTCCATCACCCTGGCCTTTGTTACAGTTGACACTGAGTATCTACCAATTTCAACTGGAAATCTGAAACCTGGTTTCTTGAGTTCCATTTGCTTCTTATGTATGACAATCATTTGCCTACATAATTCCATCTGAACAAGCTTATCTAAAGGAAATCTAGCCAACATATAAGGATAGCCTTGGAAAAAGCCAATCCTTAAATATGAGAAAGTCTGAAATTGTAAGAACATGCACCCATAATCATTCACAACTGACCAAGCTTCGTCTGAAACTCTTCTTTTCTCTAACTGAGGGTCAAAAAGACACAAGAACACTATGAAGAAAGCATCATTTACTCTCTTGAAATGATGAATTGAACCTTTCAACGTCAGCTGAGGATAGTATTGATACAAAGGAACCACTCTCCTATCTCCTTCAGATGTCAAACCTGAAAAGATCCTCATTGAGGTTGCTATATACACAAGGTAAGAAGTCATATAGAATTTGAAAGTAGTGGATACCTTAGTCAATTGCTCATGCAGAGCATTGCTGATTTGTTCACCCCAAAAGATGGCTTGCTTGCCTTGAAGTATAACCTTGATAAAATGGTACATCCATTCATGGAAAAGAGAGGAAGAAGCCAGCCCCCTTATCCTACTAAGAAGATTCATGAGATCACCAACTTCTTCATTAAAATCACTTCTGGGAAAGCTCCTTGGCCACCTAGACAAATTTGGCCTTGAAGTCTGAAGCCACTTGGTGTTAATTGTCTTCTTAGCCTTCTCAGAATTCTTGTCATATTCTTTTTTAGCTTCAGCAAAATCTAGTTTCACAACTTCTATAGCAACAAGACACATGAAAACTTTATCAATGAATTCTAGATCCAATCTGATGATCACATTGCCATTCGTATCCACCACTGCTCTAGTATCTCTATTGTAGAACTGAGCACATTGCAAAACAAACTCTGTATTATGAGCTGCCACTAGGAAAGATGACAACAAGTGAATATTGCTATCAACAATCTTCTTCATCGTAGAACTAGGGTTAGCAGACTTAGTTCTTTCCACGAACTTAGTCATGTCTACATGGCCAATCTCTGTATCCCGAATATCATCAATATTGGAGGTAACTAAGGTGATTGGAAAAATGCCTTGATACTTATACTTCATTGCTTTCAACTTCTTTGGAGACAACTCAGTCATTTGAAAAACTAACACCAGAAGGAGTGTCGATGAAGAGAGAAAATCCGCAGAAGAAACTGCAACAAAAGCCATGATCATGCAATTAGGGGAAATACTGGTAATCTAGGAAAATTGCATGTCGATGATCACGACTACGGGGGTAAGCTTGAAAGGGCTAGAGCGCAAGCGGGTCAAAAAAATAGAGGAAAGCGGGCTCGGGAAAGTAAATTTGAAAATCTCTTAGAGTTAGAAAAAATTGAGGGAGTGAATGCACAGGTGGCAAATTTTGCCACCCTTTCATGTGTGGGATAGTTGGCAGGTGTCAGGGCGGCAAAATTTGCCGACCCTGCATATTGGGGAAACATTTTCATGTCCGAGTGGGAATTTTTGCCGACTACGCACGATGGGTAGATTTGCAAGTTTATGTGTGAGCGGCAAAATTTGCCGATCGAGCATGATAGGGAAGATGTTTGATTTGTGTAAGGGCGGTAAAATTCACCGCCCTTACACCTTGGGATGAAGCATCAAGTACACAAGCGGCAAAATTTGCCAACTCGTCATATAAACTAAAGTTCGTAAGTTTGCATGTTAAGACGGTGAATATGACCGCTCAAACACTGGTGGGTAAAATCGTAACATGCATTGATTTCGTGTAGGGGTGGCTTATTTTTCTGCCGCTACGCACAAACAGAAAATATGAAACTAACAATGAAATAAGCCGACTAAACATGAATTTTAAACCAGTTTTTTTAACTCTAAATCTTCAGAAAACAGGATTTAGAAGAACTAGGTTTTCCTTTAGCTAAAGTCGGTGAAATCTAGTCATCAAAACAATGACTAGATTCAACCAAAACTAGGGTTTCAAAAAAAAAACTCTCATAGGAAAAACAATTCACAAAAAGAAGAAATCTAAACAAATAACAACTTCATAATAACATTTACAAGAAATATAAATCAACATTCGCAGGTAAACCCTAAAGAGAGAAAAACAAAAGAAGAATAAATATATCGGCATACTTGGAAAAGCCAACGTAAACTTGAAAATGACCCTAAATACTAAAATTCACGAAAACCCAAAATTCGCGTGAATTCAACGGCCTCAGGAAGAAACTACCAGTTGCTTAGAAGGTTGGAGGAATGAAAAATAAACTAAATAAAATGAATTAAAACAATTTAAAAGGTTAAGATGAAAACATAAATGCCAACACGAGTGGCATTAATGTCACTAAAGTTAGGGATCAACAAAGACATGCTCGGTTGGTGATTTTTACCGACAATGCATGTCTGCCTACCACATGCATAAGTAGTAAATATTACCGCTACTACACATAAAACATGATAAGGACAATGCATGGGCGGCGATTTTTTCCACCCATTCAAATGAAACAATAAACATGTAAAAGCGGCAAAATTGGCCGACAATGCACGAAAAACTTAAAAATTTTCTAACACCCTTAAAATAGTCAAAATTAATATTTTGACAAGCTTGCAACCTAGTCAATTTTCATGAATCCCGAGGAATCGATCTAGGGGAATGTCGCAAACCGTTTCAATGATGTTAGATGACTTCACGTGAGGCCAAGAGGACTTGTATCGATTTGCAAACTTAGAGTGTAGACTACGAAATGGACAAGTTTCATAAGGGTTGCCTACAAAATTGAGTGCAGCTAATTTTGAGAATAACAAAAAGCTGGTTTCTTCCTGTTCTGTGGCCATAATGTATGCAGTTGATTGTTTCATAAATATTTCTGCTCTTTCATTCTCTTCCACAATTTAGAATAGCCTTACTTGACACCTCAATGGATTCTTCTCCACCACTGAATAGTTGTCACTTAAATAGAATCAATGCTTTATAGTGTTTACACACTTGCATATATAGATTTGGATTTTGCAAAAACCAGAGAGAGAAATTAATATTTTTTAAAGATGAGTCATCATATATACAACTACCACCACCACTAAGATCATGCAAAATCTGTGTTGTACAATCATTTAACCAACCTGTTGTAAAAGTTGTCAAAGTTTCTCTCACCCGTAGGTTTTTATCTGGTATTTTTTTCTACCTACCATTACATATCAGGCCTTGATGTTTATAGTTGTAGTAGAAATGATTATAATTGAAGTATTATAAGTTGTTTTAACAATTTTATTTGAGAACTTATCAAACTTCCTTCCTTATAATTTTCTTGTTTGATGGACAAGGACATGTATAACTTAAAAAGATTGAATATACTGTGGTGTGCACGGGTAAAGTTGACATTAAAGATGGATTGTTTGCTTTTAAATTAACAAAACTTTGCTACATATCAAACAATAAAACATGGGCACCCTTGGCATGCACTTAGCTTCATAATGCAAAGTGTAGTGTGTGAGTGCCTTGTTTAGAAAAGCATATACTAATGGATTCAAATTATTTTATTATATCTCCAAAAAGTAAATGGTCAAAGTGGTCAAGAACCACCAATGGGACTCAAAAAGAGTGCTGGCACAATGAATAAATATGGTGTGTGAGTGTACAAGTGTTTTTTCTACAAACTACTTTGATCTCAAGAGATTCAATTTAGTTTTAAATTTACAATACTTTTTAACAATAGTAGAGGATACCCAATGTACTAGCACAAAGCGACACTTCCTCTCCATATAATTCAATTTTTGCATATTATAATTATATTTAAATAAATTTTAATTTGAATATTATATGAGATTTTAAATAATGCATTATTATATATATGTATATATAAAATTTGGTATTTCACCCTAGAAATTATTGGTAGATGCAAATTTGTATCCACATTAAAAGTCAATTTATAAGAATGTGCTTGAAACCATTTTTGCAATCAACAACATTTTTAACTTTGTAATTCTTCACCAATAATAGGGTGCTATTGTCACCATTCTTCTTTCCATTCATTTCTTTGTTGTGTAAATTTCAATAATAGCAAAACTTGCACTTCAATAATTTAGTTTAATCAAATCCACTTTCACTAGGTTTAGAAGGTCATTTCAATAGATGATATGCAGAGGAAGACTCAGGTGTAGACAATGCACGGAGCCATATTGTATAAACCTTATACGATTTTAGAACTCCCTCTCCACTTGATTACCTTCCAAATTTAATTTGAGCCTAAGCCTACTAGCTTCTAACTAGTCATTGCCCACCAACTCAAGCATGAAATATTCAAATTTGCATGCTAGAGTGTTGTATAAAAAGACAAATCCTTGGTTCATTTTAAATTACTAGGTATCAACCATTCACATCACTTGAGTATTATCTAGAGCATTGCATCAACATGTGAGATCATAAGAGTAGACATATACATTTGCATTTCTACTTAGTGTGTCTTCTAACTTGTTCCTCAAGGGACTTGACTAAGGCATAAGGTGGGAAGCTAGTCATCTTCCCTACCCTAGCAAAAGAAATTCCAACACTGCTTCTAAGCACTACCATTTTTAGATATCACTGACAAATAAGATTTTGAAGACTTTAAGTGTAAAGATCAAAGCTACAAACCATATTTACATTTCATATTTTTACAATGATTTTTCATTGTATGTTATTCACTGACCTTCTCACATGAAGGAGTTGTAATTTGCTTGGTGGCCATAACTTCGAATGCACTCCTCTTGACCGTGACCTTCTTGTGTAACATGATGATCTGCTTCAAGCAACATCCAACTACTTCATTCTCCACAAGCTCCCATGAAAGTTTCAATGCTCATATTGATCATTTTCTTTTCTCTAGCTCTAGACCCTAAACACTATACACTAAACACTAATCTCTATACCCTAAACACTAACAGTTAATCTAAATGATTTTACTAGTAAATCTTTAAACTTATTAAGCTGAGAGGCTTCTACAGTAAGTAATTCAACAGTACAATGGCAGGAACCTGACGCAATGCGTCTCTTGTTTTTATCGTTGTGGTGGTTGTGAAAGAATGTGAAAATTTTGTATGTATAATTTGTAAGAGATATTTATTTAGTTAAAGTTTTATAAAGTTGTAAAATATAATAAATAGAAAAGGTGTTCCAAAAATATGAAATAATGTTATTTCAGAAGTTTCATAACAAGAAGTTTAAAATCTTATTTTTCATTACAAAAAAATTGTTGTATATAAATATATATAAAATTTTAAAAATAAATTATGAGAAGTTCCTTTATGATAACCTAAGAATGCCTTTTTGAAGGCTAGATTGAATACACCATATTGAAAATTTTGGGAGGTGGGGTTATTAACAAGTTTGCATGATAGAAAGGGAAACTGAAGACAAATTTAGCTTTGCAGAATCTATTCTAAAGAAAATACCCTTTGAAACAATATTTTAAGAAAAAAAATTGGAATCTCTTTAGATTCAAGAAAAATATTTATTTAGAGGTTTAGATGTTTGGAATTTTATTGTAGATTCTCTATGAATCCTTAAACCATGGCTGAGATGGGGTGTTGGTAAATGTAATAAAGTTTCATTTTAGATAGAACTAGATCTATAATGTTCACCTATGATCCTTCATTGATGATCTTGAGGACATTTAGTAGTGTTGTAGAAATAAAACGCATGTGGAGGTTTAAAATTACATGAGAGATGACAATTTAAAATGACCCTAACTTTACCACAAAACTTCTTGAAATTGTAATCTTTTTTTTTAAACAATCAAGTTTAGATAACTTGATTCATAATTAATTTATATATACACAACCAATAAACATATAAAGAAGTATATGCTATAAGCAAAAACTTGTTTATTCATCACATTGTGACAAATAAACATATCTACACACAAGATGTATGATAATATCAAAATCCATGGATGTTCTAATGTGTGTGTACATATATACATATATATGTATATATGTATATATACATACATATATATGTATATATGTACACACACATACAGTTCAAATGTAATGCCCAAGCTTTCACCCAAGACATTAATAGTTAAAAACATGATGAACATTTTTTTCCAAATATAAAAGTGACATCAAGTAAGCCACACTGCACTCCTTCATGTCCAAGCTAACAACAACATGCAATGATGCACTTGGCACACACACCAGTACATAACACAAGGGGGCAAAAGTAGAAGACTTTCACATGGGATAAAACATCATGATTAACATTAATAATGAGATATGAATGAGAATCGAGGTTCCCAAGACAACCTATGAACCCCTACACTTAACATAATGGGATTTAAAAAATATAGGGTAATTCTATAAAAGTTTAGACATCAAGTTCCAACCTACAAGAATCTCATAATATAAAGCTTGGTCTACATGGATCAAACCTTAGGGTTTGGTGTGTAATTTACATCTTGTAACACCTCAAGCTTTGAAATATATGTTGCAAACTGCAATTGTCAATCACTTCCCCTACACTAAGCCTTGACACTACATCTTGGGCTTCAAGCCCCGATTAACAATTGCAACTATGCAAATTCTCTTATCAACTCTAAGCCTTATCTATTGAACACCTTGTACCTCAAAGTTTGATCTACATTATGCATAACAAACTTTGAGATATGATTTATATTTTGCAAAACATGCAAAACCTAAGGCCAGGTATGAGTTCATCAAGGTCTCACCTCAGACTTTAGATGTTGAAAGACAACATGCATCTCAAACTTTGGAGTCTAAGAAGCACATAACACCATGCAAAATCTCAATCCAAGGCTAAACTCTAATTGTCATGAGATTTAGTCTTCAGAGTCCAAATTATATTTTACACCATGCAAAATTTCCAATCAACTCTAACTCATTGCAATTCAAACTATGGACTCCAATTTACAATTGATAGCTTGTAGAAAAAAGAATAGTAAAAAACCAGCAAGCTCTATTTTTGCAATCAACAAAACATAACTTCCTCATTTTTTATGTTGAGAAAAAATGACTCTAGCCGAACATTCATGCATCTATGAGCTCTATATTGGCCAAACATCCCCCAAAAGGGCATAATTCCCAAGAAATAAGGTCATAATTGAACTCTTGATTCAAACATGATTATGACATAATTTGCACAACATGATCTTAACATCATTAAACATATAAAATGAGCAACACCTACACAACATATCAAGACATGAGCATAAACAAGAGATTCCATTTAAACACATAATATATACTCATAACATAAAATGACAAAATAGAAGAATGGAGATGAAGCCTTCATCCCAAGTGGATGGTTTACCTTGGATTACAAGTTCAATTATGACTCTAATACAAGTTGAGTCAATGAATGAAAAAAGTCCTTATTACACATTTCATAGAAAATAGTACACAAAGGCCTTCCATGTCACAATCAAAATGAACTCAACAGGCTCTCCAAGCATCTCCATAAATCCAGCTAGCCCCAACAGTAGAACAATGCCATCCAACAATGTGGAACCCTCAGGCCTACTCTGAATTAAGAGACAGTTGATCATACAATCATATACACACATGTGATACAATTACAAAGGATTATACAAAACATAGCATGACACATACCAAGAACACACACGAAGCAATTCAAGTACACAATGTAAACAAGGGTTATGGCCTCCAACCAATAATGCATAGGTAAATGTGATACAGCCACCAAGATCAAGCAATGATTTAACATAGCATCACACTCATGCAAAAATCACATGGACATATTAGGAAGTAACATAGAGTTTCATCATTATCTTGTAAAATTTCCTATATAGGCCTTCATCACAAGAAAGAACATTAGTACTATCTTGCATGATTCTAATTCAACTTTTAATGCAGTTAAGTTCTCAAATTCTTAGTTTAAATTTCATCTTAAATATTTGGATCCCCAATTCATTTATCTCATTATATTACCCATGCAACACTTTGTATTGTGACATCCCCAATTCTAAAAGTATGACATCGTTCCACTCTACTCCTAACCTTAGTTTCCAATCCTAGGTCCAAAAGTTAACCTTCACCCATAAGATCAAGGCATGAAAAATAAGGTCCAAGTTCATGTTGCAAGTCTAATCGGTGTTGTCATTGATGTCAACATATCTGTGTTTTCATTGGTGTCAATTATGCTCTTACTTTGTTGAGGATATTTAGAAAATTAGCCTCTCTGGTGATAACAATGTGTTGCAGTAGAAACAATGCATTACATGCAGAAGAACAATCCAGAAGAATGCTCTGCATTTCCTGTAGAACAAATATATTTACCTGTAGATTGGAAGTTATTTAGAAGCCTATCTGAAAATGTTATATTCTAAGTTTGAGCCTTCGGTATGAAGAATTGAGTGAGTTGTGTTCACTAGAGTGAAAACAACTTTTTCTATGTGTTTGGTGGTGATAGGGAGAAAGTGTTTTGCTCCGCATTCCTCCGCATTGAAGTATTTTGCTCTGCAGTTCTGGAAGTAAGTCTGTGGTGATGTTAAGTGCCTTCAACTACAATGGTTCATGATTTTGTGGTCTGCAAGCTATCTTTTACTTATGACAGTGGTTGACAGTGTTGTTCTTGTGCTCTGGTTTGAAGAATCTCATTGATAGAGTGGTTAGAGATCATGCAGTTATTCCTGGTGATTACAATGTGCTTGTGGATGTCTCCTAATCATACTTCTACATTTGGATTGGTCCACAAGGTGGTATTCAGATCATGCATAAAGCGTGTTCTTGAGAATACTTGTGATAACATTAGTCTTGGCCAACCTAGTTGAATTCATCATCCACGGAGATACATCGAATATTGTGATAGTGTGTTGTGACATGGAAGATTGTGTTTGAGTCCTAGCTAAGGTGTGGCATGATCCGCATACATTCTTACATCTTTTCCTTGGCTAAATTTGTATTAGGTCTAGACCTATTTTATGTATGTTTGTAATGCCGACCTTGGAGATTGTTCCAACGGTTGATGATTGTAATGCCAACCTTGATGGTCATTCTAAGGTTAATGTAGTGTATAAATACTTGTAATTATGTCATGAAAATGTATCCAAGTGCAAAGATGCAAAGATAAAGTGAAGTAAGGTAGCAGAGCAGAGCAGAGGTGTTTTGTGCTTCAATGGAACTAAACCTTGGCATGGATTAGATGTCGTTATCTTAGTTCAACCTTTTGGTAGTGAGCCTTCCTTTGGCAGTGAGCCACCCATAGGCAGTGAGCATTTCTTTGGTAGTGAGCCATTCATAGGCAGTGAGCCTTCCTTTGCATTGTCTGATGCAGTTCAACAATTCACGACCTTCTCATCTCTCACCCACCAAATTAAGGCATGGATAACAAGGTCCAAGTTCAAGATCCCCACATCCAAAAGTTGGAAAATATAAATCAAAAGTCAACCTTAGTCTAAAAGTCAAGGAATAATCCCAAAACAATCTAAAATTTTATGACACATTGCATAATGATGCATAATCCCAAAACAATATAGAGACTAATCATTCCAAAAAATAAATTTGTATGCAAAATACATATGAAATACAAGTGAAGGAAAAAATTGCAAAGCTAAGAACCTATTTCACATCTAAATGCAACCTAAAGTTTAAAAGAAGAGCATGCAAACATTGACAAGAAAACAAGAGAGACCTCACCAACACAAGCTCTTTGTTGCACCAATGGTGGATGTGCTCAATAGATTTGTGTTGATAAGATTAGATGTTAGGTTTCTCAAACTCGTAGCATAACAATGCATTCAAATGTGATACTCAAATGGCTTGGGGGAGGATTTAAATTTATATTTTTTCATGGAGGAGGATCAATGGATGAGATTAATTTTTAAGATCAATGGCTAGGTATGAATGAGAAGTGAGAATCCATGAGAAGCCTCCAAGTGTCACCCTATGATTGGTACACATGAAGAGGTCCATGATCCAAGGGATTTGTAGGGCTAAGATTTTCTTAGAGAAAATGGAGGGTGGAAATCAGAAAACTAGATTTTTGGAGCCATGTGCAATCTTGAACCATGTGTAAGATTGCCTTGACTAATCATGATTTGGATTGTGTAAATGATTAGTTAGATAACAAATTAGTTTTTGTCAACTAATGATTGGAGGGGGAAAATAGATGAATTGAATAAATATTGCCTATTTTTTTTTTTTTTGGAAGAATGGACATAGGATGGTTGATTTAATTAAATAAATGTTGATTATTTAACTAAAGTCTAGAACATTAGAAGTGTTGAAATGATTAATTAATTAAATAAATAGATAGGATTTATTTAATTAATGCTAAGAAGATGATTAGATTTATTAATTAAATAACCAAAATTATATAATTAATATTAGAAGAATGATTTTTTATCCTAGAAGGGGAGACGCATGATGAAATCTAGTGATGTTAGGACATAGTCAGATTTAGGTGTCTACATTTTTCCCCTCTTTGAGATGGTATTAGGATTAAGAGAAGTAATAGTATTTCAAAGAAAGATAATATATAGAAGTTTTTGGTGAGATGGGACTAGTGGTTCTGTTGTTTAGAATGTGACTCAGACAATTTTTGAGTGAGTTAGACTCCAACACAACACATGAATCATATCCTTGCTACGAGTGAACTCCTAGTCACTCCCGCTCTCATGGAAAAATCTAGTTGATTGGATATAGAATCAAGGGGTTATTTTGTTCTTTAGGGAGAAAAATATTGCAAATGGTGATTGGTTATTCATTTGATGTGTGTATGTGTATGCTTGATGATTGTTTTGATGGAAACACTCAATTGTTATTATTGTTGTGATAATGATATGGCCTAAGTCTAGCATGAAGAATGTTCTATTCATTCAAGATGCGAAGGCATTCTAACCTCCTCTCTTCATTTTGAATTGCTTTTCGAGTATCAGTTCTTGTTCTTCGATGATTCATTGGTGGTGTTCTTATGCTTCTCTTATCTATTCTATGTCTTGTTGGATGTCAATTAGATAAGGGACATTCTCCCTAATCTCATATAGGATAGATTTTATCCAATCTTCCCTAATGATTGGGCACATTGAATGCTAGACAAGAAGGGGAAATGTTTGTGTTGACTTTGTGGAAAGTGTTGCCTATGTTGACCTCATGATAGAATCAAGGGCTTGACTTTGTTTTTCTTTTTTGAGTTTTCTAATGTTTTTTTTTGTTTTTGATGAATGCAAATCTAAATGAATGCAATACAATTTTGGTTCTTTTTCTCTAAATTTCAATGTGATTTGATTATATAAGAAATTGAAAATGGATGCAAGACTATATGACTTTTCAAATGCAAACTAAACTATGTTTTTGTATTTTGTGGAACGATTTTTTACTTGTAATCTAATGGAATTGAAAATAAAAACTAATCTAAAAGTAATGAAAGGAAATTAATCTATGGAAATTGAAACTAAACTAAGTAATTGCAATGCAAAAATTACTCTAAGAAAGTAAAGAACTAAATTTTCTTAACAACAGAAGATAAAACATTGAGTTACTTTCCCAAGAGAAAATTTTGATCTAATTACTACTTGAAAACATAAAGAAACATGTATGAATCAAGCAACAGTGCCTAGCATGATTCCTCATAAGTCTTTTGGAGAAGCTATTTCTTCCTCTATAGCAGTGGGGTCCTCCTCTTGGCAATAGGGACACAATGATGATAAAAGAAAGTAGCAACGAGCTTAGAAGCTATTAAAATTAGATAAAATCAATGGATTTGATCATATGGATGCTATAAAGCAAAATGGCTTGAGCTATGAAGCTATGAATGAAAGCAAAAGTCATGCAAAGTCCTGCAACAAGCATAAAAATGCTATGGAGATAACTAAACACAAAGCATAAAAAAGTAATATGTAATGATGAATTTGCCTCCCCAAATGCATAAAGGAGGGGGTTATTTATAGGCTAGAAATCCACACCAAAGGTGTTGGTGATCAAGAATTTAATAGAATTGATTAGTGAGTGATCTGGATTTGATTTGGAGTGAACAATGGTTGGAGAGTAGATCATAGAATAAGAAATGGAGATAACACATGATTGATTCAGAGATAAGAATAGATTAATTTGTAGTCAAGAATAGATTGATTGGGAGTCTCTAAATAGTTAAGGGGAGTGGAGATTTACTTGTGCATGAGCTAGCTAGCCATCAAGAGCCAAAAATAGAGCAAAACTGGGCTAAAACTAGAAGAAAACATGCATGGAAAAGATGACAAGGTCACCCTTTTTGGGAAGTGGTTCACCCCTTTTACCAGGGGAGGTTGCCCCTAGAGACCACACTTAATTTGTAGGGTCACCTAGGGAGACCATGAAAACATAAGGGGTGACCCAAGAGGGATAGTTTGGATAGATGGTTTGAAAGTAAGAGAGTGGTCTTGGAAGGTTGAAAATAGTTTCGGGGCTTGAAACAAGGGATATGACATTGAGGAAGTGGGTCACCATTTTACTAGGGTAGATCACCCCTAGAGACCACACTTTAGCTGGAGGATCTCTTAGTGAGACCAGGAAGACATAAGAGGTGACTAAAAAAGGATAGCTTAGAAATGCAATTTAAGGGTACAAAGGGATTTAGAAGGTCAATTAGATGATCCTAGAAGATTGAATGAAAAAAAAACCCTTAGGGAAAATGAATTTCCCCTCTTGTGAAGTGGATTAGTCGTGTCATCAAGGCTAGCAAGCAATAGGAATAATTTTTTGAACATAGGTTAGGTGGTTAACAAGAAAGCGTGCAGGACCTTAGAAGGTTAGTGAGGGACAACAAAGAGAAAAACCAATGAAAACATGGTGCCAAGAGAGAATCTAGTGAGAAGTCCATATATTTCATACTTACATGTACATTATTAGGACTATATCTCATCATCAAACTACCATGTAGGCTTGTGTGTCTTTTTCATACTTACATATTTGCCCCCTCGGAGATGGTAGTCTACATGGAAGGTAGGTACTATTCCTAAACATGGCTTTACTTATTGTCATTGTCTTGCATTTGTACCTGAAATAACAAGTATTAGTTTGACTTCATGATGTATTTTGGAATAAGTGTTATAATGAGAATGAGTGAGTTTTGAGTATACCTAAGTAGCCTCACCTCACCATGAAAACCTGTAAGGATGAATACACACAAAATGAGGGCATGGAAAGCACTAAAAAAGCTAATCTAAACAAACAAATCTCATTAATGGAAAACTATGCTAAGAGGAGAAGAAAGAGGGAGATACAGACAAAGAGAGATCAAATAATGATGGAATTGTGCAATTGAATAGTTGACAGAGAGATTGATGAGGAGATCGACAATATGGTTTCTCTCCTCCCTCCTACTCAGCACTGGGTACTAGAAATGAGAAACCCCTCTCTTGAAACCCTTAGATCTTATATCTATTTTTCTTAATAATTTCATCATTTTCATGTTTTGTTGTTGCATTTGTCTAGGTTTTAGTTATTTCTCATTTTGTGATTTTTTATTTGTTTGATTTCAATCATTTTCCTTATTTTCTGGACCTTATGGGGTATGTTAGGGCATGGGGTATGGTTGCCCCTTTTACTAGGGCAAGTCACCCCTAGAGATATATCCTGTCATTCTGGGTCACCCCCTGGAGATCACCCCTAGTAAAAGGGGCAACCCATCCAAAAGTTTTCCAAATGGAAATTCAGGCAATCTGACACTTTCAACACTAAATTATCTCTATTCTTCAACACTGACTTATCCATTTATTGAAATTTTCTAGATAGTATATGATTTTTTTGGGGGGGGAGGGGGGTTAAATATTTTATGATTTTTTGTGATTTTCTAAGTTTTTGATGATCTAACAGGATATGCACATTCGATGGAATGCTACTCATGAGCAGTTTTGGTACATGGAGGCCTTGAGGCATTATTGGCTAGAGATCATGCCATCTTGCAGAGGATGGAGTTAGACAAAGTATCTTGGATTCCTATTGTACACCTTTCATCTCACATATGTTGTGACATCTTGACTTACTGGGATGCCGATCACAACACATTTTGATTCCCTCAGGTTTTTAGGGACTAGATGATCACTTTGTATGATGTCTATCGTATCTTGGGAGTTCCAATTAGAGGCAAGCATCTTGCACTCCCTGAGAGAAAACTTAAGAGAGAGAGAGAGACTATCTTGGGCTGCTATCATGGGAGTTAATCATCATATGGATCATCTTGGCATTTAGCTTATTTCAATTCCTAATCTCACTATTCTACTCCTACAGAAGGTCTTCATTGGGTTGATTACCTCTCACTTTTCAAGGGACAAGAAGGCTCCTAAACTTAGGTGGTGTTGGGCACCAATCATTCAATTACTTGAGATAGGGATAGCTTTTTCTTGGGGGATCGACATTCTTTCCTTGGTCTACCATGATCTGTACCAAATTTAGTGACGAGGGGTATTTTCTTTCAACCACCCTTCTCTTATGATGACTTGGATTCTTGAGAATATTGCACCAATTCATAGATCATGCCCCGTCCAAATCACAAATTACCGAGAGCTACGTGGTGGAGACAACATGGTCTTTTTTATGCCTCTACATGAGCTGTGGCTACATTTACAGATGAAGATTTTATTTTTGACCCCTATATCAACATGGATGGGTTATGTCCAGGTGATAGGATAGTTTGAGATTATTGTTAAGAAGTGAGCCATTTGACTTATAGGAATGGCTAGGTTGAGGCTCACCATATCACTCAAGTGCTTCAACAGATAAGAGAGAACTTTCTAGAAGATTTTCCTTCAGTGCCTACTTGTTACATATTCATGCAGGAGATGATCAATGCTTAGCATAGGGCACTTCTTTGGGTTTCACTAGTTTTTGGGGTCCCAATCATGAGACCATTCACAAGGTTGGCCAAAAATGGGTGAGGGCTCATCAATCTCAAAGACTTGTTGTTGAGGAGGAGATTGATGATTCCACAAATGAGGACTATGATCCTGATGAAGAGGATTTTGATGAGGTGGCCTATGGAGGAGATATAGATATTCTTGAGGATAAGGAGGCAGTGCCAGTAGAGGCTCCACCTATACATGGACAAGCTCTTCTCTCAGAGTTATCAAAGGATGATATGATACTTAGTGATCCCTCATGGCAGCTAGGTGATCCACATGAGTACCCCACTAACCTACTCCTTTCTTTCTCACATTTGATCTCTTTGGAAAATGGTTTGGGTTTAACTCTTGAATTAACATTCTCTTGTCTCTATCATTTTATCATAGGTATTACTAACGGATGGAGGGAGGGACCTTTTTCACAATGCTTCCCTAAACGTATTGGTCCCTTTCACTAGTTGATCAAGAGAGGTTCTACTTGTTGATGTTCACATGCCGTCTTCAATGGGTCATCACACAAACATCATAGCTCCTACTTATCATGCAAGTTAGGAGATTGCTTCTTAGAGAGCTAGGATTGGTATGCTAGAGGCTGAGAATTACTTACTTCAGGAAATGGCTCACTTAGGAGTTTACAAGCAACCTTCACAGGCTCAGATAGGGGATCCATCTTATTCACAATTTCCTAGCAATATTCCTTCTTATTCCCATAGGAATCACAAAGCTTCTAATACAATGGATAGTTAGAGGAGACCTTTGAGAAGGAGCGCCAAAGGTTCTATTGGTTAGAGTCATTCTTGAGGTGTTAGAGAGACCTAGCTAAGTTGAGTACACTATGTTTAGTCTTTTGAACTTTGTTGGTGGAGTAACATCTACTCAAACATTTGATATCCACTATATATGATGATTTTGATTGATTAAGTTTTGCATATGATTGTAGTCAACATCTTACTTTTATTATCTTTTGTCCACATAGATAGTTTATAAATTTAAACATTTGTAGTCTAAGACCTACATTTGGATGACAACACAATGATTGTCCTATGTTTTTGTCTTTTTTAAATGAATAAGATGTAACACAAAATGTATTGATGCAAAACACATGTGGATGCAAATGTAGCACACTTCCTTATTTTATGCATGCCATGAGATATGACATAAGTTATTGCTTTGATTTTTTTGATAACATGTATACAAATGGAACAAACATTGTGACCTTGATCTTTAGTAGGATTTCTTATCTTGGGGATTGAAAGTTGACCTAGTATATGAAGACCTACTAAACTTTCAGGATGGAGTTTTATTAGGGACTCAAGTAAGAACAAGAGGAAAATGGAACAATTTCAAATTTTAGCTTTGCAAAAGGTTAAATATTAATCCTCATCTAGACAAAACACTTTGACCAATTTTCAACTTAGACAAGTAACAAATTTTATTAGTACCTTCTAGACTTAGATCAGAAATGGCCAATAAGATAGACTTGGGGTAAAGGAAAGGCTCCAAAGCAAAAGATGATCCTAAAGATAGTTAGACTCTTGGCTTTACCGAACTAGTGCGTGTGTGTGCTTTGTACCTCTCTTTTTTATTTTCTCCAATAGATTCCACCCTCATATCTTCAAGCTTAGACTTATCTCCACCCAAGAGTACGGACATCAACAATCCTCTCTTTTCATTTTTATCCTCTTTTTTGGCTTTTTTTGTTCTTTTCTCTTTTGTCATATTTTGCAATATCTTTTCCTGATTCTCTCATTTTTATTTTTGCACTCCTCCTTTTTGTATCTCTTTTTTTACTTTTGAATTTTTTTATGATCTCTCTCTCTTATTTTACATTCTTATTTTTTTATTGCTTTGTGGAGTTTTGATCCCCCTAACATTTTTTGCCAAGAAAGATAAGGGGTTGGGTGCCACCAAGAGATTTCACTATCCATTCGTACTTCCCTTTCACTAAGGAGGAATGGGGAAGATCTACTTGTAAGCTTCTATTGAGTACTATAGGTTTGAATACTTACTTCACTTAGACTTGACATCATGATTCGTTAAGAACGGGATCAGTATGAAGCAAAGAGCTTGACTTTATTTTGAATTTGTTGGGAATGTAAAGGGGGATGATTAATGGTGAAGATGATTTTATGGAATCTCAAAGGCTCATTAGTTCAATCTATACCTAGGCAACCTTAAACTCCTTACCAAGAGAAAAAATCAAACAATGGAAAATCACTAACAAGTGCATGGAAAATAGAATGAGAATACGTATTTTTGTTCTTTTTTGGACTTTTGTATTTTTTTGTATTTTTGACATTTTTCTGATTTTTTTGGTTTTTTATGATTCTTAAGATTTTATGGATTTTTTTAGATGTAATACTTCTTTAGATGAAAAGTCTTAACCATTTCATTGAATTCCTCACCCTCCCTTGTGCACAAAAGATAAGCACCATTTTTGACATCTTCCTTGATCATATACAAACCTATCCAATTTGGTCTAAATTTTCATTTTTCTTCTACGCTTCTTATTTTTAGTACTACCTTTCTTGAGGACTATCTATCCTACTCTATAAGGACCTGTTGGGTTTTCTCATTCCGGTGGTATTTCTATAGTTTCTTTGGGTAAGGTGAGATGGGCTAAGGATTCGTAAGCTTGTTGGTGAGGAGTGTAATACAAGACTCCATTGCAATTTAATAACTCCATGAGAAAATCAAACTCATCTTGTATGCAAACCTTGACTTCGAGACATTCCTAGATACTTTGAAAGAATTGAAATAACTATAAGGGAGTTTGAGGATCTCTTTTCTCTTGTGGAGGAATAAAACTTATACTTGTTTTGTTGTTTGGTTCTAGTCGTAATGGAATACCCTATATACTTTTTTGGTAAATCAAGAATAGTAGGGTCTATATCCCAATAGTTATTTGTAACCTTGGTTCCTTTTGAAAATCTCCTTCACTAACCTTGTCTTCATCAGGAAACCTTTCAATTATCTCAACTTGGACCTACAGGGCTACCCATGTGTCATTTGATTGGGTCAAAGTTGAAGTGGAATGAGGCTCATGAGAATTAGGTGCTATATAATATCTAGATGAGGTTTTCAAAGAATTTGTAGATTCATTGTCAACTAAATAAGTATGCCCCTTAATTGCAGAGTCTGGGTGTGCCTAAGGTGTATGAGTTTCATTAGGAGGTGACAATGATACATAAGAATCGCTTATTTTTTGCGTCAGAGGCATGTATGATTCACTTGAAGAGGTTTCCCTTGGTGGCATTAGAGGAGTATAACTCTCTGATGACTCTTCTTTAGCATTAGAAAAATCATCTGGATCTATCTCTTTTAGATCAATCGTTGTGGTCTAAAATTGTTCTTTATGTCTAGGCCATTTTGTTATAGGAGGAATTTCATTTACACTTCATTTATCTAGTGGGTTGACTAATTTTCTCTTCCTCCACATCAAAAACCACATTGATGGTGCAAACATCTAGGAGAAATTGTATGGGACCATCTATTTCCAATAACTCCATAATCTTAGTCATAGTTTCTTTAGGAACCACTTGTCTTTGTTTTGATGATTCTCCCCTCTTAAGCATTCTTATTTCTGCATTGTTGATTGTTCAATAGGTTGCTCTTTCCTTTTCAAGTGCATGGACTGAGGGGTTAGATCAGGTGTGGTGATTTTATTTGTAGACAACTCATAATCAATGGGGGATGCCTATCTTATTTTGGTTACATCATTCTTGACCATACTAAATGGTTTAGGATCTTCTTTCATAACATAAATCTTTCCCAAATGTAATAATCAAACTTCCTAAAATAAGGTTGAAGGCATTGCCTTCATTCTATGAATCCACGACCTCCCTAACAATAGGTTGTAACTAGTATCTTTATTGATGACATTGAATATTGCGGGAACCATCTTAGATCCCAAGGAGAATAAAAGCATAATTTTTTTTATTGTTGTCACTTTCAAATTGTCATAACCCCCTAGTGTAACTCAACATGTCATTATGTTGGTGTGATCGTATCCTATCCTTTTGGGTAGGGAAAATGCAACTATGTTCACTACTGCTTTGTCACCAATTAACATACTTTTGATACAAGTGTCATAGATCCACACTTGTAAATATAGAGATGGATATCTTCTTTTATTTAATTCATCCTCTGAGGGCACCTTCTTTAGATCAAAAAAGAAGTTAGGATCTTAAAGTTCTACATTCGACAGGTTCATGTCAAGATTGACTCGATTGATTTGTTTGCAAGGAGGAGTGATTCGATCTAAGTATTTTAACCCTATCACTTGTAAGAGAGTAGAACAATGAAATGGTGAATTTCTAAGAAGATCTATAGAAGAAATTTTGGCATATGTCTTTTTGATATCTTCTATCAAGTTATAAGGTCCAATTGAGGATGTGCAGGTTCTACCACTAAGATTACTTTTTCATGAAACTTGATTTCTTGTTCTACGTTTGGTTCAATGATTTCTTCATCATGCACCATCTCTACTAGTCCCAACATTCTCATTTATCCTTTTGGTCCTAATTGAACAGGAATGCTTGTCTCAAAAGTTTTTGGTAAATTGGTTGATCCTAATATTGTCATGCTTTGATTATTCATGTCACCACTATGATGGGTAGAGAAGGGGTCCTGAAATATTTTCATGTCCCCATTTTGTGGAACAATGGGTGCTTGCTTAGCATTATTGTTATTGTTTATCATTACCCATTGCAAAGTGAGAAACATTTCAGTGAATAACCATATTGATCTTCTGATAGTCATGATATGAACCTGTTGTATTCGCAACATGACTCAGTGTTATGTCCCCTTGTTATATGGAAGGAACAAAATTCATTATACTCGAAGGGTGAATGGTATGAATCGTATCAATTTTTGTTCTAATTTCAATTCCTTAATTTTTGATGGACTCTCTAATGATAATTATTGTTTCAGGGGTAGTCCATAGTGTTAACATTTTGAGGGAAATAATCTATCCCATTGTAATCATCCCTTACCCTATTCCTCATCGAGGGTTGATCTGTTACCCCATCTGTAGTTGCATTTTGATTATTTTTCAAAATATTAACTGTGGAAGGGTTGCTTCCATTGTTGCCATTCACTTGAGTTACCAATCTACCATTTGAATTGTAAGTCCTTCGCCCACTGTCAATTGTAGCTTGATCAATTCTTAATACACTTTCTAATGCTTCCTCATAGGATCAATATGGTAGCATTTGTACTTCCTCTCTAGTATCCTTGTTAAGGCTGTGCAAGAAGAGGTCACACAATTCTCTATGATCCATGTTTGGGGTGCTTGTTGATGAATAAAGCACTTGTCTCCATCATGTGACAAAATGCTCCACTAATTTGTTTGAATCTTGTTTCATGGTCAGGAATTCCCATATTCCTGTTCTAATTATCTAGTTCATGTCAAATATTGTCATGAACTCACCAATGATTTGATGAAAGGAATGAATTGAAGCCTCAGGTAAGTGATAATATCAATCCAAGGCAATTCCTTCAAGATTTTTTGGGAAGGCTCTGTTCTTTCTCATTCTGACTCTGATTCCTAAGCAATTTTTTATATTTAGGTTATTTATTCGTGTTCTATGCGCTAGTGCAAATGATTCTTGATTCTGGTGCATGGATTTTCCAAAATTGTAGATTCTCATACATGACACTGCACAATTCTCATTTTGGGAACTTCAGAGACTCATAACTTTTGCATATGGCCTCAGATTGAGGTACTTCTTTTTTGAAAGTGGATGATTTTTTGAGTAGATCACAGTGGTGTTGTTAGTTTCACTTGGTTTTATTCCAATATTGTACGTTTCGTATACACCTATTTGTTGAGGATTTTGTAAAGCATTGAGATCAAGACCACTAAGTATTTCTTGCTAGTGGCAATTGTAAATGCACTAAATATAAAGTTTCAAATCATCTTTTCTTGGGGGGGTTCTTTGATTGAGTGAAAAGGGGGGTTATCCTATGTGTGTTCTCTTCTTTTCAGCACTTCATTTCTACATTTCTTCATCATGGATCAAACAAAAGTGCCCATATTAACTCCTTACAACTATTTTGAGTGGAAATAACACATAATAATCTACTTAAAAAAAAGTTGGGTTGCATAGGATAACAATGGGACTAGAAACTGTACCTGCTAAAGATGAAGATAAGCCTAAGTGGTTCAACAAATGTGATGAGGCCTATGGAACATTGTGTTTGTCTATTTCTCCTGATTTTCTCTTTCACATTGAGTCTTTTAATTTGCCAAATGAAATCTAGACAAAGCTAGAAACACTATTTGGCACACAAGATTCAATGAGGGGTCATATGTTGGAAAATGAACTAATTTGTTTAAGTCTAGGCAACTTCAACACAATTCAAGATTTTTCACAAAATTGAAATCATTAAGGCTGCAATTAAAACAGTGTGGAATTGAAAAAAAAGATAAACAATGATTCTTAGTACTCTCTCTAAGCTAAGTTCAAAATATTTTGTATTTGTTTCTACCTTCTATGCTACTAAGGGTGCACTTGGTACTCAATTCACCATGCCATCTTTAGATGACTTTGCTATCTCTCCCACATAGCAGTAGGATAAGCTAATCCAGATGGGCACTCTAAAATCCTCTAAGTCACATGCCCTTTCTGCCAACCAAGACACAAAAGAATAGAAAGGACTAAGTAGTAACAATAAGGATAAGAAACAAAAGAATAGCAAGGAGAAGAAGGATCAGAAACAAGCTGCCCCAAAAGCAGCTATGAGACTCAATCTTCTAATGGCGATAAGCCTAAGAAAGAAAAGGTCAAATGTGCCTATTGTAAAAGACCTGTTCATGATGAATATAAATGTTTGAAGAAACAAATTGATCACTTGACACACATTCTTGAGAAGAATAATATCAATGTTCCTGAATCTATAAAATAGAGTTCTAATGAGGGGTCTAACAAGGCAAAAGATAATAGCAAGGGGAAAGGAAAGAGCAAGGCCCTTATAGTAGTAGCTTCACAACCATCCACTTGGGTTCTTGATTCAGGTGCTTTGCACCACATGGCTTCATCTAAGGAAGAACTTGCATCTTTGGAGCCGTGTATTATGCCTTCTATTTTGATGGGTGATGACACTCCTCTTGAGGTGTGTGGGAGAGAGTCTATTGATGTGGGGGATGGCACATTCCATGATGTACTTTGTTTGCCCTCTTATCAACTAATCTCTTGTCAGTATATCAGATCATTCACACGGGTTCAAGAAAGCGGGTTGAGTTCACTCTTGATTCAGTGGAGAATTGTGAGTTGCATAGTGGTTCTACAATTGTAGTTGGGAGAGAAGATCATCAGTCATGGCTATATTTTTTTCTCACTTTGTTCCTGATTCTCCTTCATCTATTTTACTCACTCATCCAGATGATGTGAGTAGATTATGACATGAGTGGTTTGGCCATCTTAACTTTTGCTACTTGCAGCAACTCAATCAGTAGAGCATGGTAAGAGGGTTGCCTTCAGTTTAGTTTTTAGGTGGTGTTTGTCAAGGTTAAATTCTTGGTAAGCATCCTAAGGAAAATTTTGAGAAAGGTAAGGCATGGAGAGCCTCATAGATACTGGAGTTAGTTCATAATGATTTGGCTAGTCCATTTCCACATCCATCCTTTAGCAAGGCTAGATTTGTTCTTTCATTGATGACTTTTCTTAATATACTTGGGTGTACTTTCTCAAACAGAAGTCTAAGGTATTTGATCACTTTCAAGACTTCAAAACTTTTGTAGAGAAGCATCCAAGAAAGCCATCAAAGTTTTGCACATTGAAAATGGTGGTGAATATGTGAACCATCATTTTGAGTGGTTTTGCACTTTAGAGGGGATTGATCTGCAACATTCAGTTCCATACACTCCTCAGTAGAGTGGTGTGGCAGAACGAAAGAATAGGTCCTTGAAGGAAATGGTGAACTACATGATTCACTCCAGATCTCTTGCACCATGGTATTGGGTAGAGGCCATTAACTATGCTTGTTATATCCAGAACCATGTTCCTCACAGAGCCTTGAAAGGAGTCACTCCTTTTGAAGCTTGGAGCAGTCGGAAACCATCAGCTAAGCACTTTTGAGTTTTTGGTTCTCCTGCATGTGCCCACATTCCTACAGAGAACGTAAGGCCTTGGATCCGCAGAGCAGGCCTTGCATATTTGTAGGCTATCCTAATGGTGTGAAGGGTTATCGATTGCCCCACCCTACTACATGTTGTACCCAACCAAAAAAAATTCTTCATTAAGGCATTTTGAAACAAGTCTAGAAAAAATTTTGTCAAAAAGTCAAAAAAGCAAAATTTCTAAAAATAGATGTCAGATTAGGTTTTCTGGGTTTCTTGAGATGTGGATGCTAGCAAAAATTTCTAAAAATAGAAAGTTTTTAAAAATAGAATCTCTAACTCAGGTGTCGCGCTCGATTCTCATTGGTCGATTTTGCTTCACGATCGGCGCGGTTCAAACGAAATCTTCAAACGACCAAGTTTTCTCTACTGGGTCATTTCTACTTTTTTAGAAGGTGAAGCATGAGCTCTAAAATCATCAACAAAGGAAAGTTCACCTACCAAAGCTTGTCAACAAGTTTTCAACGTTGTTCCAACGACGCAAAATTGACGAACAGTTGTTGACTCGACGATGCACGCAAAATGATGCAAGATGGATCCAAGGTGGATTGAAAAGTTAGAAAATCACAAATTTGACTAAGTCTGGTGAAACCAAGTGCCCCAAGTGGCTTGGGGGGCCCATACTCTCCTGTGTTAGTTTTTTTTCACATTTTTTAAGAAACGTCGAAAATGCTTCAGTCAGCCTATTTCTGGTTGGTCAAACTTAGTCAAAAGTTAGTCAAAGCTAAGATTTCATCACAGATATGTTCAGACTACTCAGATCACCCTCCGTCCTGCCTCGACAGTCGTCAAAACGACCGAAATCGAAGATCAAACAGGCGTTGTGGGCACAGAAATCAAGAAAAGGTACAAAATTGAAAATTTTCAAAAAAAATCTAAGTGTTGGCAAAATAGGCCCCCCAAGTGGCTTGGGGCACCCAAACTCTCTAGATTTAGTTTATTTTTGAATATTTTCTCGAAAAATGTGAATCTCCTTCCATCAGCCCGGTCCGGTTCAGAGTTGATCAGTTTGGCACATTTTTCAAGGCGAACGGAAGGTATAATCAACTTAATTTTCATCAGGCCTGCCTATTTGCCAGATCATCAAACTCATTTTCATCCTAGTTGACCAAAATCGATAGCCAAATAGGGGTCTTATGCCACCGGAATGCGCACGCAAACCAAGAAATTGAAGAAATTAAAAAAATTGAAAAAATGGCTAAGTGTTGGGAAACCAAGCACCCCAGGTGACTTGGGGCACCCAACTTGAGTAGTGTTAGAATATTTTCATGTTCACAGTGTTTTCTGACATGCTTTGTTACCAATCTTCGCCCATGGGCAGTTTTCGGGAGGTCAAACTTGGTCAAATGATGTCAGATCATCAGTCGAAGGCAGGGGATGGAATCTTAGCTGATCAATCTCCAAAATGTCAGGATCAGTCAGCTTTTTTAGTCAATGGTGACATTTTTCCACCTTGTTGAAGTCAGAGACAGGCCATATTTAAGTCAAAATGAGTGTTGAAGTGTCAAAAATGAAGTAAAATTTGCTAGCACTTCTTTCAACTCTCGTGTTCGATGACATCATCAAAAGAAGATATTTTTTGTCATCTTGCACATGAAGCCATAGGCAGCTACAAAATAGGGATTCTTCCTATTCGAAGACATCCACTTGGATTTACGCTTTAAAAGTTGCTTTCTTCATCGATGAGGGTGAAGTTTTATTCTCACACAAATAAAGCTGCTTTTTCGCCCTAAAGATTTATAAAGACAAGCTTTTGGCTTCTTGATTTCATTATCTTTGCAGGTTGCATCTAGAGGAAAGATTTTATTTTTTTTTCAACGAAGATTTGAAGACCCAAACCAAGTGCTTTTTCAGTGTTCTTCATAGTTTCGGGTTGAGGAAGAAGAGAGGCTTGCTTTTTCAGGGTACTCGTTTCAAGGGGATCATTTTTCAGAAATCCAAGCAGAGCTTTTTCAGTTTTCGTCAAGATGGGTCCATCCAGAATATCATCCTCTTGAAGATTGGAGTTTTCCTTTTTTTCGGGAAACTGTCTTTTTCCTACTTTTTTGAGAAAATCTCTGCTTTTTCAAAATCTGACAATCTAGGTTGCTTCGAAATAGAATTACCTACAAAACCCATGTGCAAGCTTTTTTGCTCACACTCTATTTTTTTCTAAAAAGCAGCAAATAATTTTTAGCCATTTGTCCAAGATTTTTCTGACATAGGCTTGTTCACAGTCAATTTTCAAATCTTCCAATATGCAGTACTCTCCAACACAAATCAAGCACAAAACGGCGTTGGTTCACGATTACCTGAGAACTTGTGAAACAGACTTGCATAAAGTTCTTCCAATAATCAATTTACACTCTTTGGAGGATGCAGGAAATAATGCTATCAGGAATCTTGGACATTCCACTTTGCTTGCAGCAGCATCCTTTCCTATCACAGTACAAAGTATCAAGTTTGTGATTTCTTGCATGACGCATTACAACTCGGTCACAAGAGAAATCCAGTCAAGAGATGGACGTGTGCTCTACAGCCTGAGCCCAAATGACATAGAGAAGTGTTCTACAATACCTATTTGGAGAGAAAACTTAACTGTTTCACTTGAAGAATGCAAGAGGGTTTGGAACAATGATAAAGAAAAATACCTGAAAAAGATTGGTCAGAGATTGTTAAAAGAGAAGCAGAATGTTGGACGTGGAGAATTCAAGGAGGAACATGCAATAATGATTACTCTGCTAAGTTAGATCACAGGTCAAGCAGATGCAAACAAATTCCAGCCTTGGATGTTTTACATCATGTCCCAGATTGTTGATGGAACCGAATTCTATGATTGGTCGGCACTCATCAGTGATAGCCTCCACCAAAAAATAATTGATTTTCAAAGGGCTCATGAATTCCACATGATATCATACCTTGTGTATTTGATGGCTTTTCAAGGTCAATTTAGAGGTTTGAATGTTGTTGGAACTCTGGGTACTCAGCATGTGTATCATCATTTCCCATAGTTAGAGATCTCTCAAGCAGAATGACATTACAGGCAGGTGAATGATGCATTCTTGATGCATGCAGTGCGAGATATGGACAACGAGTTGCATATATGGTTTTCAGCAGAGGCTAGAATAGCAATGGCAGAATGGGTTGATTGGTTTATCCAATTTCCCACTTTTTCCTACATCAGAGTATATGGCTTCTCAGGAGAGCCAGCCATATTACTGAGATATCCTATAGACGAAATAGCATTTATGGAATTTTTTAGGCAAGCCTATATAGTTCATACATTTTTGCGTAGCAGATGCAAGACAACCTTCAATTTTCCACTTGGGATGAGTATTTACAGATGTAGATCTAGAGCAGATGCCAAGGCAATTGGTAATGAATCATCCAGATATGGTCTTAAGTTTTTCGACAGGAGGTCTTCATATGATCCCCGTGGTGTTTCTGCATCACATCTTGGACAGAATTGTACGCACAAGCATGCGGTTGAAGACTTCTGGGCCAATTGCATTGATGAGTATGAAGTGTGAGAATGCAGTTATAGCAGATTCACTCTTCAGCAGATGTCAGAAGATATAGAGGGTTTGACAGAGAGTGGTGAATTTCTACTTCCCACGTATTTCAGAGACCAAATTGAGCAACAACTGTTGACACCAGTTAATTGGTCAGTAAAAGAGAGCACTTCCATTGAAGAAAGAACAAGTCGAGTGGTTAAAAATAGTTTGATATTCTTGAAGACTAAGCGGAAGGATGATATTCCGTTAGCAGAGCTGCCAGTTGTGCAACCATCACAGCCTTCCACTTCCAAGCCAAAACGAAGGGTAAAAGCTATGAGTGTTCTCCCAGAAGGAACGAAAATGGCTAGGTTAAAGAGGAAAAAGGATGAGTCTCCAGATCATGTCCAGCAGGAACAACCACCAGTTGAACCAGAAGTTCATGTTGAAATAACATCGCATGTTGAAGTGTTACCTTCAGATCATGTCTCTCCACCTTCTTCACCGATCACTTCTCCTATCCACATATATTCAGAGCCAGATTCACCGGTTCGTAACTCTAATGCAAACATTGATTCATCAGGAGCTGATGATGTTAGAACCAAATTTCCAAGAGATGAAGATCTGGCTTGAAAATATTCTGGGAAGGAAGAGGAGAAAGCCCTCATATCATCTGAATTTAACATAGCTTAAAAGCGTCTACCAAGACACACCAGATAAGCAGTTGAAGAAGCAGGTTCGCATTAAGAAGAATGCGGAGGGAGAAATAATTCTTGAAACTGCAACACCACCAGAAAATAGAAGTGCTAATGATGTCGAGGTTGATGACTTCACGGTTGTCAAGGCTAACCTTGGTAGAAGCACCCGCCATACAGATGTAAATCTCTTCAAGGTTGCAGCGGATAATTTGAAGGAAAGGGTGTTGAAAGATGGAGAAGACAAGGCAGCTCTTAAAGCTGAAGTTTGACAGCTGCGGCAATACATTTCCAACCTTTTCCATGGCACTTCATAGGTTGATTTACTTCTTCCACCAAATCTTGAATCACCTGTCGATCAGTGGCATTTTAGTCAATTGGTTCTTTATGGGAGACACATGAACAGTTGGGTGGAAGAATTTGTGACTAAAGGGAGAGTTGTGCTTTCAAAGCTTTATCAATTGAAGTACAACACTCATGATTTATGCCAAGGCATACAGGGACTGTAGCAGACCATGGCAGAAAATAAACCGGTGTTTGAGATCATTATCTTTGACTTGAAGATTGCATTTGATTCTGTTGATTCAGCTGAAGATAAGAAGACAGTTTCTACTTGGAAAGCGCAATATCTTTTCACAGTAAAAACTTATGACAATATGATTGCAAATTTGACAAAATGGAAAGAAAAGGTAGTCAACATCGTCAAGTTTGTCAGATTTTTTGTCTCTCAGATCTTGTGTTCATATGAAAAAGAAGATGGTACCCTGTATGATCTCAGGGAAGTGCAAGCAAAGTTCCAGACTCTTGTCCGCAGCAATTTTAATGATGATATCAATGCCGGCAAGATGAGTCGTTTTGTCGCAATGACAGTGAAATTCGACATGGCCGTGGGTGAAGTTCACGAATTTCTTCAGATGGTTGTCAATGGTGAAGAAATGTTAGAGAGTCAGAATATCGTTCTAGAGAGTATCAGTGTTCCTGGCAGGATGCAGTCACTCACTTTTTAGAAGATATTGTTTCCTAGAATATCAATGGATGACATCACCAAAAAGCTAGAATGTTGATGAGGATGCATTTCAAAATAAAGCAGCTTTAAAACATATGCTTTTTGTTTTAAAGCATTTGCTTTCATCCTAAGCTCATCCATTCTATATTTAGAAAAGAAATCACTTTGTGTAGTTGGAATCTTCTTTGCTTTAAAGCAATCTGTTTTAAAGCATTTGTTTATTGTATCTTTGTTTTAGAATAGTAATAAAGCTTGCGAGTTGGCATGTTAGGGTTAATCAAGGAGATTTTAGGGTTCCCTACTCCTTTGATTTTAGTGTAAATAAGGGCATCCTCACCCATTGTATGTAATGGTAATTGTGATAGCAAATTTGTTGTGCCTATTCTAGCCTGCAAATCTTGATATTCCAAGTGTCTGTTCACTTTATGTAATCTGTTCTCTGGTGTTTGATCACTTGTTGTATGCCTGCCTTTTGTTGCAGCATTGATGTCCTGGAGATGTGCAAACTTTATGATATTGAATAGAAATATCATGCCTATTTTGCTCTGATATTCTATCTCAATTCATCAAGTTATCATCGTCATATGTGTAGATTTTGCAGGTTTCATTTCATATTTAATCATTAATGTACTTTTAGTCTTGTGGTGTAAACCTGGAGGAAAACTGCTTAAGTTTTTATGTTAACAATCATTCTTTGTTCACTTTCAATTTCCTTTGCTCTGAATTTACTCAGGAGATTGAAAGCGTTGTTAGTCTTTGCTTAGTTGTAGTAGAAGTTTTAAAAAAGAAAAAAACCTCTTCTGCAATGTTTAGAGTTTTATAACCTTGTGCTCGCAGCTAAGAATCAAAAAGAAGATAGGCGAAGTTTCATTTAATTATCTTTTCAGCTAACATCAGCAAGAAAGGGAACTCCCCCTTCCAATAGGAGAGCAGTTTATCTGTGCATAGTTGTCTATTTCCAAATCACATTCCAGAGGTGCGAATTGAAACGCCAACACTACACATGAGTTGTTCATTGAGAGGAGCATTTAGTTTGAGGAGGGATCTTCAAGCTCAACTCCTATCACTTCTCCACCTCTTTCTAATTTGACATTGGAGTCACTTGGGCTACATGACAGATCTTCTGATGAGTCAGATTCACCTGAGTAGATTTTTTATGATGAGGAGTCTTCTACCTGCACTTCCGATGTTGAGAGTGATTTAGAGGATTCACCTCCTTCCTCTCCTAGTCATTATTCAAAGGGTCATGATTCTCCTCTAGATTCTCTGACTTCTAGGCCACTTTGGGCTAGACAGACCTGATGCAGAGACATGGAGGATTCACCCAAAACTCACAAACTTTCACTATGCTTTGATGAGAGCAACAAATAAGGTAAAAATAACATAATTTTTAGAATACAACTCAAACCCATGATCTAAAAATGGATTTGGATACCCATTACCCTCTTACACAACATATTTCACATGCAACATAGGTTGTTTTAGAAAGTATGTTTCAAAAATGGATTGTTATAGAGATGGAGACCCTAGAAAATTGCAGACCTGCCCTCACCAAAAATGGTATAACTCACTTAATTATTAAGTAAAATTACCCAAACAAAAATAATATGAAACTAGACTTATATCCCCATCTTTTCCCATTGGTTTCAGACCTGTACTTGATCTTTAAAATCTGTACCATTCCAAACAAGATGACAGTTACAGTAAATAAAACTAGAAGTGTCCATCACTAAAATCATCATAACTTTTACACAACATAATAAAAATTGATGCAACCAATGCCAAAAGAAAGAAGACTCTGAGATCTTTCCAAAAAATATGATTTTATGCCATTTAGAATTCTGTACATGGCCATACCAGCCTTGGGAATAGCAAAAAATAGTCCAAAAAAATTGCAGAAAATTAAACTTTTATTTCATTTCTCTTCTCTAAACTTCATCTCTCCTCTTGCATGAATTTCAAGGCTTAAATATTGTCTTTACATCCATGTTTCTTTTTCCACCACTCCACTCTCTTTTACATGCAAAAAGAAGAGGCTAAAAAATAGCCAAACCACTAACACTACTCAACTTAGAAAGTACTAAACTTGAGCAAACTTAAAGCTTCACTACCTAATTACCTCTAAATACATAAAGAGTGGTCTTACATAGACCTTTATTACAAGAATAATAAAATAAAACTCCTCCAATGTGATAAAATACCTTTTAAACTCCCTATGACCCTTCATATGCCTCTTTTGTTTGCATTTTTCGCATTTTTTGCAATATTGACAATTTTGCAATTTTTGCAATCCTTTAAAAAAATAACTCCAAATCCCACTAGAACCTTATCAAATGCCTCTAATACATTTCCAATAGTTAATTTATGACCTTATTACATCATTAAAACACTAAAATTAGATAAAAACTAAAATTTGTCTCATGGAGGCTTAAAGCTAGCAAGGTTCTCCTGCACCATACTCCTGGAGAAAACAAAATTAAAGTCCTCTTGAATGCAAGTCAACTCTTTCTTCCTACTTCTCCAATTCTTTTGCAACATGTCCTTCATCTTTGCAACTATCCCTGGGTCCTTCTTCTTCTTCTTTTTCTTATGTCATCTCTTATTCAGCATTCTCTCAACTTCTAGGCTCCAAAATTCCATTTCTTGTGTATATACCTCAGTAATATCATCTATGTCTTCACTGGCAACATATTCATCTGAAAAGGAAATCATTTCCTCAAGTGTTTTGGCAACATCTTTTTCACCATCATCTTCATACACTGTAGGCACTTCTTCTTGTTCTTTATAACCTACACATACATAATCCAATGAAATATTAGAAATAAAATATTGAGACCTTGAGGTCTCCTCCTTGCTTCCTTGCACCATGCACTCTACTTCAAACTTGTCCTCCAAGGGTTTCCTTTGATGAACAACATCTTCTAATTCCTCCATCATAGTTATTAATTGCTTAGGACTTTCATATACAAAGTAGTATTCCTCTTTTTCCAAACTTGTCATCTCCTTCCAAAGGATTTGACCAATCTCTTACTGCTGCACTTCAGGGCTGGATTCAATTTGTCCTACTGCTGTAGCTTCCTCTTCCATAACTATTCTTTGTTTTCTTCTTTGAACTATCTTCTTAATAGGCCACAATACCTTTTTTTATTGTCAAGTGCCAACTCAATGCTCTTTTGAGCAACTGCTCTATCTCATCTTCCATCCTTCTGCTCATCTCTTCCATAGCTTGCCTCAGTTCTCTTATCTCTTTTTCAACCTCTATTTGCCTCATCTTTTCCTCTTTCCTCTTCCTCTCTTTTTCTTTTTGATTCTTCTTTTGTGAACCCCCAGCCTGCAGGTACCTTCTAAACAAATCCATCTTTCCTCAAGCAAGTCTCTTTCACCTTGCTTCTTCTTTGCCTTTGCCTCACCTAGGTCTCTTCTCTTCTCCTCTACCTAGTCTTTTGGCAACCAGGTTCTCTCTTCAACCTGCACAAACACACAAACACAAAACCAAACTCTCTCTTGCCCAGACCTTCTAAGCTCTGATACCAATTTGATGCAGAGACATGGAGGATTCACCCAAAACTCACAAACTTTCACTATGCTTTGATGAGAGCAGCAAATAAGGTAAAAATAACATAATTTTCAGAATACAACTCAATCCCATGATCTAAAAATGGATTTGGATACCCATCACCCTCTTACACATCATATCTCACATGCAACATAGGTTGTTTTAGAAATTATGCTTCAAAAATGGATTGTTATAGAGATGGAGACCCTAGAAGATTGCAGACCTGCCCTCACCAAAAATGGCATAACTCACTTAATTATTAATGAAAATTACCCAAACAAAAATAATATGAAACTAGACTCATATCCCCATCTTTCTGATTGGTTTTAGACCTATAATTGATCTTTAAAATCTGTACCATTCCAAACAAGATGACAGTTACAGTAAACAAAACTGAAAGTGTCCATCACTAAAATCATCATAACTTTTACACAACATAATAAAAATTGATGCAACCAACACCAAAAGAAAGAATACTCTTATATATTTCCAAAAAATATGATTTCATGCCATTTAGAATTTTGTACATGGCCGTACCAGCCTTGGGAACAGCGAAAAATAGTCCAAAAAAATTGCAGAAAATTGAACTTTTATTTCATTTCTCTTCTCTAAACTTCATCTCTCCTTCATCTCTCCTCTTGCATGAATTTCAAGGCTTAAATATTTTCTTTACATCCATGTTTCTTTTTCCACCACTCCACTCTCTTTTACATGCAAAAAGAAGCGGCTAAAAAATAGCCAAACCACTAACACTACTCAACTTAGAAAGTACTAAACTTGAGCAAACTTAAAGCTTCACTACCTAATGACCTCTAAATACATAAAGAGTGGTCTTACATAGACCTTTATTACAAGAATAATAAAATAAAACTCCTCCAATGTGATAAAATACCTTTTAAACTCCCTATGACCCTTCATATGCCTCTTTTGTTTGCATTTTTCGCATTTTTTGCAATATTGACAATTTTACAATTTTTGCAATCCTTTAAAAAAATAACTCCAAATCCCACTAGAACCTAATCAAATGCCTCTAATACATTTCCAATAGTCAATTTATGACCTTATTACATCATTAAAACACTAAAATTAGATAAAAACCAAAATTTGTCTCATGGAGGCTTAAAGCTAGCAAGGTGCTCCTGCACCAAGACTTCACAGTCTGCATACTATTGGGTTGGGGATCCATCAAACACCAGGAGGACTCATTCACAATTCTAGGATGCTCCACATGTCTTAATTGCTACTGTCTCTGATCCTCATTCCTTTCGAGAGGCTTCTAGTATTCCTGAGTGGAATACAACTATGCAGAAGGAGTATAGTTCCTTGATGAGGAACCACACTTGGGATCTTGTCCTTCTTCCTAAGGGAAGAAAACTTGTTTGATGTAAGTGGATCTATCAAAAAAAGTTTGCAACAGATGGATCAATTGATAAAAGTTTGCAACAGATGGATCAATTGATAAAAGTTTGCAACAGATGGATCAATTGATAAGCATAAGGCTTGTCTAGTCACCAAAGGATTCTCCAAGGTTCCTGGGATTAACTACTCTGATACTTTTGTGCTAGTTACTAGAATGAACTCCATCCGACTTGTTCTTGCCATTGTTGCAGCCAATCATTGGGAAGTACACCAAATGGATGTGAAGAGTGTTTTTCTTCATGGTGACCTTCAGGAGGAGATCTACATGGAGCAGCCATATGGTTTCGTTTAGGATTCTTCACTTGTGTGTCACCTTCAAAAGTCTCTATATGGCCTCAAACAGGCTCCTCAGGCCTGGTATGCCAAGATGGACTTCTTCCTTCTGACATTTGGGTTCACTCGGTGCCATTCTGATCCCAATGTCTATATTTTGTAGCAAGATGATTCACTCCTATTTCTAGTCCTGTATGTTGGTGACTTGTTAATCACAAGGAGTTCTTCATCCGCCATTGGGGTAGTCATAACTGCCCTTCGTGACAAGTTTTTGATGACTGACTTGGGCTTGTTGCATTACTTTCTTGGGTTTGAGATCTTCTAGTCTGCTTCTAAGATCACACTCACACAGTCCAAGTATGATCTATATTTGCTCTCGAGGTTTCATATGGTTGATTTTAAGCTAGCTCTGACTCCCTTCCTTTCTAGAGTCAAACTTGAGGCTCAGTGTTCTTCACCATTTGTTGATGGCACTTTGTACAGATAGCTTGTTGGGATTCTTATTTATCTTACTCATACGAGACCTGACATTTCATGTAGGCATGGTTTCTTGATTCATGTAGGAGCCCCATGAGCTGCACTGAAATCAGCCAAGTGGATCTTTCACTACATTTAGGGCACTCATGTTTTGGGATTCATTATGTAGCGGACATTGATCTTGACTTAGTGGGCTACACAGATTCAGATTGGGCATGCGATTCTTAGGATTGCAAGTCTACTTCAAATTACAGCTTCTCACTTGATTCAGGTCCTATTTGTTGGTTGAGAAAGAAGCAATCTGCTATTGCTCTATCTTCTACTGAGGCCAAGTATCGAGGGGTTGTGAATGCCACCACTGAGGCCATCTGGCCTCAAAATTTTCTCATTGAGTTTGGTATCTAGATAAGACAACCATCAGTCATATTTTGTGATAACCAGAGTGCCATTCAGATCTCTAGGAAGCTGGTCCATCATCAGCAAACCAAACACATTGAGGTCTACATGCACTACATATAGGAGCTCACCCATGGCCATGTCATCGACCTTCTCTATTGTCTAACTTCTGAGTAGATTATCGATATCTTCACCAAACCCTTTACTGAAGTAAGTATCTTCATCTTAGAGCTTTTTTGGGGGTGTGGGAGGCTTCATCTTCGGGGGGGGCTTCTAAGTCCTCTCACTCAGAGTCCTGACTCTCTCTACTTAGGGGGGTCTTTTCTCTCTCTATTTGGGGGGACACTTTTTTCTCTCTTTTCTGGGGCCTTCTTCTCTTTGGGGGGGAGTTTTATGTACATGGGTACCTCATCAGGCTTCATTTGTCGAGACCCATCTTTTCACCCACCTAAGTTTCGCTTAAAGGGGCTGTTAGTGTAGTTTTTTTATTTTCTTATATTCCTAGGTTTTTCCTACACATGTTATTAAGCTTGCTTAGGGTTAATTATGTGAGTATAAGTGTGAGTGGGTGCAAGGTGTTAGCATCTTCCATGGGAGTTACACTTGCCTATTTTAGTCTATTGTGGTGGACTCTTCCCATTGGTCGTATTTGCCACCTCTCCGCTCTCTCATAGTCTATTTATAATGACCTCCTAGCTTGTATTTCTCATCTTGAATGCATTGTCTAGTTACTCTGCCATTCTTTTGTATGAAGATTTGAGCTCTTAATAAAATTCTATCACATCGACATTTGCATCTCTTAGAATCATTGGTTTGCTTCTATTTTGCATTTCAGTTTATGTAACTTTGAATCTCTCTTATAAAGTTTTTGGGTTTTCAATCTTGTTCAATATTTCTTACAAGTGAGTCTAATATCGTCATGAGCATCGCTCTATCAGGAATTGGATGTCCCTTGTGTCTACATTTTTTCCCTACCTAAATACTTTTCCCTTCCCCATAACCCTACCTATAAAAATAGGGAAAAATATTCACTCACATTCAATCTATGCTCAAGTGTGGGTGTGGAGGGTGGCTCACAAATTTCATAGGTATAGATGAGGGCCTACATCTCTATTTGGAAAGCAAACATGACAAAAAATCAATACAACATAAATGTGTGCAAGTAAATTGTCTTGATGAAAATATACATTTTTACCTTGGTAGTGCCTAGAGGTGAATTATTTATGGCATTCTTCTTACTCTCCATCGATAATTGTTGTGAACTTCTCTAAAAACATAGACATATATAATGTAAATCATAGAAACATATACTTATACAATTTAGAGACATATACAATTAAAATCACAGAAATATTGAAATATGAAATTGGATATGCTCTATACTCAATGGTCTAGTGGTGAGGTGGTTGGTATACAACTCAAAGAATTGGCCACATTTCCCACGTGGTTCCTTTTCTTCTTCAACCACTGGGACAAGGTAATGTCATCATTTGTGTCATATTCCACATACTTAAATTCAAAATTAATACACTATCATGAATGTAATCAAATCAAACACCTTTTTTAGAATATTAATAACAAGAAACAATCTTACCTCGCCATCCTCTATACATGACAACTATGCCTCCTTCCTCTTATGAGTAGCCTCTTTCCTCTTCTCCGTGTTCTTTTTACTATAATAAGTAGACAAGGTGATAGAAATAGCATAGAGAGCCTCCTTGCTTAAGGTAGAAACTAAAGTCACCCCCTCCTTCACCATTTATTTTTGTTGCAGGCAAAGCCTTCAAACCATGCTTTGGTTCTTAAGGTGGTTCTCTACAAACCATAGTCATGCCTCTCTATCCAATGTTGGCTTGTTCTTTCACTTTAATTTCCTAGTTTTATGTGGGCCAAACTTCCTCCATGGGATTAGATGCCTATCATGCATAGTAATTTGATGTTTTTTTAACTATCCAAAGCCTAAAAGGGTTGACCCTCTTTTAAGTGAGTCAAAGAGAGCTTGAGAAAACACTAATATAGTAGCTTTTTATCTACACAAATGATGGAAATCCTATATTCACCAGCAAACTATATCCAAATTTTGAATTAGTATTCATTCTTGTCAAGTTCCAACAAAGTAAACTATAAACATATAACATTGTTGAAAGGAAACTCTACTTACATCATTCACCTAGTGGCCCCCCTCAACATGTAGCAAGCTCTCCTCCACACCCTCGTGGATATCATGAGAGAGTCCAACTTGCATATTAGAATAATAAATGCTAGTAATGAAAAAACTAATTTTTTATAAAAATTCATCAAATATATTATAATGTAAATACATTAGTGGTGAGGGGTGTCCCACAATGTCTGGAAAAACTCCAAATCAATAGTCTGAACACCTGAAGTTGAAGTAGCAACATCCTCAAAGAAAATTGCTACATTGACATCCTACAAAAAATAACATTCACAAAAATGTTAAGTAATACTACATTTTATATCGACATTTAATTGAATTAATTAGAAAGTAAGCCAATATTCTACCAATTAAATATATCTCAAGTGAAACATCCAAATGCAAAGACACCAAGTTATGGAAATGAATGGAGTCATCTATAGTGGAAAGTGTTTCACTTCCACTCCTCAAGGCTCCCTCTATTGTGCTTATCTACACAAAATAAGAGAGTGTGAATTTATATATTAATAGCATGTTGAAAAGATATATTAAATTTGACCATACATATTTGTAACTTCTAATCTACGTAGGCTCCATCGTGAACACCCTAGGAATGGGTTTCAACCTTATAATCCTATAATCATCACTAATTCAACAAGTCATTATCTTATCTAATGCAATGCCAAAATGAGCCCCTAACCTATGTTATGGACATTGGTCATCTCAAATAATTAATCTTATGAAAATAATGTTGTTAATTTATGGTCCTTCAAAATTGCATATTTAACACAAGTTTATGATTTTTGTGGATCTCGAAACACACTAATAATGAAACACATGCTTACACTACAAGTTTTTATATATTTTAGAACCATGTTTATTTGGATCTAGCAAAATTGCATAGTGATTCATGGTGAAATTTTCTACTTCATAGTAATAAGTGGGCAACTCGACAGATTTCTATTGTGCCTGATTTATCGGTCATGTCAAAAGTCAAATTCAAATCTATAGAGAGGACATTGCTTTTTGATCGTAGTAGATTTGAGAACACACTTATAATGAAATACATGCCTAGATGGCAACTATTTTTTTTCCTATAACCATTTCCAAGAGGGTCTAAGCAAATTACACAAGCATTTTAATTCCATTTAAAGTTGTGGGTGATCCCCAAATCTCTATAGCTTCTTCATTGCTCCTTTCAATAGTGACCTCATGATTTGAATCAATATAAACTAACATATGCACATTTGGTTATATACCATTAATTCTTTGCATAAAATCCCTTACAATAGGATGTCCAAACTAATTGTGAGTATCCACCAAATAAGGTATGTATCCTTCTTGATGCATTACATCTTTAGAATTACCATAATATTGTGGATTCAAGTATGGAGAAATGTGATTGTTGATAGTATAAATTTGAAATTTTAATTTAGACCCCAAGGACTTTGGCCGTGTAGATCATATCACCTTATTCCTATTTGCAATGCATCATCTACTAAGATTGGCCTTTCATTGTTTTGTTTAATAGAATAATTATATGAGCCAAAAGTAATCTATACATTACTATACTCCCTAAGAAAATTGAGCATGCTAAGTTGTTGCAAATGTTTGTAATCAGCCACAAAAACTTGTAATGATTGTCCATCTTGGGCTTATACAATAAATTCAAGGAGGGCATTACTGTGTGGGATCATAATCTTATTTGTATACTAATGAACAAACTCAAAGCCCAACTACAGTTTAGGAAAGCAGTAGAATCTCAATCTAAGTGAGAGTATCAGGGAGAGGAGGGAAACATATTTTGTAATCAAGGTGACTCAATCCATTCACTACTGCTTTGTTTGCAAGTGGAATTCTATTTCAATTTGGAAAGAGATTTGGTTAGTGTCATTATTATAAATTACATTACTCTTCATTCCACTTTGCTCATGTTTAGTCATGCTTTCACCTCTTGTATGCATTAATCTAAGAATAAAGTTGTCTGTTGATGGTTTTTTGAAGGAAAGCCTATACAAAAGAATTGAAATTATTATTGTTGTTCAACCAATTTTTAATTATATTCTATGGTCAAATAAAAATGATACAAACCAGCTTATAACGATTAAAAAGAGAATTGTGTTTCATTTCCATTTAAAAGTATAATATATGTAGAGTACCATACATGTCTCTATTCCTTGCAAACCCTATCCCTTGCTATTTTCCAAGGACCTCATGTTTATGAAAAACTTTAATCCACAACACTATAATAGACCCTCTAGACACTACAACATGATATTTGCAACTTATTTCTCTTCAAATTCTAATTATTATTTGTCTCTCATTATAAATTATCCATCAATTTATCTAGAATGTTTAAATCCCACACCTCTACAACATACAAAATCCCACCAATCTATAAAAGTTTTCCACTTCTCATATGAATACACATGTCTACAATACCTTGCCCCTTCCAATTGTCTGATCTACTACCATATTGTCTCCAACTACATAAGGAATTGAGTCTCTAGTTAATCCAAAGTATACTAGGAAGCAAATGTGTGTATCTCATAACAGTTCTCTCTCCTCATAGTAGGAATATGTTTGTAAACTCCAAATGGAGTGAGATTGACTCACAAGAAGACAATCTACTTAGAAATATTTGTAGTTGAAAAGAATTCTAATTTGAGGACTATTTTTATTTTCACAAGCCATCTCAATATAAGATATCCTAATTGAAAAGAATTCTAATTTAAGGACTATTTTTATTTTCACAAGCCATCTCAATATAAGATATCCTAATAGTGTTTGGGTTCAAAAATTCAGTTTGTCTCCTTAATGAGCTAGTTACACAAGATATGCCTTCAACAAAAATCTACTAGAAAAATATTAAGGCATGCCACTTGTCTATGTTTTAAAGTACACATTTTTTATGTATTCTAGGAATTAAAATGTTTCGTAGATTGATACGTAATTGAATGTTTTATTCATTTGATATAATTTAACTTTAATACATAAAAAAGAAAACTATGACCCTACAAAATTGGTAGACAAAAGATATTTCACATATCAAAGAAAGATCCTCAAAAAAGGAGGCTCTAGCTTATTGTTATATGATAATAATTGCATAAAAATACTAAACCAATTTCAAACAAACACAAATTTCTCTACTAATAGTTAGAGTTGGATATATTTACAAATTTTCTAACTCATATAACAGTTCAATGACCCTAAAGTGGTGCATGGTCTATGTGGCGGCTTTGGTGATTAGATTCTAATCCAGTCAGTAATCTGACACATCCCCAAGTCTAAAATCAATAAAAAAAATTATACAAGATAGTTGGACAGTGGTACAAAGTCACCTTTATATAGAATATCAAATGATATATAAGCAAATAAATCCACAACTCCTCAGGAAATATTCAAGGGTACCAACCTAGATTTAATTCTCTGACTATTTAGTGTATTGCCACAGTATTATTGTCCTTGTGAGCTCCTCGTATTGTAATCTTTTTCTCCTTAAAACATTCTTATTTCTAGAAAGACTGCTAGCTATTGTAAAGGATTCATGACCCTCCAACTCTGTGAGTCTTCACTGCCTGTAAACTTCTCCACACCCAACTGCCTGACCCCTCTCCATAATGACTGCAATTATGGCACCCTCTCTTCTTTGGTTGGAGAGTGATTGTTGGCACTGTACTTAAATATCATCCATTTCAATGGTCAAACAGTGAATAGTAATTTTATACCTCATTCACAATTAAAAAAAAATGGTAAGTATTTATCTTCTTTTTATTCACCAAAATTCACCTTTGACTATTGAAGTGAATGATATTTAAGAATAGCCAACTATTAGGGGATGGCTTGCAATGCCCTCATTAATTCATGTCTCCTTTGTCCCTAAATTTTTCTCAAATATTTATATTTCTATACTCTCTAAGGAAGCTCCAGTGTATAAATGTTTTTGAAAAATAAAGCATTGAATTAATGAACTTCATTTATCACAAGAGGCTTTCACAGATTTTTATTGTGTTATGAGTAATATGCATATATTCACATTCACATTACAATTATGAATGTAATAACTCATAATTTTATTAAATCAAAAAAATAATAAATTGTTTTAATTAGTTATAATTTATATTTAATAATTAATTATTATTTGATTTTAATTTGTTAATTAATGTGGTAAGTATGAGATATTATACTATTTAAGTTAGAAAGATAGGAAGAAGGATGTTCGTGTATATATGACAAAGACTATTGATAAACTAAACATAGATGCTACTATTTTTTCCATCTTAAGATAGATTTATGGGATTAACATCCAAGGAATATAGCATGTAGGATGGATACAAATTAGCCATTTTAATGGATAATAGAGAAACAAGAGCCTTTCTTGCATCATTCATATACAATTGCCATTTGATTTCTAAGGCATAATGCCTTTACAAAGTCATTATTGTCTTGTGGCTAACCAATTTTAATAAAATTCTTATTTGATCAAATATAGCGAAGATAGGCTTTTATGGTCCTTCATGTTTTGTTGTTTGTAAAAGCAACAAGGAGGATACCAATCAGCATATTCATTACCCGTTGCAAACATGTAGCCTATAGGACAAAGTGAGAAGCAAGTTTGGAACGAATTTCCCTAGTCCAAGTAAATTGGAAGATCTATTATTGGTTTGGAATAGTGTGGCAAAAATTGAGCCATTAAAACATATACAATTGCTAAGGTTGGCCCTAATTTGTTGTAACATATGGTTAGATAAGAATAAAATATTATTAAAAACAAAATCAACCTAGTGAAAAAATAAGGGACAAATTAGCACCTTATGTTTGCAAAATCAAATTGGAAGATTTGAGTGTATTCCAAAATTGGAAAGAAATTATAAAAGAAATCCTTAATAAAGGGGTTGTGAAGTTTAATAAAAAAAGAAAAGAGGATTTAGAACAAGCACCTAAATTTGTTGCGGTGCATACATTTAACATCTAATGATGATTGATAAACTACCATGATCATATGGTTGTAATGACATGACCTATCCTCACTCATAAAGTCATTTTTCCTATTTGTCTCAGCTTGTCTCTTTTGAGTTTTTGTTTGTCTTTCATAATCTCCCAATTGCGACCATTTCTTCTAAAAGGCCTAGACATTGATTTTTCTTTCATTGTTAGTATAACCATTTCTTCAAGTAGGAAAAATTACAAACATTATGCTTTCCTAAAGTGATGGTTACAAAATTGTTATATTGCTACAAAACTATTGAGGTAGATTTGTAATCATTCTGGTAGTTTTTTCATGCTTCCTCATATGAGAAATAAAATTTCAAGCTCTAAAGAGAAATCCTTCCTCTTGCATGGGAACTTATTTGTTTTCACTCCTCCTTTGCCTCTTCCATACTAAGAAAACCTCGAACCCTCCTTTCACTATAAATACACCCCTCCATGAAACTCTCACTAGGTAAAAAAATAATGTTTTATAGCCCAATCATCTGTCATCTCATGAACATATCCACAATCTACTGTTCCTTCCACTTTTAGATTAGAATTTTCCCTCTTAAGATTGTCTTCATTATCATTGTGATCTATCCAAGAAAGGTTCATGCCAACACTAATTGTATCTGTTAAGGCTAAGGACCAAACTTCAACTCACTTTCTCAATAATTTGTCATCTCTCTTGGTAGGTAAAAATTTCTATTAGTTTTGCAGAATTTGATGGTATTAGATTAGAGTTAGTATTACTTGGTTTGTTTTAGTTGTTGTGATTTGGATTTCTTATTACATATCTTAAATTTTAGTTGGCATTCTTGTGTGTGTGTGTGTGTGTGTGCTAGTAGGATAATGAGACATCCCTAGGTATAATCCTTTGTGATTCTTACCTCCCAATCTATCAAGACCCTCACATTCTAGTCGTAGCTTATTTTGATTTCTTATTTATCTTACCTTCAAATTTGTTGTTTAGATTTCTTATCTTATTGACAACTTAAAATTGTGATTGATTTTTGGGTGTTGCTTCCACTGGGAAACCTCGTACTCTTCCTTCAAACCATAAAAAATAGTCATACTATGACTACATGATTACATTCTTATTTATGTTGTACTTGGGCCCATTATAGGTTTTTTGAAACTTGTTTGATGATATTTATTTTATTCCTCACCATCAACATCATCTACTTTATTGTTTTATCATAGTTCAAGTGTCAAATCATGTTAGATTTTTATCCTAAGGTGGTATCTTTTTCTAGGTGTTTCATGGTACTAGGGGTATGCTTCTCTCTTTATAGAGACACCCACTTAGACATTGTCATATGTTATTGTTAAATTTTGTTTAAATTATTAGATTTATGTATAGTTAGCTTTGTTGGTTTGCATGTAAATATGGTTGTGGTAGGTTGTTAGCAGTTGTTGGTTGTTACAAATTACAAATCATTGGTAGTTGCAGGTTGTTGTAACTTCTCTAGCTTATTTTTCAAGGGGAAGAAAAATACATTCATGCACCTCTCATGTACCTTTATTTTTGTATTAATAACATTCTTCTGTGCACTAACAATGACAACAGATTCTCCATAGAAACTTCATGTGGTATCAAAGGATTGTAGATTCTATAGCAATATAGAAATGGGTATAGATTAGACTTGTAGATGAATTTATGGTGAGATAAAATAATTTACTACAAAGGCTACTTCTAAAAGGTGTTGAAAGAAGCCATAGGAAGTTAGTAATTTTGTTCATCTTTTTAATATTACTTATGTTTCGGAAGATTTCAAAATTTAATCTTAATTGTTACCCTCTTGTAATTTGTGGTTTTGGTTTTGTTATTCCATTATAAATTTATTAAAAGGCTTCTCTTTTATTGTTCCAAATTGACATTCTTTCTACTTGTGTTATTTTTATATTGTTTTGTTTTTTATCGACCCTCCCAAGTGAAATTTATCCCTTGTCAAAGGAAAGGTGTCTCAATTGTGCATCCTAATGTTAAGAACACAAAAAAATATAATTTTAAAGTTATAAAACATAAAAATACAATTTGTGGGCCATAGAGGTTGATTTTAACTCCAAAAAATATTCAAACAAGTTTTAATCAGAGAAGGTTTGATTGTGGCAACTTAGATTCTTGTGAGATCTTCAACTTGAAAGGGCTCAATCAGCTTTCCAATTCAAAAGTTATGGCCTCTAGATGTTAGTTAGGCCTCCCACATCAAGAATGCACAAGAGCATCTATGACACTTAAGAAAGTTGTAAGGAGTTGCACTTGATGACTAACTTATGATGCATGTTATGACATGTCATAAGGCATCTTTGAATGAAGATAATGGAGCCAAAATGGAGCTCCTAATTTGATGAGTGGATTATAACGTGCTTATGAAAGATGTAAGGAATATACTATTTTTAGCTTCTGGACTCATCTTGGGATTTGGGTGTTAGATTTTGAATAGGGATTTGGGTTCCATATTTGGGTGGTTTTATCTCATAGTTTCCTAATTACCATTTGATGGTTTCATGCATTGCTTCTCCTATTTATTGGGTGCTTGAGATGCAAGTTTCATAGCGAGTTTTTGCAAGTACCATTATGCTACCAGAATTGCTCCAAATCCCTTGTTCGTAATACTCCTAAAAGGGATTAGACTCTGCAAGTGTATTGTAACAATTGATTACTGAATAATACATTGATTTTTTTGTAGTGTGGAGTTTTCTTCCAAATCATTGTGTTATGGTATATTATTTTTATGTTTATTTCCATATAACTATATGATCAATTTTATTTTTGCACATACCTCCTCTCATAGTTTAGTACAAGAAACATATTATGCACCTTTAGTTTCTTTTATGTAGTATTAAAGCTTGATCACCTCAAGTCTTAGGTGTTAGGGACAAGGTTTTTTAATCTAATATTGTTTTGAGTGGAAGCTTGTGCAAAAGAAGATCTTGTTGTAGGGAAAATGGAAAGCACATCAATGATAGAGATGGAGAGGTTCACTGACACTAACTTTGAGTTATGGAAGCTCCATATGGAGGATATGTTTGTAGATAGAGAGAGATCTATAGTGTTGAACACACAAAAGTACTAAGAGGGGGGATGAATTAGTAATTATTCAATTTTTTTTCCTTTTAAATGCATTCAATCCAAAAAAAACATTCAAACCACATAAAGCAAATGAGCACATACACACATAACACCAGTTTTACGTGGAAACCCAAGATGGGAAAAACCATGGTGATCTAGATGCTTGGATCTACTGTCCAAATCTAGCCTCACAAATAAAATTATATTTACAATGAATTTTATGGGCACCAACCCAAAGGAAGCACCAACTCCCTAAACAAAGTTTTATGGGCTCCAACCCAAAGGAAGCACCAACTCCCTGAAGTGCTATGACACTTACAATATGAGGCACCAACATCTGTACCAAAACACTTGACTGATTCTGATAGCTCAATCAGCTCCACAACATCATCTCCTTTAACTCTTTGATATTGACTTATTTAGATAACCTCAACTCCTCTGCTTTATCATCTCTGCTATCTTCCAAGCTCAACACTATTGGAAAGAGACACATTGTGGCTTCATGAGTGTTGTCATTGATGGTAACAAAGTCCATCCCACACATCTGCAGGACATGATATGACCATACCGGAAGACAAACTGAAGTGTATCTTGGTCCGGTAAGCAAGAATAGAGTATGTAGCAAGGTCCGACAATCAGGTCTGGATCTCTTAGAGGAAGTATCTCAGTAAAGCGCGAACTTGGGGAAGTCAAGTGGAGCACCTTAACTAATATATTCCAGAGATTGAGCCTCCGGTGATGTGAGAGTGAAAAGATATGAACACCTAAGTGTTGGGTTCCTGTTTGGCAGAGTAGACTGAGGAAGAATTGATCGGCAGAGCATCAGACCTTTTTCTGGATGAGTTATTGATGGTGATCAAGTTTCTTGAGGAATCATCCATGGCTAGCCGACATGTTTGATGACTTCTTTAAGCATCTTTTTTATACGCATCACTTAATAAGCAAGGATTTAGCCGATAGACCAGAGTTTGAGAAAATGTTGAGTATTCTGGATGCCGACTAGAAAGATGATTGAAATCATTGATGTGGATATATATACCAGATTGATTTCGGTATGAAGAGGAGTGTTGAGTGTTGTGTTGTGTGAAGAAAAGAAGAAAGCACTGTGGAAGCAGGAATACAAGTCCAGTATGTAATAGCACAGCAGCACCAAAGAAGGGGAAGAATGAAGTGCAGTAGATCAGTGTATTGAACCTAACAGGAACTGAACCTTAGCATATGTGGATGCTTCTCATCAGTTCAAGTACCTAGTTACTTTCCTTATATCTTGTAGACAGTGAGTCTCTTGTAGGTAGTGAGCCTCCTGTGAGCAGTGTGCTCGGGCAGTGAGCCCTAATTGGCAAGTGCCATTTTGTACTTCTATTCTTTTAATAGAGAATACAATCTTGGGCTAGTCACCCTGTGGTTTTTCCCTTAACAGGGTTTTCCACGTCAAAATCATTGTGTTATGTGTATTGACTTTGTTTCTGCTTTCATGGTTATGGATGCTTATTTGTTTTGATGTTGCACGAGCTGTTAAAGAAGAATAGAAAGTTAAGTTAATTTAGATAACTAATTCACCCCCCCTCTTAGTTATCAACAATTGGTATCAGAGCCAAGTTCCTCCAAACAAAGCCTAACAGCTTGAGGAAGATCTAGGAATCTCAATGGATATGTATGGTATGAGGGAACAACTTCAGTCTGCCCTAGATGACCTCGAACAGTCTCACTCTGAAGTAAATAACTTAAGGGAAAGACTCAAACAAGTTGATGACTTCATAAATGAACTCAAGGAGAAACTGAGTATCTCTATGAAAAAGAGAAAGGAACTACTTCAGCAATTAGCAAGTCAGAATGAAGCCAATGATGCAAATGAAGATCTAAATGAGAAAAACAAATTATGTGAGAAGCTATCAAAAGAGGTCATTATGGTAAGACATGAAATGGAATCAGGGGTTATGAAATTCACCCAAGAAATTGAAGAGAAGAGAAAAACTGAAGATAATCTAAAACAATCTCTCAGAGAGAAATCAGAAGACTGCCACAAAATGGATAGAATAATCAGGCATTTGGAATCTGATCTGGAAGAAGCTAGAGATAATGAAGAACAACTTGAAAATCAGATTGACACTCTAAAAAGAGATCTTTAAATAGCAAATGAATACAAAGAGAAATTCAAGATAAGCTCTGCTCAGCTTGAAGTACTTCTTGAAAGCCAAAAGAGAGTAGATGACAAGCAAGGCTTGGGGTATGAGAAAGGTGAAAGCTCCGGATCCGATCAGAAGAACTCTAGATTAGGAAATCCAAGGAACAGGCCTAGAAGACCTCCAGTAAGGCAACCTAATGCTCAAAGATATCCATCCTTCAATGGATACTGCCAGAATTGCAATAACTTTGGTCATAAATCAAATCGGTGCAGAAGAAGAATGAATCAAACTAATTCATCCTTCTCCAGACAGTGTTTTAATTACAAAAGGTATGGTCACAAATCTCATGAGTGTAAAATATGCAAATAATCAATTCATTCAATGGTAGATGCTTTGCATGCAATAGAATGGGACATATGGCTAATCAGTGTAGATCAAGAGAATATCAGTCAAATATGCAAAGAAATGTTGTTCGCTACAATTGCAATAGATCCGGTCATATTGTCAAATTCTGCAGAAGTAAGAATCAGGACAAAAAGGGCCCGGTGCATTATAATCCAAACTAAGACAAAGGAAAAGGCAAAGTGAATGCGGATGAAATTCAAAGGGAGATGAACAAGATTTGGGTGAAGAGGAGTACAGAAAATGTTGAGGATGGATCTGCACCAGAACCTGGTGCTGATATTCCTTCTGGAAACTAAATAGATGAGCTCTGGCTCAGGGGGAGTCACAAAAGAAAACAATTTCCCCCAGCCAGTCAATTGGTGCCTAAAATTGGCACATGGTAAGTTGCGGATTAAAGGGTTCTCAGAGAAACATCTAAATGAGCCTTGGTAAAGATATGGAAGATCCGCAAGAAGTTTAGAAGAGGTTAATCTTCCTAGATTGATCCGGTTTAATAGTCATCCGGTAAGAACAGAATTCTCACAGTTAGTTCTGGTATGACTCAAATTTGAGGTATCTTGATCTGTGGATAAGTGGAATGATTGGGGAAATGTAGATAGATAGCTAATAGTGCATACCAGTGATCCAGAAAGATCTCTCTCAAGACAAGGAGAACAAAGCAACTGGAATAACTTAAGTTAAGCATTTGTTACAATGTGAAATTAGGGTTTGCACAGAAATATAAGGGCCCTTTTGTTCATCATTTGCACATTTTGCACTCGAGAAGAAGAGAGAAGGAGCTCTGCAACTAAATTGTCTCAAACTTCTCAGAGATCAACTGCAGAAGTCGATTCATCCTACAACTCGATCCGACTCATATCGTGAACCCTAGACGCGAAAAAGGTATTTTTTGTTCTTGATCAAACTCTCTCTGAATCTTTAAGATGGCTACTCCAAATGTTGTGAAGATTATTGATAGACCGTGCCCTAAATTTAAGAAACATCCCTACAAATCCCTAGAAGTGGATCCCTTAGGCGCATTTTCCAGCATTCCGCATGGGGTTTTGCATGTTGAAGACATTAGGGCATACATTCATGCGAATATTGAGGATTTCAGGGAATCCAAGTTGATGGATTTATATCATAAGCAGCTAATAGATGAATCATTTGAACTCAAACCTCAATACATAGCCATCTGGGACAAGCATTTTGGACAGTACATTCATTTCCCCTGTTTTGTAGAAGATGAATGGGTCCAGTATATTCTAAGTAGAATGCATGATAACTTTATGTGGTTGATGAGCCCATTCAAGATAACCAAGGATGCTATTAAGGCAGTTACCAGATTGCACTCATCTGGGAAGTTACCTACTCTCAAATCCATCAAGAATCAGACAGTGAGTGAGGCAACAGGATCCCAATTTGATAAAAGAGCAATGACAATTAAGGATATCACAGATCCAGATATCAAGTTTGCCACCATGATAATTGGCTACAAGATATATCACTCCAGTAGAGAGAATTCTATTTCTGGAACAGCAATTTACACTGCTTATGAAATGTTAAGGAAGAATGTTGACTATGATCTCTGTGAGCTCCTTCTGAACCAACTTTTGGAGAATCTGCAAAAGATAAAGAAGGACAAGAAGAACTCCTTCAAATACGGTAGCTTAATACTCTATCTATTTTTCTATTACATGAATGAGCTACCCGGATCTAGTGGCTGGAAATGGCAAAATGATAGACCTGTTGCCATACAAATCAGAGATTATTTACATGGAATAGGTGATTCCAAGGCACAGAATACAGCACTATGGGGCTACTTCAAGAACTCTCAGAGTATGATGCAAGCAAGAGAGAGAATCCCCCAATCTCTAGTAGAAAAATACAAAGATACAGTATGCTTCATGGTGGATACTGATCAATGCCTAATGGAGGCAGTGGAACCAAGAATAGTATGGATCATGCCAATGGGGTATGAGGCTGATGAGAAAATCCTAGAGTTGCACATTCAACATCTTTTGAGTCAGTCCAAGGACCCTAAGGCAGAAAGGTTTGGAACCTTTGAAGAGTTGAGTGTAAAGATTCATGTGGAGCTTAGACAACCGGAGATGATGAGAAAAGTGAGAAAAGAAGTAGAGAATGTTGCCAAAAGGTATGGCATTTCAAAAGATGCACTCGATGCAAACAGAGAGAAGATGGAAAGGGCAGAGAAAGAAAAGGAAGAACCAGAAAAAGAAAGTGCTCTGGTAGAAGCCCCCTCCCAGACCAGATCCTCTAAGAGCTCTGCACCTGCCACTGCTAAGAGCCCAAAGGCATCAAAACCGGAAGCAAAATCATCCGGTAAAGGAGAAAAGAGAACAAAGACAAAGGCTACAAGATCATACACAAGCCTCAAGGATGATGAAGAGACAGAGACAGATGAGGAAGTAAAGAAAATGAAGAAGAAGAAGAAAACAACTGGTGAACCCTCTACCGGTCAAGACAAAGAAGAGAAGGTAGAGGAATTTGTTGAAAAACCTACTCTCTGCATTAATGATATCATCAAATCAGTTACTGTGGATGGGAACTTACAACTAATGGTTGAATTTTATGATGAATATAATGAAACTGATCAGAAGATATTGCAAGATGCTACAGTCAGGTATCTAAACATCTACAACAAATCATTCATTGAAATTATATCTCTGATTCCCAAAAGCTTAGAAAAGGAACTTGAAATAAGGAAGAACAATGCCCAAGTAAAAGATCTAGAAATTTGGGAGCAGATTGTTATTCAACTCTATCCGTCCATTACCCCTAAATAAATGAACATTATCTTTAAGGACTGCAAGGATGAGTTCCAGAGCAAAGCTAGAATGAATCAGCTTATGCTTGGTGAAACTGACAAAGTGGCAAAAGAAATAGAAGATAATCTATGGAATGCTTTTAAAAGATTTAATCTTCCTATTATAGAGGACTTAGGTAATGAACCCTCTGTCATGGATGACAAAGGAGAATCTACTGAGACAGTGGTAGAAGAGGCAAAGGAGACAAGTGAAGAGAAAGCTAAGGACTTAGATTCCTCTGCTCTGGAAGAGGAAGTCCATGAAGAAGCACACATCTCTCCTCCGGCTTCTCCAGCAGACTCTGGATCTAAAGGAGAAGAAAGAGTAGAAGAGCAAATCAGTCAGGAAGAAGAGGAGAAGGGAAGAGAAGAAGGTCAAATAGAGAAGGCCACAACTGACAGTGCTAAGGCTGTAGAAGGGAAGAAAACTCTGTCTCTGGCAAGAGACACTACAGAAGCAGTCAAAGACTTCTTGACCAAAGAAATGATGGAAATTGATGAACCAGAACTACTTCAAGGACCATTCAATTTTGATTCCCTCTCCCCGGTTCAGACTATGAAGATAGCATCCTTTGCCCATGCAAAGGCAAAAGAAAAACTTTTGAAGTCTCACATAGAGGACTGTGAGCTAATAGAAATTGCATCCGGTGTATTGGAGAAGATCATGCCATCCTTTCAAAAGGATCCTTCGACCTCCACATCCGGTAATCTAAAGTCTCTTGTAAATTCTGTTCATACACATTTTGATTCCTTAGAGAAGTCAGCAGAAGAAAAGGTCCGGAAGGAGTTTTTGGGAAAGAGATTCTCTGAATTACAAGGACTAATAACCAATGATAGGAGAAATATGGATATTGGGATAAAGAGCTTAGAAAATGCTCTTAAAGATGGTAGAGAAATGTATAAATTTTGTCGATCCTGGTCCAAAGTAACAATGGATATTGATAAGAAAGTGAAAGAATGGGAGGATAAATTGTCAAGACTATCTCAGAATTTTGATCCTCTTACCACATCCATAATAAATCAAGAGTGTCAGACTATTGCAGTCTTAAATGAAATTAAGAAGCTTGAAAAAGAGAAGAAAAATAAAATAAGCAGGTTGAGTGAACTTAGAGGGATAATTATCCCTAAGTTAGAGGACATGCATGAGGCCCTAAGTGATGCTCATACCATAGCCCAAACCCGTGATCCGACAGATCTAAAGAGGGCAGACGCTTTTGCATTCCTGTTGAGTGGTCACATCTCAATTTTGGATAGGATGAAGCAGAGTTGGGCAACAGAATTTGTCCAATTGAAGACAACTTTTGTAGATATACTTCAGTATATGTAAGTACGCTATGTATATATATTTGTGCAGCCAAGTATAGATTTTTTTGGAAATTCAGTATGCGGATCGTACCCTTTGCCATTAATGTCAAAGGGGGAGTGAGGAGAAGTGAAAAATGAGGAATCCAGCTAAGGGGGAGCTCCAGAAAAGTGTACATAAGAACAAGAGCATCAGCCAAGGGGGAGTATACTATAACACTTAGTCATTTTTCACTAAGTGTTGCCATCAATGCCAAAGGGGGAGATTGTTGGCAAGAGACACACTGTGGCTTCATGAGTGTTGTCATTGATGGCAACAAAGTACATCCCACACATCCACAGGACATGATATGACCATACCAGAAGACAGACTGAAGTGTGTCTTGGTCCGGTAAGCAAGAACAGAGTATGTAGCGAGGTCCGACAGTTAAGTCCAAATCTCTCAGAGGAAGTATCTCAGTAAAGTGCAAACATGGGGAAGTCAAGTGGAGAACCTTGACTAATATATTCTAGAGATTAAGCCTCCGGTGATGTGAGAGTGAAAAGATATGAACACCTAAGTGTTGGGTTCCTGTTATTGAGGAAGAACTGACCGGCAGAGCATCAAACCTTTTTTTGGATGAGTTATTGATGGTGATCAAGTTTCTTGAGGAATCATCCATGGCTGGCTGACATGTTTGATGACTTCTTTAAGCATCTTTTTGATACACATCACTTAATAAGCAAGGATTTAACTGACAGACCAGAGTTTGAGAAAATGTTGAGTATTTTGGATGCTGACTAAAAAGATGATTGAAATCATTGATGCAGATATATATACTAGATTGATTTCGGTATGAAGGGGAGTGTTGAGTGTTGTGTTGTGTGAAGAAAAGTCGAAAGCACTATGGAAGTAGGAATACAGGTCCGGTATGTAACAGGACAGCAGCACCAAAGAAGGGGAAGAATGAAGTGCAGTAGATCAGTGTATTGAACCTAACCAAAACTGAACCTCAGCATATGTGGATGCTTCTCATCAGTTCAAGTACCTAGTTAATTTATTTGTATCTTGTAGACAGTGAGTCTCTTGTAGGCAGTGAGCCTCCTGTGAGCAATGTGCTCAGACAGTGAGCCCTAATTGGCAAGTGCCATTTTGTACTTCTATTCTTTTAACAAAGAATACAATCTTGGGTTAGTCATCCTGTGGTTTTTCCCTTAACAGGGTTTTCCACATCAAAATCATTGTGTTATGTGTATCGACTTTGTTTCTGCTTTCATGGTTATGGATGCTTATTTGTTTTGATGCTGCACTAGCTGTTAAAGAAGAATAGAAAGTTAAGTTAATTTAGATAACTGATTCACCTCCCCCCTCTCAGTTATCAACAAACACACCTTCGCAATACAATACTAGCTCTATTATGGATAATACATCAGAAACTCCAAAGTTACTTCTTAATTTCTGGATCATTCACCTTTTTTGCACTCACTCTCACACTTTGAAACAATCTTCTATCCTTCATATATATCCTCCACAAGCCTTCTAAACATCATCTTTATCAGCCTAAATGTAACGTGTAACATGAAATGTGTAACCGGCCTTGCTTGTCAGCTCCCAAATCATCTCCGGTAATGTAGGAGTGAAATCCCACTATGTGGTTCATACCAAGGGGTCTATTAGACCCATTTTACCTTCTCCCAAACTTTCATGTTGGCTCACTGTTATCACCCAGATTTGCACCCTTGCTACAGTTGTGAAACCTTAGCAATCTGGAGTAACATGGGAATGATCTCGAAGTGTTGGACCTTGTGAAATGAGATCAAACCTCAGGAGAAGGCCAGCTTCTTTGACTGGATATCACCTAAAACTACTAAATCTATAGAGGAAAAGGGAGAAGGAATTTTTTTTTTGAATGAAAGATAAAAACAGGAAAACTAAAAGTAAGGGTGATGCACCAGATTGATTAAAAGAAACTTTCATAGAACTGAGAAAAAGCACAACATAACTAGATACAGGAAGTAAGCATACACAAATTTAAATGATCCTAGCAGAGGTGAGAAACATAATGACTGAGAGGAATGAAATATTCACAGACAATCACATGAAGATTCACACTAAAACTAAAAAATTAGTAAAAGAGGTAAAAATAGCTTGCATATATTTAATAGAAAGCTCAGTTATAGTAGAAGAAAGCTCTGTTTGGAAACAGAAAGCCTAAAAGCCAAAAAATTTCCAACCCTATTTTCATTTCATTCTACACATATATAGCATTCCAAAAATGCCATAAGTTGGTTACAAAAATTTGTTCAAAGAGCTGTAGCAGGAAAAGTATCTCCCTGAAGGGACGTCCACCTATAGAAGTTATGGTGGGAGAATATCCGGAACAGGGGCAGGTAGGAAACATCCTGAGTCTTTAATGCAAGCTGTTGCATCATTGATCTGCACCCCTGAATCGGTGGAAGATATTTTTTATCATCAATGTGAGCTGCTTCCGTGTCTATATTCAACCATGAATATATAAAGTATCTGAAACAAGGTGGTGGAGAGATATCTTCAGTCATTAATGCAAGTTGCTTCATCTTTGTGTAGCAATGAATACAAGAAATATCTGCATCTACTCAAAATGGTCGCTAAAATGTCCACTCGCCCCAAAACATGCAACATCAGATCCAAAATTGAAAAGTGAGAATATTCCCCTAAAAACCTCGCCAAATGAAAGAGGAGGCAAAAACAACCATCTTTGCCTTTTGCAGTATGTCAAAATTCACTAAAATGGAGGAGATACAGGTGGTCAAAGTTTTGGTCAACTGTATGTGTATATTGCTTTGCATCTGCACTTGTATCGACCTCTGAAACTCCTTCTGAAACTGCCTTTACATTTGCAAAGCACCTGGTATGTGCTTTTATTCGGCATCCAACTCAGCCTTTGAAATGTCTTTGTATGTTCAATTGTATGTCACCTTGTACATACAATACAATGGTCATATACAAGACCGGGGCCCTTTACTTTTATATCACCTTTTGCATGTATGCCCCTGCCACGTGTCATCCCCTAATTGGTCGCTAAGCTGGTCTATGAAGCATCGCTAAAAAACTGCATCTTCCTCCATGCATCTTTTCTTTGCATATCGCATTGTATATACAAACATACAATGCATATATATAAACCATATGGAACTCAAAAGATTATGAAGCAAATCTAAATTTGACATCGGGTCCAGCCTTTGTAGCTTTTCTTTTGCATATCGGCACATACAAGCAAAATATACATACAAGTCGCGGACCTCAAAATGACTATCCGTTGTATTTGATTCCCCAGTCGGATCTGCCTTGTATGCTTTCCCATTGCATATTTCCCTTTGCATGCGCCCGATGTGCATTCTACTTTGTATGTCTGTGGGCCCCACCGAATGTATGTCGGCCCTTTACATTTTTCCTTGCATGTTTCGATTGTATGTTGGGAACATACAAACCCAACATACAATGCGCGGACTCTACCTACCTTACAAATGCAATTAACTATCTTCACCACATCCACCTTGCACTTGTTCACTTGTATATTTCTTCTTGTATATCGGACATACAATCCCCTTTGTATGTCGCTGATATGCAAAAGCCTTTGCATCTCTTCCTTGTATGTTACCCTTTGTATCTTGCATATACAATGCAACTTGTATAGAAGATACAAACGCCTTTGTACATTCAGCGGACCCCACCTCTTGTATCTTACCTTTGTACCATATATACAAACTGATTTGTATATGACCTTGTATGTTGTTGATATACAAAGGTTTTGTATGCATTTCTTTGTATGTGCCTAATGTGCATTTTGCTTTGTATGTTTAACCCCTTGTATATCGGCTTTGCATATGCAAACATACAAAGCAAAATATACAAGCCACTGTTACAACTACCTTACCATATCGCACATGCATATCTCCTTGTATCTTTGGCGAAAGTCCTTTGTATGTTCTGTCGATGTACATTGCAAAATGTACTTTCATCCTTTTATGTTTGCCGATTGCATCTAGGCCTTTGCATATTGTGAATGTATGTTCCAAACATACAATGGCGAATGTATATGCGAATGTACATTCAAAAATGCATATTGAAATACAAGCATGAAACTGAGAAATCCCAACGATAGAAAATACTTGAAGCTAAAAGATTTATGGGTTTTTTTGGGTTTTTTTGGGTTTTTTTAGATTTTTTGCAAAGACTCTCTAGGTGAGATTTTGGAAAATTTGGCAAGGAAGAGCATGAGTAATTGAAGAATTTACGCCTTGTATGGTCATTTTCTAAAGGATTTTCAAGGAAAATACAAGTTGAATTATTTACCTCTGGGCAGAGGAAAATAGGTCAACAATTTGGCAACTTCTATGGGATGTTTGCCTGCTGAACAATTAGACCAGTGGCCTTAAGCATCCATTGGGCATGGAGTCATATAGGGACTAAGAATATATCTTGACAAACAATTCTGACCTTAGCAACTCAGTATATTGGCAGTGAAGAACACTTGGAAGATCAAACCAAGACAAAAATGCCTGAAAGCAACCCTCTAACTATGCTAGACAGCACTTAGGGAAAACAAAAGGATCTAATCTATTGTGCAGCAGCACTTATTGAAAGAAAGAAATATAATCTACTGCTTTACAAGGTAAGTCATACCTCAAAATACTTCTTCAAGTGTATCCCATTGACTGGGATAGGCAAATTTTCTCCATCCATATTTGATAACTGAAATGCATTGTGCTCCTTGCATTCAACAATGATATATGGGCCACTCCACATGTTGTCAAACTTGGAGTGCTTTCTTGGCCTACTTTTCAATTCATCCCATTTGAGCACCATATCACCCTCCCTAAAGATTCTGGGAATGGCCTTCTGATCAAAATTTCTTTTGGTCTGAAGTTGATGATACTCCATAGTTTTCATAACCTTACTCCTAATTTCTTCAAGCTCCATGAGTTGAGCATATCTGACAGCCATGGGATCCTCTTCTTCAAATATCTCCAGTTGATTCATGATATCTAGTGCTGGCAGCTCCACAGATATAGGCAATCTTGCCTCTTTCCCATAAACTAACATATATGGAGAGTTCCCAATAGACCTCTTGGGAGTTATTTTGTCTGCCCATAAGGCATATTTCAGATTAGTGTGTCAGGTCCTCTGGTTGTCCTCCATTGATCTTTTAATGATCCTTATGAGATTCTTATTTGTAGATTCAGCCAAACCTTTACACTGTGGGTAATAATCAGATGAAGTATTCAAATAGATCCCATTCTTAACAGCCCAGTCAGTTATCTTTAGTCCAACAAAGGCTAAAGCATTGTCTGAGATAATTGACTCAGGCACCCCAAATCTGGATATCAAATCTTGGTAAAAATTCAAAACAGTATTTTCATTGGATTCTTTCAGAGCCACTGCTTCAGTCCACCTTGTGAAATAGTCTATAGCTGTAAGTATCCACCTATGGCCTGCACTTGATGGTGGGTTAATGGGACCTACAAAATCAATGCCCCATCTCATGAAGGGTTGTTCTACTTGAATTGGCTACAGAGGTAAAGCTGGCAGCCTTTCTTTGCCTACAAAAATGGCACATTTTACACATTTTCTAGCCCATGCATGGGCATCCTTGAATAGGCTGGGCCAGTAATATCCAGCTCTCATTATTTTCCAAGAAGTAGTCTTTGGGGCAAAATGACCCCCTGCTGTTCCATCATGAAACTCATGCAGCACCTTGTCAGTCTGATCGTTATCAATGCATCTTAAAAATACACCATTAAAATCCTTTCTGAAAAGGACGCCATTTATTAAAACATATGGAACGGATTGAATTCTAAAATACCTTCTCTTGGTTCTATCTAAACCTTCTGGGCATTCTCCAGTTTGCAAAAATTTAATCATGTTATTAACCCAACTTGTGCCCATTTCTGTTGTATCATCTTGATGTGCATCTTCAATGGTCAGAAGCACCTCCTCCTTTTTTATTTCATTCTTAGAACTGGTAGTAAGCTGTTCATTGAGTCCTCTACCTCTAACAAGCTTGGTTATCTTGATATCCACATCATTTTCCATGACTTTGGTGATCCAACCAGCCCTTTTCTCATTAACATCTTTACTTAACAGGAACTCTTTCATGCTGGGGTGAGCAACCATCAAATGTATCTTGCTATTAGAAACAAGATGCCAAAACTTCTTGAGGCTCCTTACCACTGTAAGGACATGTTTTTCCATGAAGCTATACCTCTACTCATACTCCTCCAGCCCCTAACTAAAGAAAGTGATTGGCTATTCAAAGCCGTCACTCTGGTGCTGCACCAGAATCATAGAGATTGTATCTGGACCGCCATAAGTATATAAAATAAAATCTTTGAGAAGTCAGGATTTACCAAAGTTGGCACAGCTGACAATACTTTTTTTATGGACTCAAAGCTGAGTTTGGTCTCTTTCGTCCAACTAAAAATTGTATTCTTCTTCAACATAGACGTCAAAGGCTTCAATAGGTTTGCAACGTTAGGTATAAATCTTCACAGAAAATTAATTCTACCAATAAAACTTTGTAGTCCCTTCTTATGACTGGGTAAAGGCAGTTCCAGAATAGCTCTTACCCTTTCAGTGTCGATTGTATTTCCCTCTTTTGACACAACGTGCCCTAACAGCTTGCGTTCATGCACAGCGAAAATGCATTTCTTGGGATTGAGAGATATCCCAAATTCTTTGCATCTCTCAAATATCTGCCTTAAGTGGAATAAATGTTCAAACGCATCCTTGGAAAAAAATTGTTATGTCATCAAGGTACACCAGCACCAGTTTATACAGCAAACCTTTAAAAGCCATATCCATAGCTCTCTGAAAAGTAGAACCAGCATTTGACAGACCAAAAGGCATTCTCTTGTAGGCCATGGTGCCCCATTTGGTAGTAAATGTGGTTTTAAATTAATCTTCCTCTTTGACTAACACTTGATTATAGCTAGAATATCTGTCAAGCAAGGAGAATCTTTCAGAACCGGCCACTACTTGCAAAATTTGCTCCATTGAGGGCAGCGGGTAGTGGCCTTTTAGGGAGGCTCTATTGAGGTCTCTGAAGTCGACACATAGCCTAATCTCCCCATTCTTTTTTCTCACAGGGACAAGGTTGGAGACCCAAGAAGTATGCTTGATCGGGAAAATGATCTTTCCCTCGATCAGCTTAGTTAACTCTTTAATCATCAAAGGCTCAAGTTTTGGATTTAAAGGCCTTTGTTTCTGCCTCACAGGTTTTGTACCTGGTTCTAACTCTATAGTATGCTAGGCAATATGAGGGTCAAACCCTTTTAGGTCTAAATAATCCCGAGCAAACACATCTTCAAACTCTTGACAAAGAGCAACAAAAGCCCTCCTATCCGCAGGCAAACAGATTTTACCAATTTTAAGAAGCTTACCCTTAAAAATTTCTAGCTCCTCATAATGTTCCTCTTTGACCTGCATGCTGGTTTTACTTTTCTTTAGCTGATCAGTAGTCCCAAAAATAGATTCCAAGGTTACCAATCCTTTGGGCAGCTTGTTTGTCCTTAACTAAATAACTTGACCATCCTCATATTGTTGTTTGAGTTTATCTTGATTCATCATAGAAAACTCATCCTCCTCTAACAAGGAACGCAGAATCTGCTCATCACTCTCAAACACCTGCCAATGAATATTATTGTCAAAGATAGAGGGCCTATCAACTATTTTCATGTGAGGCTGCACCTTTTCTCTTTGAAAATCACCGGGGATATCAAACTGGGCCCCAATTGCAGCCAACCTATCAGCATGGGAGTTCTGATTTCTTGGAATAGAGATCAGATTGAAGGCATCAAACTCTTCAATCATGTCCCATACCCTATGCTTGTAGCATTTCAGAATATCATTCTTCGTGACATGTAGCCCTCTCACCTAATTTACAATGAGTTCACTATCCCCAAACACCTGCAAACAACCAATTTTCCTCTTTCTTGCCCATTGCAAACCTTGGATCAATCCCTCATACTCAGCAGTGTTATTTGTACATGAAAAGGCAAAATGGAAAGAAGAATAATATCTTTCACCTTATGGAGACATGAGCATTGCACCACCACCAGATCTGTTTCTATTCCTGGAGCCATCAAAGTACATTTTTCATACCTCATTTTGTTGTTCTGTCTGTTGTTCAACATTCTTTACCAGATTTGGAATTTCTGTTTCAGGCTCATGGAGTATGTAAACCCCCATACCAGCTTCTTGAATGTGCCCCTTAGGATCATCTACAACATTTTATGAAGCCCACTCCCTTAATAGCAACTCTGGTATACTTTCAGCTTGCAATTCTTGAGCAGCAATAAGCTCAGGATCATTAGAAATAAAGCAATTTACATTAACAACACTTGGTGTGTAAGGCTCTATGTGATGTTTGGCAAGTAATTCAGATTTTAGGGTCACTTTGGTGCCATATCTGGTCTTGAAAAACATGTGGGACCAGTCCGAGGATAAATATTCTCCTATTTTGGCTGTGAATTCTCTTGATAAACACATGGTAAAATAGGGAGGCAAATCTATGATGAACACCTCTGAAAAATGGAAACATTTGGGCAAGTGTGCAGAGTGAGACCTAGGTCTTTGATCACACCTACAATATTAACAGTTGTGCCATCTAGTTGGAGTACACCTTTCTCCAAGGGCTGATATTTCAACCCTAATTGATCTACAATTTGTTTTGGCATCACAGAACTGCTTGCACCACTATCCACCATACAATTATGTACTAACTTGTCTCCAATTATTAATGACACATAAAATGGGAGTGGTTTAGCACTTTTGTTTGGCTGTTTGATGTTATCTTAGGATGAATTGGTAAGGACAGCCCTAGTTGGGTCAACAGTTGTATCATTGGACACTTTCAAATCAGATAAGGCAGATTGCAACATCCCCTTTTGGCCTGGGATGGCTAGAGAATCCCACATAGACATTGTCACATTCATCTTCTTCATATTTTCAATAATATTGAAAGGTGGAGTGACATGTACCTTCTGATATGATTTTGCAGTAGTAACATCAGCCTGCAAATGAGGCATTTCCCTTGCTGTTGCTGAAGTATTTCTTTGTAAAATATGGGGAATATGGGATGTAGAAGCATCAGCATGTCCTTTTCCTTTGTTCGTTGCTTGATCTTCCTCATAACCCCTCTTTTTAGCTCTTGTATTCGCTGCAACTAAGGCATCATCTCTATTTACACCACAGAATTCACCTTCCTGCCAATTTATGAAGGCAGAATCATTTTGAGGTTGATCCTGTTGTTGAACAGCCCCATCATGAGGTGTATTTGGCTGTGAGGTTGTAACATTTTGCACCATTAGTGCTTGATTTATCACTCCATTTGAACACGCTGCCTGACTGTGTGGCTGATTGCATGGAAAACACCATTCATACTCCACAGCAAGGTTATTCTGAATAGGGACAAGGTCCCTAACTGCATTAACAGGTGCCAGATTGTAAGGTTGAAAAGGTCTCTGGTTGACATTCTACCTGGGACCCTGGTAATTGCTTTGATAAGGTGGCCTGTTAGCTTGATATGGTTGGTTTTGCCCTTGACTGGGTTGCTGATAACGCTGTCTATTTAGGACTACTGCTTTTTTTGTTTACTAACTCATTCCCAAAAGTTTGCAAAATATTCTCTATTTTTTGTTGACTATTTTTTATCTCTTTTAACTCTTGAGATGAGCTAGAAACAGCAGGTTCAGAATTGGCAGTATTTGGCAATGCTGTTATAGCAAGAAGAGGGGCAAAATATGGGACAGGCAAAGGCATTGAAGCTTGAATCTCAGGAAAAATGGGTACTGGTGATCTAGGTGCTATTTTTCTGGCTTGAATCAGGTTATTCTTTGCTCTAATAGCTATTTCATATGCATCAGGTAAACTAGTACCTCCTAATGACTGTATCATCACTGAAATATCACTATTTAGGGATTTTAAAAAATACAAGAATGCATATTCTGATGAAGGCCTTACCATGGCAGGAATTTTGTCCCATGTCTTCTAGAATCTGAAGTTGAAATCCATCATTTGCTCCTGGGGAGCTCTTTTTATTGTAGTCATATGTTCAACCAATAACAAGTTGTCTGATTTATCTTGAAATTGCTTGTTTAACTTATCACCTAGATCATCCCAAGTTCCTATGGTCTGCACTGGTAAACTCCTGAACCATTGTAATGCTTTCCCCTTGAAAGAGGCAGCCAGCAGCCTAATGGCTACATTTTCTTAGGTTACATGATGTACTCCACATAGAGAAGCTACGTCTCTAATGTGCTCAATGAGGGTAGTTTGATTCTCCCCTGTGAAATAGGGCAGACTCTTCAAAGTTGCCATAGGTATGACATCATGCACTATCAAATTCAATGGGCTGCCCCCATCAAAAGCCACAAATGGCTGATTCCTCACCATTGGAAAAGCTAGAGGTGGGACTGCTTGAGCTGGTATAGGGACTACAGGTGTTACGGGTCTGTAACTTGGAGGAGTTGATTGTATCCTTTTGGAAGCTAGGGTCCTTGCTCTAGCTCTCCCCTATCTTCTAGGTAGTGACAGCTGCAAGTAATCAGAACTCGAACTCCGAGTTTGAATCTTTCTCATAAAATGTAATAGCAAAACTGATCTGCTTCTCTTTCCTCAGTATGAGTCACCAGATATGCAAGTTTTAACCTCTTACAGGTCTGAAAATCACTAGCTGCACATCAAAACTAGCAATAAAAGATAGTATTTGATTGTTTCTCTAACTCTCAAGTAGAGTCCCATCGGGCGTGCCAGAAACTGTTATCACCCATATTTGCACCCTTGCTGCAGTTGTGAAACCTTAGCAATCTGGAGTAACACGGGAATGATCTCGAAGTGTGAGACCTTGCGAAATGAGATCAAACCTCCAGAGAAGGTTAGCTTCCTTGATTAGATATCACCTAAAACTACTAAATCTATAGAGGAAAAGGGAGAAGGAAATTTTTTTTTTTTGAATGTAAGATAAAAATAGGAAAACTAAAAGTAAGGGTGATGCACCAGACTAATTAAAAGAAACTTTCATAGAACTGAGAAAAAGCACAACATAACTAGATACAACAAGTAAGCATACACAAATTTAAATGATCCTAGCAAAGGTGAGAAACATAATGATTGAGAGGAATGAAATATTCATAGACAATCACATGAAGATTCACTCTAAAACTAAAAAATCAGTAAAAGAGGTAAAAATAGCTTGCATATATTTAATAGAAATCTCAGTTACAGTAGCAGAAAGCTCTGTTTGGAAACAGAAAGCCTGAAAGCCAAAAAATTTCCAACCCTATTTTCATTTCATTCTACACATATATAGCATTCCAAAAATGCCATAAGTCGGTTACAAAAATTCGCTCAAAGAGCTGCAGTAGGAAAAGCATCTCCCTGAAGGGACGTCCACCTACAGAAGTTATGGTGGGAGAATATCTGGAATAGGGGCAAGTGGGAAACATCCCGAGTCTTTAATGCAAGTTGTTGCGTCATCGATCTGCACCCCTGAATCTGTGGAAGAAATTTTTTATCATCAATGTGAGCTGCTTCTGTGTCTATATTCAACCATGAATACATAAAGTATCTGAAACAAGGCGGTGGAGAGATATCTTCGGTCATTAATGCGAGTTGCTTCATCTTTGTACAGCAATGAATGCAAGAAATATCTGCATCTTCTCAAAATGGTCGCTGAAACGTCCACTCGCCCAAAACATGCAACATCAGATTCAAAATTGAAAAGTGAGAATATTCCCCTGAAAAACCCGCCAAATGAAAGAGGAGGCAAAAACAACCATCTTTGCCTTTTGCAGCATGTGGAAATTCGTTAAAATAGAGGAGATACAGGCGATCAAAGTTTTGGTCAACTGTATGTGTATATCGCTTTGCATCTGCACTTGTATCGGCCTCTGAAACTCCTTCTAAAACTGCCTTTACATATGCAAAGCGCCTGGTATGTGCTTTTATTCGGCATCCAACTCGGCCTTTGAAATGTCTTTGTATGTTCAATTTTATGTCACCTTGTACATACAATACAATGGTCATATACAAGAGTGGGCCCCTTTACTTTTATATCACCTTTTGCATGTATGCCCTTGCCACGTGTCATCCCCTAATTGGTCGCTAAGCTGGTCTACGAAGCATTGCTAAAAAACTGCATCTTCCTCCATGCATCTTTTCTTTGCATATCGCATTGTATATACAAACATACAATGCATATATATAAACCATATGGAACTCAAAAGATTATGAAGCAAATTTGAATTTGACATCGGGTCCAGCCTTTGTATCTTTTCTTTTGCATATCGGCACATACAAGCAAAATATACATACAAGTCGCAGACCCCAAAATGACTATCTGTTGTATTTGATTCCCCAGTCGGATCCGCCTTGTATGCTTTCCCATTGCATATTTCCCTTTGCATGCGCCCGATGTGCATTCTGCTTTGTATGTCCACAGGCCCCACCGAATGTATGTCGGCCCTTTACATTTTTCCTTGCATGTTTCGATTGTATGTTGGGAACATACAAACCCAACATACAATGCGCGGACTCTACCTGCCTTACAAGTGCAATTAACTATCTTCACTGTGTCCACCTTGCACTTGTTCACTTGTATATTTCTTCTTGTATATCGGACATACAATCCTCTTTGTATGTCGTCGATATGCAAAAGCCTTTGCATCTCTTCCTTGTATGTTACCCTTTGTATCTCACATATACAATGCGACTTGTACAGAAGATACAAATGCCTTTGTACATTCAGCGGACCCCGCCTCTTGTATCTTACCTTTGTACTGTATATACAAACTGATTTGTATATGACCTTGTATGTTGTTGATATACAAAGGTTTTGTATGCATTTCTTTTTATGTGCCCGATGTGCATTCTACTTTGTATGTTTAACCCCTTGTATATCGACTTTCCCCTTGTATATTGGCTTTGTATATGCAAACATACAAAGCAAAATATACAAGCCACTGTTACAACTACCTTACCATATCGCACATGCATATCTCCTTGTATCTTTGGCAAAAGTCCTTTGTATGTTCTGCCAATGTACATTACAAAATGTACATTCATCCTTGTATGTTTGCTGATTGCATCTAGGCCTTTGCATATTGTGAATGTATGTTCCAAACATACAATGGCGAATGTATATGCGAATGTACATTCGAAAATGCATGTTGAAATACAAGCATGAAACTGAGAAATCCTAGCAATAGAAAATACTTGAAGCTAAAAGATTTCTGGTTTTTTCTGAGTTTTTTGCAAAGACTCTCCAAGTGAGATTTTGGGAAATTTGGCAATGCAAAGAATGAGTAATTGAAGAATTTACGCCTTGTATGGTCATTTTCTAAAGGATTTTCAAGGAAAATAAAAGGTGAATTATTTAACTCTGGGTAGAGCAAAATAGGTCAACACTCACACTTCAAACACATGATGCAAACACTCAAGTATATCATGTCTGCATCGCAAACACTTATCCTTTCATACATTAGCTCCAGACCCTATCCGATGCCGGAGAAGTGAGATATCATAATGTGGATCATGCCACGAACACTATATGACTTGAAAAACCTTCTCATGTATTCCTTTCTCTAGTTCATGCTTCTTGTTGGCGGAAGAAATCAAACATTGATATCGGTATCCCTTACATAGTCTGATTACACTGTCTTGACATAGAACATTGAAAAGCACACTTGTGGTACTTTATATCCTTTAAAAATTGAATATGTTGTTCTTGTACCTTTCCTTTACATACTCTCCAAACCACCAAGTCATACATGCATATGCAGTGAAATGTGGTAGCTTTCAATTTTGTCTCTGATGACCTTTCATGGGAACATGACTTGTTCTCATCTGCTAACTCTGAAAAAAATCTGCGGTAACTTTTATGCTCTGAAACTTGGATCATGCATATCTCATAGCTATATTTAGTTGTCCTTCAAACCGCAAGGCCATATCTTCATCTGCGATAGAATGTGGTACAATTTTCTAAGCTTATGCAGTACAATTCCCTGTGCCTTTGATAGTTTGATAACTTATACACTTTCCTTCATATCTCATGTAATGCTTTTCAAAAAGTAACAATGCAACAAGCATATCAACACTTTGACAACTTTCACCTATCCATGAACTTCAAAAGATAAGGTACAATTGTGTATAGATATTGATCCATTCTCATATTCATGTATTTCATCATCGAGTCTTTCACATCACAACTCCTCTGATTATCACTCCTTTGAAATCCACTCATTTGACATCAATGACAACATATGCAACAATCTCCCCTTTGTCATTGATGGCAACACTAATCCTGATATGCAAAGTTTCTCCCCCTTTGACATACAGGGCAAAGGGCCAGTGGTCTTCCTTTGTACCGAAAAAACATACAAGCTCCCCTTATCTGTACAATCCTTGTCATCTTCTATAGTCACTTATCTACCTGCTCCCCCTAAGAGGTAGCCACCATCAATCTAGGGATAAAAAGTATACCTTGAACTGCTCCCCTGGATAGATGCATCATCGGTGCTTCTAATTAGGAGGAGGAGGGGCAACAACCCCTAATTGTTGCCAAGGATATTCAAAGGTGTCCTTAGGAAGAGGTTTTGTAAAGATGTTTCCAATCTGATCCTTTATAGGTACATACTCCAATTTTACCTGTTGGTCTTCAACCTTTTCTCTTAAGAAGTGATACTTGATAGATATGTGCTTGGTTCTAGAGTGCATTACTGGGTTCTTTGAAATATTGATGGCACTTGTATTGTCACATAGGATAGGAATGGGGCTCATCATATATTACCTTGATATCCTTCAATGTTTGCTTCATCCATAACACTTGAGTGCAACAAGATATTAGGTAAAATTTACATAAAAAATGGGCTTCCTAAGGATGACATCATCAACTTTTTGAGTTATCAAAAATAACTAAAAGATGACATCAACCGTTACAATGACATCAACCAAAATAAAAATATGTATTTTATAAAATAAAACTTTTTAAAATCCTATGAATTAACTCATGATGGTTAATTTAACTCTACATATCCTATTCTATCTCAATCATCTTTCTAAATAATAAAGATTATTTTTTTTTTTTAATTTATATTCTTAAGTTCTATTATAGAAATTATTATGTTTTCTAAAAAATACTTTCATTCTTTAGAAGAAAAAAAATCTAAAAAGTATTTCAAAAATATTTCAACAAATCTTTTCTTTAAAATTTTCTTTTATTCCTTAATACCATAAAACCTACTATAAATATATTTAATATATTAATTCTAAATCTATAAAATCATAAGTTTATAAAATTATAAATATATAAAATCATTAATCTATATATATATAATGATATGAAACTTGATTTAATATATAAAATTTATAAAAATAAAATATTAAATATAAAATAAAATGTCTAAGCTACTTGTACTTTGCTACTATTTATAAATAATATAAACGGGTTTATTTAAATAAACATACATAAAAAATAATAGATGAATATTTAAAAGCTACATTCAAATTTTTTATTTAGTACTTTTTTTAAGCTAATTTAAATTTTATATACTAAAAAAAAATTCTTTAGAAATAAAAATTATTCTCTCACAAATTTTTAAAAAAATTCTCTTCAAAATAACTCAATGAAAAATAAAAAAATTATTGGAAAAAGAAAACTAAAAAGCTAACAAATATTCACAATAAAAATATTATTGAAGAGAAAAAAACAAAAACACAAAAATAAAAAATTGAAAAATATTCATGATAAAAATTTATTGGATAAAAAAAAGCTAACAACTTTTATTTATATTTTAGAGAAAGAAAACAAAAAAGCTATTTAAAATATTCTTTCATATATATACATGTTCAAAAAAATTAAAAATAAACTACTATAAAATTAAAATAAGAGTTTGTTTTAAAATTAGAAAGTGTGGTATTTTAAATATAACTTTTAAATAAAAGACTTTTTAAATAAAAAATAATAATCAAGAAAAGAAATAATCTAAAATGAAAAGTGAACTTTATTTTTTTAATAAACTATAATAGAAATATATGTTACCACTTTAGAAAAACAATAAACTTGGGTTTAAGACTTTTTAAATAAAAAATAAATAATCAAGAAAAAAGAAATAATCTAAAATGAAAAATGAATTTGAGTTTTTAATAAATTATAATAGAAATATATTTTACCACTTTAAAAAAAACAATGAACTTGAGTTTTCTAAGGAATTATATTAGAAACATGTGTCACCACTTAATTCATGTAGTTAAGTAATTTCTATTTATTTATATTTAAATAATTTGTATTATATGAAATAATTTTTGCTTTTTTAGAGTTTTTTAGGAGGCCCATTTTTTATGTAAAATTCCCCTAATTTGGACTACAGCTATGTACTCTGCTTCTGTTGTTGATAAAGAAACCGAATCCTATTTTTTACTAAACCATGAGACCAATCTATCTCCCAAAAAGAAAGCACCTCCACTGGGACTTCATCTATCATTAATGCTACCAGCCCAATCTGCATCAGTGTATGCACTCAGGGAAAATTCATTACCTTGTTGATACCATAGTCCAAAATCTGAAGTGCTCTTCAAGTATTTGAAAATTCTTTTGACTGCCTTCACATGTGTTTCTTTTGGATCAGCTTGAAACCTTGAAACCATACAAACAACTTGCATAATGTTAGGCCTTGATGTTGTTAAGTACCGTAGGCCCCCAATCATAGACCTATACTGAGTCTAATCAGCCTAAGCTGACTCATCATCTTTACTTAGATGACAACCAGTTACCATAGGCATACTCACTGGTTTGCAGTCTTCCATACCAAACTTTTTCAACATTTCCTTGGCATACTTTGCTTGTGAAATAAAGATACCTTCATCTGATTGAGTGATTTGAAGTCCAAGAAAGAATAGAATTTCACCTATCATAGACATTTCAAATTCCTTCTGCATCTCTTCTGCAAACTTCTTGCACATTTTATCATTGCCACCAAAGATAATATCATCAACATATACCACTACTATTAATATGTGCTCATTCTCTATTTTGATATATAGATTACTATATGATGTACCTTTCATGAAGCCTTGCTGGAGTAAATACTTATCCAACCTTCCATACCAAGCCCTAGGGGCTTGTTTAAGACCATATAGTGCTTTCCTTAGTCTGCACACCAAATTCTAATCTTCGGATAGCTGAAATCCCTCAAGTTGTTCAATGTAGACTTCTTCTAAATCACCATTCAAGAAGGCTAACTTGGCATCCATTTGATAAACCTTGAAGTCTTTGTGGATTACAAATGCAAGAAACATTCTAATTGCTTCTAGCCTTGCTACAAGGGCAAAGGTTTCCTCAAAATCTATACCTTCTACTTGTGTATAACCCTTACAGACCAATCTAGCTTTGTTTCTAACAACTTGTCCTTCTTCATTTAGTTTATTTTTTAACACCCATTTTGTGCCTATCACATTCTTGTTTGCAGGTCTTGGAACCAATTCCCAATTTTGATTTTTCTATATCTGATTGAGTTCTTCTTCCATAGCCTTGATCCATCCTTCATCCTTGCTAGCATCAACAAAAGTTTTAGGTTCCATCTTAGATAGCAGAGAGAAGTTTACCTGTTCATTTGTCTTTGCAAATCTTCTTCTAGTCTAAATTCCTTCATTCTTGTCTCCAATTATATGATCTTTTTAATGGTTCTTCTGAACATACTTAGCAGGAGTCTTGGTGGCCTTCTCTTGTGTTTCTTCCTTTTCAACTTCTTCCTCTTCTTTTGTGTAAGCAGATTCATCTGAACAACAATCTTCTTGAACATATGTAGGTGGTTGTAGATCTTCATCAACCCTTACATTAATACTTTCAACAACCTTTTGTAGTCTATTGTTGAAGCACTTGTATGCCTTGCTTCTAGATGAATAGCCAAGAAAGATACCTTCATCTGATCTTGAGCCAAATTTTCCTAGGTTATCATCATCTCTCTTGATATAGCACTTGCTTTCAAACACCCTGAGATGTTTGACTGAAGCAAGTCTGCCTTTCCATAGCTCATAACAAGTCTTGGTGTTGTTTACCCTTAGATGTAATCTATTGAGAATGTAGACTACGATGTGGACTGCCTCTTTCCAGTACCTATTAGGAAGCTTTGCATCATTGAGTATAGTTCTTGTCATCTCTTGAACTATCCTATTTTTCCTTTCAACAACTCCATTTTGTTGAGGAGTTCTTGCAACAGATAGGTGCCTCCTTATTCCATGTTGTTCACAATATTCCTTGAACTCATTTGATGTGAATTCACCACCTCTATCATACCACTTGATTTTAGAATTCATTTCATTTTCAACCATAGACTTGAAAATCTTAAACCTACTAAAAGATTCTAATTTCTCTTTCAAAAATGTGACCCATGTCATCCTAGAGTAATCATCAATAAGCAACATGAAATACCTCTCACCTTGGAGACTCCTTGTTTTGGTAGGACCACACAGATCAGTATGAATTAGTTCCAATGGCTTTGTAGAAGAATACTCCTTAGTCTTGAACCCTGTCCTTGTCTATTTCCCAATGTAACATTCTTTACAAAGGGTACTTGTAGGCTTGGCAATCTTTGGCATGTCCCTTACTACTTGTATGGAGCTAATTTTCACAAGATTGTCAAATTTGATGTGTCCCATCCTTTTGTGCCATAGACAACATTCATTTGTCTATCCTAGAAGATAATTTCTTCCATTGACACCACTTAGGTTGTACAAATTACTCTCTGTTCTACTAGCTTACGCCACCATTTTACCAGTATTGCTTTTCTGATTTCACATCCTTGTACATGAAATATGAGATTGTATCCTTTGTTGCACATCTGACTTACACTGAGAAGATTGTGCTTGAGACCTTCTACATATAGAACATCTTTTGTTTTAGATCTTCCATCAATACTTATGGTGCCCTTTCCACAATTTTTGCAATTGTATTATCTCCAAACTTGACTGGCCCACCATTCCACTTTACAAGGTTGATGAATTTGTTTTTATCACCAATCATGTGGCTTGAACATCCACTATCAATCACCCAAGCGTTTGTTTTCCCTTGGACATGAAATGTTGTTCGAACAATCATTGAATTTTCCACTTCTTCATTTATTTCATGTCTCTTGGATGTATTAGTCTCCTTGTCTTGCTTATCAATATCTACCATCTGAGTTTCTAAATTTGCTAATCCATTTCTGTAATATCTTGCTATGTCTCTAAAATTGTTGCAGATATGACATATCACATTGAAATCTACTAGATAATCAAGAGGATTCCTACTTACAAAATTTCTTCTATTCATTCTATACTTGCACTCTATAGCCTTATGCCCAAATTTATTGCAGATAAAACAATAACCAAAAAAAGCATGATTGAACATGTCTATGAAGGTTTGCCTTGCATGGAAAGGTCTTCCATATCTTCATCTTTGACACATAACTAGAATGAATTTTGCTTCTTCAATGTCATCTGGATTTCTGAGCCTTTTTCCAAAGTTGATATTTTTGTCCAGCTGATCATATACTTTCTCCAATTCTCTTCTAAGTGAAAAGACTTCTTCCTCAAGTTTTGAGCATTCATTTATCTTGGCTTTAATTTGGGCCTTTTTTTCTTTATTCTTTTTCCTTACACATTTCAAGTCTTCAAGAGCATAAATAAGTTCACCTTCAAGATCAACTTCACATTCTTCTTCCTCAATAGTCTTGTCAAAAATGTCAGAGACTTCCATAGCCATGAATAGGGATTCTTCTTTTTCATCATTTGATGAGTAGTGATCCACTTCTTCCGAAGAGTTGTGGTCTTTTTTGAAAAGGAGATTCCTTTTGAATTTGTTCCTTTTAAAACCTTTGTTGCTATTTTCATTTTCTCCAAAAGGACATTTAGATGCATAATGACCAATCTTTCCACATTTAAAACATTTGAAAGGTAGCTTACCTTTATACTTGCCTGAACCCTTCTTTAGCTTTCTCAAAAATTTTGCTTCTTCTTCCTCAGACTCACTGTGTGGACCAGATGTTCCATCTTTCTTTGCAGCTTTGAAAGTAGCTTCCCTTTTGGATGTATCTTTGACTTCATTTCTCATCTCATAGGTAGTGAGGGACCCAAATAGATCATCCATGGTAAATGTGTTCAGATCTCTGGCTTCTTCAATAGTAGAAACTTTTGAATCAAATCTATGAGGGAGAGATCTTAGAAACTTCTTCACAACCATTGAATCTTTCACTTCTTCACCTCGCCCTCTAATTCCATTGACAACTTCATCCATTAAGAGAAAGTAATTAGCAATGCTTTCCTCTTCTTTCATTTTCAGATTCTCAAACATTCCTATGTAAGTTTGTAGTTTAGCTTGCTTTACTTTGTCATCTCCTTCGTAGAGATTTTTGAGTTTATCCCATATTTCCTTGGTCATCTTGTACTGCATTACCTTGACAAAATTTGAGTTGCTTAGACCACTTAAGATAGCATTCTTGGCTTTAACATTGTTTTCACAGGCCTTCTTCTCAGTCAAATCTATGATAGGTTGTGTACGAACAGTATAAGCATCGATTGCAGATCTCCAAACATCATACCCTAGAGAGGTAATATAGGCTTCAATCCTTACACTCTAGAAGGCATAGTTAGGTCCATCGAACAGAGGTGATATGTTAGAAGTGGATCCTACCTGAGCCATGCGTTCTAATCCAAGATCTATCTTTAGCTATTAGGCTGCACCAAGGAACCTTGCTCTGATACCAGTTGTTGAACACACAGAAGTACTGAGAGAGGGGGGTGAATCAGTACTTATTCAGATTCTTTCCTTTTAAATGCATTCAATCCAAACTAAACATTCAAACCACATAAAGCAAATGAGCACATACACACATAACACCAGATTTACATGGAAATCCAAGATGGGAAAAAACCACGGTGAGCCAATTGCTTGGATATACTATCCAAATCCAACCTCACAAATAAAAATAGATTTACAATGAATTTTATGGGAACCAACCCGAAGGAAGCACCAACTCCCTAAAACAAAGTTTTAGAGGCTCCAACCCAAAGGAAGCACCAACTCCCTAATACAAAGTTTTATGGGCTCCAACCCAAAGGAAGCACCATCTCCCTAAAGTGCTACAATACTTACAACACTTACAAGATGAGGCACCAACCTCTGTACCAAAACACTTGACTGATTCTGATAGCTCAATCACCTCTGTAGCATCATCTCCTTTAACTCTTTGATATTGAGTTATTTAGATAACCTCAACTCCTCTACTTTATCATCTCTGATATCTTCCAAGCTCAACACACCTCTGTAATATTGTTACATCTCAAATTTTGGCTTTGATTTTACTATTTACTTTCACGTGATTAGTAGTGAATTTTATGTATGAATGTTTAGACATTAAGATATAATGTCAGAGTAAATCATTGGTTTCTTAAATATCAGTTCATGTGATTAAGTATAATACATGTGATTGAATAATTCAGAAATTTACGTTATGAGGTTTTGATTTGTTATTCATAAGATTTGTGAATGGACTAACAATGTACTAATCCCAGTTTGGTGATTGCAAGTTGTATTCAAGAAAATAGGTTTCGACCACTCTCCAAGAAAGAGAGAATCTTCTGAGGAGAGGAGAATAGACATTTGGTTTTAAACAATTCATTTGCCGTCTGAGTATAGTGTATCTTCAGTTAGTGAACCTTTGTTGATTAAGGTAAGTCATACCTAATCAAGTTGGTTTAAGTTTATTTCTCGACTCGGCAAGTTGTCGATGTCATTTAGAGTCTTTTTAATGTGTTTTTAACATCAATCAAGTTGTTTTTGTGAATTCGACATCGTCAAGGTTGAACGTTAGTCATTTTGTGACTAAGGCAACTTTTTTGTCGAAATCATCGTACTTTGCATCGAAAATGAGAATATGTTGGAGTCTACTTTGATGTAGTTGGAAGAAATTAAAATTGTGTTTCTTGTAGATAGTTTTTAACGTCGAATTTTTGTATTTTATCAAATCAAAATCGACTCAGTTTTCACTAACACGTGAAAGGGGAGATTTTCTCAACCCAATCACATGTTGTGCATAACGTGTGAGGCAATGTAAGCATATAATGCATTTTCATAGTCTCTATCGTTAATAATATCTATGTTATTAGATTATAGTAGGTAAATAATCTTTGAGTAGAGTTCAAGGTTGTTAAAGTGGGTTTATATGTAACAACCTTCTTTAAGAAGAGGCGTTCTTCTCTCAACCATTTCTTTAACCAAGGAATATTTTTAGGGAGGTTGTTGAATGGAAAAGAGTGATGTTTAATTGCCATGATTCCCCTCAACCTGCATGCTCAAACAAAGAGAAAATATAGGCTTACATAGAGGAGAAGATCGCGACTAGTGGACAGTCATAAAACAACTTGAAGCATGAGCCGAGAGAAGATAGAAGAGGATGGTTATCATAGGATATGGGGAGAGGAAGTAGCAAAGTAGAGGAGGTACAGGTCAAGGTGTGAATATTAGTTCAGTTGATAGGATATAGTCAAAACATCTCCAATATTGCATTGGTGAGACATACTCAAGTAAGAGCCAAGCCTATTTACATGGTTCTTATTATTTCTTTTTAAAATCATGTTGAACTAAACTCTTTTTATAACAAAAGTTCATTCTCTTATGAGAACATAGGGATATCTTTAGTAGAGTGTGAAATATCTGATAGATTTTAAAGACTTTAAGCTGAGAGATATCGTGAGCATTATACAACGTAGAGCTCATGAACAAAATAGACGATATTATATAAGTTTATTGTTACCAATTTGTTGAAGGTATGCATGTCGAATCTTAGATAAATCAGAGATGTTTGTAACTAGACAATAACTGAAGATATAAGTTTATTCTTGTATTCTTATTACGTGAATAAGTGGTAGTTTTATCTTGCTTTCTAAGTTTTGATGTAAATAATAGTACTACAATTGTTCACTGTGATAATCAAAAGACTCATATGAGAATGAGAACCTCGAGAATATCTTAGTTCTGAGATATAGGAATACATATTAACTTTATGTAAACATGGTGTGGTATTGTAATCAAGATTTTGGATTTATAAGATAGTTTTAAAGTATATTTCAATACGAAATAGATAACGTTGATTTTAAAGAATATCAATTGTTCTATCCTCCGGTTTTGACCTCTTTAAATACAAAGGGTTCGAACTAAACAAGAAAGATATTTTGATAGAGTAATTTATCCTCAAGCATATTTGTTATTATGTAATATTAGAAGCATAGTACTTACAAATTTACCATTACTCAAAAGAGAACCTGAAGGGTTATGGTTAATTATAACCATATTGAATATTATATCCTTATATTGCTATTTTATATTGGTCGACAATGAAGGGTTGAGAACCCTGGGTTTTAATGTGTGAACTAGGCTTGTGTAAAGAAGTTTTTACTTAGTCAGTGGTGATTTTTCTTTATATGAAACCAAATTGTTTTATTACAATTGACTTGAGTCATGGACTCATGGAGTAGATGTCGATAAGTCATAGACCTTAGATTTTGCAAGTATGCCAAGAGTTACTTTTGGATGGATAGTCAACCCATAAAGCCTTAGGGTATGAATGACATGATCATGAGAATTAATCTAAGTCAGGTAGACTAGATTTTGAGTTAGACAAGACTCTCTTTTTAAGAACTATTTATCAAATGAACCTAGTTTACCAAGTCAAACTGCAGGATGTGATAGTATCCAAGTTGAGTTAGAGGTGTGTGGACAATACAACTACATTTACTTTAAACATCTATTTATATAGAATCTTTGGCCAAAGTAATGCATACGTCTATGCATGCATTAGTCAGTTCACTGTGTCAAAATTTCATAACCTATTGGTATGATCATATTTAGCTAGAGGATTGTCTAGAGTTGTGTGATCAATAGAATCATGTAGGATACAACACCAATACTCATATGGAAAATACCAATTGGTTACCTTATGTATATACTCTTCATGAAGGGTAGGGCCACTTCCAGTTAGAAGGTGAGCAGGGGACCACTGGTCTATGGTTGGAGGTAAAGCACTCAGAAGATGCTCTCTCTCTAGTAGAAGACTCACCAAGACTTGCAATATGGATATCAAAATTACAGATGCATCATACTTATTGATATGTGGCTTGTATTTCATAAACTATGTAAATTTTATCAAGTGCAAATTATTGTAATTAAAAAATGAAATGTTGATTCTATAAATTAATTTTGAATACATGTATTATATTTAGAAAGGAAGTTATGTTTATATGATGTATTTTGGTTTCTTGAGAATATTTTAATTCAAAAAAAAAATAAAGCTTAATATTTTTCACTTAATGATTTATATGTTTATTTATCTCTTGGTAAATATTTGTTTTAAGCCTTGTTATGAGAGTTAGTATGTTACAAATACAATACTAGCTTGGTTATGAATTATGCATCAGAACCTCCAGAGTTCTCAATTTTTAGATCATTCACCTTTTTCTCACTCACTCTCACACTTTGAAACAATCTTCTATCCTTCATATATATCCTCCACAAGCATTCTAAACATCATCTTTGTCAACCTAAATGTAACATGTAACATGAAACATGTAACCGGCCTTGCTTGTCGGCTCCCAAATCATCTACGATAATGTAAGAGTGAAATACCATTATCCGGTTCATACCAAGGGGTCTAATGGACCCATTTTACCTTCTCCCAAACTTTCTTGTTGGTGCATGCTTCAAACACACGGGCCAATCACTCAAATATATCATGTCAGTACCACAAACACTTATCCTTTCATACATTAGCTCCAGACCCTATGAGGTACTGTAGAAGTGAGATATCATCATGCAGATCATGCCATGAACACTATATGACTTGAAAAACCTTATCATGCATTCCTTTCTCTAGTTCATGCTTCTTCTTGTTAGTGAAAACAATCAAACACTAATGTCGGTATCCCTTACACAGTCTGGTTACACTATCTTGACATAGAACATTGAAAAGCACACTTGCGGTACTTTATATCCTTTGAAAATTGAATATGTCATTCTTGTACCTTTACTTTACATACTCTCCAAACCACCAAGTCATACATGCATATGCGGTGAAATACGGCAACTTTTAGTTATGTCTCTTATGACCTTTCACGGGAACATGACTTGTTCTCACTCTACTAACTCTAAAAAACTCTGCGGTAACTTTTATGCTCTGAAACTTGGATCATGCATACCTTATAGCTATATTTAGTTGTCCTTCAAATCGCAAGGCCATATCTTCATCTATACAATCTTCTGAGCTTCTACAATATAATTCCCTGTGCCTTTGATAGTTTGATAACTTATACACTTTCCTTCATATCTCATGTAATGTTTTTCAACAAGTAACAATGCAACAAGCCTTTGACAACTTTCACCTATCCATGAACTTCAAAAGATAAGGTATAATTGTGTACAGATATTGATCCATTCTCATGTTCATGTCTTTCATCATCAAGTTTTTCACATCACAACTCCTATGATCATCACTCCTTTGACATCAATGACAACATATGCAACATATAGGCCATTGTATACTGATCGAAACTTGTTGCAATGTCACAAGTTGACTAGAATCTATTGGAGAGAAAGGTAAAGGGCCTCATTAGGCTCTACTTGGCAGATTCAATTTTGTGGAATGTACATGAAGAACCCACCTCACAAGCTATTTCAAAGAAGTTGAGAGACTTATATTAGACTAAATCCCTAATTAACAAACTTTTCTTGAGAATGAAGTTGTATACCTTAAGAATGGATGATATTGGTTATGTGGCCCATCATTTAAATGCCTAGTAACATTTGATTAGAGTGAAGATGGAGGAGGAGGATCATCGTATGACACTTTTATATTCTTTGTTGATTCATGGGATCACCTAGTGATGGCACTCAAGAGCACAACCTCAAAGTTTAAGATGGATGAGGTAGTGGTTGCTTTAATTTTAGAGGAGATGTGGTGAAAAGATTCTTAATCTACTAAGGAGGCCCTATTGGTTACTGGAAGATCATAGGAGAAAGGACAAGAAGAAAAAAATCCTAGATCTCCTAGAAATTTCAAGGCTAAGTGTTGGAACTGTGGCAAGATCAAGCACTTTAGTAGAGACTACAAGGAGGAGAAAAAGAAGGAAACTAATGTTTTATAATGAGTCCAATAGATCTTCATAAGAGAATGGTGGAAATGCATTTGTCACAGAATTGGAAAAACATGCATCTGAAGGTGCATGGTTGATAGACTTTGGAGCTTCCTTTCATATGACCTCCCATTAGGGGTGGTTTTCAAAGCATGAATAATATGATGGAGGGAAAGTAACTTTTGGTGATGATTCTCATCTAAGCATTATCAATCATGGTCTAGAGTCTTGATTAAATTCCCTAAAAGATGAGTGAAGGGGATTAATGGTGTTATGCATATCTTAAGTTTGGATGAAACCTGTTATCAATTAGCAAAGTTAATGATGTAGGTGTGTAGGTTGTTTTCTCTATTGGAGGGTTTAAGATGGCGTAAGGTGCTATGGTTCTCACTAAGGGTGTTCATGTGGGAACTCTAGTTTAGTTGGAAGCATGCACTATTTAGTATAATAGCACTTCACCATTAGAACCAACAACAAAGACGAGTGTTGTATCTACTTTTGATAGTTGTGTTTTTTTGGTACCTAAGGAAGCTCTTGCTTCTAAGAGAAATTTGCCTATAGAGAAAACAATGTAATGGCACTAGAGAATGGGCCATATAGGTGAGAAGAGTCTAAAGGCCCTAAAGAATAAAAAACTGTTGAGGGGTTAAATGAGTGTACTCTTGAATTTAATTTCTATGAACACAGTATATATGGTAAACAAAACCATGTTTAGTTTTATTATAATTCTCACAAATATTCTAAGGTGTTGGACTTAATTCATTTAGATGTATTTGGTCCTATTAATGTTCCTTAAATTTAAAAGTCTTTGTATTATTTATCATTTATAGATGATTGTTCTAGAAGGACATAGGTGTCTTTAGTTGGTTTAAGGAGTTTAATGCTCTTTCAAAAATTTGAACTGGTGGGAAGATTAAGGTTTTGAGGACTAAAAATGGTAGTGAGTTTTATTCCATAAATTTTGACAAATTTTGTAAGGAGCACAAAATTGAGAGACATAAGACAACTCCATATACCCCTCAACAAAATGGAGTTACAAGAAGAATGAATAGGACATTGATGGAGAGTGTTGGGAGTATGCTTAGTGGAGCCAACTTAGAATAGAATTTCTTGGCAGAAATAGTTTCTATAGCTTGTAACCTGATTAATAGGCCTCTTACATCAACTCTTGTTGACAAAACCCCTGAGGAGGCATGGATGGTAAAAAAATCTTTCATTACAACATCTTTGTGTTTTTGGATATGAAGCATATGCATATGTGCCTAGGGAGAAGCAATCGAAGTTGGAGAACAAGGTAATGAAAAGTATCTTCATTGGCTATGGTGTCAATGTGAAAGGATACATACTTTGGGAACCTATTGTGTAGAGAGTTATATACATCAAAAGTGTTATTTTTAGAGAGATTAAGCCTTCTTCCATGGTGTTGCAACCAAAAGAGGATGAGAAGAAAGATCTAGTTCAACTACCCCCCAAGACCAAGAAGGTTGAACTAGAATCTCATTAAGGACCCCTAAAGAGAGATTGGGGGTAAGTGCATGGAAATGGAGGGACAAAAGGGGGTCAAAAGTGGCCACTTTTTTTTGAAATCAATAGAAGTTGAACTTTGATGAATAATTTGGCATATCTATGCTCAAAACTTGATAATGTGATAGAAACAAGAATACTAGTGTTTAGAATCTAATTTCTAAACTACTATTTTTTTAAATGGTTGAGATAAAGAGGGTGAAATTTTGGGAGCACACAAAGAGGTCTTGTTTTTTACCCAAAAATATAACATAGTGTTGCATGTGTTCCCCCTATTTTTTGAGTTCTGTAAATTATTTCAAAAATCTATTTAGATGAAGCTTAGCTAAGATTAGGTATTAATACAAGTTTTTTATTTTCCTAATTTTTGTATGAATACATTAATTTTACTAATTTTCAAAGTGGACACATCCTAAAAAAATGAAAAACTGAGTGTGCCCCTCCCCAATTTCGAGAAAAAAAAAGTGTGTAGAATGTGAAAATATTTTTTTTTCAAATTTTAATGAGCGGATAAAAAAATGATAGAAAAATAATATATGTATTTTTAGTGAAAAATAAAGACATTGGTAAAACTAGTTAAAGATCTAAACCTTAATATATTTGGATTTCAGAAAATAGATGGTTAGTGTAGACACGTAAAATTCGTCATTGCTCCTAATGACACATTTTAACATCATTCCTAACATTCCATCAACATCACCATGTTAATCAACTCATTTTGATAACATCACCACACTAACATCATCCTAAACAATTAAATAAATCATTTGTTTAATTAAATCCTCACCACACCACCAGTTAATTAAATAATTTTATTATTTAGTTAATTGGTCTAATTTTCATCTCAACATTTGAATAAATAAATTTTCAATCTCATCATTTAAAATAAATTTTAAAAAAACACATTTTCCAACTCACCTTTTTAAATAAATGCACAAACAAATTCATTTCCCTCCATTTTCCATAATTTTAAATCTTACTCATCCATTTAGAATCTTTTAATCTACACCCTCCTTTTTTGCAACAAAATGTTTAATACCATCCCATATGGTTGTAATAAAATATCTATTTTCCATAATCATTTTTAAATAACAAGTTGCATTCCAACCATCCATATAAAACAAACTAAATCTCGGTCATTCATAATGCCACCTACATTCAAGGAAATCCTCTAGATCAATCTCAACCGTAGATTCATCAACAAATGTAGACCGTTCATCTTTTGACTAAAAAAAATATAAATTGAACTTCAAGATTACATCAAAATCTATCATTCATCAACTTTGACAAGTGAATGCTACTTAAATTTTGTAGAATTCTAAGAGAAACTACATTGCATCCACCTACATCATTCCTTAAGCTTATCCACACACCAACAATGTAGTTTGCATTTGGTAACATTTGTCTTGTTTGAATTCCATTTAGCTCAATCTAAGGTTTGCACTTAGTTTAAATTAGGAAGCATTCTTTACATTTGTTTCCCTTTCCAAAGCTTCGTTGTAGAACCTATACGACAATTTTTGGTCAATTCTTAGCGCACTTTCCAAAGCTTCCTCATAGGACCTATACAATAATTTGTGTACTTCTTTTCTTGTATCCCTATTGAGGGCATGCAAGAAAAGGTCATATAGTTCTTTGTGGTCCATATTAGGGGTGCTTGTTGAAGAGTATAACAGTTGTCTCCATCAAGTGATAAAATGTGCCACTGATTCATTTGTATCTTGCTTCACAATTAGGAATTCTTATATTCTTGTCCTAACTAGCTTTTTCATGTCGAAATCCATGACGAACTCTCTTATGAGTTGGTGAAAAGAGAGAATGGAGGCTTCAAGAAAATGATAATACCATTCCAAAGTAATCTCTTCAAGTGTTTGCCAATGATGGCATGGTTCAGTGGTTAAGTCGCTCAGGATGTAGTGGCGGCCACTAGAGTTCAAACCCCCGCTGGGCCAACGAGCTCGCAAGGCTTTACGCCTTCGCTGGGCCAATGAGCTCGCGGGTTTGAAGTGTTCTTCCTAGGGGATGAGGTCCCCCAGTTGTGGCCTCACCAGTTCATTGCTCTGGGCAAAAGCATTCGCGTGGAGCCGGAGGGCGTGTCGCACTAGCGTCGCCGGTCACGTTAAAAAGTTTACCAGGCGCATTTAAAAAAAAATCTCTTCAAGTGTTTTCGTAAAAATTCTTGCTATGACCCCATCCCAAGGAAGTAACTCTCTTATAGTAGTTGTGTAAGATTTTACATGAGAATTAAGGTCACCCTCCCCTTTGAATATGGGTAGGTCTAGGAGAGGACATGGTAACAATACGTTGCATATTTTGTGGTCTAGGGGCTCTTTCAAGTATTCAAGGTAGGTTTTTTAAAAAGTGCTTTGAGATATCAGGGGCTTGCTAATTTGACCCATGATATGTAGACACATTTGTGTATGTTGGCTAAAATTATGGATAATTCTAAGGGACTTGAAAGTTGTGAATTGGATAGGATCCACCCACTAGTAGAAGTTGTTGAATTGTATCAGTACTTCCATTACGTGAATAAAAGTTCAATTAAGGGGATTTTGAATTACCCCTTGGTCCTATTCGACCCTAGTGTTGTGTGAGTTTACTTTGTTCTATTTCTTGGATAATTTTTGTCTTGGAGAGGTTGTTCTATCTCTATGGCTTCTAATGTCCTGATTCATTGGACTAAGGTATCTATGAGGTCAACAAGGGTTGTAGCTCCCATTCTCAGTGCTTCTCTATTTGGTTGCAAATTTTCATGGTTTCCTCTATTTGTGTGCTCTCTCGAGGCATTTTCCAATTGCTCAGCTTGATGTGTGATACAAAAGACCTCTTGGACCTCCCGAGATTCTTGGAAGTGTTTCTCTAAATGTCTCACTTTGTCATCTAATGTGTCATTGTTCCTACATAGCTATTTGATGGTTGATGGATTTTTTATCTTATGAGCACTCGACGTGCTCTACAAAGGATAAAGTATATTGTTTGAGCTATAGGTTCATGTTCCCAAGCAAGATTGTTGAATGTAAGAGATCAAAGAGTCTCTCATCTATCATTCTCGTAATCTGAATCTTCAAAATCATAGTAGTTGGTGATTGGTGCCAATGGATCAAGTGGCACATATATGTCAAATGAGTGTGTTTCAGGTTCTCTAGAGAGAATGTTCCCTAGGTTTCCTTCAAATTCCATCATATTCAGGGGTGTATTAGACACCACAAAATAAATGGAATGAAGAGTGAAGAGGATGATGGTGATGAGTGAGATGAAGAGAAAATTGGTGAATGAAAGTGCGAAGTGATGATGGAAACGTGAAAATTTCCCACTAGAAGGATTTGCTCTTCACACTAGGTTCACCAAAATATGTGTTGTTTAGAATGTGAACCAGAAAATTTGCGTGTGATTCACACTCCATGCGACACATGACCCATCTTCCTTGCTAAGGGAAGCCTCCTAGTCACCCCCTCTCACATGGCAAGAGCCAATTGAACAGAGGTAGGACCGAGGGTTGTTATTCTCTTGTTCTTGAAGGATAAAAACGTCATGGATGGTAGTTGGGTTGCATGATATATGTGTGTGTCTTGATGATTGTTCCTATGGAGATTTCAATTGTTGTTGTTGTTGTAATAATTGTATGACCCGAAGGGTCACGAGTTTTGAGTCTCCTAAGCCTAGCACGAAGGTTGTTTTGTTCATTGATGATTCAGAGACATTCTTGTCTATTTTCTTTGTCTTGTATGATCTATTGTATCAAGTGTTGTTGGTCTATAATATGTTATTGATATTCTAATTCTTCTCTTGTTTTTTCTATGTTTTGTCGATGAATTGGATGGGGTATGTTCTCCCCAATCTTGTCAAGGACAGATTGTATCCAATCTTCCCTAATGCCTGGGCACATTGAATGCTTAGCAATAGGGGAAATGTTGTGTTTCACATCATTCTTGTTGTTCAATGTGGAGTTTATTTTACCTTGCAATGGAATCAAGGGTTTCTCTTCACTTTGATGTTTTATTTGAGCTATGTTTACATCATGATGAGATCAAGGGTTTTATTCTTATTTTCCTCTAAGTTTTCCTACTATTTTTGTGATTTTTATGAATGAAATCTAAATGTATGCAAAAATATTTTGGTTCCTTTTCCCAATTTGAAATGTTGTCTAATTATCTAAGAGTTGAAATATGGATGCAATCTATATGTGTTTTTCAAATGCAAGCTAATCTATGTTTTTGTAGTTTTCGTAGAACGATTTTTTAATCTAACTTGATGAATTGAAATTGTGAATGAAAGTAAATGTAATCTATTAAATAAAAATGAGGCTAATCTAGTCAAATGCAATCTAATCTATGAAAGTAAACAACTTGTCAAGAAAAAGTAAAGCAATGATTTACTTTTCCAAGAGCAAGATGTGAGCTAATTACTACTTTCAAGCATAAAGAACCTGGTATGAAGGAGATGTCAATACCTGGCTTGAGCCCTTAGAAGTCCTTGTGGAAATCCTCTCTTCTTCTACAACAATGGGGTCCTCCTCTTGGTGACAAGAATGAAATGGGAGAAAACAAAATCAAATGGAAGCTATGGAAGCTTTGAAGAAACTAATTGAGCATGAGAATGCTACATAAGCACTATGGATTGAAGCTATGGAATATTTGGAAATAATTAAGAATGAGAATGCTAAATAAGTGTTATGGCTTGAGCTATGGAAGTTATGGAAAAATCAAAAGGCTCACAGGGTCCTGCATGAGGATAAAAATGCTATGGAGACAACTAGTAAAGCAAATTAAAAGTAAGAGCAGTAATACTAAATTTGCCTCCCTAAATGCATAGAGGAAGGGGGTATTTATGGGTATAAAATCACCACCAAAGATGGTGGTGATTGGGGAGTTAACATAAATATATTAGAGAGTGATCTAACTCTAATTAAGAGTGAACACTAGTTGCAAAGGAGATCATAGGAGACGAAATGAAGTTAACACTTAACTGATTGTAAGATAACTAAGATTGATTTAGAGATGAGATTGGGTTGATTGGGAGTGTTGAATCAATTAGGGGAGTTGGGAATCAGTTAGAGAAGAAGACCCACACAATCAGGGCTCAATTTGGAGTAAATTTGGGCCAGAACTAGAAGAAAATATGCATGTTAAAATACAACAAGGTCATCTAGGGAGATCCTGATGCCATAGGGGCAATCCATAGAGGAGGTTTTTCACAAGTGATTTTTGAGAGGAAGAATGGTCTAGAAGATCTAAGAATGGTTTTGGAACCTTGAAACAAGCCATAAGATCTTTGCAGGGTGGGTCACCCCTTTCACCAGGGCAAGTCACCTATGGAGATCCTATTTTAGTTGCAAGGTCGCCCAAGGAGATCCTATAGTGATAGAAGGTGACTAAGAAAGAAAAGGTGGGACATGAAAATTAAGGTTATGGATGGAATGGGGAGGTTAATTGGATGATTCTAAGGGGATGAATTGATGCAAATGCCCCTAGGTAACATGTATTTTCCCTCTTGTTAAGTGAATTGATGAGGTTATCAGGGCTAGAAAGCGACAGGAAGGATCCATCGAACATTGGTCAAAAAGCAAGCTACAAGGTGTGCAAGATCATAGAAGATTAGTCTAGAGCTTAGAAAATCACAATCAAGATGAAAAATAAACAAAGACATGTCACCAAGAGGAATACTACTGAGAGGTATGTATATATTCATGCTTACATGTATGTGATTAGGACTATAGCTCATCCTCAGCCTGCCATGTAGACCTGTGCATCTTTTTCATACTTACATATTTCCCCCCTTGGGGATGGTAGTCGACATGAAAGGTAGGTACCATTCCCAAACTAGACCTTTAACTATTTTCACTGTCCATCATTTGTACCTGGAATAATAATTTTTAGCTCAACTTCATGATATATTAGAAATAAATCACTATAATAGAAACAAGAAGATGTATTGTTGATATGTGAGATCTACCTGAGTCATTTTAATTCATCATGAGGACCTATAAGAATGAAATGCACACAAAATGAACACATGGCAAGCATTACAAAATTTAAATAAAACCAAATACCTAAATACAAACTAAACTAAGAGAATAAGGAAGAGGTGAATCGATAGGTAGAGTGGTCAAACGGTGACGAAATCACACAAGTGAACAGGTGACAAAGAGAGTTCAACAAGGGATTTATTATTATGGTTGCTAATCCTCCCCTATTGGTCATCAGGTATGAGAAACAAAAAAAAACCTCTTTTGCAACCCTGGATTTTCTCTTGTTGATTTCTTGCAATGAATCCATTATTTTTTGAGTTTCTTCATCTTAATAGTCTAGATTTTGATCTTTAGCCATTTGGTGACTTTTCATTTGTCAAAATATTATCATTTTTACTATTTTATAAGCATTTTTAATCATGCTAGGGCATGGGGTAGGGTCTCCCATTTCACCAGGGCAAGTTGCCCCTAGAGATCCATCTTGGGTCACCTTGGAAATCAGCCTTAGTAAAAGGGGCGACCCACCAGAAGTTTGCCAGATGAAATTTTGAATGATCTGATACTTTCATCACTTAGTTGTCTCTACTTTTTGATACTAACTTCTTCATTTATTGCAATTTTTTTGGTCGATATATGATTTTTTGTGGAAGTTTTGAATGTTCTATGTTTTTTTTTGTGATTTTCTAAATTGCCAACTATCTAACATGTCGTTTCTTTTGTTCTTGGCAAGAGATCCACATTAGGTGGAATGTGACTCATGAGCAATTTTTGTTCACGAAGTCCCTTAAGTCCATATCTACTAGAGATATTTCCATGTTGAAGAAGATAGGTTTGGACAAGATAGCTCGTGTTCCTATTGTAGATCCCTCTTCTCACATATGTTGTGATATTACTGGGATGCTGATCTAAACACATTATGATCTCCTCATGTATTTAGAGAATGGACTATTGTTATGTATGATGTTTATCATATTTTGGGAGTTCTATTAGAGGTGACCGACTTGTGCTCCTTGAGAGTGAATCATAGAGAGAAAGGTTATCTTGGGCTGTCCTCATGGGGGTTAACCATCCTAAATATCATCTTGGTGTTCAGATTACCTTAATTCCTAGCCTCATGATTCCTCATTTGTAGAAGGTTTTCATTGGATTGATTGCATCTCATTTATCAAGAGATAAGGGGTCTGCCATACTTAGGTGGTTCTAGGCACCAATCATCTAGAGACTTGAGCGAGGTTTAATTTTTGCCTAGGGGACTGACATTCTTGCCATGGTGTACCAAGACTGCTATCATATTTCATGATGAAGTGCCCTTGCTTTTAGTCATCCTTCACTTATCATGACCTAGATTCTTGAGCACATTATTCTATTTCAGAGAGGTGTAGCTCTTTTAGATCACAGATTGTTATGAACCATGCGATGGGGATGTCTTGGTCCTTGTGATGCTAGTAATCATGTTGTGGTTACACTCATAGATGCTAATTTCATTTTTGATCCTTATGTTGACATGGAGGGGTTGTGGCTAGGTGATAGAGTTGTATGTGATTATTGTCAAGAGGTGAGCCACTTGACCAACAAAAATGGATTAGTTGAGGCTCATCATGTCGCCTGAGTTCTTTAGTAGTTTAGAGAGGACTTTCTAGGGGATTTGCCCCCGATACCCACTTGCTATAGGTTTGTGTGGGAGATGGTTAAATCTTTGTACATAGCACTTCTATGGGTTCCACTAGTCCCAAAGGTCCCAATCACTAGGCCAGTTCATGAGATTAGTCATAGGCAAGTGTAGGTATCTAATCTCAAAGACTTGTTTCTATTGAGGAAGGGATTGATGATTCCATAGATGAAGATTATGATCCTAATGAGGAACATGATGGAGGAGACGTAGAGGTTCTTGTAGACGAGGAAGAGACAGTACCAAAGGCAACTCCACCTAGACATGTGCACGATCCACTCTCAGAGTTGTTAGAGGAGGATATGAGACATAATGACCCCTCCTGGAAGCCAAGCAATCCTTATGAGTATTTTACTAACTTCCTCTTTTCATTGTTGTTTTTGATCAATTTTAAGTAATAGCATGAAATTAACCCTTGGTTTATTGTCTTCTCATAGGTACAATGGATAGATGGAGGAAACTCTTTCATAATGCTTCCTTAGATGTGTTACTCCCTTCTACTAGTCAATCAAGGGAGACTCTCCTTGTTGATGCTCACTTTCCCTCTTCAAAAGGTCCTCATACAGATATCCTAGCTCCCACTTATCATACACATCAAGAAGTTGCTTCTCATAGAGCTAGGATCAGTGTTCTTGATATTGAAAATGGCTTACTTTGAGAGATGGCTAAACTTTGAGTTCAATGGAAATCTTCATAGGCTCAGCCAATGGATCTGTCTCATTCACGAAATCCTAGTCAAATGCCTTCATATTCTCACATGACTTATAGACCTTCTGAGGTAGAAAATAGTCAAAGGAGACCTCAAAGTAGGAATCCTGAGGGTTCCATTGGTCAAAATCATCCTTGAAGTCTTTTAGTCTTAATTTTTTATTTTGCCCCATTGCATGGGAAGACTTGCACATTTGAGTGCACTATTTGTTTAGCCCTTGGAACTCTAATAGTGAGGTTTCATAAACTTAGAGTTTTGATATGTACTATGATGACTTCATTCAAATCTAATTTATGTTTGTGTTTGATATCTCATGACCCCTTATTTTATCTTTTGTGCACATGGATAGTTTAGGATTCTTATTATAAACAACAGAATGATTGTGCAATGTTTTTGGTATTTTTTGAGATGTATAAGATGTAACATGAAATGCATGGATGCAATAACACATGAAGGTACACACATAAAAAAATTTCCTATTTCTATGTTATGTCACAAGTTATGACATGAATTATTTCTTTTGATTTTCTCTCTATGAAACCATGCATGCAAGCGGAACAAACATTGTGATTGCTCTTAAATGGGATTTTTAACTTAGGGGATTGCAAGTTGACTTGGAATAGGGAGACCTACTAAACCTTGGGATGGGATTTTATTAAGGACTCAAGGGGGAACAAGAGGTAAATGGAATAACTTCTAAACTTGGCCTTGCAAAAGGCTAGATATTGATCCTTATCTAGACAAAACATTATGATGAGCTTTCAATTTAGACAAGCAACAAATTTTATTGGTACCTTCTAGACTTATATCAGAGATGGCTAACAAGATAGACCCACGGAAAAGGAAAGGCTCCAAATTAGAAGATGATCCTAAAGATAGCTAGACTCTCAGCTTTAGCCAACTAGTGTGTGTGTGTGTGTGTGTGTGTGAGTGTGTGATTTGTACCTCTCTTTTTTATTTTCTCTGAGAGATGTCACCCTCCTAGCTTTGAGCTTAGATTTACCTTCACTCAAGAGTACAGACATCAAAAATCCTCTATTTTTATTTTTCTCTCTCCCTCTTTTTATTTCTTTTTTTTGTATTTTATAGTATATTTTGTGATTCTCTCATTTTTCTTGTACTTTCTCTCTTTTCTTGAATTTTTCATGATCTCTCTTTTTTATTTGCACTCTTATTCTTTTTTCGATTGCTTCCTATGGAGTTATGATCCCCCTGACATTTTTGGCCAGGAAAGATAAGGTGCTAAGCACCACCAAGGGCTTTCACTATTGTTGATGATTATTTTTACACATTCATAACAAAAGTTAAAATTCACAAAAATGAACCTAACTGTCTTGAAAGATATGAAGAAATCAATTAAGATTTGCTTAATCCCAAGTTTCTGTATGGTCAGGGCTTGACCTGTTGAGACAATTCAGTAAGTTGATGTGAAGCTGTAATATGCAAGGGGCCTTACGTGATTTAAGGTTTCTGGTGATTTACTGGACTCAAACTATGCAAAATATCACAAATATCAACATTTTTATTCATTCCTTTGCATAAATTTGTTACTGTATTCCAAAGCTTTATATGATTTATGTTATATCAAGATTTTCCTTTTCAAATATTATGAAAACTATCAAATATCAACTCAGTTGTTCATGTTTCTTTCAGATATCAGACAATCTCCTTTAAATTTTTGCATTTTCAGCTAAGTATTTCAAATGGTTTGGGAAAAGTTAGAGAAATCTAAACTAAACTTCATTCTACTACAGGATCTAAATGCTCTGTTATACACCTTGTAAGAAGTACATCAAATTGATTAAATCCACAGATTAAACCTTTGAATGTAAGCCCTAAGTATTTTCACAAACACACATTCAAGATTGCAAGCTTTAAGAGATATTTATTTCAAATACAAAGAAGAGCCAGAAGACACTTAGAAAATAGATGCAGAATTCCTAATTCGTTTGTATTCAAAACACACAATCATATATGGTTTACAATGTATGAATGACTCTTAGCTTCATTAATCAAATTACAGAAACTTACAAAGCTTTACAGATACAGTAAGGAAGTTAGATGTTCCACGCATTCCTTATTGCAGACACAGGCGACCTCCTTCTACTCTAAACTACTCCTTCTATTACAACTGCTAGCTATTTTCTAAAAATCCCTACGTAACCTTTTACAATGTAAAGGGGGTCAATATATAGATTTGACTATCCCCAATACAGTTCCAAAACCTTAGTTAATCAATGGTTCAAACCTCCAGTTGTAGCATCAACGATGGAAAAATCCCACCCAAAAATATCTCTGATCAGCATACTCATCCTGAGCGTAAGATGCCCCTTCGGAAACCCTAACAACTCAAAATATCCTCTGTTATCTGTTTAATAATGTTTCCCCATCTGTATTTTGTCTTCTCATTGAAGGCCTTGACTTCTCTCGCTTCCTCTGTGATCTGATCCGCCCTCCATGATGTCATTTCCATTAAGTTTCACCTCCTATACATCTGTAAACCTGCCAACAAACAAAGAAAAAGGATTAAAAATATATCAAGTTGCTTCATCAATTTATTACCTGGTCAGAATGTTAGATGGGCACTAGTTGCAGCAATTCTGGCACCTTTAAGCCTCTTTTTACAGTCGGTCCAAATCTGCATATACCCCTTTTGTTTGTACTCCCTCTATTTTGCTATTGCGTTCTACTTACTCCTTATCGGCATGCATTTCTTCTTCCATCGGCATGAGTCACATTCATCGATGCGGGCTTAAAATTTCCAGCCGATCTTACTTTTCTGGCCAATGTCTTCTCTATTAGCTTGCATATCCTTGCTATCGGCATAACCTTTATTCATCGGCACGGTCAAAAAAACTTCCACCAATCGCCTATTTCACGTTGATGCCCCCTCTTTCCTTGTATATCATTCCTTTGTATATCGGCTTGTACATCTTAAACATACAAGCACTCAAAATATACAAAGACCCCCTTTCATTTTTTACTTCCCCTTTGAATCCGACTTGCACTTTTTTGCTTTGCATATCGGCCCCATCGGTTGGACCAAAACCATCACCGAGACTATTCAAAACCCCACCAATAACAAACCATACTTTGATCACCAAGACACATACAAACTCACTTGTATGTTCCTCGGACCTATCGCTCCTTATAAACCACAACTTAATCCCCCCCTTTGGCTCGACAGCATGCATAAAACGCAATGTATCTTTCAATATACATTTAGTAATGATACATTGCTTTATCCCGATTTTAATCTTTTTGGATTCCGCCCTTGTATGTTTCACCCTGCATCTTTCATTTGTATATTAGAAACATACAAACACCTAAACATACAAAGCATTTTCAGCTTTTAACTTCTCTTTCCAGCACTTGTATGTAAATTGCAATGTATATCTCGATATTGATTTAGTAATGATGCATTGGTTTAACCCGATTTTAATCTTTTTTTAATTCCGGCGCTTGTATGTTTATCGCATTGTATACTTCTGAAGCATACATACAAAGCACTGAACATACAACCATTCAACTTCATTTAAATAACTCTTCGGTTCCGCGCAGCATGCATATTTCTTTGTATGAAGTGCAATGTATATTTCACATTGTATGTCACTTAAACATACAAGCCCGCATACATACAACAATTTAACCCTGCTTCATGATCTTTTTGGGTCCGCAGCTTGCATGTAGTGTTGTATGCAACCTTTGTATGTAAGATACATACAAAGCAAAAGATGCATCTAGCGGACTTAACCACTTATACATTTCAACTGTGAATTCCGTCGGGTCAGCGACTTGCATGTATAGATAAAGCGTTAGTCAAATGCACGCAAAACCCCTTTGCATGTAAACCCGATAACCCATGCGACTATGTATAAAAATGACCTTGCATATACAAACGACTTTGTCTATGGAAAGTGATATACAAAGAAATTTGTATACAAGCGAACTTGTATACAAAGGACCTTGTATATGCAACCCGATATACAAAAGGCATTGTACATGCAACAAGCAAACCCTCCCCTTGTACATTTTACCAAAATACTCATAACTTGCAAAATACTTAGAATTTTAACATGGTTCAAAAAGCAACCCTAGCTCATTTTTTACAAGGAATCCACCCATATTTTGCCCTGGTACTTAAATGCAATTTTTCTCTAGTTTTAACAAGGTTTGCAACTTTTACCCTCTTTTTCCCTTTACCACCCAACAGACCCACACAAACAAAAGCCAAAAAGCAAAGCCACAGCAGGGGTCCTCATTTTGCTAAGGAGTAAAATGGGGCGTGTTGTGAACATCACAACAACTAGCAACTAAACAAAAAAATTAAATTCAAAAAACATTAAAGAAAACTAAATGAAATAAATTCATAACTTCTAACTATCTTTCTTACAAATCATTATCCAACTTGAGACTTAATGTATTCAATAAGGTGCATGAATTTTCACATTCAGTTTAAGTGGGTGCACGTGATTAATAATCCTCATCTTGAAAATTAGTTGAGCAAACCAGTGATTGACATTAGACTACGTAGTTGATGTCATTTCCTCATAGCCAACCAGATAGAGCCTTGTTGCCAGCAGGCGTCCATAGCCCCAACAAGGTTATGGTTACAATTCTTCTAAGTAGAGCCCCACTGCCAGCAAGTGTCTATAGCCTCGGTAGAGTTACTTAGATGGCTTAATTTGGATTTTTAGTACAATGCATTTTATTATTTTATATATATATTTTTTGTATTTGATAGAGATTTCATAAGATATTACAGTTGTAACTTCATGATGCAAGGAATGAACACTTGCTTAAATTAAGCTGAGAATTGTAATGGTACCAAGGGTGACCTCTGATTTTTCACCTAATATCTACACTGGTAGGTTTAACAAACCCAAGGATTTTAGGTGTGTCATTGTGAGAAACTTCCCTTGAATACTCAACCCACAGTTATTGAATACAAAATTTCACAAGTCAAATGACTTTCTACATTCATGACAGTCACAACAAGTTATGCATAAATTTCAAATAATTAACCTGAATGATCTAAATTTTCCATTGTTTTCAGTGGTTGTTAGTCTGCTCCTTCATACTCTAAATCAAAATAAAGATCTCGCACACAGGAAAATAGCAAAGCAAACAAAACAACGGACTATACAAACAACCAACAGGACAAAGCAACAAACAAAAACAAAAAACAAAACAAAAACAACCCAAAACTGTACATTATTTACATTATGATACATAGAAACTAACAACCCTCACCTCAAACTATACAAGACACTACTCGGTAGAAAAAAGCACACAACTAGAACCCAAAACACCAATATTTAAATTCCTTTTCAGAATATGCAGGAACATCATGGCATTAGTTATAGTTCTCAGCTTAGCAAATTTATCTTTGAATTCTGAAAAAATACTCATTTATTCTACCCTCACTATTTTTAACAGAATAATCTCTAATTATTAGCAATTGAGGTAGCCCAGCACGTTCATGATATATCCATATGCATGTTTTATCTCCCAAATTTCCATAATCAAAATAGTATTCAACATTATTCACTATGGAAGGGAAAAATACAACCTGATGTATTTCTGGTTCTGTTGGACATGCTTGTTTATTGATAGCTGGTCTTCCATTTAACTTTGCACCTTCATTACTTAGCTCAATGTCTGGTCTCACTTCGAATTGAAGGATGTATGACTCTTGATGGATTCTTTTGTCATCTTTATCCAGCTTTATCCCTTTATTCTGTATGTATATCTAATTTTTGACTTCAGGAAGCACCTCAATGTTCTAAATGAGTATCTTTATCATCATAACCTAATATACATAAATTTATCATTTCTAAATTATTTGGCTATGAATGTGAAACAACATTTGATTCATGAAAATACTTCCCTATTTCACTTTCAAAATAATGCTGGGGTGATCCCTAATTATGCACAGCAATAGCATAATCCTCTGTATCTTCCATTTTCAAGAATTGTTCCTCAAATAATTCAGTCCTATCATTCAGCAAAATATCTGGTTCCATTATCCTACAACAATCCTGGATTTGGTCATTCAATTTAAAGCTATCAAATAATAAATCAAGGTTTACTTCATTTTTCTTTTTCTTTTCAGTAAATCCTCTTTGTTTATCATCTAGAAAATGAAAATGAGGTGTGATTTCTTCTCTATATTTTTCACAATATTTATACCTGTCATTCTCTTTATCCACATTTGAACCATGACAAAAAAACATATTATTTTTCTTACCATCACATGATTCCAAAGAAGAGATTTTACTATCCTTTATCTCCGGCATTGGTTCAATCTTTGCATTATCTGAACAATTAATGATTACTGTTATTGCATCCTCCTGCTGCTCCATAATCTCCTCATTTTCCTACCAACCTTCAGCCCTATACACATCTGAGAAAGAGATTAGTCCTTCAAAAAATAAATCTATCCTTGTGAGAAAAGTCGGACAATTAATTTCATCGTGCTCCACAGACTTGTGTATCCTGCACCTTCCACATATACCAAAGTCAGATAAACTTTGAGGATAAATCCTTTTGTTTAAAGTTTTCTGAAAGGCAGGAATATTAATCTGGAAATTGTCTTCGTATGAATCCATTGAAAATGGGCTACTGACATGTTTCTCTCTAAAATTTAACGTCAGGATTGGTGGTGCCTGCATAAACTTTTAAATTTCAAAAATTTAAATATGCAGGCCCCTTCCCGAAAATTCCAAAAAGTTCCAATGCTTTCGGCCTCTGTGGGTCAAGTGTGCAGTAGCGGGTCAGAAATCTCCATCGACCCCTGAAAAGTTGTTAAGAAATGGGTTAGATGCATAAAAAATGCATATCGGGTCACAGTTTCGGTTTCTAAATGTTTCTATCAGTAGCCGAGAGGGTCTCGTATTGCCAGTGCCGCGGGTCTGCCAAGTGTCGAGCCCCTGTTCATGCCACGCTTTTGTTTTTAACGAGTGACTTCAACGTGGAAAGCGCCACGTGGCAGAGGTTTTTTCTTGTGTTGCTTTATGCTGCTCGCCGCAGAAGGCACCACATGTCAGCTTCCGCTGAGGTTTCAATAGAGTTTCTTTTGTGTTTCTAAGGGTGCCGCGGAAGGCACCACGTGGAGGCACCCGAAAGAGTCTAAATGTTTCACAGTCTCCACCCAAGGTTTCAGACCCTTTGTGTTTCTACTATGTTTCAAGTTGCTCCCTGCGGAAGACGCCACGTGTCATCAGCCGAGACACTCTCAGTAAGTTTCTATGTGCGTGCGGGAGGCGCCATGTGTCTTTAGCAGTGGCCGTGGAGTGTGACAAGTGTTGGCCCCTGTGTAATGTTTCATATTTGTTTCGGTGCTAAGTGAAGACGCGGGGGTGGGTCCCAGTAAAGTAACTCAGAGCCCCGTGGAAACTGCCACGTGTCACTCTCCGTGGAAGTTCCTAAAAGGTTTCCAAGCAGGGGCGGAACATGCCACATGTCTTTTGTAGCTGCTGCAGAGGCCAACACGTGTCGGACTTCGCGTTGTTTCTAAGAGTTTCTAAGTGTTTCAAGAGGTGCCGCGGAGCTTGACAAGTGTCAGCTTCCGTGGACTTGCCCCTGTTTTCCTTTTGCGATGGCGTGCGGGGGTTGTGGGACCCTTTCATTGTTTCTAAGTGTGGCGGAAGGCACCACGTGGCGGCTTCCGCAGAAGGAAGGGTTGTTTCTCTATTGTGACACAGTTTAGTAAAGTTTCGTGGGTCTCGACATGTGGCTATTTCCGCATTGTTTCTATAAAGTTTCTTTGAGTGTCAAGAGGAATGCGGAGGGCACCACATGGCGGCTTCCGCGAGAGGGTCCCAGAACTTAAGGACTGTTTCTCATTAGTTTCTATGTGTTTCAAGGTGAAGCGGAACCTGCCACGTGTTCGCTTCCGCTGGAGTTTCTTGGTGGGTCTCTATTGTTTCAAGGATATCGCGGATGCTGCCAAGTGTCGCATTTCGCATGAGGTTCTGACAGAAGGGTCTTGGCAGGGAAGGTAAAAAGGATAAAGGAAAACAAACCCAGCGATAGAAACTTGAAGTATTCGCGTGGCACGTTTTGGTTGGTGGGTGACTTTTCAGCTTTTTTTTGGGCCATTGGATCTCAGCGACTGGTAGACATGATCGACAGCCACATTTTGATCTTGCTGCGATGGGTTTTTCCCACGTATCTGCGACTGTTTTGGCGGGAGAAACTCCATGGGCGCACTGTTGCTACATCTTTGGGGCCTGCGGGTTGGTGAAACTTTAATGGCAGGATTGTTGCAGAGGTATGGGTCGAGTTGATAGCTCAACCACCATTTTTATGATGCATATCTTTGAGCGACGGCTTAGATCCCGATTCCCATCTGCTCCTCGTCCTTCTCTGGCTTCTCCATGATTTGTCCCCTGTTGCATTTATGATTTTGTGCGCCATTTTTCAGTGCAGTGTATCTGGTGGGATTTTTGGCCTCCCTTGTAATTAATTTGTTCAGTACATAGTTTTGCTATAAAAGGCAGACTGTGTGACTCATTTGTGGTTGTTGAAGATCTGGGCATTCTTTTGTGTAAATAATGAAGAAAAGGGCATGATCCTGGCTATTTTTATCCCATTTTGGAGTTTATGTGTTACAGCATGATTGTGTTTTGCACATATTTTTAGTTTCAATGTTGATTTATATGAGAAATGCTTATTGCATGTGTCTATCTGCTTGTCTCCACTTGCTGCATGTTTTCCTTCTTTTGAATCTGGTTGCTAAGGGTTTCTCAGGTTCTAGGGTATGGTTTTCTGTATCACATGCTTGATCTTTAACTTCCATTCAAGGAGTGGATTAAACTGTTTTAGGTCAAAGTATGGAGAAGGTTGCATGTCAGCAGGGATATCTGTAAGTAGAGGCAGTTAGATGCCCATTCTTGGGTGATGTTTGTAAGGCAAGCATCAGTCCAACCCCCTGAAACTTGAGTGAAAGTTGCAAACCATCTGTTGTATACGTCTAGTTGACTCCTTGCCCAATGGATAGGCACCAGTCTGCTTCTGAGTCAGTAGTTATGAGCCAAAACCCCTTGTCTTGCATCCAAGACATTATGTCCACCCATTTCATCACCTCCACCTATTAGTTGTAGGAGTAGGATTAGGATCCCTGCATACTCTCATACCCAACCAGACATATATGTCCAAGAGTGTTGCCAATCTTGTGATCTATCATGCAGATCTTGGTCCACACATGACAGTATTTTGCCTGTTATTGTAAAGCTAAATCATTGTGTTATTGGTCTAGTCAAGGTTATATCTTTAGTTATAGGGATACCCCCCCTTGGTGTGGTAGAACCAGAAGTGAAAGGAAGGTAGCTCACGCAACCTCCCGTAATCTGTTGGCCGAATTTGCCCATGCATTGGAACTGGCAAACCCTCTGCAGATTTGGTAACCAACAAGGATTTCTTCCACTTGTATTTCCTTGTCAGTGATTCTATAAACACCAGGTTCAATGGAAGCATACAATATCTCATTAGTCCTATTGTATTCTGTAATCATGTGTTTCATCCTGGGTTTTGTTTCTATCCTGATCTGATTTGAGACACCTCTCCAAGGTAACCACATATGTGAAAAATTAGTGGCCATATATCCATTCAATGTTTTAACCCAGTCTCTACTTAACAACATCCCATAATTCATAGGTATATCTACTACCTGAATGTCAATAAACTGACTTACCCTAGGATCTGAGGCTAATTGCATTTGAATATTCATTAGTTCTCCTATCACATTAACCTCAGTTTTGTCCAATTGTGTAACAACTTTAGCAGATTTAGTAGGAGTCAGCTCTAAAGTTTTGCATATGGCTAAAGGCATTACATTAGCTGATGCACCAGAATCTACCATGCAATTGTGTACGTTCTTTCCAAACATCCCAATGGTTAACAAGAAAGGAGGAGCTTCTTTTTTATCTGCATACATCACCACATTAGTATTGGAAGGCTGTTCAGTTTTCTTACTCTTTTCTTTAAGCTGTGAATCCTTATTAGGAACATTCATATCAGCAGAAACCTCACCTATCACAGATGTATCCAAGGACTCTATGAAGGCATTTCTGACCCCTAGACTTTTCAATAATTCACACAAAGGTATACTGACCTTAATTTTCTTTATCTCTTCCGATAAATAACTCATCAGCCTCGTTGTTTCTGATGTCTCTGTTTTACTTGTTTGGACCTTTTGTGCTATTGTTTCATTATTTGCCTGATGATTAGCCCTCAGTATAGTAGGGTTATTACTAGCGTTCTGATCTGGGGGAGTATTGAGATTTTTAGGAGGAGTGGAAGTAGTGAAAGGACCTCCTAGCCTAGTGTTATTTCTCAAATTGTAAGTGTGATTTTTGTTTGACTGCTGAAAAGCTTGTACCTCTTCTATTTCATGTAACACTTCATTTTCATTTTCAAAGGGAAACTGAGATGCATTTACTACAAAGGCTGATTTAGGATATAGGTTTTCACAAAAATAAGGTTCATCCTCCAACAATTGATCCTCTTCTTCTCCAGTTGGACGGATAGAAGTCTCTAAGACTAAAGTAGCCTCATATCTTGAGGGCACTAATTCATTACCTTTGGGAATGAGAAACTCAGAAGTGGGAGCCTGTACATCTACAATGAAAATATTGGCTTCTAAATGGAACTGAGGACAATCTAGTTCAGCATGGGCACTGGTATTATGAATTTTGCACCAATTCTTCAAGGCTACATCAGCCATTTGAATCCTAGTTGTTTGTTGTGTATCCTAGTTATCTAAATTCTCAAATGGAGAAGCTAGAGTGCCATTATTTGGCCCTGTGTTCCATGTCTTAGGTGGCCTTGGCTAATTTTGGTTCCTATTGTTGTTACCCCCAGCCCTGTTATCTATAGTTAGCCCTTTGTTTTGCATCTGTTGTCCTTGATTATGATTCTGATTGTGACTATAATTTTGATTTTGATTTGAACTTTGACCCTGGTTATAATTCTGATTATAATTTTGGTTCTAACTTGGGTTGTAGTTCTGACTGTAGCCTTGGTTATGGTTTTGACTGTATCCTTGGTTGTTTCTACCATAGAAATTTTCATTTCTCAGTTGTGTCACTTCGGTAGTCAATCTTTTCAAGTGTGTAGTAATTTTTTTGATGTCTTCTCTTTCCTCTTATGCCTTTGCCACAAATGTATTCTGAGGAGGTTGGAAGAAAGGTTGACCATTACTCTAATTATTATTGGCAGTGTTACCATTATAAGGGGCTATGGTCTGGATTGGGGCAGGATTATACACAGGTGTGTATGTAGGAATTGGATTCAAAATGGAGTATTATGTGTAGGGGCTCCATTCCATGATTGTGCTTGACTTTGAATCCCAAGATTTCCTCCGTTTAGAAATGGATTATAAGTTGTCTGCCTCATCTCCTATTTACAGAGGCTGCCTCCTTATAAGCTTTGGATATTATATCTATGTCAGGCTTTCTTTTGACAAACATGGCAATTAATGGATCTAAGGCAACATAATACATGGCTAACAATGTATCTGCATTTACTGTGTAAGGAGCTACTATCCTAGAATAAGCCTTTTGAAACTTGTCATTAAAATCATCAATCAACTCTCCCTCACCTCTCTAAATTATCCAATTTGTGATATAAGGTGGAAGGATCTATTGGACCTCTAAATCTAGACACAAATGTTTCTACCATAAGTGCCCAAGAAGAAATATAACCATTGGGTAAGTTAACATACCAGTTAGAAGCTACTCATTGAAGGTGTAAGGAAACAACCTACACACAACATCCTCATATTGGAACCTGGCCCTAGAGCATGCTTCCTCAAATATCTTAACGTGATCTTCTGGATCCTGATGCAACTGGTATTTAGGACATATCTTTTCAGGATTCTTTGGCATCTCATGATAATCAGTGAATGTTATGGGAGAATTAGCATTAAAGTAAGCCATTGCAGGTACTTGTGCTTGACCTGAATCTGTAGGAATACCTAGATTTCCTGGTGGATTTGGATTTCTGAGAGAATTGAGACCTCTAGGAGTACCTGAACCAAGATTCAAAGATCTAAATGAAGAACTGTCAGGACTCACAAAGTTATGGATACTAAAAGGTGATCCAAGAGGTGTTCTAGATGAACCTCCTGCGTGTGATATTCTGGTATTCCAAATCAAAGGATTCTTACTTTACCTTTTATTAGGTAATTGCACAAATATATCTCCTGAACTGGATCTAGACCTAGTCACTCTGTTATTGTTATGAGCCAACTCTACTTAAAACAAACCCTAACTCCAATTAGGCACTCCTTCTAGCACCAAAAAACTGTTGATGATTGTTTTTACACATTCATAACAAAAGTTAAAATTCACAAAAATGAACCTAACTGTCTTGAAAGATATGAAGAAATCAATTAAGATTTGCTTAATCCCAAGTTTCTGTATGGTCAGGTCTTGACTTGTTGAGACAATTCAATAGGTTGATGTGAAGCTGTAATATGCAAGGGGCCTTACGTGATTTAAGGTTTCTAGTGATTTACTGGACTCAAACTATGCAAAATATCACAAATATCAACATTTTTATTCATTCCTTTGCATAAATTTGTTACTGTATTCCAAAGCTTTGTATGATTTATATTATATCAAGATTTTCCTTTTCAAATATTATGAAAACTATCAAATATCAACTCAGTTGTTCATGTTTCTTTCAGATATCAGACAATCTCCTTTAAATTTCTACGTTTTAAGCTAAGTATTTCAGATGGTTTGGGAAAAGTTAGAGAAATCTAAACTAAACTTCATTCTACTATAGGATCTAAATGCTCTGTTATACACCTTGTAAGAAGTACAGCAAATTGATTAAATCCACAGATTAAACCTTTGAATGTAAGCCTTGAGTATTTTCACAAACACACATTTAAGATTGCAAGCTTTAAGAGATATTTATTTCAAATACAAAGAAGAGCCAGAAGACACTCAGAAAATAGATGCAGAATTCCAGATTCATTTGTATTCAAAACACACAATCATATATGGTTTACAATGTATGAATGACTCTTAGCTTCATTAATCAAATTACAGAAACTTACAAAGCTTTACAGATACAGTAAGGAAGCTAGATGTTCCACGCATTCCTTATTGCAGACACAAGTGACCTCCTTCTACTCTAAACTACTCCTATTACAACTGCTAGCTATTTTCTAAAAATCCCTGCGTAACCTTTTACAATGTAAAGGGGGTCAATATATAGATTTGACCATCCCCAATACAGTTCCAAAACCCTAGTTAATCAACAGTTCAAACCTCCAGTTACAGCATCAACGGTGGAAAAATCCCACCCAAAAATATCTCTGATCAGCATACTCATCCTGAGCGTAAGATGCCCCTTCGGAAACCCTAACAGCTCAAAATATCCTTTGTTCTCTGTTTAATAATGTTTCCCCATCTATATTTTGTCTTCTCATTGAAGGCCTTGACTTCTCTCGCTTCCTCTGTGATCTAATCTGCCCTCCATGATGTCATCGCCATTAAGTTTCACCTCCTATACATCTGCAAACCTGCCAACAGACAAAGAAAAAGGATTAAAAATATATCAAGTTGCTTCGTCAATTTATTACCTGGTCAAAATGTTAGATGGGCACTAGTTGCAGCAATTCTGGCGCCTTTAAGCCTCTTTTTACAGTCGGTCCAAATCTGCATATACCCCTTTTGTTCGTACTCCCTCTATTTTGCTATTGCGTTCTACTTACTCCTTATCGGCATGCATTTCTTCTTCCATCGGCGTGAGTCACATTCATCGACGCAGGATTAAAATTTCCAGCCAATCTTACTTTTCTAGCCGATTTCTTCTCTATCGGCTTGCATATCCTTGCTATCAGCATAACCTTTATTCATCGGCGTGGTCAAAAAAACTTCCACTGATCGCCTATTTCACACCGATGCCCCCTCTTTCCTCATATATCATTCCTTTGTATATCGGCTTGTACATCTTAAACATACAAGCACTCAAAATATACAAAGACCCCCTTTCATTTTTTACTTCCCCTTCGAATCCAGCTTGCACTTTTTTGCTTTTCATATCGGCCCCATCGGTGTGACCAAAACCATTGCCGAGACTATTCAAAACCCCACTGATAACAAACCATACTCTGATCACCAAGACACATACAAACTCACTTGTATGTGCCTCGGACCTATCGCTCCTTATAAACCACAACTTAATCCCCCCCTTTGGCTCGGCGGCATGCATAAAACGCAATGTATCTTTCAATATACATTTAGTAATGATACATCGCTTTATCCTAATTTTAATCTTTTTGGATTCCGCCCTTGTATGTTTCACCTTGCATCTTTCATTTGTATATTAGAAACATACAACGCCTAAACATACAAAGCATTTTTAGCTTTTAACTTCTCTTTTCGGCGTTTGTATGTAAATTGTAATGTATATCTCAATATTCATTATTAATGATACATCAGTTTAACTTGATTTTAATCTTTTTTGAATTCCAGCGCTTGTATGTTTATCGCATTGTATACTTCTGAAGCATACATACAAAGCACCGAACATACAAACATTCAACCTCATTTAAATAACTCTTCGGTTCCGTGCAGCATGCATATTTCTTTGTATGAAGTGCAATGTATATTTCGCATTGTATGTCACTTAAACATACAAGCTCGCATACATACAACAATTTAACCCTGCTTCATGATCTTTTTGGGTCTGCGGCTTGCATGTAGCGTTGTATGCAACCTTTGTATGTAAGATACATACAAAGCAAAAGATGCATCCGGCGGACTTAACCACTTATACATTTCAACTGTGAATTCCGTCGGGTCCGCGACTTGCATGTATAGATAAAGTATTAGTCAAATGCATGCAAAACCCCTTTGTATGTAAACCCGATAACCCATGCAACTATGTATAAAAACGACCTTGCATATACAATTGACTTTGTATATGGAAAGCGATATACAAAGGACCTTGTATATGCAACCCGATATACAAAAGGCATTGTACATGCAACAAGCAAACCCTCCCCTTGTACATTTTACCAAAATACTCATAACTTGCAAAATACTTGGAATTTTAACATGGTTCAAAAAGCAACCCTAGCTCATTTTTGAGAAGGAATCCACCCATATTTTGCCCTGGTACTTAAATGCAATTTTTCTCTAGTTTTAACAAGGTTTGCAACTTTCACCCTCTTTTTCCCTTTACCACTGAACAGACCCACACAAACAAAAGCCAAAAAGCAAATCCAAAGCAGGGGTCCTCATTTTGCTAAGGAGTAAAATGGGGCATGTTGTGAACATCACAACAACTATCCAATTGGACTTATCTTTTGCTAAGGAGGAATGGGGAAGGTCTACTTGCAAGCTTCTATTGGGTATTGTAGGTTTGAGTACGAGTTTGTTTAGACTTAACATCATGGTTTGTTAAGACTATATGATTAGTATGAAGCTAAGAGCTCGGATTTACTTTGCATTTGTTGGGAAATGTAAAGGGGAATCATATGTGGTAAAGATGATCATAAGGAATCTCAATGGCTCAGAGGGTCAACCTATACCTAGGCAACCTTAGACTCCTTACTAAGACAAAAAAATGAACAAGAGCATGTCACTCACTAATTTCATGGTGAAATAGGATGAGAAATGCAAATTTTGGCTTTTCATGAATTTTAAGCTTTTTTTTGGATTTTTTGAGTTATTTGATTTTTTTGGATTTGTGATTTTGGGGGTTTTTAGGGTCTTCAAACATAATATTTATTTAGGTGAAAGGCATTAACCATTTCACTTAATTCATCACCCTCCATAGTGCACAAAAGATAAGCACCATTTCCAACATCTTCTTGGATCATGTAGGGACATTTCTAGTCTTCTCAAGATTTCCTTTTTCTTCTATGCTTCTTGTTCTTGGTGTTGCCCTTCTTGAGAATAATTTCTATTATTATGTAAGGTCTTGAGGGATTATCTTGTTCTCATGGATTTAATTCTATGATCTATCAAGGTAAAGTATAAAGTAATGTCAGCCAAGGACTCATTAGCTTCTTGATGAGGAGTCCAATATAGGACTCCATTGCAATTCAATAAATCCATGAGTAGGTCAAATTCATCTTGCATATAAATTTTGACTTCAACATGTTCTTGGATACTTTGCAAGAATTGAAATAATTTCAAGGGAGTCTGAAGCTCCCTTTGCTCCTATGGGGGAACAAAATTTATGCTTGTCTAGCCATTTGGCTCTGGTCATAGGTTCATGGAGTATCCTATGTACTTCTTTGGTAGTTCAAGGATAATAGGGTCTTCTACTCCTATGGTTATTTGTAATTTGCATTCTTTGCAAAATTATCCTTCCCTAACTTCATCTTCATTAGGAAACCTCTCAATTATTTTGATTTGAATCCGCGGTGCTTCCCATGTATCATTAGACTGTATCAAGGTTGAAGTAGAATGGAGTTCCTGGGTATTTGAAGCTACAAAGGCTCTAGATGAAGCTTCTGGAGCATTTGTGGATTCATTTTCAATTCAATAGGCTTCCCTTGATTAGTAGCTTCCACCTGCATCAGGGGTGTCTAAGGCGTGTAGGTTTCTTCAGGAGGTGAAAGCGGTACATAAGAATTGCTCACTTCCTGAGTTAAAGGAATGTATGATTTGCTTGATGACATCTCTCTTGGTGGTGTTAAAGGAGTATAGTTTTCTGATATTTCTTCCTTAGGATCAGAAAAGGCACTTGGATCCACCTCTCTTAGATCTAGTGTTGTAGTTTGAAATTGTTCTTCGTTCTTGGGCCACTTCATTATTGGTGGAACTTTGCCTATACTTTTTTTGTTGAGATAGTTTGACTAGTCCTCTCATGCTCAACATTAGAGAATACATTGATAGTGCATACATCTAAGGGGAATTGTATGGGTCCATCTCTTTCTAATAATTCCATAATTTTGGACATTCTTTCCTTTGGAATCACATATTTTTGGTTTGACTACTCTCCCTTCTCAAATGTTCACTTTTATGTTGTTCACTGCCTCACTGGATTGTTCTTTATTTTTTATGCATATTGACTGAGGAATTGGGTATGGAATGATGATTTTATTTTTTGAAAACTCATAGTCAATAGGGATGCCTATCTTCTTTTCGATTGCATTCATATTGACCATGTTGAATGGTTTAGGATCTCCCTTTGTGATGTAAATCTTTACAAGGTGCAAGAACCAAACCTCTTGAAACAATATGGAAGGAATTGCATTCATCTTATGAATCTATGGTCTCCCCAATAACAAGTTATAATCAGTACCCTTATCGATGACAAAATATCTTGGGAACTATTTTGGGTCCCAAGGAGACTAGGATCATAATTTTTCTTATCGTTGCTTCCTTTAAGTTGTCGTAACCTCTAAATGTGTATCAACATGTTGTGATGTTGGTGTGTCCATATCCCATCCTTTCCAAAAGAGAAAATAGGACTATGTTCACAGTGGCTTCATCATCAATAAATGTCCTCTTTAGACATGTATCATAAATCCACACTTATAAGTATAATGCTAGATTCCCCTTCTTGGTTAAGTCAGCCTCTAAATGCATTTGCTTTAAGTCAAAAAAGAATCCTGGATATTACATCTCAACATTTTGGGATTCATGTCAAGGTCAACTTGATTAATTTGTTTATCAGGAGGAGTGATTCAATCTAAATACTTCAATCCTATTACTTGTAAAAGAGTTGACCGATGTGATGGGGAGTTTTTGAGAAGATCTATGAAAGACATCTTAGCATATGTCTTCTTTAAATCCTCTATTAAGTCATAAGGTTCAATCAGGGCAGGTGTTGGTTTTACAGCTGAGACTATTTTTCCATGAAATTCAACTTTTTGTATGACACTTGGTTCAACATTTTCCTCATCATGTACTATTTATACTAACCCTAGCATTCTCATTCTCCATTTGGTTTTAGTTGCGCGGGGATGTTTGGGTCTGATATTTTCAAGAAATTAGTTGATCTTGAAGTAGTTGTGTTATGGTTTCTTGTTTCATCACTCCTATGGGCTAGAGAAAGGGGTCTTGGAATATCTTCGTATCTGCATTTTATGACATGATAGGTGCTTGTGCTTTCTTATCATTGTTATTGTTGTTATTTGTTGTGACCTCTTACGGATTAAGGAACATTTTGATGAATAGTTTCTATTAATCTTCTAGTAGCCTTGTTATGAACTTGTTGTATTCTTAACATGACTCAGTGTTATGCCCACTTGTCCTATGGAAAGAGCAAAATTGATTGTGATATAAGGTGGGTAGTCGTATTTGTTATCATTCCAATTTCGGTTCCATGGTTGTTGATTATCACTTTGATAGTAATTATTATTTCGAGGGAAATCCACAGTGTTTACATTCTGAGGAAAGTAGTCTCCCCCATTATAGTCATCTCTCACTTTGTTTCTTATTGATGGTTGGTCTCCATAGAGTGACAAAATGTGCCACTAATTAGTTCGTATCTTACTTCATAGTCAGGAATTATTGTATTCCTATCCTAACTAGCCTGTTCATGTCAAAATCCATGACAAACTCTCCTACAAGTTGGCAAAAAGAGTGAATGGAGGCTTTAGGCAAATTATAATACTAATCCAAAGAAATCCCTTCAAGTATTTTAGGAAAAAATCTCACTATAACCCCATCCCAAGGAAGGAGCTCTCTTATGGCAGTCATGTAAGATTTTACATGAGAATTCAGGTCTCCCTCCCCTTTGAATATGGGTAGGTCCAGGAGAGATGTGGTAATTGCATGTTGCATATATTTCTATCTAGGGGTTATTTCAAGTATTCAATGTAGGTTCTTTAAAAGTGCTCTGAGATTGATGTCGAGAGCATGGGACTTTTTGATTTGGCCTATGATATGCAAACACATTCGTTTGTATTGGCTAAAATTATGGATAATTCTAAGGGACTTGCAAGTTGTGAGTTGGATAGGATCCACCCACTCGTGGAAGTTATTGAATTGTATCGTTACTTCCATTACATGAATAAAAGTTTAATTAAGGGGGATTTTGAATTTCCTCTTGGTCCTATTCAACCCTAATATTGTGTGAGCTTACTTGTGTTCTATTTCTTGGATCATTTTTATCTTGGAGAGGTTGTTCTATCTATATGGCTTCTAATGTCCTGATTTGTTGGACTAAGGTAGCTATGAGGTCAGTAGTGGTTGTAGCTTGATGTGCGATACATAATTCCTCTTGTACCTCCCTAGATTCTTGCAAGTGTTTCTCTAAACATCTCTCTTCATTGTCTAATTGTATCGTTGTTCCTGCATAGCTAGTTGATGGTTGATGGATTTCTAATCTTGTGAGCACTTGATGTGCTCTTTCATGTTTAGAGTGCATTGGTTGAGCTATAGATTCACGTTCCCAAGCGAGATTGTTGAATGTAATAGAATGATGAGTCTCTCATCTATCTTTCTCATAATTTGAATCTTTAAAATCGTAGCAGTTGGTGATTGGTGCCAACGGATCAGGTGGCACATATCTATAAAATGAGAGTGTTTCAGATTCTCTAGAGGGAATATTCCTTGGGTTTCCTTTAAATTTTGTCATATTCAAAAGTGTCCTAGACACTACAAAATAAATGGAATAAAGAGCAAAGAGGATGAAGGTGACGAGTGAGATGAAGAGAAAAATGGTGAATGAAAGTTTCAGATGATGATGGAAACATGAAAAGATCCCCCTAAAAGGATTTTCCCTTCACGTTAGGTTCACCAAAATTTGTGTTGTTTATAATATGACCTAGAAATTTGTGGGTGAGTCACACTCCAACATGACACATGAATCGTCTTCCTTACTAAGGGCGACCTCCTAGTCACTCCCGCTCATGTGGCAAGAGCCAGTCGAGTGGAGGTAGGAATGGGGGCTTGTTATGCTCTCATTCTTGAGGGAGAAAAATGTCGCAGATGGTAGTTGGGTTGTGTGCTATGTGTGTGTGTCTTGACAATTGTTCCTATGAAGAAGTTCAGTTGTTGTTGTTGTAATAATTGTATGACTTGAAGGGTCATGAGTTCCGAGTCTCCTAAGCCTAGAACAAAGCTTATTTTATTCATGGATGATTCAGAGACATTCTTGTATCCTTTATTTGTCTTTTATGATCTATTGTATCAAGTATTTTTTAATCTATAATGTGTTGCTAATGTTCTCAATCTTCTCTTATTTATTCTATGTTTTGTTGATGAATTGGATGGGGGAAGTTCTTCCTAATCTTGTCAAGGACATATTGTATCCAATTTTCTCTAATACCTAGGTACATTGAATGCTTGGAAATAGAGGAAATGTTGTGTTTCACATTGTTTTTGTTGAATGAATTGAGTTGTTTTACCTCATGATAGAATCGAGGGTTTCTCTTTGCTTCGATGTTTGATTTGAGCTATATTTACCTCATGATGAGATTAAGGGTTTTGTTCTTGTTTTGCTATAAGTTTTCCTAATATTTTTTTGTGATTTTTATGAATGCAATCTAAATGTATGCAAAATTATTTTGGTTCCTTTTTCCCAATTTAAAATTTTGTCTAATTATCTAATAATTGAAATATGAATGCAATCTATATGATTTTTTAAATGCAAGCTAATCTATGTTTTTTAGTTTTCGTAGAATGATTTTTAATCTAACTTGATGAATTGAAATTGTGATTGAAAGTAAATGTAATATAATAAATGAAAATGAGGCTAATATAATCAAATGTAATGCTAATCTATGAAATTAAATAAACAACGAATCAAGTAAAAACAAAGCAATGGTTTACTTTTCCAAGAGCAAGATGTGAGATAATTACTACTTTAAAGCATAAAGAACCTAGTATAAAGGATATTTCAATTCATGTATTGAGATCTCAAAAGTCTTTGTGACAACCCTCTCTTCCTCTACAACAGTGGGGTCCTCCTCTTGGTGACAGGAACGAAGATGGGAGCAAATGAAATCAAATGGAAGCTATAAAAGCTTTGATGAAAGTAATTAAGCATGAGAATGCTAAAGAAGCACTATGGCTTGAAATTATGGAATATTTGAAAACAATTGAGCATGAAAATGCTAAAGAAGAACTATTTCTTGAGATATGGAAGCTATGGCAAAATCAAAAGGCTCACAAGGTCCTGCACAAGCATAAAAATGCTATAGAGATAACTAGAAAAAAAAAGGGCAAAAGTAAGAGTGGAAATACTAAATTTGCGTCCCTAAATGAATAGAGGAGGGGGTATTTATAGGTAGAAAATCAACACCAAAGGTGGTGGTGATTAGGGAGTTAACAGAAATAGGTTGGGGAGTGATCTAACTCTGATTTAGAGTGAACATTGGTTGCAGAGAAGATCAGAGGAGAAGAAATGAAGTTAACACTTGACTAATTACAAGATAACTAATATTAATTTGGATATGAGATTGGGCTAATTGGGAGTATTTAATTAGTTAGGGGGAGTTGGCAATCCATTAGAGAAGAAGAACCACGCAATCAGGGCTCGATTTGGAGCAAATTTGGGCGAGAACTGGAACAAAACACTCACGTTAAAAGATGACAAGGTTGGCCCTTTTGGGAAGTGTGTCACCCCTTTCACTAGGGAAAGTCACCCTTGGAGATATTACTTAAGTTGTTGGGTCACCCAGGGAGATCCTTAAGCCATAGGGGGTGACCCACATAAGAGATTTTACACAAGTGGTTTTTGGGATGAAGAATGGTCTAGAAGGTCTAAGAATGGTTTTGGAACCTTTAAACTAGCCATAAGGTCTCTATAGGGTGTGTATCCCCTTTCACAAAGGCAAGTCACCCCTAGAGATGTTATTTCAATTGCAAGGTCACCTAGGGAGATCCTACAGTGACATTGGTGACCAAGAAAGAAAAGGTGGGACATGAAAATTGAGGTTACAAATGGAATGGGGAGGTTAATTGGATGATTATAATGGGATGAAATGATGAAAATTCTCCTAGGTAACATGTATTTCCCCTCTTTTGAAGTGGGCTAATGAGGTTACCAAGACTAGAAAGTGATAGGAAGGATCTATCGAACATTGTTCAAAAAGCAAGCTAGAATGTGTGTAAGACCATAGAAGGTTAGTCTAGAGGTTAGAAAAGCACAATCAAGATGGAAAAAACAAAGGCATGTAACCAAGAGGAATACTGCTAAGAGGTATGTATATATTCAAGCTTACATGTACGTGATTAGGACTATAGCTCATCCTTGGGCCGCCATGTAGGCCTATGCATCTTTTTCATACTTACAAACCTTGAGGATAAAAATGGTCAGTGCCTCCTCATGGGGCCTACATTCCACAACTAAACAAGGCATTAATGGTGATATTTCAAGTGTATACAGTCCTACTTGAATAATCTAGGGTGTTCATGTGCTTGGTGTGTCTTCATCTTGTGTGTAACTCATGCATAGTCCCTTAAAATCCAAAACATCAAAAATCTCATAAAATCTAAAAAATCCCAAGTCAAAGGTTGAAATTGCTCAAAATCTCAAATCAAATCCCAAAACCAAGTCAATCCCTATTCCTAAAATCCTAATCAAATCATCTTAAATCTCATCCATCCATAAATCCTAAAGTCACCAAATCAAATTCCAATCTCCCAAATCAACCCTTGCTTAAGGACCTAACCAAATTGATCAAACCATCGAAGATCTTGCACCTTCTTCTAGCCAAATCTATCCAGTCCACTCCAACACCACTCAATCCCAATCAAAATCCCATCAAGTTTAATCCAATCCAAATCTCGATAAAATCCTAATCAATCTCCATCCAATCAACTGAAATCCAATCTAATCAAATCCTTCATCCAACTCAAACCCACTTAATCAAAGCCAAAACCTTAGTCAAGATCAATCCTAATACAAATCATATAATCATCCAATTAATCACCTAATCCAAGGTCTTATACCTTCATCCCAACCAAACTCAATCTTCATCTAATTAACCCAACTCCATCCATTCTCAACCAAATCAAATCCTCACCCTAATCAAATTTGTTTAACCCCGTCAAACACCAAATCATTTATCATCAAGTGTCCTTGACCTAATCCCTCAATCTTAATGAACACAAATTCAAGTCATCTAGTGTCCTTGACCTAATCCCCCCAATAAAATCTACCCCCATCCAAAACCAATCAATCAATCTAAAATTAATCAATCCAAACAAACATCAAGCATCATGTATTCCTAACCTTGATCTCATCCATCATCAAGCTACCTAGCATCCTAGACCTAACCCCTCAAATCCAAAGTCTAAGTTCCTTTGATACCAAAGCAAACCTTAAGGTCCAAGCCTTCAAAATCCAAAGTCATCAAATCATCCAAAAATCACATCGTCTCAAAATCAAACCATCTAAAAACTAAAAACAAAAATCATGGCAACCTCAAATATATTTTGTTTTGATGAGTCCCTTGTCATAATCAATATCAAAATTGCTTTGATGATGATGATAGTCTTGTTGATCAAGATGAGTATACCATTGATCACCTTGATGACATCATTGCAAGAAAGATTTCCATAAGCTTTCATCACCCAATCATGAACAATAAAGAGCTTTTTGACCAAGAACCAGCTAACACTAGCTATCCCACCAATCCCCATTGCATATATATTGGTCATCCTTATGGTACCTCTGACAAGGGAAACACCACTCTGTTGGCAAGAGACACTACAAGGCATGTCATGTGTTGTCATTGATGGCAACTCAGTCCATTCAACATATCTGTAGTACAGTATCAGATCATACTGGAAGTCAGCTCCAAGATTTATCCAGTCCAGATAGACAGGAACGGGGTATATGGCAGAGTTCAATATTTTGGTCAGCGGATCTCTCCAGTTAATTATTGCATGTTGCAAATTTAAGGGAATGTAGAGGAATGTTAGAACAATCCAAATCCAAGATTTCAACCTCCGATGACAAAGGGATTAAAAGTTATGAGCATCTGAGTACTGGGTCCTAATATGATAGGACAGTTCAGTGAAGAACAGGCCAACTTGTGTTAGATCCTTGTGCGGATCTAGTAGAAGTGTTTTGGTGAGTTGTGTATGGGATATAATGTTAGTGGCTAACATGAATGGTGACTTGCAAGTGTTATTCCTGGTACGCATCAATTTTGATGTATGGATTCAGCTGACAGAACAAAGTACTTGTATTGTTAAGTTCTTCATAAGGCCGATAGATAAGTGATTGAGTTTGTTGATGTGGGGTGTGATAGTGATGTGAATATGGAGTAAGTGTGAAAAAGGCAGATAGAAGTGCGAAAGAGAAGAGATCTGAGGTCTAGATTATGGCAGAGCAGTAAACAGGGCAGAATAAAGATGAAGTGTGTAAAATCAATATTCTGTGCTTAACCGGAATTAAATTCTTGCATTGGTAGATGTTACTTATCAATTCAACAATCTGTAATCCTTTTGTAAACATTCTTGTAGGCAGTGAGCCTCTCTTGAGTAGTGAGCTCTGGGTAGTGAGCCTGAATGCATGTGCATTCCCCTCTTTGTAATACTTTTAATGGAGTATCCGTGGTTTTTCCTTTAACCGAGTTTCCATGTTAAAATCTTGGTGTCAAGTGTGTTATTTATGTTTCTACTCATGTTTTATTAATTCTTGCTTTTCATGATTATGTCATTAATCTATTAAGAAGTGGTAAAGAAGAATTAACTGCAGCAAGCTTTAAAAGTTTTAAGACAACTGATTCACCCCCCCTCTTAGTTGTCAGCCCTAATTCCAACAATTGGTATCAGAGCAAGGTTCCTTTGAAAATTTTAACAGCTTGAGGAAGATCTAGGAAGGCAGTAAAATGGATGAATACAACCTCCAAGGACAACTTAAACTCGCATTAGAAGATCTTGAGCAGTCCAAAGTAGAAGCCAAAGAGCTGCAAGAGGACCTTAAAAATACTAAAGACTTCATTGAGACTTTAAAAGCAAAATTGAGCAAATCCAATGAAAAGAGGAAGGAGCAACCTCTTCAACTAGGAAATCATTATGAAGACAACAACAAGAACAAGGCCTTGAAAGAGAAAATAAAGGAATGTGAGAAGTTAGCTAAATAAGTTGTTATCCTAAAACATGAGATGGAATCCGGGGTGATGAGGCTAACCAAGAAAATTGAAGATAGGAAGAAAACTGAAGAAGACTTGAATCAAAATCTAAAAGAAAGAACTGAAGAATGCTGCAGATTGGACGTAATAGCTGGCCTCCTAAAGTCTAATCTACAAGAAAGCAGAGACAATGAGAAAGAACTTGAGAGACAAATTGTCATTCTCAAACATGACCTAGAAGTTGCAAATTAATACAAGGAGAAGTTCAAGATAAGCTCAGTTAAAATTGAAGCACTACTTGAAAGTTAGAAAAGGGGTGATGACAAGCATGGTCTTGGATATGAGAAAGATGAAAGCTCCGGATCCGGACAAAGAAACTTTCAACCACGGAATGGGAGAAACAGACCTAAAAGACCTTCGGTAAGACAGCCTAATGCTCAAAGATATCCATCCTTCAATGGAAATTGCTTCAAATGCAATAAATTTGGTCATAAAGATACTCAATGCAGAAGAAGAGTAAATCAAAATGGTCCATCCTTCTCTGGTCAATGCTTCAAATGTAAGAGGTATGGTCATAGATCAAATGAATGCAGAAGTATGATAATGAATAACTCTAGAGGAAATGGCAACTCTTTCAATGGTTACTGCTTTACTTGCAATGGATTTGGACACATGGCTAATCAGTGTAGATCAAGAGGAAATCAAGTATATAAGCAAAGAAATGTTGTGTGCTTTAATTGTAATAGATTTGGTCATATTGCAAGATTTTGCAGAAGTAGGAATAATGAAAGAAGAGGTCCAGTAAACAGAAAACCAGATGAGCAAAGAAAAGACAAAGGCAAAGGCAAAATTGACGTGAATGAGATCCAGAATGAAATTAGCAAGACATGGGTCAAGAAAAGTGTTGTGAATAATAGTAATGGGTCCGCACTAGAATCTGGTGTTGATAATTCCTCTAAGAATTGAATTAGGAGCTCTAGCTCAAGGGGAGCTACAATAAAATCTAAATTCCCCCAGCCAATAAGTGGGTGCTTGAATTTGGCACAATGAGAGAAAATAATTCGGATTATTATACATCATTTGAAAGGATTTCTGGAAGATAAAAAGTGGATATGACGATTTGTGAAACAATTGAAGATCGACTGTATGCAGAAATAGTGTAACCGGATGTGTTAGGGTAGAGCATTTATTACAAAGGAAAATTAGGTTTTACGGATCATAAAAAGGTCGTTCATTCCTCATTTGAATCACTTTGTACCTGAAGAAAGCAAGAAGAATAGTTTCTGAGCTAATATTACAAAGAAATTAAGTGTGACCGGTGAATTTATCCGTCAACCCTAATTTCATGAAAAAGGTATTTATCTGTGAAGCTTTGAACTTGTAATCTTTTTGCAATGGCTACACCTTTGGTTGTTGATATTAATGAAAGGCCTTGACCAAAATTTAAAAAGCATCCACACAAGTCAATAGAAGTCGACCTATTAGGTACATTTTCAAGTGTTCCATATGTTGTGTTGCATACTGAAGATATTAGGGTTTATATTCATGCGAACATAGATGGATTTGGGGACTCAATGTATGTAGATTTGTTTGAGAGTCATCTCAGGGATGAAAATTATGACCTTAAACCTGAGTATAAGGCACTACTTGATAAACATTTTATTTAGATTATGGGGTTTCCAACATTCGATGAAGATGAGTGGGTCCAGTATGTTTTGAGTCAGATGCATGATGAATTCATATGGTTGTTAAAACCATTCAAGATTACCAAGGATGTTATCAGAATTGTGACTGGGTTAAATTCAACCGGTGGATTACCCATGTTGAAATCTATGAAAAACCAAATTGTTACCAATGCAACTAGTGCAAAGTTTGACAAGAGGGCAATGACCATCAATAACATTATAGAACCGGATGTTAAGTTTGCTTCTATGGTGATTGGTTACAAGATATATCACTCCAGCAGGGAAAATTCTGTCTTCGGAACTACCACATATGTAGCATATCAAATGTTGAAGGAGAATGCAAATTATGACCTATGTGAGCTATTATAGAAACAGTTGATTGAGAACTTGAACAAAATCAAGAAAGATAAGAAAAACACTTTTAAATATGGTAGATTGGTTCTATGCTTGTTCTTCTACTATATGAATGAAGTACCTGGAGTAAAAGGTGTTCACTGGACTAATGACGACCCAATTGCCATTCAGATCAAAGATCATCTATGCAGCATTAGTGATTATAAAGCTCAGAAAACTGCAATCTAGGGATACTTCAAGAATTTTTAGAGTATGATACATTCAAGGGAAAGAATCCCTAAATCGATTGTTGAGAAGTACAAGAATGAAATATGTTTATGGTTGGCACTGATTAGTTCTTAATGGAAGTGGAACCCAGAACTGTTTGGATCATGCCCATGGGGTATGAAGTAGATGGAAAAATCTTGAATATGTATGCTCAACATCTTTTGAGCAAGCCAAAAAGACACAACAGTTGAAAGATTTGGGACATATGAGGAGCTAAGTTTAAAACTGCATGCTGAGCTCAAAGAACCTGAAACCAATAGAAAAGTAAGAAAAGAAGTTGAGCAGTTGGCCGAGAATCTAGGTCTCACAAAGGAAGTCGTGAGGCAATTCAGGGAAAGAATTGAAAAGGCAGAAAAGGTGAAGCAGGATAAGAAACAAGGAAGTGCTCCGGTAGGATCCTCCTCCACATCAAGGACTACTAGAAGCTCTGCTGCTGCCCCTGTTCCCCCAAATCCTACCAATCCTAAGAAACTGAAAGGAAAATCATCAAAAAAAGAAGGGAAAAGAGTAAAAACAAAGGCCACAAGAACCTATAAGAGCACAAAAGTTGATGTAGTAGATACTAACTCTTCTTGATCAATCCAGTAATGAAGACAATGTTGAGAATATTACTGCAACACAAGATCCTCCGGAACAGATTGCAGATGGTGAGGATAAAGGAAAGATTCCTCCTACAGATAACATAGAGAAAGGTGAAGCAGAGAAAGAAGAAGTCAAAGATAAGAAAGATAAAGCAGAAGAAGATGGTGCAAATATTGATGCACCCAAACAAAATAGTCCTGATACTGAGAAAACTCAAGAAAAGGGAAGTAGTCCAGAAATTGTGACAAGAGACACTACAGATGCAGTGAAGAATTTCTTGAGTAAAGAGATGCTAGAGTTTGATGAACCAGATATGATTGAAGGACCAATCAACCTGGATACTCTCTCTCTGATCTAAATGATGAAGATAGCATCTTTCGCACAAGCTAAGGCAAGTGAATAGATATTGAAGTCCCACATAGAGGACAATGAGTTGTTAGGCCTTGCATCCAGTATATTGGAGAGATAATGCCAACCTTCCAGAAGAATCCATCTGATTCTCCCTCTGGTAATCTGAAGAACCTTGTAAATTCTGTAAGTACACACTTTGAGTCCTTTGAGAAGTCTGTAGAGATTAAAATCTAGAATGAATTTTTGGATAAGAGATTTAGTGAGCTAAAGGGCCTAATAAGGAATGATAAAAGGATACTTGATATCAATATAAAGAGTATTCAAAATGCTCTCAATGACGGAGGTGATGTATACAAATTTTGTCTATCTTGGCCCAAAGTTATTGAGGATATTGAGAAGAAGATAAAGGAGTGGGAACAAAGATTGCTAAATCTATCTTAAAATTTTGACCCTCTAACAATTTCTTCGGTAAATCAAAAGTGTCAAGCAATCAACCTAATTGATGAAATAAAGAAGTTTGTTAAAGAAAAGAACAATATTGTGGAGAGAATGTGTGAGCTTAGGGGATTGATTGCCCCCAAGTTAGAAACAATGTTTTCTACTTTATCAGAAGCTCAAGTTGCAGTCTGAATAGGTGATCCTTCAGGTCTAAAGAAAGCAGAAACACCAGAATTCCTATTAAGAGAACACGACTCAATTTTGGATGGAATGAAAATTAGTTGGGCCTCTAAACTTGTGCAGCTGAAAAATAGTTTTGTAGATATTCTCAAGTTCATCTAAATATAATGCATGGATTATTTGTACATATGCGACCTTATATACAGATTTCTTGTGAAAATTTTGATTTACGGACCCCACCCCTTGCCATTGATGTCAAAGGGGGAGTGAGAGACAGTGAAAACTGAAAGGAAATGAAGAATCCATCAAAGGGGGAGCAGTGGAAGAATATATAAGTGTACACAGTAGGGGGAGTCAGTCATGACACTTAGTCATTTTTCACTAAGTGTTGCCATCAATGCCAAAGGGGGAGATTGTTGGCAAGAGACACTACAAGGCATGTCATGTGTTGTCATTGATGGCAACTTAGTCCATTCCACACATCCGCGGTGTAGTATTAAATCATACCAGAATTTGATTCCAAGATTTATCCAGTCTGGATAGATAGGAACAGGGTATATGGCAGAGTTCAATATTTTGGTTAGCGGATCTCTCCAGTTAATTATTGCATGTTGTGAATCTAAGGGAATGTAGAGGAATGTCAGAACAATCCAAATCCAAGATTTTAGCCTCCGGTGACAAAGGGATTAAAAATTATGAGCATCTGAGTACTATGTCCTAATATGACAAGACAATTCAGTGAAGAACAAGCCAACTTGTGTTAGATCCTTGTGCGGATCTAGTAGAAGTGTTTTGGTGAATTGTGTATGGGATATAATGTTAGTGGCCGACATGAATGGTGACCTGCAAGTGTTATACCTGGTACGCATCAATTTTGATGTATGGATTCAGCTGACAAAATAGAGTACTTGTATTGTTAAGTTCTTCATAAGGCCGACAGATAAGTGATTGAGTGTGTTGATGCAAATATATATAACTGATGGATTCAAGTGATGTGGGGTGTGATAGTGATGTGAATATGGAGTAAGTGCGAAAAAGGTAGATAGAAGTGCGAAAGAGAAGAGATCTGAGGTCTAGATTTGTTGGTAAGAAGCACTATGTGGCTTCATGATTGTTGTCAGTAATGGCAACAAAGTCTATCCCACACATCTGCAGAGCATAGTATGCCTATACCAGAAGTCAGATTGAAGAGTATTCTGGTCCAATGAACAAGAACAGAGCATGTAGCAAGGTCTGACAATCAGGTCTGGATCTCTCAGAGGGTGTAACTCAGCAAGTTGTGGACTTGGGCAAGTCAAGAGGAGTATCAGGACTACTATATTCTAGAGATTGAGCCTCCGATGATGAATCATGGAAAAGATATGAGCATCTGAGTGTTGGGTTCCAGACAGGTAGAGCAGACTGAGGAAGAACTGACTAGCAGAGTATCAGACTTCAATCCAGATGAGTAATTAATGTTGATCAAGCTATTTGAGGGATCATACATGGTTGGCTGACATGATTGATGACTTCTATGTCTATGTTTTTGATACGCATCACATATTAAGCATGGAATCAGCCGACAGTTCAGTGTTTTGTAAATATCTTTAATATTCCAGTTGTCGACTAGAAAGATGTTGAGATCCTTGGTGCGGATATATATACCAGATGGATTTTGGTATGAAGGTGAGTGTGTCAAGAAAAAGTGTGTGAGGAAAGGCAGAGATAAGTGTGGAAGTAGCAATACAAGTCCGGTATGTGACAGAACATCAGCACTTAAGCAGAGGTGTTGGAAATTAAGGTGTCTCAACCTTGGTAATACTTTGCATTTGTAATGTTTGTATTTATTATTCAATTGCCTATGTTGTAAATAATTGGAAATTCCACTTTGTCATATTGTGGGGTGTGGCACGGTGATATGTCAATCCTACATGGATTATGACAACTTGTTATTTTATCCTCACATGAGGAGATAGGCATCCCACTTAGTGGTAGGAATATTCTGCCATGTGTCGGCATCTTCTATGCTGTGTAAGGAATGTTTGACCGAAACGGTTATGACGGATTCCTATGACGAATCTATGACATGTAAGAGTCGAGAATAGAAGGTTGTAAGACAGGTAATGACATGTGACATGAAGCATCTTTGAATGAGGCATATTTGGGCGCCCCAAGGGGGAATGTGATGTGTTGTAAGAGAATATGCTATTTATAGCATGTGTATGATAGATTCTCTTACAACTGTAAGTTGTAACTGCTATGACAGATTCTATGATAGTCGTAAGTGTCGTAAGAGCCTCTATCATAGTCTATTTTGGAAATAGGCAACCTCTTTGGGATGGGAGTTGTGGACAAGTGTCAGACACATTCTACAATGTTGACCAAGTGTCCCTAGGCGTGGGTTTTGGTCCAAGATGCCATATTGGACGCCCATTCCAAGAAAGGTCCAAAATTGCCTTGTATGTTCTATTTAAACAGGTGCTTGGACATGGAGTTTGGATCACAAGTTTATAGGTACTGTTATGCTGCCGGATTGACTCCAGACACGAGTGTCAAAGGCCTTTGGAGCTTGCATTGCAAGTGTATTGTAAACATTCTTTCAAATTTGTTAATACATTGTGTAGGTTTCTGAGTGTGGGGATTTTCACCCGATAAGGGTTTTCCCCACCGTAAATCTTTGTCTCTCTTCTTCTGTCTTCTTTCTGGCTCTTATGTTTTGCTGCTATATCTCATGTTAATGGTTTAACATTGCTGTAATAGTTAGGATAAATTTGAATTTGCATAGCCCTCTCCTCAATAGATTAGTGTAGGAAGCGTTTCCGCACACCTAGCTTCCTTTTAGTTGGTATCAAAGCTTGATGACCTTTGGTCCTAGTTATTGGATAGGGGTTTTTTGAGCTAATCTTAGGTTGAGTGGGAGTCTATGTAGAGAATTCTGTATCTTATTGCAGCAAGGAGATGGCAAGCACATCAGGAAGGTTTGAAGTAGAGAAGTTCAACGGCAATAATTTCAAGCTGTGGAAGCTCAAGATGGAAGACATGTTAGTTGACCGAGACCTTTGGGAAAGTGTGAATGGAACTAAACCATCTACAATGACTCAAGATGAGTGGGATCTCAAGGATCAGAAGGCTAAGGGTCTCATAAGACTTAGTCTTTCTGATTCTGTGTCATTAAATGTCCATGAGGAGGCTACTGCAAAACTCCTTTGGAAGAAGTTGGGGGATGTGTATCAAGCCAAATCCCTAGTCAATAAACTTTTTTTGAGAAAGAAGTTGTATTCTCTTCGAATGGAGGACAGAGGATCCGTGGCTGAGCATATGAATGCCTTTAACATGTTGGTTGTATAATTGACATCTATTGGTGTAAAGATGGAGGAGGAGGATCGGTGCATGACCCTGCTTTGTTCTCTGCCAGACTCATGGGATCATCTTGTCATGGCAATCAGAAGCACCACATCCACATTCAAAATGGAAGAGGTGGTTTCTTCGCTGTTATCTAAAGAGATGTGGAGAAAATCTTCTGAGGCAGCCAAAGAAGCCCTTGTAGTTCATGGAAGACCCAAGGAGAAAGGGAAAAAGAAGGACAAGAAAGCTGAGAAGGGTAGATCCAAATCCCATGGGAGATCCAAATCTCCTAGAAATTCCAAGACTCTTTGTTGGAACTGTGGCAAGACCGGGCATTTCTGAAAGGAATGCAAAGAGGAGAAGAAGAAAAAGAAGAAAGCTCCTGATTCAGATTCTGACAAATCACAAGATGACGGTTTGCCTTCATCGCAACCCTGGCAACCCATGCATTTGATGATGTGTGGCTAATCGACTCTAGTGCATCATTCCACATGACCTCGCATCGAGACTGGTTCACTAAGTATGAGGAGTTCGATGGTGGAAAGGTGTATCTGGGTGACGACTCTCATCTGAAGATCATTGGTCGTGGAAGAGTCTCTATCTGATTCCCTGATGGTCGAGTGAAGGGGATCTCTGGGGTTATGCACATCCCAGGCTTAGCATAGAACCTGCTTTCTGTAAGTAGTTTGAATGATGCAGGTGTGCTGGTTGTCTTTTCGAAAGAAGGATGCAAGATGACTAGAGGATCTATGGTGCTTGCTAAGGGTACTCGGAGAGGTACTCTGTTTCAGCTAGAGGCATGCATTTCACAATGCAATAGTTCTTCTAACTCAAGGAAGAGGGTAGCAGTCACTTCATCCCCACCATCTGAACGAGTAGTGAAGAAATCTGTTGTTTCTAGTCTTGATGGTTGTAATCGTGCATTGGAAAGTTCCTGCAGAAAAGATAATGTTATGGCATAAGAGATTTGGCCACATTGGTGAGAAGGGTCTGCGTACCCTGAAAAATAAGAACCTCGTTGAGGGGTTAGATGATTGTAATCTTGAGTTTGACTTTTGCGAACATTGCATTTATGGAAAACAAAATTGTATTCAGTTTTACTCAAGTTCTCATAAGTCTTCTGGTGTGTTGGACCTTATTCATTCTGATGTGTTTGGTCCTGTTAATGTTCTTTCGTTATCAAAATATGTATACTTTGTATCTTTTATAGATGATTATAGTAGAAGGACATGGATTTATTTTCTTAGAAATAAATCTGAAGTCTATAGCAAGTTTAAGGAGTTGAAATCCTTTGCTGAAAATTAGACTGGTAAAAAGATTAAATGTTTGAGAACTGACAACATTGGTGAGTTCTGTTCTATAGAATTCGATAAGTATTGCAAGGAACTTGGGATTGAAAGACATAAGACAACTCCATACACACCACAGCAAAATGGAGTTGCAGAGAGGATGAACAGGACACTGATGGAGAAGGCTAGGAGTATGCTTAGTGGAGCTGGTCTAGAACAAAAGTTTTGGGCTGAAGCTATTGCCACTGCTTGCTATCTGGTAAACATATCTCCTACATCAGCTCTTGTTGGAAAGACACCCATGGAGGTGTGGTTTGGTAGAAAGCCTTCAGTAAGGCATCTTCATGTTTTTGGTTGTGAGGCATATGCATATGTGCCTAGGGACAAGCGGTCAAAGTTGGAGAATAAAGCTGTTAAGTGTATCTTCATCGGCTTTGGTGTTGGTGTGAAAGGATACAAGCTTTGGGACCCCGTGGCTGAAAAAGTGTTGTAGAGCAGAAGTGTCATCTTCAGAGAGCTTACACCTTCTTCCACTATTTTGCAGCTAGAAGAAAAAGAAAATAAAGAGGATGTTCTTCAGTTTCCTCTCACCCCTGAGAAGACTAAATAGAAAGACAATATTGCACCTGATGATGAGGAGAGCTCTAGCAGCTCTGAAAGCTCAAAGGAAGAAGTTGAACCTCAACCTTAGCTCTTGAGGAGGTCTACACGAATAAGAAAGCAACCTGAAAGGTTTGGTTTTACATTGCTTGATTCTAGTTGTGCTTATGCTTTACTCACTAATAGTGATGAACCTAGAACTGTATCAGAGGCTTTAGATATGAAGGATGCAAGTTCCTAGAAGGAGGCCATGCAGGAAGAAATGGCTTCTTTGGAAAAGAATCAAACTTGGAACTTGGTGCCTTTGCCTCCTAGATGGAAACCCGTTGGATGCAAATGGGTGTTCAAGAAGAAGATTGGTGCAGATGGCAGTATTGAGAAGTATAAGGCTAGATTGGTTGCGAAGGGGTATTCACAAGTGGAGGGCATAGATTATGGTGAGATCTTCTCTCCCGTTGCAAAGTTGACATCCATTCGATTCCTGTTGTCTCTCGCAGCAGCTTATGACTTGGAGGTAAAACAGATGGATGTGAAGACAGCTTTCCTTCACGGTGACTTCGAGGAAGAAATCTACATGTCATAGCCAGAGCATTACATGGTAAAAGGTAAAGAAAATTTGGTTTGCAAACTTAAGAAGTCTTTGTATGGTTTGAAGCAATCCCCTAGGAGATGGTACTTGAAGTTTGATGCCTTTGTGTTGTCAATTAGATTTGTGAGATCAAAATCAGATCACTATGTTTATTATAAGTTTGATGGTGATCGTATTCTCATTGTTGCACTATATGTTGATGATATGTTGCTCATTGGGAAGGGTAAGAATATGATTTCTGATTTTAAATCTTAGTTGTCAGCTCAATTTGAAATGAAAGATTTAGGGGCAGCCAGGTACATTCTAGGAATGGAAATCAGAAGAGACAGAACCAATAGAAAACTTTGGTTAAGTCAGAGTATGTTAAGACAGTGCTGGACAGATTCAGCATGGGAGATTGTAGACCATTGTGTGTTCCCGTTTCCTTGGGGACAAAGTTGTCTGTTGAGGATTGTCTAAAATCTCCTAGTGGGGTGGAGGACATGAGCAGAGTACCTTATGCTAGTGTTGTTGGCAGTTTGATGTATGCTACGGTCTGCACAAGACCAAACATTGCCCAAGAAATGGGAGTCCTTAGTCGATTTATGGCTAATCCTGGACAGGTTCATTGGGATGCAGTTAAGAGGGTGTTCAGTTATTTGAGGGGTACTTCCAAGTATTCCATTTTCTATCATGGTAATGTTTCAGGACCTCCGCATTCTATTGATATTCGTGGATTTGTGGATTGAGATTGGGCAGGTGGCATTGACAGCAGGAGATCCACCAGTGCTATTAGTTGGATGAGTAAGTGACAACTTGTTGTTGCTTTGTCCACGATAGAAGCTGAGTATATGGCAGCAACTCATGCTTGTAAGGAATCCATTTGGATTAAGAGATTGTGTTCTGATATTGGTGTTGATGTAGGTCAGATCACGATCAGTTGTGACAGTCAGATTGCAATTTGCCTTGCAAAGAATCCAACTTTCCATGCTAGAACCAAGCACATTGATGTTCAGTTTCACTTCATGAGGGACATGGTTGAGGATGGAAAGGTAAATTTGGAGAGGGTAGATACTTTGAAGAATGTTGCAGATGCATTGACGAAGCCAGTGGGCACAAAGAAGTTCAGATGGTGTTCGGAGTCTATGGGCCTCTTAGCCTATAGCAGTTAAATCTTATTTTTTCTATTGGCTCTTACAAGGTGTTCGACAAGTGGGAGAATGTTGGGAATTAAGGTGTCTCAACCTTGGTAATTCTCTGCATTTGTAATGTTTGTATTTATTATTCAATTGCCTATGTTGTAAATAATTGGAAATTCTATTTTGTCATATTGTGGGGTGTGGCACGGTGATGTGTCAATCCTACATGGATTATGACAACTTGTTATTTTGTCCTCACATGAGGAGATAGGCATCCCACTTAGTGGTAGGAATATTCTGCCATGTGTCAGCATCTTCTATGTTGTGTAAAGAATGTTTGACCGAAACAGTTATGACGGATTCGTATGACGAATCTATGACATGTAAGAGTTGAGAATAGAAGGTTGTAAGACAGGTAATGACATGTGTCATGAAGCATCTTAAAATGAGGCATATTTGGGTGCCCCAAGGTGGAATATGATGTGTTGTAAGAGAATATGCTATTTATAGCATGTGTATGAGAAATTCTCTTACAGCTGTAAGTTGTAACCGCTATGACAGATTCTATGACGGTCGTAAGTGTCATAAGAGCCTCTGTCACAGCCCATTTTGGAAATAGGTGACCTCTTTGGGATGGGAGCTATGGACAAGTGTCAGACACATTCTACAATGTTGACCAAGTGTCCCTAGGCGTGGGTTTTGGTCCAAGATGCCATATTGGATGCCCATTCCAAGAAAGGTCCAAAATTGCCTTGTATGTTCTATTTAAACAAGTGCTTGGAGATGGAGTTTGGATCATAGGTTTACAGGTACTGTTATGCTGCCAGATTGACTCCAGACACGAGTGTCGAAGACCATTGAAGCTTGCATTGCAAGTGTATTGTAAACATTCTTTCAGATTTGTTAATACATTGTGCAGGTTTCTGAATGTGGGGTTTTTCACCCGATAAGGGTTTTCCCCACCGTAAATCTTTTTCTCTCTTCTTTTGTCTTCTTTCTGGCTCTTGTGTTTTGCTGCTATATCTCATGTTAATGGTTTAACATTGCTGTAATAGTTAGGATAAATTTGAATTTGCATAGCCCTCTCCTCAATAGATTAGTGTAGGAAGTGTTTTCGCACACCTAGCTTCCTTTCAAGAGGAAGAATGAAGTGCATTAGATCAGTATATTGAGCCTAACCGGAACTGAACCTCAGCATATATGGATGCCTCTCTTCAGTTCAAACACCTAGTTACCTTCTATAAACATTGTAGACAGTGAGTCTCTTGTAGGCAGTGTGCCTCTTGTGAGCAGTATACTCAGGCAGTGAGCCCTAATTGGCAAGTGCCATTTTGTACTTCTTATTCTTTTAACAGAGAATACAATCTTGGGTTAGTCACCCCGTGGTTTTTCCCTTAATAGGGTTTTCCACATTAAAATCCTTGTGTTATGTGTGTTGATTTCATTTCTGCTCTCATGATTATATATGCTTATGTGTTTTGATGCTGCACAAATTATAAAAGGAAAAATAAAATAAAGTTATTAGAGATAACTGATTCACCCCCCCTCTCAGTTATCTACCTTGTTTCCAACAATTGGTATCAAAGCTAAGTTCCTCTAAACAGAGCCTAACAACTTGAGGAAGATCTGGGAATCTTAATGGATATGTATGGTATGAAGGAACAACTTCAGTCTGCTCTAGATGATCTTAGGCAATCTCACTTTGAAGTCAATAACTTGAGAGAAAGACTCAAACAAACTGATGATTTTATAAATGAGCTAAAAGAAAAACTAAGTATCTCTGTGAAAAAGAGAAAGGAACTACTTCAACAATTAGCAAGTCAAAGTGAAGCCAATAATACTAATGAAGATCTGAATGAGAAAAATAAGTTATGTGAGAAGCTATCAAAAGAGGTCATTATGGTAAGACATGAAATGGAATCAGGGGTTATGAGATTCACCCAAGAAATTGAAGAGAAAAGAAAAATTGAAGATAATCTAAAACAATCTCTCAAGGAGAAGTCAGAGGACTACCACCAAATGGATAGAATAATCAGGCATCTGGAATCTGATCTTGAAGAAGCTAGAGATAATGAAGAACAACTTGAGAATTAAATAGACACTCTTAAACAAGATCTTCAAAAAGCAAATGAATACAAAGAGAAATTCAAGATAAGTTCAGCTCAACTTGAAGTTCTTCTTGAAAGCCAAAAGAGGGTAGATGACAAGCGTGGCTCGGGGTATGAGAAAGGTGAAAGCTCTAGATCTGGTCAGAAGAACTCTGGATTAGGAAATCTAAGGAACAAGCCTAGAAGACCTCCAGTAAGGCAACTAAATGCTCAAAGATATCCATCCTTCAATGGATACTGCTACAGTTGCAACAACTTCAGTCATAAAGCAACTCAGTGCAGAAGAAGAATGAATCAGACTAATTCATCCTTCTCCAGAGGTATGGTCACAAATCTCGTGAATGCAGAAATATGCAAATAAATAATTCATTCAATGGTAGATTCTTTGCATGCAATAGAATGGGACATATGGCTAATCAATGCAGATCAAGAGGATATCAGTCAAATATGCAAAGAAATGTTGTTTGCTACAATTGCAATAGATCCAGTCATATTGCCAAATTCTGTAGAAGTAAGAATTAGGATAAAAAGGGTCTGGTGCATCATAATCAAAATCAAGATAATGGAAAAAGTAAAGTGAATGCGGATGAAGTTCAAAGGGAGATGAACAATATTTGGGTGAAGAAGAGTACAGAAAATGTTGGGGATGGATCCGCACCAGAATCTGGTGCTGATATTCCTTCCGAAAACTAAACAGATGAGCTCTGGCTCAGGGGGAGTCACAAAGGAAAATAAATTCCCCCAGCCAGTCAATTGATGCCTAAATTTGGCACATGGAATGTTGCGAATTAAAGGGTTCTTAGAGAAATATACAAATAACCCTCGGTAAAAATATGAAAGATCCGCAAGGAGTTTTGAAGAGTTTTATCAGCCAAGATTGATCCGGTTTGATAGCCATCCGATAAAACAAGATCTTCATAGACAGATCTGGTATGATTCAAAATTGAAATATCTTGATCTGTGGATTCATGGCATGATTGGAGGAAAGAAGATACATTGTCAATTATCACTGAAAATGATTCTAAGTGCATCTCAGTGATTCAAAAAGATCTCTCTCAAAACAAGGCAACCAGATGACTTAAGTTGTGCATTTATTGCAAAAGGAAATTAGGGTTTGCGCAGAGATAAAAGGGTTCTTTTACTCATCATTTGCACATTTTCACTCAAGAAGAAGAAAGGAAGAGCTCTACATCAAGTTTTTACAACTTTGTCAAAGATCAACCGCGGAATCCAATTCAACCAGCGACCTGTTCCAGCTCTTATTGTGAACCCTAAAAGCATAAAAAGGTATTTCCATTTCTAAATTTTTCTCTTTGAATCTTTTGCAAAGATGGCTACTCCAATGGTTGTTAAGATCACTGATAGGCCGTGCCCAAAGTTCAAGAAACACCCCTACAAGTCCCTAGAAGTTGATCCCTTAGGCACTTTTTCTAGCATTCTGCATGGGGTTCTGCACGTAGAAGATGTTAGGGTGTACATCCATGCCAATATTAAGGAATTTGGAGAATCTACGCTGATGGATATCTACCATAAACAATTAATAGATGAAACTTTTGAACTCAAACCTCAATACAAGGCCCTCCGGGATAAGCATTTTGGACATTGCATCCACTTTCCCTGTTTTATAGAAGATGAATGGGTCTGGTATGTTCTTAGTAGAATACATGACAATTTCATGTGGTTGATGAAGCCCTTCAAGATAACAAAAGATGCCATTAGGGCAGTAACTAGATTGCACTCATCCGGTGGGTTGCCTGCACTCAAATTTGTCAAGAACCAGACAGTAAGTGAGGCTACCGGATCTAAGTTTGACAAAAGAGCCATGACAAAAGAAGATATCATAGATCTGGATATCAAATTTGCCTCTATGATAATTAGTTATAAAATCTATCATTCCAGCAGGGAGAATTCTGTGTCTGAAACTGCAATTTATACAGCATATCAGATGCTAAGGGAAAATACTGATTATGACCTATGTGATCTTCTTCTGAACCAACTGTTAGAAAACTTGCAGAAGATCAAGAAGGATAAGAAGAACTCATTCAAGTATGGTGGCTTAATACTATGTTTGTTCTTTTACTATATGAATGAGCTACCCGGATCAAGTGGTTGGGTATGGCAAAATGACAGACCGGTTGCCATACAAATTAGAGACTATATGTATGGGCTTGGTGATGCCAAGGCTCAAAGTACATCACTCTGGGGATACTTTAAAAACTTCCAAAGTTTGATGCAGGCCAGAGAAAGAATTCCTCAAACAATAGTTAAAAAATATAAGGATATAGTATGCTTCATGGTAGACACTGATCAATGCCTAATGGAGGCAGTTGAGCCTAGAACAGTTTGGATTATGCCAATGGGATATGAGGTTGATGAGAAAATCTTGGAGCTGCATGTCCAACACTTGCTAAGTCAGTCTAAGGACCGTGAGGAAGAAAGGTTTGGAACCTTTGAAGAATTAAGTGTAAAGATACATGTTGAGTTGAGACAACCAGAAATAAAAAGGAAAGTCAGAAGGGAAGTAGAGGAAATTGCCAAAAGATTTGGCATATCAAAAGAGGCAGTTGATGCAAACAAAGAGAAAATGGAAAGAGCTGAGAAAGAGAAACAAGAATCAAAAAAAGAAAGTGTTCTGGTGCAAGCCCCCTCCCGGACTAGATCCTCCAAGAGCTCTACACCTACCATTGCAGATTCAGGAATTGAAGGAGAAGGAAGAAAAGAGGAGAAAGCAAGTCAAGAAGAGGAGAAAAAGGGAAGAGAAGAAGAACAAATAGAGAAAATATATGATGACATCTCTGAGATTCCAAAGGAAAAGAAGACTCAGTCTTCGGCAAGAGACACTACAGAGGCAGTGAAGAATTTCTTAACCAAAGAGATGATGCATATAGATGAACCAGAACTATTCCAAGGACCACTAAATTTTGATTCCCTCTCTCTAGTCCAGATAATGAAAATAACATCTTTTGCCAAAGCTAAAGCAAAAGAAAAGCTTCTAAAATCTCACATGGAAGACTGTAAGCTGATAGAGATTGCATCTGAGATGCTGGAGAAGATCATGCCACCCTTCCAAAAGGATCCTTCAGCCTCTCCATCCGGTAATTTGAAATCTCTAGTTAACTCTGTTAGCACCCATTTTGATTCTTTAGAGAAATCAGCAGAAGAGAAAGTTCGGAAAGAGGTTTTGGGAAAGAGATTCACTAAAGTACAGGGACTCATAGCTAATAATAGGAGGACCCTAGATATTGGAATAAAGAGCCTATAAGATGCTCTTAAAGATGGTGGAGAAATGTACAAATTTTGTCTATCCTGGTCTAAAGTGACAGAGGATATTGAAAAGAAGGTGAAAGAACAAGAAGGTAAACTGTCAAGTTTATCTCAGAATTTTGATCCCCTCACCACATCCATAATGAATCAAGAGTGCCAGGCTATTGCCATTATAAATGAAATAAAGAGGCTTGAAAATGAGAAGAAGGATATAATAAGCAAGATGAGTGAACTTAGAGGGATAATTATCCCTAAGTTAGAGGCAATGCATGAGGCCTTAACTGATGCTCAGACCACAGCCCGGACCAATGATTCGGGAGACTTAAGAAGGGCAGAAGCTTATGCTTTTTTGTTGAGTGGTCACATCTCAATTTTGGGCAGGATGAAGCAGAGTTGGGCAATAGAATTTGTCTAGTTAAAGACCACTTTTGTGGATATACTTAAGTATATGTAAGTATAACATGTATATATACTTATGTGGCTATGTATAGGTTGATTTTTGCAAATTTTGGTGTGCGGATTCCACCCTTTGCCATTGATGTCAAAGGGGGAGTGAGGAGTAGTGAAAAATGTGGAATCCAGCTAAGGGGGAGCTCTGGTAAAATTGTACATAAGACAGAGCATCAGCCAAGGGGGAGTTTGCTACGACACTTAGTCAATTTTCACTAAGTGTTGCCATCAATGCCAAAGGGGGAGATTGTCAGCAAGAGACACTATGTGGCTTCATGATTGTTGTCATTGATGGAAACAAAGTCTATCCCACACATCCGTAGAGCATAGTATGCCTATACCGGAAGTCAGATTGAAGAGTGTTCTAGTTTGGTGAACAAGAACAGAGCATGCAGCAAGGTCCGACAATCAGGTCTGGATCTCTCAAAGGGTGTAACTCAGCAAGTTGCGGACTTGGGCAAGTCAAGAGGAGTATCATGACTACTATATTCTAGAGATTGAGCCTTCGATGATGAATCATGGAAAAGATATGAGCATCTGAGTGTTGGGTTCCAGACAGGTAGAGCAGACTGAGGAAGAACTGACCAGCAGAGTATCAGACTTCAATCCGGATGAGTAATTAATGTTGAACAAGCTATTTGAGGGATCATACATGGTTGGCCGACATGATTGATGACTTCTATGTCTATGTTTTTGATATGCATCACATATTAAGCGTGGAATCAGCTGACAGTTCAGTGTTTTGTAAATATCTTTAATATTCTGGTTGCCGACTAGAAAGATGTTGAGATCCTTGATGCGGATATATATACCAAATGGATTTCGGTATGAAGGTGAGTGTGTTAAGAAAAAGTGTGCGAGGAAAGGCAGAGATAAGTGTGGAAGCAGCAATACAAGTTCAGTATGTGACAGAACAATAACACTTAAGCAGAGGAAGAATGAAGTGCATTAGATCAGTATATTGAGCCTAACCGGAACTGAACCTCAGCATATATGGATGCCTCTCTTCAGTTCAAACACCTGGTTACCTTCTATAAACATTGTAGACAGTAAGTCTCTTGTAGGCAGTGTGCCTCTTATGAGCAGTATGCTCGGGCAGTGAGCCCTAATTGGCAAGTGTCATTTTGTACTTATTATTTTAATAGAGAATACAATCTTGGGTTAGTCACCCTGTGTTTTTTCCCTTAACAGGGTTTTCCACGTTAAAATCCTTGTGTTATGTGTGTTGATTTCATTTCTGCTCTCATGATTATATATGCTTATGTGTTTTGATGCTGCATAAATTATAAAAGGAAAAATAAAGTAAAGTTATTAGAGATAACTGATTCACCCCCCCTTTCAGTTATCTACCTTGTTTCCAACACAGATTATGGTAGAGCAGTAAACAGGGCAGAATAAAGATGAAGTGTGTAAAATCAGTATTATGTGCTTAACCAGAACTGAATTCTTGCATTGGCATATGCTACTTATCAGTTCAACAATCTGTAATCCTTTTGTAAACATTCTTGTAGGTAGTGAGCCTCTCTTGAGCAGTGATCTCTGGGAAGTGAGCTTGAATGCATGTGCATTCCCCTCTTTGTAATACTTTTAATAAAGTATAATCTTTGTGGGTTAATCCCCACCGTAGTTTTTCCCTTAACCAGGCTTCCACGTCAAAATCTTGGTGTCAAGTGTGTTATTTATGTTTCTGCTCATGTTTTATTAATTCTTGCTTTTCATGATTATGTCATTAATATGTTAAGAAGTGGTAAAGAAGAATTAGCTACAACAAGTTTTAAGACAACTGATTCACCCCCCCTCTCAGTTGTCAGCCCTAATTCCAACACACTCTAGATCAAGGACCTCCTTGCCAATTCATACCTCATATCCCCACCTCATGCGAGTGACTTGTAGCCTCCACCTCCTCTACAAATCCTTCATCCTCAAAACCTTTGTAAACCAATCCATCCTATTAATCCCATCACTAATTAATCCAAACATCGAATCCATGATCCAACCCTAGCACATACAAGTCAACCTACTCATATTTTCTCCAAGGACTATTAGCAAAGGGTCTCAAGCAAAATGACAAAAACCAAATTGTGGAGCCATACAACTCCACTCATAATCCTAATGCCATAATCCCCACAAATCTACCCATTTGGTACAATAAGTGATGACCTTTTAACAAATCCATCAAATCCCAAATCCATAAGCATCAAAAATCTCTCACCCATCCATGTACACAACTAGAAGAGTATATCCATTCACTAATCAAAGAAAAATAATACTCCTCCATTACATCATCCAAGAAAATATAACAATGTTAAAATCTTGTTCCAAAGCATGCCCAAGCATGTCCCCACCCAAATCATAACCCAAACCTCCCACCTAATCCCTTTCATGGTCCCATACCCCCTCAAACTCAAATCACCCCCATCCATACCCTCCCTCAACCCCAATCCTACCACCTTGGTTCCACCACCTTTATTCGCTCTAGTTTTCTTGCCATTGATGAGCACCTTGCATCTACCCTCACTCCCTCCCTATCTAAAGATGGATTCACATCTTGTTTCCAAAGCAACAAGTATCCCATCACAAATCAAAAATGTCAAAGCATGAATTATCAAGGCAAAGGATTAGGCCTTCATGAACGAAGAATCTTGGAGCCCATACATGTCAAAGCAAATCAAGGATCACAGGGCCTCAACTATAGGTCTCATGGAAAAAAAATCTAAAGACATTGGTAACACATTTGTAAATCCTAAGAAGATTCTTCCAACATCAAAACAAGTTCCTCCCATAAACCTACAAAGAGTTTGTTGCCATCAACTTGTTCATCAACACCACTATCCCTATCATGAACCTTAACCCTCCATTCCCTAAAATCACTAATTAAGATCAATGTGTGCACACATCATTGGACTTATTCTAAAATGATGAAGCTATCAAAAAAGACATTGGATTCCAAGATGATATCTCCCTATGGGACCACACTATAGAGTTTGGAATCAATTTGGATACACACACATATAAAGCAAAGAGCCCACAAGAATTCAAAGATCACCATGTCATAAAGCATCAGCATGCAAGATCAAATCAAAATCAGATCAATAATTAAAATGAATCAAAAGGCCACATAAGTGCACAAATAAAAAAGGAAACACAAAAACAGTGTGGGTCCCAAAGAAAATAAAATCAATGAATCCAAGTAAGGCATCCAAATTTGCACTTCTAAATGTCCATCCCTATCCCCCATCCCAATCCTGAAACCCTAAATCCAAATCCAAAAACCCCCTCCTAAGTGTTGTTCCTTACACACATGCCCCATTTTGCTTTCACAAAATATGGACCTTCTTTTTTGTTTTTCCTTAAGGTTTGGTTTTTTATTTGTCTTGATTTACTTCCTTTTGTTTCAAAGAGAAATGATTTTGAAGTTTTAAATGGCCAAGTGATTGATTTATAAAATGCCTAAGTTATTTGCAAAAGGTTTGAAGTGTTTTCCCTTTGTCAATTTTTTAGTTTCTTACCTTTTTGCAAAATGTGGACTTTTTCCTTGCAACCGAATGTGGGTTTTATGTTCACTACTATAGGAAATGTTTCTAAGTCACTTGTCTCATCCTTTTCTCTATCCCCACAAAGTCAATTTTGCTTTCAAGTGTTAGATTTGCTTGTTTTGAGTTTACAAATTTTTGATGTTTTGCAGAATGTGTTGTTTTGCTTATATCCCATCCACTTTCATTTTTCCTCAAAGCCTTTTATAATGTAAAAACCTTTTGAGTTTAGTTTGGAAAGTTTTTCCTTGGTTTTGGATGTTTCAAATTTTGCTTATGCCTCCAAAGCTCTTCATTAATCTCATAAATATCCAAATCTGGTTCCTTTTCCCACAAAGGTGGTTTTCATGAGTTTAAAGAGTTAATATCTTTCGCAAGTGTTTTTGTGGAGTCCCGACTTACTCCAGAACATCTACCATTCCCCAAAAACATCTACCTCTAATTTTTATTTCTATGATGTGTGACTTCACGTGATGTCAGATTCACCTACTTCTCTACAACATTAATGGCGATGGGGATCAGGGTTAAACAAAGCATAAATACAATTTTAAATTTTGCATTCAAATCTCTTCATGCTCTGTGTACATTGAAAATCTCCATCGATCAAAACCAATTTCAACTACAAAATTGAGATGCATTCTCATATTATCTCAACTATAAATGCTCTGCAACAACATTCAAGTTCATTCATGTAACTTAGAGATTAATCTCGAGCTAGAGTTCTAGACTTATCAATTGTTTAGTGATCTTTCTCAACTCCACGGAACATGTAGGTTCATATCATTTGTTTCAATTTATTTTAAAGAATTAAACAATGAATGATTATACATGTTAAAATCTCTACAATGTGATGAAACTTTAATTTGAATCATTTCTTTGAGTAAACATTGTCATGAAATTAAAATTCAATCATTGTTAGGGCATAGTAATTTCTTGTTTTTAAAACTAAACCCTAGTTTGTCCAAAAATGATCACAAATTCAAAATATCAGGTAAAATGGTCAAATCCTAAAAATTTAAAATCTAAAAGATGCCCTAGTTTTGAAATCGTACAAGTAGTTTAAATATGGCGCCCTAGGTCAAATCCCCGCAAAACCTATGAATGTAAAATTTATGCTTAGTTCATGAAACTTCATATTTGCGGAGATTCGCTCAAGGATGACAACTTTTTTTATTTCAAATTTTACATTGATTCCTTCTTAAATTTCCTACGTGAATTTTACATTGAAAATTTAGACAAGCAAAAGTTTGTGGAGATTTGGTCTAGGATGGAAGTTTTGAGTCTTATAAATTCATGTCTAGAAGTTATTAAATTCTCTACAAAAATTGAAACTTAGCGAAAATCGTTGGAATTAGTTTGTGGAACTTCCTTATTGGAGTGAAGTTTAAAACTGAGTTTTGATATCCGGTTCACTTCACTTTTTCCATGGAACTTTTATGTAGAATTGAACATGACTTTTAAAGATTACATCTAAACTGCTTTGCATCTTGAAGAAGGATAATTTTTTGTAAGGAAATCTATATGCAGGATTATGTAAGGCAAGAGGATATTTCACAATTGAGTCTTTTCATCTTGTCCTATTCACTTTTCCCATGAGAATTGAAGTAAAGGTAAAATGATATTTGCAAACTTTTGATCAACAACTAGACATTACAATCAATACATAAGGTCCAGTATCCATTTTAGTTTCCACCTTTCACATAAGAAGATGTTTGTTTATAACAAATTATGTGTCCATTATTTGTAAAATTTTATCCTACTATAGGATGATTTAAATTAACATGTTACATGCACATCCATTTTTCTTGGAAGTTTATATTATGAAAGAGTTATTTAAAAGTTTGTTTTCATGTGGAATTTTACTTAACCAGAGGATTTATAGAATAACATATGATGTCTAGTTACATATGAAAATCTTGCAAAGTGCAGTAAGTGTTGTACAATTTAATTTATTTAGAATTTGATGGATCTATTTGATTTTTGAGGTCTGGCAAGGCATGTCAAGAGCTAAAATGATGAAGTATGAATTCAAGGAAGTTACTCTAGCTTCCAAGATCAATTTGACTTGGGAAGATATTTTAGATATAGATCTTGAACATGCGGATCTAGAGGACTTCAAATGAAGGATGTATGGAGACAACCCTACCAGTAGAGCCCAAAGAATGGTGAATAATGACATTGCCCAAGATACTGGTTTTCCTACTTCATCACAATGTCCAGAGCTTGTCATTGCATGTGCTAAGCACTATCATGTAATATTGAGAAGGATAATAACTAATGATAATAGAGTCTTATCTGATCTTTCTACTAATGCTATTGTAAAGGCATTTGATATTCCCTATAATCCTATTACGGTGAACTCAACTATGGATTGGTGATTAGAATACTTAAACTAGGATTCTGACAAGTGTATGAGGAAAATAAATTCAAGATGGATGATAACGCCCAAGACTTCCCTATCCAAAATATCTAAGACACTCTTTAGGAGTGAGTTTACAACAAAGATCGGTGATATGGTGACCTTGGTAAGAAGAATCACGGGTTTGCTTGTTGCTTCTACTTTTTGCCCCTAGATGTTCAAATTCATTTCTGAAGTGTTGCATAATAATGAGATGATAAATTGGGCACAAATAATAAGTGACAATCTCCATGCTCAATTGACAAAAGTTAAAAATTCAAGAAAGTTCTTGACTTCTTATCTAGTTTACATGTTGGCTAGACTGGTAATTTATCCAGGTGTAACAAGAAGGGGAGCAATTGGAAGAGATGCTAGACAGTACAAGGTCTGTGATTATTTTCCTTAGCTATAGACGAAAGGTTCTTTGGTACACTATAAGAGAGTGAATGATGTTGGAAACACGGTTGCCGTTGCACCAAAAGTTTGACTTGTTAATGCCCGATATAACCGCCAGAGTTAATGAATCCATGGGAGGCAGTTAAGTCATGTCATGAATCCCGCAAGATATGCTGGCTCATTGCCAACAATCCCCCCAGCATCACTCGCGGGGGAGATTCGAACCCGGAACCTTTGTCTCTGATACCAATTGTTGGAAACACGGTTGTTGTTGCACCAAAAGGTCGACCTGTTAATGCCTAATACAACCACCAGAGTTAATGAATCCATGGGAGACGGTTAAGCCATGTCACGAATCCTGCGAGAGACGCTGGCTCACTGCCAACAAATGATGCATTCACCATGTACACTATTAGAACACTAGAAGGAAACCTAAACAAAAGAAAGTCATTGGATGTAACTAAGTTGATAAAGAAGTTTAGAACTTGGTACATTGAATTTCCTAAGTTTTCATATATCATAATAGAAGGATTTACTAGACCTCCCTACAAATTGCCCAAATATCCTATTGATAAGATCATTTTGTTAGAATTGACAAGGCAAGTGTGTGAGTCACACCAATTTCTTCTTGATAAGCACAGAGCAGGAGTGCAATTTCCTATCATCCTTGGAGATAGAATGTATGCATACCTATCTTACCCCACAGCAAAGGATTTTGATGCAAAAATTCAAAGATAAAACCTCCATTTTTATCACCAAAGCTAATTTTGATCCTAATGGCAAAATGGAGCAACTATTATACAAGGAATTCCAGCATGTGCCTCACTTGGAGGATTTTGGAAAGATTGTGCAGATGATCATGAAGTTAGGAAAAAAAAATATTGTAGACCGATTGCCTTTAAGATGAAGTTATATAATATTTATCAAGTCCCAAGTCAAGTGTCAAATGATGGGATAGTTTTGTAAAATGAGTATGAGACTGGGAAAGTCTATAATGATTCTATTCCTCACCTAATTGGTTAGAAGAAGAGATAACATCATTGGAAGAGATATCCCAAGAAGTGCCTAAGGCTAGCAAGAGATGGCTAGATGCAAAGATTTAACAACTGGAAGAGCAGGGTCTCCAATTAACTTATACCAAAGAAAATCCCAAGAGGATCAAAAAAAGGAAAAGAAAATAGAGGAAATTGCAAAATAAAAGGAGGTAGAAATTGAATTAGAAGATACATAAGAAGAAGAGTAGTTGTCTAAAGGTAAATCTAAAGGAAAGAAAGCTACCACTTCATCCAAGGTGAGCAAAAGGCCTCCTCCCACAAAGATAGTGTATATAAGGAAACAAGTATAAGAAAGTGAGGAAGAAGAGGATGAAGGACCTCAACTCAAAAGAAATAAGAAGAAAAAAAAAGAAAGACACTACTTCTGCACCTCTAGTGTCTACTGCAGGTGAGGATGTTTCTACTTCTCAGGGTAATCCTCTATTGTCTCCATCACAAATTCCACTTTCTCCACCAGCTCCACCTCCACTCCAAACTTGTGTATCTATGTCACCACCCATCCAATCTAACATCTCATTGTCAATTGTTCATCCCACTCTTATTTCTTCCATTCCACCCTCTTCATTATTACAACAAATTCCTATCATGATTCCCATTCAAACACAAGTGACAATGCCTACAACACCTTCCATTCATTCTACCATTTCCACTTCTTTCTTTTCACAAACCACTAGAAACATTCATTCACCATCCAATTCACAAGTCCCACTTGTTTATGTCCCTTCCAGCATAGCCATTCCATCCCAAGTTCCAACTAAATCCACCTCTTCCACGCCTCCTGCTACAACTACTTTTTTAGTCCCTCCATTATTTTTAGTAGTTAATAAATTTGCTTTAGAAAGAGAAAATTTAAAGATCTAGTGACCCTGCCTAGTTCACCTGATGAACCTTGGCAACCACCAGTTATGGAAAACATTGACAAGGTTACAAAGGAGCTAGAAGAACATGAATTTCAGCAGCAATTGGAGGGGACAGTGACTAAGGATCCTTAGATTTAAGAACAAATAATTAATTTGCAAGCAAATAAGGAGGCAAACCTCTAGAAAGGTTAGAATAAAGAAGAGAAATTGAATAAGGACTAAGGTCTAAATGTTGAGAAAAAACAATAGTCAAAGGTAGTAAAAGAAGCACCAATAGATACTCTAGTTGTAAATATAATAAATAAAGATGCTTCAAATGTACAAGTTTCTATTGAAGAAGAAAATAAGTCCAAGAGTGGACAACAAAAAGGTGATGTTCCATAACAACAACAATAACAAATCATTCTCCTACTTCTTTACAACAACAAAAAATAAGTGATACCTCATCTTCATTGGTTCCACAATGGCCTGAAGTAAAAATCCAACAGAGAACCAAATCAAGCCCACCTCTTTGGATCTTTCTAGTATGATTTCCAAGATGAATACACCAAAAGGTAGAAAGAAGAAAATGATTTTATTTGAAATAACTAGAGATGCCTCATGATCTAGAATAACAAAAATTGCAAGTCCTTTGGTAGATAAAGATGACAGGGAACTTCAAATCACAGATTATTAGATAATAATTGACAATCTTGGCAAGCAAACAAGAGAGCAATAAATTTTGGGAGTGCAATTGATTATATCAACTATTGTTTCAGGAATGGATAAAGATCAAAAGACAAAGAGAGAACTCAAGGAGCAAGTGGTTGAGCTACAAGCATACATCAAACATCTAGTTGCTCCATTATAAGAAATAGATGGAATAATTACTCCTCTAGTGTTCATCTCTCAGAAAAGGCCTTTGCAATTGAAAGGATGAAATGTATCACTAAGGCAACTGATGATTGGATCATGGAGCTGAATGAACATGCTTGCAAGATGTTGGATGAAGCAGCAGACTCCTAGACCCAATTTAGACTATTAAAAGAAAGAACTGTAGATTTAATTGAAGATTGTGATGATGAAAAGGAGACTAATGACCAAAATATGTCTTGCCTAGTTGTCATTGGGAACATGGATCCCCAACTTGTTGTGAAGGAGAAGATTTTGGATTAGATTGCCCTAGACCAACTAAAAATATGGGTTGATGGTAATCATGTGACTAAAGAATGTATGAAGGAGATGAAAGAATTAAAAGAAATAATCACATATGTATAATATGAAAATCTTGCATTTGTAGGGGACTTGACAAATACAAATCTAGAAGTAGATGATGATTTGAAGGACGTTGATGATTTGAAAAAGAAGATCAAGTGATTTCTTAGTGTTGGTTGGATTATGATAAAGATGAAATCAATAGTCATAGCTTATGAGAAAGATGCATCAAGGAAGACAAATAAATTTGAAATCTTTCTTTCTGCATATGAAACCTAGAAGTTTAGATATGGTTTTGTCCAAGAGCCAAATGGTGATTTGATTAATCTATTTCTCACGACATATGGATTACAGGTGTAAATAGGCTAAAAAAACCAAGTCACAATTGAACATGCCTTTCCTATTGCTAGAGTGCACCCACATTTTCATGTTCAAGTTTTGACTTTTCAAATTAGAAATTCCTACCTAGATTTTTGTCCCACTTCATTTTTATGTTAAATGTACTTGTTGATTTTGGCTAACTTGGCCTAGAAAATTACACTCTTGTATATTTAAAAAAAGGAAATATTGTGATGAGGTCGACTTGCTCTTAGAACCTAAAATTAAAATTATTTGTAAGTGCTGGATGTAAATTAGTTAGAGATGGGTGATCAAGATTGTTTTAGGCCCAAATATTTAATGTATTTTAATCTAGACCATTGGTGAAGATGAATCCTAGCCATTCGTTGTATACTAAAGTGTACTTGCCTCTCCTACAAAAGGCAGTCACTTCTCTTTATATAGGGGGTTGAGAATTGTTGATACTTGTCAAACTTTTGAGATTAATACATCAGTTTACTTCATGGTTTATAATCACTTCATTGTTGGAAATTGTTGATATTTGTTGAGATTTTGTTATTGATTACACAATTTGCTTTATGGTTCCAATCAATTTAATGAAATTTGCCATAATTTATGCATCAATGGTGATGAGTATTTGATGGATCTTATGTTCATACTACTGGTGATTTGTTAATAGTAAGTTACTTTGTGTAGTTAGCCTAAACACATTTGTGTTTTATGTTCTTATTATGAAATATCTTGTTAGGCTGCACTAAAATTGGGTGTTTAACATATATTCCCTTCGTGATCTAAAAAATATTTCCATTGAAGATTGCACTGTCTTTGTAGCACTATGATATATCTGGTTAAGAAAAGATTGGTTTTAGTTGAAGATCTGTCTACTTACATACGTCATATCATAGCTATGGAAGTTCATAGTTAGGAATTTTTGAAACCCTATTTCTTTCTCACCCTATCTTTTGAACCTTTTTTTATCTAAGTGATTAGTTTAGATTTAGATTTAGGACCAACATCAAATGATTGAAAATAAAATAAAAATACATTATTTTTGGACATAAACTATATTCAGAACTAAAGATTCAGGAAACACTTTTAGGGTTAGGAGCCAAATTAGATCTTGTCATTTTTAGTTCTAACCCTATTTTAAATTCTAGTGAACAATTGTGTAATTCCCCTTGTTGGAACGACAAAAGTACATCAAACATTGAAATTTATCTTATAAGGCCAAGACCTGGCTGGGAGAGACCTTGGGGTGGTCATTTTCTAATTTGTTGGGATTTGATTCCTTTCAGGAGATAAAGTAATTTTATCTTAGTTGACCAATGCTAAAACACACATAAGCACTAATTCTAAAAATCCTAAGTCCATTTGGGTCCCTAAATCTTAAAATTGATAATCTCAAAATCTCCCATCCCAATCCCAAAATCAACAATCCAACAATCTCCCATCCTAATCCTAAAATCTCAAATCAAGCATCTCCCCTAATCCCAAATCCCATATAACCAAAATCCCAACCCCAAATCCTTAATTTCAAGATCCATCATGGTGTTTGCAATTGTTGGTTTTGGTTCCCCTTGACCCTATGATATTTCCTCATGCCTCCACCATCCACCCCTTTTTCATAAACACTTCCATTATCCAACATGCATCCATAATCATATCCCTTTAATCCTAGATTTTGCATAATCCATTCATCCTTCATCCAACCTACCTTCCAATCTATCTTTCTTGGCAACATTCTTTAAAATGTTAGAGCTACACTAGTACCATGTTTTTAGTTGGAGAAGTCAGCTTAGCGATTGACACGATTTATACTAACATCTATGAACACAATACCAACAACATGGTCCATATGTAATAGTCATTCAAAATGGGATACTATCATCTCACCATGGAAATATATGCTTGAATCCAAAAATCCTTTATCCCATCCCAACACCCACAACTAGAAAAGCAACAAAATAAAATAAATAAATAAAAATAAAAATAAAAATAAAAGTAAAAACATCAAAAAAGAAAAAAAGCAAAGAGAAAGATTGTCCAATAGTGAAAACCATTCTTATGGTGCCTTAGAAAAGTCCCATGATGAAAACATGTTCTTGGTTGTCATGCTTAAATTAGTTATATTTGAGCATCCTACACTTGGGGGCAAGCCTCACTCATCCTCTCACTCCCATCCTATCGAGCAATATCAATTCCCACTAAACCTAATGCAGCTAAGGCTCACATATCATTCAATGGATGTCCTCATCCTATATCAAGAAGCTCAATGAGTGATGACATACTACATTTACTTTATCAATCCAGGGACGTGTTTCTTGGTATGGTGTCGGTATTGTGTGTATAGCTAGAGATTTCTAGATGTTGGGATGCTATGGTTGTGTATAACTAGTAATTGATATTCTCTGCAAACTAGGAAAGGAATGTAATTCTAAAAATAGGTAAACTACCTTATAAACTCTGAAACTAACTATATTAACTGCTTTCTAATTGAAACGGAGTAACAAACTGAAATAGAATCAAACAAATCTAGTTTTGATTGTGTTGGTGTCATCCACCTCCTAGGAGCACCATCTGCAACAAAACTCCTTCACAGAAAACGAGAGAGGCAACACAAGGCCATTTCACCAAAACAAGAGTGAATATTTGAGATGATAAATTACATAATGTACAAGCCTTTTAAAGGCATGAAATATGTGACGGGTGTAAAACTACCCAACACGGGAAAAAACCACCTGAATGATTAATTAAACTATTCTACCTAAGTAATCTTAAGTGGGTAAATGGTAAAAACCATTTACTCCAACACCCCCCCTTAAGTGCAACTAGGGAGAATTATTATGCAAAATGAAGATGCAATATGGGTCCCGGCTACACAACCATGTTAGGTACCCATTTACAATGCAAAAAGAAATCTCTCACAACCGGAGAAAAGGAGAAAAAACCTGTGGGAAAAAACCCCTCTCCAAAAGAGAGAAAAGAAAACAAAATGTTGCATGGATGGAGAACTCAAACACACCCCCCAAGGACTACATACATCATGTATATATAATCAATAGCCCCCCCATAAGAGGGAAAGAGAGAGACTATATAGCCCCCCTACAATGTGTAATCACCTGTAAAAATGGTAAGTGCATGAAGACAAAACATAATCCAATGTCGGCAAACAACTTGTCTCCCTTTTGGAAGAAACAAAACCAAATACAAATGCAGGAATGCTTCCCACTCCAAATAGGAATTGAAAGAAAGAAGCATGAAAATGTATGATGATGTCTTTGAAATCTACTCATGTGTCGCCAAGACCTTAGAAGATGATGCCACAAACCAATCAGGAACATGCCCAATCACAATAGGAGGTGGCAAACAAGGTACCACTGGAAACTAATGCTAAACAATATCCAGAGACTAAGATGGAGTGACAACAGGCATGCAATAACTATCCTCAAAGAGGAGGGATATACCCTCAAATGTGTCTTCCAAGTTAGAAATGTGAGATTCCATAAACAAAGAACCAATGTTCAACAAATAAGAATCCCAATCAGGAAGACAATGAGATAATGGTTGTGATGAATCACTGGATGTGCTTAATGAATCATCAACACAAGATGAATGGTCCTGCTGAACAAGAATGATTGAAGAGGCACAAGACAATCTGAAACAGGATCATCCAGGAATAGCTGAGTATCAGGATCTCCATGTATTTCCCAAATTTTAGTCCAAATAATGTGAGGACACTCAAAATGATCAATAGCATTCAAAGTGGCATTATCAATATGCATTGCAATAACTCCTATGACATGATCCCTTTTGCAATTCCATGCAACTTTCTTACTATCAGTTCCAGGAAGGGGAACAAGATTATATAAATGTGGCAACAAATGAAGCCATCTGAGATGTTTTATGATACCATCTCTCCATTGTTTATAGTTTCCCTTTTTCAACATAATCACAGCAGGATGAAATGAAAACCCCATAATCAACTATGACAAATCTCCAAGAATACAAAGACATTAACCTTCAACAAAAATTATAAACTCCCAAATACTGCAAATAGAGCCTTCCCAAAATACTTCAGGGAAAAAATAAGGGCTGAGAATCTGAAAAAATTAAGCAAAAACGTAAACACCTTACCAGGTTCTCGCGCCAAATCACCAAGCAACTCCAAATCAACTCACCAAGCAACTCCAAAGAGCACAACAACGCCAATCTCCATCAAGCAAGATAACCTCCTGTGAGACTTACTCACACTAATCAAAGGCACTGCAAAGCTTTTTAATAGCGAAAAACTCCTGTGAGACTTACTCACACTAATCAAAGGCACTGCAAAGCTTTTTAATAGCGAAAAACTGCCCCACGCTGCCAATGCGGGATTAATTTTCCCAAAAAACATAACTTCCAAAAAGATGATGGTAATTGTGCCAATCAATGACAATTTATATGCTGTTCCACCAAGGAAGCAAGCACATCAACCATGGATCGACAAACCTCTATGAGCACTTCACAAACACAATCTGAGTGCCAAGATATAAAAAATGCAAGGAGCCCTACTGCGAGGTGAATAGGGGATAAATGTCCAAATAGATCCAAAGGATGGCCGTAGTCCCCGCCAGCTAAAAACAAACCTTAGCATATATTTTCTGTGCAAACTTTATAATATATAAAATTTGATCTAGACGTTTTCTATAGCAATGAAGAGAGTAGAATATCTACAAAATGAATCTATAGAAAAAAAATGTCTATGTCAGCAATAAAGAGAGGAATGATGCCAGCTACCAGTGATTTTAGTCTTAAAAAAATGCCTTTCTAAGCAGAAAATTGGCCCACTTGCAATTGATACAACCTCTATGAAAAAAATGTGGCCTCTAAATAGCAAATTGAGCCTTCTTCAGCAATCGTTGTTCACACCATCTCACAATTTGTTTATTGGAAGCCATTGAGGGTTTGGAAACATCAAACGAACTAGAGGCAGATGCCAGACAACCATTTGGGTGTGATGCCAAGTCCTTGTCAAATTTGTTGAGCACTGCCTCACACTGATATGGATCTAAATGCCTATGATCTAGGTATCTCTAACACCTTACAACAATTTCTTCAACTTTAATTTGCCCACGTATCTGCAGTGGTGAATCCATTAAAGTGCAAACTAGGTATTTCCTCCAAACAACATTCAAACGCAACCACTAATCAATAGTTACAGAATCAACACCTTGAATAGAGGAATTTTGTGCCTCCGCAATAGAGAAATCGTGGGTTAAAGGGGCTACAATAGGAGAAAAAAATGCTTCTTCCAAACTAAAAATCAACCAGTGAAATTCACGGATGGGAACAAAGTAGCGCTTCCCAACAAATTTCGCAGCCTTCTCCAATTTGAAAATCACAGCCTCTCCATTCAATCCAAAGCAGACAGAGAACAATAAAATGTTGAAACTTTGCACAGTGAAATCATGTCTGTAAAGAAAATCACGCTAGTAACCAGAAATACAGATCTCCAAAACAACAGAAAAATTGTGCTCCAAAACAACAATCAAATTGCCTGGGTGAGGAAAAAATGCAAACGCCAAATCCAACGGATTCTTTACAGCCTCTTGCAAAATCAAGAAAAAACTAAAATAGGCAACTTTGAAATTTGAAAATGTAAAAAAAAAACAAATTGATCTCAAGCAGTCCAATGAAAACTCTCAGAGGAAGGATTGCAGAATGGTTGGCTCTGATACCATGTTGGTGTCATCCACCTCCCAGGAGCACCATCTGCAACAAAACACCTTCACATAAAACGAGAGAGGCAACACAAGGCCATTTCACCAAAATAAGAGTGAATAATTGAGATGATAAATTACATAATGTACAAGCCTTTTAAAGGCATGAAATATGTGACGGGCATAAAACTACCCAACATGGGAAAAAACCACCCGAATGATTAATTAAACTATTCTACCTAAGTAAGCTTAATCGGGTAAATGGTAAAAACCATTTACTCCAATAGATTGCATGAATCTAATGCTAATAGGTTGCAGTCTACCTCAAGTGGACCCTTTCTTGGAGTGACCATGTCCTTTCCTCTTATCAACTACTTAATTAGTTCATCAATCAATTCACCGTATTCTAGGGGTAAAAGTAAAATGGCTATACCAGAAAACTCTATTTTTTATTGATTGCATGAACAATCTAATACATTCATGAAGAAAATCCAACTATCCTAGATATTCTAGATGAAAAATATATTTACACATCCATCAAGAGTTCGTACATTTATGAGAACTAACAACCAATCGGCCCACTTCCTATTATACAGGGGAAGGGCTCTTTATTTTTAGAAAAGAAAAACTAAACTAGGAAACTAAAACTTGGAGCAATCAGAGAGGAGAATTTCAATTAGGACTATGGTATGAGCAAGCTAATTAAGAGGCATGGGAATGGTTATCTTGGACTTATCCAATCTCTACACATTCCTAGCTGAAAGATAGATGATTGTTATCTGTTGCACATTCTTTCTTTGTTACTTCTGGAACTCATTCTCATCTACAAATGAGCTAATTGTTGCTGGACAGTTGTAAGTAGTTGTGTGCCTTACTGCAAGAGTTGGTCCTTTGGCTGCATAAAGTGAGTTCTTCAGCTATAGGGAACTGGTCCTTTGGCTGCAAGAACTCTACTATCTTGGCTACAAAAATTCTACAAACTTGGATGCAAGTTATTGTTCTTGGTTGCTACAGGAAAGAGTTAGTCCTATAGAAAAATCCCCACTCACTAAGATCATTGTTAACAAACTTAATCATACCACACTATGTTTAAAAATAACTACTTTAACCTACAAACATCCATTAAAACACAATACAAATAACATAGTGCTTTGTCCATTTATAATTAGAGTATCAACATAAAAGATGGAAATGTCTGTAGCAATGTGGCTTTGAAATAACAAAGATAGAGATTAAAAGAGACAATTATAGCACTCACCACATCCTATCATGCCCATCCCTTATATCCACCTATTATCCCATTGTCTCCCCAATCCATCCTCCCTTCTTGCTTTTAACCTTTACAAGGATAGGGGTACAATGTTGAAACATGCTTTGGACACCTCTTGGTATACCTAATCTTTTGCAACACATCCTACAACATATTATCACAAACATTGTTGCACAATATCACGAGTGGCATATCTAGAGTGGGGCATGTTATTCCTATGTGATTTCATCCTTGGAGATCACATCTTGAACCCTCCGTCCATCCATTATGAATCCTCCATCCATCCCATCCACTACTGACAATCCCTTAATCCTTCCATCCAATTCTCCTTTCATCCTTGTCTCTAGACTTGGTTTTCTCCCTTGTCATTGGTTCCAAGCAAAAGGCTATCTAAACGCAATCCCAAACAATCCCATCCATCCCATTTATCCAAATCTCCTTGCAATCGAGGCATCACAAGAAAATCCTAATCCACACAAATTTAGTGTAGCAATCTAAGAAAAATTGTCTAAAAGCATCCATTGATTTTGTTCCCAACCTTTCTACAAGCCTTTATCATCTCAAATCAAATCATCATTAGGATATGTCATCCCCAATCCTCATGGTATTTTAATATTTATCATTCCCACATCAATAACGCTATCATCATCATCAATCAATCAATCTTTAGCCTTTTATCCTGACCAAGGGCAACACCTTTTTTCATCTTTGTATCATTTTGTACATGCTTTCTTGCTTGCCTATGTATATTATCATTTTGTTTGCGTCTGTAAATTGCTCCTTGCAACATATCACCATAATGACATCATGGTCTTTCATATTACGGTGCCACACAACATATGCTCACTTGTGATCTTTCTTTTGAGTTAGTCCTTCATGCATATGATGCAACACCATAATGATCCCTTATAACATGGTGCACAATGTCATACACTATATCAAACATCAGGTTGCTCAACCTATTTAGCATGACCTCTCATTCCTCCACCTCATCCATTCGCATCTCCCTCCCCTCCATCCTTCAACCAATCTTCTCATCCTCAAAATTCATCCAATACCTACTTCTATCTATTATCCTCCAATCCCTTCTATCCCCATCTTTCACATCCAATCATATACCTTCCTCTTTCTTCTCTAACATATTTTTCATCCATTTGAAGAGCACACCTGTGTTCTTCAAACCTGACTATCCTCTCAAGTGGGTATCCCTACCTCATTCCTCCTTATCACCCCTCCTTTGAGTGGTTGGGACATCTCTTCCATCAAAGCACTATATTTTATCTTTCTTTGAAATGTTGTTACTTCTCTTAGTTACAATGCCATCTCAAAGAGGGGAAAAATGTAGACACATAAATCTAACCATGTCTTATCATCACTTGATTCATCTTGCATATCCCCTTCTAATCATCAATTCAATCATTCTTGTAATATTAATTAAATAATCTTAGTTATTTAATTAATAAATCCAATCATCCTCCTAGGATTAATTAAATAAGTCATGACATTTATTTAATTAATTAAATCATTTCAACACTTCTTCTAATGTTCTAGCCTTTAATTAAATAAATCAACATTTATTTAATTAAATCAACAATTCCTATGTCCATTCTTCCATAAATTAAATAAACAGGTAATGCTTATTTAATTCATCTATTTTCCTTCCCATCATTAGTTGAATAAACAAATAATGTTTGCATAACTAAGTAATCACTTGCACAATCCTAAGCATCACTAGTCAAGCCAACTTTGCACATGGCTCAATGTATGAAAAAGGCTCCACAAAATCCTCTCATCAAATCTTGTCCATCCATTCAATCTAGAAAACCTCCACCATCCAAATCCTTTGAATCATGGGCCTCCTCATGTGAACCAATCACAAGGTGACACTTGGAGGCCTCTCATGCATTCTTTCCTCTCAATCAATCTCATCCATTGATCTTCCAAATCAATCTCATTCACTGATCCTCCTCATCCAAATCTATAAATGGACCCTTCCATAAACCATTTTCAAGTGTCCTTGGAATGCATGGTCATGCTTCCCATTTGAGCAACCACATACCTTCTCATCCACACTACAATCCTTTGAGCACAACCACCATTGGTGCAACAAGGACTTGTGTTGGTGAGAGCTTTCTAGTTTTTATTAGCTTTACATGTCCTTAGCTTAATCATGAGGTTATGGTTAGACGTAGATTAAATAGATTACATTACATTGTTTTCTGTTTGTTTATGGTTCACATTTCATCATATACAATTATTATTTTCTCGTGACTTGGAATATTAGTTGTAATGTCATTCATGAAGGAGGTGGAGTTGGTAGTGGTATTTATGAAGCTATTTTTAGCAAATTTCTCAACTTGGGCTCTAGAATTGAGTAGTGGATCATCTTGCATGTTGTTACTGGGTCCCATATGAGTTGGGTGGTATATTTGAATGCCCACCTTGGGATATGGGCCATATGGAGGATTTATAAGTCAAAGATGTTGTCTATTATTAGTACATAAATTGTTTTTTCTATTCATGGCTCATTGGGAGTTACTTTTACTATTCTGAGAAGAGCCTCTTCATTTTGGACATGGGAGTTTTTGCATTTTACCATGATTTAATGGTACATTTTTTTGGAAAAACATTTGTGGTGTTCCTCTTCCATTTATCTATAAATTGGAGGCATGATATAATAGTTTCATTATATTATTTTATAGGTACACAGGTGTTGCTAGAATGCTACTAGATTGAGGAGAGAAAGAGTGTTTCATATGTGCATGCTTGTTGAAGATTAATACGTTCTTTGTGCTCTCTTTGATGGTAGAGTTTTTTTCCCGAAAGGGTTTTCCATGTACATCCAATGTTATTTGTTACAACTTTATGGTTTGTTCGTTTTAGTCATATTATTGATTTTAATATTCATATTGTTGATTTATGCGTCCACATTTAATCTAGAATGGGTAATCCATTGTTAAAAAAATAATTTCAAATTTGCATCACTTTCTAAAAGTTTTCATTGCAAAATTTCTTCACCTTGTTTAACAACAGTTATTAGTTCTTGCCAACATGTAGGATAATATTACACTAATCTAGTTTTAAATAATGATTAATTGTGTAGTTTGTCACTAATAGATTTTGATTATTATTTTCTTTTGCTTTCTATTATAATATTTGAGTAGGTTAAGATGTCCATTTTTATGAAGAAAATATTTAAAAAACTATTTTCTCATTATCACTGGACCTTAATTTTCCTCTACACATTGTTAAAAGACAATAAACTATTTTGAGGCATAATAAGACCATTTCATTTCACCCATTGCCTAATAAAGTTTTATTGCATGTGATGGGAATGAGTTGGCAAGCACACACTTTATATGCTACATACCCATGCAATATCAATGTTTGAGGATTAAATGGTTCAAAATTAATCATGTTAGTGAAAGGAAAAGTGCAAGACACTTGTTTTGTCATTTAGCCATGGGGAGTTAAGTTCTTTGTTAAAAGGTCTAGTGAAATGGTGTTGCATGTGCTTTAAATAGTTGACCAAGGCGGGCTTTATTTTGTTCACAAGTGCCTTGGATTTTATCCAAAGGTAGTCCCATCTTAAGAACACATGTCACCCTAGAGCTTAAAACAACCTTATTTAACGCCAAGCAACTCATCTAATGCATTTTATTCCAATTGTTAGATCTAACTCCCTTTTTCCAAGTCATCAAATGAGCACATAACTTGATAAAAGGCTTAGTGACTACAACAAAATGGTGAAACAATTGTCAAGCACTTTGGCTTAGTCTATTTTACTCCTGTCATTGATCTCAAGTGTGATATTTCTAGGTCATAGATCTTTGTAGGAATTTAACAAATGATGGACATGCACCTATCCCTTGGTCCTACTATGCACTATGGTGTCTTTTCCTAAGGATGACATGAATGCTTAGTGCCTGAACAAATTTTGACAGTTTGTCACAAGTATGTTATTATCTTGCAACTTGTTTCAAAGCTATTTCATACACATGATTTCACTTCTCTTAATAAAGTAGAGTCGGGATCTCTATTTGTACCCTTATAATTCAAGGTTGAGCCCACATTCCAGTTTGGCTTCAAAATTACAATCAACATTCAAGGTTTATAGTATATAGAAAAATGCATAGTCATGGTTGAATTCATGGTTCATATTTAAGTTGGATTTCATGATCCTAGTCATAGTTAGAGCCTATAGTCCAAAAGACACAACAATGGTTGCACATGACATAATTATATTTGTGTTCCCATTTTTCTAGGCATTTTTATATCATGTGCAACCGTAAAATTTGTTTTAATTAGTAATCCTATTTAAAATCATTGGTATGACAAAATTGTGCAGAATCCAATGGTAGGGGATTCAACACCTAAGGTAACTTGAAAGGAGTTCACAAGTGTTTAAACTCAGTGGTGATATGTGGCTTTAGATAACACCTCCTACTAATAATACCTAAAGTGTGCACTAATATAACAAAAACTCATCCAGACAACTTTTCCAAGTGTATGTGTCAACCTTTCATTGGCTCTATTGGGTACAATCCATGTTATATTCATAATTTTACCCCTTAATCAATGAGATTGAAACACGTCATGTTTTACTTTTGTTTTACTTAAGACTACTGTGGGCATAAATTAAATTAAGTCAAGGGTCCTTCACACCCATACCTTTAAATAGTGTTATGTTCATATGGCTTGGAAAAAAATATGAATGAGATCAATGATCTACGTTACAATACACTATATTAGTTGTATACTATTTAATAACAACATTTTAGCTCATGAGGACACATAGCATGCTCATAGAACAATGTGGATATAAGGTTGTCAAGCCATCATTAGGACATAGGGAACTAGCTAAGTTGGTGCCTATAGTCTCTCTAATAGGAACCCGATAACACTTGCATTATGGAGAACAAACTAAGCTTTACAAAGATCTACAAACATAAGTCAACACAAAACATAACAAAAGGTGCATTCAAGCAAAGCATATTAAATTGTGATCTAATCGAATGGTGGGTTGAAATCTCCTTAAGATTAATAGATGAGGATTAAACACATGAAACAAGCTATGCACATCTAAGACCAATATTGTTTTACCCTGGTGAACATGTGGGCTCTTTCAAATTTAATGGGTGCAGGAATTTAAACCAAAGCCTTCAATTGAGACAAAACAAAAGAAGGTGCATGTAGACTTACAAATTGTTAGAGCATAACGCTATTAGGGGTCTATACATAGGCCTTAAATAAATATTTATAAAAATCTCTATTATAAGGTCTTTAAACTTATAATATAAATATGCTTCTAGCATAAATTATAAACCAATAATAATATTTTATAATTAATATGTCTATTAATCTTTACTATTAATTGATTTTTTTATAGTTAAATGCGGCTTAAGAGAGCCAACCCCGTAAAAAAAAGAATAGAATTGAAAACCTAGCTGCTCAGAAAGAGGGCCATTAACAAGGATGAAAAAATGCATGCCCTGAAGATAGGGGTGCATAAATGACAAAACTTAAATAGCCAAGAGCTATTGTCCCTAAGAATCTAGCCTACCCATCTTGACTTGGGAGTGCAAAGTCATCATACTTTTCTCACCACCTGCTAATTTATTTTTCCGTGTAACCATCGCCCATTGAGATTTTTCATCCTTGGGATGATCTGCATCAACAGATTTGTTTCTGTATGAGTAGTCCACCATCGTTGAAGTGAGCTCAACGTGATCTGATTCTCGATCAATCCCATCATTTGAGGCCCTAGTATTAATAATTGGGGTTTTAGCATCTTGTGATTCAGTATCTGGAACATATGGATCAATAGTAATCTTAGACCTGGATGCCTTAGAGTCAGAGGCATTAACACTTCCCACCCCAAGGGGGAAAGATCTAAGAGAGGTTTTTGATACGGATTGGGATCCATTCTGGCTGACCTTGTCTAAAGTCTTTACATTTTTGATGGATTTTAATTGGGTAGTTTAATACAAAATACACTCCTGGGGGTTCGCAGAATCCTCTTTTTCTATTGAATAATGGTGGGTATCAACATTCCTCCACCATGTGGCTTGTCCATCAATTTTGCATTTGAATTTTGGATAGTTGGCATCAATGTGACTAGTGCTGTAACATCTACGACAACGAAAAGGTAAGCCCTCATAGTCCAAGATCTGATTCTAGCAACAATTAGAAGTTTTTATAGAGATCTCAACTCAAAGATTCTTAGAGATAACTAGATCAATCAATATTCATGCAAAGGTGGAATGGAGGAAATTCGAGGAGCCTTCATCAACATCCAAGAACTTCCCAAGTTTGTTGCCAATTGATTCAAAACATGATTCAAACCAAAATTGGAGTGGGAGGTTAGGTAGGTGAACCCAAATGGGCGTGACTGAAAAGGATTCAGACAAAGGATTGAATGTTGGATGCCACAACTTAAGCATAAGCAAATGCTCCTCACAACTCCATTGGTGTAATGCCCACTCAAGAAAATGACAGTAAATATCAATATATAAATTAATTACTTGATAAATAATGAAAAATTAATAATAAGAGGCTAAGAAAATATTCATTCTTTTATAACTTAATAAGCTTCAAAATACATAAGAATAGTTGTATTCATTGTAAAATTCATAGTTATACACAATTGCCATATAATTCATCCCTTTACAAAATGAGAAGATGCTTCCATAGCTCCATTACCGTGCATGGTTAACCGACCTCTAACCACGATAAAGAATGCTACAGAGGATTTTGACACTAGATCTCCACTTCCCACAACCCAATGATAGTGATCCCTCTATGATGAATTTCCCCGCAAAGAAAATAATCAATCTTAGTGTAATAGAAGTTATGACCTTCTCTCTCTATGACAAGGACTTCGCACCCAGTATGAAGAATGATCAAAAGTTTTAATCTCTTTCTCTCCTTATAGACTCCATGTCTTTTCACATAAGCAATCCATAACCGCATAGAAATGGTCATCCAACTGAACAAAAAGATGATCAATATTATCATAAACTTGAATATTGGCATCCAGATAGATCATCTTGCTGTCCCTCCTCAACTCCCATATCCTTGACCTTTTAAAAACTAAACAACACGACTCTTTGTCTTCCAAAAGAGAGTTACAAAATAAAATGACTCTTCATCTTCACAAGTAATATAAAATAAAAGAATCTTTATAGTGTATGTAAATATAGTATATTGAATTATCTAAAATATCTTAATTAATAAATAAATTTCAGATATACCTTACAATTGGTAGTCACATAGAATTGCATTTTGATCCTACATATTGTCAAAACCCACGATGAAAAAACCCCGGGCATAGGGATAGATCTGAACATCACCTTTCAATATAGGGCTCCAAATCTCTGTGATCCATTTATACAACTTGGCTAGACTGGGCCAAAATCTAATAAATATTCTGATTAAGCCATACTCTACGAAATAGATTTCATTTTCCATCACTTCCTTTCCAATTTTGTCCTCCAGATCTAAGGTCGGAGACTCTACTTCACACCGAAGGGGCTTGACTGCTTGAGAAGGGCTAGAATCATGATTATTGGTTGCATTATTCTTGGCTGCCAAAGCAAGAAGGGAGATTCTATTATCTCAGATGATAGGCAGTGATCCTCTTATCATTCCTGCTGCCACATCTTGCCTTGTGCACTGAAAACCTTTCTCTCCAAGCTTCTCTGCGAAAAAATCCTGAGAAGGGCACGACCTTTCCTTCACAACAAAGCTCAAATTCCCTTCATGGCATAATATGTCCTTATGCTTTACTACTTTTGAAGAGTCGATCAAGGCATTGGTAGGAGGGGCATCTAGGTGGAGGCAAGTGAACTAGTTCAAAACCCTTATTATAGGAGCCTTCAGAAAATTTGGTAGTGACATCATACCCTATATAATTACTTAAGAGTTATTTTCCTATTAATTGATTTATTAATCAAATCTCATGTTGTTATTAAAAGGTATGTTAGCTTTCGATATGGGTGCTACCTACCTTATTTCCCTATATTTAAGGGAATTGTTATTGGGAATAATACATTGTGAGAATTTGAAATATAGTGAATATTGAAATACTTGCTCTGTACTAGAGGACTAATGTGAGGCCATTTGTTAGGAGGAAGGGATTATCCCTAGGTTCATTTGTAATTATACAGACAATTATGTAAGTGGTTTTTTATTGTAAGGTTTTCCCCACCTAAAATCTCTATGTCCATGTGTAATGATGTTATTTAATTTATTTCATTTCACATTTACTTTTTGTACATTTATTGTAGAAATTAATTACCACTCCTAAAATCTAAAGTCATTGACGCAAATCCAAAGGACTTCGACATCGAAGCTCCTAGACCACAAGCATGGAAACTTAGAACGAAAAGGCTTTGACGAGGCTAAAAAGACATTTTGCAAAATAAATATAGGATATTTTCCATGGACATGATAAACTAATGATAACAAAGGGCATGAATTGAAAGTTTGAAACTAATCCCTAAACCCTAAACCCTTAAACCCACATGAAACAAGGTCAATGACAAATTTCAAGCGTATGCATAAACAAGCCAAACAAAAACCATGATCTCAAATGCATATTGCTCCACTTTAAAATCTACAACAATGAAAAAAATGAGGGAAGCCTAAAGTGCATGGTATTTGTTTTTCCATTTAGCCACGGCCCTTAAAAATTGGCCACATGTCTCATCATTATTTCCTTTGCAACGACTTTGTTTGCTAAGTGCAACTAGAATAAAGTGCATAGCAATCAAGTAGGGCTAAAGACTTAGGCTGAAAATAACGGATTAAGACCTTCTTATGTAAGTTTAAACAATTTAAAATGCAAAAATTCATGATTGGGTTGATAGACATCTTCATAACATTTATGGATGGGTAATTTTGTTTTTAAAATAGGATAAAAAGTAATATTACATTAGTACATGCCTCAAATTGATTTAGGTGTTATGATTTGTGTCTTGTCAATGAGAAGACACCACAATTCATAACAAGATAGGCGGTAGGTTCATGTTTATTTATATGCTAACTACCCGCAGGGATGGATGGTCGAAGATCCTAGAGATTGAAATCAATGGTCCCAACAAAATGATGAAAGCAAAATTACATGCCATTCATTTTGTCATTTGGCCACATGATTAACAAATCTTTCATTGTGGCCAAACAAATCTTTTATTAAACCATGCACTAATTTGACAACATTGGATTTATAAGCAAGATCCAATGGTTGAGGATCAAATGTTGCGTCAAGCTATTCAATATTTAATAAAGCCATTGAGCCTTTGGTTGACACATGGCTCTCGATAAAACTTTCCCTAGTTAATATATAATGTATTCGTGAACAAAACAAAAATCCATCCAAGTCAACATTTCAATGCACACATGGAAACATTTCAATGGCTCTTTTTAATACATTTCAAGGTCACAATCACACTTGTACTCCTCACAACCAATCAAAACATATCAAGTTCACCATTATTTTAATTAACACTGTAAGGGCAAGCACACCAATTAAATTAAGGGGCCAAGCACACCTAGACTAAATAGTGACACAATATAGTGGTTAGGGATAAGTAGGTTGGATCGGGTAACTAAAGATCAAATGCATAAGAGAACTTGCCCATGATTTAATAAGGTCATTTTAGCCTCAGAGTGATACATGGAACCTTGAGTAAAGTTATGCCCGATGCTTCATTTCATTTAACATCTCAACTAAACCATCTTAACATATAATTAAGCGGCTCACTAAGGGATAAACCCAACACTTATAATATACCCTTTTAATTCTTCTAAACTCGGGGCACTTTTGACAATGAAGATCTACGTGCCTTTAAATCTATGGCATCAAGACATTAGTCAAGGAACAAGGTGTGGGTAGTTTGCCTACTTGTTGGGTTGTGGTGAGTAAAATAATGACACGTAGCAGGCTCAAACCACATAGCACATATAAGGCCATCAGACCATTTGTCAAGATATGGGAGACATACTAAGCCAATGTCCATGGCACTGAGGAAAGATTGCCAATGGACATTGCATTGCAAATGAATCACTCCGAGTGGCAATAATAAGTCATCAAGCAAACATAAAAATGCTTGGGTTTTCATGGGAACAAAAGTGAATACCATACATATTATAGAATTATTAACTTGCAAAGAGCAACAAGGGACGCACTTGCAGGAGCAAAATCAAAAGATAAAAGAGCACAGGGTATTGGTAGGATATGCAAAACCAAGAAGAACACTCCATGAATAGAATAATGCACCATCAAATTTGGTAAGCACAAAACCAAGAAGAACACTCCATGAATAGAATAATGCACCATCAAGTTTGGTAAGCGCAAAACCAAGAAGAACACTCCATGAATAGAACCATGTACCATCAAATTTGATAACCACCTTTAAAATATCTAGAAAAAACTTTGTTGCACTTCAACGCTTGTTTTAATTTTAATTTTAACAATAAAGATTTAGGGTAATTGGTTTAACAAAATTCCAACTACATAGGTAATTCATAGTAGAACAACTGCATGCTTTTTTAAAAATAGAAAATAAATTGAAATGTTGTAGCTCAATTGATAAAGATTGATATGTTCCTTGATTACAACATCCATCAAGACTTTCTTTCATAATACTTTAATCTGCTATATTTAATACTGTTTCTAAGTATACTTTCTCTTTCATAATGTTATAATGTGGTTTGCATTTGAAAAAAAAATAGTAGAAGTTAAAGAGCAACTTAAAGAGGTATAAAATAAAACAATTTGGCATAATTTCAACTGTAAAAAGTTTTGCTTTCTGTAGTCTGTATTTTTCACAATTTGCCTTTGTTGTCTTTAACGAACCGCCTAGTTAAGTGTGGCGAAGACACTAATCCACTTCGTCGCGCCATTTCCAAGTATTTCTGTAACCCTAGCATATTTCTATTAATGGAAATTTATTTTACTTTTCTGCTATTTATTTAGTATTAAGTAGATTCATTGTATAAACGGAGGGAAATTACAAACTAAGTTACAAGAAAAGCATCGCGGATTGTGTAAACGTGATAATGTTTTTGCCAAAGGTCACATTGCTTCAAGAAATCTAACGCAAACCCTGAACACGCAGAAAAACAAAGCAAATTAAAAAATCCTGATTGTATTTTTCGTTAGAGTTTGAAGAAAAACCAGAGCGATGTGTACGTCTAGATTTGGTACAAAATGGGCATATAAAAAATAAATAAAATAACATTTGAATTTTTAAGTGGGTTTTAATGATTCTCACATGGCGGTTTCAGTAGTACATATTAAATTTTTTAATCTGCATGGAAGCCACAATATGGGGAATATTGTGTAGGGTTTTGTTAGAATTTTTATGTCGTTATCTTAAATTGTTAATGGCCACATCTAATGTGGCTTTGGGTAGACTTAAGCCCATTCTTAAGATTTGTAACTTGGGTCACCTTTGAATCCACCCCATAATTGTTACACCAACCTTGCCACATGTCCCTGGAATTGTGGACCACCTTATTATGGTAAGGGGGATTTTAACCTGAATCATCATCACACTCTTAAGAGCCTTCCAATTACTGTAACATTATAACCTGAACTGGAGGTAGGGATTTTTGAAATGAGAGTGTTTTTTAAGTTATTTTAAAAATAGCTGTTTTCTACCCTGATTATGGTCATTTAGCGTTTCAAGACTGTTGGTCAAAGTCAAATTTCTGAAAACCACTGCTGTTGTATTGTATTCACTGATTCAGTATTGGTCATTAGAACTTGTAGCCCAAGTCTACTTTAGTGATATTTTTGGAGTTAGGGTTTTTACATGAAAGCGATTTTGGTCATTTTAAACAAATTTGTTTTGTGACATGAGTATGGTTCATCTTTGTTTTAATAGTGATGTCTAAAGTTAAATTTTAGAAAACCTTTGTTTTTGGATGTCCTAATTTGGTCTATATTGTCCTAATTTGGTCTTAATATAGTGATGATTTTCTGGAAACTCAATTTTACATGTAATGAATTTGACATACATTTTTAGAATGGTATCCTAGAAGATCAAACTTAAAGTAATCAGTAGAATGATGTGGTTGGTCAAAGAGTCATGGCAGATCTGGCAGAAGTTTGATGATGATCCATGCACTCTGGCAAATTGCTAGGAATAGTCTTACATCTTCACATTGCTATTGTATTTCTTATAACTATAGAAAGCTTTGGAGTGATTGACTGCACACTAGACGACAAGAATGCTAGCGGATGAACAAACTGCCAGTAGTGCATTAAGGGACTGGCTGCATTTTAAGCTCTAATGCTGTTTAATGGAGAGTTTCATGGCATTTTCAGTAAGTGGTAATTACTAATTATAATCATAGCTTTTCTGGGTGGTTTTATGGGAGATACGACCTCTGTATTCTGAATTTTCAGAACTATTATTTTTTGTTTGAGCTAGAGCCTTGTCATGTGACATAATTTTCTCTCAGCTCAGGTGCACAAATTGGGATAATGCTAGTGCCATTTGAATGAGAATTTCATGTTTTGAGAAGTGTCAAAGAAGATACAATCATTGTAAGTGGGCCTTTTGGAATGGGCTCAAACCTCACTATAGAAGGGAAAAATCATTACAACTTTCAATTAGGGTAAATAAATTAAAATGTTGTTTCTTGCAGACACAAGAAAAATACGAGATTTACTTGCTTACAAGTTTGTATATCCAGATTTTTGTTGGAAGTGGATATTTTTATAAAAGCCAACTTTTAATTAAAGTGTGATTAATTGAGATTATACCCCTATATTTTGTAAGGAATATGATATTGATATTCGAGAATGTTTGCTCATTTAAAGTTAAGTTTGCTTAAAATACAGCTTGGCAATGTTGTCTACAAATTTTCTTTGATGGGGAAGCTAGGGATTTATGGCTAAGCCTTGATGGCAGAGATAAATTGAATTGGGATGAAATTGAAGAAGCATTATGCTGAGTTTTTAGCTCAAATCGGAACTTCTTCACAGTTTCAGTGTGAATGTGCAGGTAGTTTGAGTTATTTCTATTTTGTAATTCACTTAAGTTATAAAGTGAATCTTTTATTTAGTTAATTAAGTCTAATAAAGTGCAAAAGCACTAATGACTTAGACTTATCTTCCAAGTCATCTCTTGCATGAGATAAGGTTGCTTTCTTTTGCTTTCTTTTTTGAAAGATAAGATATTAAGATCCCTTTGTTCGAATATTAAATTTTTAGTTGAATAGTATAAAGCATAGCAGCAAAAATCTTTTGGGGAAAAAATCGGCAAACCAAAAGTATGAGATTTTTTCAAAAAATCGGGATTTAAACGGAAAAAATCAGGAAAAAATAGGATTTAAAAAAAACATAGAAAAGGGTAGAAAAACCTGCTATTTTTTAAATTTAAAGGCATTTCAATAGTATAGAGATATAGAGAGCAAATAAAATCGAGAGTTTAGCCCATCAATTGTGAAATATAGATTTTTTTCATTTATCTAAGTTGTTGGTACTGGTACGGTGACAGGGTTCGGGGTTTTGGTATGTTGGTACGACAATTTTTTTCCCTTGGGTACGAGCATATATATAGTATTACAAGTTCGTATATATAAGCTTATTTTGCTTAAAGGTATACATTTCAATAGGTTGCGAGTTCTTCAGTTGATTGTAATTTTCATTTTGTATTGACATTTGACAAATTGCTGAATTATGAATATTTCTTTTCAAATTAGGAGGTATTTAAATATTTTGTTTATTTACAATTATGAGTATTATTGTTTTTATAATTTTTAATATATATAAAATTATAAATTATAGTTATATTAAGTATTACTATAATACTAGTGTATATATATACATACAAGTGTATATATAGTATTATTGTATGTATATATATACACTAGTAAATATAGTAATACTTAATATAACTATAATTTATAATTTTATATATATTAAAAATTATAAAAACAATAATACTCATAATTGTCAATAAACAAAATATTTAAATACCTCCTAATTTGAAAAGAAATATTCATAATTCAGCAATTTGTCAAATGTCAATACAAAATGAAAATTACAATCAATTGAAGAACTCGCAACCTATTGAAATGTATACCTTTAAGCAAAATAAGCTATGTTCCATAGACTCTAGAGTATCGGGACAAGGATGTTAGGATGAGGGGACAAAATAAGTGACTATGTTTTAAAAATGAATTAAAACATTAAACGAACATAGCCAAATGAATAATTAGACAATGTGATGCAACTTTGTCCAAACTCGTAAACAGATTTACAATGGAGTAAAACAAACCCTCCACAGTCGTCGTGCGAGTGAAAAAACCCTCCACAATAAAAAATCGGCAAAAAACGATAGAAATCGGCAAAGAACCATAGAAATTGCAATTAAACTTGAATAATCGACAAAAATGGGCAAAAAAGGATCAAAATCAGTGGTCAAAATCGGAAAAATGGGTCAACGTTTTTTTAATGCAAAATCGTGTTTTTTCATGGAAAAAATGGGGATGTTTAAAGTTTCGCAATTAGTCACGATTTTCCCGATTTTCTCCTGATTTATGCTTCTATGGTATAAAGATAGATACAAGATAGAAGTTGATTATTCAGATTGTCTTTCAAAGGAATGAAAGACTAAGTTTTATGAAGGACTGGAAAACTAAATCGAACTCAGAGCAGTGTAATATTTCTGTGCAACTGAAGGACTAGTTGTAAAGGTTGCCTTTTAAGCTTTCGAAGGAATGTGAAGCAGATTGAAAGGTGTAAAATATCTCTGTCTTTGTTCATCGTTTCCACTGTTCAAATTTCAATGATTTGTGTGTTTAATTCAATGTTATTTCAGCATTAGGAAATTATACATCGTAATTGGAATTTTGACACATTATTTTAAGTTCATGAAGCATTCTTTTAGCTAGATGGGAAAGGAAAACAAAATATGAGAATATTACTGAGTAAAAGGAAGGTGAACACGAGTTTCATGAATAAGAAGATGATGTAGTCTTATCCTTGAAGCAAGAAGCCCATGAGGAAAATAAAGCAGAGAAAAGAGATGCTCCTAACCAAAGGGACTTCAACAATTCAAGTTCGTAGATGCATTCTTAATCAATATCAATTTGGAAATTGGATACAACTTCAAACAAAGAACATAAAGAAAATACATGTAGATGGTGAATAGACTAAGGTATATGTAGATTAAAACTCGCTTTGGACAAATACATTTTGCATTTTGATTGTTATGCCTATGGATGGTTGAGATATTTTTCTTGGATGCACTTAGCTAGAAACATTGGGAACTATCAATTCAAATGTGTGAAAAAGGTGTATTAAGCTTTGGTATGGGAAAAAGAAAGTCACCTTGTAGGATTCTATAAAATAGGGAAAACCAAAGAAGGTGAAAAAAGACATTGTTGTGTGTTAATTGATCATAAATCCCCCCCCAACATCAAAAGTCACAAGAAAAGCATGGAGAGGACTTTGGAGACATGCAAGGCTCAACTACTCCAAAATTGAAGGACTTGATTGCATTTGGAGGAAGTTCGAGCCCTTCACCTAATCAAGAGCTGAAGGAACATGTGAGACAACAAGACGTTAAAGCCTAAGAAAGTTGAGTTATATCACATTTACACTATTGTGTGAGGCAGCAATTGTAGAGGCATGACATGGAACAACAACAAGCTGCGCATATTCTTGAAATCACAGGGGCAACAATTGTGGATATACACAACTCAAAGGGGCAAGAACTAGGAGTATGTGTGACATTGAATGAGAAACAACTATGATTATGCCTGACATTGAATGAACAAAAACAATGATTATACATGACATTGAATGAGCAAGAACTATTACATCCACGTGTAATGTCCCCTTCTTGCAAGCCCAATTTTTTGCAACCTTGCACACAGATTCGACTTACAAAAAGAGAGCATTAGTACACAATTCACTTTCATACAATAATTCATTCATAAAATTCATATTCTTAACATTTCCAACTAAGATTAGAGTCATATACTCAAGTATATTAATATCATATTCTTCATGTTAATCATGTCAATTCAATCTCTTTCTCATAGGGATGATGAGATAGGCATGAGTGGATCATCCGAGGCTTGATAATTGATTTCTTTGACTCGAGTGGGCATAACCCTCACTTTAGTCAAAGCCTTCAAAATTCCTTGGACTAGAGTGGGAGTAACCCTCACTTTAGCCAAGGCCTTCATGTGTATTTAATTTCCTTAGACTTGAGTGGGAATATTCCTCACTTTAGTCAAGGTATTCATATTAATCCCTAGGTTTCCCTAGGACCTTCTCCTTAGGTGATCAGCCTAAGGCCTTCTCTTTAGGTTGTTAACCCAAAGCCTTCATATCAAGCTCTCATGATGAGTCATCATCCTTCTCATATCCTTATTCTTATCATATAATATCTTGCTTCTATGATAACATTATTCATACTTGTTGTTTTATCATGCTAGAGACAGTTTATCTTCATAATTTCTTATTCTATTATTTCTTATGATATCTTTATTCTTTTCCTATATAATGACTTGTTCATCTTCGTCTTATAGATTCAGTTTTTGGTTACTTAATAACATATATATGGATATCTATAATGACAGGATAATTACTGATTACAAAGATTTCTATCTATGCTAATCTTCTTATTTCTATTATCGCTTATTACTCATGATTAACATTTGTAAACTCCTAACCTTCTCTATTGAGTAATAATGAAACATTGCCTTATACAATTGCTATTTCAATCATTTCAATATGTTGTCATGTTTAATTCAGATGCAGAGTGATAAGACATAAGAGGATGGGCCGATAATTTCATACCTTATATACTGTGATAATCCTTCTTGTAATGCTGATAAGTTTCTTTACTTCGGAGGGCTGGTATAGCCTACTTGTATGTATATTATTTATGCTTCTTGAGGCTCGTGATTGAAATCTGATGATGTTTGGCTCAGTCGATATTATCCTCTATGATGGCCAGTGATGTTCAAATCTGAATCGATGTGATGACTTTGCTGGTTTGTGCAGAGAAGATGGCACTGGGAACTTGAGTCTTGTATTTTATAATGGGAAGGATATTCGATGCCTATCTGTCTGCCTCTGCGAATGATGCCTCCAATCTCTTATAGCCTCGACCGATTGCAACTTATCATTCGTTGCATCCCTTCATGGGGATCGCCACCTTTTGTTATTGTTTATTAAACTTCTTAAAAATATTTGTTATCACTTTATTTATATTCGTTTGTCCTTATTCCATATAAGCGCTATCTGCCTGATCATTATTCCTTGTCCGCTTACCTTGCAAACATCATCATACAAGCATTGATATATATATATATATCGGCCAGGTATATTATTTTGTAATCTCTAGTGTTCCCCATCATTTTAGACTTGGAAAGGATTCGACCCTGTGGCATCATCGGCCTTAGTGGGAATATCACAGTCCTCCCCACTCGAAGATTGCTTGTCCTCAAGCAATACTCAATTTTGGATGTTTAAGAACTTCCTCTCTTTCCCATGTAGCATCATCATTTGGAAGATTCTTCCACTTGATAAGATATTCTGTGATAGCTCTATTCCTCAATTTCCTCTCTTGGGTGCTTAGTGTTCTTTCCGGTTCTAGGATTAATTGTCCTTCATCATCTAGAGGTGGAAGATCTTCACACAAAGTAACTTTTTGACCAAGTACCTTCTTGAGTCTAGAGACGTGAAATACATTATGGATCTTGTTGTTCTTAGGCAACTCCAATTCGTATGCAACTTCACCTATCCTCCTTATCACCTTGTAAGGTCCATAAAACCGTGGTTTAAGCTTTTCTGCGCCATTAGATTTTAAGGAGGATTGCTTATTGGGTTGCAACCTCAAGAATACCATGTCTCCGGCTTCAAATGTTCTCTCCACACGCTTCCGATCAGCATATATCTTTTGCTGATTTTGGGCATGGTGTAAGTTGTCTCTAAGCACCCTCATGATGTCCTTGTGTTGTTGGATGAAATCTTTTGCCTTGGGACATCGTCTTTCTGGTTGTATCATGTTCCCAAATGAAGTGGGATCATCTCCATATAGAGCCTTAAAGGGGCTCATTCCGATCGACATATGATGTGTTGTGTTATAGCAATGCTCTCCAAGATGTAACCATTTAATCCATGCCTTCTGCTGCCCGGTGACATAATTCTGTAGATATCCTTCGATCCACTTGTTTACAATTTCCGTTTGATCATCCGTTTGTGGATGATAACTGGTGCTGGGAGTTAATTCTGTTCCTGATAACTTGAACACTTCTTGCCAAAACAAGCTCATAAAACGGCTATCTCGATCACTCACTATGCACTTGGGAAGTCCATGTAATTGGAATATCTCCTTGAAGAAAATTTCTGCCACTTGTGGTGCCTTATGCTCGGAAGTGATAGCCATGAAGTGTGCATACTTTGTAAGCCTATCCACGACCACATATATGCAATCCTTCCCTTGCACCTTTGGGAGGCCGGTTATAAAATCCATGGAGATACTACTCCATTTTTGTTCCGGAATGAGTAATGGTTGGAGTAGTCCTGCTGGGTGACTTTGTTCTATTTTGTTTCTTTGGCACACATCGCATGCTCGAACATGTTTAAGCACATCACCCTTTAATCCTTTCCATGCAAATTTTTCTCTAACTTGCCTATATGTTTTGAAGTATCCTTGGTGCCCGGCAAGAGGATTGTCATGAAATTCTTTAATTATCTTTTCTTTCAACTTGGACTCTACAGCAACATAGATTCGGTCTTTGTAAAAAATGATCTCATCCTTTATCTTGAATTCATCATTTGATACCTTCCCATCTAATATACTTAGGGTGAGAGGATCTTTGGCATAATCTGCTATCAGAGTATTCGTCCAATTTGGTGAGATGCTTGTCATGGCGCATAGTGATGGTCTTCTTGATAGTGCATCCGCCACAACATTATTCTTCCCCTTTACATATGCAATATCAAAATTGTAGGCTTGTAATTGACTAACCCACTTTTGTTGTCGGTCATTCAAATCTCTTTGCTTTAAGAAGAACTGGAGGCTGTTGTGGTCGGTTTCGACTGCAAATTTTCCACAAACCAAGTATTGTCTAAACTTGGCCAAGGCGTGCATGATGGTGGCCAACATCTCTTTATCATATGTAGAATACGATCTTTCCGACGGGGTTAATTTCCGGCTCTTGAAAGCAATAGGATGTTTATTTTGCATTAAGACCGCTCCAATACCTTCACCCGAAGCATCACATTCCATCTCAAAAGGGAGTGAAAAATCCGGAATAGCAAGTACGAGACAAGTACTCATGGCTACCTTTAGTCTTTCAAAGGCTTCTTGTGCTTCATCACTCCATGCGAATGATCCTTTCTTGGTTAGATTGGTGAGTGGGGCTGCAATCTTGGAGAAATTTTTAACAAATCTTCTATAGTAGCTACATAACCCTACGAATCCTCTAAGGTGAGTTAGAGTTCTTGGTCTTGGCCATTCTTTGATGGCCTTGATTTTCTCCTTGTCGACTTGCACTCCTTGGGCACTTATCTTATGTCCAAGGTATAATATTTCTTCCATCCCAAACTTGCATTTAGAGGCCTTTGCATATAGGGACTCTTGCTCCAAGATAGACAAAACTTCATCAATATGCTTGAGATGATCCTCCCATGTTTTGCTATAGATTAGGATATCATTAAAAAATATCAGCAAAATCCTTCTTAGTTGCTGCTGGAATATGTGGTTCATGCACGATTGGAAAGTAGCCGGGGCGTTTGTCACTCCAAAGGGTAGAACCAGAAATTCAAAATGGCCATAATGACATCTAAAGGTCGTCTTCGGAACATCTTCTTCTCTCATCTGGATTTGATGATAACCCGATCTCAAATCAATCTTTGAAAAATATCTCGCTCCATGTAATTCATCTATGAGTTCGTCCACTCTTGGGATGGGATATCTATTCTTGATATTTTGTTTATTCAAAGCTCGATAGTCCACGCACATTCTCATGGTCCCATCTTTCTTTTTTACTAGCACTACGGAGGATGCAAAAGGGCTTGAGCTTGGTTGAATATGTCCCATCTCCAAAAGCTCATTAATCGTTTTCTCAATTTCCTCTTTGAACTTTTGGGGATGCCAGTAGGGTGTAGTCATAATAGGTTTTGCCCCCTTCTCCATTTCAATAATATGTTCAAATCCCCGCTTAGGAGGTAGCTCGGGTGGTATCATCAAAAACCTTTTTATGCTTTTGTAAAATGGGTTGGACATCTATATGAATGGCTTGCCCTAAGGGAGTAGACTTGTCTAATATCATACATTGAGCTGTCCACTCCACTTGATTATGGCGGAAAATCCTTTCCATTCTTTTTGAGGAGACCACACGGGGTGACCCATTGGAAAGACCATGGAGGGTGACTCGTTGTCCTTGATCTTCGAAAGAAAGTTCAAGTTTGGGAAAATCTATTGTGACTTTACCTAAGGAGTGCAACCAAGGCATGCCTGGAATCATATCCGTATTTTCCATGTTCACCACATAGAAGTCATCTTGGATGGAGTGCTTTCCTAGGAGCAATTTGAGTCATGGTAACATTTTTGAACATTCCTTGGTGGAATCATTGGCTAGAGTCACCATGAATCCTTCAAAAGTTTGGGTATCTAATTTTATTCTTTTGGCTAATGACTCATCTATAAAGTTGTGTGTAGCCCCGCTATCTACTAGTGCAGTTATTTTGTTTCCTTTGAGTAGGCCCCTAAGTCTACAGGGGTGGTGTTTGGATACTTTGGAGATGGCTGCTAAGGTGACCTTTTCCTCGGGTCCGGTTTTTCTCCTTTTTGTGGGTTTTTCTTCTCTCTCTTCATCGGATTGGGCCTCTATGATGTGTACTTGTCCACATTTATGGCCCGGTTCCCACTTATCTTTACATCTGAAGCATAATCCCTTCCTTTTTAAGTCTTGTAATTTTTGGCAAGTATGTCCTGGTTTCCAGGATTCCCCACATTTGCGACATGGGTTTTTATCCCTCTTCTCTTCCCTATGGTGATAAGTTTTATCAAATTTACCTTTCTTATGGAAGGGTTTGGCAAAGGGGTGAGAGGTTTTACTTTGTTCTAAATGTGTAGCCATTTCTATGGCATCATCTAGTGTATGAGGTCTAAGTGCCCCCACCAGTCCTCTTAGTTTTCATCTAACCCTTGCACAAATAAGAAGGTAAGTCTTTCATTTTCCATGCTGGGGACTCGTAACGCTATCTTCTCAAATTCACTCACATACTCATCCATGATTCCACGTTGTCTTACTTGGGTTAAGTCCTTAAAGTCTTGTTGGGGATGCCTCCTATCAAACTTCTTAAGGAATCGTTTGGAGAACTCCTCATATGATGTGATGTTTTCATGGCCCAAGGTGTGCTTCCCGTGGTGCCACCATTCATAAGCTAAGCCCCCAATATGTAAGATGGCGAATTGTAGGGCGTCTCTTTCCGTCATAGGACTAAGGAGGAAGTAGTCGTTTAGTTTTTGCAGCCATGCATGAGGTGACAACTTATGTGTTCCATCAAAATGGGGTAAATTGACCTTGTTGGCTTTTTGCCTTAGATCTTTGTTGGCTGGTCTTTCTTCCTTTCTTGCTAGTTCATTCCTTTTGGAGTTGCTAAATTCACTGAAGGATACAAGACTTCTTAATTCGGGGTCTAAGTTTGCATAGGCTCTAATCATGTCTTCAGTGCTCATATCTTGGGCGGTGTCATTTGCCGTACCTGGATTATCTTCGCTTGGTAAGAAGGGTGGTAGTGGAACCCTTGTGCTTGATGAAGAATTGCTGTTTTCAGCTTAGTTAGAGGCTACTTCTTTTCCATTGGTTGAGTGAGTTTTTGGATGATCCGTAGTGTCACCCACCTTTTGGAGTGCCTCTAGAAACATTTGTGTTGTCTTTTCGCCTTGCTCCATCATGGCTTTGGTGATTCTTTTGTTTTGGTCCATCATTGCCTTGGTAGTTGCTTCCATGAAGGCCCTCATCTTGTTGTTCATTTGTTCTTCTAAGAGTTGACGATTCCTCCTAGTGTATGCTTGCATAAGATTGTTTCACAGGATGGCAGGTCAATGGCTTTGATACCACTTGTAATGTCCCCTTCTTGCAAGCCCAATTTTTTGCAACCTTGCACACAGATTCAACTTACAAAAAGAGAGCATTAGTACACAATTCACTTTCATACAATAATTCATTCATAAAATTCATATTCTTAACATTTCCAACTAAGATTAGAGTCATATACTCAAGTATATTAATATCATGTTCTTCATGTTAATCATGTCAATTCAATCTCTTTCTCATAGGGATGATGAGATAGGCATGAGTGGATCATCCAAGGCTTGATAATTGATTTCTTTGACTTGAGTGGGCATAACCCTCACTTTAGTCAGAGCCTTCACAATTCCTTGGACTAGAGTGGGAGTAACCCTCACTTTAGCCAAGGCCTTCATGTGTATTTAATTTCCTTAGACTCGATTGGGAATATTCCTCACTTTAGTCAAGGTATTCATATTAATCCCTAGGTTTCACTAGGCCCTTCTCCTTAGGTGATCAGCCTAAGGCCTTCTCTTTAGGTTGTTAACCCAAAGCCTGCATATCAAGCTCTCATGATGAGTCATCATCCTTCTCATATCCTTATTCTTATCATATAATATCTTGCTTCTATGATAACATTATTCATACTTGTTGTTTTATCATGCTAGAGACAGTTTATCTTCATAATTTCTTATTCTATTATTTCGTATGATATCTTTATTCATTTCCTATATAATGACTTGTTCATCTTCGTCTTATAGATTCAGTTTTTGGTTACTTAATAACATATATATGGATATCTATAATGACAAGATAATTACTGATTACAAAGATTTCTATCTATGCTAATCTTCTTATTTCTATTATCGCTTATTACTCATGATTAACATTTGTAAACTCCTAACCTTCTCTATTGAGTAATAATGAAACATTGCCTTATACAATTGCTATTTCAATCATTTCAATTTGTTGTCATGTTTAATTCAGATGCTGAGTGATTAGACATAAGAGGATGGGCCGATAATTTCATACCTTATATACTGTGATAATCCTTCTTGTAATGCTGATAAGTTTCTTTACTTCGGAGGGCTGGTATAGCCTACTTGTATGTATATTATTTATGCTTCTTGAGGCCGGTGATTGAAATCTGATGATGTTCGGCTCAGTCGATATTATCCTCTATGATGGCCAGTGATGTTCAAATCTGAATCGATGTGATGACTTTGCTGGTTTGTGCAGAGAAGATGGCACTGGGAACTTGAGTCTTGTATTTTATTATGGGAAGGATGTTCGATGCCTATCTGTCTGCCTCTGCGAATGATGCCTCCAATCTCTTATAGCCTTGACCGATTGCAACTTATCATTCGTTGCATCCCTTCATGGGGATCGCCACCTTTTGTTATTGTTTATTAAACTTCTTAAAAATATTTGTTATCACTTTATTTATATTCGTTTGTCCTTATTCCATATAAGCGCTATCTGCCTGATCATTATTCCTTGTTCGCTTACCTTGCAAACATTGTCATACAAGCATTGATATATATATATATCGGCCAGGTATATTATTTTGTAATCTCTAGTGTTCCCCATCATTTTAGACTTGGAAAGGATTCGACCCTTTGGCATCATCGGCCTTAGTGGGAATATCACACCACGACATTTAATGAGCAACAACTATGGGGGTTTTTAACCATCAAAGATCACATATAGATGGATGGATGATCAAACATGGCAGCGGCTGTATGCAAATCTATGTAAACCATACCTTTTGGTATCAATGTGAATTTATGCTTTTATACCGCAATTTGTTTGCATTGACAGCTGATCCATATTGGAAAATCTTGCCATAGTTTTGGATTGATCAAGTTTATTATTAAGAAAGTTGTAGTAATCTATTTCAAGCATTATCCATCATATTCGGGGACATATATATGATTTACTTTCCATCCACAAATCCATTCAAACAGAATTAAAAATTTAAAATTATTATCATTCAGAAGTAATCTTCATGGAGTGTTTAAATATATCATAAATGGTTATGCTATTTGCAATGCTGTCGAATGCAGACATTAAAAAGAGCAATGGATTTTATGTTGAACCAAATGAATTACTAAAATATACCTAGACACTGCTCTAAATCTTCCGTAAATCTTTTATCTTTGCGGAGAAATCTTGAAATAATGATTATCTTATTTGGAAATTTTCTTTCCCTTGAGAATTTTTCTAAGAGATGCTTCTTTGTTCTCTTGAGATTGTGGTGAGCTATGCAAAAATACCCCAAATCGTGTACCTTAAACAATTGAATCAGAAATCATCTACACACATAACTGCCTAAACTTTTTATTAGTTTATTTCACATGATTTGTAATGTCCCCTCCTTAGCTCTTCAGAGAGTTGATGTGATTAGTCTACTCCAGGGTTCTTGTAGGCTAGTAGAGATGGTTAGGGAACCCATTTTGGTCGTTATTCCAGGACTTACTATTTATAGTAAGTCGGACAGGGGGTATCAGGTGGCATTGGCCAACTTACTATTTATAGCCTGTCAGTTGGACTATCTAGCACCTACAGTTGGGCTTCAAAGAATAGCCAAGAGATTATATTTCAAAGATATAAGTTAAATTAAATATTTAACTTATATTATTTTTATGAGTTATGGTACTTTAAGTTATAAAGTAACTTTATTATTTGTACTTTAAGTTATAACTTAAAGTTGTGGTGCTAGGGAGGGGGAGCGCTCCATGGAGGGATAAGGGGTTAATTTTAAATTTAAAACAAAATGAAATTCCCTCTCTTTTGGGCGTTGAAGGCTTGGCGAAATAAAAGTCATTTTTGAAACTTCATTTGCTCTCTCTGATTTGGATATGATATTTCTCTGGGCAAATTTCTGAGCATTGGCTTAGGGTTTGAAATGGAGTTTTGCAGGGACGTAGCCCTCTGTAAGACTACCTTCTTTGTGCTTGAGAGATAGCATCAGGAAGGGCCTGCTGGGAGCTTCATATAGAGGCTTCGTGTGTGCTTCTTTTGATCTTTTTGGTGTGGTTTTATCATGATAAATACTGATTTGTATGAGCAACGACGAATGAATAGACATGGACAGATTTACCAGTGGTTTTGAAGTGTTTTTGCAGCCAATATTGCAGATCCTATGCTGGCCATACACCCCTATATTGGCCGTACCACCCTACAGCAACAAACTATGGTTTTTGACTAGTATGAATGCATAGACTGGGCGTTAAGGTTATTATGTGCACTGCAGATTATGACAAAGAATATTTGACTGATTGAAGGAGATTTGAGGAAGTATGACATGCTGCCATACCTGTACCTGGCCGTACAAGGGGTCTTTGGACGTGGGTTATTCCTAGGCTGAATCGCCTATCTTTTGAGGCTGTTTTTGCAATGAGACATGGCACCTAGGGTCAGAAATATATTACAGCAGTTGACATTGAGGGAGAACATTCATATGATGTTGTTCTGGTTATGATTCATGAACTTATATGGCTGGTTTTGCTACAGCAGTTATATGAAGATTGAAATCTCAACATGGGTAGGTGTTTATAATTCGTTTTATGCAATTCTAACATCTGGGTCTTGGTTCATTTATGCAGTAGGGTTTTAGTTTTTTCTGGGTATTCATTGCATGTGTATATTTCATTGTATTTATGCCAAAAAAAAACATGCAAAACAAAAAAACCCCTTCTGCAATTTCTGTCTAGTTCTGAAAGACCACACTCTAATAAAAATAACACTATTAAGAAAATAAAAAAAATTTGCAAACAGGGCTGATCATTACATGATACCACTGAATACTTAGTGTAGGGGGGGCTTTATTACTAAAATAAACCCAGTTGACCTCAGTCGCCGGAAACTCAAAATCATTTTCAAGGCCATTTTGATTTTTATGCTAGGCGGCAAATTCAAATGGAAATTTTAGATGTTTTCCTTTTGTGAAAGTTATGTTACCAAATTGGCTGGAAAATATAGCGTTCCTAGGTACGAATTGTACTAGAATTGGGTACGGATTTGAACTACTTGTGGAATTGGGCAGGGTTTGGATTTGAGCAATTAGAGTCATGTGGAAATGGTGTTGGGCGTAATCGAGCAATTCTGGGGTGATGATTTTACATCGATTCCAATTTGCGAAATTTTCAAGGCCTTTCTAAAAAACTTTTGGATTGTCGAAACCCTAAACGACCTTCCTCAAATGTTAAACAATCGGCATATTAGGCATTTCGTGTTGAACAAGTTGCGGCAACAACAAACATGTAAAGAAATTAGGGCAGCAAATAGTCAAGGAGTTCATCTGTAGCAGACAACATTAAGTTTTTACTCGGCAACACGACTCACAATTCTAATTGTTGAATGTATTCCGGTGCTAGACTATTGTTCACAAATCTGGAAGAAGAGGATAAGGGATATGCTAGTAATGAGGAGGAACCACTGAAGGTGCAGCAATGGAGGGTATAGATAAGAAAAGGATTCATCTTATTTCATGTGTAGTAGTGCCATCCTACAATCTTCTGGATGATTTCTTTGGACAAATCTAGAGGGTGTCTTAGATGATATCTTTGATGGTGTCTTTGGGTCTTGTTGCTCAACTTCCTCATTTTCACTTTCCTCATCTTTGCCATTATCTTTAGATTGAGGATCAACTTCTTGTGCCTTTTCTTTATGGTATCTTTCCTCATCTACCTTCACATTTGCACTCTCAACAAGCTTATGCAACCTCTTATTGTAGCATTTGTATACTTTACTCCTTGATGAGTAACCAAGGGATATTCCTTCATCGGCCCTGGAGTCAAACTTTCCCAAATCTTCTTCATCTCTCCTTATATAGCATGTGCTTCCAAATACTTTGAAGTGCTTCACCGTTACAGGTCTTCCTTTCCATAACTCATATGGTGTCTTGCAATCATTTACTCTGAGTTGTCCACAGTTTAGAATATAAACAGCAGTATGAACTACATCTCTCCAGAATGTATTAGGTATCCTGGACTCATTTAGCATGGCCCTAGCCATTTCTTGAACAGTTCTATTCTTCCTTTCCACAACTCCGTTTTGTTGTGGAGTTCTTGCAGCAAAGGAATGTCTCATTATCCTGTGCTTTTCACAGAAATCTTTAAACTCATTTGAAGTGAATTCTCCTCCTTTATCTGATCTAAGACATTTGATCTTTAGACCTGTTTCATTCTCTACTAAGGCCTTGAATGCCTTAAACTTGTCAAGAGCTTCAGATTTTTTTTTTCAAAAATGTAACCCAAGTCATTCTAGAAAAATCATCAATTAACAACATAAAGTACCTTTCTCTTTGCATTCCTTTTGTCCTGGGAGGCCCACAAAGATCTGTATGTACAAGCTCCAAAGGTTTCAAAGTAGAATATTCCTTCAACTTGAAGCTTCCTCTAGTCTGCTTCCCAAGTTGACATTGCTTACAAATGATATTTGAGGGTTTTGAAATTTTTGGCATGTCTGTTATTGCTTCCTTATAATGGACTTTGATAAGGTTATCAAAGTTTGTGTCCCAACCTCCTATGCCATAACCAACTCTCATCTTCTTGACTCATACAACATGTCTCACCTTTGATTTCGCTGAGAATATAGAGATTATATGCTGCTCTACTGGCGTCTGCAATTTGTTTTCCTCCTTTGCTGATCTCACATCCTTCTGCATGAAATGTGAGGGTGTGCCCTTGATCACACATTTGACTCACACTTAGGAGATTGTGTCTTAGCCCTTCAACATATAGCACATTCTTGGTTCTTGTTTTACCATTATCTAGACTAAGAGTGCCTTTCCCTAATATTTTTGTAGAGGCATTATCTCCAAACTTCACCGTTCCACCATTCATTCTTTTGAAGGTGAGGAATTTACTTTTATCACCTGTCATATGTTTTGAACAACCGTTGTCAATGTACCATTGATCTCCTTCATTTTGTGCGTGTAGAGCTGTCTGAACCAACATGGATTTTTCTTTCTTTTCTTCTTACTTCATCTTTCTCCATGTTTTTGAATTCTCCTCTTTTTGCTTGATTGTTGTCTCCTCCTTGTTCTGTTTAGGAGGTTCCACAAAACTACTTCTGCAGAATTTTGTTGTAGTCCAAAATTATTGCTCTTATAGCATATGATGTTATAATCCACAAGCGGGGCAAAAGAGTTGAAGTTTCTGTTTGTGTACCCATGACTTTTGCTCTTGTTCCATGCAAGGTTATTTCTTGTATATGCTCCATAGTTCATTGCTTTATGACTAAAATTGTTTCAAGTACGCATTCTACAATCTATTGCCTTATGACCAAATTGACTGCACAAAAAGCAATAACCAAAGGAGTGATTGAACCTGCTTATGTGAGCTTGTCTTTGTGGAAACGGCTTCCTGAAATTATCATTCTTAGCTTTTGGAAGTATGCTTGACTTCAGTTTCTCCTTTTTGCTGATTTCACCTTTGATGGAATTTTTAAGGACATCATCATACTCTTTCGACTTTCTTCATTTGACTTCTTGGATGATTGAGTTGCTTTAGAACTTTGGCCTTCTTGATAGCCAATACCACTCCTATCGAACATAGGCTTTTGACAATTGATGATATTATCCAAAATGTCCGAACTCTTCTCATTCTTCAAGTTCCTGTTTACTTGAGCCATTGTTTTTTCTAACTGCTTTCTCATAGAAACGATCTCTGATTCCAACTTTTCACAATTTTCTTCCTTTTCTTTCAATTGGTTTCTCACCTCTTCCTCAATCCTTTTTGCTTCTTCGATTTGAACCTTTAGATCTATGATCATCTTTTCTGCCTCTTCAAGGGCTTGAGATGTAATATCCCTTAACTGATCTGACCTCAAGTTGCTGATGTAAACCCTCAAGGGATATAGTCAAACACTTCTCATACAACCTCTATGCCTGCTGGTCTATAGTTTCAGTCTGATTTTTGTTTGCTTGAATTGATATCAAAGGTAATCTAAATGCTTGCAAATAACACTACAATATCTAAGCTATGATCTAGACGCAAATGCAACTTCTTTTTGGCTTTTCAAATGCATATATATGAATTCTACATGAAAAACGTGCACCTACAGCCAATTGACATTTTGTCAAACACTTGGCATGCAAACTATTATACTAATCAAGAGCAATATAGATATGAACATTATATCAAATAATTGTCATGCAACTTATTTCCCCTTTATTAGAGTACGATGCTGATATGATTAGCCAAGACTCTTGGCTTTACAATGAATGTTCAATACAATGCGAAAATCTGATATTAATGATCACCTACAGCAGCACCTAAATGCAAATAGATATGCCAATGCAAAATAGACTTAACAATATGCAAGAACTTGGAATTAAGTTCGCCTATGCTTGAGGAAAACGTGGCAACTTGTATGCAATGAATGAAAGCTTCTCCTAAGCCAAATCAGACCCTAACATATGCCGCCCCTGTTCTGCTAGCAGACCTTCGAAATAAAATTGTAGACAGCTGCAAACCCTGATTCCTCTCACCAAATGTCATTGTCAAGTCTCAAGGAGTGGTGCGCCTAAATGCCCACATGGAATTGACTCGTGTAGTGACCTCCATGACCAAAATTGTACCTCCCAGCTATGACTGTCATGAATATATCAGAATATCATATCATGCCAAAATCGTCCCAAATGATGATAAGAATGATGTATCTCAATCTGCAAATTACTCCTAATTGAATCTCCTCAAATTTAGCCCTTGGTCACTAAATCTGCAATGCAAGCACAAGTTGAACTTCTGAAATGAAGCCAATGTAATGTCCCCTTCTAGCAAGCCAAAAAATTTCACAACTTTGCAAACAATTTCAACTTGTAAAGAGAACATTAGTATTCCATTTTCCTTAAATACTTATCCATATATCATTACTTTCATAACAATATGTTTTCTTTTATACTTCTTGATTTACCTTGGATGAGATAACCTTAAGCCTATTATTAATCACTCCTTCCACCTCATGGGAGAAGATACTTTAGGATCTAATGTCACCCCAATCCTCATGGGTCCATCATTAGTCCTTTGATTATTACATCAAAGGCCTAATCCTTCGATTCTCCAATCGAAGGCCTATTATTCCTTGGTTCGTCAACCAAGGCCTATTATTCCTTGGTTCTCTATCCAAGGCCTCTCATTCCTTGGTTCTCCAACCAAGGCCTCTTCCTTCAATACTAGATTGAAAGCTTATTGGCTTCCTTGATTCGTCAATCAAGGCCTATGATTTACCCCATGATTTGGTCAATTACATTCCTTGTTATCCACCCCATCTCTATGGTTAGGTTGATTAATACTAAGGCCTATTATCTATCCCTTGGGTAATCATGCCTTTTACAAATCCTTCTCATATTCATAACTATGAACTTATAAACTTCTTGTACTCATATCATTCTTATATTTAATTAGTATTCCTTGTTAAGACCTGTTGTGACCAAATCACACATCACCCCATTAGGAATAGGGACCCCCTTTTTTTTTGAGCTCTGTGCCTTCAATGAGTTTTCAATGAGATTTTAATGATGACTTGACTCATTTTCCTCTGCCGATGCGGTAATAATTTCCTTGCCTATGATCTTTGGTTCATGATTAGGGATAGATGAACTTGCGATAATGAAGAATTGTGATTAAATCCCATCTAGATATTGAGTTTTGAAGTCAATCCTGAAGAATGTTCGAGACCCTGAAAAGACTAAGCCTGGAGCCTGAAATCCTGAAAATCCTGAAAAAATGGCTAAGTCTGAAATCTGGTGAATCCTCCAAATTCTATATTTTGCATCTTAAATCCGGTGGATTCGGGACCTATCTCAAACATCCTGAAAGGTATATTGAAAAATATTTAAAGTATAATACTTAAATATATTTTTCAATATACCTTTACTCGCGCGATCCTGAAAAATGCCTGACGATTTCAGAAGATTCAAAACCTTGATCTAGTGCGACTGGACACTTAAGTGGCGCAAAATCACGAAGGAAAAGGCGTTTGAGCCAGAGGATTTCAATCAATGATCTAGTGCGCCCATCTACACCTTGATCTAATGCGAAAATGCTTGAGGATTTCGATCACTCATCTAGTGCGCCCAAACCAAAAGTATCATTTTGAAGGAGGAAATGAAGATTTCAATGCCTTGATCTAATGCGAAAGTGAAAGGACAAGTCTTAAAACCAATCTTGGGGTAAATGAAAACGATAAGTGTCAGAGGATTTCAATCTCTCAACCGATGCGCCACCAAGGAGGAAGAGGGAGTCTTGAGGTTTTGTTGACTTGAGGAAGAGAAAGTCTAGAGGATTTCAATCCTCCATCCAATGCGCCAAGACTTGAGGATTTTCACCCTTGAACTAATGCGCCAAGACAAACTCAAACATTCAAACCACTTCACCAAACATGAGGTCAGAGGATTCTAATTGCCTATCTAATGCGCTAGAAGTCACTGGATTCTAATCCATGAAGTAATGCGCTTATCCTATGACAACTATCCAAGGCCAAGTATGGAAGATCTTGAAGTCCCATCTAATGCGACCTCATGAGGAGAAACTCAAGAGGATTCCAATGCATGGTCTAGTGCGCCCAAGTGGTTTCAAGATGAAGTTTCAAGGATCCTCATCCAAATACGAATCTAGAGGATTTGAAAACATCATCCAATGCGCCTATAACAAGATCATCTAATACGCAACATCAAGGTAGAGTGAGATGTGTTTTTAGAGGATTCTAATTGCCTAACCTATGCGCCAACATCATGAGGCTTCTAACAAGGTCATCTAATGCGCATCATAAGGTAGTGATGAAGATTTGTTTCTAGAGGATCTGCCAAGCTCATCCAATGCGCCAAACACCATGCATGATCTATTTCAAGGTAAAGGCTATCTAAATTCATCAAAGTTTGAAGACTTCAACCTAGTAAAGTGATGCGCCACCTCCCAAACCCCTTATTAAAGCGCTTAACAAGAAGAAATCGAAATTGGCATCTAGTGCGCCACACATGAGGGGAGAGTAAAGTTTGATTTTGAAGACTTCAAGTTACCTATCTAGTGCGCCATACATGAAGACAATAAAATTTCATTTTTTTTTGAAGATCTTTAGCTACCTATCTAATGCGCCATGTATGAAGGGGGAATGAAGTTTATTTTGAAGATCTCATGTTACCCATCTAGTGCACCACACCAAAGGGAAGAGTGAAGTTTGATTTTGAAGAATCCAAATTACCTATCCATTGCGCCATGCATAAGAAGAATCCCAATAGCTCAAGTGATGCGAAAATGCTTGAGGATTTCAATCCTCCATCTAATGCGCCACTTCCTTAAGCAAGTAAAAAAAAACTAAGTGTCATCTAAACCAATGTTGAGAGGAATCTTAGAGCATCATCTAGTGCGAAATGATAAGAAGATTCAAAACCTTGATCCAAAGCGCCACACATGTCAACATCTAGAAGGATTCTAATCCTTGATCTAATGCGCCTAGAAGGATTATGAAGGAAGATCATGCTATTTCAAAGAAGAAGACTTCACCATGCTGATCCAATGCGAAATGAAATGAGGAAGTCAAATACGAATCCAAAGGATATGAAGACGACTTCGAAAACATCATCCAATGCGAAATGCAAGACAAGAGGATTCCAAACCTTGATCCCATGCGCTTGAAGGAGAGGGAAATTACAATCTACAAGGAGATCATCAAGACCTCAACTAATGCGCCAATCAAAGGAAGTTAGAAACATTTAATGATTTTTGCCTTGGAAAACGTGAAAATTGCATTTATTAAATAAAGATCAATCTAAATTAAATGTTTTTGCACTACAATAAAGGAAGTCGGCCTAGGGAAGAGGTAAAGTTTTTAAAGCAAATTATGTATATATACCTCATCTCCTTTTCATTTTTTATCATTTTCAAAGAGCAGATTTATTTTCCAAGAGCAGATTTGTCTTCAAGGAGCAGCAACAAGAAGTTTTTTAGAAGTACAAATTTGATTTTATCAAATTTAAGCAAGTGGTGGATCAAATTTCAAGGTATCCAATTCAAAACAGCCTATCAAGTAAGTCTGATCTGAATATTTCTGATCTGATTTTCTTCTTTTTCCTTCATTAGATGCATTAAATTGTTCAAGTATTGGTAAAATTCAAGAAGGATAAGTGGATTTTCATAGATTCCTTGAGTTTAGTAGCAATATTTCATAATTATAAAGGAAAATTTCATAATTTAATCCACTAAAGTTGCTGAAGTGAAGTCTAGATTGTGTTTACAATCACTTATTCGCGTCAAGTCTGCAGGATCATGGCAATGACTTCCAAGGAGCGACAAGCAAAGATCCGGATGGATGCCAAGGGGAAGATTCCCGAATCAAAGCTCGTCTCAAGGTGGACAAATGTAGGAGACACGAATATGGGGAGCAGCAACTTGGAAGATATCAAGTCAGTCCTTGAAGAACCAAACGGAGGTAGTCTCGCTCGAGCCATCATGAGGAGTGGAGCCATTGAAGCTGCTTGTTTTCCGCCAGCTTTGCTGTGTCCGGAGATGATCATCGAATGTGTCAAGAAATATGATGTAGATACAAGGCAAATTATAGCCAAAGATGGAATGATATTAGCTTATTTGCAAAAGGAAGCAGTTGAAGAAACTTTCAACATTCCAACTAAAGAGAGGATGATCAATATCTCGATACAACAAGGTCAGCAGGAATATGATGTCGACTCCAAGACAAAGTTACAAGAGATAAGGAGAGAATGGATGGCCAATCCAGCTATGAAGTTCAATATGAATAATCCTCCACAGTTCCACAAGTCAGATTTTCATCCTGAAATTGGATATTTGATCATGTTTCTAAACAGAATGACAGGAATGCCTCAATCTGCTACCTTTCAGCCTTGGATGTACTCTTTCATCAAGTCAGTTCTCAAAGGGAAAATGATTGATTGGGCTGGGCTTATCAGTCAAAGTATACATGAGCAGTTCATCAATTTTGCTAAGACCAAGACTTGTCATATGAGTTCCTATGTAGTGTACCTTCTCGCAAGAAATGAAGTCTACTCAGGTTTGACCAAAAAAGGAGAAGTCGGCATTGGGCCTAATAAATACCTATCGCATCAATGTTATCCTCAGTTGCACCTCAAAAGTATCAATCATTATACAAGATTCAATGATGCATTTGCTATGTTTATAATGAAGAAACTGAGGGGAGAATTTCATAAAAGGTTGTCTAATGCAGCGAGAGAATTCATTTCAGCATATGGACACTGGTATACTCAGCATGAAAGGTACACTTACCTAAGGATCCAAGGGTTTACATCATATCCATACAGATTGCCAAGGTATCCAACCAACAGGATGGTGATGTTAGAGGTTACAAGGCAACTCCTAGAACTCATCAAGTTGCAGAAGTTGAAAAAGAAAGGAGGAATCCAATTTCCACTTCTTCTTGGACAAAATCTGGAATGTCCATCCTTATCAGCAGCTGAATATTCTGAAATAGAGCTACAGGCATACCATTTGCAAACTCATGGCACCAAGAGGCTTAACTTTGATCCTTTCCAAGTTTGCTGGAAATACAACAGAGAATTCAAACATATCAAGCAGTTGGAAGACCACTGGGCCAGTGCCCAAGATGAAGATGATCTCCGAACACTTCAAAGTTCGAGACTCACCTGGGATTTAGTCAGAGCCTCCAGAGTTTTCAGGATTCCAGACCAGTTCACCGAAGATGATAATTTGTTGATAGATGAATTTGATAAGATAAAGGATTTGCCTTATATAGTTGATTGGTCAAAGAGAGACGTGTCCGAAGAAGAATTGATAAAGCCGGTCTTAGCCATGACACAAGTATGTATCAATCAACTATTGCAAGAGATGAGTGATGAAAGTCAAGTTCTCACTTACAATAAGATGGATGAAGGAGAACCAAGACAGCATAGTACACATAGCCAATCACAACATAGTGGGAATGATCAAAGTAATAATCCAGCTAGGAAGAGGAAAAGACTTAGTCAAGATCAAGGGTAATCAAGCCGAAGACCGCAAAAGAAGAATAATCCATCTACTTCATCTAATCCACAAGAAGGTGCTTCAGTTGTTCAAAATCCAATACAAGAGATAGAAGTTATAGAAGAAGTTGCCTTGATTCCGTCAGAAGAGATTCAATCTAGCCCCACTGTCATAATGGAGGAGAATGACGATCTTGGTCAAGATGAAGTAGGGCAGGCAGAATCTGATGAGGAAGTAGCTCGTGTTCAACACAGTCAAGCTCAAGGACAGCGAGATCTTTCTGCTTTCCCACCTTGGTTGAGACAAAGGATTGAAGAAAGTACAATTGTAGAGACTTATCAGCCTGCTCCAGTTGAGGAATTGTTTGTAAATGTACAGAAGGGTAATCAAAAGAAGAAAGCAACAGTCTTTTCTAAAATCACTCAAGATTTTGCTGGAAATAGAGAGGTACATATAGCTGTTCCTAGAATTGACAAGGAGTTAGAAAATATGGCACCTGAGGATTACAATATGACTACTATTGGCATGGGTCCAATCACAAGGGAACAGGTAGAGGAGGAACTACAAGATTCAGTGAACAGTGTGAGAGGCATGTTGAAACAAGAAAGAGAAGCAAGGTTAAAGGTTGAACAAGATTTTAATACATTGAAGCATTACATCCAACAAGTCATGCAACCTATTCAACAGAAGGAAGCTACTTCAATTCCTCCGTCTATTCTTCCACAAGAAACAATATCCCAAGTTGAAAACATGAGAACTTCATCTCAGATGATGAAAGGATGGATAGAAAAGACAGAAGAGAAGGCCTATACTTACCTTGAAGAAATTGTGCAAGTGTATGATAGAGTTATTAAGCTTAAAGACCGAGTCCAAGCTTTATTGAGAAGTTGTGTTGAGTTCAAACCAATCAAAGAGCAATACATGCCACAACTCAAAAGTTTAATGGAAGCTCCATTAGAAGATCTAATTCATGATAAGGTGATTGATAGAGATACTCCACATGACTTCGTCACTTGGTATTTCTCCTTTCACAACAAGGGGCAACTAGTTGATAAAATTGAAGTAGATATGTCCGGGATAAGAAGTGTTCTTCTAAGAACAGAAAATCATATGTACACTGCTTTGACAACAATTTGTAATCCTTATGGAAATGTTACTGTTGAAAACATGAAGCAACAAGTTAAGGCATTCTACTTTCAATATGATGGACTTGATGAAGGTCAACTGGATAGTATATTCACACTTGCATATCGTCTTGGGGAAAATAAGTCTTGGATAAACGACTGGGAGAAGACACTTGGCGTCTATGAGTCAGACGTAGCAGTGGCAGAAGGATCCATTAAGGCGGCGACAAGTGTACCAATGGAAGATATTGTTCAAATTGTGTCTAGATTCATTGCATCTCATAGTACTACTACATAGTAGGCACATGATGTGGCTTCCTTATCTTCTTGGAAAGCGTGCCTTTGTTCTCTCCTTCATAGCTTCTTTCATTTAATATAGATAGCCTCCTGTATTTAATAAAGTTGACCTCCTTCATTTAATAAAGGATAGTTTGTTATAACTACTTGTGATGTGGCTTGATCTGGTCCGCTGATTTGGCCGATCGATCTTGACCCTTCTCTCCTTTGAGGTCTATAAAAGAGCTCTCATTGCTCTCATTTGAAGAGGTTGGAAATTCTGAAATTGTTGTAAGAGCTCTCTGAGATAATAAAGGATTCATTGTTTCGGTGATTCTATTTATGTTTCTGAGTGTTTGCATGGTTTCAATTTTCAAACGAAAATTAAGTTAAGTTACAAGTTTTCTTTGAGTTTAAGTTAGTTAATGAAAGGTTGCTTTATTGCTTTGTAGTGAAGTCTATAAGTTCATACCATTTGTAGTCTACGGCTCGTGGATTGCAGTGCATGGTTAGTCTGAACAATTGAACGTCAATTTGATCTTTATGCTTGTTGAATTTTTCATGAGCATAATTGATTTAAACATCTTGTATACCTTTGAAGATTGCACCTCTCTTGTGTAGTTGTTTTATCTTGGCGAAACAAGATTTGGTTCGATTTCGCTCTGAGTAGTAAACGTCCTTCCATTTAGGATTAGATTAGTATTTCTAAACCCTACATCTTTTTTCCTTTTTTTTTTTTGCCAATCAGTTAGGATTAGAACCAAAGAACACCTATTGCTAAATCATACGCGTTAATTGCAGTACTTAGATTCTCTAGTATTCACTTCCATAGTCCTTGAAACAACAAGTTACGTGAACAATTGTGTAAGTCCCTTTGTTGATTAACAGCAAAATCATACTTAAATCACTGAGCTGTCTCTTACCAAAAAACATTATTAGAAGGAACCTTGGAGTTATCTCATTTGATCACTTAGTTCAGCATTCGAGAGGCTTTGCTCAAGAGAGAGTCAGATACCCAGTATTTCACTCTATTGTTGACTTGTCGAAAAACAACCATCAACAAGACCTCATATAAAAATCAACATGTCATAATGCCACTTACAAAGATCATATATGTAAACATCCATTTTATTTAGTTTTACAACCTATATGCTAGATTCTTACTTTACCATTATATTTTACCAATTGCATATTGACAGTAATGAATTCTTATTTATAACATATGCATACTAGTTTCTCTTATTATTTATAATCTTATAAACAAGAATGGAATAAGTAAAAGACTTACCTGCAGCCTTTGCTTTGAATGCTCTTGTTTGACGGTGGATTTGCTGCAGAACCGATGCTTTCTACTTATCCGTTACTGCCCAATTTACAACTAACTGCTGTATCTTCTTAATCACTCTCATCCGATTTCTCTCCTGCCATGCCTTTGGGAGTGATGAGTTTCTCTTTAAATATCCTAAAGCTGTCCCTTGTGAAAGGGAGGTAGCCTTTCATTAGTATTTAATGACTTTTTATTTTTCTTTTTAAGTCAGCGAACTAATTGCTGCATATATGTATGCTGTCTTTTAGATCACTTCTTACCATTTAACCGTAGCCTTAGGTTATACTTATTATTATTATTTATAATATTTATAATATCTGATTTATAATATTTTATAATATTAGTTTATAATATTTAACTTATCATATTTATTCTTATATATTATATATTATAATAATATTAAATTAGAAATATTTGTATTTATATATTTGTTATTTATATTTAATAATATATTATATTATAATTATAATAATATTTAAATTGACTATCTATATTTGTATTTATAATTATTTTTCATAAATATAATATATATTATATTTTAAAAATATTAATATTAATTAATATTATTATTATATATGTTATTATCATCCAAGTGTTTTCTCTGTCTTATCGTGATCTTTAATCTTTAATTTAACAATGCCTTAATATCGGGACATAACAACCCACAACTGGCAATAATCTCAGCTGATAGTTTCACAGCCTCAAAATTGCACAACCAATGAGAGTTTCGTTCCCAAAGGTCCAATAATGGCAGAAACCCTAGCTGGTTCCTTCTCCAAACAAATTCTTCCAAACACATCAATTCCTGGATGATAATCCATCTCCAAGAAGCTTCTAGTAAAATAATAATATTATTTTATTTTAGTGACTTTATGTAATAATATTTTATTTAAGTCACTTTATTAAATTAATTAAATATAAGGTCACTTTATAATATTTATTTATTTAATAACCTTACAAATAATTAATTTAATTATTATCTCCCTTAATTTTCCATTCCAACTGAACCCAAGAAACCAACCACTGACTAGGTAATTGCCTCAAGACGACCCCCTAACCATGCACATTAGCCTACAAGGGTCAGGAATAGGCTAAACCATCCACAAACAACATCAGGCTAAAAAGGGGACATTACATGAGATGTTTTGGCCTTGGATTCATTATCTTCTTGAAGCTGTGATTTTAGTCTCGAGTTTCTTATTTGAAGCCTTTCAGGCAAAATGGAGTTCCTCCTCAAGATCCACTTCTTCATTATCTTCGTTCTTGTTATCTTTTGAATCTTTCCCTTATTCCTTTTGGTCTTCACTTTCAGGGGCATCATCCTTTGCTTGTATCGCCATAAAAAGTATTTCTTCTCTATCACTGTTAGAAATTCTTCGTCGCTTTCCTCTAATGAGTTGTTATATTCCTTGGAATAAAAACTCTTCTTGTAATTCCAGAAGTTCTTCCTTTTCTCATGCTGACCTTGTTTATAACCCTTCTTGTATTATTGATAATCTCTTCATCGTCGTTCTCATTTTTGCCCTGCGGACACTTAGAAGCAAAATGACTTATTCTACCACAATTAAAACATTTAAATGGTAACTTATCTTGGTACTTGATCCTTTCTTTAGCTTCCTCATGAAGTGGGCTTCTTCTTCATCCGTTTCATTGTTTAAACATTCATTTCGTTCATGCTCTTTATTCTTTCCTTTCCTTGATGCTTTGAAGGCTGCCTCCTTTTTAGAAGGTTTATCCATGGTTCTCAGTTCATAGGTAGTAAGAATCCCATGCAACTCGTCCTTTGTCAATTTATCCAAATCTTTCATTTCTTCAATTGCCGAAACCTTGGGATCAAATCTTAACGGTAAGATCTTAATACTTTTTGCACGATCACAACCTCTTCAATTGTTTCTCCAAGACGTCTTATAGTGTTCACTATCTCATCGACTTGAAGCAAATAGGAAGCTATGCTTTCTTCTTTCATTTCGAGGCTTTCAAATTGTCCCCTATGGGTTCGAAGCTTTGCCTTCTTCACTTTATCATCTCCCGCATAAATATTTTTAAGCTTATCCCACATCTCCTTGGCAAATTTGCAACGCATTACTTTTACAAACTCTGATTCGAACAAACCGCATAAAATAGCATTCTTAGCTTTGGCATTATTTTCACTTGCCCTCTTTCCTGCTTGATCTGTAAGTGGGGTTGCTGGAGCAGTATAACCATTCTCAACGGATTGCCAAATATCAAACCCTAGAGCATTTAAATAAGTTTCCATCCTTATGCTCCAAAAGGCATAGTTTGTTCGATCAAATAGTGGTTCCCCGTTTGAGGAAAACCCATATCCTTCTTGACTGGCCATGTGTGCTTCCAAGATTTACCTTCTAGCAGTTAGGCTATTCGTGAAGGAACCCGCTTTGATACCAATTGATGAGCACACGATTATACTAGGAAGGGGGGGGGGAGTGAATCAGTATAACACAAACTTTTACTTTTCAAAACTTAATAATAACACACACACAAGATCTAGCAATTAAGAACAAAGAAGGAACACATGATTTATGTGGAAAAACCACAGAAAAATATTGCTTATATATTGATCTTCTTTGTAGGAACCAACCTACTTCTTTTACAAGTCTTCTTTTGTAGGCACCAACTCACGGGAGACATCAATCCCCACGTATAGAATTTGTAGGCACCAACCCACTGGAGACACCAATTCCCACAGTTGAGCACCAACTCAGCAAGAGACACCAATCTCTTATTCGATAGGGCACCAACCTTCAAATTCTTCAATTAGTGATATTGTAGATACTTCTTCCCTCACAAATCTGAACACAACTTTTTTAATATCCTTCACAAATCTGATTCAAATCATGCACTATCTTCTCACAGTCTGATCACAAATATCTCATAAACTTCCTTCAAAATCTGCTCTTAATCTTCACACATATTCATCAAATATATGTGCTCTTATCTTTCATTCATGGGCTGCATATATGCTTCAAAATAGGTCTGAAACACTCTTCATAAATACCTGCCCTAGGTTTGCTAAAACTCAGAAATATATCTTATTCTCTTCACTCAATTCAAACTCAATCTTTTCATCTATCTTTTATACTTCTTCAAGAGAGGCGACTCATTCAAAGTGTGTGTGTAATATCCCTAGGATCTGCCCTAAAATTCTGATTTTTGTTTTCTGATTTCTGCCCTAAATTTCTGCACTTTTAGTTTTCTGCTGAAACCCTAGAATTCTGCTCTGATTTTCTGATTTTATTTTCAGAAGTTTGAACATTCATAGGCAGCCAATAGATATCCACAAAATATCATAAAATGTATGCCAAACATGTATAATCATCAACCAAGATATTAACCAGGTAAAACAATTATCCAAGGGCCAAACATGTGCCACATAAAATTGATTTCTGCTTAAATAAGTTTACTGCTCCAAATTGAATATGCTGATTGGAAATTATATTAATTTCATGGGCTCAAACATGACAACGATGCCCAGAAATTCTGCTCATATTTTGCTCAACCTAGATTAGGTTATACATACCATGGAACAAGCAAAATGACATCAAAATGTGAAATCGTCCTCCTAGGGAAGTGGTGCAAATCCTAGGGCATGAAACCCTAATGCAATGAGAACACAAACCACCAAGAATGCTGCTCCAAGTGTGGCGCTCAGATCTGCTCCAAATGCTGCTAGGAATTAGGGTTAAGGAAACCCTAGACAATGAAGAAGTAGCCTCCAAAAAGCCAAATCGCCCTTCACAAAGATGATGCTCCAAGTTAGGGCAATGTCCAATGCAAAATGATCATCAAATGCCACCAAAGGAATGCTGCTCCAATCTGATCTAGAAATCTGAATATGCAAATCAGCTCTTCTCCTCCACAAATCTCCAATGAAGGGCAATTGTGAACTCCGTATGAATCCACCTCCAAAGTGTGATTGGGTTTTCGTCCAATCCACTTATCTTCCTTAGGGTTTTCGTCCTAGGAAGGTGTTGAATCAAAGATTGCAGCCAAGAGAGATAAATCTCAAGTAAAAGGAATGTGAATGATGATGAAATGATCACAAAACATCTTGTATTTACTATTTATACATGATTTGTTCTCCTTCCTCAAGGCTGACCTAGACATGGCAATTCCTTTTTTTTTATTGTTTCCCTTTTTCCCATAGGGCCAACCTCCCGCCTTGGTGCCCAACACACAATAAAAACATTTTATTTTATTCCTTCTTTCCACTCTCCAAGTGGCGACCCACTTAAGCATAAGATGCATCAATATTTTGCCCTCCAATCAAGTCATCCTCCTCAAGGTGACATGTCATAAATTACACTTATTTTTCACAAGGCATTTTCCACATTTCCTTCTATTTTCCCTTCTCCAATTGGGTTAGTCCACCTTAGGGCAAATTATTTTATTAGTAATGACTTCACCAAAAATACCACAAAAATATGCGCCAAGTCATCTTCCATAATCATTTTGCCCTACAAAAATTGGCTAAGTGTGGAAACTCGCCAAATATGTCATCTCCTGAGCCCTCCGGCTTAGCCTACGGGAATAGGATAGACTAGCCAACTCCACTGAGTGATCACTCCAAAAAGGGGACATTATAGTGTGTCTTTTGCAAAGAGAGGCAACTCCTTTTATACACCTCTTAATAAGCATTTTGTCCTTTAGTGGAGCGCTCTATTTGGGAGGTCAGCCACCTTTTGGAAAATATTTATTTTAATTTATTTAAATCTTTAACCAAGGGCGCCAAAGTATGAGGGAGTCGGCCACCTTGAACTTCATCTTGGCGCCATTCTATGAGGAGGTCGGCCTCATCAAACAAACTTATTTAAATTTAATCTTCCAATCGTTGGTGCTTCTAAGGGAGTCGGCCAGACTTTTATGAAAGTTTAATTCTTTAATTTAAACTTTTATTTTGGCGCTTTATGTAGAGGATAGTCAGCCAGCATATTGGAATATGACTTATATGTTATTTATCTTTCACATCTTTCTTCAACGGAGATATTATAAAGAGCTGTTCTTATTCTCTTCAACTTTGACATCAATGACAACATATTCCAACATATTATAGTAAATTGCAAAGTTTAAAAACTCGTGACTTGCCAAAACTTGGCAGGCCCAAATTTGACTCGGGCTCGCTGACTTGGCAAAGTTTCCAAACATTAAAAAAAAACACACATATTTTTACAAAATAATCTTAAAAAACATGCATAAAACTGATTTCAGAGAACTAATAAGTAGTTTTGCATTCATTCATAGATCCAAAAAGAAGTTCAATACACATCATAGCGTCATATGATCAAAAATTACAAATCCATATTAATAATAAATATTTTACAAAAAATTTCTCTGAGTAAAACTTCTAAGTGGTTGTGTAGGTGCCCTTAAAGTGGATGATATTGATGCCACAATATCTTCCTTAGGCATATCATGGGCAGCCACATCCAATGAAGCCCCAATTGACAACTTGGCCTCGCCTTCCGTTGCCTCTTGTGCTGCTATAACTGCTGCCCATTTTGCTGCTTCTCTATCAATTTTAGCCAACTCTCCTTTCCTCAGGCCCGTCCACATTATCAGCGATCCAATTTGAATATGGATTTATGGCATTAAGGTCAATTGCATTGTGTTTGTCCCTTCCCTCCACCTTTTTGGTACGCAAACGAAGATTGTACCACATAAAACAAGGTCATTTAGATGCTTTGAGTCAACTTGTCGCACTTCTTGGTGTGAATGGATTCAAATGTACTTAACAATATATTTTTTACCTGGCTACAAAGTTATTCTTCTTCAAATGCATTGAGGTGAAGAAAACAACCTCCCTTCCACGGCCTTGTAAACTTGCAACTTATCCAAAATCATGTCTCTAAGGTCTTCATTAGGGATCATCCTCTCTATACATGTGTTGAGGGCATCCATGACCTATTCATGAGTTTTGAAGCCTTCAGGTTAGAAAAACTTCAGGTTCAAGTAGTAGGGAGCTGCATGAATGTGTTGGTGTAATTGTTTGTTCCATCTCCTATCAATAATACATCGAATAGGTTCATTTTTTTTGTTTGATCCATTAAAGTGCTGTATTCCTTGGCCTTGTGAAAGGCCTCATATAGAAAACTCGTGGAGTTTTTATCCTCATCTACCAACTATAGAACCCTCACCAAAGGTTCTGACACCTAAAAGAAAACAATATATCAAATAATAAAAATCTGATTTTAAATGACAAAAAAAAGAGAGTAAATTAAAATCATAAAAATCTGATTTTGTAAATTGCCTTGAAGATCTTGTACATGTTTTTGGCAAAAAATTCATAAAAAAACAGTCTTGGCTACCATCTCCCCTTCAGCCATCTTTGAAGTAGATTCTATCCACTTAGTGCTCACAAACATTCGAAGAAGTAGATTCTATCCACTTAGTGCTCACAAACATTGGCTTAAGAGATGCTAGTGAGGCTGCAATACTATGCAAAGTGAGAAAATTGGTGGCAAATCATGTGATATTGGGCTGCACACGCTCCTTACCATTGGTATGCTCTTTCATCAAATTAAGTGCCCAAGGGTGGTTGTAGATGTATCTTGTTATGTTTCTTGCATCCTCCACCACAACTTTGACCCATGAAAGTTTGCTGATATCCTTAAGGAGTAGATCAGTGCAATGAGCGGCACAAGGGCTCCAAAAAAAGAGTATGTTTCATTTCTTGTTGCCTAACGGCTGCCACATATGCTGTTGCATTGCCCATCACAACTTGGACAACATTCCGCATGCCCACCTCCATGATCATCTCATCCTACATGTTGCATACTGTGTTGGCATTTTTTACTGCATTGGAGGCATCAATTGACTTCAAGAACACCATCTCATCACTTGAAGCCACAAGGAAGTTAATTAGGGTGCAGTTTTTGCCATCCGTCCACCCATCAGACAAAATAATGCAGCCCTTTATTGGCCAAACCCTCTTTTGTTTCTTCACCAAGACCTTTGTTTGTTGAACATCATCCAGCAACGGCCCACTCAAATCATAAGATGTCGGTGACTTAAACCCTTTCTTTGCTATTGTCAATGTAGTGACAACTGACTCCTAGTAAGGGCCGCTCACAACGTGGAAGGGTATGTTGTTGAAGTAATTGGTGATCACCAACCTTGCCTCATTCTGCTTCTCTTGGTTCCATGCAGTACCTTAAAGGGAAGGTTGGACACCAGAAGTTTTACGTGGAACAAAGAAACAATGAATATTTGAATGTGATGCAGCTGGCCAACTAGAACTGCCTGAGGTAGAAGAGCTCCGTGTCTGTGGACGAATGCAAGAGCTCACTGCTTTGGTCTTAAGAGAAGCACCCATTACAGCTGCCATTACCACTTTAGTCCCTTTCTTTTCTATTTTCCTCTCCTCATATGAAGTAAGGAGAGCATTAACCTTTCATATAACCTCAGGCTCCGTTTTATCACAGAGCAAAACATCTCGTCCAAGGATGCAAGATGAAATTTGAGGCAGTTGATGCCTCCTCTCATCTTCTGCCCACAATAATTACAATTCATCAGTCATACTTATTGCCTTGGGGTTCCATGTTTCCAAACAAGGTCCTTAGCCTTTCCACCAACTCTGCTTCTTGATGCCATAATTCAAACAAAAAAATGGATTTCAAAGTTTCAAACCCTATCATTAAAAAAAAACTAAAGATAATCCAATGCAAATCCTAACAGCAGCTAAACAACAAAAAAAGAAAACAAACTGAATAATAAAACCCTAGAGTGAGGGAAAAACAATACAAAACTCTGAAAAACAAGAAAAAAATGCGTCAATAAACATGTCCAATGACTCCAGTCAGCTCAAAATCACTTAAAATCCTTTCAGATCACTTGAAATTGCAAGGAATATTGTCAATGCATCAAGGAGTGCGAGCTAAAAGAGTAAAAGTGTGAAAAATGAGCTGATTTTTTGCCTTTATCGCCACAAACTTTCTTGATGCTTTGGTTGGCGATTTTTTTGTACAGACTTGCAATTACTTGGCGAGTTTATTGCCAAAAAATTGTCCATTTTTTGCAAAAACTTGCCTTCGAAAAATGAGCTGATTTTTTGCCTTTATCGCCATGGACTGTGTAATGTCCCCATTTTCGGAGTGATCGCCTAGTAGAGATGGCTAGCCTATTTTCATTCCCGTAGGCTTAAGCCGGAGGGCTCAGGGAATATCCTATTGGGCAAGTTTTCACACTTATCCATTTTTGTAGGGCAAAATGATGATGATTTATGACTTGGCATAACTTTGTGGTAATTTTGGTGAAGTCAACATTAGTCAAATAATTTGCCCTAATGTAGAGCGACCCATTTGGAGAATGCAAGATGAAGGAAAAGCATGGAAAGATACCTTGGGAAAAATAAGATTAATTTGTGATGATTTCCCTTGTTGATGACAACTGCATTTGAGGTCAAATTCATGAGGTATCTTGTGCCAAATCAGTTCGCCCTTGGAGAATGGAATGTTAGAGAAATAACAAGAAATAAAATAAATAGTTTTTTATTGTGTCTTGGGCACCTAGAAGAGGGTTGGCCCTCTTGGAGAAGAAAAGAATAAAAGAAAAAGAAAATATATCGTTTTATGTGGTTGGCCAAGTTGTGGAGAAGACATGAAGGGAGCGCCTAGGAGGGAGTCGGCCTAGGAGAAGGCATAAAAAGAAAGACATAAAAAGAAAGACAAACCTTTAATTTGCACCTTGAGCACCTATCTTGGAGTGGTCAGCCAAGCTTGGGAAGAAAAACAATAAAAATAAAAGGATTATCTTGCCTAGGTTGGCCTAGAAGGAGGGAAGACCATGTATAAAATAAGAGATCATTTGGAGGCATTTCATCATATCTTACATTCATATTTTCTCTTAGAGTTTAACTCTTTGGCTGCAATGAAAGTTGGGCTTGAATCCAAGGACGAAAACCCTTGCAATTCTAGGTGAATTGGACGAAAACCTAATTCATCTTGGGGAGGTTTCATGACGGAATCCTATTTGTACTTCATTGGAGATTCATGAAGGAGAAGAGCAGAATTTTATATTCAGATTTCAAGATCAGATTTGGAGCAGCAGCATTGGCGAGTTTTGTATTGATTTTGATCTAGGGTTTCATCCTAGAGTGGAGCGCCATCATTAGGAGAAGGGCGATTTGATTTGTGAAGGGCGAATTTGGAGTTGGAGGGCAGATTTCAGCTTGATTAGGGTTTCCAAAACCCTAGTTGTTTGCTGCAGACCCAGCGCCACCTTTGGAGAGGATTTTGGAGCTTCATTCATCATCATTTGCTTGTGTTTTGTCATCTTAACCTAGCTGATGTAATTCGCCCAGCTAGGGTTTATATTAGAGCATCTTGTTCATCATACTTTGGTATGTATCAACCTATTTAGAGGTCTGATTTATAACAGCAGAGATCTGATTTGTATTTAGGCATGTTTGGCCTATGCATTTGGATGTACTTGCATTTCCAGAATTTCAGTTTGTAGCAGCAGAGTTGAATTCAGAAAATCAGACTTGTTGTGTCATTTTGGTTGCCCTACATTGTGTATTTCATGGTTTAATTCATGCTTATGATGAATGGCAACTTGTAGTATGATTGGCCATCATTTTTGCCATGTTTGGATGTGTTTTATGTTCGCTGGAATAATATAATTAAGAGCAGAAATTCAGATCAGATTCTAGGGTTTTCAGCAGAATTAAAAAGTGCAGAAATTTAGGGCAGAAATCAGAAAACTAAAATCAGAATTTTAGGGCAGATCCCATTGGGATATTACAGACTGTCTTTGTGCTTTGGTTGGCAAGTTTATTGCCAAAAAATTGCCCATTTTTTGCAAAAACTTGCCTTTGAAAAATGAGCTGCTTTTTTGCCTTTATCGCCACGGATTGTCTTTGTGCTTTGGTTGGCGAGTTTTTTGTACAGACTTGCAATTACTTGGCAAAATTGGCCATTTTTTTGCAAAAACTCGCTTTTGAGTTTTTAGGCAAGTGACTTGGCAGCTGTTTTGCCTCACAAGTCAGGTGAGTTTTTAGTCTGTGGTAAATTGACATTAGGAAGCATGGCAGTAGTGCTAGAGTTGAGTCCCTTGAAATTCAAATCCTCAAGGTAAAGTCAAATTATGCCTGTTAGTTAACGTGAACTCCACCTATAAAGTGAAAAAAAGATAATAAATATATAATCCATTCCAAAGTCACCAGGCTCAAATGATTTGTCTCAGTTTTGCTTTGAGCTCGAGTTTTTTGGACTACCCACTTCCTGCAGTGTTGTCTTTATTCTACTTTCACTGTTTAACAAATGCCTTGAAAATGAAATCACAATCAAATAGCTAATGTGCATGATCAAGGCTTATGTTCAGGATGGGGGGTACTATTTTCATTTGCCCCATTTGCTTTTAAAATGCATGTTGCAACTTTTATAGTTTCTACTTTCTTGATAAATCCATGGTTTTTGACTGATAAGGGAATGGGATGAAGCAAAAGAGTTTTTGTCACTATCCTTGCAAGTTATAGTTTGTAGTATTCTAGGCCTGGAAATACGGTTTCCCATACCTCTTTTATGCACAATGACATGTGGCATGCTCCCAATGATTAATCAAAATTTGAATTCTGTTATTCAAAGATCATGTCTCTTTTACATGTATATACAAGCTTTGTGATTATGCATATGCATTCTTCAATAGATAATCGTGATACTATACAAGTATTTTTCTTTAAGAATCATGATCCAATGAAATACTGTGATTATGTAACTGACTTGTGAAACTTGTTATTTCCAATTTCCTGTTGGGTATGTCGTATTTTTTCTTTCCTGAATTTTAGTGCACTGAACATGCCTATTTCTGCAAACAGTAGCAGAGGCAACAAAGTCATGGCAACTCTGAAAACTCTTAAAATCAAGACAGGCAGCTGTAAGCGTATCCTCAAAGAGCTTCATTCATATGAAAAGGAGGTTGACAGGGAAGCTGCTAAGACTGCAGCCATGAAAGAGAAGGGTGCTGATCCTTATGACCTTAAACAACAGGTATGTGTGCTTGTTTAAGAGATGTAAACTAGAATATGGAATTTTATGACCAAAATATTGGCCATTATATTTGAGTAGTTGTTTTGATTTTGATTTCACGTAAGTAGCTTAGTCATAACTCCTATATACTTATTAGTGTCTGCATTGTTGAGGCTTATGTACATATCAGAAATTTTGAAGACCTTGTGAATGTAGTTGATTGTAGATTACTGAATGCAATAGAAATTCATTTGTTATCAAATAACAGACAAAATTGGCAGAGTAGTTGTTATATTTGAAACGGAACATCAACAAAGAATTGGTGTAAGTCTCATAGTTTTTCTGCTGACATGAGACCATTTTATACTTTACTTGCAATGCCTTTTTTGTTAATCTGCATGAAAGTAAATATTGCCTATTCTCAAGTTCTCCATGGCAACTGAGTAGGATTTTGTGATGTGGTTTAGGAGAATGTCTTGGCAGAATCAAGGATGATGCTTCCCGATTGTAGAAAGCGTCTTGAGGCTGCCCTTGGTGATCTGCAGGGAATGCTGGTAAGTTTCAGTCTCTCTTTCTAATGCAAACAGGATAGGCATTGTTAAAGGACATCCTTTGGTTTTTAACTGAACTCAAGAGATCTATTCTGTTCAAACTTCTCGCTTTTTTTTATAAATGACTGTGCATGGTTGTGTTGATTCAGGCTGGGCTAGAACAGCCATGTGAGGATGCTGAAGAGATTATTGAAGCCAAAAATATAGTAAAAGAAGCAGAAGCTTTGTTTACATCGCCATCATGAGATTACTCAATCATTCTCTTGAGAGGACTTCCAATTGGTGCCTTGAGTATTTTCACATAGAGAATTGGAGGCTGCTGAAATCTATGCTTTGCCTTTTTTTGTACATGAGACGATACTTGTGCCTAAGCACCATTTCAAGTATTCTAGTACCCTCTAAAACTAACATGCTAAACTACAGGTGATTGCATCATTTGCTTAGGATGTGTGCTTTGAGAATGGTGGATATGTTTTTCTGTTTCTATTTTTCTTAAAGAGATTTTGCTGTGTTATCTTTATCATTTTGTTAAGGACAAAAATTGGTTTTCTGTGCTATGCACTAGAAATGAATATTTATATCTTAATGGTTTTATCAAGGACAAACATTGGTGTTCTTATGCGTATAGGTAATTATACTTTGGTAGGAATACTGGTTCTGCCTTTAAATGATCAAAAGTTAAACCACAACTACTCTTTAGAAGATGGGCATTGACACATAAGCTATTTCAACAAAATTATACTGGTAATTGCATACTTAAGTGCCAACCTCATTACTCAGTAGGGAAAATCGGTCCATAATAGAGAATTGGAGCTTATTGCAGCAAATGCTTTATTCTGATTACATCCCAATTGTGTAGGAGAAATCACATATACTGTGTACCATGTGGGGAGAGGAGGGGGAAACATAAGGGAAAAAGAGAAGCCTGACTACATTGACTAGCATGATTGATAGTATATAAATTTCCCATTTTGTTTGCAAGGTTGTGGAAACACAACCCAAGGGCTTACCCTACATGGCACAAGCTCTCTTCCATTTAGATTTAGCTTGAGGGGTATCTATTCTGCTAAAGTTGCCTAGAACTTGTATTAAACTTCATCTTTCTGTTTTGCCCGCCTTTTGAGTAGGGTAGACTGCAGTTGGAGCGGTGTCATGGTGGATCACATTAATTCATTCAACTTGACCCTTGGTCGTGTAAGTGCCCAATGAGCTTATATGGCAAGTCTGGTGATGATCCATCAATCCAGCTTATGATCCTAAGTGGCATGAAATATAATAAATTCAGTCTTCAACTAAGGTAAAACAGTATGTCAAGCTCTTTTTTAGTTATCTTTTACTAGCTACCAAGTGTTTATATATTTATTTTGTGCAAAACTTGTTTTTTTCCTTTGTAACTGACAAACTCATCGCTTCATTCTAGGTGACATTTGCCACTATGAACTGAGCGTCCACCTCGATGAATGTTTTACTATCAAAGCAGTGAACAATTTATGAAGCAACCAATGTGTCAATTTTGTTTGCACATGTAATTTCTCTTAATTCTGTGAATTTGTCTTCAGTTCTTTGTTGTGTTTGCCCCAATTCTCTTTAGGTAATTTTATCTCTTAACCTTTAATCACTCACCTTTGCCTGCACTTATATTAATACCGCCTTTTCAGCCATACAAATGGTCTAGATTTTCCTGCCACGAATCCATAGCCGTAAAGTTTGATACCAGCAAGAAATAGTTTTGAAACTTTTGAAAATCCTTTGCACGCTTCAGCACCGCCTCTGCAAGTAATACCATTGATTACTCTTAGGAATATCAGCTAGTTTGTCTACACCTTTCACCTTGGAGAGCACCACAATTGAAAGCTAGAGAGAACGAGGCTATTGCTGGATTGCTAAGGACAAAATTGCCACTCCTCAAGTTTGCTCCACATCCGAGGTAAATCGAATTCCACGTGTGGGATTTTTAGTTTTATTAGATTAGATTTGCGTTATTAGTGTAGTGAAATTTGTTTTGTTTGAATTGATTACATTGTTTTTGAAAGATTTTAGTTAAGCAAGAGCATTTAGATTTACAATCATAGTCTCTTTTATTTTAGATTTGCTTCAAAGTATTGCCCAGTGTGAAAAGATAAATATTCAAAGGATTTGTTTCAAAGCTGTATATTTAATTTGAAAAAAGTTTCTTTTATCTTGCTTCCAAGCATTTTTAAAATCACCGGTTAAAGCTTGTTATTGTGTCATAAATAAACCAAGACCTAAGAGTATAAGCACACATATAGTCTTCCAAGAAGGGTTCCTCAAATTATCTCTTTGGAAGCTCTCTGATTTGTTCAGGGAGATTCAAAAGAGGCACTAGGACCTTAGTGGATATAGGTTCAAACTTGTAGACAAACTCATTAAACTTGAGCTACAAGCATAACAAAAAAAAGAAAATATGCAGTTAATTTTCTTTGCATAATTGAAAGATTTTATTCTTTTGCTTCTAAAAGAAGAAAATTGGTTGTCTTCTATTTCTTATTCTATCTGTTTTTTTCAAAATATTTTGAAAAGAAGAGAAGAAAAGATTTTTGGTGTTTCTGTGTACATGTAAAAGTGAATATGTACAAATAAATTAAATCAAATCTAACCTATTCTATTCACAAATACAAGCAACCTCAAGATTAAGCTTAAGGAAACTAGCTGAAAATGATGAAAATAAACACAATTCTCACCCACAATTCTCCTTGTTGCACCAACCCATGGTGATTGTGTTCCAAGATTGATTGTGATGGGAGAGGATTATTGTGTTAGTGTTCAACTCAGCAGCATAACATTGCACTCAAGTGATTAATGAAAATGGCTTGTGGAGGGTGTTATTTATAGATTTTTGGATAAGTGGATGGAGGGTTATGATTGCCTCGAGAGATCAAGCGCTGAGATTGATTGAGAGGATGAGAGATATAAGAAGCCTCCAAGTCGCACCATGTGAATGGTGGTCAAATGAGATTCTAAGATTCAAAGAGAATCAAGGGTGGAGATTTGCTTTGGGCAAAGTGGATGGTGGTAGATTAAAAAGTCAATTTTTGAAGGGATGTGAAAATCTTGCTCATGTCCAATGTACCAAGGATGTACAAATTAAGGTCGTACCTCTAACCCCATGTATATTTTAGGAACTTGTGCAAGATTTACCTTGATTAATTATGTTTTGGAATGTGCAAATAATTATGGAAGGTTAATAATTTGATTTTGACAATTAATGAAAAGTGATTAAAATAGGGAATTAAATAAATATGAGAATTTATTTATCCAAAGTTGGACTATGAAAAATAATTGATTAATTAAATAAATAATTTGGATTTATTTAATTAATATCTAGGGGAAAAGTGATGAATAGTGAATTTATTAATTAAATAATTAAAAATTATTTAATTAATTTTGGAAGGGAAATTGGGATAATTAATCGAATAAATAGAATTTATTCAATTAATTATAAAGAAAATGATTTGAGGGATGTCTTGATGATTACTGAAATAGCAATAAGATGATTTCAAATGTCTACATTTTGCCCCTCTTTGAAATGGTGTTAAAATAATGTCATTTCAAAAAAAAATATAGTACTTTCTGATGAGGAAGGGATGACAGGATACCTCGATCGACTGAAGAAAATAATTAAATGTGATAGAAGGGTTATGCCCCCTCGAGAGGTCAAGCGGGCAAAAAAGAGCACAAGTGAGCTCTCGAAAGAAGAAACAAATTGAAAAATATGATAGAGGAGGAAAAATGAAGAGTGACCGAAGAACGGGCGAAAAAAGCTCAAAAATGAAGAAATGGGGTGAAACATAGTGAAGAGGGGGAGGGGGAAATTTGATCACAGGGTTTGAGGTGTATAAATAGGCCTTAAGGAGGTGAAAATATTCATTTTCACACTCAAGTCTTAGAGACCTTCGAACTGAGCAGAGTTAGTTGTGTAGAGAAGATGGACAATGTGTCAGTTTAGACCCATCTAATAGAGTAAGTGAGGAGGTATCGACAACGGAAGAGCGTGGGGATAGTGGTATATTACATCTCTCCCAACCCTAGGTGAATTAGGTGCATTTATTACTACTTTAAGGGGAGGGAAAAAATGCAGGGACATGCACACCGATCCGTGAAGGGCATGAATCAAAGTGTGCGTGGCATGAATGAGCAGGTGTGTGGAACATATCAGCGCATGCATCGTGTTTCAGCGCATGCATGGTATGAATCAACACGTGTGTGTAGAATTGGTGCATGCACTAAAAATAGTTCTGTGAATGAACGCATCCATTATGGATCAGTGCATGGGTGGGGTGATTGGGCACGTGTCACAAATTGGTGCATGTGTTGCAAATGAGTGCATGCATTAAAAATGAAGCGCGTGCGTATGAAAATAGAGGATTAGCAAGATTTGACATGATTTTTGACTGGATGTAGGAGCGGTTGTTGCCCTTGGTGACACGAGAGCGACAATCGAGGGTGCTTCAACTAACTAGGGGTGCTTGGGACAAGTGGGGTTATGGTATGTGGCTCAGGTGCCTATTATTTGAGTGCACAAAGTGGTGGAGCAATGGCATAGTGAGACAAGCACTTTCCACCTACCCACAGGAGCGATCACGGTGACGTTGGAGGACATGTGAAGGATTCTGTAACTACCCATTTGTAGGAGGGTGTATTACAAGGAGGGACATATGTGGCGTTGTACCTACTCTTTAGCAAAGTGGATCTGCCTCGCCAGGGCTAGTCACTGGATTTGGATGCATGTGAGGGGCATGTGGATGAGTTGCCCCTTGTGATGGCGTCCATTGTCAGCGGCATATTGTTGCCTAACAAGACTGGGCAATACTTTCCTATCAGTCTGGGACAGTGTCAGCGATATGCGTGTGGACAAATGCATGTTTGATTGGGGTGCATGGGTGCTCGCACATCTATACAAGGATTTATACCTCATCACCTACAAAAGGGTAAAGTTTGGTGCAGGTGACATTGTTACAGATCTAGGCCTGGGAGCGCATTGTAGTGCTCAAGCCAATTGGCAACAGGAATGAGCAACAACCAAGGGAGCCATTAGTATAATGTTGGGAAGGGAGGCAAATGTATACTCATGTGGGTGTTTAAGAGTACTGGCGATAGACACTAGATGAGATGACAAGGGTGATTTGGAGGTCCTACCTACAGTGCAAGGCCTAGGACATTAATGATCAAATGCTACCATGGACTCATATGTCAATTTACATTGTCAACATGTGACATATCATTGAGAGATATACGCTGAACATGGTCTTATGGAAGTTTGGGTCCTAGCAAGGGCTCCTGATAAAGGACGTTCATGTGTTTGCACGGTGGCCTAGGATGAGAACCAATGGGGGTTGCAGATTGATGCTTTTCTTTCACGACTAAAGTGGCAGCACCTGGTGGGGGTGCTTGTTAGACAAACCAGGATATTGAGAGAGGGTGAATCAGTATCTTAACAACTCTTCAATTTTAACAATTTTAACTTATACATAGTAGATCAGAACTTAAGCATCACAATATTAACATGAACATGAAATATTAACACAATGCATAGTAACACAACACCAGATATACGTGGAAAACCCTAAAAGAGAAAAGCCACGGTGAGGATTAACTCACAATATATGAAGCTCAAATAGTAACTTTGTTTTAGGGGCTTTAACCCAAGGACGCTGCTACTCCCTAAGTAACTTTGATTTAGGGTCACTCCCAAGGAAGCTTCTACTCCTTGATGACTTTGTTTTAGGGGCTTTAACACAAGGAAGCAACTACTCCCTAATTTGAGAACAAACTCAGAGATGATTACAATATGACAATCTTTCAATTGTCTGAAGTCTGTCTTTAAAGATCACACTTGATGATTGCACTTATGTCTCTTCACACACTTTCTTTTGAAGATCTGATCATTCAGGCACAATTTATACTTGATCACTATCTCAAATAAGTCTTCAAGATGAATCAGGACAGCATCACCAACATCTACTCTTTCTCCCACAGTCGCACACAAGAATGTATTATTCTGCTTTTATTTGCTTGCGAACCCTTTTCATTAACTTGCAATCATATCCTCCACATTCAATTTGATTTCCTATTTATGCATTATATTACATTGATTTCATAGCTTGTTGGCCAGATGTAATCATGAAAGGTACATTTTCAGGTCGGCCATACAATACACAATATGAAACATGTAGAAGATAGGTCTAATTAGGACAACACGTTACACCAACAGAAGACTCAAGTCTTGCGAACCCCAACATTTGCTTAATCAGGTCCAAAACATCCTTCACAACTTCAAGCATCAAGGAATTACCTCTGCATGCTCCGCTCATTTGAAAATAGGATAGTTTTAAGGTAAGCTCATGAAAAACTTGAAGAGTAACGGCCATATCAACTAGAGAACCTTGTTCGGTACTGGAAACAAGAAAGATTTTAGTGAAACACTTCCAGCTGAGTCCACATGACTCATACAAAATCCCCAAACACTTCTTTGCCACCGCATATCAAATAATTGTGCCGCACACATTCAATCATTAACTCTGAGAGCACATTGTTATCCAAAACACACTACAACATGCTATCAATTGAAAAAATGAGTTGCGGACCATCAAGAAGCTTGAAACAGGAAGAAACATGAAATGCACATTCAAGAACACGTTATCAAAACCGTAAGGTCAATCATTTACTTCCGGAGGAATGCGGAGCATTCCAATGAGTCTTCAATGCTATTCCATTATGCCAGATCACATTCCAGTGCTTTACCAATCATAACTTGCACTGTAGAGGGAATAATGGTCTGGAATTTTGGAAACAACACATTTACCACCTTCTGAACACATATCCAAAACCTCATAGCCATATCTGCAAACGCGGAGAAATGTGGAGCATTCCATTCACCTTTCAACATCACATTACACTGTCAGAGCCTGAACCGGAACTCAGTCACTTATATCTTTCACTGCGGAAGAGCAAACACTCTGAAACTTAGGATTTAGCATATTTTCATAATGCTCAGCTTAACTCTTGAACCACAAGACCATAGATTCAAAATTATAGGAATGCGAAGCATTCCATTGTCATGGTAGAAACATCTTCACAGAACCCACACTATTCTTCAACCCGCTTCCAGAGGCCAAGTCTTCTTTGCACCACCATATACAGCTATAAGTAGGACCTCTAACGAGTTTTCTCTTTCTTAGGAGCATGACATCCAATCATGACCAGTCTCTTACTTTTATGATAGTGTTGACATCAGTGTATGCTGCTATGTTGACATCAATAACACATATGGCCAACAATGCCATGGCAAAAGAGGGTGGGGTCATTCCACAATAATGGGTTACACTTTTTGGCCAAACTTGACATTAAAATCAACATTTTGAACTAAATCTTCACTTTCTGACATTTATAGCCGCTATACCGTTAGGAATTTGAAGATGATGCGAACTAATGATTTGTGAGATTTTGTCTGTAGATTCTAAATATATATATATTTTTTAAAATTTGGAGTTAAATTATAAAATATTTTGCATCTCCTTTGATAACTAGTTTTTAATAGTAAACATTTTTTTAAAGTGATGTGTATTCTGTTGCACATAACTTTTTTTTACAAAGGATAAAAATTCTGAATTTTTTAAATTTAGATTGGTAATACCGATATCTATAGGATGCATTTGGTTTCATAATGTTTTGTTGAATATTTTTTTTAATTAAGTTTTGAAGTCAAACCAATTATAATTTAGACATAGGTGTATTTTGTCCAACATAACTTTTTTTGTATGTATCAAAATTCAATTTTTTGTTGTTGTTGGAATAAGGACATCAATACCTAGAGGACATGTATTTTTTTGAATTTCTTTTCCCTATTTTCCTATTTTTTCGTATGTGTGAAACAAAGACCTTGATGTTTATTGAAAAACCTACATTCACAAGAAAGAAAAAAGAAATATAATAATCAAATTAAATATATTTAAAATTATATTTTTTGGGAAGCTTATAATAAGGACTACATACTTACAAAACATAAATTTTAAATGAATTCATTTGTCAAAAATAGTTTTTTATCAGCATTTTGATAGGTGTAGAAGAGACTCCATTATAGGTATGGTTTAAAACTAGCGGGGTTCTATCTAAGGGGTTTTGAATCTAAGGGGGTTTGATCAAACCCTCTTCAATTAAAATCCTTTAAATAAAAACTTTCAAGGCTTAAATCATTATATTTTCTAAAAATATGTGATTTCAGCAAAAATCAGGGGTCTCAGAAAGTGTAACCCATTATTGTGGCATCAACTGGTGGGGATCACAGATGTGGAAGTTACATGTGACTACAGGCAGTTGTGGGATCAACAAAGGTCGTTGAGATTGACAATGTCTCGTTTGGTGGATGTACAAGTGGGGATTCATAGGGTTGTACAAATTGTTCACTAGCACTGAAGACATGTAGAGACGGATAGGCAGTGCTGCAACAAGCACTCTTACAAGTAACCTAGTAGCTGCAGAAGGTGCCACCACAAGGGCCTCCTAAAGGAAGAGATGATTAGGGAGAGAAGGGGATGTGTAAGTGGCAATGGACATAGATGCCCTTAAGGTATGGGCCCACAATCAGAGGAAGGGTGAGATGTACTGAAGGAGTTGGAGGTCAAATTAGGGGTAGTGCTATTGCAGCGCGATGCAATGGTAGTTGAGAGACTAGCTTAGGGTTGATAGGGACACATTATAGGTGAGGTTGGATAACCACCAAGCTAGGTTAGATGGGGTAGCTGCAGAGAGGGATGGGCTACAGGTACCGCAAAGGGCATAAACTGACACACAAAGACTTAGACAAGAGTACAATAGGGCATGATCTGCAATGGGTGTAGCCGGGTTAGGCCAGCTAGTGGCCAATGTGAGCAAGGCGGCGGTAGAGGTGCAAAGGGTAGTAGCAGAGGTGGCATGAGTTGGGAGGGAGGTGATGTACTATGGCTCCCTCTATGAGTAGGCGATGCAAACAGACCTCAGGGCACCCTCCTTCATAGAGCATACGCAGAGCAAATTAGCTAGATTGGGGAGATCAGTGTTAGTAGAGATGCAACTACCACCTCCTCCACCTGTTGGAGGTTTAGGGGCAGTCTCGAGGTCACATGCAAATAGTGCTAGCTAGGCTTGGCTAGATTTTGATGTATTTTTTATCATGTACAGTTATATAATGTATTGTTTGTTTGCGATGTATTGATATTTATGACACTTGGTATACGCTCTGTAGAGCCCGATGTCCCCCCCCTCCCCATTTTTGGTGATGATATATAATGAAACGGTTATACTGTGATTTATGTGTTGATTTTATGATGGACTATGATAATGCATATGGATATGTGATTTAATTTATGCTATGTGATGATGATATTTTATTTATGGATGCACATGTGATGTGCATACTTATATTGGAGATGATTATTTCTAATTATGGATGCATTTATGTGATTTTGATTTGATGCATATGATGTGATGATAATAATGCAAATTGATTTAATGTATGTATAAAACATGTGTGATGTAGATGGACATGTATTAGATGATTTATGGATATGATGTGATTATGATGATGTATGTTAAAGATTAAATGTGATTATGATATGCATGATTAGATGATAGTGTTGATTAAATAATGGATATATGCTTATAAATGATAAATGCAAATGGATAATGCAATAAATGAGTAATATTTTTGTTCATGGTATAACTATGTTAGAAGAAAATGGTAGATGATAGATGGAAAATGATACTAGATAGAAGCAAACGATGATGGATGGAATGTTAATCACATAGCTGACTAATCAAATAATTAACCAACTAAATCATTTGCATATTTTAAATTATGATTAATCAAGTAAAATGGACAAGATAATGGATAATGGTTAAATGGATAATGGATAGGCTAATGATTGGTTTGGTCTTGAATGCATGTATTATGTTAAAATGTAGTGAGCACTTATTTTGATATAGTACAAGATATTATGCACTAGGGTATAAAGACCAAGGTGATGATGTATCTCATGCAGAGGGCTAAGTTGCAAACAACATACAAAAGGGTGCCTCAACACATCACAAGGCGTTTGATGAATTTGGTGGGTACTATAGTGAGACAACCAACAGGTAGAAGGATACCCCAGCACATCACAAGACATTGACGACCTTGGTGGGTACTGTGATGGGACAACCAAGTAAACACGACACATGAAATAATAAGACCATGCCCTAGTGTACACCGTTCGAGACACACCATGATATAAAGGATTGTGGTGACCTTGAGGAGGTATAGTGTAGGACAAAAAAAAAGACAGATAAAAAAGCAATGGTCAATTGACATTCAACAGTGTTACTTTTTGCCAAAGTGTCAATGATGATTATGACCAATTTAGGGAATGATATATCACATGAAGGCAAAGGATGAGATGGAATGATGCTTGATGTGGGGAACGATATATCCCACAAAGGTAAATAGTAGGTCATGGTTTGTTTGATGGCAAATGATGCCACTGATGGATGTTATCGAGGTTGCAATGGGATCTTTGTTAGAGGATGTTAAGTTCGATGTTTCAAGTGTAGAACCTACAAATATAAACCATAGGGCTTGCAAGTGTATGAAGCTCAAAACTAGGAATGAGACTAATCCAGGATGTTCAATAAGCAATAGGGATAATGCTAGGAGCCTTTTCCAAAGCAAGGTGTAATCCATTGCCCCTAGCATAAGGCAAGGTCGATGGTATGGATGGATTGTTTGGATATATGTTGCGGGAAGCGCTGACAAAGAGTGTGTTAGTCACTTTTTTAGTAAATGGGATGTGCATGAAGTGGTGAAGGTCAACAAAGATAGGGATGGTAGATGGGTTGGTTAGATGAGGAAGACTTTAGAGATGGTAGGATAGATGGAGGAGTTCAGGGTGTGATGTCCAAGGACTACATCGCATAGGAATAACCTATTGCCTGCTAGATATGATGTTGCATTGTAGTGTTAGGGATGAGAGACGGTAAGATGTGTTGGAAATGTTGGGATATACCAAGAGTTGTCCAAAGCCTATTTCCACATTGTACCCCTATTTGGATTGATGTCGAAAGTGAGGAGGGAGAATGGATAAGGTAGACGATTGGATGTGCAAATAATAGGTGGGTATGATAAGAGTGACAGGGAAGGGGAGGCTTGCCCTCAAGTGTAGGGCACTCATAGATAGCATATTTATGCATGACACCAAAGAGCAAGTTTTCATTATGGTATTTGTCCAAGGTGCCATGAGAATAGTTTTCACCAATGGACATTTTTTCTCTTTACTTTTTTCTTTGTATTTTTTTCTGAGTTTTTTATTTTTGATTTTGAAGAGTTTTTGGATTTTTTGGATTTGGGATCTTTGGGTGGGATGGGTGGATTTGAATTTAGGATTGGGACACAAGCATCTATTTTCATGGTGGGTGGATAGTATCCCATTTTGAATGATTGTCGCACACGAACCATGTCGATTGTGGTTGCACTCATAGATGTTGGTAGAAACCTTGTTGATTGCTAAGTGGGCTTCTGCAAAGGATAAACATGGTATCATTAGGGCTCTGATGTGTAAAGGATACTACCAAGGAAAATGGAATAGAAGGTAGGGTGGATAGAGATGGATGGGATTAAGTGAAACTGTGGATTAAAGGTATGTGATGGTAGATATATGTTGGGTAATGGATTTGGTTATGAGATGAGGGGGTAATGGAGGTGTGAGGGAATGTCCTAGAGTCAAGGGGAACTAGGACCAACATTTGCACACACTATGGTATAGTTTGAAGCTTTTGATTTTGAGATGGGATATTAGATGCTGTGGATTTGGGATGCATAGGGATGGTTGGATATTTGGATGTATTTTTGTGGGATCAGGATAGGGGATTGGTGGATTGCCAATGTTGGGATGAGGATGGGAGATTTCTTGGTGGGGTACAAGATTTGGGATTTGTGGATGGGGTATGGGATTTGGTATTTGTTGATGGGGTGTGGGATTATGATTTTGGAGATGCAAATTTAGATGTTTCACTTGGATTTATAGATGCTTTTTGCTTCGAGACCCACATTGTTTTTGTTTTTCTTTTTCAATTTGTTGGCTTAGGGAGCTTTTTGGATATATTTTGATTTGAGTTTGCATATTGATGCTTTACAACATGGTAGTCCTTAGATTTTTGTGGATTTTTTCCTTCATATGTGGATGCATCCAAAGTGCTTTCAAAGTCAATAGTTTTGTGATAGCTTCATCATGTTGGAATACGTCTACTGATATGTGCATTTGTTGGTCTTGATTAGGGATTTTGGGTGATGAGTGATTAAGAGTAGGGATAGGGAAGAGGATTTGTGGGTGAAAGGATTAGGGTGATAAGATGGAAGGGGGATGGCGGTAAACTTTTTGTAGGAGCAATAAGAATGTTTTGAGTTTGGAAGAATCTTCCTTAGAAGGCACAAAGGTGGTACCAATGTTAGGATTAAGGTGCCATCAACCTTGTAAATCCCTATGTAATTAATTACTCATAATATTGTTTGTAAATCACCCAAAAGGGATGAAAGTTTTCACCAGCAATGATCTTGTTTCAACTACATGTTTATATCCGGTCCTCAATGCTAATTCATCTATAACGGGGGGTCGTAGGGGAGTTTCCCCCTTGTGAGGGGTCCGGGGGGATCATCCCTCCAATGGGGGGTCTGAGGGCCGTGCGCTCTGGCGAGGGTTTAGGGCAGCGCCCCCGAAACCACATTTTATTTATATTTTATAATTGTAAATATGAATCGTTTGTCATTAGGTCATAGATTTGATGGTTGATATTATGTCGGTTTTCTTGCCCTAAAAAGCAACCCCCTTTATAAGGATATTTATGCTACATTTTTCAACAGAGTTGAGAGTAATAGGGGCCGCTGGATTGAAGACTGAAGAAACAGAGGAAGTGTATGTATTGTAATCTCATATTTGAAGATAATACAACTTGGATCCTCTTTTCTTGGTGGTGTTTTTTACCCGAAAGGGTTTTCTCCACGTTACATATGGTGTTATGTGTTCAGTTCTTAATGCATGTTATTTATGTGTAGTGGGTTTTATTTCTATTGCAATCTCCATTGATTCTACATTGTTTAGAAGACATAAATAAGGTTTGAATTAGATTTCTGTTGTGTGGTTTGCACCTTCATTTCTAACTACCAACATGTTTAGATTGTTTGCCTTGATATTTGTAGCCAAGGACCTACATTCGGGGATTTGCTTTGACATGTAGGGCTCCAAGATTCCTTGCTCATGATGGCCCAAGTCATTGCCTTGATAGTTCATGTTGTTGGCAAGAGACACTGCTACGCATGACAAGTGTTGTCATTGATGGCAACTAAGTCTATCCTACACATCCGCATTACATGATTTGTTCATACCGGAAGTCAGAGTAAGGATCTGTCTAAGTCTGGATGTCAGAAACAGAGCATATGACAGGGTCTGGTATCTTGGTCCGGATCTCTCCGGTGGTAATTCATAGTGTGCTGCGGATTTGAGGGAGTGATAAGAATTGTCAGGACTATCTAAATCCAGATATTTATCCTCCGACAATAAAGGATTCAAAAGTTATAAGGATTTGAGTATCGGGTTCCGGTTAGTCAGTACAGTCAGAAGAAGAACAAGGCGACCTAGTATTTGATCTTGGTCCGGATGCAGAAAAGTTGTTGGATAAGCAATTAGTGATAATCAGTGGCATTGGCCGACATGATTGATGATCTGAGAACACAAGTTTTTGGTCTGCATTGATATTTGTGCATAGATTCAACCGACAGAACAAAGTTCCTTAATAATGTTCTAAGTTTTCTTGAAGCCAACTACAGTTGATTGAATTTCTTGATGCAGATATATATAGCCGATGGATTTGAGTGTTTTGGTATGCGATTGTGATGTGGTGATGAAGTAAGTGTGAAAAAGGCAGAAAGAAGTGCCAAGGAGAAGAGATCTGAGGACCAGATCATGGCAGAACAGTAAACAGGGCAGAGCAAGGATGAAGTGTGTAAGATCAGTATTCTGTACTTAATTAGAACCAAATTATTGCATTGGTAGATGCTATTCATCAGTTCAAACACTATGTAATCTTCTTGTAATCATTTTTGTAGGCAGTGAGCCTCTTTGAGTAGTGAGCTCTAGGCAGTGAGCATGAAGGCATGTGCCTTCCCCATTTGTAATACTTTAACATGGTATTAATTTTTGTGGATTAACCTCCGCCATGGTTTTCCCTTAACCAGGTTTCCACATTAAAAATCTTGGCGTCAAGTGTGTTATTTGTGTTTCTGCTCATGTGTCATTGATTCATGCTTTCATGGTTATAATAATGATCTGTTAATAAGTGGTAGAGAAGAATTAATTGCAGCAAGTGTTAAAATTTTGTGACAACTAATTCACCCCCCCTCTCAATTGTCTGTCCTAATTCCAACAATTGGTATCAGAGCGAGGTTCCTTGGAAGAAGCTTAACAGCTTAAGGAAGATCTGGGAAGGAGTTTCAAGGGGTTCACTCAAAGAACTTCAATTGGCTTTAGAAGATCTTGATCGGTCCAAAGCAGAAATAGATGACCTGAAAGCAAACCTTAAGGATGTTGATGATTGCATTGAGTTGCTAAAAGATAAATTAAAAAAATCAATGGGAAAGAGGAAGGAACTACTTCATCAGCTAGCTAATCTTACTAAAGAAATGGGATGAATGAGGCTTTGGAAGAAAAGACAAAGGAATGTGAGAAGCTAACAAAAGAAGTTTATGTTCTAAAACATGAAATGGAATCTGGGGTGATGGGGCTAACCAAAAAAATTGAGGAAATGAAGAAAACTGAAGAAGACCTGAATCAATCTCTGAAGGAAAGAACAGAAGAATGCTGCAGAATGGACAGAACAATTGGCCACCTAAAATCTGACCTACAAGAATACATATATAATGAGGAGGAACTTGAAAGGCAAATTGTCACTCTCAGACATGACCTAGAAATTACAAATGAATTCAAAAAGTTCAAGATAAGCTTAGCTAAACTTGAAGTGCTGCTTGAGAGTCAGAAGAAGGCTGATGATAAGCATGGTCTTGGGTATGAGAAAGGTGAAAGCTCCAGATCCAGACAAAGAAATTCTCAATCAAGGAATGAGAGAAAAAGACCTAGAAAACCTCCGGTAAGACAACATAATGCTCAAAAATATCCATCTTTCAATGGAAATTGTTTCAATTGCAATAAATTTGGTCATAGAGCTACTCAGTGCAAAAATAGAGTAAATCAAAGTGGTCCATCCTTCTCCGATCAATGCTTCAAGTGTAAGAGGTATGGTCATAGATCCAATGAATGCAAAAATATGATAATGAATAACTCTAACAATAGAGGAAATGGCAATTCTTTCAATGGCAAATGCTTTGCATGCAATAGATTTGGACATGTGGCTAATCAGTGCAAATCAAGAGGAAATCAATCAAATGGGCAAAGAAATGTTGTATGCTTCAATTGTAACCAATCTAGTCATATTGCAAGATTCTGCAGAAGCAGGAATAATGAAAGAAGAGGTCCAATAAACAGAAAATCGGATGAGCAGAGACAAGACAAAGGCAAGAGCAAAGTTGATGTAAATAAGGTCTAGAATGAAATGAATAAGACATGGGTGAAGAAAGGTGCAATGAACAATGATGATGGGACTGTACCGGAATCCGATGCTGGTAATTCCTCTGGGAATTGAATTAGGAGCTCTGGCTCAGGGGGAACTGCATAGAAAAATAAATTCCCCCAACCAGTAAGTGGGTTCCTGAATTTGGAATCATGATTGAAGCTAGAAAAGTCTATTGCAGACCTGTTGAAACAAATTCTAGAAGAAAAGAAGCCAATGTGATTGATTGCGGAGAAATTGAAGATTGACTGCATACAAAAATAGTGTAACCGGATGTATTAGGGTAGGGCATTTATTACAATGACAAATTAGGTTTTGCGGAGGATAAAAGGTCATTCATTTGAGCATTTGAATCACTTGGCATTCGAAGAGAGCAAGCAGAAGAACACCTGAGCTAAGATTTCAAGGATCTGAATTATGATTGGTGAATTCATCAGCTATCCCTAAATTATGTGGAAGAAAAAGGTATTTTTCTATGAAGCTTTGAACCTGTAATCTTTTGAGATGGCTACTCCTCTTGTTATTGATATTACTGAAAGGCCTTGACCAAAATTTAAGAGGCATCCACACAAATCAGTCGAAGTCAAACCATTAGGAGCATTTTTTGGTGTGCCTTATGGAGTGCTGCATGTCGAGGATATTAGGGCATACATTCACTGTAGCATAGATGAATTTGGGAACCTGAAATTATTGGATTTGTTTGACAACTACCTTAAGGATGATATTTATGATTTGAAACCAGAATACAAAACCCTAGAAAGCAAACATTTTCTACAGGTCATTGAATTTTCAACATTTGATGAGAGTGGGTGGGTTCGATGTCTTGAGCCGAATGCATGATGAGTTTATATGGCTGTTGAAACCATTCAAGATTACAAAGGATGTTATCAGGATTGTAACTGGGTTAAATTCAATTGGTGGTTTACCCATGCTGATATCCGTAAAGAATCAGACTGTTACTGATGCAACCGGTGCCAAATTTGACAAAAGGGCAATGACTATCAATGATATTGTTGATCCAGATGTTAAGTTTTCTTCAATGGTAATTGGTTACAAAATTTATCACTCCAGTAGGGAGAATTCTATTTCCAGAACGGCCATATATGCTGCATACCAAATGTTGAAAGAAAATGCAGATTATGACCTATGTGAGTTATTGCAGAACCAACTAATTGAGAACTTGAGCAAAATCAAGAAGGACAAGAAAAACACCTTCAAATATGGTTCTTTGGTTATATGCTTATTTTTCTACTTCATGAATGAGGTGCCTGGAGTAAAGGGTGTGCATTGAACTAATGAAGGCCAGTTGCTATTCAGATAAGAGATCATCTCCACAACATTGGTGACTCTAAAGCATAGAAAATGACAATCTGGGGATACTTCAAGAATTTTCAGAGTATGATGCATTCCAAGGAAAGAATCCCTAAATCGGTTGTTGAAAAACACGAATGAAATTTGTTTTATGGTAGACACTGATTAGTGCTTAATGGAAGCAGTAGAACCCAGAACTGTTTGGATCATGCCCATGGGGTATGAGGTAGATGAGAAAATTTTGAATATGTATGCTCAACACCTTTTGAGCAAGCCAAAGGACACCATAGTTGAAAGATTTGGGACATATGAGGAGCTAAGTGTGAAACTACATGTTGAACTCAGAAAACTTGAAACCAATAGGAAAGTAAGGAAAGAAGTTGAGCAATTGGCTGAGAATCTAGGCCTCACCAAAGAAGTTGTGAGGCAATTTAGGGAAAGAACCAAAAAGGCTGAGAGGGAAAAGCAGGATAAGAAACAAGCAAGTGCTCCGGTAGAATCCTCCTCCACATCAAGAACTACTAGGAGCTCTGCTACTAGCCCTGTTCCCCCAAAATTTACCAAGACTGAGATACCGAAAGATAAATCATCCAGTAAAGAAAAGAAAAGAACAAAAGTAATGGCAAAAAGGCCATATGGCAACTTGGAAAAAGAGGATGAAGAAAAGATAGATTCTGATGATGAGCTTAAAGAGCTAAAGGCCATAGGCACTAAAGCAGTCAAAGTGTCTAGGGAGAGGCAAAGCAAGGTGACAAACACGAAGTAGAAATCATAGGCTGATGTTGAGAAGGCAATCCCTTCTATGGAAGACAGTGTGAAAATAATCACTATTGATGGAAATCTCAAACCAGTTACTGAGTTCTATGATCTTTACAATGATGATGACAAAAGACTTTTGGAGGAAGCCATTATCAAATACTTGAATGTATTCAATCGGGCATTGGTAGAGATTTTGTTAGAAGTTCCAAAAGGTTTGAGAGATTTTGGAAATTAGGAAAGAAGCTGCCAAGGCAAAAGATATGGAGCTGAGAGAACATGTGCTAACCACTCTATATCCGGTGATCTCCAGCAAAGAAGCAGACAAATTTTTTAAGGAGGTCAAAAATGAATTTAGAAGCAAGAAAAGGATGAACAAATTGATGATTGGTGACATAGAAGTTGTCCAAGAATCTGAGCAAATTCTGAGGAAAGCATTGGACAAAAACAAGTTCTTTGTGGTTGCAGATGAACCTACTGATGACACATTAGTTCTGGATGAAGAAGAGTAGTAGAAGGATGAGAAACAATTTGGAATAGATGACTCCTCTGTCCCGAAAGAGGAAACAATAAGCAAGGAAGATAAAAAGATGATAATGAAACTGTTGATGTCGGAGGTATTCTAACTCATCTGGATCATTCTGACAAAAAGGATATAGAGATGAGTATACAAAGAGATGATCAAATTGAAGATGATTCATTGAAGATTGGAGAGCATGAAACAGAAAAGGCTAAGGACCAAGAAGCAGAAGAAGTCAAGGAGAAAAATGATAGAGAAGAAGAGATTGTAAAGGATGATGAAGAGCCCAAGCAGGACAATCCAATTGACAGTACCGGTAAAAATCAGATAGACACATTATCATCTTGGGTAAGAGACACTGTGGAGGCAGTAAAGGAAATTTTGGAAAGGGACAAACAAATTGAAGAAGATTAGGACATAATCCAAGGTCCAATAAATTTTGACACATTATCTCTGGTACAAAAGATAAAGCTGGCTTCCATTGCTCAAGCTAAAGCCAGAGAAGACATTTTGAAGTCTCACATAGAAGACAGTGAGCTACTTGGTCCGGCATCAGGGATTTTAGAGAAAATCATGCCAACATACCAGAAGGATTCTTCTGTATCCCCCTCCGGACAGTTAAGGAACTTGATAAACTCAATAAGCTCTCATTTTGAATCTTTAGAGAAGTCTGCAGAGGTCAAGGTCCAAAAGGAATTCAACGATTAAAGATTTGATGCTCTTAAAGGTTTGATTGGAGTTGATAGAATGGTGTTGGATGCTAGTGTAAAGAGTATTCAAATTGCTCTTACAAGAGGAAATGTATATAAATTTTGCTTATATTGTCCTAAAGTTTTAGAGGATCTTGAAGATAAAATAAAAGTGTCTAAGCAAAAATTATCTAGTGTATCAAATTCTTTTGATCCTGTGACAGCATCAGTGGCAAGCAAGGAGGGTCGGGTGATCAGGTTGATTGAAGGTATAAAGAAATTGACAAAAGAAAAGGAGAGCATAGAGGCCAAGATGAGTGAGCTCCAGGGACTAATTTCCACCAAAATGGAAGCAATGTTCATTGCCTTAACTGAAGCCCAAGCTGCAATTCAGTCAAGTGATCCCATTGATCTGCGAACGGTAGAGTTACAAGCATTTCTTTTCAGTGGTCACATCTCAATTTTGAATACTATAAAGAAGAGCTGGGATAGCGAGATGGCACAATTAAAGAACATTTTTGGAGATGTACTCAAGCATATGTAAATAGGACTTAAGGATTGTTTGTACATATGCGACCTGGTATATAGAATTTATTTGTAAATTTTGGTTTGTAGACCCCACCCTTTACTATTGATGTCAAAGGGGGAGTGAAGAGCAGTAAAAAATGAGGAATCTAGCAAAGGGGGAGCATTGGAGAATAGTGAAAAGCACAAGTATACTTAGTAAAGGGAAGTTGTTCTGACACTTAGTCATTTTTCACTAAGTGTTGCCATCAATGCCAGAGGGGGAGATTGTTGGCAAGAGACACTTCTACTCATGACAGGGGTTGTCATTGATGGAAACTAAGTCTATTCTACACATCTGCATTACATGATTTGTTCATACCAGAAGTCAGAGTAAGGATGTGTCTAAGTCCGGATGTCAGAAATAGAGCATATGACAGGGTCCGGTATCTTGGTCTAGATCTCTCTGGTGGTAATTCACAGTGTGCTGCGGATCTGAGGGAGTGATAAGGATTGTCAGGACTATCTAAATCCAGAGATTTAGCCTCTAGTGATAAACGATTCAAAAGTTATAAGGATTTGAGTATCAGGTTCCAGTTAGTCAACATAGTCAAAAGAAGAACAGGGTGACCTAGTATTTGATCTTGGTCCAGATGCAGAAAAGATGTTGGATAAGCAATTAGTGATAATTAGTGGCATTGGATGACATGATTGATGATCTGGGAACACAAGTTTTTGGTCCGCGTTCATATTGTTAGACTTAGGGCACACAACTGAGAGGGGGGGTGAATCAGTTGTCCAAAACTTTCTCCAATTTCACACTTAAATCTTCTAAGTGATTAGCAGTATATCAATCATAAAACATAATGCAATTAAACAGCAAGCAGAAACTTATCAACACATAAGACACCAAGATTTTGACGTGGAAAACCCGGTTAAGGGAAAAACCACGGGGTGATTAACCCAAGATTGTATTCTCTGTTAGAAGAATAGAAAGAACAAAATGGCACATGCCAATTAGGGCTCACTACCCGAGCACACTGCTCACAAGAGGGCTCACTGCCTACAAGAGACACACTGTCTACAAAGTAACAAGTATTACAAACTTGAACTGGAGAATAGCATCTTTACCATGCTTGGATCAGTTCCATTTAGGCCCAAAAACTTTTGCTCTGCCTTTCGCTCTTTTCTTCGCTACCACACTCTCATCTCTACAAGACACACTTTGGAATGACTTCACAATCCCTTATTTATACAAGACATCGACTTAGGAACAATCATCTAAGTCGGCAAACACCTATAAGAACATCCGCAAGATGTGTAATACATCCGGTCGGCCAGTCTTAGGAGGAACACCAACATCCGATGGTTATTCTTCAAATACGAACTTTAACTTCAATGCGAACCACCAACATGAACTGGAAACGATCCACAGATCACCACAAGATTTCCTGAATCACCAAGAACATCCGCACTTCATTTGCTTACTGGAATCATCCTCTTCTTCATCTGAAACCTCAAGAACACAGTCTGTCATCATTGTCACAAAGGAATAGGTTCTTCCGGACCTTCAAACCACGAACCAATCTACTTCACACTTCACAAGGATGTCCTAAACACTTCTACAAATCTGTAGAATGGGATAATGCATTTCTGGATCTTACCGGACTTATCTGTGTTAGTCTGTCACCTCTGAACACCTACTGGAACTGGTTCTACTTGAGCGACCATAACTTCTTCATATCTTCATGCGGACCTCTGAAAACTTGACTGGAGAATATCAAGACTTATATCTACAAACCCTTTAAACTGCATCCTCTGATCCTCAACCTATCTTGGAATTTTACCTTGTTGTCATCACTGTTCTTCACTGTTCCTTATTGAGACTAATTTTCTCAATATCCTCAGCACCCAGCTCATCCAGTCCTTCTCATTAATGCAAAATGAGTATGTTGACATCAATGACAACACCAGTTAGACCCATACTTGCAACAGATATTTGTGCATAGATTCAGCCGACTGAACAGAGTTCTTAATAATGTTCTAAGTTTTCTTGAAGCTGACTACAGTTGATTGAATTTCTTGATGCAGATATATATAGCCGATGGATTCGAGTGTTTTGGTGTGCGATTTTGATGTGGTGATGAAGTGTGAAAAAGGCAGAAAGAAGTGTGAAGGAGAAGAGATCTGAGGACTGGATCATGGCAGAACTATAAACAGGGCAGAGCAAGGATGTAATTAAGATCAATATTTTGTACTTAACTGGAACTGAATTCTTGCATTGGTAGATGCTATTCATCAGTTCAAACACTCTGTAATCTTCTTGTAATCATTTATGTAGGCAGTGAGCCTCTTTGAGCAGTGAGCTCTGGGTAGTGAGCCTGAAGGCATGTGCCTTCCCCATTTGTAATACTTTTAACAGGGTATTAATTTTTCTGGATTAACCTCCACCGTGGTTTTCCCTTAACCGGGTTTCCATGTTAAAAATCTTGGTGCTCATGTGTTATTGATTCATGCTTTCATGGTTATAATAATGATCTGTTAATAAGTGGTAGAGAAGAATTAATTGCAGCAAGTGTTAAATTTTATGACAACTGATTTACCCCCCCTCTCAGTTGTCTGTCCTAATTCCAACACATGTTTGGAGAAGTCAGTTTGTAATAGCATGCTTGTTTTCTCAAAAACAAGATGTGAATCCAAGTTTAGATGGAGAGGGATTGGTGGTGGATGTAGTGCTTCTATTGTGAGGGGACCACCACAGATAAAGGTTATGGGACCAAGGTGATAGGGTGATGGTTTTTAGATGGGGTTGATAAGGGATGGTAGGGGATCATGAAAGGGATTAGTGTGAATGCTTAGACCTTGATTTGGATGGGGGGATGTTTTAGCATGCTTTGGAACAAGCTCTTGACATAGCTAGACTTGTTTGGATGACACGATGGATGAGTGTTTAGATTTGATGGGTGTTTGGATAGACTCCTCTTGTGGTGCACATGGATGGGTGAGGGGTTCTTGAGGGATTTTGATGGATTGGGAAGATGGAATGGTTTTGATGGGTTTGGAGTGGATGGTGGCATCGTTGATGATGCACTTGGATGGCATTAGGTTAGTGGTGTGACATGACTCCATAATTTAGCTTTGGCAATTTTGATTGAGATCCTTTGCTAGGAGTCCTTGGGTGAAATCCAAGAAGGATGATTTGGGTGTGGTAGGATTAGATTGGCGATTCGGTTTATGGATTGATTGATAGTGGTGTTAAGGAGAAAAGAGTGATCTAGCCTAAGGAGATAAACTAGGTCAAAACCCTCTTCTACAAACATTAGGACACAAACTGAGTTTGGCTTCTACCCAAGAAGGAGAGCCAAACTATAGGGGTTCTGCCCTTTTTTTGTATGTAGATGGATCAACCAAGTTCAACCAAAGTCAAGAAAACAAGCTAAGACAAATGATCAAACCCTAGAAGATGAAGATTAGACTATAACTAACTACTAGAAGCAAATCTAAAGAAATAGAAATTACAACAGAGATCAGAGGAAGATTTAGAACCTAGATCTTGTAGCAGAAATGCCCAAGACTAGGGTTCTTGGGTGCCCTAGGCCTTTTTTAGGGTTTAACAAAATCTCAGATGTCACCAGACATGTACCTATCTGCTCTGCCTTCTTCCTGTAAATCAGGTCTAGAAACCTATTTCTCTGACCTACACATAAGGAAAGAGGAAAAGGTTGTGCTGTGTATAAAGGCTTGCCTCAGTCAAACCTCGTGTTGGTGTTCCCACCTCCACTACAATGATGGTTAGATCCAAGAGTGCATGCCCTAGGAGGGAAGAGGCCAAATCTGTAATAATATGATAGATAATGAATGATAATGAGGATAATAACCACAAGAGATATGACCTTAGTTGATGAAGATGACTCAAGATCCTACACCAACAAAGGAGAGTGATGAAGAGGGCTTCAAACTTCCTTCAAAGCCTACAAACAAACTTCAATAGCATCCACAAGTAGATAACACTTCAAGCATGAAGAACAAATTAACATAGAACACAATATGAGAGCAACTTCGCATTAATCCTCTAGGTGTTGTCTAGTGTATGAAATGAACTACAACACTCTTTTAAATATACATTCCCACTCACGACAAATAAAACTTAATTAGGCCAACAAATATAAACTAAGGGAGTGTCCTAAGACAACACCACAAAGTGGGGCTAAAGTTCTTAAGTGGGACCAAGGCGCTTGGGCGCCCTGGACCTTTAGCCCACAAACTCCGAGGAGTGCCAAATATAGTGGGCTTAGTCCAGTCCTAAGTTGATTCTGTCGAGTTTATTTATCAGGATCAAGATTTCATCGTTTTAAGCTCAAAAAGATGTTAAAATAGGTCTTGATTAACAAAGGCAACAAAATAGGTCCAACCAGGTGCTAAACTAAGTGTAAAATGTTAGTGTACACATTTTACTCTATAACAAGTGGGATGAGGGATTTGGATGGGAGGTGGAGGTGATGGGGGTCTCACACAAGGATGGGCATTGCGATATGGATGGGTGATAAGATGGATTTCCCTTGTCAAAGGTGTCATAAGGATGACCAATAGTTATGCACATAGGATTGGAGGGATAGCTTGTGCTAGCCAATTCTTGGTCAAAAGGTGTTTGATTGCTAATGGTTGGGCGATAGAGTTTTATGGGAAGCTTACTTGCAATGATGTCATCAAGGGGATCAATTTCATACTCATATTGATCAACAAGACTCATCATCATCAAAACAAAATGGATCTATGATTGTTCGATTTAGATTTTTTTAATGATTGAATTTGGATTGATGATGCAATTTTTGGATGACTCGATGACTTTGGATTACTAAGGCTTGGACCTTAAGTTTTTCTTTAATATCAAAATTATTTGTTGAATTTGGATTTGGTAAGACCTTAGTGATGTTGGCAAAGGATGGGTTTGATTTGACTTGGTTGACGCAGGTTGGGGATTTGTGATTTGAATTGTGATTTGAACTTGATCAGGGGATTTTTGACAAGGTGATGGGATTTGAGAATACTGGCACAATGTTTGGGATGATTAAGGATATGGATAATGGTTGGGTTTGGATTAAATTAGATGACTATAGATTAAATGAGGATGTGGAAATAGATTAAACTCAAGACCTAAGGATGATTTAATTTGGTTTGATTTATGGATGGGGTTGATTTCTATACTTGAGATAGACTAAGTTCTCAACAAGAGTTGATGATGATTAAATCAAATGTTTTCTATACTTAAGATAGGCTAAGTTATTAAGCAAGAAGTTAATTTCATTTAGGATGGTTGATTATAGATTGTTTACGTAAGATGGACAAAGTTCTTAAGAAAACTTGGATTTATCATTGATGATTAAGGTCATGATTAAAATCTAGGATTGAGATGATTTGATATGGATTTAGATGGGTTGGATTAAGTCTTGATTTGATTGCTTTGGAGGGTTAGAGGTGGATAAATGATTTGAGAGGTGGGTGATTAACACTAATCAAGCTCAAAATTAAATGAGATGATTTGATTCCAAAGGATTGAGTGGATGGATTGGTAATGGTTAAGGACTATGGTTGGATTGAAGTTGATCGGAAATCTTGACCATTGACCCCCTTATTTAATGTTGGTACTATGTTTTTTCCCAACAATTAAATAATGCAAATAATATCCCAATGTTACATACAACTTTTACAAGTGGCCTCCAAATAAATATCTAATGTGGTCAAACACATCAATTAAGATGCACCACAAATAAATATTTATTTTACATGAATAAAATAATACAATATTATGCAAGGTGTACAACACCTATTTCCCAACATTCTCCCAAATGAAATACATCATCATAGGCAAACATGAAATCACATGAATCTCCAGCATGCTCTCGTGCTCCATCAAGATACCTACAATAAAATCAAAGTGACCATCATCTCAATCAAGAACTCCTCTCATCTTCCAATGTGCCACCTATGGAAGAAATGAAACATGCCAAGGTGAAGATGCACCAATCCAAGGAACACAGGCATCAAATCCAAGTGATAACAAAAGGCTCCAAGTTGTTATCAAATGTAAAAACCCACATGACTAGAAATAGCACCCACAACATATGCTAATACATCCAACCATCCATTCCTCATAGGTATCAACATCAATAAACTCATGCCAACAACATATCCAACCCATATACTGCAATCACAAGCTCCAAGTATAAAACCTATCAATGAAGAACACATACATCCAAGAACTCCCACTACATGGGTAACGTCAAATCTGAAAATAGATCCAAGGCATACCAAGTCTATCAATCAACACTCAAACCAAGGTGTGGCTAATCAACAAGCCAATGTAGTATCAAGAACAATCACAATGATCCACACATGCAAGATAAATCACTGCATACTCTCTCACAACATGTCACCATAACTCTCCCAAGTCCAACCATATGAACATGATCCTCCAGGAAGTATCCATAAGACAGAGAGAGAAAACTTGTAAATCATAATGTCCTTCTACAAACACCTCAAAGTGCCAAGTTGTGTCAAGTATGCTCTCCTCTACAACCCCAAATGAAAAGCCTCAACAACACCCAACCATTCAATCTCATAAGATCAAATGAACATATGTAACATGTAAATAACATGGATGTAAGCCTCTCTAATCAAGGTAGATCAAACTCATAACCATTCCATAACCAGGAATAAGCCCAATTACATCTCCTAAACTCCTCATAATGAACATCATAAACCAAACCATACGAACAAGGAGATAACCATGCTAACATCCCTCAAATGAACCCTCCAGAACCAATAACTATAGCTTAAGATCCATATCAATGAGAAGATGAAACATAAATCAAAATACATCTAAAAGGATGGGCAATACCTCATAGATGATAAACTGCCGAGTAGAACAAGAGTGGGCAGTGAGAATGCTCCTCCAGGATACACCAAGCCACAATGACTCTCTCCTAGAACAATCTCCTCTAAGTCCATATCTAGGTGTAGGCTCCTCGGTTTATCTGTTGAAACCTCCAATGAGTAACTATCTCAACAAGTGTCTCTAATCACAAGAGAACTCCAGCCTCGCCCAAGTCTCCAAGTATCCATGAGCACCTCCATGATCAATCCATGCTAAACTCCAAATGCAATACCGCACTCTCATGAAGCTCTAAAGCAAATGACCAAAGTGCTCAATACTAAGAGAACCAACAAGATCACTGCCAATGCTCCAACTGCGCATCTGCATAATCAAGAAGCTCATCATGACATCATGATCTAACCATCTCCTCCAAGGAGATCACATGAAATAGTGCCAAAACTCTAAACCGGTATCAAGAGTCCATCAAGACACAATATCAACATCTCTGAGCAAAGGATAAACATGTCAAACTAACAAATCATAAACTGACACCTCAACCAAAGACTCAAAAAAGTCCTCCATGGTAAACCAATATGTCAACATCTCCAATTGAATATGAAGATAACCATCTACTAACAATGGAAATTAGGATGTCAAAGTACTCTCACTGAAACATGAATCATAATCTAAGAGCCTCTCCAAGACACCCACAACCACTGAAGAAGATCATCCATCACAAATGATGAATCCACATCGCTGCCAAAGCTCCCACTGAATTGTGATACTGAGCTATCCATGACAACAAAGAAACCATCTCCTAAATAAAGATTATCCATGGCCCCAACACAATCAAGGAATCCCACTATAACATCAACAACTCCCAAAAGGTCGAGCAAACCATAATCTCCAAACAAGAAGATAAAACCATCACTATCAAAATCTCACATGAAACCATGTATCCAAGCTATCCATGGCATCATGATGAACATGGCACAAGTCCCAATAATCGACTATCCAAGCACTCTAATCATCCATCCTCTCATCCCAATGCAACATACCAATGTACAAATGACCACAAACAAGGCCAACTAACAAAGTCTGCATAAACACTGAATCAATCTCTTGGATTTTAGCCAACTAGGTGATCATCCCCCAAAACTACATAACTCGTAGATCCAAACAAATTTAACATGCAAACGCATCATCACACTAGTAATATGCAAACTGAGATATCAAAGAAGACAACCTGTAGACTCCAAGACTCAAACACCAAATCAATGCTAGATTCTATTTGCCAACAAGTCCACAACACAAGTACCATAGTCAAGGAATTAATCAAGCATCCAAAAACTAAGAACAATCCCCTAAAACAACACCACACCACCACCTATAATCATGAATCAAACATCATAGCCCATACCTTTCAATCGCATACATGATCATGCCGTGCCAATGCAAAAGTGTACATATATATCCATAACACCATAATCATCATCATCATTGTACCTGTACTCAACTCCCACTGAAACAAGACTCCAAGTCTTACACAAGTATCAACCATGTCCTCAAACCAGAAGACAACCTGTGTATGTGTCTCCATCAAAGTCTGAACTTTGAAAACACCTATAAACCTATATTTGGAAGTACCAAATCTAAAAACCTGCTATACCATGTTAATGGTCTCATAACAACATGCACTCCCACAAGTTTGTGCCCGAAAATCCATATAAATGCACTCATAAACGCACTTTGAATCGTAGGCTCCTACAAGTGATCAAACAAGTACCAATCTCTCTCTGCACATCAAACTAAAAATCTACACAATCCAAACTATAGTACACTGTACTAGCTCTCCAACACCTATTCGAAATCGAAAATTCAATTCCATATGCAAACATTATGAGCATAAAACTATCCCGAAGCAATGCCTGGCTTTAGGCACCAAATTTTGACACAAACAACAAAATCTAATCATAAAACCTATAGCACTGCCTAGTGCTCGGAGAGACCTTTTTGACGCATATAAGAAGTCGAAAAATTGATACTGTGGGCAAAGGTTATGCCTCCCGGAAGAAAATGCCCTTCGAGGGCTAAAAGGGGACCCCTCATGGGACCTTGACTGTACAATGTTGACATCATCATTGCTGACTGGGCGCTGACTGTGCGTGATTGGGAAAAACAATAGGTGATATGGCGCTAGGTTGGGTGTACGACAGATTTTAAAAATGTTTCCAATTTTGTTTTGTTTTTTCAACCACACCTTCACACGGACTATTTGAAAAGGGATTTAATTTTTAATTTGAAGTCTGATTTGATTTTATCACTGTTGTCATTTTAATTTCCCCCGCCTGCTAATTTCTTTTGTTTTAATAAGCCCAAAGGGCTGCCGGCGACTGGATAGGACTCGGCTTGGCTTGTCGATTGGTGTCAGGCTAGGGGCCAAAGGCCTACCAGCCATGGCCACGGTCACCCAAAAAGGGTCGACGGCCCTACCGTGTGCTACCAGGCAGGCCTGTCACGTCGTACCTGGCACTGGCACAAGTGCAGGGGGTACCCACCCCCCTCAATTGTTTTTAATTTTTTTTCATATAGCTTGGATTTTAATTTTTGATTTGTACTATAGTTTTAATTACCCAAAACTATAGACAAAACCATTTGTGCAGGAAAATATTTTTTCACATCATACCTCTGCAGACTGACAGTTGTACCACCGTACCTGGGGGCTTAAACAATTTTGCCTCAGGTCACAATGGCTGAAATATGCAAAATTATATGTTTTTCTTCGCCTCTCGAACCTTCGAAATCCAACGGCGAGGTCCGTTTTGTCCTAGGAGGTCATCCATGAAAATTCCTCCTCAAAACTCTCATGAAGCCAAACCAAGAAACCCTCTTCAGCCATGAATTTTCAATCATCAGATCTGTAAAATATATAGCGAATCTCCAATACCTAAAACTTCCAATCTGCAATACAACCTACACAAAACCTTGTAATATCCCAAATCCTTCCATGCATTGCCATGGCTTCCATTTTGCACAAATCTAAATACACAAGGGTTATACAAATCCAGGGAGCTCACACCTCCCTCAACCATAAACATGGCTCTGATACCACATGTTAGGAATTTGTAGGTCAAATAAAACCAATTCCACATAACTCAATAGGAGAAAAAGATACAACAAATAACCATAATGCAAAGATCAAATGAACAAGCACAAGATAACACAAGATATACCCTAGGAAAACCCTCAAGAGGGAAAAACCTAGCCTCTAAAAGCATCCACACTCATATGTATTATTCAGCAATAAAGATATTACAATACATGCCATGAGTCTCCATGAATACCTCTGAACCATCAAGCACCTCCAATGCATCCTATATGTGTCCAAGCATGAATCCACACATCACCTGCCATGCTTCCAATATGCACTTACAGGAGAGAGCTCAATACAATGACAACCTCTCACAAACCTCCAATCCCCCTACAATGAAATAGCCAACCCACACAAACCACTAACCATGTGCTTGCTTTTAAAGACCAAGCTCACACAAATACAACTTGTGGTATTAGATAAAACCATGTGTTCCAAAACTATGGATACTCAAAACCATTGACCCCCTTATTTAATGTTGGTACTATGTTTTTTCCCCAACAATTAAATAATACAAATAATATCCCAATGTTACATACAACTTTTACAAGTGGCCTCCAAATAAATATCTAATGTGGTTAAACACATCAATTAAGATGCACCACAAATAAATATTTATTTTACATGAATAAAATAATACAATATTATGCAAGGTGTACAACACCTATTTCCCAACAACGATGGTTCTCCTTTGAGGTATAAATTTTCACTTTCCCCCCTTTTTATACCCCACCAGAACATGTGGTTTGGGTTGTCCCCCAAAGTGATGAAATCCTTAGGCAGGATTGCTAAAGGGAAATGAACTTAAGTGTTTTTTATCCCCAAGGTCGCCTTGTAATGTGCGGGGATAGAATACATACATTATGTCCTTGGGTTGAAAAGTAAGTAAAAGAGACCAAACTTGAGTTTTTTATCTCTTAGATCATCCTAATGTGTGAGGAGAGAACATACACTCAAGTTTAGACTCAAAGACATGGAAAATAAGTATTTATTCCCTTAAGCATATACAAGTGTGCCTAGATTAGTGATAAAATAAAGATAAGTCTTAGACATGAAACTACAACAAACATGTTAGTAGTTTGCTTAGATATCTTGGAAAAATGATAAGAGGCTGCAAAAACACAATGTTAGTCACAACACATAACAAGTAAAAAATCAGTCCAAGGATTAAGCACAAACCCCAAGAAAGATGATTATGTTTTCTAGAATTAGAAACATCAATTTAGAAATAGAAACACTATTTTTTTTATAGAAATGCTAAAACCAATATTAAGTGCACTGAAACATGAAAAACCAAAGTTTACCTACACTTGCCACAGAGATGCCAAGTCGGGCAACGGATGCGCCGATCTGTGACGTTTCCATAGCAAATAGATTAGGGTTAAGGAAAAAAACACCATAAATTGATAACCTACACAAAAAGAACAAAGTGAGTGACAAATCCAATAGCTTAACCCTCTGTAAAACTGATAAAAATTATAAAAATTGAGAGTAAGAGTGATAAAAATGATGAAAATAATGTTTTGAGTGTCAAGGACAGATGCACTGGTTTGTAGGCAAAAATGTTGAATTGCAATGGATGCATTGAAACCAGGTTCTAGCATGCTAAAGCGTAATTAGGGCTAGGAAATGTGAAAATCCTACAAAAATAGAGGTTAATTTGATCAAAATAGAGGGTTGGGTTGCATAAAAGGCTTTGATATTAGAAAACCTTGCAAAACCACAAAAAGACTAAAAAAGCAAGTTAAAATTGGGGATTGACAAGTTGTAAGACACAGGGAGGGATGAGTCAAAATGGAAACGCCTACACTCAACCAAAACGAATACATTGAAACCATGCCCGCACACACTAAACTAGAAACTACACAGCAAAAGCTACACACAAAACTTAAAAGATGGTTAGTTTAGGGAAATGGGTCCCACCGAACATGCCAGAAATGTGTACATGTAAAAGTGAATACCTACAAACAAGCTAAAACAAATATAACTTATTATATTCACAAATACAATTAACCTCAAGACTAAGACTAAGGAAATTAGCTAAAAAGGATGAAAATAAACACAATTCTCACCCATAAGTCTCCTTGTTGCACCAAGCCATAGTGGTTGTGCTCCAAGATTGATTGTGATGGGAGATAATTATTATGTTAGTGCTCAACTCAGTAACATAACATTGTTGCCAATAAGGGCGTGGTTCGATGGTTAAGTCGCTCGGTTGTAGTGGCGGCCACCAGAGTTCAAACCCCCGCTGGGCCAACGAGCTCGGAGGCATTATGCCTTCGCTGGGCCAACGTGCTCGCAAGTTTGAAGTGTTCTTTCTTGGGGATGAGGTCCCCCGTGTTGTGGCCTCATCGGTTCATAGCTCCGAACAAAAGCGTTGTGTGGAGCTGGAGGGTGTGTCGCACCAGTGTCACCGGTCACGTTAAAAAGTTTACCAGGCGCATTATCTTTAAACAAAAAGTAACATAACATTGTACTAAAGTAATTGATGAAAATGGTTTGTGGAAGGTGTTATTTATATATTTTTGGATGAGTGGATGGAGGGCTAGGATTGCCTTGAGAGATCAAGGGTTGAGATGGATTGAGAGGATGAGAGGCATAAGAAGCCTCCAAGTGGCACCATGTAAATGGTAGTTAAAGGGGTTCCAAGATTCAAAGGAAATCAAGGGTGGAGATTTTCCTTGGATAAAGTGGATGGTGGGAGATTAAAAAGTAGATTTTTGGAGGGATGTGAATATCTTGCCCATGCCCAAAGTGACAAGGATGTATAGATCATGGCCATACCTTTGACTCCATGTACACTTTAGGAACTTGTGCAAGATTTACTTTGATTAATCATGTTTTAGAATGTGCAAATGATTATGGAAGGTTAATGATTTAATTTTGACAACTAATGAAAAGTGGATAAAGTATGGAATTAAATAAATACGAGAATTTAATTAATTTTTGGGATGGGATGAGATGGACTTGGATAAATAAATATTTGAATTTATTTGCCTAAGGTTAGAATATGAAGAATGGTTGATTAATTAAATAAATAGTTTAGATTTATTTAATTAATGTTCAGGTGAATAGTGGATTTATTAATGAAATAAATAATTAATTTTGGAAGGAAATTTGGGGTAATTAATCAAACAAATAAGATTAATTATAGAGAAAATGATTGAGTGATGTCCTAATGATGATTGAAATAGTGGTGAGACCATTTCAGAGGTCTACAATGTTGAGTTGTTTGTCATTGATGTCAAAATTATGTGGAGTTGTTTGAGTTGATATCGGTTCATGTTTCACATGTTTCAAGATGCTTCATGATATGATATGGTATTCTCAAGATGCTTCATACAAGGTTATTGACCAAAGATGCAAAGTGCAGCAGGTTGAGTTCATTCATTCAGGGCAATTTCATTATGGCAATGGTGATTACATTGTTGTAGGTGCTCATCATCATGAGTTGCTTGTCAAAGCAAGAGAAGTTCATTCATTCAATAATGAAATGATGTACACATAGTTGCACATGATATTCATTTAGTCATTTCACCTTTATGCCAAAGTGGTGAGTGATCTTCATGACAACATGTCTATTGTTCATTCAAAAGTATTCAATGGGCAAAGTCTTGCATACAGGTATGTCTGGTAAAGTCAAATTTTTGGGCAAAATAATCTTTTATTTCCACTCCTTGTTATCAGTGTTAGAGGTTTATAGACGACAAAAGAAAATAGTGGTGAGCCTGTTTTAGGTTTTTGACTCTGTTTGAAGACCTAACAGCTATTTCTCTAAACCCTAGAAACACTCTTAAAACCCTAAGCAACCTAAAGCACAGACCTTTTATCCTATGCAGACAGTCATTAAAAAAGGTTGCTTTATGCTATAACTTGATGTTGACTGGATATCATAGGTCACATATCACTTAAGTTTTAAATAAAAGTGTTCCTTCATCATTGTTTTGACCGGCCATCTCTATTAAGGCTACTGGTTCACTCGGGTGGAAATCTCATACTTGGGAGCCAAATGGAGATCAACGGTTGATATTTGAAGTCTCAAGGGGCGTGAAGAACAGGATCAGTGCTCGACATTCAAACTTCGAGAGCCTCCCCTTATGCTCAAAATTTGACGGTCAAAAGACCGTATAATTGATGTGGTAGTTTTAACAATCTTAATAACTATTTGTTTTGATGTTCGGTGATTTGTGTAAAAACCCTAATGAAAGTCTTGATGATACAGCGGTGCAGTTCTGTAACTACTAGTAGAATGAACAAGGATTTTGAAGAATGAATTGTGATAGTTGTTTGTGTGCTTTTTGAAGACTTTGTTGTAGGAGTTATGATTGTTTTTGGATGTTGAGTGCATATTTGATGATATTGTGAGGGTTTTTGAAATGTTGGAATGATGTGGTTGAGCATAGAAATGAGAAGATTTTTTTATGTAAGGCTAAGTATTGATTGTACAGAGTGTAAAACATTTTATGGTGCAATGTGACAGAGAGTTTATATGTAATGCAATCAAAAGAAGATAGGTAACTTGCAATGAATTGTGACTCTGCAGAACATAATGATGACAAAGTTTGTTTGAATACAGAGAATGTGCATAATGATTCTCTTTAAGTAGAGTGAATACATCACAGTACTCTGCATAGAAAAGAAGGCATATGTGAAGGTTGAAATGTAAAGTGTTTTGGGTCAATGGTCTTATGTGAATGTGATGATTGCAGTAGAGTGGAAGTCTGACAGAGAATAATGATGATAGTGGCAAAGGTGTTTGATGGTAGCATGTACAAGAATGGTTGCAGAATAGAAAACATTGGCAGAGTAAACCAGTGTTGCAAAATATGGTAAAGTTCATAAACTCCTTTTTGATATTTATTTTATGATGGTGCAAGTAGAATGATGTAGCAAAGAAGGGAATCTTGATACATTTTTTATTATATAGTTCAAGATTTCTTATGTTGTTATATGGTACCATGTACTTTTGTATTGAATATATGGAAGTTTTGTAAAGCTGTTCTTGTGTCATTGAGATGTTGATCTAGGAGAGATAAGGTGTTTTGTATATGAGTTATAGAATTCATCTATAACTAGTGATATTAATGTAAACAGAGTAGTACCCTGTGTTGTCTTCTTGTATTTAGATTGGAGATGTTTTGCCAGTGAGGCATTGTCAGTGAGACACATTGTAACCAGTGAGGTTTATAGCCAGTGAGGCTTGTTTGTGATTAGTGAGATCATTTACCAGTGAGGCTTGTTTGTACTCAGTGAGAGTTTGGTCAGTGAGACCTAATAAAGTGTTGGTGAGGTTTGGATAGTTTTTTTTCCCTGGAAAAGGTTTTTCCACTTTATATCTTGTGCTATGGCTTCATTTGTATGATTCTATCTTTTGTTGGTGTCTTTGTCATGATGATGTTAGAGATTGTTTCTACAAGATTGATGAATAAATAAGTTTTATCAGATCACTGATTCACCCCCCTCTCAGTGATCCTTAGTATTCCTACATACAGGTCCTATGTCTCTCCTATATTTTCCAGAAAGTTTTATTTTCATGAAGATTGATAATTAAATTCAATTAGTTAATTTGATATTAAATTAATTGGAGTTATTTGATTGATTTACTTAGTTAATTAGCTAGTGACTTTTAGTTATTGATTAGTTAGTTGTTTTTATTTATTTTTATAAAAGGGTAAATTACAAAAAAAAATTATCTTTAGATTAAACCAGCATTTGCATATCTAATTGATATTTAATTAATTTGTCAAGTTAAAAAGAATAATCTTTTTTGACTTAGTAGATTAATTATTTGATTATTGTGAATTGATTAAGTTAGTCAAAGTATTTAAAGTAATTTAAAATGACAAAAAAAGAACACATTGCATTCATTTAGTTAGATTTATTTTTACAATATTCGCAATCCAAAATCAACAAAAACAATCACACAATCAAGTTTAAAAAATCCAACCAAATAATCCAACTAACAATCAAATTGAACAACAATGAACAATTACATTCTAACAAACACCCTAAAACATGTTAACTTGTCTACCATAGCCTTCAAGATCATATTTGGCTTTTATTGCCTATGTATCTTGCGTTGAGGCTAGATTTGTTAAAACAAATCTTATGGGAATTAGGAGAGGTTCCATCTATTCCACTAGTTGTTCTTGAACAAGTGGCTATCCTTGAAAATATTCAACAAGAAAACACTCATCTAGAAGTGATTGAACAAGAAACATTTATTGAGATTTTTTAATGTGAGAATGCTTGCTTGGAAGCTCTTTTGTGGACAAATCAACAAATACTTGATGCTCTTCATATAATCTTTCACAAAACACTCGATGCTTCATTCTACAAAACACTCCACACATCACTTTCATTTAAATCCCAAGAACACCTAGGCCTCTTCTAATAGAGCCCATTAAGCCCACTCAACACATCATATATACATTTCTTCCTTGAGAAGAAGGGATTCCATCTCATCTATTACCATTTAATCAACTCCAACCACATCCACAATAGTGAGTTAGCAACTTTACTCGACCAATGTGAACAATCGTGTGTGTGCTACTTCAATTCATACATATTTTGGTGAATGTTACATGAAGGATATTTTTTTTTATGTATTTCACCTTTCTTTCTTCCACCTTGCCTTTCTTCATCTTCTCCTCTATCCATTGATTTTGTGGTACTTACAATTCCCTTGAATATGTCTAGATTTTAGGAGCCTTTCCCTAGGGGTAGAATTTGGGATTTTGATTCAAACGGCCCCAGTGGAGATTGTGAGGCTAATTTAAACACAAATCATCATATGACCACATTTGACAACCTAGTGTGGTTGTATACTAGAACTCAAGAAATACAAACCATGGTCATATAACCTAACATTTCACCCTCACAAGGTTGACATTTGTTTAATCAAAACTAGACCCCCAAGACGTAGGCTTTATGCCTTACCAAGAAGGGGCCATCTATCTTAAGTAGCAAGTGGGTCAATTGAAACAAGATTTGGTGAAAGATTAGAACACTAATACTACCACTAATGTCCTGCCATCCAGTACTTATTCCTTTTCCACTTAACCCTCCCCCCTTATATGGATTACCTCTTGGTTATACCCCTCCCAAGGTACCCATCACCATGAATGCTACTACCAACATGAGTGACCTAATACCTCTTTGACAACCTCAACTTGAAGTAGGGTTTGAACAAAAAACAAGGGCACCTCACCCTCCTCAAATTGACCAATGGCAAGAAAATAGATACAACCAGTCTCAAGGTGGCAATGTTGCAAACATGGGCAAACTAATTGAGCCTTGAATCAAGCAACTCTTGAAGTGCTAATTGCCACTCTTGTCAAAAGAATCAAGATGCTTGAGGCAAGTGGTGTTGAACAATATCGACAAAATTTAACACAATGACACAAGACTTGGGTCTCCTAGACTTCACACCAAGACCAACCCTTTCATTATCACTCTTATTGAAGGTAACTAGAGATCCCAATAGGTGTCACCTTATTTTAACCTTTATTCATGTAACATAGGCAATGAAACATTTTTGTCTCATGATGAGCCATGAACAAAACTAGTAAAATATTCCAAATGTACCTCTCTATCTTTACCTTAATCCCAATTCATCCATTAATTTGTGTATTGATTGTTGAAAGATCTTGTTTAATTATGTTAAATTCAAGGCATAATACAGGATCAAGAGTTTTATGTCATAGGCTTTAAATAATAGTTGGTATGCAGAAATATACTTTTTTGTCACAAAACTATAGAGTTGTGAGCAGCAAAATTGAACAAAGCTCTAGAGATGATCACAGAACTCCAGAGTCATTTAAAAGGCTCCTAAGACATTTTTTAGAAGAATGCAGTGGATTTTTCCTGATGACCACATGCTCTGGGATTTCTGTAAGGTAGATCAACTGACACTTATTCCTAAAATGACGGATCTAGTCAGAATGGGAAGAAAACACCACAAAGTTGGTCCATGCAGACTATAAAGGCATACTGTCAGTTGCTATTCCACACTATCTTTTTTCACCAAGGTCAATTCTCGTGGCCACTAAAACTCAAATAAACTCCTTGTTTAAAATGGCACAATCAGTGCCATGTATGACTTTCTTTATAGTATTGCATGTTCTCTTTTAGATCAAAAATTATGTAATTAGTGAAATGAATGAATAAGGCATGCATTTCTTGCAGAGACTCTTAGATAGAATATAATAATTACAGTTGTATCTATTAGTTAGGAAATGATTGATATATATAGAGCCTATGCGTAGGAAATAGATATAAATTTTTTATTTAAATCAACAAAAACTCTATTATTTTGATGGGCGTAGGAAATAGATATAGATTTTTTATTGAAATCAATAAAAACTCTATTATTTTGATATACTTTTCAAGTTTAGAAATAAAGCAGGAAGTTAGTATATTTGTTGGGTATTGAAGACTTGATTGGTCTCTTTTCCGGAGGTGGAGCAAGGGTCCACTCCAATCGAAGGACATGGACTAGTATTTATTAATTAGATTAGTTGCTTTGTTACTTTATGAATTTGTTAAAGTTCTTTGATTCAAAATAGCATTAGTTGTTTAAGATATTTGTTTAGATGAATTTAATTTCAGTGGTTGCAATCTTTAAATTTCTTTAGATTAAAGTTATTTCAGCAAGTCTTACTTTCAATAATATTTAAAATGTATGATTAATGAACAGAGGATTGAAGTTAGCGTAGTTTGAATTTCATATTTTAGGAGAATTGTTAGGAGAACTGCTAATTAAAAGTCTATTGCAAATAGCCATGAACACGCCCTAGATTTGACAAATTAGACAAACTAATCTATTCAAATGCAAGGTGTACAATGACCCTTGTCAGTTTTGGTGTCATTGTCAAGGAACTAGTGTTAGTAGATAAATTAATTAGTAGTTCTTAGATTAGGGTTAGAACAATATTTGCATGGTTAGGCAAAGAGACCCTCAAGGTCGGTTTATTAAAAAAAACCCAAAAAACATTATGTAGGAGAAAGCAATATGGTGTATCATAATATTGTTGATAAGGAAACCCACTTACCTAAAACCTTGGGAATATTACAAAGCTCAAAGGTCCCTACATCCCCTCAATATCATATAATTTCATAATGCATCTAACATTTGCGGGAAGAGCCAGAGGAAATTCAAACTAACATCCTAGAAGGTTCAACTCCCCAAGAAAATCAACCCAATCTAATTGCCATGGAAGATAACAATGAAAATAAAGACCCTATTAGAAATAGAGCTCTAGGGAGAACTTTTTCCTACCCTATAGTGCTTGATCCTGAGGGAAATGCCCCCATGAAGAATATCTCTCCTTCAATACTTCCAACTTTTAGAGAAATTCCTTTAGAAAATTTAGATCAATTTCTGTTTGAGTTTAAGGTATTGCGCCAAACATATGACTATGGTTCAAATAACCAAAAGTTGAAATTGTTTCCCTCCACACTTAAAGATTCCACCATTAGATGGTTTATGGGGTTAACTCCAGATTCCATCCATTTTTGGGAACAAATGGAAACTGCATTCCTTGACAAGTACTAGGATTATTGTAGGATAAGAGATCAAAAGGAAGAACTTTTTAGAACCAAACAAAAGGAGGAAGAGAGCTTAGAAGATTATTTAGATAGATTTAACTTTGCCCTCCGAAGATATGGTAACCCTTTAGAAGAAAACTTGGCTAAAGCCATATTCTTGAGAGGATTGGATAAAGAGTCAAAGAAGGCATTGGATTTAATAGGAAAAGGAAATATAAACAAATTGGGCATGATAGAAATTAAGGAACTCTGCAGGAATTATTCTAGGACACATGATGGAATTAGAGAACCAAGATCCCTAAAAAGGACATAAGGACATAGGACAGCTAATGGAAGAATTTACAAATCTTAAAACAGATATTTTGGTTCAATTAAACGCCACTTTGGATGGAATTCAAGCAAAAAATAGAACAATTGAACCACTGTTTATATACTATTCAAGATGCAAAAGTAAACACATGTTGCATTAATGTCCTTTGGACCAAACATAGATATGTCAAATCTATGATAAAAACCATCCCACTAATCATTGCGATCAACTTCTAGCCTTAAAAAAGTTGACAAAGAAAAATGCCCAAATTGAAGAAGAATTGAACTATATAGGATAGAAACAAACTAGTAATTTCCCATACAATCAATATCCAAACCAAGCTTCTTATATAGGCCCTCCAAATTGGGGAGTTAATCAATAGAATGCATAATGGAGTGGACCTTCAAATCCTCCTCAATGGGGACCATTCTTGGTAAAATTAGCAATGGCCAAATCAACAATGGTCAAATCCACCATGGCCCAATCAACATTGGCCGCAATAGTTTCAACCTCAATATGGACCCAAAAACATGCAGCAATAGTGGATTCCCTAATAGAACTTAAATCAATAATTCCAAGGTCAACAAAGGCATTTTAAAAATCAACAACAAGCTTTATTAATTGGCCCAATAAATATGTCAAATCAAGCTTAGACTGAACCAATTAATCAATCACCCCTCCTTGCCCAACCTATAGCCAACTCAAAAAACAATAAACAAGATGCATCAATCTATCTAGATGAGAAGGACAACATTGCTAGATTAAATGCCATTTATCTAAACAACCTCCAGCTACGATCAGGAAGAGCTTTACCATGACCATCTCCTCCCACGATTGTTGAAATCACTGATGAACAAGAATCATCTGATTCTCCTAAACAACTTTAGGAAGAGATTATTACCACCAAAATGCATCATAAACAACTTATATAAACCTCCATAGTTTCTTTGGAGATTCATCTCAGAGCTTCTCCAGACAATGCAAACTAGGGACCATTTCTTGATCGACTTAAGTAGACTATTCCTCAAAAACAAGTCCCATCTACGGAGATCCAACCTATCACTGAATCTAAGTTGCTTCAAGAGATTCAACAATTAAATATTGAAATCCCTCTTCTCCAATCCATTACGTACATTCCAAAACTTAACCAATTCATCAAACAAACGTGTGTCAAAACTCATGGCAAAAAGAATAATTTTCCCAAAACTATCTAGGTGGAAGGTAAATTGGTTGATGTATTGGTTGGGGAAATACTCCTTCCTAAATATGGTGACCTTGGCAACCTAGTAATTGTAGTCTTCATTTCAGGGATTGAAATACCAAATGTACTATTAGATTTAGTGGCAGCAATTAATGTTATGACAGTCCACACACTAGACAAACTAGCCCTTAAAGGTGTCCAGTCTACTACAATTTTGTAGTTAGTTGATCAATCTGTGGTACTTCCAAAAGGAATCATAACAGATGTTCCAGTCATAGTAAAATCATGGGAATTCCCTATTGATTTCCTAATACTGGAACCAAGAAATAAGAAAAATGCTTACCCTTTGATCTTGGGAAGACCATAGTTGGCAACTGTTGCAGCATCAATTGATTGTAAAGTAGGGGATATGGTCATATCTAATGGCATGGACATAAAAAATATATCTCTGTACCCCCCAGCCAAACCTTCCATGAAATATTTGGGTCAAGTATGGATTGATGAAGCAAATAATACAGAAAATAATGCTTCCCTTGCCATGGTAACTATCAAAGAACATTTGGAGGAACTAGGAGAGGATATACATTTTGATACTCAAGAAGACATAACTCACATGACTATTGAGGGTAGTATAGTGGACTTTTCCTAGGACCCCAAAAGAGAATTTCTAGTAGCACCCATTGTACCTTAGAAAATGTCATACCTTGTGGTGAAACTTTTTGCAAGGACATTGCTACTTTCCACATGCTACAACCACATTCTTGTCCTCTGAACACCCTGATAAGACAACATAAGACAATTTAGTCCATTGATCAGAACACAAAACAAATCATGGTCTTCTAGGAAAAACTTTAAATATCATTAGCCAATTAACAAAGGAAGAAGAGACGACACTCATTGATCTTCAAATTTCCCACACCACATCTTTTGCTTGGGAATACAAGGATATGAAAGGAATTCACGCCAAAGTCCACACCCATCAAATTTATATAGAATATGTCCGACCAATTAGACAACCTCAAAGAAGACTTAACCCAACACTCAAAGAGATAGTAAAAACAGAGATAGAGAATCTACTACAAGCATGATTCATCTACCAAATTTCTGATAGTCAATGGGTGTCTCCTATGGTCATTGTTCCCAAGAAAAATGGTAAATAGAGGGTATGTGTTGATTACAGAGAGTTAAATAAAGCCACTAAAAAAATTACTTTCCCCTACCATTTATTGATCAGGTTTTAGATAATTTGGCTGGGAAAAAGTACTTCTCATTTCTGGATGGGTTTAGTGGGTACAACCAAATTCAAGTGGCACTAGAGGACCGAGATAAACCTACCTTTACTTTCTCATGGGCTACTTTTACATATAGAGTCCTTCCATTTAGCCTATGTAATGCTCCAACTGCTTTTCAAAGGGTTGTTTTAGCTATTTTTGTTGAATTAGCCAATGAGTGTATGGAAGTCTATATGGATGATATCACTGTCTATGCAAATGCATTTGAGGAAGCCCTCCAAAACCTAGAAAAGGTCTTGAAATGTTGTGAAAATCGTCATTTGTCTCTAAGCCATGAGAAGTACTTTATGATAGTGGAACATGGTATTGTCCTTGGACATCATATATATGCAGAAGGGATCAAAGTTGACACCAACAAAGTTGAGGTAATCCAACAATTGCCTACACCCAAGAATCAAACTGATGTTAGGAGTTTCTTAGGTCATGTAGGCTATTATAGAAGATTTATAGAAAATTTTAGTAAAAGAGTTGCTCTCATGTTTTCCCTCTTGACCAAAGACACAAAATTCTCCTGGACAACAAACTATCAAAAAGCATTTGAAGCAATAAATGAAAAATTGACAATCACTCTGATTTTGAGAGGACCCAATTGGAGTCTTTCCTTTCACATTCAAACTAATGCTTCAAATGAATCCATAGGGGCACTTTTAGGATAGAAGAAGAAGGGGGATGTCTGTATGCAATTTACTATAGCAGTAAAAATCTCACCCCAACTGAAGGAAACTATACCACAACAGAAAAAGAGTTCTTGGCCGTGATTTATGCCATTAACAAATTCAGGCATTACATTACAAGATATAAAGTTCTTGTATAGAATGATCATGCAATCATCAAGTAATTGATGAACAAACCAATTGTAGGTACAAGAGTTATAAGATGACTATAATTGTTGCAAGAGTTTGACATTACCATTATTGATAATCCAAGAAACTTTAACTTAGTTTTTGATTTTCTGTCTAAACTACATACAGGTGGAGATGATGAACTTGTAGAAGATGGATTCCTAGACAAAAACTTAATTGCTGTTTCTACCAACACTCCATGGTTTGCTAATATAACCAATTGCTTGTCCATAGGCTTTTTTCCTTCACACTTTACCTCAAAGCAAAAGAAAAGATTGGTAAAAAAAAGTTTGTCCTACAAATGGTTGAATGGCCTATTATTCAAATGTGGGCCTGATTTTGTGTTGTGTAGGTGTGTGAGAGTTGATGAGATCTTTGATATACTAAGAGCCTATCATAATGAACCTATAGGGGGACACTACTCCTCCCAACAAACAATCCATAAAGTCTTGGGAGATGGATACTACTAGCCATCTCTTCATAAAGATGTCAAGAAATATATGAGGCAGTGTGATCAATGTCAGAGATTGGGTCAACCTAAATTCAATAATCAGATGTCCCTACACCTTCAAATTGTTCTATAACCATTTGAACACTAGGGCCTAGATTTTTTTGGTCCAATCTCACCATCATCTGCAGGAAAAGAATATATCTTAGTATGTACAAATTATGTAACAAAGTGGATAGTAGTTTAGGCACTGCAATTTTCTAGAAAAGAAAAGGTTGTTGATTTCTTGTATAACAAGATTTTATTAAAATTTGGTGCACCTAGAACAATTGTTTCATATAGAGGTCCACAATTCACCTAACAAGTAATCCAGGCCTTCACAGATCTTTACCAAATCAAACACTGGAAGTCTTCACCCTATCACCCACAAGCCAATGTAAAGGTGGAGGTAACAAGTAGAGAACTAAAAAATATTTTGACAAAGACAGTAGCAGTAAACAAGAAGGATTGGGCAAGCAGACTACATTAAGTTGTATGGGCATACAATACCACATGGAAATCAACTATAGGATTCTCTCCATATAAGTTAGTCTATGGCAAGAAACCAATACTGCTCATATAATTTAAATTTCAAATGCTTAGGACATCCATGGATATTGGCCTTGAGTTGACTTTATCATAGCAAAACCACATTCTCCAATTGAATGAATTAGATAAAATTAGACTTGAAGCAATTCAATAGACATAAATAATTCAATAACAAAGGAAACTTTGGCATGACCAGTGTTAAGGCACAAATTTTTCAGTCCTAAATTTGCCTAAAAATTCCATGTTTGTGCCTCTTTGTTGCCTTGGCCTATTTTGATCCATTTGTTGATAACCGATCTGAGACATCCTAAGTGGGTCCCCCATATGTCAAAATGCCAAAGAATCCAAAATTCTCTAAGTGTTGGTGGTTCCTTGTATTTCTCTTAATCCTTGTGCTTTGGTTGGAGTTTCAAAGTTTCTTGTGCCAGCATGTCATCCTTATCAGCACCGAACTCTGCCTTATTCCCCTGCCTTTTGTGTAAGTCCTTTGGGATCGTAATGTCAGACTTGCCTGCTTTCCTTTGACAATTTGGCATGAGTTTAGGAACTTCCTCGACCCCCGATCCTCGATTCTTCATAACTACTAAGTATTTCAGTATCGGGGGTTTGGCATTCCATTGTTCCATTTGTGTTTTGGGTAGATGTTTTGCAGTGGCTCCGACTCCGATCTCTGACGCTTCAAATTTTGCCTAAGTCTCTTAGACTTCAAACTTCAGGGTGGTGTTCATTCTTCTTCTGAAATAAAAATTAGTTTGTCGATGGCCCGATCGTCAAAGCTCGACAAGTTTACTTTTCCTTTATACTTCTTCAGACTTCAGAGATAGGGAAGTTCTTGGTTCTCCTACCCAAAAAAGTGGACAAGCATTTAACGTGTGCCCAATTGCCAAAGCTCGATGGCTTGGCCCTCCTATTTGGTGCACCTATGTGGTTTTTAGAGTTGTGAGAGATCTTCTATTCCCATCTTTGAAGAAGGATACATGATGGAAGCTTGATTTGTCAGAGCCCGACAAATTTACCTTCCTTATCAGTTGGCTTTGCAACTCATGATGGGACATCCCAACAACTTTTGGATTCACCATTAACATGGCTTGATTTGACTCCTGTAACATCTCTAAGGCCATTTTCATGACCAGGTGCATCTCATCTCCCGTGGACATGTTTCCATTTGCATACTTCAATTCAGGGTTGGTGAGATTCACAGTTTTCTTTGGCCCCTGTATTCATGGCAGTGGGTGAATTTGAAGTCTTGGCACTTCTTACTTTCTCACCCACAAATTAGGGCACATGATCCATAGGTATAAATATTGGTTTTCTTCTCTTTCAAAGGGTTGTTCGGTGAATCAATTGTCTAGTCTGGAATCACCTAAGGTAGTTTTTGGGCATCAAGGAAAGCATAGAGTCTGGGCAGTGAATGAGGGAACACATCCAACAATCCGTAGGAAAGGGTTTCAATGCATATCTTCATGTAGTGGTATGTCTCTGTGATATTTTGTAATGATTTAGTGGAATGTTGAATCTTAGTTCTATGTTTCCTCTTGCCACATTTGTTGGCATGAATGTAATTTGGTTTTGATGTACAAGTGACAACGTCTAATGCAATATAAACTTTTATATTGGTCATTCCTGTATTGCATGTGGGTTATTGTAGTTATGTTATGGATAACTAAGTATATCCATTGTATTTTGCATATCTTAGATTTGTATGTGAATATATTTCATATTTCTGTTGATGGGTGTTGTATGTATCTCCTTCCCCTTTGTTTCTTATGACTCAGTTGCCGAATGAAATAGGCACAAGCCATATTGGTCAAGGATCAAACACTCTCTTTCAATCAAACCCTCGTCATGTTAGTTGCAAGAGTAGGAATAGGGTTAAGTTAGTTTTCTGCATGTTGCTCTCATGATTTTGTGTAATAACTAGGGACAAATCTGAAGTAATCCAAAACTATTTCAATCTTTTGTGAATTAGGTCACGCATGTTTGCATCTTGTCTCTATGTAAAGAATGTCAAATGAATGTATCTCATAGGGATATAAATGGCGCTATCTATGGGTGCATGTGCAAGATGTATAATCAACTTTATTAGAGGCTTATGCAACTAGTCATCTTGACCTAGTGACAACTATGGGGGTCAAGTGTACTTTGGGTATGGTTGTATGCATTTATTTGTGATCCATTTCATGCCTCAAGGAATATCCCTCCTTAGTCTAGCTGAGCTTGAAGTGCGGGAGATCATACCCACAATCATTAGTTGGCCTTTAACCATACTCAATCTATTGATGAGCCCTTATTTTATCTTCTTGACAACATCCCCTAGCCTAGGAGGTAAGAACATACTCTAGGATTATGGACATGTGGTTTTTGCTCTTAACAACCAACACATCAAACAAAGGAAATTTCAGGTTGGAGATTGGGTCCTCTTGTATAACTCCAAGTTCAAAGAATTTAAGGGCAAGTTGTAGACACATTAGATGGGACCATATAATATTAAGGAAATTTATGATAATGGGACTGCTCAACTGTCACCAATTAATGGAGAACATGAGACATTTTTGATAGATGGACATAGGCTTCATCTTTATCAACGTCCTTCTACCAAAGATGAATTTGTCAAAAATTGTCACACCTAGATTTGTGTTATTTAAAAGAGGTGTCCTCTTTTATCAACATAAACAGCTAAACTAATTATCTTTTTTTTTAAAGGAAGAATTGAAAACCTGTAAAATGGTGGTTCTTAAGTCAATCCAGGAACAACTCGAAAGCATCTCCAGAGTAGCTCTAGCATAACCTTGGCAAAGGAGTAACTCAGAACATCTCCGGAGCATCTCTAGTGCACCTCTAGTGCTTGTCTTTCAAAGTTGAGATCTGCATAATAACCAAGGACAAATCTTCAAATTGTTCACTGATATCTTTATGTATTTTGATATGCTTTTGTTGTAGTGACTCTCCTCCATCGGGTTCTTTAGGAAATTCAATAGCTTCATACTCAAGTTGCATGCAAGTTTGAAAAAGATTTCTTAGTGATGCATTTGTGTATTTCATATCTTCAAGTTGATAGTCAATCTTTGTTTTCACTAAATTGTTCACTGAATATTTCTCAATACTTTCAAAAGTAAAGGCTTCTATCTCTAGAGAAGAAAAAGACATTAATAAGTGATCATCTTTGCTTGCCTCTTTGTTTCTTGTGTTGGTGAAAGATTGTCCAACAATTGCTTCCACTGATGTTGAACTGATTACTACACTTTTTGGTTGAATGTAGTGATTGCAAACATTCCACAAAGGGACAGAAGAAGTTTTAACTCTTTGATCTTTAAGAGAAATTTATGAATCATCATCACTGTCCTCAACATATAAATGGTACATTTCAACATTTTGTGTAGCACAAAATTTGGTTGTTGAGGGAACTAATTCATCCTTAAACAAGTCTTCTTCACCTAACACCGTGAGATTCATACAATCACCTGAAGGAGGCATTAACTTTACCCTTTCTGTATTGAGATTAAACTGTGTATAGACATGTTCTTCAGGCCGATAATTTTAGTTTTCCATGGAAGACCTCTTCGTTGACTCATTTCTTGAAACCTTCGGAATACATTTCTTAATATATTTTTTTTCAACAATCTAGACAGAATCAAGTTGTCTTCAATCTCAATAGCTTCTTTGTATGCAATTTCTAGATTGCGTACCTTATTTCACTTCAAGAGGAATCTAACTTCAGGTTGCAATGTAGTGATAAAAGTACACAAATGATTATCTTCACTTAGTCAATTCACTTGAGGAATCTGCTTCAAAGATTTGTTGAATCCTTCTACAAAATCCCTTATAGATTTAACTTATTTCTTCTCTATTTGGAAAAACTAAGATAAAAGCTCAACTACATTCATTAGAGTTTTGAATCTTGCAAGAAATTGTTCCTTCAAGTTGTCCCAGTTTTTAATGCATCCATCTTTTAGGTTTTGAAACCATTCTATAGCAAGTCCAACAAGGCTTTCAACAACCAATCACACAAAGACATTTTCTTCAGTAACTCCTAGAATTCTGCAAGCAACTGTGAATACAAGAATGTGATTTTCAGCATTCTATGAGTTCACTACAGTGAACTTTGGAAAATGCTTTTGTGATCCTGTAGGTAAGGGTGTGTACTGAGCCAAGCCTAATGGGCTAATGTGGATTCCCTATGGCTGAGATGGATTTTACACCATGGTGCAAGTTTTAAAATGATGGCAGTGGGTATCTCATCTCCATAGAGTTACCAACCTCCATTCCAAGGGAGGTATCCTTATTTTTTTAGGATTAAAATGCACCAACACTTCATTTCCCTAGTAGAGTCACCAAAAATCTATTGGTAAACAGATTTGTCACTACAGATTTTAAAGTGACTCACCCAATAAGTAATGACAAATGTTCCAACAATTGGATAAGTTGTTACTAGACTAACAACTTTCCTCTACATTTGAGAGGGCTAGCTCCCTCGTATGATGGGGTTTTAATAGGTTTTTGTGTGCTTTTAACTTGAAAGTACAAAAATGAGAAAAAAAGGGAAAAAGTAGAAGAAAATCAAATACAGAAACCCTAGTGGTAGACACTTGAATACCAACTGGGATTTCACAAACTAATAGGAAATATGGTTTACAAAAACCCTAATAGTAGACACACGAATACTGGTTTGGATTTCACAAGCTCATGACAAATTATGAGGGGGGTTCACCACAAAAGATAGAAACTACGTTCTTGACCTTATATGTTAAATTTCACAATGTATGTTTTAACATGCAACAATAATGAAAGAAAGATAACACACAGATCTCAACACATGAAGAGATAGGTGTAATGTCCCATTTTTTGGCGCATAGATCTTTTGTGTGTGATATGCTTGTTCCTAGTCTTCAGGAGGCTATTCAGCAAGTTAGGAAGAACTCCAACCTTCTAGGAGTGGTCATGGCTCAGTCTTTCAGAGTGGTTGTTCATGCCTTTAAGTCTGGCTAGTCATTTGGAGTTCATAAATGCTTTCAGAATTCAGTTCCAACCTCTTGGGTGCTCTCCAACTTTCTTGGAGAAATATGCTATTTTTAAAAAGTCACCTGACGGCCTCCAATTTTCATCTCAAGTCTTCAGTATCCTGCTAGTAGGGTCAGAATTGCAAAAGTATATCATTTGGATGCTTTCTGTAACTTGGGTATATTATTGGGCTATTTAATTATTTATTTACTTAAGTTGTCTAAGGATGAGAAATATTAAAAGATAACTTAAGTGTAATAGCTCTTTGGAAAGGTGTTGAAAAGTATTTAGTTGATGCTCACATAAAAGAAATATTAGGCTGGCGAGACATAAAGTGAGCAAATAAAAAGGTTATTTTATATGTGAGGAGGAAATTAAAAGAAAAGTGAAATTATTATTATTATTTCCTCTTGTTGCCGTAAAAGTGTTTTTATAAAGGAGTTTTGGGCTCTTTTGGAGGGGTTAATGTTGTTGTAGATATTTTATTTTCCTCTGAAAACTTGTGCTATTGAGAAGAGTCTCTTCTTGGGGTTGTTTAGCCTCAATATCTCATCTGGTTTCGGTTGTGAAAGATCAACCCTAGCTGGATATCTAGTGATTTCATCCATAAATCACACTAAGCATCAATGGAGTTTGATGTTTGTTAATCATTTGTGGAGTGAATGCTTGTTTTCAGTGTTAGAGATTTGAAATGATATTTTGGAGTTTTGTGTATATTTCATGCTTTTCCTAGGCTAGCAGAACAATACCCAGACGTATAGCAGTTGGGTTTTGATGTGCAAGTTTCTATGGAGTTGTTGCTACCCTATATTTGAGGATCTGATCCATTTTGCATGAGATAGATGCCCATTTATGAGATGTTATAGAGGGTTGTTATGTTGTTTTCACATTTTGATGCCAACCGTACATCCTAACAGGTCGTACAGGGTACTGGCATGGTGTTTGGATTTTCAGACCTGATTTGTTGTGGCTTTTCTAACTATTTTTTCTTCTTTTGAGGTGCCAACTATAGAGGAAACTTTGTGTGTGGTTTGGATGCAAGTTTGTGGATAAACATGAAGTCATAGCCCTCATGGATGTCGTACAGCAGTAAGGGTTTCCAATCTGATCTTTGTTATTGACAACAGTCTAAACTCTATTCTGTGGCAAATTTAAGGTGATCTATTGGCCTTGTCATTGCTTGGATTACCTTGTGATTTTTATGCATGTCCAAAGCTACTTCTTATATTCTTGTTTCTATGAGTTTGTGCTACAATAGTGATATTATGTATCAAGAAATAGGCTCTAATATTGCAGGGGTTATTATTGTAATACTCTCAGTTATGCATTTGTGATGGCTTCCCACTGAACAAGTGGATGTGCCTTCATTGTGATTTTCAAAAAAAAACTAGGGTGCACATTACAGTGGTATCAAAGCTAGTTTTCTTGCCAGCCTGTTGGAATTGCTAACTCTTGTGCAGAAGTTCATATCATATTTTTTAGTTGCATGTTAGTTTTGAGACTACCCAGATGTTTGCATGTCGTCTCTGAAGAATGAGTAGTTGTTTCATGTTAGTACACAGTACTTGCATGTTAGTTTTGAGATTACTCAGATGCTTGCATGTCAGTTTTGAGGGTCGAGTAGTAGTTGCATGTGAGTGATCTGCACTTGCATGTACAAGTTGAGATCGAAGATATAGTAGCATGTCAATTATCAGCATTTGTATGAGTTACATCACTTGGCTCGATTTGTCTTTAGAAGTTTTTTAGAACTAAGAATATGGATGGACAAGGGCTACCCAAGTTTTTACCTCCGAGAGAAGTTGTAGAAATACAGAACCCAAGAAATGAGATGTTACAATGGTAAGGTCTTTAAGTGATATGTTTAAAGAAATGGCCAATGAGTGGAATGATCCTAAATTTAAGAAAGATTTACAAAGGTATCTATGGAAGAGATATGACAATAAGAATAAAGAAGAACAATTGGAGGATTCAAAAGAAGAGTCAGAAAAGAAGATGTTAGAACCAAAAATAAATGATGGGGAAGCTGACTTTCCAACAGCAATTGTAGAGGAAAAGTACCTGAGTCTACCTAAAGAAGTCAAAGAAGAATTGGAAGCTGAGAGAATGGACTATGCAAACCCTAAATTTGATGAGGAATCTAAGGATTATGAGGATGTCATTATGTTAGAATTAGAAAAGAGAATGATTGATCGGATGCTAGAAGATGATTTATCAGGTGAGCCTGAAAGGGTTGCAATAGAATGTCTTGTTGAAGACATGAAGAAAAGTGTAGTTGAAGAAGTTGAAGAGTTTGAAGCTGCTAAAACTTTGGGGATAACACCTAATGAGGACCATCTTTACCATTCTATTAATGGCAATTCAAGACAATAGTTTGCATTATCAAAGAGTCCATACATTGAGCACACTGAAGGGGATTTTGTTGAAAGCTTTAAATCAGGCCATGGTGTTGACTCATTGCTTGAGTTTGGAGCTGCCATATCATTTGATCAAAGTGACTGTGAAGAGGAGATAGATTTTGAGGAACTTATTTCTCCTGGAGAAGAGGAAATTTTAGAATCTTTGCTACTTGAAGAATCGAGACACTTGAGTGAGCAAAATCCTAGAGAGTTGTGTGAGTTGAAGAATCAACTCTTGGTCTCTGTTGAGAGAGAAATTCGTGTCCTCACTAGTTTGGACAGCACCCATAAGGTCCTTGAAGACCTCATGCATAAAATTTTTGTGGATGGAGCTACTTCTTCAAACTTGCAAATAATAAAAACTCCATGGAGATGGTGAAGTTTGAGTACTTGCACTTAATTAGGGATCGAGATCGTGTCATCGAATTTGCAAAGGAGAAGGAAAGGAAGGTTGATGAGCTTTCACTTGAGCTCAATTCAATAAAGGTCATATTAGAAAGTACCCAAATGGAGCTAATGAAGGTAGAAGATCAGCTTTCTAGTACAAAACTTCCCAGGGAGCTAGAGAATGAAGAAAGAGATACAAAAATCAAGAAAGTAATTAATGAGCTTGATAGTCTTCAGGAGGAATTTGATTTAGAGGCTTGTCTGAGGAAGACATGAGTTGCACATGCTAATGGGGAGCAGCTAGATGGGTTTGACAAAAAGGAAAGTAATGACTCACATTTTTTATATCCCACTCTTTGAGATGGATGATGAAATGTCTCCTCCATGTAGCAACACAGTTAGTGACAACATCAAGATATGGGATCTGGGAGAAGTTTTAAAACATGAGTTGGAGTGTGGTTTTTAGCTTGCTCAAGATTTGCAAACATATCATGAGGTTGTGCCAAGCCTTGTGGGTAGCAATCCATCAAGGAGACCACCAGATGAAGAAGGTGTAAGTAAAGTTGAAGATGAAGTTTCTATTTGGGACATGTTGAATCATAAATACTTCTACATTTCAAACTTTGAAAAGTTTCCTAAACATGGTTTTGAGCTTGCTAGAATGTTTAGAACAACAACAAAAAGTGGGAGTTTCAAGCTTGTTTCTCATGGTGTATGGGAAACAAAAGGATCTAAACATGTTTTCCATTAATGGTTAACCCACTTCACGGATTAAGTGCAATTTTGATTGCTCCTAGGATCTTAGATGTTGGCACTATCATGGATGAGTTTCAAGGAAATGACAAACAGGTTACAAACCACCATGAAGTGCATCAAGATGTACTTAAAATGAACACAATATTTTTGTTTGATCCTAGTACTTTGGAGAAATAGTTTGAGGATGGCACTCAAACTTGTTCCTTGAGAGACATTCTCTTGGGGAGAGATGCCTATGGGTACTTTAGAAGGTCTTCTGATGAGGCACATATGAGGAGTAGAGTTGCATAGCACAAGCATGGTGGAGTTGTTTCAATACTTCAAATTCAACATAGAGGTCACCAACTAAGCATGTTGGAGAGATTTGTTAACTAGAGAGAGGTTCTTGGCTTGGAATTGATCAAGTTATCAGCTATAACCCTACTGATTGGTTGCATATCAGCCATCTCAGTTGTCGGACTGCTCACATTCATGAGAGTTGGTAGGACATTGGTGTCAAGGAAAGTGATTATTTGCAGTTGGAGGTTGCTTGGAAGATTTCTCCAACCTTCTCCAAGGTGATGCTGAACAATACAATGCTCATTTTTTATGTTCATTCTTGGATTTTCATTTGGTACAGCTGTTGTTCCTTGTGCAGGCTGTTAAAATCAAATTGTTTATCACTGATTTCAGTCCTAAACAACATGTTGGTGTTTTTCAGACCTTCCAAACATTGAGAGATCATCTTACAAAGGTTTTTGGAGTAAACTATGATAGTTTACCTTGGGATTTCATTCAGGACAGTGAACTTCTGCATGCTTGGGTTCATCATTCAGTGATTCTTGGAAGAAGAACAATGGCAATTGCAATGGTGAGACAGCATGACACATGGTATTTGTGGCTTCACAAACCTCCTAGATTAATTTGGGATCCTAGAGTGACATCATTCAAGATGGTTCTATTGGTTATGGTTTGCAAATTGCTTGAGGGCAAGCAATTCTGGGAAGGGAGGATTGTAATGTCCCCTTTTTTGGCGCATAGATCTTTTGTGCGCATTATGCTTGTTCCTAGTCTTTGGGAGGCTATTCAACAGGTTAGGAAGAACTCCAACCTTCTTGGAGTGGTTGTGGCTCAGTCTTTTAGAGCGGTTGTTCATGCCTTAAGTCTGGCTAGTCATTTGGAGTTCATAGATGCTTTTAGAATTCAATTCCAACCTCTCGGTTGCTCTCCAACTTTCTTGGAGAAACATGCTATTTTTAGAAAGTCATCAGACGGCCTCCGATTTTCATCCCAAGTCTTCAGTATCCTTGTGGTATGGTCAGAATTGCAAAAGTATAGCATTTGGATGCTTTCTACAACTTGGGTATATTATTGGGCTATTTAATTATTTATTCACTTAAGTTGTCTAAGGATGAGAAATATTAAATGATAACTTAAGTGTAATAGCTCTTTGGAAAGGTGTTGAAAAGTATTATTTGATGCTCACATAAAAATAAATATTAGTCTGGGGAGACATAAAGGAGGAAATTAAAAGAAAACTGAAATTATTATTATTATTTCCTCTTGTTGCTCTAAAAGTGTCTTTATAAAGGAGTTTTGGGCTCTTTTGGAGGGGTTAATGTTGTTGAAGATATTTTCTTTTCCTTTGAAAACTTGTGCTATTGAGCAAAGTCTCTTCTTGGGGTTGTTTAGCCTCAATCTCTCATCTGGTTTCAGTTGTGAAAGATCAACCCTAGCTAGATATCCGATGATTTCATCCAGAAATCACACTGAGCATCAATGGAGTTCGATGTTTGTTGATCATTTATGGAGTGAATGCTTGTTTTCAGTGTTAGAGATTTGAAATAGTATTTTGGAGTTTTGTGTATATTTCATGCTTTTCCTAGGCTGGTGAAACAATACCCAGATGTACATCAGTTGGGTTTTGATGTGCAAGTTTCTAATGAGTTGTTGCTACGCTGTATTTAAGGATCTGAGCCTTTTTGTATGAGATAGATGCCCATTTCTGAGCTGTTACAGAGGGTTGTTATGTTGTTTTCACATTTTGATGCCAACTGTGCATCCTAGCAGGTTGTATAGGGTACTCATATGGTGTTTGGATTTTCAAACCTAATTTGTTGTAGCTTTTCTCACTGTTATTTCTACTTTTGAGGTGCTAGTTATAGAGGGAAACTTTGGGGTGGTTTGGATGCAAGTTTGTGGATAAACATGAAGTCATAGCCCTCATGGTTGTCATACAACAGTAAGGGTTTCCAGTTTGATCTTTGTTATTGATAGAAAACTAAGCCCTGTTATGTGGTAGATTTAAGGTGATCTTTTGGCCTTGTCATTGCTTGGATAACCTTGTGATTTCTATGCATGTCCAAAGATCTACTTCTTATATTCTTGTTTCTATGAGTTTGTGCTACAACAGTGATATTATGTATCAAGAAATAAGGCTCTAATATTGCAGGGGTTATTATTGTAATACTCTCAGTTATGCATTTGTGATGGCTTCCCACTGAACAAGTGGATGTGCTTTCATTGTGATTTTAAAAAAAAACTAGGGTGCACATTACAATAGGTTATCTGCACACATTCAAATCAAGATACCAAGAAATGATTGTGCTTCATTACATCAATTGTACAGTTAAATGTTTCAAAAGAAGACCAATGGTTTACATAGTGACACAGAGGGATTACCAATTTAACATACAAGAAATTAGTAATAATAACTCAGAAATACATTCAAAACATACAAACTAAATGTTCTCTTTATGGAATTATACAGCTCCAAAAACTTTCATGTACAAAGTATCAGACCAAAAGTACTCTAAAATATCTCTCTATCATTCCCCTCATAAAAGTCCATTTACATTTGAGATAGCCTTATATTCATAGGCTTTTCTCAATAACCACTTTGTAACTACCTTTTTCAAAAATAATAAACCTTGTTTTTAGTTGCGTTTTACATCACTTTTCTGATCTCAATAACCACTTGATAGCCACTTTGTAACTACCTTTTTCAAAAATAATAAACCTTGTTTTTGGTTGCGTTTTACATCACTTTTCTTAAAATAAGGTTCGTTTTCTAACTTTTAAATTACAATAAGTGACATAAGTCACTTTCACAAAAAGGTAACTAGAAACTTGCAACTTTTGAGTTATGATTTTTTGCTAAGTTACTCTCCTTCTCTATCTACTCCATTTTGGCAGTCAAATCTTGTCGAATCTAAATACATGAATCTTAGACTCCCGTGTTTGCATATTTCAAGGCATTTCCACAAACAATTTGCACACCCTTTGTTATTTTAAATACCTCATACCACTAGGTCGTGGCTCTTTCAGTGTTTCACAAGATATACTTCACAAAGATGCTTCTAATGAAGGATGTTGGCAACGTTTTTGAGACTTGTCTTTTCATTTGTAAAAAATTCTTAAAAATCTATTCGAAATCCATTTCCAAAATCAGGGTGCTTTTTATTCTTCCCATCGTGGTATTGAAAACCCAAACTGTGTATATCCTACAACAATTGCATTTCATTCTACCACATTTCATGAAATTGATTAGTTGATGCACCTTATGTTGAAATGCACAAGACAACTAAGAGAGGGGGGTGAATCAGTTGTAACCAAAACATACTTCTTATAAGCATCAATACATCAACCACTTAATCATTGTTACTATGATTTAACCATGAAAGCATGAAATCAGAAACTTAAGCACATTCACACATTCAACACATGAGACACCAAATTTTTACGTGGAAAACCCAATGAGGGAAAAACCACGGTGAGGATTAACTCACAATATAAATGATATATCAAAATTTACAAGGCTCACTACCCAAAATACTCACTACAAAAAGAAGGGGCTCACTGCCAAAAGGGGCTCACTGCCAGAAGTAGAAGAAGATAGAAGAAGATAGTTACAATGAGAATAGATCTCTTAGCAACCAAGGATCCACCACAAACTCTACTTAATCTTTCACAACCTCTCTGCATCAAAAAATATTCTCTATTGCTCACTATCATACCATTCAGATCACACCTACAACAAATAATGCTTCTAATGTAGTCATTTTGTCTATCTCAACAACTTCACTAGATTTCCCAATAGTCTAATTCATATTTATACTTTCACAATCTTGGAAACAATCTTTGAGGCCGGCACAAACAATAAACTTAGCCAATATTCAAATTAGGTTTGGACCTAAACATTCCCATGGTGGAAAGGAATGAATGTGGACCACACCACACCTTAGCAAGGACTCAAATGCAATCTCCCACGCAACAACACGCTATCACAAACTCCAAAGCATAATCATAAGTAGTGAAAATAACCAAGTCAGCTAAAACTGGTTTTAACACTAAGACCTTTAGGAACACGCTTCATCCATGATCCAAATTACACTTTGCAGACCAATCAAAAAGTAGGAACATGATCTAGAGACATCCACAAGTATGTTACAATCACCAAGAACTTCCGTACAACCCCCAAACATTCTATCCAGAAGATTCTTCAAACTGAACCACTTAAACATTACTGTCAGCCATTGTCACAAAGAAAAGATCGCTTGTGGAACATCAAATCATGAACCACTTTAACTACAGACACATAACATCATTCCAAACTTAATTCTAGAACCGCAAACTATAAAACTTAAATGCAGAGAGATGCGGAGCAGAATACATTCTCCTTGTCACCATTGAATACTCAGAAAAATAGTTTTCACTATGGTGAACAACACTCACTCAAATCTTCACACTGGAGGCTCAAACTTGAAACATAGAAACTACAGACATCCCTTAACATAACTTTCAAACCACAGACAAAGATATTCAATCTACAAGATATGCGAATTAAAACACTGCACTGTTCTGGGAGATAGAACAATTCTGCAATTACACTAACTTCTCAAACACTTGCTCAAACTCATCCAAATAACTTCCTTAGATGCTGACCTTAGGTGTTGACATCAATGACCACTTACTGCTCATACTTGCAACAATCTCCCCATTTGTCATTAATGGCAACACATGATGTGAAAAACCATCAAGACAAACTTACTTTGCTTCTTTGCTCCCCCTTACTTTATGCTTTCTTTGGCCGCAACTTTCTCAGAATCTCTCTCCTTAAGTTTTTCACATGAACTCTCCCCCTTTAACATCAATTGAAAAGGGTGCTAGACCTTCTCACACTCTTTAGTTATCAAGGCTCAACTCAGATCTTAGTACCACTACACTACTCCCCATGTCAACAACACTGCAACACTTACTGCTCTTAATCAGGAACTCATATCAGCAACATCTACCTACTCCCCCTGATAAGTAGTCTTCAAAACATCAAACAAGATCAAAAATGAAACTTTGGGCAGCACTAAACTGATACACTTTCTATGCATCTTAGTTTAGAGTAGGAGGGGTAATAACCCCTAACTTCTCCCTGAGATACTCAAAAGTATCCTTAGGCAGAGGCTTTGTGAAAATATCTGCAATCTGATCCTTTGTAGACACATATTCCATCTTTACTTCATTCTCTATTACCTTTTCTCTCAGAAAGTGATACCTTATTGAAATATGCTTTGTTCTTTAGTGCATCAGTGGATTCTTTGAAATGTTTATAGCACTTGTATTGTCACAAAAGATTGAAATTGGTTCTCCATACACAACTCTTATATCCTTCAATGTTTGCTTCATCCATAGCACTTGAGTACAACAACATGTTACAGCAATATATTATGCTTCTACAGTAGACAAAGAAATTGAATTGCTTCTTTCTCAACCATGAAACCAATCTGTTACCCAAGAAGAAAGCACCTCCACTTGTACTTTTTCTGTCATCAACATCTCCAACCTAATCTACATCTGTATAAGCACTAAGAGTGAAGTCAGTATCTTTAGGATACCACAATCCATAGTCTAAAGTGCCTTTTAAATATCTCATTATCCTCTTAACTACCAACACATGTGACTCTCTAGGACCTTGAAATCTTGCCACAAGACAAACTGCATGCATTACATCTGGTCTGGTATAGGTTAGATAAAGTAGTCCTCCAATCATAGACCTATACTTTTTCTGGTCAATCTTAGGTGATTCATCATTTTTTCTCAGCTTGCAACCAGTTACCATAGGGGTACATACTGGCTTAGAATCCTCCATTCCAAACTTCTTCAACAACTCTTTCACATACTTGGACTGAGAAATGAAAATTCCTTTTTCTAATTGAGTAATATGTAGTCCTAGAAAGAAATTAATTTCACCAAACATAGACATCTCAAACACCTTTTGCATTTCCTCTGCAAATTTCTTACACATGCCTTTATTGCCTCCAAAGATAATATCATCAACAAAGATTACAACAATCAGAATTTGATCATCATTGATTTTGAAATAGAGATTACCATCTGCAGTACCATACTAAACCCTAGTTACAACAAATACTTATCCAACCTTGCATACCAGGCTCTAGGGGCTTGCTTTACTCCATACAAGACTTTCTTCAATCTAGACACCATGTCACCTTGGTTTGATAACTGAAATCCTTCTAGTTGTTCAATGTAGACCTCTTCTTCCAGCTCTCCATTCAAGAATGCAGACTTCACATCCATCTGGTACACTTTGAAATCTTTATGTGCTGCAAATACTAGAAACATTCTTATTGCTTCAATCCTTGCCATAGGAGCATAAGTCTCCTCAAAATCTACACCTTCAACCTGAGAATATCCTTTGCATCCCAGTCTTTCTTTGTTTCTTACTACTCTATTTTCATTCATTTTGTTTATGAAAACCCATTTAGTTCCAATCACATTCTTATCAGCAGGTCTAGGAACTAATTCCCAAGTTTGATTCTTCTCTATCTGCATCAATTATTCTTCCATAGCCTTTACCCAATTTTTATCTTTGTAGGCTTCACTTACAATTTTGGGTTCAATATTTGAAAGTAAACAATAGTTCACCTATTCTTCTGCAGCTCTTTTCCTTTTCAATACTCCTTTGCTTTTATCACCAATAATCTAATCTTCAGAATGATTAATCCTTACATACCTGGGAGTCTTAACATCACTTTCCAGAGCCTTTTCTTCTTCAATTTGACTATCTTGTTGTTTAACTTTTTTTTCATTTACCGTAACAACAGGTTCATCTAATTCATAGCCACTCAGATCTGATATTGTTTCTCTGTCTTCATCAACCTTCACATTAACACTCTCAATGATCTTTCTCAATCTCTTATTGTAGCACTGGTAGGCCTTACTCTTAGTAGATTATCCAAGTAAAATTCCTTCATCACACCTAGCATCAAACTTGCCTAACTCTTCTTCTCTTTTGATATAACATTTGCTTCCAAAAACTTTGAAATATTTCACTGTAGGAACTCTTCCATACCACAATTCAAAAGGAGTTTTAGAACCATTACCTTTGACTTGAACTTTGTTTTGAATGTAGACAGCAGTATGTATGGCTTCTCTCCAATACACTTCTAGTAGGTTGGCCTCCTTCATCATTGACCTAGCAGCCTCTTGAATTGTCTTGTTCTTTCTTTCAACAACTCCATTTTGTTGGGGAGTTCTAGGAGCAGACAACTGACTTTTTATCCCATGTTCTTCATAGAAAATATTGAATTCATTTCATGTAAACTCACCTCCTCTATCAGACCTTAAGCATTTGATCCTCAATTCTAACTCATTCTCAACCATCGCCTTGAACGCTTTGAACTTGTCTAGGGCTTCTAATTTATCTTTTAGAAAAGTAACCCGTCATTCTAGAATAATCATCAATAAGCAACATAAAGTACCTATTTCCTTGCAAACTTCTTGTTCTTGTAGGACCACTCAAATCTATATGCACTAGCTTAAGTAATCCAGCAGAAAATTGTTCTTAACTCTTGAAACTTGTCCTTGTTTGTTTCCCCAATTGACATTCCTTGCAAATAGTATTAGCAGGCTTCACAAGCTTAGGTAAATCTCTCATAGCTTGTACTGAGCTTATTTTCACCAAGTTGTCAAAATTGATATGACACATCCTTCTATGCCACAACTAACTCTCATTTGTTTGAGCCAACAAACAACAATCATTAGTTACTTTTAAGTGATAAACATTACCTTTAGTCTTCTTACCAGTAGCAATCACTATTTTGGAGCTTTCCATGATCTTACATCCATTATCCTTGAATCTTAGATCATACCCTTTTTCACACATTTGACCAACACTTAAAATATTATGCTTTAAACCCTTCATATAGAGAACATCATCTATATTGTGTTTTCCATCAAAAGAAATAGATCCCCTTCCACAAATCTTACCAGCTGCATCATCTCTAAACCTAACCAGTCCTCCATCATACTTTTTTAAACTTACAAACTTACTCTTATCACGAATCATGTGATGTGAACATCCACTGTCAATAATCTATTCATCCTTATCTTTCTCAACCTAGCAGACAGAAAAAGCACTCTCTTCTACTGGTTTTTCTTCATTCACATAGCTAGCAAGATCAGTAGGCATAGGTTCTTCCTTGATAGCAACAAATAAGCATTCATTTGCACTAGTATCATTAGACTCATCATCAATTACACCATCATCATCATCATCATCCTCTCTAACATAATAGCATTTCTTTATGATCCTAGGTCTGCTTTCAAATTTCTTCTTGCCTTTCTCAATTCTCTCCGAACACCTGGAGGCATAGTGACCAATCTTACCACAAGTAAAGCATTTGAATGGTAATTTGCCTTTGAACTTACCAGTACCTCTTTGAATTTTGTCCACAAAGTTGGCTTCAATCTCATCAAGGTCATCATCTAGTTCCACAACATACTTCTTAGATCTTGAAGTCTTCTCTGAAGTGATGGCTTTGAAAGTAGTCTCAGTCTTCGATAGAGCATCACTGAACCTTCTCATCTCAAAAGTAGCAAACTTTCCAAGAAATTGATCCTTTGTAATCTTCTTCACAGTCATAATTTCTTCAATTGCAGACACCTTGTGACTATAGGATTTAGGCAATGACCTAAGAATCTTCAGCACAACCTCATTCTCATCAATAGTTACTCCAAGACCTTTGATTCCATTAATAATTTCATCAACTTTTTGCATGTAGATTGTTATGTTTTCATCATCACTCATCTTCAGAGCTTCATACCTCGCCTTCAGGTTCTGTAATTTGGCATTCCTTACAGATTCATCTCCTTCATATAAATTTTTCAACTTGTCCTAGATCTCATAAGTAGTTTCCAGATCCAAAACTTTCACTAACTCAGTGTTAGATAAAGCATTTAACATAGCGTTTCTGATGCAGGGGCATCAAGCTTCTTTCAATTTTTGGTTTAATTTTGCTCTCTTGATGTTTTGGTTTTCTTTTGTTTGGTGAAATAAGCAGGGTTCTTATCTTTTGCATTGTGTTCGTGGGAAGCTCACGTCTCTCTGCATATATGAACCTCTTTTCACCTAAGCAAAAGGAACTTGCTTTGTAAGGGCCTATCTTCTTGTCAACCATTTCTCTGAGTAGCATAATCTACTTGGTAGTGGATAGTTGGAAATAGCCAGTGAAGTTTCCTTCAGCAGTTACAGAGCAGAAGAAGGCAAAACAAATGCCTCCAATCGTGCAGAATGAAGTCATAAACAACTGGCATATCATTCGGAGAGAATCTTTCTTTATTTAGTCTTGATTCATCCATTTTAGAAGGACAACAAATCTGCATGAAGCCTATGGAAGATGAATCGATGGTAGCTTAGGAATATTGGTGACGGTTACTACAAGGGAAGAAGGTTTGGCGGTAGCCAAGAAATAGAGGCAGTGAATGTATTAAAAGAACACAGGGAACATAAGAGAAAAGGTCGTATGAAAAAGAGAAAGAAAAGAAGTGGATGGGAGATTAGAGTTAGCTAGGAAGTAATTTGTTTCTCTACAGTTTGAAGGCCGACTGTGTTGAGGCTAATTTTTGTATGTAATGGACAAGTTTTAATATAAAAAAATGAGGATAGTAATAGACTATTATTTTTGTGCAGAAAATTTCTCTTCCCTCCTGTCATTTTCTTGGTATTGGTCTGTTGTAGAAAATACTTTGCAATTTATGTCATTCTCTCTGCATATTTCTTTGTTTGAGTCTCCTGAAAGTGGTTTAGTTTTAACTATGACTAGCAAGGCGTCCATCAGAGTGTTATTAGATCCTGAGTTATATTGGGCATTGGTAAAGGGTCAAGATGCCTCCGAGAAAAATGGGTAGAGGAGGAGGCCAAGGTCATGGCATAAGAGACCAAGGTGACCCTGAGTTGTTGTAGAATTTAGTTGCAAGGATGGTGAAAGAAAGCTACGTGTGCGGAAAATGCTTCCTACACTAATCTATCGAGGAGAGGGCTATGCAAATTCAACTTTATCCTAACTATTACAGCAATGTTAAACCATTAACATGAGATATTGCAGCAAAACACAATAACCAGAAAGTAGACAGAAGAAGAGAGACAAAGATTTACGGTGGGGAAAACCCTTATCGGGTGAAAAACCCCACACTCAGAAACCTACACAATGTATTAACAAATCTGAAAAAATGTTTACAATACACTTGCAATGCAAGCTTCAATGGTCTTCAACACTTGTGTTTGGAGTTAATCCGGCAGCATAACAGTACCTGTAAACCTGTGATACAAACTCCATCTCCAAGCACCTGTTTAAATAGAACATACAAGGCAATTTTGGACCTTTCTTGGAATGGGCATCCAATATGGCATCTTTGACCAAAACCCACGCCTAGGGACACTTGGTCAACATTGTAGAATGTGTCTGACACTTGTCCACAGCTCCCATCCCAAAGAGGTCGCCTATTTCCAAAATAGGCTATGACAGATGCTCTTACGACACTTACGACCGTCATAGAATCTATCATAGCGGTTACAACTTACAACTATAAGAGAATCTGTCATACACATGCTATAAATAGCATATTCTCTTACAACACATCATATTCCACCTTAGGGCGCCCAAATATGCCTCATTCAACGATGCTACATGACACATGTCATTACCTGTCTTACAACCTTCTATTCTCGACTCTTACATGTCAGATTCGTCATAGGAATCTGTCATAACCATTTCGGTCAAACATTCCTTACACAACATAGAAGATGCCGACACATGGCAGAATATTCCTACCACTAAGTGGGATGCCTATCTCCTCATGTGAGGATAAAATAACAAATTGTCATAATCCATTGGGGATTGACACATCACCGTGCCACATCCCACAATATGACAAAGTGGAATTTCCAATTATTTACAACATAGGTAATTGAATAATAAGTACAAATATTACAAATGCAGAGAATTACCAAGGTTGAGACACCTTAATTCCCAACATTCTCCCACTTGTCGAACAACTTGTAAGAGCCAATAGAAAAACAAGATTTAACTGCTATAGGCTGAGAGGCCCATAGACTCCGAACACCATCTGAACTTCTCTGTGCCCACTGGTTTCGTTAATGCATCTGCAACATTCTTCAAAGTATCTACCTTCTCCAAATTTACCTTTCCATCCTCAACCATGTCCCTAACGAAGTGAAACTGAACATCAATGTGCTTGGTTCTAGCATGGAAAGTTGGATTCTTTGCACAGCAAATTGCACTCCGACTGTCACAACTAATCGTGATCTGACCTGCATCAACACCAATATCAGAACACAATCTCTTAAGCCAAATGGCTTCCTTACAAGCATGAGTTGCTACCATATACTCAGCTTCTGTCGTGGACAAAGCAACAACAGGTTGTCGCTTACTCATCCAACTAATAGCACCACCAAACAGTGTAAAAACATAAGCACTAGTGGATCTCCTGCTGTAAATGTCACCTGCCCAATCTGAATCCACAAATCCATGAATATCAACAGAATGCAGAGGTCCTGAAACATTACCATGATAGCAAATGGAACACTCAGAAGTACCCCTCAAATATCTAAACACTCGCTTAACTGCATCCCAATGAACCCGTCCAGGATTAGCCATAAATTGACTAAGGACTCCCACTGCTTTGGCAATGTTTAGTCTTGTGCAGACCATAGCATACATCAAACTGCCAACAGCACTAGCATAAGGTACTCTGCTCATGTCCTCCACCTCACTAGGAGATTTTGGACAATCCTCAATAGACAACTTTGTCCCCAAAGAAATGGGAACACACAACAGTCTACAATCTGCCATGCTGAATCTGTCCAACACAGACTTCACATACTTACTCTGGCTTAACCAAAGTTTTATGTTGGTTCTGTCTCTTCTGATTTCCATTCCTAGAATGTACCTGGCTTCCCCTAAATCTTTCATTTCAAACTAATCTGACAACTGAGATTTAAAATCAGAAATCATATTCTTACCCTTCCCAATGAGCAAAATATCATCAACATATATTGCAACAATGAGAATACGATCACCATCAAACTTATAATAAACACAGTGATCCGATTTCGATCTCACAAGTCTAATTGACAACACAAAGGCATCAAACTTCAAGTACCATCTCCTAGGGGATTACTTCAAACCATACAAAGACTTCTTAAGTTTGCAAACCAAATTTTCTTTACCTTTTACCATGTAATGCTCTAGCTGTGACATGTAGATCTCTTCTTCCAAGTCACCATGAAGAAAAGTTGTCTTCACATCCATCTGTTCTACCTCCAAGTCATAAGCTGATGTAAGTGACAACAGGAATCGAATGGATGTTAGCTTTGCAATGGGAGAGAAGATTTCACCATAATCTATACCCTCCACTTGTGAATACCCCTTCGCAACCAATCTGGCCTTATACTTCTCAATACTGCCATCTACACCAATCTTCTTCTTGAACACCCATTTGCATCCAACGGGTTTCCATCTAGGAGGCAAAGGCACCAAGTTCCAAGTTTGATTCTTTTCCAAAGAAGCCATTTCTTCCTCCATGGCCTCCTTCCAGGAACCTGCATCCTTCATATCCAAAGCCTCTGATACAGTTCTAGGTTCATCACTATTAGTTATTAAAGCATAAGCACAACTAGAATCAAGCAATGTAAAACCAAACCTTTCAGGTTGCTTTCTTATCCATGTAGACCTCCTCAAGAGCTGAGGTTGAGGTTTAGCTTCTTCCTTTGAGCTTTCAGAGATGCTAGAGCTCTCCTCATCATCAGGTCCAACATTGTCTTTTTGTTCAGTCTTCTTAGGGGTGAGAGGAAACTGAACAACATCCTCTTTCTTTTCTTTTTCTTCTGGCTGCAAAATAGTGGAAGGTGTAAGCTCTCTGAAGATGACACTTCTGCTATACAACACTTTTTCAGCCACGAGGTCCCAAAGCTTGTATCCTTTACACCAACACCATAGCCGATGAAGATACACTTAACAGCTTTGTTCTCCAACTTTGACCGCTTCTCCCTAGGCACATGTGCATATGCCTCACAACCAAAAACATGAAGATGTGTTACTGAAGGATTTCTACCAAACCACACCTCCATAGGTGTCTTTCCAACAAGAGCTGATGTAGGAGATCTGTTTACCAGATAGCAAGCAATGGCAACAGCTTCAACCCAAAACTTTTGTTCTAAACTAGCTCGACTAAGCATACTCCTAGCCTTCTCCATCAGTGTCTTGTTCATCCTCTCTGCAACTCCATTTTGCTATGGTGTGTATGGAGTTGTCTTATGTCTTTTAATCTCAAGTTCCTTGCAATACTTATCAAATTCTGTAGAACAGAACTCACCATCGTTGTCAGTTCTCAAACATTTAATCTCTTTACCAGTCTGATTTTCAGCAAAAGCTTTAAACTCTTTAAACTTGCTATAGACTTCAGATTTGCTTCTGAGAAAATAAATCCATTTCCTTCTACTGTAATCATCTATAAAAGATACAAAGTATACAGATTTTGATAATGAAGGAACATTAACAAGACCAAACACATCAGAATGAATAAGGTCCAACACACTAGAAGACTAATGAGAACTCGAGTAAAATTGAACACGGTTTTGTTTTCCATAAATACAATGTTCACAAAAGTCAAACTCAAGATTACAATCATCTAACCCCTCAACGAGGTTCTTATTTTTTAGGGTATGCAGACTCTTCTCACCAATGTGGCCAAATCTCTTATGCCATAACATTGTCTTTTCTGCAGGAAGTTTAACTTCCAATGCATGATTACAACCATCAAGACTAGAAACAATAGATTTCTTCACTGCTTGTTCAAATGGTGGGGATGAAGTGACTGCTGCCCTCTTCCTTGAGTTAGAAGAACTATTACATTGTGCAATGCATGCTTCCAACTGAAACAGAGTACCTATCCGAGTACCCTTAGCAAGCACCATAGATCCTCTAGTTATATTGCATCCTTCTTTCAAAAATACAACATGCACACCTACATCATTCAAACTACTTACAAAAAGTAGGTTCCATGCTAAGCCTGGGATGTGCATAACCCCAGAGATCCCCTTCACTCGACCATCAGGGAATCGAATAGAGACTCTCTCATGACCAATGATCTTTAGATGAGAGTCGTCACCTAGATACACCTTTCCACCATTGAACTCCTCATACTTAGTGAACCAGTCTCGATGCGAGGTCATGTGGAATGATGCACCAAAGTCGATTAGCCACACATCATCAAATGCATGGGTTACCAGGGTTGCGATGAAAGCATCATCGTCATCTTGTGATTTGTCAGAATCTGAATCAGGAGCTTTCTTCTTTTTCTTCTTCTCCTCTTTGCATTCCTTTCAGAAATGTCCGGTCTTGCCACAGTTCCAACAAAGAGCCTTGGACTTTCCAGGAGATTTAGATCTCCCACGGGATTTGGATCTACCCTTCTCAGCTTTCTTGTCCTTCTTCTTCCCTTTCTCCTTGGGTCTTCCATGAACTGCAAGGGCTTCTTTGGCTGCCTCAAAAGACTTTCTCTGCATCTCTTCAAACAACAGTGAAGAAACCACTTCTTCCATTTTGAATGTGGATGTGGCGCTTCTGATTGCCATGACAAGATGATCCCATGAGTCCGGTAGAGAACAAAGAAGGGTCATACACTGATCCTCCATTTTTACACCAATAGATGTTAATTGTGCAACCAGCATATTAAAGGCATTCATATGCTCAGCCACGGATCCTTCGTCCTCCATTCAAAGAGAATACAACTTCTTTCTCAGGGAAAGTTTATTAACTAGGGATTTAGCTTGATACACATCCCCCAACTTCTTCCAAAGGAATTTTGCAGTAGCCTCCTCATGGACATTTAACAACATAGAATCGGTAAGACTAAGTCTTATGAGACTCTTAGCCTTCCGATCCTTGAGGTCCCACTCATCTTGAGTCATTGTAGCTGGTTTAGTTTCGTTCACACTTTCCCAAAGGTCTCGGTCAACTAACATGTCTTCCATTTTGAGCTTCCACTGCTTGAAATTATTGCCACTGAACTTCTCTACTTCAAACTTTCCTGATGTGCCTGCCATCTCCTTGCTGCAATAAGATACAGAATGCTCTACATAGACTCCCACTCAACCTAAGATTAGCTGAAAAAACCCCTACCCTACAACTAGGACCAAAGGTGATCAAGCTCTGATACTAACTGAAAGGAAGCTAGGTGTGCAGAAAACACTTCCTACACTAATCTATTAAGGAGAGGGCTATGCAAATTCAACTTTATCCTAACTATTACAGCAATGTTAAACCATTAACATGAGATATTGCAGCAAAACACAAGAACCAGAAAGTAGACAGAAGAAGAGAGACAAAGATTTACGGTGGGAAAAACCCTTATCGGGTGAAAAACCCCACACTCAGAAACCTACGCAATGTATTAACAAATTTGAAAGAATGTTTACAATACACTTGCAATGCAAGCTTCAATGGTCTTCGACACTCATGTCTGGAGTCAATCCGGCAGCATAACAGTACTTGTAAACTTGTGATACAAACTCCATCTCCAAGCACCTGTTTAAATAGAACATACAAGGCAATTTTAGACCTTTCTTGGAATGGGCGTCCAATATGGCATCTTGGACCAAAACCCACACCTAGGGACACTTGATCAACATTGTAGAATGTGTCTAACACTTGTCCACAGCTCCCATCCCAAAGAGGTCGCCTATTTCCAAAATGGGCTATGACAGATGGTCTTACAACACTTACGACCATCATAGAATCTGTCATAGCAGTTACAACTTACAGCTATAAGAGAATCTGTCATACACATGCTATAAATAGCATATTCTCTTACAACACATCATATTCCACCTTGGGGCGCCCAAATATGCCTCATTCAAAGATGCTACATGACACATGTCATTACCTGTCTTACAACCTTCTATTCTCGACTCTTACATGTCATAGATTCGTCATAGGAATCCATCATAACTATTTCGGTCAAACATTCCTTACACAACATAGAAGATGCCAACACATGGCAGAATATTCCTACCACTAAGTGGGATGCCTATCTTCTCATGTGAGGACAAAATAACAAGTTGTCATAATCCATGTAGGATTGACACATCATTGTGCCACATCCCACAATATGACAAAGTAGAATTTCCAATTATTTACAACATAGGCAATTGAATAATAAATACAAACATTACAAATGCAGAGAATTACCAAGGTTGAGACACCTTAATTCCCAATAGATGGAAGCCCTAGAGAGAGCACAGAGGAGAGGAACTCCTGATGCTGAAGATATAAGTGATGACAAGGAAGAACAACAGAGAGAGGAGAATGAGGCAGGACAGGTAGATCAAGAAGAAGAATTTGGGGAAAGACTGTCGAACTCATTCATAAGTTTGGGTTCTAAACCCAAGCTAAAGGTGTCAACATATGCTGGAAGCCTCAATGGTGAAGATTTGATCGATTAGATTAATGACCTGGATAAATATTTTGAATATGAGGGTGTAACAGAGGAGAAAAGAGTGAAGTTTGCCTGCACCAAATTGAAGGCCCATGCTACCATGTGGTGGGACCTTGTCCAAGCTAAGAGGAGGAGAAAAAATAAGGAGAAGATTAACTCCTGGGATTGAATGGTGGCTAAGTTGAAGGCTAAATTTCTGCCTAGTGACTATCAAGCTAATCTCTTTAGAGATTGAAAAATTTGAAGCAAAAAGATATGTCTGTGAAAGATTATACTATGGAATCTTACAAGTTGATAATCAGATCTAGGCATGCTGAAGAAGATGTGGAGAAGATAGCCTGATATGTGAATGGTTTCAAGTACAATTTACAAGACAAAATGAGTCTTTTGTCCCCAAGGAGCTTGGAAGAGGCTTACCAACTTGCCTTAAAGGCAGAAGAGAAGCTGCAAAGGAAGCAAAGTCAACAAAAGAAGAAGAGAGGAAGAGATTTTAGAGGAAGGGGACAACAGCACCATCAAAGTGAAGAGGCTGGAAGTTCCAATGGGACAACTCACAATGATAGAGGTGGTTTTCAAAATAGAGGAGGAAAGTCTTATGGAAGAGGTGGTTCACAAGGTAGAGGAAGAGGATTTGCCAGAAAATGTTTCAAGTGCAATCAATTTGGACACAAGAGTTGGGAATGCTCTGTCATGCCCACATTTCCTATGTGGTCACAACACGCATCACACGTGTCATGTCCACATGCATCATGTGGTCATGATACGAACTATCAAAAATTTTCCCTTACTACTCTAAAAACCCCCTCGCACGTGTAGGCGTGCTCGATGGCATACGCTTAAGGCAAAAACAATACAGTTGTCGGTGGGGTACCAAGTACATGTGCGTACACCCTACGCAAGGAAACGTGTGGTTTCCTGCTTTAGGTTAATCTCACGATTTACATTTGAACAACAGTTGTTTTAGGTGATAGATCATTTTTCAACAAAGCACGATCATCTGTTCATTTGCCCTCTCTTCCTTTTCTTGGAATTTAATTTTGATTGTATATCTATCACGTTTATTTTACCGTATCTCTGAAATTTAATTTTGATTGTATTTCTATCTCATTCTCCTTCCCGTTGTGCAAGATCTTGTTATGTTATCCTATTTTTTTTTTCTTCACGTTCTTTATCGAACAGCAATAACACTACATCCTTTACATTATTCCTAATTTCTTGGTAAACCAGATCACTTACACAGGGTTGGTTAACTTCACTTGACTCAGTCCCCCTAGGGTTCTGCCCTAAGTTTTAGTTCAACGTTTGAATTAATTTTAATAATCAACCTGTTCCTAAATAGGATTAATGGTAGGTTAAACTTACTTAGTTCTCTTAGCCCTGTTCGGAAATGCCACACATTTTCTCCTCTTTATTTTCTAAGGTTAGCTGTTCTTTCTCTTTCTCTCTTTTTTTTTCAATTGGACATTTATTCTCTAAATCTACAGTTGAGTTTAAAATGGCCACTCATGGAATGCCTGTGAGGGCTTGTTTGCGTTTATTTTCAGTGTCCTTTGTAAATGAAAGGATCATATTTTTCTCTTCATTTTCTTGGTAAGTAATTTGTGATAATTGTTGAAACTTCTGAAAAACTCTTACTTAAAATTAAAATATATTTTCCTATGCTCTTTTTATATTATAATTATATTTCTCCTTATAAATTTAATTTAAATATATATATATGTATATATACCGTCATTATCTCAGTTCACTTTAACTCACAATTTCATTAATAAGTTCCTTAACTGTAAAGAGAGTATAGAATATAAATATATATATAATAAATATATATATATATAATAAATATATATATATATATATATATATATATATATATAATTTGTTAAAATAGAATACTATCCAATAATTCATTAAAAACAGAGCAATGAGTTAATTTGTTTTTTGCAAATATAAACATTGTATTTCTGAATTGCAACTCTAAGTTTAAGCATCTATTCAATTCGTATTATACAATATGCATAAATAAATCTCACTTTCCTTGATTTAAAATTTCTATTTCAAGTCAAATGTTTTAAACTACATATAGTTTGCCTTCAAATGAATAGTGAAAAGTGAATAGTAAAAGTAAAAAGGTCCCCATCCTAGGAAGAGACCCTCAAGGTGGCGGTAATTTCAAAAGCAATACTGCAACCCAAATTTCATTTCTTTCATGGTAGCAAAATTACAACTTCGCTTATAACAAATGTAAAATTAATATTTCCACTAAGCTTACATAGAAATAATACTTTTACAAACTTAATTAAAACATCAACTAACTCACAACTTTGCAAGTAGAAGAAGAAGAAACTAGACAATTTTAATATCCTTTTAAAAACAAATTTTCTTTTCCTCTTCTCATTTCTAAATGATAAAACTTAATGAACAAGAAAATTACAATTATCAACCCAAGAACAGAGGATTTCCTCACAACTAAAAAAAATAACAATTTATACAACAATAGGGAGATAATTTTCTCCTTCTGAAAAATCGACAAGGAAGGAGCTATTAAAAGATCAGGCTCTCCTTAAGACTTAAGGAAAATAAAATATTTTCTAAGGTCCAATAATATTCTCTAAACTTCACAATAAGCTCCCAGAAAACCTGCATATCACACAAGGGAAGAAACACCACACAAGCTACTCTCCTCCCTACCGTAGACCAGTAAGAGGGTCACCCCTGAGTTAGGGAGATCATCCACACACCCAAGGTAGAATAGACCAAAACCCACTTCACAACAATAAAAACAAACAACTCACAACACCCATGGTTTTACTCACAACACAAAAACTCAACTAAGGTGAGTTTAAAGAGGGTAGGGAAGTAAACTCACTCAACTCAAGGGTGTCATTCTTCTCAACATTTTATCACAACTTCTGTCATGGCCTCAAGCCAACAAACTTTAACTTTTCTCATGGCCTCAAGCTATTCAAATAATAAAAAATCCCAGGGATATCCCAAATAGGCTCTCAAGCCTTATAGCCATTCTGCTCAAAATCACAAACATGCCATCAAGGCTTCCATATATCAAGAACAAGAATGCACCTGAGGAGATTCACACCTTCCCTTCCCCACAAATGATGAGCATTATCTTCCAAGTGGAAGAAGCTCTGTCAACATCCCAATAAAATTTTTCCACAATAACAAAATTTACAACACAAGCAAAATAAATAATTTTCACACATCCTTCATGCAACAAATAGAAATACAAAGGAAAAGCCATGAAATCCAACCTTAAAAAGCCCTTTAATGGATGAAGTTGATGTAGAGTTCCTCTCCAGCCTCCTCTCCAAATCTCCCTTCTAAAAAAAAACAATCTCTCTATGATCACAAGCAAGGAACCATGAATGGAGGATATAGGATGGCTAGAATAATTTCGACATTATGAGGCTATGAAAAGGAGAGTAGAGAAGGAATTGGGCATAAAGAGGATGCTCGGGGAAGATTTCCTAGAGGAAATTAGGCATGATAAGAATGCAAGAATGAAGTCCCCCTGCAAGAATGAAGTTTTATTCCCCTAATTGCTTAGAGAAGGGTCTTATTTATAGATTTTCTGAAAAGGGAATGGAGGGTAAGGATCAAGAGTTGAGATCAAGGGCTCTCATTATTTGTAAATTTTAAATTCACATGTGAGGACAAAAATGAAATAAAGATTCATTTTTGTTAGAAAGAGTGGATTATGACAAGTTGAATTTTTAATTCAACTTATGGGGGAGTGGAGGACAAAAATGAATTAAAGATTCATTTTTGGATAGTAGATATGACAAATTGAATTTTTAATTCAACTAATGGAGAAGTGGAGGACAAAAATGAATTAAAGATTGTAATATTTATGAATTTTTTTTTAAGATTGTAATATTTAAATAATCCCACTCCTTTTTTCCACTATCCCAAGTGGAATTAAAAAATACCCCCACTATCCTAAGTGGAATTAAAAAATATCCCCACTATCCTAAGTGGAATTAAAAAAATATCTCCACTACCCCAAGTGGAATTAAAAAATATCTCCACTATCCCAAGTGGGATTAAAAAATATCACCACTCATAAATGACCACACCACTTCATGGGGACTCTCACCAAAAGTGAGGGAACAAGAAGATAAGCCCCTCCATTATTGGTGGACCATGGAGTCATTTCAAGCCTTGGTAATGGAGAAGGGATGGGCTTGAGTGTTGATCCCACTCATCCTATCCTTCCCATGCTTCCAAATTCGTCACTTAACTTTACTGTGAAGTTAAGGTGACCATACGGAGGTTAACCAAGGGTTACCCAAGTCAAAAGTGACCCTAGACCCATGGGGTATAACTCAGGATCAATTTTAACTTAGTTAGGACACCTTGGGTCAAGTTAAAACACAAGAAAAGGGTCACAAAATTTAAAATTCAAAAAAAAGATAACAATTCAAAAAAAAAATCTTACAACACATATCATAATTCAAATTTACAAGAGGGTAGACCTAACCCATTCAACTTTATGCAAAACAATATTACAATATTACAACATTGCACCAAACATAGAGTTGATATTAGTTCCTCGTGGAACTAGATCGGCTTCACAAAGGATTACAACATAAGGTGCGGAATGATCTCCAGTATCTGTGGTTTTGTTAGAAATACCTTCACACTCAACCTCAAAGTTAATTCCACATATACATATCATAGCCGAAGCAAATTTAATACATGCATTTCTAAAGCATACCACAGTTCTTATAAACATAATGAAATCACATGACAATTTTCTTTCTAACATAACCTAATTAGTTTCCCTGTAATGTAAACATTAATCGGACATCACCCAATTAATTTTTCCTATAAAATAAATATATCTCTAATATCACCTGATTTGTTTTCTCTTAAAGAAAACATATAACTAACATCACCCAATTAGTTTTCCTTTAACATAATAAGGTTTAATAGTTTGAAAATCTGGGATCAATAGTCCCACAAATGTAAAAGTATCAACAACAGTAAGGTAATTAGTCACATGTATGGAAATAAAAATGTGTAGGCTTCACATACTCCCCCCCTAAGACTGTACTTCCTCCTGGAAGTCATCAAAGAGGTGAGGATAAAAGAAACTCATAAGATTATAAAGTATGATAACTAAATGTTATAAAGGCATAATCCTATTCACAAAGCACACTGTATTGATTGAAATTAACATAGGGAATTTCATGTTCATCAATCATTATCACACGTGCATAAAGAATTCATACATCATACAACCTGTTTATATAGAACATCAACTCATATACAGATAAATCAATTACAGATCTTACATCTAAACACATATTTCATTCATCCACATTACAGGAATTAACTTCACAAGGCTCACATAAAAGATTAGGGGGATGTCATAGTCTCATCATAGAACCAAGTAACCAATAACTAATGCCAAGTAACCAAAGATCCAAGAACCAGGTAGAATGATGGTCTCAGGGCCACGCGCCTAGGAGCCTCGCCATACATTCCCACAATGGCCTACCTCTTGTTTGTATAAGGGGTTTAGCCTCCAAGAGATAACCAATATAAGAACAAGATCACTAGGAAGGTAAGTGGATAATGACCAGCCCATACTAGTCCACACTTAACCCCCATCCTCAAAAGTTTCCCACGTCTGCTTCCTTATATACACTCCACCAGAGGTCACTCCATCGACATGGCGAGAAGAACATCACAACACAAGACCAGCACTAGAAAACATAAGAACCTAGCTTAGCCAACACAGATTTCCATAAAAAATCAAGAGAAGTTTCCAAAACCAAAATAAAACAATAAATAAATGCGCGCAATTTCAACATTAAAACAACGTAACCATAAGAGTCACACTAAAATGGAAAGATCAAATATTGTGGCTAAGCTACTTTCAGACAAGATAAAATAACATGGCTGGTCCACACAACTAAAATACAAAAAGATCACCAAACAACCGAAAGAAATAATCGCAATCCAAGAAAATGCACATTACATCACTATGTGACTAACATTAAGTCATCAATAAGGAAGGAGGGAAACACAGTCACTACATGTGTTATGCAAACACAACCAATGCAATAACAACACGTAGGTAAGTATTATCAATGCTTCTTCACGTACTCTTACATGGAATCATGCCCTTCTCAAACGTAACATGTCATCAATATAGTACATCGTGCCCTTCTCAAAGGTACACATCATCATTAGAATGTAAATGTCTCTAGGATACTACACATCCACTCAAATAAGATACCAAGGTAAGAATAAACCTGCACAAGTAGCATGGCCTCGAGCAAATCACATGCCCATACCAAAACATAACCAAAATCTCATGTCAGATGTCATTAGTACCATCAAGGAAACAGAGCATGATAGGAAAGCACTATGGGCCTCTCAAAGGTCCATTCACTAAGGAGAAGTAGGGGGTACTCTGGCATAGGAAGGTATGGTTGGTTGGGTAATCCCAAACCCATGCCACAACACATCGCCATAGCTTCCTAAGTTCTTCCTCTCCACTACTTAACTCCACACATGGAAGGTCTCCAACTCCAAGATTGGACCTTACAGGGTGTACATACAAGCAGCCACACAAGCATGAGTCCATCATACTTGTAGTTATACACTCAACTCATGGATGGATACCCAATTTCGCAAGCTCATGAGTACACTAAGCATGTACGGGATAATCACAACACATAGCAAACATATTCATAACAGGTATTTACATCCACAAGGTAACACAATTCTCCTTTAATGTTCATTACTTAGTGAAGGACAACTTTCATACCCCAAAGTCACATAATAATTACCATAAAGGTTCTCTAAGAAATTTATTCAAACATCAACTCAAATTAATCCATCTAGAGCATATTGGAATCCAACCATGACTTCACATTGAGAGATAAGGCAACACCCTCAAGTAAGTACACCAATTTACTAGCTATGCTTGATAGATCATAATCGAACCCAAACAACATTATTTCAACTCACAAGATGGTGACTCACAACACATCACAAATCATAGAGTTAACAATATCCCATATAACACTACATATGCACTACGAAACCATCACACATTTATCTAAGACAAGGTTCATAAAGTAGAGGCATATCACAAGAAGAATCTAATAGCAAGATCATGTCTCTAATTTTACTATTCTACTATATGGAGCCTAAACATCTTTTCCGCACAAGGTATACCTAACATGATATCAAACTTACACGAAAACAAAGTTATAAAATGTAAAATTATAATTTGTAGAAGTGCTTTACAAAAATGTCGCCAAGCACATAAATGCCTTATTGAACAATTTGAGGACATATGTTAATTCTTAACAATTTGCCATACATAAAACTAATTTTCACCTCTTTCTTTCTTAGTATTTTTACAAGGTAATCTAATGAAATCACACACGTAACAAATTACACTCATAAAATTTAAAGCAAGATACACTTCATGCAATCTTTTCTAGTTATCAATCCAAAGGAAACAATGCTAATTTCTAATGATACAAGGGTAGAAATTCAAGAAATTATGTCATTCAACCTTATGATAAACACATGTCAAGTTCACAAGGCAAGAACAAATCAAATGGGTATTAAGATGTCACTACTCGCCACAAAATACACAAGGGCGAGGAAGGATCTAACTCAACCCTCACAATCTAGACCAATCGACTCGAAAGGACAATCGACGAGGAGGAACACAACCATCACAAATCACAAGCGAAAGATTTCAAAAATCGCGTGACAAGGCCACCACGATGTCAAAACAAGAGGACAGAGTTTCCTCCACGGTGAGGGCTAGTCGACAAACCACAACCTCACTCTCATGCAACTACATAGAGTAGGACAAGGGTCCAACCACACTCAACCCACTCCATGTCGGTCCAAACAACACGCAAACCCCAGAGATTCCCAATGTTGAAACATGGGCTTTGATACCAAACATCATGCCCACATTTCCCATGCGGTCACAACACGCATCACACGTGTCATGTCCACATGCGCTATGTGGTCATGATATGAACTATCAAAAATTTTCCCTTACTACTCTGAAAACCCCTTCGCACGTGTAGGCGTGCTCGGTGGCGTACGCTTAAGGCGAAAACAATACAGTTGTCGGCAGGGTACCAAGTACATGTGCATACACCCTACATAAGGAAACGCATGGTTTCTTGCTTTAGGTTAATCTCATGATTTACATTTGAACAACAGTTGTTTTAGGCGATAGATCATTTTTCAACAAAGCACGATCATCTGTTCATTTGTCCTCTCTTCCTTTTCTTAGAATTTAATTTTGATTGTATATCTATCACGTTCATTTTACCGTATCTCTGAAATTTATTTTTGATTGTATTTCTATCTCATTCTCCTTCCCGTTGTGCAAGATCTTGTTATGTTATCCTATTTTTTTTCTTCACGTTCTTTATCGAACAGCAATAATACTACATCCTTTACATTATTCCTAATTTCCTAGTAAACCAGATCACTTATACAGAGTTGGTTAACTTCACTTGACTCAGTCCCCCTAGGGTTCTGCCCTAGGTTTTAGTTCAACGTTTGAATTAATTTTAATAATCAACCTGTTCCTAAATAGGATTAACGGTAGGTTAAACTTACTTAGTTCTCTTAGCCCTGTTCGGAAATGCCGCACATTTTCTCCTCTTTGTTTTCCAAGGTTAGTTGTTCTTTCTCTTTCTTTTTTTTTTTTCAATTGGACGTTTATTCTCTAAATCTATAGTTGAGTTTAAAATGGCCACTCATGGAATGCCTGTGAGGGCTTGTTTGCGTTTATTTTCAGTGTCCTTTGTAAATGAAAGGATCATATTTTCATCTTCATTTTCCTGGTAAGTAATTTGTGATAATTGTTGAAACTTCCGAAAAACTTTTACTTAAAATTAAAATATATTTTCCTATGCTCTTTTTATATTATAATTATATTTCTCCTTATAAATTTAATTTAAATATATATATATATACCACCATTATCTCAGTTCACTTTAACTCACAATTTCATTAATAACTTCTTTAACTGTAAAGAAAGTATAGAATATATATATATATAATAAATAAATATATATATATATAATTTGTTAAAACAGAATACTATCCAATAATTTATTAAAAACAAAGCAATGAGTTAATTTATTTTTTGCAAATATAAACATTGTATTTCCGAATTGCAACTCTGAGTTTAAGCATCTATTCAATTCGTATTATACAATATGCATAAATAAATCCCACTTTCCTTGATTTAAAATTTCTATTTCAAGTCAAATGTTTTAAACTACATATAGTTTGCCTTCAAATGAATAGTGAAAAGTGAATAGTAAAAGTAAATAGTGAATAGTGAATAGTGAATAGTAAAAGTGAAAAGGTCCCCATCCTAGGAAGAGACCCTCAAGGTGGCGGTAATTTCAAAAGCAATACTGCAACCCAAATTTCATTTCTTTCATGGTAGCAAAATTACAACTTCGCTTATAACAAATGTAAAATTAATATTTCCACTAAGCTTACACAGAAATAATACTTTTACAAACTTAATTAAAATATCAACTAACTCACAATTTTGCAAGTAGAAGAAGAAGAAACTAGACAATTTTAATATCCTTTTAAAAACAAATTTTCTTTTCCTCTTCTCATTTCTAAATGGTAAAACTTAATGAACAAGAAAATTACAACTATCAACCCAAGAATAGAGGATTTCCTCACAACTAAAAAAAATAACAATTTATACAACAATAGGGAGATAATTTTCTCCTTCTGGAAAATCGACAAGGAATGAGCTATTAAAAGATCAGGCTCTCCTTAAGACTTAAGGAAAATAAAATATTTTCTAAGATCCAATAATCTTCTCCAAGCTTCACAATAAGCTTCCAGAAAACCTGCATATCACACAAGAGAAGAAACACCACACAAGCTGCTCTCCTCCCTACCGTAGACCCGCAAGAGGGTCACCCCCGAGTTAGGGAGATCATCCACACACCTAGGGTAGAATAGACCAAAAACCACTTCACAACAATAGAAACAAACAACACACAACACCCATGGTTTTACTCACAACACAAAAACTCAACTAAGGTGAGTTTAAAGAGGGTAGGAAAGTAGACTCACTCAACTCAAGGGTGTCATTCTTCTCAACATTTTATCACAACTTCTGTCATAGCCTCAAGCTAACAAACTTTAACTTTTCTCATGGCCTCAAACCATTCAAATAATAAAAAATCCTAGGGATATCCCAAATAGGCTCTCAAGCCTTATAGCCATTCTGCTCAAAATCACAAACATGCCCTCAAGGCTTCCATATACCAAGAACAAGAATGCACCTGAGGAGATTCACACCTTCCCTTCTCCACACATGATGAGCATTGTCTTCCAAGTGGAAGAAGCTCTGTCAACATCCCAATAAAATTTCCCCACAATAACAAAATTTACAACACAAACAAAATAAATAATTTTCACACATCCTTCATGCAACAAATAGAAATACAAAGGAAAAGCCATGAAATCCAACCTTAAAAAGCCCTTTAATGGATGAAGTTGATGTAGAGTTCCTCTCCAACCTCCTCTCCAAATCTCCCTTCTAAAAAAAAAGCAATCTCTCTATGATCACAAGCAAGGAACCATGAATGGAGGATATAGGATGGCTAGAATAATTTTGGCATTATGAGGCTATGAAGAGAAGAATAGAGAAGGAATTGGACATAATGATGATGCCAGAAGAAAATTTCCTAGAAGAAATTAGGCATGATAAGAATGCAAGAATGAAGTCCCCCTGCAAGAATAAAGTTTTATTCCCTTAATTGCTTAGAGAAGGGTCTTATTTATAGATTTTCTGAAAAAAGAATGGAGGGTGAGGATCAAGAGTTGAGATCAAGGGCTCTCATTATTTGTGAATTTTAAATTCACATGTGAGGTCAAAAATGAATTAAAGATTTATTTTTTTTGGAAAGAGTGGATTATGACAAGTTGAATTTTTAATTCAACTCATGGGGGAGTGGAGGACAAAAATGAATTAAAGATTCATTTTTGGATAGTGGATATGACAAATTGAATTTTTAATTCAACTAGTGGAGTGGAGGACAAAAATGAATTAAAGATTGTAATATTTATGAATTTTTTTTTAAGATTGTAATATTTAAATAATCCCACTCCTTTTTTCCACTATCCTAAGTGGAATTAAAAAATATCCCCACTATCCTAAGTGGAATTAAAAAAATATCCCCACTATCCCAAGTGGGATTAAAAAATATCCCCACTCATGAAGGACCACACCACTTCATAGGGACTCTCACCAAAAGTGAGGGAACAAGAAGATAAGCCCCTCCATTATTGGTGGACCATAAAGTCATTTCAAGCCTTGGTAATGGAGAAAGGATGGGCTTGAGTGTTGATCCCACTCATCCTATCCTTCCCATGCTTCCAAATTTGTCACTTAACTTTACTTAGAAATTAAGGTGACCATACGGAGGTTAACCAAGGGTTACCCAAGTCAAAAGTGACCCTAGACCCATGGGGTATAACCCAAAGTCAATTTTAACTTAGTTAGGACACCCTGGGTCAACTTAAAACACAAGAAAAGGGTCTCAAAATTTAAAATTCAAAAATAAGATAACAATTCAAAAAAAAATTTCTTACAACACATATCATAATTCAAATTTACAAGAGGGTAGACCTAACCCATTCAACTTCATGCAAGACAATATTACAATATTACAACATTGCACCAAACATAGAGTTGATCTTAGTTCCTCGTGGAACTAGATCGGCTTCACAAGGGATTACAACATAAGGTGCGGAATAATCTCCAGTATCTGTGGTTTTGTTAGAAATACCTGCACACTCAACCTCAAAGTTAATTCCACATATACATATCATAGTCGAAGCAAATTTAATACATGCATTTCTAAAGCATACCACAGTTCTTATAAACATAATGAAATCACATGACAATTTTCTTTCTAACATAACCCAATTAGTTTCCCTGTAATGTAAACATTAATCGGACATCACCCAATTAGTTTTTCCTATAAAATAAACATCTATCTAACATCACCCGATTTGTTTTCTCTTAAAGAAAACATCTAACTAACATCACCCAATTAGTTTTCCTTTAACATAATAAGGTTTAATAGTTTGAAAATCTGGGATCAATAGTCCCACAAATGTAAAAAATTCAACAACAGTAAGGTAATTAGTCACATGTACGGAAATGAAAAAGTGTAGACCTTACATGCTCTGAATCATCTCAAGTGGGACATTCAAAATTTGAGAGAAGCAATCAAGTTGTTCATGTTGATCAAGAGAGTGTGGGATCTTTGGTGCATCACAAGGATGAAGCAGAATCGGGAGAGTCTTTAATGCTTAAGAGGGTGTTGTTGAAACTGCAAAAGGAGAGTCAAGAGCCAGTTTAGAGGAGAGCATTGTTTAAAACCAAGTGTAAGTCACAAGGTAAATGTTGTAAGTTGATTATAGATAGTGGTAGCACTGATAATATTGTTGCAACTGAGATGGTAGAAAAGTTGAATCGTAAAAGAATTAAACACTCTACTCCATATAAAGTGACTTAGTTACAAAAAGGCCATCAAATACTGGTTAGTGAGTAGGCCTATGTTGATTTTCAGATTGGTAGTTATAAGAATTGTGTTTTGTGTGATATAATACCCATGGATGTGTACCATGTTTTGCTTGGAAGACCGTGGCAATTTGACAAGAAATCAGTGCATGATGGAAAGGAGAATACTTATACCATTGAGAAGGATGGAGAGAAGCATACCGTGCTGCCCATAAAGGAGAAAGAAGAGGACAACAATTGTAGCAGTAACAAGGTAATGTTGTAAGTGGTAAAGAGTTCTTGAGTGATTTGAAAAATGAAGAAATTGGTTATGCTTTGGTTCCTAAACCTAGATGTGTAATGACTTCTACAAAGTTGGAGGATTTGCCTATTGAAATACAAGACATTTTGAATGAGAATATGAACATTGTTTCAAATGATTTGCTTAATGAATTGCCTCCTATTAGAAGCATTAGCCATCATATGGATTTGATTATGGGTGCTAGCCTTCCAAATAAGGTTGCATATAAGTTAACACTTATGGAAAATGAGGAGATAAGGAAGCAAGTGGAGGACCTTTGAAGAAAGGATTGATAAGGGAAAGTCTAAGCCCTTGTGTTGTTCCTGCAGTGTTGGTTCCAAAGAAAGGAGGGGAATGGCGCATGTGTATTGATTTGAGGACAATAAATAAAATCACAATAAGATATAGGTTTCCCATACCTAGAATTGAAGATTTAATGGATTGCTTGAGTGGTTCTATGTATTTTTCTAAGATAGATTTGAAAAGTGGTTATCACCAAATAAGAATTAGACCTAGGGATGAATGGAAAATAGTCTTTAAGACTAGTGATGGGTTGTATGAGTGGTTGGTTATGCCCTTTGGGTTGTCTAATGCTCCTAGTACTTTTATGTGGTTAATGAATGACGTGTTGAAACCATTTATTAGTAAATTTTTGGTTGTATATTTGGATGACATTTTGGTGTTTAGCAGGTCCAAAGAGGAGCATGTAGAGCATTTGAGGCAGGTTATGAGGAGATTACATGAAGAAAATTTGCAGATTAATTTGAAAAAGTGTGTGTTTATGCAGACCGAGATGGTTTACTTGGGTTTTGTGGTGTCAAAAGAAGGGCCGAAAATGGATAAGGAGAAGGTTCAGGCCATACTTGATTAGCCATCACCAAGAAGTGTCATGGAGGTAAGGAGTTTTCATGGTCTTTCTAGTTTTTATAGAAAGTTTATAAGAAATTTTAGTCATGTTGTACACCTATTTTGGAGACTATTAAGGGGAATAAAAGACCATTTGTGTGGACCCAGGAGGCTGAAGAAAATTTTAGATTTCTCAAGAAGAAGGTGAGTGAACAACCCATACTTGCTTTGCCTGATTTTGATAAAGTGTTTCAAGTAGAGTGTGATGTAGTGGTTTGGCTATTGGGGCAGTCCTAAGTCAAGAGGGAAAATTGGTTGCATATTTTAGTGAGAAATTAAATGAGGCAAAAAGAAAATATTCATCTTATGATTTGGAGTTTTATGATTTGGTTCAGTCCCTCAAGAAATGGAGACATTATCTTTTGCCCAAAGAGTTAATTGTGTATACAAATAATCATGCTTTGTAGTTTATTAACAGCCAACACAAATTGAATCAAAGGCATGCTAAGTGGGTTAAGTATATTCAAAGTTTTAATTTTGTTTTGAAACATAAGAGTGGTCAAATGAATAGAGTTGATGATGCTTTAAGTAGGAAGAGTTTATTGTTGAGTGAAATACAAGTTAACAGTATGGGGTTTAAAAATTTGAAAGAGTTGTATCCAGAAGATGCAAATTTTGAAGAAGCATTTGCAACTTACAATGATCCTATTTGTTGGAATAGATATCCATGGACAGATTACATAATTCAAGAAGGTTTGTTGTTTAAGGAAAATAAGTTGTGTATTCCTAGAGGATCCATGAGAGATAATTTATTGAAGGAAAAGCATAGTGGTAGTCTTGTTGGTCGCTTTGGACAGGATAAAACTTTTTTATAGTTGAGCACTCATTATTATTGGCCAAAGATGAAGGCAGATGTGAAAAGATATGTGGAAAGGTGCAGAATTTGTCAACATGCTAAAGCATGAAGTCAAAATGTTGGACTTTATCAGCCATTACCAGTTCCAACCAGACCTTGGGATTCGGTGAGTATGGATTTTGTTTTAGGTTTGCCTCGAACACAAAGGGGCAATGATTCAATCTTTGTGCTAGTAGATCAATTTTCAAAAATGGTGGATTTTATACCGTGTAAGAAAACTAGTGATGCCACTAACATTGCAAATTTATTCTTTAAAGAAGTTGTAAGGCTGCATGGTATACCAAGAAGTATAATTTCTGACAGGGATACTAAGTTTGTGGGTCATTTTGGAGGACTCTATGGAGAAAATTGGGCACAAATCTGAATTTTAGTTCTGCTTATCATCCACAAACGGATGGACAAACTGAGGTTGTCAATAGAAGCATTCGAAATTTATTGAGATGCCCTGTTGGTAGTTCACCTGGAAGTTGGGATCTCATGTTAGCACAAGCTAAATTTGCATATAATGATTCCCCAAATAAAAGCACAGGTTTCAGTTCTTTCTATGTGGTGTAAGGTATGCATCCAAGAGGTGTTTTTAAACTTTGTGATCTGGCTGGAATGGAAAAAAGGAGTGCAGATGGGAAAGAATTTTCTCAAGTTATTCATGACATTCAAGAAAAGGTGAAGGATAACATTAAGGACAACAATCTGCAGTATAAAAAGCATGTTGATCAAAAGAAAAGAGAGTTACAGTTTCAGGTTGGAGACCTTGTATTAGCACATCTTCGAATGGAGAGATTTCCTATAGGAACATACAATAAACTTCAAATGAAGAAGATTGGTCCATGTCAAATCCTGAGGAAGTTTTCTGCCAATGCATATGAGATATCACTGCCTGCAGAGTTGAATATATCTCCCATTTTTAATGTAGCAGATTTTTATCCATACAAAGGGGATAAAGAGGCAGATGAAGCTGAAGCAACTGGTTCATCTCATGAAGAGCAAACTGGGATAGTTGTTTCTCCACCACAAATTGAATGCATTCTAGACAAACAATTGCTGAAAAGACCTGGAAGCATGAGTACTTCAAGTATCTCATCAAGTGGCACAATCATCAAGTTGAAGATGCTTCACGGCTCAATGAGGAGGAGATTATCAAATAGGGTCATTCAGTGGCAGACCTCATGATCTCTTCCTACCTAGGAGTTTGATGCAGGGGCATCGAGCTTCTTTCAATTTTTGTTTTTATTTTGCTCTCATGATGTTTTGGTTTTCTTTTGTTTGGTGAAATAAGTTGTTGCAAGTACGTGCCTAATCGATGTTGTCATTGATGTCAACATATCCTTGTTGTCATTAGTGTCAACTATATCTTATTCTATTACTTGTTTCGAAGACTTGTATGTTGAGGATATTGAGAAAATTAGCCTCTCCGAAAGAAACAAGTGAGTTACAGAGAATTGCAGTACAAACAGTGAGTTGTATGCTGAAGAACAGTCCAGTAAACTGTTCCACATTTATTTTTGCTTGAAGATCATGGTCTATGGATTGGAAGTAAGTTAGAGATATGTATGAGGATGCTACATTCCGGGTTTGAGCCATCCACATGAAGATTTGAGTGATTTGTATTCACCAAAGTGAAACCTGCTTTTTCTGTAAGTTTAGTTGGGGCAAGAAGAAAGTATTTTGCTCCGCATTCCTCCGCAATAAAGTATTTGGCTCTGTGGTTCTAGAGGGAAGTTTGGGATGATGATAAGTGCTTACAGTGGCAATGGTTCATGGTTTGGTGGTCCGCAAGCTATCTTTTATGACAGTTGAAGATAGTGAAATTCATGTGTTCCAGTGAGAATATTCCTATGGATAAAGTGGTTAAGGTTTGTGCGGTTGCTCCTAATGATTACAGCATGCTTGTGGATGTCTCCTAATCATGTTCCTATCTAGACTTTGGTCCGCATTAAGAAATTGAGATGGTGTGTGAAGATTGTTCCCAGATAATGTAGCGTGTAACCAGTCTTGGCCAACCTGGTTGATCCTAGTGATTGCAGAGATCTCTAGAAGATTGTGGAAGTGTGTTGTGGCATGGAAGATTGTGTTTGAGTCCCAGCTAAGGCATGGTGTGATCCGCATTTCATTTCCTTTGCACATTGTTGTAATAGGCCATGACCTATTTTGTAAATGTTTGTAATACCGACCTTAGAGATTGTTCCAATGGTTGATGATTGTGATGCCGACCATGATGATCATTCCAAGGTTGATGTAGTGTATAAATACTTGTAGTCGAGTCGTGGAAAAGGTGTCCTTGAGCAAAAATGAAAAAATATTAAGAAAGGTCCAAAGGTAGAGCAGAGAAGAGGCAGAGGAAAGAAGAGGAAAAGAAGAGCAGAGGTAGAGTAGAGCAGATGAATTGTTATTCACAATACAGAAAGGTGTTGATCGTGGCGATGAGTCTGGTAGTAAGCCACCAGTAGGGTTTAACAACCCTTATTGTAATCTTGCTAGGTTTAGGGTTGAGGCGGTGAGCCTACTAGACCTAGTTGTTCTTCATGGCAGTAAGCCAGTATATTTAGGCCCGTGGAGTGACCAAGCCTGAACATCATTATTTCAAGATTGCAATATATATTGAGAGCTAATCCTCTCCATGGTTTTTCCCCACCTTGGGGTTTTCCACGTAAATCTGGTGTCTCTTGTGTTTGATGTTGTATCTATGGTTAAGTTTCTGATTTCATGCACTCATTGTTAAACTATAATATTTGTGGATAAGTGATGAATGTTTTAATTGCAACAAGTTTTTAAGTTTTTGTGACAACTGATTCACCCCCCCACCTCTTAGTTGTCTGGCACATATCAGCAATTGGTATCAAACCAAGGTTCCTCTTAAGAAAGTTTAATAGCTTGAGGAAGATCCAAAATGTCTTACAAGAAGGAAGTTCTGCATTTTGATGGAACGAATTATGTTCTCTGGAAGGCTCGGATGAAAAGCCATCTTCTTTCTCTTGGTTACAAAGTTTGGAAATCTGTAGAAACAGAATACACCATACCTCAAAATGGCTTGATGACTGAAGATGAAATCAAAGAATATGAGATATATATCAAGGCAAAGGATGCTCTGCTAAGCTCATTAACCGACTCAATATTGACAAAAGTGGTGGTTCTTGAAACTGCAAATAAGGTATGGGAAAAGTTGAAAAATCTGTATGAAGGAGATGATTTTGTGAAGGAAGCCAAGTTACAAAGTCTAAAATTGAAATATGAAAGCTTGAAGATGAATAATGATGAAAACATATCAGCTTTTATGCAAAGAGTTGATGAACTTGTTACAGGGATAAAAGCCATAGGTGGAACTCTCGAAGAAAAGGAAATTGTTATGAAAATTCTCAGATCTCTGCCCAAGTTCTATTGTCACGAGGTAGCCGTGATTGAAGAATTCATGCAAGTAAAAACCATTAATAGGGATTAGTTTCTTGGTAAGCTTAGTACTTTTGAAATGAGGGAGTTAGATGATGCTCTGCCAAAAGTTGAGACGACCTTCAAAGCCAATACTCCTGGAAGTACTTCTAGATCAGAAAAGTACAAGGTAGAATCTGATGATGAGTTAGATGAAGTTGAAGCCAACTTTGTGGATAGACTACAAAGAGGATCTAGTAATTATAAAGGCAAACTACCTTTCAAATGTTTTTCATGTGGTAAAGTAGGTCATTTTGCTTCTAGATGTCCTGAAAGAATTGAAAGAAATAGAAAATTATATGAGAAAAGGCCTAAGACCCTAAATAAGTATTATTATGTTGAAGATTTTGATGATGATGAAGGAGTATCAGATAATGGTGAACCAGATAATGCTAGTTCCTCTGTAAATGAATGCTTGTTCATTGCTATTGAGGAAGATCTCGTGTCTACTAATTCTTCTAGCTGTGTGAAGGAAGAAAAACCAGTGGAAAGTACTTTGGTTGTTCAGGTCATTAAGGACAAGGATGAATGGGTTATTGATAGTGGTTGCTCTCACCACATGACTAGTGACAAAAGTAAGTTTGTAAGTTTGGAAAGATATGATGGTGGACTGTTAGGTTTGGAGATGATATAGCTGGTAGGATCTGTGGAAAAGTATCTATTTCTTTTGATGACAAGCATAATATTGAAGATGTCTTATATGTGAAAGGATTAAAGCACAATCTTCTGAGTGTGGGTTAGATGTGTGACAAGGGCTATGACCTAAGCTTCAAGTACAATGGATGCAAGATCAGGGAAAGCTCCGGAACAGTCATTGCGACTGGTAAGAAGACCAGAGGTAATATCTATCACTTGAAAGGAACTAAGAACTATTGCTTATTGACTCAGACTAATGAGAGTTGGTTATGGCATAGAAGGTTGTGTCACATAAATTTTGATAATATTATGAAGATAAGTATTGCACAGATTGTTAGAGATTTGCCTAAGCTTGTGAAGCCTGCTAATCTAGTTTGCAAGGAGTGTCAATTTGGGAAACAGACAAGAACAAGTTTCAAAAGCAAGGACTAATTAGTTGGAGGACTACTTGAGCTAGTGCATAACAGAGTTCAAGTAAAAGGTAACAATTCAAAAACTCCCTATGAATTGTGGCATGGTAGAGTTCCTACTGTGAAATATTTCAAAATTTTTGGTAGCAGATGTTATATCAAAAGAGAAGAAGATTTAGGCAAGTTTAATGCTAGATGTGATGAAGGAATCTTCTTTGGTTACTCCACTAAGAGTAAGGCCTACCGGTGCTATAATAAGAGACTGAATAAGATCATTGAAAGTGCAAATGTTAAAGTTGATGAATTAAGGAAAGGTCTTCAGAATCAAGTGGATATGAGTCAGATGATCCAGATGTTTCAGAAGTGGTGCAACATGAAGACAACATAGATGAAGAAGAACAAGCTCCGATAAGTGCTACCAAAACTCCAAGATATGTAAGAATCAGTCATTCTAAAAATCAAATCATAGGAGATAAGAGCAAAGGGATCTTAACCAGAAGAAAAGCTGTAGAAGAAGAAGTAAATTTATGTCTGATTTCTAAGATTGAACCTAAAACTATGGATGAGGCTTGCAAAGATGAGAATTGGATAAAGGCTATGGAAGAGGAATTGATGTAGATAGAGAAGAATCAGACTTGGGATCTTGTTCCCAGACCAGCAGACAAGAATGTAATTGGTACAAAGTGGGTCTTCAGAAACAAAATGAATGAGAATGGTGAAATGGTAAGAAACAAAGCAAGGTTGGTATGCAAAGGATACGCTCAAGTTGAAGGAATAGACTTTGAAGAAACTTTTGCTCCAGTAGCAGGGATTGAAGCAATAAGGATGTTTCTAGCTTTTGCAACATACAAAGATTTCAAGGTTTATCAAATGGATGTGAAGTCTACCTTCTTAAATGGAGAGTTAGAAGAGGAAGTCTATATTGAACAACCAGAAGAATTTCAGTCATTAGAACAAGGAGACATAGTATGCAGATTCAAGAAAGCTTTGTATGGATTAAAACAAGCTCCCAAGGCATGGTATGCATAGTTGGACAAGTACTTGATACAGATAGGGTTCAGTAAAGGTACTACAGATAGTAATCTCTACTTCAAGATCAATGATGAACAAACTCTGATTGTTGTAGTTTTTGTTGATGATATTATTTTTGGAGGCAATGAAGGTATGTGCTCAATTTTTGCTAGAGAATGCAAAGTGAATTTGAAATGTATATGTTTGGAGAGATGAACTTCTTTTTAGGTCTACAAATAAGTCAATCAGATAAGGGTATCTTCATTTCTCAGTCTAAGTATGTGAAAGAGTTGTTAAAGAAATTTGGGATGGAAGACTCTAAACTAGTATGCACACCTATAATAACTGGTTGTAAGTTGAGTAAAGATAATATCTCAACCATGGTAGACTAGAAAAAGTATAGATCTATGATTGGAGGATTACCTTATCTGACTCAAACCAGATCTGACATAATGCATGCAGTGTGTCTTGTGGCAAGATTTCAGGCAGAACCCAAGGATCACATGTGATGGCAGTCAAAAGAATTCTGAGATATTTAAAAGGCACAATAGATTATGGTTTGTGGTACCCTAAGGACTGTGACTTTACTCTCAGTGCATATACTGATGCAGATTGGGCCGGAGATGTGGATGACAAAAAAAGTACAAGTGGAGGTGCATTCTTCTTGGGAAAAAGATTAGTATCTTGGCTAAGCAAGAAATAGAATTCAATATCCTTGTCTACTGCAGAGGCAGAATACATTGTAGTAGCATGCAATTGCACTCAAGTGTTATGGATGAAGCAGACTTTGAAGGACATCAAAGTTGAGTATGAAGAACCTATTGCAATATTTTGTGACAACACAAGTGCCATAAACATATCAAAGAACCCAATGATGCATTCAAGGACCAAGCACATATCCATTAGGTATCATTTCCTGAGAGAAAAAGTGACAGATAATGAAGTCAAGTTGGAGTATATTTCTACCAAGGATCAAATTGCAGACATTTTTACCAAGCCTTTACCTAAGGATACTTTTGATTATCTCAGAGAAAAGTTAGGTGTCATCACCCCTCCTGCTCTAAACTAAGATGCACAATAGTGCATCAGTCCAATGGTGTTCAGAGGTCTGAATTGATGCTTTTTAGGGCTACTTCTAAGGGGGAGTAGTCAGAGAGTTCAGAAGAGAGATTAGATCAGAGCAGAAGAGTGTAAGTATGTGCCCTTTGCCATTGATGTCAAAGGGGGAGAGAAGTCATGTGAAAAACTTAGAGTGCAAATGTGTAAAAGAAAGGGGGAGAATTTTGGAGAAAGAAAGAAGTGCAGGAGTGTAAAAAGAAAGGGGGGAATCTTGTCTTAATAGCTATTGTAGTTTTTCACATCATATGTTGCCATCAATGACAAAGGGGGAGATTGTTGCAAGTATGTGCCTAATCGGTGTTGTCATTGATGTCAACATATCCTTGTTGTCATTGCGTCAATTGTATCTTATTCTATTACTTGTTTAGAAGACTTGTATGTTGAGGATATTGAGAAAATTAGTCTCTTCGGAAGAAACAAGTGAGTTACAGAGAAGTGCAGTACAGACAGTGAGTTGTATGTTGAAGAACAGTCTAGTAAACTACTCTGCATTTATTTCTGCTTGAAGATCGCAGTCTGCAGATTGGAAGTAAGTTAGAGATATGTCTAAGGATGCTACATTCCAAGTTTGAGCCATCTGCATGAAGATCTAAGTGATTTGTATTCACCAGAGTGAACCCTGCTTTTTCTGTAAGTTCAATTGGGACAGGAAGAAAGTATTCTGCTCCGCATTCCTCTGCAATAAAGTATTTGGCTATGCAGTTCTAGATGGAAGTTTGGGATGATGATAAGTGCTTACAATGACAATGGTTCATGGTTTGGTAGTCCGCAAGCTATCTGTCTTTTATGACAGTTGAAGACAGTGAAGTTCATGTGTTTCAGTGAGAATATTCCTATGGATAAAGTGGTTAAGGTTCATGCGGTTGCTCCTAATGATTATAGTGTGCTTGTGGATGTCTCCTAATCATGTTCCTATCTGAACTTTGGTCTGTGTTAAAAAATTGAGATGGTGTGTGAAGATTGTTCCCAGATAATGTAGTGTGTAACCAGTCTTGGCCGACCTAGTTGATCCCAGTGATTGCGGAGATCTCTGGAAGATTGTAGAAGCGTGTTGTGGTGTGGAAGATCATGTTTGAGTCCTAGCTAAGGCATGGCGTGATCCGCATTTCATTTCCTTTGCACATTGTTGTAATAGGTCAGGACCTATTTTTTAAATGTTTGTAATATCGACCTTAGAGATTGTTCCAATGGTTGATGATTGTGATGCCAACCTTGATGATCATTCCAAGGTTGATGTAGTGTATAAATACTTGTAGTTGAGTCATGGAAAAGGTGTTCTTGAGCAAAAATGAAAAAATATTAAGAAAGGTCCAAAGGTAGAGCAGAGAAGAGGCAGAGGAAAGGAGGAAAAGCAGAGCAAAGGAAGAGCAGAGCAGAGGTATTGTTATTCACAATACAGAAAGGTGTTGATCATGGTAGTGAGTCTGGCAGTAAGCTACCAGTAGGGTTTAATAGCCCTTAGGGTTTAACAACCCTTATTGTAATCTTGCTAGGTTTAGGGTTGAGGCAATGAGCCTGCTAGACCTAGTTGTTCTTCATGGTAGTAAGCCAATATGTTTAGGCCTGTGGAGTGACCAATCCTGAACATCATTATTTCAAAATTGCAATATATATTGAGAGCTAATCCTCTATGTGGTTTTTCCCCACCTTGGGGTTTTCCACGTAAATCTGGTGTCTCTTGTGTTTGATGTTGTATCTGTGGTTAAGTTTCTGATTTCATGCACTCGTTGTTAAACTATAATATATGTGGATAAGTGATGAATGTTTTAATTGCAGAAAGTGTTTGAGTTTTAGTGACAATTGATTCACCCCCCCTCTCAATTGTCTGGTGCATATCAACATAAGCAGGGTTCTTGTCTTCTGCATTGTGTTTGTGGGAATCTCCTGTCACTCTACATATATGAACCTCTTGTCGCTCGAGCAAAAGGAACTTGCTTTGTAAGGGCCTATCTTCCTGTCAACCATTTCTTTGAGTAGCATAATCTGCTTGGTAGTGGGCAGCTAGAAATAGCTAGCAAAGTTTCCTTCAGCCATTACAAAGCAAAAAAAGGCAACACAAATGCCTCCAATCATGCAGAATGAAGTCATAAACAACTGGCATATCATTTGAAGAGAATCTTTCTTTATTTAGTCTTGATTCAACCATTTTAGAAGGACAACAAATCTGCATGAAGCATGTGGAAGATGAATTGACTGTAGCTTAGGAATATTGGCAACAGTTACTACAGGGGAAGAAGGTTCGATGGTGGCCAAGAAATAGAGGCAGCGACAGTATTAAAAGAACACATGCAGCATAAGAGAAAAGGAGGTCATATGAAAAAAAGAAAGAAAATAAGAGAAGGATGGGAGATTAGAGTTAGCTAGGAAGTAATTTGTTTCTCTACAGTTTGAAGGCCGACTGTGTTGAGGCTGATTTTTGTATGTAATGGACAAGTTTTAATATAAAAAATGAGGATAGTAATAGACTGTTATTTTTGTGCAGAAAATTTCTCTTCCCTCCTATCATTTTATTGGTATTGGTTTGTTGTAGAAAATACTTTGCAATTCTTGTCATTCTCTCTGCATATTTCTTTGTTTGAGTCTCTCGAAATTGGTTTAGTTTTAACTATGACTATCAAGGCATCCATCAGTCTCTAGCCTTTCCATTTAACTCATATTGTTTGACTTCATCTTCTGATGATGGACCATTTGGAGGAATAGTAGACTTTGTATCTGCCATCTTCTAGACACTATAACCAAGAGAAATGAGATGACTTTTCATCCGTACCTTCCAAAGCGCATAGTCTATTCCATCAAACTACAGAGACTCCTTCTTGTGCACCATCTCGGATCTACCTCAAGCTGTTAGGCTTTCTTCCAAGGAACCCTCGCTCTGATACCAATTGTTGAAATGCACAAGACAACTGAGAGGGGGGTGAGTCAATTGTAACCAATACTTAACTTCTTATAAGCATCACTACATCAACCACTTAATCACTGTTACTATGATTTAACCATGAAAGCATGAAATCAAAAACTTAAGCACATTCAACACATGAGACACCAGATTTTTACATGGAAAACCCAATGAGGGAAAAACCATGGTGAGTATTAACTCACAATATAAATGATATATCAAAATTTGCAACAAGGCTCACTGCCCAAAATGCTCACTGCAAAAAGAACGGGCTCACTGTCAAGAGGGGCTCACTGCCAGAAGTAGAAGAAGATAGTTACAATGAGAATGGATCTCACAGCAACCAAGGATCCACCACAAACTCAACTGAATCTTTCACAACCTCTCTGCATCAAAAAAAATATTCTTTACTGCTCACTATCATACCATTCGGATCACACTGCAACAAATAATACTTCTCATGCAGCCATTTCATATATCTCAACAACTTTACTAGATTTCCTGACCGTCTAATTCATATTTATACATTCACAATCTTGGAAAGCATCTTCAAGGTCGGCACAAACAATAAACTCAGCCAATATTCAAATTAGGTCTGCACCTAGACATTCCCGTGGTGGAAAGGAATAAATGCAGACCACACCACACCTTAGCAGGGACTCAAATGTAATCTCCCACGCAACAACATGCTATCACAAACTCCAAAGCATAATCGTAAGTAGTGAAAACAACCAAGTCGGCCAAAACTAGCATTAACACTAAGACCTTTAGGAACACACTTCATCCACGATCCGAATTACGCTTTACGGACCAATCAAAAAGTAGGAACATGATCTAGAGACATCCACAAGCACGTTACAATCACCAAGAACTTCTGCACAACCCCCAAACATTCTATCCAAAAGATTCTTCAAATCAGACCACTTAAACATTATTGTCAACCACTATCACAAAGAAAAGATCGCTTGCGGAGCACCAAATCACGAACCACTTTAACTGAAGACACATAACATCATTCCAAACTTAATTCTAGAACCACAACCTATAAAACTTAAATGCAGAGAGATGCAGAGCAGAATACATTCTCCTTGTCACCATTGAATACTCAGAAAAATAATTTTCACTCTGGTGAACAGAACTCACTCAAATCTTCACACTGAAGGATCAAACTTGAGACAACAACTACAGACATCCCTTAACATAACTTTCAAACCGTAAACAAAGATATTCAATCTACAGGATATGAAGAGCAAAACACTGCACTATTATGGGAGATAGAACAATTCTGCAATTACATTAACTTCTCAAACACTTGCTCAAACTCATCCAAATAACTTCCTTAGATGTTGACCTTAGGTGTTGATATCAATGACAACACTTACTACTCATACTTGCAACACCTTATAGTTAATGCCTCCATGTTTGCATGTATCCATTACTAGAGCATTTGCAATGTTAATATTTGACAAAAACCCTCATTCTAGTATGCTTTGAGAGAGGTCCATTTTGTGCATATCCCACGATCATTGCATCCCATGAGAAGACATCTAGCTTAGCCCTTTAATCAAATATTTTGCAAACATCTAGCAAAGTATCACACTTTCCATACATGTTGATAAGTTTATTTGGTAGAATTGTGTTTGGAGGTAAATGTGTGCCCATACATTGTTCTAAGGCTCTCATTTTAGCATGCAAGTGAGGAGGAAACTAGCAATGTTGTTGACTTTAGTTTTACATCTGTGAATTGAAATTGTTCAAAAGTTTCTAAAGCTTTTACAATAGCTCCATTTTACCTATATCTACCAATCATTACATGCCTGAACACCATGTTTCTTTGAGGCAAACTATCAAATACCCTAGCCACCATGTCAATGCTTCCACATTTTGCATGCTAGTCTGCCAAAGCATTTCCAACTATAATATCTAACATAAATCTATCTTTGTTATGCTTTGATGAATTCTCATGCATCATTCCAAGACTCCCAATTTGATATAGGCTATGAGGATACTTGCATTGGTCGTTGTTGGGAAGGATGTTGGTAGAGCTTGCCAAGCGCATTTACTCATAAGTTTCTAAAGCCTTTACAATAGACCCATTTTCTATGTATTTTACAAAGATCATGGCCAAAACAGTTCATGCACCTTATCTTATAATGCCTCCTCATTTCACATGCATGTCTAGCAAGGCATGGGATAGTAGCCAATCGCAATGGCTTGAAAGTTTTTAAAACCTTTTTTGGCAAATCCATTTTGCACAAATCTTGCAAATCGCATTTGTTTGAAAGTTTCCAAGGTCTTTTCAACAAGCCCATTTCATGCATATCTTTAAACATATGCTACAATCTTCAAAATAATCCATTGTCTACGGTTCCACACTTTGCATAAATTTTTATCAGTTTCATGTGATGAAGCATTCCTGAAGCATCATGTTCAAAAAGGTTGTGGCCTGGTTGAGACAAAAAGAGAATATGACTTTTCACCAAGCTCTCCATCATGTATGCTTCGATGGATGCTATAGACTTATTCTAAAGTCTCCATTGCTGCATTGTTTTGGCAAATCATTTTTCTAAAACTCCACAAAGAACCTTCAATAGCTTATTGTTCTGTTATAACCACCTTGCATGCATCTCCTTTACATAAAAAAGGCAGTTTTATCAGTGTGCAGAGTATTGGAGGTTGGTTGAAGTTCATTTCACAAGTTATCCAAAACTACAACTCAGTATCTTCTCTTTGATAATATTTAAAATTAGTTAACTAGCTGAAACAAATGGGTTAGCCAAATTCACAAGTTAGAATAACTAACTCTTGCACTCCTTTCATTTTACATGTGATTTTAACTTGTAAAAATTTCAAAGTTGGTCATCGGCCTTTTGAAGACTAGTCATAACTTTTCACAAGTTATCAAAAAGTACAACTTGCACTTTTCTTGAAGACTACTTTGGAATAATTCTTTAACTAGTTCAAAAGATGAGTTAGTGAAATTCATAAGTTAAAATAACTAACTCCCTATTCCTTCATTAGCATATTGAGTGCAATTCATAACTTGTGAAAATTCCTAAGTTATCTCCTTCATCGACACTTCATCGTGCTTTCACAACTCATTATAACTTGTGAAAAAGTATAACTTGTTGAAAATTATAACCTCATGAAAATTTATAACACTTATTCGTCAAGTCTGTGAATGTGACAAAAAAGGAAAAATGGCATAACTTTTGACTGAGATAGTATTTTCTCATGAAATCTTGCTACATTGTCCATAATAATATCACAAACTTCCATGTCAGACCATTTTTCTCCAACTCTGATAAAACTCCTGATTTAATTGTTTTCATAAACTACTAGCAAAAAATTAGAAGTTTAATATCTCCCAATTCGCAAGACGTTTTGATTTGAATACTTGCCACATTCGATGAAATAGACTTAGGAATTTCCCTGTAAAATGATTTCATTCTAGCTCTTCCAAATTTTGAAATTTTCTGCACTACAGAATCGCTTCTAGGACTTCGACTAAAACAAACGGACAATTCCTCCTTCAAATTGGAAAGTGACTTGAAACTTCAAGATAATCAAAGCATTTGTGACTTGGGAGTGATTCAACATATTGTTTAGGGTAAAATTTGGATAGAGGGTTTTTTATTAGTTTGTGTGTATCCTCCTTTCACCCTAAACCATTCAAGGACCTTAGGTTGAGTAAGAATAAACTATCAGGCCCTTGGTCACTTAGAATGTAGGGAAAATTGGATTTGTGTGATTTTATTGTTCAATTAAGCCCAGTTATGCTCAAACCCCTAATTTCATAAAATCATAAACAAACGGATAAATTACGGAAAATGATCGCACACAAATATATCAAATGACAATCAAATGCGTATCAGATTTCAAAGTTTAGTGTGTGGAAAAGTCAGGGACTAATGAGCGGGTGCCCTAGTCCAGTGCCTCAATTTTCTTCAACATCTGGGAATCTTGTCTGTAACCTATTCCTGTTGTTCCAGATATTTTTCAATTATGGGATCCAGAGGACTAATGAGCGGGCGCCCGAGTCCAGGTCCCTGTTTTCTTCTCTGATCTACAGTTTTGATAGTCTATACTGCTCTCCTGTAACTCCACTTCTTTCACTTTCACAACCTGTAACCTACAATCACAGAAAAGTGGGTTGGAGGTTGTGGTGTTTAGAGGCTTGCCTCAGTCAAGCCCCGAAGAGACATTCAAGTCTTCCAAACATCGTTGTGAAATAAAGAGTGCGTATCCCTGTGGGATAGAGGCAAAATCCAAATGATAAATGATAGAAAACACAATTGATATCACCTTGTAGTGAAGATCTCATGGAAGGAAGATGCTCTTCATGCCATGAGGAGGGATGCCAAATCTGCAAATACAAACACAAGAACAACACAAATTATGCTCTGCTACACAATGAATGTCTTAAATCACTTTTACATAAGCTTGTCAATCAAAAATGCCATCTAATGTCCATCTAGTTTACAAATGAATCACTAATCATGCTTATATATGCAAATACAAACATTCCCGCTAAGAATTTCATAATTCAAACTTACCGTGTCGGCCTAGGAACCAAATAACAATCATAAACTGACACTTAAAATTTGGGCCTGACCCAAAATAGGGCAGGACTAGGGCACAGGCACCCAATTCCTCCCACCTATTTTAGGTAGGGTCTATCTCAACGGGCCCCACTAGGTCCCATTTGCCATGACACTTAGGGGTTTTCTCGTCGGGATGCCAAAATATGATGCAAGATGTCCTAAATGCATATCAAAGACCCAGGAGCTAAACCTTATGAGGGAAAAGCCCCCAAGAGGATATTTTCTAACATTACATTTAGCCCCCACTTTAATGTATGTATAAATGCAAGGCCAATACATACATTAAAGTACAGTCAACAAACATAGCAAACACGCTAATCACGAAGAAGACAGTAACAGGCACGCAAAACACGAAGAAAATAGTTACAGTCACGCAAGACACAAAGAATACAACATTGAAGACACGCAAAACATAGTGAATACAGTGAATGCAGAGAAGACAGAGATGATTTCTTTTTTTTTCTTTTTTCTTTTTTTTCATATATATGAAATGCAGATGCAAGTCCAAGAAAGTAAACACACCACCCATGATGCAGGAGGGACTCACCACCACCGGTCTCTAAATTGCATATGGGGCAACACACATGCAATAAATGCCAAACAAAACAAGCACGCCACACAAATCCCAAAGCATAGGAGGGACTCATCGCCATCGGTCTTTAAACTACGCTTGGGAAAAAACACGCAATACACACACACTTTGAAGACACGGAGAAAACATGGCAGACAAGCAATGGAGTGTTCCTATTTCTAGGTTCATCACCATCTCAGGCACATTACAGGCACACACCGATGATTGCGCTTCACCACAACAATCATCGAAGACACGCTTAAGGGTTGAGTTAGTCACAGAACCACTCCCTGCCTCTATAGAGGACTTTTAGAAAATGACAAGCTATGCACTCTCTTTGAAAAATACACCATCCCCGCCTCCACAAAGGGCTTAAGATGATTGATGATTGATTGATTACAAACAAAAACTCACATTGCAAGAAGGACTCATCGCCACCAGTCTTTAAGACTGCACCTGAGGATAAGCACATTGCTAACATCTACAACAGACAGCTTACCTTATATATGCCCCCACCTTGAGGTGGTTGATATCAGGTATCAATATCAAGCACGTTAAGGTAGGAAGAAAACACACAAGGGAACACAGACTCTCACAAAGCCCATGCCCCCCGAAGGTGACATGTACTTTATGATTGCCAAATGTTCCCACATACACATCCCTACAAGAAACATGTTAGTGTCCACATAATCATGATAAACGACAATGCATATGATCAATCACACAAAGAGCCAAGGTTATACTATGAATTCATAAATTGAGGATAACCATGGGGCTATATCACGAAAATCTCATAACCGAGTGTCACCAAGGCAAGATTCAAAGACAAACAAAGTGCACATAGCAACAGTATTGTTATGGTTTGTAAGAGAGATAAGACACCATCGAGATCACTACGTAGAAAGCACATAATGCTTCTACTCGCCAGGCGTTGGATAATATATTAAAACCTCATCGTCATATTAAGAACTAAGTCCATTTTTTTATTTCTCACTAAAGGGACGCTAGGTCCACATCAATATAAATGTTTTTCATCATCCTCCAGCTAGATAGAAATAGTAGAGGAAGGGAAACAATAAAATAAGAGAGGAAAAACAAGTGTCTTAGGGACAGTCATGTAGGAAGGTGCCCCTAAGTCACCAACCGCAATGTTATGTCCATAAGACACAACACACAACAATAAAAATAGAGAGAGGCAATGTAGAAGAATGATGATACAAATAGAAGGTCACAACAGAGGCGGTCTCCTAGTATCCTAGACCTTACAAGAGAATCACGGGTCGTCCCAGGAGGCCTAAACAACACAACACATCACTGGGGAAACACATCACGAGAGATAAAGGGTTAGAAATATATACCTAGTAGGGTCTTTGAACTAAGTGTTGTCATCAAGCAAATCATCGTCATCTTCCCACTCTTGAATTGTAGAGGAAAGTGGGACATAAGGTACCATAGCCCAACTTTTGTTCTTGTTTTCAAGTTGCTCATTTTTAGGATCATCTTTGTTTGGTTCAATGTTTTCTTGTTGAGATGCAAGTCGTTGGGCATATTCTTGTCATCTCCTCCTCCTTTCTCTTGCTTTTCTATTTCTTTTTATCTTACCACTTATCTCTTGTAAGATAGTGTTTTTCTCTTTCATGGGTTTTTATGTTTTAGAGGAGGAAGCACCAAGATCAAATTTCATTTGTCTAGATGGAATGTTTTGTTGTCGACAATTACCTCCCGATCCTTGTAAGGATGACGGGGCAGGAACCTTAGTATAGGGTATTTTTGCCTTCGGTCTATAATTCTCTTCAAATGCAGGTTGTTTGTCTCTTGTTGTTTCTTGTCTAGAAGGATCGACCACTTGATGTAATAATTTCATTTTGTAGTTTCTATAGCTCAAAAAGTTAAAGTCTATTCGTGGCTCCAGTTCTTTTTCATATCTCTCCCAAAAGTAATCTAGTGTACAATGTTGTCTTGTAACCAAAGGTTTATACTTATTGCGAAGGATAGTAATCATTTGTCCATTCAAAGGAAATTTTACATAGCTATGAATTGTTGAAGGGACAACTTTCATAGCCTTTAACCATGGATGTCCCAATTTTACGCGAAAGATATCAGAAACGGGGACAACATCAAACCATTGTTCTACATGTTTCTCAAATATAGTGACCAATAAAGATATCTTCCCAGAGGTGTTTACAAAGGTTCCCTTATGTGTCTTAATCATCATATCCGAAGGGTCATAAGATCCTTGCATTAATTGATGTGAAATAAGAAACTCTTCGATAGCTACATTGGTCATGCAATTAGGATCAATAAGGGTTCCATCCATAGGATTTTCCATTATTTTCACAGTGATATAAAGAGGTTCTTTAGTGTCTCCAATTGTTTTATCATAAGGTGTAAACACAATTTAAGGTTTGGGGACCTTTCTTTTTAGGTAAGGCCTAGGAGGGAACCTATTGTTGGTATTGTGATTAGAAGCCATGTGTTTAAGTGTTCAAATCAATGCAAGATCAGATTTTAAAAGCTTTTCTAATTTTATGCAAAAGACAAGTGCAAAACTATATGCAAAAATGACCTAAAATGCTTGATTTTTTGTACTTTTTCATTGCAAATATATGAAAGAAAAGGTGTTGTAAGAAAATTGATCAAGAGAAATAAATAATATGTCTGATATCAGTCCAATAGAGCAATAATACCCTTCACAATACACTTTTGATGCAAATCTAGAAAGATGACCAATCAAAACCTAGTGGAAATACACTAAAATATGCGGTTTTTTCACCAAATCTCAATGCAAAAGAGTATGACAATGGGTGTTGTGAGGAAAATGATGATGGACAAAAAATTATATCAGTAATAACAACCACCTAATGCCAAAAAATCTATCACAACACACTTATAGTGCCACTCAAGATCAAACCCCAGTGAAAATATAACAAAAATATGCAATTTTTCATAATTTTTCAATTCCAAGACCTAGAAAAAGGGGTGTTGTAAAGAATTTTAGAAGGTGTAGAAGATTATAGCAATAATATTAGTCACCTAAAGACATAAAACTTGTCACAACACACTTGGAGTACAAATCTAGGTCAAACCCTAGGGCAAATATAGCAAAAATATGAAAATTTTCACCAAATTTTCAATACAAGGGCCCAATAAAAAGGTGTTGTGAAGATTTTTAGGAGGGGAAGCAGATAATAACCCTTATAATATCAAATTAGTGCAAACATATTCTTCACAACACGTCTATGGTGTAAATCTAGGGAGTTGATAAGGCCAAATCTAATGAAAATCAAGGTTTTTCAAGCCCTAGGCATGAGATCTTAATGTAGAATGCTATATGAATGTCTTGAAATTTGATTTATAATGAAAATTAATTTCACTCGGATCTAAAAATAATTTTCAAACCCTACAATGCAAAATGCAAGTGCAAATCTAATGAAAAATCAATAAAAAAATATGCTAGTTTTTGTTGAAATTTTCTATGTAAAAATGCAAATTTTTGAAATCTAAATGCAAATTTACACCAAAATTAAACACGATAGCCAAATGCAAATTTAAATGAGTGTCTAAGACTAGGAGAAAAATCTGAAACAAGATTTTACCTACAAACCCTAGTTTTTGAAATTACTAGGTTATATGAAAAATTCAAAATTTCTAACAAAACCCTAGCAATTTTATGATGAAAATGCAATGCAAGTGATTGAATTTTTGTAATTTTCTACAATTTACCTTAGATCTAATGCAAAAATTAGAAATTTAATGAAATTCAAATTAATTGATGAGAATTATATGAAAATGCAAACCCTATAATGCAATATTTTTTCAATTTTTTCAAATTTTTTCATTTTTTTAATAATTTTTCCAATGCAATAAGATGAATGATGATATGAATGAATGAAACCAATGTAAATCTGAAGCAAAACACTCAACAAGGTGCCAAATTCATTAAAAATATGAGTTCACCAAAATGTTTAGAGTAAAATTTGGATAGAGGGTTTTTGATTAGTTTGTGCGTATCCTCCTTTCACCCTAAAGCATTCAAGGACCTTAGGTCGAGTAAGAATCAACTATCAGACCCTTGGTCACTTAGAATGTAGGGAAAATTGGATTTGTGTGGTTTTATTATTTAATTAAGCCCAATTATGCTCAAAACCCTAATTTCATAAAATCGTAAACAAACAGACAAATTATGAAAAATGATCACACACAGAGATATCAAATGACAATCAAATGCGTACCAGATTTTGAAGTTTAGTGTGTGAAAAACTCAGGGACTAATGAGCCGGTGCCCTAGTACAGTGCCTCAATTTTCTTCAGGATCTAGGAATCTTGTCTGTAACCTATTCCTGTTGTTCCAAAGATTTTTCAATTGCAGGATCCGGAGGACTAATGAGCTGATGCCTGAATCTAGGTCCTGATTTTCTTCTTTGATCTACAATTTTGACAATCTGTACTACTCTCCTACAACTCCACTTATTTCACTTTTGCAACCTGTAACCTACAATCACTGAAAAGTGGGTTGGGGGTTGTGGTGTTTAGAGGCTTGCCTCAGTCAAGCCTCAGAGAGACATTCAAGTCTTCCGAACACTGTTGTCAGATAAAGAGTGCGTATCCTTGCAGGATAGAGGTAAATCCAAATGATAAATGATAGAAAAAATAATTGACATCACCTTGTAGTTAAGATCTCATGGAAGGAAGATGCTCTTCATGCCATGAGGAGATGGATGCCAAATCTACAAATACAAACACAAGAACAACTCAAATTCTGCTATGCTACACAATGAATGCCTTAAATCATTTTCACATAAGCTTGTCAATCAAAACTGCCATCCAATGTCCATCTAGTTTACAAATGAATCACTAATCATGCTTATATATGCAACTACAAACATTCCCGCTAAGAATTTCATAATTCAAACTTACCGTATCGGCCTAGGAACCAAATAATGGTCATAAACCAACACTTAAAATTTGGTCCTGACTCAAAATAGGGCAGGACTAGGGCGCGGGCACCGAAGTCCTCCCCCTATTTTAGGCAAGGTCTATCTCAAGGGGTCCCCCTAGGTCCCATTTGCCATGACACTTGGGGTTTTCTCATCGGGATGCCAAAATATGATGCAAGATGTCCTAAATGCATATCAAAGACCCAGGAGCTAAATCTTAAGAGGGAAAAGCCCCCAAGGGGACATTTTATGATGTTACACATACATATTTTGATGCAAAAAGTTTAAAATTAGCAAGTTAAAAATGATGCCAATAGTTGGCTCTGACTGGGGACAAGGACCTTACAGAAGCAAAATGAACCCAGAATCTTGATAACAACCAGTGTCTTATCCGGTGGGAGTCAAGGATAAAACAACATAGCATACAAGGAGAAAAAGGAGACTCAAGCAAGAATAAAACAAGACAAACAACCAAAAGACACATAGATACAAGGAAAATGATGAAAATAAACAGAAACTCAAACAAGATAGACACAACAAAAACACCTAATTATCCTATGTTCATGGTAGGTGACTTCCTACCTCAAACTATTTCATAAAGATTACGTAAATCCATTGAGAGGTTGAGAGAAATAGGCACCTATCCAAAATAACAGATGGTGAGTGAGGAGCACCTATAAACCTAGCTACCAACTTGCAATTACTATGATGAGAGATCTAAAAATAATGGCATTCAAAAACTCTCTGAGTAATATATTACACCCAAATAGCAACTCCTCAATAAAAACCTCTGAAGCTAGTTGGATCACATCATCCTATGCATTATCGGCTATACTTTCATGTACCACATTAAATGCACTGGTATTCCATCATTGAATGTACTCATGACCATTAGAATCAAAGAAGGACCAGTCTTGAGTTATATGTATTTCCTGCAGAACCTGATACGAATCAACTTCCTTTGAAACAGATTAAGAATCTCGATTATAAACAATAGTCTTAGTGAACATAGAATCATTTTCATATGAAATAATTTTATCTTTCTTTGTAATGATTGGCTCAGGCATTCCATAGTCCACTGATGACAACTTTATATCTTCAATTTTATTAACTAGAGTATCCTCTTATATAAACTACAAAGGAGACATAATGACTCCTTCTCCACATAGGAAGTCATCATCAAACATTTCTAAGCACCAACTTGGGATAAAAGCATTGTGGAACTGAGCATCATCATCAATTTAATCATTCTTAATTCCTTCATAACTGCTCATATCACTTTTAATACAATTCCCAAGATTGTCATTTATCCTTTCTATTTGCTTGGAATCAGAACAATTATCGGATGTATGCATTTATTCTTCTTCTTCAACATTAGTACAAAAAGGAATAAGAAATAAATTCACAATTTATGATAGAGGCATCTACGTGGCTAGAAGATTTAGAAAGAGGATTATTCCAAACCTTAAATGCTCCATAAAACTCAAATTGCACAAGCGTCAGAAAGAGGATGCTCATTGGTTCATCTTCATTCCTTCTATCTTCAAACTGTTCACTGACATCTTTATGGATTTCGATATGCTTTTGTTGTAGTGATTCTCCTCCATCAGGTTCTTTAGGAAATTCATAAGCTTCATACTCATGTTGCATGCAAGTTTGAAAAAGATTTCTTAGTGATGCATTTGTGTATTTTGTATCTTTGTTTTCACTAAACTGTTCATTGAATCTTTCTCAATACTTTCAAAATAAGAAAAATACATTAATAAGTGATCATTTTGCTTGCCTCTTTGTTACTTGTGTTGGTGAAAGATTGTCCAACAGTTGCTTCCACTAAAGTTGAACCAATTACTACACTTTTTGGTTGAATGCGGTGATTGCTAACATTCCACAAAGGGAGAGAAGTATTAACTCTTTGATCTTCAAGAGAAATGTCTGAATCATCATCATTGTCCTCAACATATAAATGATACATTTGAGCATTTTGTGTATCACAAAATTTGGTTGTTGAGGGAATTGATTCATCCTCAAACAAGTCTTCTTCACCTAACACCATGAGATTCATACAATCACTTGAAGGAGGCATTAACTTTACTCTTTTCATATTGAGATTAAAATGCATATAGACATGCTCTTTAGGCTGATAATTTTGGTTTTCCATGGAAGACCTCTTCATTGACTCATTTCTTGAAACCTTCAGAATACATTTCTTAATATCTTTTTATTTCAACAATCCAGACAAAATCAAGTCATCTTCAATCTCAATAACTTCTTTTTGTACAATTTCCAGATTGCGTACCTTATTTTGCTTCAAGAGGAATTTGACTTCAGGGTGTAATGCAATGATAAAGGTACACAACTGATTATCTTCACTTGGTTTATTCACTTAAGGAATTTATTTCAAAGATTTGTTAAATCATTCTACAAAATCCCTTATAGATTCACCTTCTTTCTTCTATATTTGGAAAAATTGAGATAAAAGCTCACCTACATTGACTAGAGTTTTGAATCTTGCAAGAAATTGTTCATTCAAGTTGTCCCAATTTTTAATGCATCCATCTTTCAAGTTTTGAAACCATTATGTAGAAGGTCCAACGAGGCTTTCAACAATGACACAAAGACATTTTCTTCAGTAACTCCCAAAATTTCGCAAGCAACTGTTAATGCAAGAATGTGATAGCATTCTGTGAGTTCTCTCTTGTGAACTTTCGAAAATGCTTTTGTGATCATGTAGGTAAGGGTGTGTACCGAGCCAAAGCTAATGGGTTATGTGGGTTCCCCATGGCTGAGATGGATTTGACTCCATGGTGCAAGTTTAAAAATGACGGCAGTGGCTATCTCATCTCCATAGAGTCACCAACCTCCATTCCAAGGGAGGTATCCTTATTGTTCTGAGGATTAAAACACGCCAACACTTCATTTCCCTAGTAGAGTCACCAAAAATCTATTGGTAAACAGATTTGTCACTACAAGTTTTAATGTGACTTGCCCAATGGGCAATGAGAAATGTTCCAAGAGTTGGATAAGTTGTTACTGGACTAACAACTTTCCTCTATGTTTGAGAGGGCCAGCTCCCTCATATGATGGGGTTTTAATAGTTTTTGTTTACTTTTAACTTAAAAGTACAAAAAGGAGGAAAATGGAAAAACTAGAAGAAAATGAAATACAGAAACCCTAGTGGTAGACACACGAATACCAACTGGGATTTCACAAACTAACAAGAAGGATGGTTTACAGAAACCTTGATAGTAGACACACAAATACTAGTTTAGATTTCACAAAATCATGACAAATTATGAGGGGGGTTCACCACAAAAGCTAGAAACTACGTTCTTGAACTTATATGATTAATTTCACAACGTATGCTTTAACATGCAACAATGATGAAAGAAGGATAATACACATATCTCAATGCACGAAGAGATAGGTTATCTACACACATTCAAATCAAGATACCAAGAAATGATTGTGCTTGATTACACCAATTGTATAGTTAAATGTTTTAAAATATGACTAATGGTTTACACAATGACACAAAGGGATTACCGATTTAACATATGAGAAACTAGTAATAATAACTCAGAAATACATTGAGAACATACGAACTAAATATTCTCTTTATTATCTTTGTGGAATTGTACAACTCCAAAAACTCTTATATAGAAAGTATTAGACCAAAAGTCCTCCAAATAGTCTCTCTATCATTCCCCTCTTAAAAGTATCCTGTAAAAGTCTATTTACATTTTAGATAGCCTTGTATTTATATGCTTCGCTAAGTTACTCTCCTTCTCTGTTTGCGCATTTCAAGGCATTTCCACAAACAATTTACACAACCTTTATTATTTAAATACCTCATACCACTAGGTCATGGCTCCTTCAGTGTTTCATAAGATGTACTTCACAGAGATGCTTATAATAAATGATGTTGGCAAGGTTTGTGAGACTTGTCTTTTCATTTGTCAAAAATTCTTAAAAATCCATTTGAAATCCATTTCCAAAATCACGGTGCTTTTTATTCTTCCCATCATGGTATTGAAAACCCAAACTGTGTATATCCTTCAACTGTTGCATTCCATTTTACCACATTTCATGAAACCCTTGTTTTTGAGGCATTATGTTGATTAGTTGATGCACCTTACAGTTAATGCCTCCATGTTTGCATGTATGCATTGCCAGAGCATTTGCAATGATAATATTTGACAAAAACCCTCATTCCATTATGCTTTGAGAGACATCCATTTTGTGCATATCCCACAATCATTGCATCCCATGAGAAGATGTCTGGCTTAGCTCTTCAATCAAATATTTTGCAAACATCTAGCAAATTTTCACACTTTCCATACATGTTGATAAGTGTATTCGGTAGAAATGTGTTTGGAGGTAAATGTGTGCCCATACACTGTTCTAAGGCTCTCATTTTAGCATGCAAGTGAGGAGGAAACTGGCAATGTTGTTGACTTTAGTTTTACATCTATGAATTGAAATTGTTTAAAAGTTTCTAAATCCTTTACAATAGCTCCATTTTACCTGCATCTAGCAATCATTGCATGCCTGAACACCACGTTTCTTTAAGGCAGACTATCAAATACTCTAGACACTGTGTCAATGCTTCCACATTCTGCATACAAGTCTGCCAAAGCATTTCCAACTATAATATCTAACATAATATTGTATCTGTTATGCTTTGATGAATTCTCATGCGTTGTTCCAAGACTCCCAATTTGATATAGGCTATGAGATACTTGCAATGGTCGTAGTTGGGAAGGATGCTAGTAGAGCTTGCCAAGCACATTTACTCATAAGTCTCTAAAGCCTTTACAATAGACCCATTTTCTACGTATTTTACAAAGATGGCGAGTAGAACAATTCATGTGCCTTGTCTTATGCCTCCTCATTTTACATACATGTCTGGCAAGGCGTGTTATAGTAGCCAATTGCAATGGCTTGAAAGTTTTATAAAAAAAAATCTACAAATCCATTTTGCACAAATCTTGCAAATCACATTTGTTTGAAAGTTTCCAAGGTCTTTTCAAAAAGCCCATTTCATGCATATCTTAAACATATTCTGCAATCTTCAAAACAATCCACAAGCCTTGTCTATAGTTCCACACTTTGCATAAATGTTTATCAGTTGCATGTGATGAAGCATTCCTGAAGCGTTCTATTCAAAAAGGCTATGGCCTAGTTGAGACAAAAAGAGAATATGACTTTTCACGAAGCTCTCTGTCTTGTATGCTTTGATGGATGCTAAAGACTTGTTCTAATGTCTCCATTGCTGCACTATTTTGGCAAATTTATTTTTCTAAAACTCCATGAAAACCTTTAATAGCTTCTTGTTTTGTTGTAACCACCTTGCATGCATCTCCTTTATGTAAAAAAAAGGTAGTTTCATTGGTGTGCAGAGTAGTGGAGGTCACTTGAAGTTCGTTTCACAAGTTAGCCAAAACTACAACTCAACATCTTCTCTTTGATAATATTGAAAATTAGTTAACTAGGTGAAATAAATGGGTTAGCCAAATTCACAAGTTAGAATAACTAACTCTTGCACTCCTTTCATTTTACCTGTGATTTTAACTAGTGAAAATTTCTAAGTTGCTCATCAGCCTTTTGAAGACTAGTCATAACTTTTCACAAGTTATAAAAAAGTACAACTTGTACTTTTCTTGAAGACTAGTTTGGAATATTTCTTTAACTGGCTGAAAAGATGAGTTAGTGAAAATCATAAGTTAAAATAACTAACTCCCATTCCTTCATCAGCATATTGAGTGCAATTCATAACTTGTGAAACGTCCTAAGTTATCTCCTTCATTGGCTCTTCTATGTGCTTTCACAACTCATTATAACTTGTGAAAAAATATAACTTGTTGAAAATTATAACCTCGTGAAAATTTATAACACTTATTCATCAAGCCTGCGAATGAGATGAAAAAGGAAAAATGGCATAACTTTTGAATGAGATATACTATTTTCTCATGAAATCTTGCCACATTGTCCATAATAATATCACGAACTTCCCTGCTAGACCATTTTTCTCCAACTCTGATAAGACTTCTAATTTAATCATTCTCGCAAACTACTAGTGAAAAATCAGAAGTTTAATGTCTCCCAAACTGTAAGACGTTTTGATATGAAAACTTGCCACATTAGGAGAAATAGACTTAGGAATGTCCCTATAAAATGATTTCTTTCCAACCCTTGTGGATTTTGAAATTTAATTCATTATGTGATTTTCCGCACTACAGAACAACTTACAGGACTTCGACTGAAACAGGCAGACATTTCCTCCTTCAAACTGGAAAGCAACTTGAAACTTCAGGATAATCAAAGCATTTGTGACTCTGGAGTGATTCAACATATGGATTTTGATGCAAAAAGTTTGAAAATTGGCAAGTTAAAAATGAGGCCAACACTTTCTACTATTCTAATATCTTTTTCCCGCTAGTTATTTTTCCATCCCATTCAAATTGCTACTTGTTATATGTGTTCTATCCCATATCATAGTTCTCATACCCCTCTTTTTGTGCACATGCTCACTTCCTACTATCTCATGTTTATACTTTCCTATTTTACTATTTCATGCCTCATCTATTACATTATCCATCTACGTGATATACCTTTGCATATTCTCACCACTCTTGTTATATGTTATGCCAACTATCCTACTATCCTTACCTCATGCAACCTAGTATTTCATTTATTTATATCTTTGTATTCTTTGTGGGGGAAAGAACATATTTCTCTTACTTCAAGAGGCACCGCCTCAACCTATGTGCCCCCTTAATCTATTTCACACACTCTCTCTCTTCCTAGCTACTTAATGCATATGTTCTCTACTTCTCTCATTGTTACTTTCTCTTTTCCCTTCCCTTGGGGGTAACTCTATGATTGCATGCTTGGGATACACCTATTTTCTCACTCCCTTTTTTTGCTATCCTATTTGAGTTATGTTACCTTGCCATTTATTCCTTTATTTCTCTATATACTACTTGACTTTTTTACATCCCCAACTTATAATTTAGCCTAATCTTACTTTATGAGGTAAACATGATAATTAATCTTAGATTAATGATTTGATGTTTGTGGAAAATATCAAGTGAAATCATTGATTACAGAGATATTGATTTATGTTTAAATTAAGCATGAGATTACTTATTGCTAAGATTATTCTATCATAATGATTTGTGAATTTTATGATGATACAATGATCATGATTATATGGTTGTGAGTGTAACCAGGAAAACAATCTTTCCTTGAAGATGGAAGGAGAGTATCACCAAGGGAGAAGGAAATAGATGTTCGGAAAAGATCAAAATATCATCTGAGTATCGAGGTTAAACTTTCATGAACCCATGCAGGGTAGGGTGAGTATAAGTCTTTTCCTTGTTTAGTCAATTCGAATTCGACCAATGTCGGCAAGACGATTTATGGTCTCTCGGTATCGTCAATGTTAGCTCGACTAGTTAATGTTCTTGAAACATCAAAACAATCGAAAGTAAAACTAGTTGGACATCAAATTTTTCCTTTATTCATGTATCTTTTTCTCTGTTTAATTTTGTGAATATAGTTTAAATACTTAATTATAGTTTTAATATGGCAAAGAGGGGGAGAGGACTCGACCCCATATTTGCATATTAACGATACCACCTTAATGATGGTAGAATAATTTAAGTGATAACCTAAGTTATTGTGATAATCCTATTACATCATTTAGATGTAATTGTTATGTCAAGCATGATCATTTATTGACCCCATTATAGTGGTCAAACTTTATATATATCCAATTTGAGTGCTATAGTTTTCCACCACCTCACTCCCCACGAAAGGTGGAGAGAGTGTGATCTTTGTGAAGTTAGTTGAAACTTATCCCTGCCAACACTCCCGAATGGGGAATAAGGCTCTTGAGGAGCCAAGATGCCTGCAGGGATGGCACGATAGGTGCCAACTATTTTTCCACTTTCTTTGGATGGGCAACGAACTATAGAATGCAAAGAGAGAGTTTTTGGTTATTCTAGGTCGTGAAGAGGAGAAAGGTGTTAATGTTCTATTTCTCTGTAGAAGTTTCAGATAAGAAACGAAAGCTGGGAGCTCACGGGAAGGAACGAGCTCACATCGACAACCCTGTTTTCTTAGCAAGCCATATTCGGTTGTAAGCATACTATTCCAAGTAAGACTATGTGTGCAGTCGTGTGATATATTGCATGTTATGACCATTAAGACTTTGGCCACTCGATGGCTATCGATGACAGTGTTAATATCAAAGATAGTATTTATATGTTTCATGTTTTGATAAGGCCCTGAGGCCGAGCACACATACTATGCAATTGCTATCATTAAAAATAACATTTTTGTGTTTAGGGCTTTTAAGGCCAACTACATATATAACACCATGATTATCATATTCAATAACTGCGTTGATAACTAGCTTCGGCCTATATGGTCGAAGCAACGAAGCAACAACAACACTGTGTTATTATATTTTATCATTTGCATGTTGTTTAATGATAAAGATTGTCAAGTTGGTTGTGATGCCAAGCTATATTATGATAAAGACTTTGAATAATGATAACTATATTAGCTGGTTGTGAGCCATGTTCATGGTAGTGGGAACCATGTGAACAGGCTGTGAGCCACTATTTTCTTAAAAAGCTAAGATTGTATTTAGGCCAAAGACCACACTTAATACTAAGAAGAGACATTCTTGAAGGTTGATATCATCGACATTGCCAAGCCAAGGTGGCTATTAAGGTACATGGAATTAGTAGTAAAACACTTGTTTGCTCTTATAGGATAACATTCTTATACAGTCAGGTGTAATCTTGAATCAAGATAAGGTTAATAAGCCTTTTTTTATATATCCATGAAGGGATAACCAATGGTTATTGTAAATAATGTAGTGACTGCATTAAGTGCATGTCAACTTTTGTGTGTTAAGGGAGTAAACTCTCTTAATTGAAAACATATTATGTTTGTATTTCTTTATTAATGGCAATGCTTCATGAAGGAAGTGTAGGGTGACAATAACCCTTTGAAATCTTTGATTAAAGACTATTTTATATTGACTACTTGATAGTCTATAATGGTATATGTTATAACCAATGTGAATTGATGAAAACCTTGAAACAAGGTAACCATAGAAACCTAGACTAGGGTTGGTCATGTAAACTAAAACAATGAACTTGCAAAAGAAAGCATGGGAAAGGGGTGATGTGGAGTCACAGATTCCCTATTGCTTGACACCATAAGATGAATAATGATGCACTCTTAGAATCATATTCAAAGTCCAAGATAGATGGACTATGGGAGAAAAGAACCCATCCTTTCCAAAACCTAGAAAGGTGAAATTATGAACATTGTAGGATGAGACAACTTAAAAGTCAAGTCGAGGTGTGTGAACATTCGACTACGTTCATTGCGAAATGATTATGTATGTAAATATTTGTCCAAAGAAATGCATCTGTCTCTGCATGCATTAGTCGGGTCACTGTGCTCTAGATGGCATAATGCTTCCAGTAGTGTCATACATAGTTAGAATGGATCTATAGTTGTATGACTGTGAAGTATTATGAAGGACACAACATCAGATACTCAGATGGAAAACCAATTGGTTCCTTATATCTATTCCCTTCGTGAAGGGTAGGGCCGCTTCCAGGAAGGAAGTTGTGCAGGGGACCGCCGGTCTGTGGTTGGAGGAAAAGCACTCGGGTGATGCTCTCCTTTCCAAGCAGAAGACTAGCCAAGGCTTATGAAGACAGATGTCAAAATTTTAGATATAGTGCTTTCTCTTATATGACTTGATAGTCAATAATATATGTAATTTATCATTGATTTCATGAGCATAACTTTGTAATTGTATAGTGAAGGGTATTCACTAATATGTTATCTTTGGATTTGTTGTAAATTTCAATTTTGGAGTATCCAAAAAAGATATGCATGTGTAATTTGATTATGAAATTGATTTATTTCTTTCTTAATAATGGTTAAGTTAATCATGATTTATTCTTAATGTTAATTAAGATGGTTAATTATGGATAGTGAGAGTTGGCTTGTTACATATGGTATTAGAGCTACTAGGTTCAATACATGGACCTATGAGCTCATTACATAACATTTTTCTCCAACATTAACGATTGCTAATGTTTGGATGTTCTTATGCCATAATGGTAAGAATAAGAATGACACCTAGAAAGAAAGTAACGGGAAATTGATGTTACCTTAAGGCTTTGAGGGAGCGATCCTCAAGAATGAAACGCCTTGAACAAACTCGTTTCTTGGTAGGCACATGGTTGGTTGATGATGAAACTTTCGATGATGCTATTAAACACATCAAGTTGGAGATGGGGAAAGAAGTTAGGGTTGCTACTCCTATATCTAAAAATGAATTAGTGAAGCCCTCTGCACCTAAGGAACCAATCTTGGAAAGTGATCTTAAGGATCCTAATGTTACGTAGGAGGTTGTGGATGAGTACCTACGAGTACGTCCACCTCCTAAAACTGATTTGATAAATCTCAAGGATGAAAAATAAACTTGGGAAGAAATGCCAATTTGATAATGACTTGCAGCAGAAAGATGTAAAGAAAAAAATTTGTAACTTTGGATGGATTATATGTAATCCATGGAAACTATAACGCATTTTGAAATCTTGGCAAATCTTTCCTTTCTTGTTAAAGATTACATGAATGAGAATGGATTTACATTTATGAATGGATTCAATGGTATGAAAAACTAGTTGAATGATTAATCTACAAACTTTAGGAGAAGTAGATTGTAGCCCGGTTCAAATAGGAACCAATATGGGAGATAGACATGAAGAAGGGCAACCTTTAGGCCACTCCAAATCTAAACTCGACAAGATCCTTGCTATGCTCCAAGAGATGAGAGTGAGAACTGGAACTCTCGAGCAAGAGGTTAGGGATCAACATGGACCCAAGTGAGAAGCCTATCATGGGGGTGATGACGAGGCACGTCATGAGGACACCGCCCAAAGAGAACGTGGAGAGAATAACATCGAAGCAAGACGAAAAGAGGATAGAAGAAGCCACTTAGCTTTGGAATTATCCCGAGATATGAAATAAGTTATGCCTCCCAAGTTTGATGGGACGGTAAGCGGAGATGCCGTGGAGGCATGGCTTACTGAAATGGAGAAATACTTTAAAATAAGAAACTATTTTAATATCACCAAAGCGGTATGCAGAGCAGACCAGTTGGTGGGTGAAGCATCCACATGGTGGATGAATAAGAAAATGGAGTTGGGCTTGAGATCCACGAGTCTAACCTGGGAAAGGTTTGTGGAACTCTTTAGGCAAAGATGGTTGCCTCAGTTGTATTATGACCAAAAGCTTATAGATTTTTAGAATTTGAGACAGGGAGATTCAATTGTGAATGAGTACTAGGAAAAGTTCACTCGCCTACTCAAGTATGTTCCGCAATATCAATAGGATGAAAGGTTTCACATTCGAAAGTTTATTATGGGATTGAACACCCAGATTGGGGGTGAAGTTGATGTGCATGGTCCCACTTCAATGGGCTAGGCTTATGAAAAAGCTATTAAATAGGAATAAAAATTGAAATCTATGTCTGCTTACAGGGAAGGGAACCGCAAAAGGTATAATTGGTCCCAATCCTCCCAATATTTCAAGAAAAAATGGCAAAAAGTAGGACTTTTATAAGTAAAGTGATAAAGGGTCCAAGAACAAGCAAAATGAATCCAAGGGGGAAAAGAAATGCAATAATAGCTTCAAGAGAAATGGAGATAATTTTTGGAATCCTCAAGAAAGGCAAGGACCATGGGAGGGTGTTATACATGTGGCAGTGATCATTATGCCAACCAGTGTCCTAACAAGATGTAGGGAACTCAACCACGAGGAAATCCATTACCCTCTTAGCAGATGACATTCCAACAATGCATACATGCAGCCCTGGATAATCGACAAGCTAAATATCAAATCACTTCCATTGAAACTATAGGTATTTTATCTAGTTTCCCAATTTTAGTTTTGATAGATATGAGTGCAACAGACTATTTTGTTTCCCTAAAAGTTTTAAGTAAAATTTCTAAAAGAGCTGGATACATGGCAAATACTTGGTCAGTTGAATATGCAAATCAAACAAAATCTCAAGTAGAGCAATGCTTGTTTGAGGCTAAGGTTGAACTCCCAATTTTCTCCACTGAAGTGAACCTTTACGTAGCCCCATTAGGCTCATATATTGATGTTATCCTTGCGATAAACTAGTTATGGAGACACTAAGCTAAGGTGGAATGTTATGCCAAAATAATTGAATGTCTAGATGACCTAGGGAACAAAGTTTTTCTACAAGGAAACCCTAGAGAGGTCAAACTAAGACAAATTTCTGCCTTATAGATGAAAAGAGCTCAAAGAAATGGGTGCCAACTTTTTGTTGTTAAAATGGAGAAACTAAATAGTTTTGAGGAAACCAATTTCCAAGATGATTTAATGTTTTATAGAAACTCAAAGAAGTTGAGAAGGAGTCCATAGATCAGGAAAGATCAGATATAGATAGGTACCCTTTTCTTAGAGATTTTGAGGATGTGTTTCCAGATGAGCTACTAGGATTGCCTTTTAAAAGAGCTTTTGATTTTTCTATAGATATAATTCCAGGATCAAAACCTATATCTAAAGCTCCATACAGAATGACCACCACTGAGTTAATGGAGCTAAAAGCTCAATTGTAGGAATTGCTTGATAAAGGAATGATAAGGCCCAGTGTGTCACCATGGAGAGCCCCAGTATTTTTTGTGAAAAAGAAGGATGGTACATTGTGGTTATGTATAGATTATTGCATGCTAAATAAAGCAACAATAAAGAACAAGTACCCATTGCCCCACATTGATGATCTTTTTGATCAAATGAGAGGAGCAACTATGTTTTCTAAGATCGATCTTCGATCTGGGTACCATCAATTACGGTTAAAAGATGATGACATTCACAAAATAGCCTTCAAAACAAGGTATGGCCATTATGAGTTCACTCTCTTGCCCTTCGGATTAACAAACACACCTATAGCGTTTATGAATTTAATGAACAGTGTGTTTAGAGACTATTTGAACAAATTTGTCCTAGTTTTTCTTGATGATATCCTAATCTACTCTAAGAATGAGGAAGAACACCTTCATCATTTAAGGATTGTTCTTCATAGGTTAAGAGAGCATAAACTGTATGGCAAGCTCTCTAAGTGTACTTTCTTTTAAAAGGAAGTGCAGTATTTGGGTCATAAAATTTTAGCTAAAGGAATAGTTGTGGACCCGGCCAAGATTAAAACCATATTGGAATGGCCAACACCAAGAAATGTACATGAGGTTCGAAGTTTCATGGGCCTAGCGGGTTACTATAGAAAATTTGTGAAAAACTTTTCTACAATTTCTTATCCTATTACTTCTTTGCAGAGAAAAGGCAAAAGGTTTGATTGGTCAGACAAGTGTCAGGAGGCATTTGACCAACTAAAGGAAAGATTGACTATGACACCTATCTCGAAAGAACCTAACTTGGAGGGTCATTTTGTAGTCATTACCAATGCCTCAGGGGAAGGCTTAGGTGGTGTACTAGTCCAAGATGGACAAGTCATTACATATGAATCCATGAAATTGAAAACTTATGAACAAAACTATGCCCCTCAAGATCTAGAATTGGTAGCATTAATTCATGCACTGCAAATGTGGAGACACTACTTGCTTGGGAAACCCTTTGAACTAAAAACAGACCACCAAGAGCTTAAATATCTGTTCACTCAACCACATCTAAATGCTCACCAAAGGAGATGGTTGGAACTAATCTCAGATTATGATTTTGAGATTAAATATATTCAGGGCAATGAAAATTGGGTGGTGGATGCCTTAAGTAGGAGAAGACATATCTCCTCAATGATCTCCATACATTCTGATTTTAAGAACCAAGTATTACAAAAGTCTAAGGGAGATGAGTTTTACGAGTAGGTAAAACATGCCCTTTTGGAGAATCCCCAGAATCCAAAATATGATGGATTTTACCTTGAACCAGATGGGTTATTGAGATGTAAAGGAAGGATGTATGTTCCAAACTCTGAGGATTTAAGGAATATCATGTGGAAAGAGATTCATTCTGCACCTTATTCTGGACATCCTAGAGTAACAAAGTTATTAGCTGATGTGAAATCCTTATACTTCTGGAAGGGAATGAAGAGGGATGTTGCAAGGTTTGTAGCTGCATGTCTAGAATGCCAGAGGGTGAAGGTGGAACACCATCACCCGGTAGGACTTTTATACCCTCATGAAATTCTGAAATGGAAATGTAAAATCATTAGCATGGACTTTGTGCAAGGACTTCCTATGTCAAGGAACATGCATAATGCTATTTTGGTTGTGGTGGATAGACTCACCAAAGCGGAACATTTTATTCCTGGGAATTTGACAGATGGGGCACCAGTCATAGCCCACAAATTTGTGGAGGAAATTTTTAGATTGCACGATATTCCTGAGAAGATTATCTCAAATAAGGATGCTCATATGCCTTAAGTAGAAGACATATCTCCTCAATGATCTCCATACATTCGAATTTTAAGAACCAGGTATTACAAAAGTCTAAGGGAGATGAGTTTTACAAGTAGGTAAAACATACCCTTTTCGAGAATCCCCAGAATCTGAAATATGATGGATTTTGCCTTGAACCAGATGGGGTATTGAGATATAAAGGAAGGATGTATGTTCCGAACTCTGAGGAGTTAAGGAATATTGTGTGGAAAGAGGTTCATTCTGCACCTTATTCTGGACATCCTGGAGTAACAAAGTTACTAGCTGATGTGAAACTCTTATACTTCTGGAAGGGAATGAAGAGGGATGCTGCAAGGTTTGTAGCTGCATGTCTAGAATGCTAGAGGGTGAAGGCGGAACACCATCACCTAGCAGGACTTTTATACCCTCGTGAAATTCTAGAATGGAAATGGCAAATCATTAGCATGGATTTTGTGCAAGGACTTCCCATGTCAAGGAACAAGCATAATGTTGTTCTGGTTGTGGTGGATAGACTCACCAAAGTAGAACATTTTATTCCTAAGAATTTGACAAATACGGCACCAGTCAGCCCACAAATTTGTGCAGGAAATTTTTAGATTGCATGGTATTTCTGAGAAGATTATCTCAAATAGAGATGCTTGTATGACATCAAGGTTTTGGCAAACCTTGTTCTCCTCACTTGGAACCCAGTTGAATATAATCTCTGCTTATCATCCCAAGACAGATGGCCAAAAGGGTAAACCAAGTGCTGGAAGATTTGTTGAGAATGTATTGCATGGATCAGTAATACAAATGGGAAGATTACCTTCCTCTTGTGGAATTTACCTATAATAATTCCTATCATTTTATGATTAAGTGACTCCATTTGAAGCATTATATGGAAGAAAGTGTCGAACCCCTATAAGCTGGGATAAGCTAGAAGATAGGGTTAGCCTTGGTCCAGAAATGCTATCAAAAATGGAAGAGCAAGTCCATCTAATTAAGAAAAGGCTAGCAGAAGCCAATGATATGCAGAAGAGTTATGTAGATGCTAAAGGCATTCCAAGGCATTTCTTAGTTGGAGAAAAAATCCTTCTAAGGGTAAAACCCCAAAAGAGCTCTATTAAGTTTGGAAAGACTTCCAAATTAGTTCCTAGATATGTGGGCCCTTTTGAAGTTCTCAAAAAGGTCAACCCAGTCATATACAGGATTGCTCTGCCGCTAGCTCTTGCCATGATGCATAATGTTTTCCATGTTTCCTATTTGAAAAAACTTATTTCAGAAGATAATCATATTCCTATTCTTGATTGGAATGCTATATAGGTGAAGGACCTAGGGGTGGTAATGATCGAGCCCATCAAGGTGCTCAAAACACGTAAGCTATGCTTACGTAATAAAGAGATAACTCAATGTAAGGTCTAATGGGACCAATATGCAAAAGAGAATACCACCTGGGAGAACTATGAGGATATTTATGCAAGATTTCCCCATCTCTTTTTAAAACTTTTCACTATGATGAGTAAACACTTTTTCATTATGTTGGTTTGATTTTAGAGACATTAAATCATCGAGGACGATGATTCATATGGGGGGAGATATGTTACATCTCCAACTTTTGATTGAGCCTAATCTTACTTTTATGAGGTAAACATGATAATTAATCTTAGATTAATGATTTGATGTTTGTGGAAAATATCAAGTGAAATCATTGATTACGTAGATATTGATTTATGTTTGAATTAAGCATGAGATTACTTATTGCTAAGATTATTCTATCATAATGATTTTTGAATTTTATGATGATACACTGATCATGATTATATGGTTGTGAGTGTAACCAGGAAAATAATCTTTCCTCGATTATGCAAGGAGAGTATCACTAGGGGAGAAGGAAATAGATGTTCGAAAAAGATCAAAATGGCATTTGAGTATCGAGGTTAAACTTTCACGAACCCATAGAAGATAGGGTGAGTATAAGTCTTTTCCTTGTTTAGTTGATTCAAATTTGACCAACGTCGGCAAGATGATTTATGGTCTCTTGGTATCGTCAATGTTGGCTCGACTAGTTAATGTTCTCAGAACATCTAAATAGTCAAAAGTAAACCTAGTTGGACATCGAAGTTTTCCTTTATTCATGTATCTTTTTCTTTATTCAATTTCATGAATATAGTTTAAATACTTAATTATAGTTTAATATGACAAAGAGGGGGAGAGGACTCAACCCCATATTCTCATATTAATGATACCACCTTAATGATGGTAGAATAATTTAAGTGATAACCTAAGTTATTGTGATAATCCTATTACATCATTTAGATGTAATTGTTATGTTAAGCATGATCATTTATCAACCCCATTATAGTGGTCGATCATTATATATATATATATATATATATATATATATATATATATATATATATATATATATATATATATATATATATATATATATATTCTAGTTTAAGTGTTATAGTTGTCCACCATCTCACTACCCACGAAAGGTGGAGGGAGTGGGATGTTTGTGAAGTTAGTTGAAACTTATCCCTGCCAACAATCTCAAATGGGGAATAAGGCTCTTGACGAGTTGAGATGCCTGCGGGGATGGCACAATAGGTGCCAACTATTTTTCCACTTTATTTGGATGGGCAACAAACTATAGCATGCAAAGAGAGAGTTTTTGGTTATTCTGGATCGTGGAGAGAAGAAAGGTGTTAATGTTGTATTTCTCTGTAAAAGTTTTAAACAAGAAATGAAAGCTGGGAGCTCATGGGAAGGAGCAATCTCACATCAACAACCCTATTTTCTTAGCAATCCATATTCGGCTATAAGCATATTATTACAAGTAAGACTGTGTCTGCAATCGTGTGATATATTACATGTTATGACCATTAATACTTTGGCCACTTGATGGTTATTGACGATAGCGTCAATATCAAATATAGTATTTATATGTTTCATGTTTTGATAAGGCCCTGAGGCCGAGCACACATACTGTGCAATTTCTATCATTAACAATAACATTTCTGTGTTTAGAGCTTTTAAGGCTGACTACATATATAACACCATGATTATCATATTCGATAACTACATTGATAACTAGCTTTAGCCTATATGGCCAAAGCAACAATAACTTTGCATGTTGTTTAATGACAAAGGTTGTCAAGTTGGTCATTATGCCAAGCTATATTATGATAATGACTTTGAATAATGATAACTATATTAGCTAGCTGCGAGCCATGTTCATGGTAGTGTGGAACCATGTGAACAGGTCGCGAGCCACTATTTTCTTAAAAAGCTAAGATTGAATTTAGGCCAAAGGCTACACTTAATACTAAGAAGAGTCATTCTTGAAGGTCGATATCATCAACAATGTCAAGACAAGGTGGTTGTTGAGGTACATGGAATTAGTAGTAAAACACTTGTTTGCTCTTATGGAATAACATTCTTATACCTTCGGGTGTAATCTTGAATCAAGATAAGGGTAATAAGCCTTTTTTTATATATCCATGTAGGGATAACCAATGGTTATTGTAAATAATGTAGTGACTGCATTAATTGCATGCCAACTTTTGCGTGTTAAGGGAGTAAACTCTCTTAATTGAAAACATATTATGTTTGTATTTCTTTATTAATGGCAATGCTTCGTGAAGGAAGTGTAGGGTGACAAGAACCCTTTGAAATCTTTGATTAAAGACTATTTTATATTGACTACTTGATAGTCTATAATGGTATATGTTATAACTGATGTGAATTGATGAAAACCTTGAAACAAGGTAACCATAGAAACCTAGACTAGGGTTGGTCATGTAAACTGAAATAATGAACTTGCAAAAAGAAAGCATGAGAAAGGGGTGACGTGGAGTCATAGATTCCCTCTTGCTTAACACCATAAGATGAATAATGATGCAATCTTAGAATCAAAGTCAAAGTCCAAGATAGATGGAGTATGGGAGAAAAGAATCCATCCTTTCCAAAACCTAGAAAGGTGAAATTATGAACACTGTAGGATGAGACAACTTCAAAGTCGAGTCGAGGTGTGTGAACATTCGACTACGTTCATTGTGAAATGTTTATGTATGTAAATCTTTGACCAAAGTAATGCATCTATCTTTGCATGCATTAGTCAGTTCATTGTGCTCCAGATGGCATAATGCTTCCAGTAGTGTCATACATAGTTAGAATGGATCTATAGTTGTATGACCATGAAGTATTATGAAGGACACAACATCAGATACTCAGATGGCAAACCAATTGGTTCCTTATATCTATTCCCTTCATGAAGGGTAGGGCCGCTACCAGGAAGGAAGTTGTGTGAGGGACCACCGGTCTGTGGTTGGATGAAAAGAACTTAGGTGATGCTCTCCTTTCCAAGCAGAAGACTAGTCGAGGCTTATGAAGATAGATGTCAAAGTTCTAGATACAGTACTTTCTCTTATATGACTTGATAGTCAGTAATATATGTAATTTATCATTGATGCCATGAGCATAACTTTGTAATTGTATAATGAAGGGTATTCACTGATATGTTATCTTTGGATTTGTTGTAAATTTCAATTTTGGAATATCCAGAAAAGATATGCATGTTTAATTTGATATGAAATTGATTTATTTCTTGCTTAACAATCGTTAAGTTAATCATGATTTGTTCTTAATGCTAATTAAGATGGTTAATTATGGGTAATGAGAGATGGCTTGTTACAGACTTGATTACATCCTCTAACATCCAATCAATTTAAGAGGGCCATACATTCTCCTGCTTTAACAACCTGATCATAGGACCATCTTGATCATAGTGAGCATATTTGTAATTTTTTTGGGTTTGCTCACTCCATCGCAACCAATACCTAGGTTACATAGATTTAAGTGGCTCCATCACAACCATGTCATTTTGTTAGTGGTTCCCTAACAACCAAAACATTGTGATCAAGGTGATTCCTAAATAACCAAAAGAAAGCTCTAGGTGGCTCCTACACAACCAAATCTATGTCATGGTGGTTCCTACATAACCGTATCTTTTCCTTTATTCTTGTTCTAGTTTCATTCCAAATGATCCACCAAGGATCCTTCTTTCTTCTGCCCAATTGGATTCACAACTAAAGTAGATCATAGATAGTAAGTGTGATGCTACTTTTTTTTTACTATTTTATTTCTCCACATTGGATAGCAATTGCTTCTTCTTGTGTGTGTGTGTGCAGTGTAGATGTGGAGTGCATACTAGAGTCAGGGAGAGATGAAAGAAGACAAAGAGCACAACTCTTGTGTATCATTGGATGTATCCTTTATATTTTAATATTCTTATGCAATTTATTTCCTTTGGCATACTTTCTCACTATAGTTTCATAAGCCTACCAAAATGGGGGACAAAATGTAGATTCAAAAATTGAATGTTTCAAACTTTTCACACTATGTTGTGCACCCATTAAGGTGTCCATCCTCATAGACACATTTTAAAACTTGTTTGGCTTGTTCCTCTTTTTGAAACCCATCATCAAGGTGTCATGCAAGCCAAGATTTCATCTCTCATCTTTTCCCTACATATTCGTTGTATTCTACATCCTTGTGTCCTCAGGGACACTAACATGGGTATTCTAGTGTCCCCTGCCAAAACAAGTTCAAAACATTTGAAAAGCCTTACTTCATCTAACATTATTGTGTTTTTTATGGCTCTTTAGCAAACTAAGACTTATAAAAACATCCATAGGCCTCCATTTTAAGTCCACCTACACCCTCTCACTCTCTCCTACACCCTCTCACTCTCTCCCACATTTTCTTGGATATCCCTACACTCTTTTTGCATTCTTGTACCAAAATCTCGTTCTTCTATGTCCTCCATAGTGACACCTTGCGAAAACCCTAAAAATTCCCTTCCTCCATTGACATGTCACCTTGTTGATTCATCTTGTAGTCTCCTCCACCACACAAGCACAAGCACACACACTAGCAAATCCTCCTTAGGGTTTTTCTGTGGTTATTTGGCACCCGCCACAAATCACATCATCTCTTCAAGGATTCACACACCCATAATTCTCTCCTAGGTGTTGAGGTTGAAATTGACTAAGGTAGTCTCCTTAGTAAAATTCAACATTTTTTCTCCTGACCAAAACTTTAGTGGGTTGTTACTCTTCATATGTTGTTTGATTATGAGATCAACAAGCACCATGGGAATCATAGAACTTTGGAAAATGACCATATAATTTTTCAAAGAAATATAATGCAAGGAAACTATATCCTATTAGAGGTTGAGAGCACACCTCAACAGTTGGGAGTGTGATTTTCAGGGTTAGGAACATGGTTTAGGGACAAATAATTAGTAAGACATCTTTTTGACACAAGACACTAACATGACCATATGGATCATCAACATAACCTCTAGACACTTGTCAATTTTCCTCCATGATTACCAAGTTAGGATCATTTGATGCATTTTCCAAAGTGACTTTTTCTAATCTAATACAACATTTGAGTATTCCTCAACATTCCTCTAGTTTGCTACAATTGCCAAATTTCTAGATAAGATACTACAAACCCTTTCTCTTCGTCTATTTCCTAGCCTAAATCTAGTTTCAATTACTTTCTCATATCTCATACTTACTTTAAATATTATTAAATAAAAAATAAGGCTACGCTATGTCATTTCACAAGGAAAAACTCAAATTATCATAGGTAGGTAAATACACTAGAAAGTAAAAATAAATACACCTAAACAAATATGGATCCTAGCCGGTCTAGGGAACACACTCTAAATGTGGATTTAGATGTGTTATGTGCATGTCAAAGAAATGTAGAGATAATGATATAGATAGACACAAATACTAGAAATGAAATATAAATTTTATTAATCTATGCATTTTGTACATGACATACTCTTGAGGGAAATGTATGGTTGTGTATTTTCTTCTATCTATCCTATTATATCTCTCTATTTATGTTAGATATGTACATTTATAGATTACATGTTCTTGAAGATAAAGGGTAGTTATAGAAGTTGAAATGGCTGGGCTTCCATGTGTGATGCTTTGTCAACTAAGGGTCAAAATTTTAGTCACTTTGTGGTGATAATTGACATGCCATGAAATAGTCTAGGAACAACATTAGATTGTTACATGATGTTCCATGATGTTGTGAGAAATCCTCATTGAATCTTGGACTTTGTGCCCCATGTAGGCTAACACATGTACGTGTAAACATGCTGCAAAACTTGGGCATAGTTACCTTTGAATATACATGGCATGATCCTTGGCATTGCACATATGTCGCATGATGCAAAGGGTTACACAAGAGTTGTGAAGTGTCTTTTGTGTTGCACAACATGATTCCAATTATTGAACATATGGCACATGGAGTGGTTCTTAATGCTTCATAGGTGGTGCATGGTGCAAGGATTTGAGTGTGGGGTTATACACCACCATGCCAAGTATTAAGGCTATAGTGCATGCTTGTGTGGCAACATGCAAATCACTTGCCCCTTATTTAAAGATATTTGTCTTGATTATGCTGAAATGTACTTGTGTAATTTGATATGGAGATTATGCAACGTGTTTGAATTATGAAAATAATTTAGAGATCTAATATCTCTTACCAGTCACTAATATTGTGATGCTCTTAGGATTAGTTTTGTGCCACCTTGGTGATGATGTAAGTAGAGATGCCCATGGATTATATCTCTAGAATCAATTAGTACAATGTCACATACTAACTCCTTGTAAAAAGGATGAATAACATATTAGAAGAAACATTGATGCATGACTTGTATTCCTTTGGTGTTGTGGGAGGAATGGCTAGAAAATTTACGCACACAATGGTGGCTTTAGAAATGAGGTTCTTCATGTTAGGTCCATTGACTAAGAAATCTAATGGCAAAACTTGCACCCATATCTATGAATGGAATAAGCACTCTTCTTTAGCATCTGATGCAAATGTCGGGGTCATTGTGCTAAGACAAGCAACTTTAGGGTCCATTTATTCCATTTTAGGCTTGTGTGAACCCTTTGCTTTTGTGCATGGAACTCTATGTTGAAGTGGTTATTGGTTTTGTGTTTGTCACACAATTTACTTGTCTTGGATAATTTGTTCTTGTTTGAAGAAGATTTTTTTTTCAAATGGCATGAGATATTTGTCCTATTTACCCTTTAGTTTTGACTCCCTGATGATTATTGCATAATAATAGGCTTCTCCCATCATCTTGACCTTGGCCAGCTTAGTTTGGATTGAATGGATGTATGTAGGCTACTATAGTAATTAAGGAGTCCATGACTACTCTAACTCAAATACTTCCAATGTCTATATAGGTCATGCAAAGCATTGACGTACATGCTGACTAACTAGTCATTTCCTCGCCACAATTGTTTCCATTTATTATCAATCATTGCAGACATCTTTAGGATAATATTCATTCTTAAAGCTTTCTAGGAAGTTTTCCTAGGTTGGTTTAGATCTTTTTTTTGTTTGGTCTTCACATAGAGTATGAGCTTGCCACCACTTCTTAAGGTAAACAAGAACATCTAAAGCCATTTGGAATCAAAGGGACCCAACCACAAAAATATTTACCTAACAATTAAGCCAATAGATCCACTTATTTGAGGACTTCGAGAAATTAGTTGAACATAAGAATCCATTGTCATTGAAGAGCCTTTACAATTTCATCTTTGATTGTCATGTGGATTGCATCATATGCTTCTTCCATTTAAATTTTTTTGAAATAGCTTGGGAGATAATTGGATGCATCTTGTGGTTTGACATTGAGATTCATATACTATGATCTTGTTCGATAGGACATGCAAGATGAACTACTCTAATAACATAGGAACATTTATTTTCCTTTTATTGGGATAGTAACTCTCACATTTCTCAAACAAAGTTTGCTTCTTGGACCTTATTCCATAACACCCTTGACATCTTCACCCCATTACATGGCGAACTCTCTAGCCATATGCCCCATTACTTCACTTGGAACAACTATAGATATGGTAATATGACAAAACCTAGTAGACTGTACCACTTTTATATCTCTACTAGCCTCCCTATCATTCCCTCCTCGCTTAGTGATGCATGAGCATCCAAAAACATTCAAATAAGTTGGGACAATTAATATTAAGTTGTAGAGTGCCAAGGAGAGCGACACTGAAGATTACCACATTTTACCGCGTTATCACATTAGAGCTTGCAGAGCTGGATTTAGTTTCTCTAACATCTCATCGACATCATATCCAAAATTTAGATCATTTGGGTTCATTTTTGGAGAGATATCACTATCAGAAGATTACCTATTTTCATAGAGCAGAGCAGTCAGTGTTCGGTGAAGTCTAATTGGTTGCGAAGCAATTCTGTGACTTGTGGAGCTTAATGGAACATCATTCAAGGTAATTTAGGATCTAGCTAACCTTCATGGAGAACCTCACCGAGTTTCATGCATTTGTGGAGCAATACCCTGTATGTTTAGGTCTGACCTATCTGTGTTTACACGTTTCATGAGACAATTAACTTTTGGCTGACTTGATAATGTTATGAGGACTTGCGGAGGATATAAATGAAGAATAGAAGATTGTTACATGACGGTAGAGGAAGTGATGAAGTGTGCGAAGAAAGGAAGCAAGAAGATGAATTGTTTTGATCTGGAAGAATAGAAAAATAGAGCATAAAACAGAGTAGTGAACAGAAGAAGATACATAACAGAGACTTGAGAAGAAGAAGAAGTAAGAAGACATGAAGTTATGTTGTATGAATCTTTTGTAAACCTGGGCTGCGGCCTAGCAACTGAAAAGCCCAGAGGCATATGTAATGAGATTTGAGATTCTAATATAATGAGAAGTGATCATGTAAGGTTGGGTCTTTCACTTTGAGGGTTTTCCCAGGATAAATCTTGTGTCATATGTTTGTGAGCATTTTCTTTTCAGTCTGTAGTTATCTATATGTTGTTGTTGCATCTTCGTTAAGATCATGCTGCTAGTTGTTTAAGGCTGCAAGGTTGGACAGTCCTTCATTAGACCCTCCTACCTTGACCGCATCACCTAGACGCCTAGTTCAAATGAACTTGGTAGATACTCTAATATCACCTCCCTATCTTCATTGTTGTCTATCTATCTGAATACCCATCAAATCCCACCAACCTACCATTCAAGCTCAATGTTTCCCACCTTTCATCACAAGGACTACCTTGAAGCTTTTATTGTTGTTTGGAATATTAAACCCAAGCCCTAATGTTTAGGATGGATTGCTTCATGGAAATGTGTTCTATCTCATTGGACCAATTTCCTTCATGACTATGGGATAAGGGTTGCTTGGAGAAGAAAAAAATAAAAATATTCCTTAAAGGACAACTTGAAATAGAGATGCAGAGGAAAAGTTACACTTCAACTAAGAGCTATTAGTCGAAAGAACTTTTCACTACAACTACACTCGAGATTGTTTTAGTTTTGTACTGCCTACTATTATTCAATAGAATAATGTTAACAGTCCCAAAGGCGCTATGAATGAAGAAAGAAACTATGATAATTGATTAATAAGATAGAAGAAGATTGGTAAAGTGCTAAATATATAAAACTGGAGACAAAATTTTATATTTTAAACACATAACAAAAAGGAGAAAAAAAGAGGAACTTGATATCAAATGGATGAGCTCACTACAGGGACACCAATGTAGTCCAAAAAGTATGAAAAACAAAAATCTTTAACTCTGTTTCACTCTATCTCATTCAACCTGCACAACATGAGATGAAAAACAACTACCGATAGCTTCCAGGTGATGAAAATAGGTTGAAATTGAAAAGATTTTTATCACCAATATTCAAAAGAGATAAAATGAATAACATAGATAAAAGACAATGGAAGAAGGTTCACAAAACCAGAGTGTGGATGCAATCTTCCCCTCTAAATCTGAAATCTACAAGAAAGACAAGGAAGGTTGGGGATGTTTGGGAGTTTGCCTTCATGTCAAACCCCTATTTTGGTATTTCTACCTCCATGGATAGCCAATGTTGAAAAGATTGAAATAAAATGTGTGTGCTATTATATTCTAAGTGTGTCTAAAATGAATAACAACAGTGAGAAAAAGATTGAATAAGTGATATGAAACTAATCTACTAAAAAACAAGAGTAAACCAATGAGCTATTGGAAGGAAGAAAGGAAACGAGGATAACCCAAACAAATGCAATGAGCACACAAATGGATTACACTAAAAAAATGAGCAAACAAATGAGGGCAAGATGAAACCCAATCACCTTACAAGAGAGAAGATGCAAACTAATTAGCTAGAGATGAAGAGCTTAGCAAGCAGTGGTTCCAAGAAACCCCACGAAGGTAATAAAAATTTGCTAAAAATGTCACATAAGCTTGAGTACATAAAACAAGATTTCTGGATGCAATAAGAGAGCCACAAAAATCTTTAAGAATGTTGATAGAGTATTGTTTGTAGCCACAAAGATTTTAGGAGCTTCACAAATTTTACTAAGGGTTGCTAGAGAGAGCAAGAAGATTCAAAATATTGTTTCAAATGAAGAATTTGGAGGGAAAAATAGAAAGGGTGGGTCAAAGAAAGCCATTAGGAGGCCACAGAGGTGTTATGCACAATCTCTCACATCGTAGGAGGTGGTAAGTAATGCCCAGGAAATGGTCACTTGGTGCCACATAGGCTCAGGACACTAGCATGTCGTACATAAATGAGGTGGTAAGTAATGCCCAGGAAATAATCACATGGTGCCACATAGGCGCGGGACATTAGCGTGTTGTACAAATGTTCACACTAAGCGCTAGTGTCCAAGTGACATTAGCCCCTGATTTCACATAACACCTTTGGACAATGAAAGAATCAAAGCACCAAAATGAAATTTGACAAAAACAAGCACAAATGCTAGAACATAACGCAAACACAACATGTGTGGGTTAGGAAAAAGGCTAAGGTAGTGCCAAAATGATCCTAGAAAGATACTAGGGGAGCAGACACCAAAATGAGTGCAAAACATAGCATGAAATTGCAAGCGTATGCAATTTTTAACGCTACAAGATCAATCTTTACTTGCATCCTCCCCTCACGATGTGAATATGCAACAATTATTGCTCACTCCAAGCATCTAATTCACCAAATGGAGGTATATAGGGGTAAATGTGCTTAGGATTGAGCTTGTTTCCATTAGATCAAGGATGATGATTAAGGAACTAATCTTTTCTTTCAACAACTTAAGCATAAGCATAAACATGAGCAAATAATTGCCATTAAGGGACTCAACAATACTCTTCGAGTAGATCCAATTGAAGTGATGAAGGTATTTTATAAAATTGTAAGCTTCCCTTATTGGATGAGTCTATGGCTAATCCTCTCGTTCCTAAGTTGGAGGATATGGTGGGTAATTGTATCCATGAGAAGATAGATAGACAATACAACTAGTATCCTAATCAACCTATCTTTATTGAAGAATTTGACACTACCCTCTACCACATGGCCAATGAAAAAAGCCCCAAGGTGGATGGTTTATCCACAGAGTTCTTCAAAGCTCCTTGGCCACATATTAGAGAGGATTTCTACTTTGTCTCCATTGAAGGGATGAAAACTGATTCCTTGAGGCCTAACACCAATCAAGGACTTGCAACATTCTTCCTAAGGGTGAGAATGGGGATTCTATGGGGGGTGAAATCCTATTACTCTCCTTAACACTTCCTATAAAATCATTGCCAAGGCACTCTCTCTCTCGGGATCAAACCCATTACTAGAAGATCCTAAAACAAGAGTAAATTGGATTTTTGTGGGGTCACTTAATTTAATTCAACTTGATCTTAGATTGGGAGGTAGCTAAATGGGCCCACCAATCTACATAGAATGCCATTTTCATCAAGCTAGACTTTGATAAAGCTTATGATATAATTTAGTAGCCATTAATTTGTAAGATGTTACAATTACTAAGCTTTGGACCTAAGATCATTACTCGCATCAAGATGTTGTTTGTGGATGCAAATGTAAAACTTCTAGTTAATGAGTCCTTATCTCCCTAATTCTTCACTAAGAAGTTCATTTAGCAAGGTTGCCCACTATCTCCCTTCCTCTATGTGCTTGCAACCAATGCTCTAAGATATCTCCTTCAACATGGTCACTCCCATTAGATGATTCGAGCCATTGATCTTCCTCAAGGATCTTATGCCCTCAATTCTCACTTTGTTGATGATAACTTTCTATTCATTCAAAATTCTATTAATGAGGTTGCCAACACTCTCAATGTATTGAATCGTAGTTGTCCATACTCACATAGAGATGTTGTTTGTGGATGCAAATGTAAAACTTGTGGTCAATGAGTCCTTATCTCCCTAATTCTCTATTGAGAAGTTCATTTAGCAAGGTTGCCCACTAGCTCCCTTCCTATATGTGCTTGCAACCAATGCTCTAGGATATCTCCTTCAACGTGGTCACTCCCATCAGATGATTTGAACCATTGATCTTCCTCAAGGATCTTATGCCTTCAATTCTAACTTTGTTGACGATAGATTTCTCTTGATTCAAAATTCTATTAATGAGGTTGCCAACACTCTCGATGTATTGGATCTTAGTTGTCCATGCACAAGACTGAATAGTTTAGGAATTGACCTAACAACCCCTTGATTGGATCCAAAGTATGGTAGATATTCAAACACGATGTTAGTAGTAGGTACTTAGGTATCCCCTTTGGATGAGAGTCACTCTTTATGATATGTGGAAGTGGTTCTTCAAGAAAATCAAATATAAATTGATGAGATGGAGCAACAAATATCTTTGCATGGCTACTATAATTGAGGTGGCTAATAAGATTTTGATTGCCAGCCACAACTACATCTCTTCACGTGAGCTGCCTTCAAAAGCATATTATAACTGATTATTACAATTGATTAGAAAATTTATTTGTTTGGAATGGGGGAATAAGAGGGGTATGCCTGCCACCTCTTAGTGGCACTGTATACAACTTAAATATAAGGGAGGCCTTGGTACTACAAATCTTTAAACTTAAGGGCTCTACCTCGTTTCTAAATGGATCATTAGGGCAATGGAAGGAAATGCACTATAGAAATATTTGGCAAGATACATAATCCACTCCACTATTAATGGCTCGTGTAAACATGTCAGTTGGAAAGATAAAGTCTCGATGAAATCTCATTTTAGAACTCAAGGCTATGCCCATTTTAATAACAGTTGGAAGGCATTACAAATTGTGTCTCAGAATCTCACTTGGTGTGACCAAATTTTCAGACATGGTCTTAGCTTCTCTTCTTCCTCCATATGTTGGAATTGACTAATCCAACATAATGAGTAGCCTCTGGTGTTGCTCAATAGAATTTAAGGGAAAATGTTGTTCGTGAAAGGTAATTGGGTGTTCAACGATCTCTAGAATCTCCCCAACCTTTAGTGGAAAACATGGAGACAAGTTAAGTAAGAGTTCCTCTTATCGTCCTTTAACATGCAAGCCATTATGGAAGTTCAAGGTCTCATCCCCTCTAGCTTGGTCATTAAGTTGTCTACCTTCTACCACAGTAACTTTCCAAGAGACCGGAGGTGGCCCACTGGCAATGAATTCTCCATCTTTCCTCTGAAAGCTATCTATTATCATTTTCTCCCTCCCATGGCCATTGCCCAAATACTTAATGCTAAGTGGATCTATTCTTTGTCTTGCACCAAGTGGATGGCTCTTAGCAAGAACCTCTAGCATTCGAAGGATAATTCTCAAGATCAAAGCTCTTGAAAACAAGAATTAATATTTAGCTCAATGATTGGCTAAGATTGCCAAACTCTGCAAGACATTTCTCTCTTGGGGGTGCCTCCATAATGAAGAGCGTATCAATAGGGCTAACTATTTCTATTTGATGAATGTTTAAGCAATGATGAACTGTATTGATAATAGGATTGGCTTGGAAATTGAGTGGCTAGTGGTGGATGAATTTGAAATGTAATCTTTAGGCTCTATTCATGTTTAATTTTGGACCCTCTTGGAAGTCATGCAAACTTTTATGCATCTATTACTTACTGTTTAAGTTTTTTGCTATTTACTATTGCTATTGTTATAGATTAGTTGATGATCTATAGAAACTTTCCATCTATGCAATTTGTTATGTAATTTACTATATTTCAAATAAAGTCGATATAAAAGATGTGTATCAAAATCACACGCTTACATGTTTAAACCATTAAATAGTAAATATTGTAAAGAAGTAAAATTAATTTCTTTACTAAAATTAGGTTTAATGAATGTAACAAGCAATACAATCCAATTAACCTAATTTAGAGTTGTGACATATCATGTGACATGATTTAAAAAACTAGAAATTAAAACGAGTGAAAGTACTTAGCTAATTTCAATTGTTGATAGATAATTAGCTATTGTTTTGATTATAACTTTTGAACTATAGCTCAAAATCACTTAAACTTGGATGCATTAGAAGAAATACAATGAAATTTAAATAAGGGTCATCGTCAAAATTTAGCTAGAGTTGAATTCACAGGTGCAAAAACAAACCAAATCAAATTTGCATGTACAAAAATGAATTTTGTGCCTAGAAGTGAACTTTGACTTGGGAAAATGAACTTGTGACTTGTAAACCTTTTGTATTTGCAAACATAGATTCACCCAATGTATGTACCTACAATAATGATTCCTAAGTGGATGCAAATGACCTAATGGTGATGTCTTTTCACACTTGATTTAGATACATAATTTGAAATTTTTGACTTGAGTTGATACGTAACAATTAGTTGGAAAGGGGTTGACTTTGACCCATTTTTAAATTTGAATTTAAAACTTAAAAATTAAAAAAAAAACATTTAATCATAAATTTAATTTTATTTGTTAATTTAGAGATTTAAATATAAAAGAGTGCCAAATCAACCAAAATAATGTATTGCCACGAAAAATGGAATAAAATGAAGGATGAAAGTGCAAGGTATGTATTTTTCACCCTTACAAACATATGGATATGGATACTCCCAATATGCAGCATGATTTGAACTTGTGACCTCTCTTTCAAGAGGGCAAGTTTTTCACCAACAAGCCAACTCAGGCTGTATATAAGGCATAGTAGTAGGGAGACACATCTCCCACCCCCTTAAAATATTAAAAATTATATTTAAGTTTTTTTTACTCAAATATTTAGGCTAAAAGCCTTCTCTATGTGACTAGCACATGATGAATTATATAGATGAAAGTCCTAGATTAAAAGGACTACCATGAAATCAATCTTGTCCATTGATTCTTTTTCAAAATATCATAAATGATAAAAAACAAAAAAGTTCCCTTTGCCTTTATCACTTTAACAATTGATAAATAAATAAATAAAGTAGAGGCAGAAAACAGTGGAGAAAAATATCTCATCAAAATCTACCAGGGGGACATTTAAATAACACTTGGCTGATCGATCAATGACTTCAGGGGAGGGATCAGATAGCCGATGCCGAATGAAGCTGAGAGAGAAGAAGCAGGGATCTGAGCTAGGGAACCAATGGCTTGATGGATGGAGGAAAGGTTGTTGGGTCTCCAATAAGCAGTAGGAGGTCAAGCCGGCTGGTTGGTTTAAGTAGAACACTTCTTTTGACACAATTTTTTTTCCAGGTGTGAGAACATAAAATTTCTCAGTTATTTATTGTTATTAGTTTTATATTGATGCTTGCATTAGAGATTCAACAACAATATGTGTACATTTACCAATACACGTCCGATTGAGAGTGATTCTTTTGAAGTAGTTAGATATAATAAAATCAATAGAGCATCCAAATAATATGATAGAAAGTTAGCTCGTCCACATTATTAGTTTAGATGATATTAAAATCTTAAAATATTTTATTATTATGATTATTGAAAGTAGGGTTAAAATTAGATGATATTATTATTACTGTAGAGCTTTTGGTACCATTGTATATTGCTTCATTTTGCATCAATGTTTCAGATCACACTCTGTGATCCATCATTAGGATGAGAAGAAGAGAATGTGAATGAGATAAACTGTAGATATGGTCTAATAAAAAGAGAGAGAGGGGTGGGCAAAGCATCTATTTGACAAGAGTCAAAGAGACAAAAAATAATAAAAAAATTAGGATAGAAAAGAAATAATAAGAGGAAGGGAGGAAAAAGAGAAGGAATAAAATAAGGAGAGAGTACAGAGGAGTCAAAGGGGTACCTTTATTATTTCTTTTCTATCCTAATTTTTTTTATTATTTGTCTCTTTGACTCTTATCAAACAGATGCTTTGCCCACCCCTCTCTCTCTTTTTATTAGACCATATCTGCAGTTTATCTCATTCACATTCTCTTCTTCTCATCCCGATGATGGATCACAGAGTGTGATTTGAAATGTTGATGTAAAATAAAGCAATACATAGTAGTACCAGAAGCTCTACAATTATATCATGGACTGTGGAAATATCATGTCTACAATGATATTATTATTGTTAATTTAGATGATATTAAAATTCCAAAATATTTTAGATGATAGTCAAACCTTGGGGAAGAATATTAAGTTGTAGAAGACATGGAATAAAATAAACAAGTGCCACGTAGTGGCAAGTACCTGCCTTGTAGTGTTGTTATTATAGTATTTGTTTAGTTGTAAGTTTTTTTTGTTGATTAACTATTGGTTGTATATAGTATTTGTTTAGTTGTAGTTTTTTTGTTGATTAGGTATTGGCTGTATAAACAAACTGCATTCTAATAATTAAAAAAATAATTTTTGAAGAGTGTTGAAATATATTGGGTAAATAAAATTGAAATTTCAAAAATAATCTAGGACTAAAATATTTCCTTAACTCTAAAACTAAACTTTACAAAGCCTATTAAATAACACAAATATTTCTTTAAAATGTAATAATACATATTTTTCGTGATATTAGATTTTTAACTTTTGACTAAATAAAATTGAAATCCTAAATTTTTAACTCTTGAGTAAATAAAATTGAAATCCCCAAAATAATTTAATTTCATAAAATAAAATGTGTAGAAGCTTAACCCTAGTTGGGTGTGGAGAGATTTGAAATGTCTGCCTACACATTAAAATGTAATAATATTGAATACTATTACAATTTAAAATTCATTAAAATATTGTAAGTTTGAAGAATAATTACACAATATAATAACAATAACAATATTCATATTTAGATCACTACACTTAGTCACTTAATTTTTTGTTTGAGTAATAATAGTAAGTACTTTTAGAGAACTTTTAACTAAATAAAACATATTTAAAATGTAATAATATTGAATACTATTACAATTTAAAATGTATTAAAATATTGTAAGTTTGAAGAATAATTACACAATATAATAACAATAACATATTCAAATTTAGATCACTACACTTATTCACTTATTTTTTGTTTAAGTAATAATAGTAAGTACTTTTAGAGAACATGATTTTAATTATTTTAATTAATCTAATATTGTGGTTTAGTAATATTTTTTTTTCTAAAATAAAAAAAATTGTTTATCATTTCAAATTTGTAACTATTGTATTTCAGAACTAAATTTATAAGGAAAAATTTATGTGAACTTATTTTGAAATGTATTGGGTAAATAAAATTGAAATCTCAAAAATAATTTAATTTGGTAAAATTAAAATAACACTAAAATATTTACTTACCTATAAAACTAAACTTTACAAAGCCTATTAAATAACACAAATATTTTTCTTAACTATAAAACTAAACTTTGCAAACCCTGCATATTTGTATTATGTGGAGATTTGAAATGTTTACTTAAGATATTATAATGTAATAATATTAATACTATGAAGAACTAAATTTATAAGGAAAAATTTATGTGAACTCATTTTGAAATGTCTTGAGTAAATAAAATTGAAATATAAAAAATGATAAACAATTTAATTTGGTAAAAATAAAATAACACTAAAATATTTAATTAGCTATAAAAAGCCTATTAAATAACATAAATATAAGTCTACATATTTGTTTTATGTGGAGATTTAAAATGTCTACTTAAGATATTATAATGTAATAATATTAATACTATGACAGAACTAAGTTTATAAGGAAAAATTTATGTGAACTCGTTTTGAAATGTCTTGAGTAAATAAAATTGAAATCTCAAAAATAATAAATAATTTAAATTGATAAAAATAAAATAAGACTAAAATATTTACTTAGTTATAAAACTAAACTTTACAAAGCCTATTAAATAACACAAATATTTCCTTAACTATAAAACTAAACTTAACAAAGTCTGCATATTTGTATTATGTGGAGATTTGAAATGTCTACTTTTAAGATATTATAATGTAATAATATTAATACTATGATAATTTAAAATGCATTAAAATATTGTATGTTTGAAGAATAAAATAAAAAATGTAATAAATATTTTTCATGATACTGTAGATTTTTAACTTTTTAGTAAATAAAATTGAAATACTAGATTTTTAACTCTTGAGTAAATAAAATTGAAATCCCAAAAATAATCTAATTTCATAAAATAAAATAGAACCCTATATTTTTAATATTATTATTAATATTATAACTTTGTCCTTTGACAAAAAGTAATTTTTTAATGAATCAAAAAATTAAATTCATAAAAACTGATGATTCTTTCCTCTCATAATTATTGCCATCCAGTATGACTTAACTAGTGGGAGACAAAATTTGTGTTCATAATTTGTTTACTTGCCACATCTTCCCCTCAAACCAAAATTCTCTCCGTATTTATAGTTTTTTTGTTGCACTCTCCGACAATTCGACAATCCGCAGAGAATAGGTCATTATTTTTCAACCAATGACAATACAGATAAATCATTTTTCAATAATTTTTTGTTAAAAATTTATCATGTTGACATAGGAAAAGTACAAATTTAAATCAAATTTGCCCGACAAGAAAAATAATCCTATCTTTTGATTGGTTTGCAATCAATAGATTAGATAAGTGTGAACTCATTGCAATAATACAGCTGAAGGGGACTAATAAATTTTTATAAAATTAATTGGTGGAGCTATGCAATTTTTAAAATAAATTTAATTAAAATTTTTTTTTTTAGAAAAATAAAGAAAATAGGAAAAATAAATCTATAAATAAAATGGAAGAAGTTAGGAGGTATTACACCTTCAAAAAGAACTTTTTCAAGGCTGCTTCAGAAGAACTTCAAGAGGAAATTAACATAGTAAGTATGTGGCCTTCCATTAATTTTTTTTTCACTAATTATTTTATTTAGTTTTGAAAGGGAGAAATTGAAATTATTTTAGAAATTTAAAAGTATGTAAATATTTTATTTATTTTTGAAAGGAAAAAAATGAAATTTATTTTAATCTTTTAGCAATACAAATTTAGATTTTAGTTTTTATTATTTTTTCATTTGATTAATAAAATGAATTGAGAAAATTTAAAATAAAACTATGTTAATTTTATTTTTCAACTTAAATTTTAGAATTAAAATTATTCTCTTGAATAAACAAAATAAATTAAAGAATAATAATAATGAAAAATCTATATAATTTAATATGAGCAATTTATTTATTTCCATCGTAGATCTCAACATATTTTGAAAATTTTATATACAAAACTAAACTAACATTTGTGATACGAATTAATAAACAAATTTTAAATGACACCAAAAGAATAAAGCAAAACTAAGTTGAAGTAATAAGTGTTGTTATTATTCAAATGGTATTAGATATGTAGTTTATGTTAAAAGGGAATTACCAATGGTATTAAGAAGTAATATATAATAATAATTAATAATTTTACCCAACTATGTTTATTCATCTCAATATGTAATGTAAAAAGAAATTTATTAATATAAGTGAAAGATAAAATAATTTAGTGGATTAAGTAACTTATAAATTAATAAATAATAAAAATATCTAACAAATTCTAATAACTAGTATATTTATATTTAAAATTCGTCGAGGTATATTTTTTTCCCATAGTTTCTTTAATTTTCTCTAGCTTTTTCTCCTTCCAATTTCTTTCTTGGTTTTTATTTTTTATTTTTTTCAATTTCTTTTTTAGTTTTTATTTTTTTATTTTTTTCAATTTCTTTTTTTGGTTGTGTAGTTTTTGTGATTTATATTTGAAAAATATATCTAATATTTCTTTTTTCAATTTCTTCTTTAATTTTTATTTTTTTTATTATTTTCAATTTTTTTTTGGTTGCATAGTTTTTGTGATTTATTTAAAAAAATTCTAAAATACACTAAATTTTTTTTTAAAATTTCTTTTTTAATTTTTATTTTTTTATTTAGTCATTTCTACTTGAATAATTTTTAATTTTAATTTTAATTTTTTAATTTTTTTCTTTGATTTTCTTAATGGGTGGTATTTTAATTTTTTTTCTTAGGGCAGAAAAATGAGTGCTCTATGTAATTATATATTTTAATTTTAATAAATCACATATATTATGTTTGGACCGCTCTCCTATTTTTTTTAAAAAAATGACGTTCCCGTCTGCTGGCAACTATTTATAAAATCACGTGTTACTCGCTTAGACCATTAATCATTAAATAATTAGATGGCATGACAAATATTCCTCGACGACGAGCTTTTTTCCAGTAGCGGTGGATGCGATACCATGGCACACAGCAAATAAATTGTACTTCTCAGGCTTGTGCGGATAGTCGACAAGAATGCTTCGCAAAGGTAGATTACTGTCTTTCTTTTCTGAAAAATTGCCGGGCATTGCACTTGCTAAACTTTTCCTTGCAGGGCTTTTCGAAGCAGTAAATCCGTTGTATACACATTAATTCAATTCGCGGCGATTTCAGGTATTTTGTAAACCCTAGTATACTTTTATTTGTGGACTCTTGTCTATGTTTTTACATTTTTTCTAGTGCACAATAATTTCCTTTTGGACAGAGGGAAGTAAATAATCAAGCAAGAAGAAGAGCACTGCTCATAAATTTAACTGCAACATTTTTGCGAATTGTGTTGCGATTTTAACTTTTGGCCAAAGATTTTAATTGTTTAAGGGACAAAAATTGTTTAAATATTAAAGGGTTTTTAATGATATGTTGAAGCGAACCTAGAAGTGATAATACTTAATTTTTGTTGAAGCGAACCTAGATTGTGATAATACTCAGTTTTTATTCGAAACGGGCGCCGATAAAATAAATAAATTAGTTATATGTATTAGGGTTTGAAGTAGCGAAGGTTAAAATGTTTGAATTTCAATTTCAATTTAGGGTTGTCCCGGAACGAGAGAATGACGGCCTCACGGCAAGACCTAACCTAGTAGTACTTAATATAACCTCACGGAAATTGAAGGAAAAGCCGTAGTCTTATTTTGTTGTCCTGCCTACAAACGGCGACCTTGCATTAGCAATTTTTTTTCCTGTATTTTCTCGGCTAGCCAAATGACACCTGTAATTTTGGCTTTTTGAGTTTGCCGGAGTTCTTGCAACTGATATTTGGCTTACCGGTCTTCATATTCATTAATAAGGTTAAGCTACGGCCCAAAAATATATCATCACATTTCCAAAGTAGCGGAGGCTTTCTCTATCTCATTTTCTTCAAGATTCTCACCCTAGATCTTCCACCTTGTGAAGAAAACTTCTTGGGGTCGCTTATGTAGAGGTAAGTGGTAACTACGTGGGCTGATTTCAAATGGTTTAAGACTTTACTTCCTTTGTTGGAGAGCCACATTTTAATGTCAGTATGTATAGTAAGTTGTGATTTTGTAACAACAGGGGACCTGTGTCTTCAATTTCAAAGCATTTGGAGGCTTTTGAAATGCTGGACATTTGCAGTCATAGTTCTGGTGAAGGTAACGACACCTTTTTTAGAAGATAAAGGCACTGATGAAAGTAGTCAATGGCGCTACACTATTGATGTAAAATTTAAATCAAATGGCTCTGATTGACTGTGCTTGCTTGCCAGGTTTCTACTCGCTAATATGTTTCCTTGGTTGAAAATATGATCTCATGGAAAAATTACATTTGTGTTTCAATAAAATGGAGTTGCATAATGACACACCCTTAAAAGTAGATGCTCTGTATTGTCCCCTTTTAGTTTAATCGGCTTGTGTGGACCCAATCTTTATTTTTCCCGATAAGGATAGACAAAAATAAATAAATTTAACATAGTTATTACAATATTTATTAACATAGTTATTAACATATGTTAATAATAATAATCACTTTCCTCTTTACTGAAGGTATATCTGAACCCCTCAAGGGCCTAGTTAAGGCTTTTTCTCCATCATCTCTCCAAAAAGCTATTAAGAGGGCTTTAACACTTGAGTCCTGTATGATATAGAACAAGTTTTCATCCCAGCCAAAACCATCCACTATTGCTCATTGCCTCTTTATAGTAGACAACTATGTTAATCAATAATACAGTTGCTCGTTGCCTCTTTACAATTCAATTAGATTGTGGATGTCATTAAGTGAAAGAGAAGTAGGGTGTTTGAGGAGAGAACAAAGGAAGCTGCAACAAATGCCTACGCCATCTCAGAATATAGAAGAGATGGTTCCAGAAGATAAAGAAAGAGCATTCTTTCAAACCATGGAGTCGTTGAAGGATGGACAACAACAACTCATCAATCTTTTCACCCGAGCCTACCTCCATTGGTAACGGGGATCGAGGAGAATCTTTTTCTTCAAGAGTGAATTAGACATCGAGAGCAGCCAATGGTTTTGGGCTACCTAAAGTTACCTTTTTACAGAAAGAAGTAGAGCAGCTAGAAGAAGAAAGAAGTAGAGCAGCAGCGTAAGGATTTGACAACTCTCCATGCAATACAGAACATAGAGTGAAGAGTTTCAAGCTAATGTCTCTTTCATGAACTTTTGGACTTTGAAGACAAAAAATAAGCCTAGGAATGAGAAAAGGCTCAATCAAAACTAGGCTCATAAGGATCTCCAACACCGTTTAGGAAGACTCACTATTCCTTCATCTGATGGGTCCAACAAATGTTTGTCCCATGCTTGGATCCAGAAATTAAACACTTCTCTTTGAGTTTGATGTATGAGGAGGAGGCAATTGAATTTGCTACCCTTCACTTGGAAGAAATGGCCCATGAATGGTGTTACCATGGCCTAATCACCCAAGGTCATAGTCATATCACTACATATGAAGAGTTTAGCCAAAGATTGATTGATAGGTTCGAGAGGCGGGATCCCGAGATCCATTTTAGAGATTTGTCATAGTTGAAGCACAACAATACAATAGACAACTATGTGGTTGTTACGAAGACTCACAGTTCCTTCATTTGATGGGTCCAACAAATGTTTGTCTCGTGTTTGGATCTTGAAGTTAAACACTTGTCTTTGAGTTCAATGTATGAGGAGGAGGTGATCAAATTTGCTACCCTTCACTTGGAAGGAATGGCCCATGAATGGTGTTACCATGGCCTAATCATCCAGGGTCATAGTCTTATCACTATGTAACGTGGGAGCTATTTGAGGAGGATCTTTGCTAGAATTAATAAATCTTATTTTATGCGGTTATGGGGAATTGAGTTTTGGGTGCCCAAGTGGGCCCTCCTGCTGTTATACAGTGAAGTGCTTGGTTGCTTGAACCATGCATTCAATTTTCAGTTCAAGGACGAAAACCCTTGGACTTGGGAGATTGGAGGACGAAAGCCTGCTGATTTTCTGAAAGGAATCTCATCCAGAGATTGTAATTTTTGCTGAAGGTTATGTTCTGTCATTGTAGCAAGTTATTGTAGACTGTTTATTTGAAATATTTCAGTATATTTGAATAATGAAATTCAGTTCCAGCCTGTTTGTGAATATTTTAACTGTCTATGCAATCTATATGGCCAAATTAATTAGCTACAGGTCGTCTCTGCCTGGTCACTTAAAAAAGGTTACATATGCAAGGGAAAGATAAATAAGCTATTGAATCTCTTCTAAACTTCTTGACTTTTACTAGTGTAATAAATAACATCCGTTTGCATATAAAGGCACTGATGCAAGTAGTCAATGGTCCTGCACGATTGATGTAAAATTTAAATCAAATGGTGCTGATTGACTGTGCTTGCTTGTGAGTAAGTTTCTACTCACTATTATGTTTGCTTGGTTGAAAATATGATCTCATTGAAAATTTACATATGTGGTTCAATAAAATGTAGTTGCATAATGACTCACCTTTTAAAGCAGATGCTCAGTCATTCGTAAAAGTTTACATATACAAGGGAAGATAAATCAGCTGTTGAATTTCTTCTGAGCTTTTTGACTTTTACTAATGTAATAAATAACATGGGTTGGCATATCTTCTTTTTGGCCTAATACTGCCCCAATAGCTTTAATTAAAAGCACCTGTACAAATATGAAAAAGTGAAACACCAGTTCAGTCACCTTAATATTGGGACTGAAATAAGCTTTTCCTTTAAGACTTAGTTGTTAAATGCCAACCAACATTTGTCAATATATATGAATGCAACATCTTTCACGTATAACTTGCTGTTTGTTGCCAGCCTTGGTCTTCTTGAGATGATAGGGTAGCCTCCGAGATCAATTCCATTTTGAGCATTCCAACATTGAGTATTGACAATGAGATCATATTTCATTGAGACATTTTATCAGACAATGTGCGTGCCCTCTGTTTTTCTTCCATAGTTCACTTACATTGTTAACAACTTAACACAACACTTCTTTTCCTATCCTACATACCGGAAGGATTCTAGCTGAGGTGTAATGACATAATATTTTATCCATCTATATAATGGGATTTATTGTAGATTCCATTCTATATATGGTGAGAACAAGTTAAATTCAGCCATCACATGTTTTAGGCTCATCTGTAAAACAGTTCTGTAATTCAGCAAGTAGATAGTCTTAATGCAAATGAGAGCCAAACTGCAATTTGGGGATACATAAATTGCTCCTGGAAACTTGGTGGCTAAAATGAAAGGGAAGAGAGCAGCATCCAGCATTCCATGAACAACTGTGCTTTTGAAGCCTGCCTCTTGAACCAATGCCAAGTCCAAGTGAATAGGGTTGGTGTCTTGGTTTAAGCTGTGAATACTTGATGACCTCCTCGCGAGTAAAAACCTTTTCCTTCCTCAATATGTCCTCTTCTTTCAGTTTGGTATTCAAGGAGAAGGATAATGGAATTGCTCTGATAGCAAGCCCCGATCAACTGCAAAATCATCTTCTTGCATTTCTTTTATTATCAATGTCTAAAAGATAATGGATCTTTTCTAAACAGGTTTAGATAATATAATAATATTATTGATATGGAGCAATACTCTTCACCATCGGTGGAAGTTCTATTGTGGAAAATGAAAAGAGGAACAAAAAATTACAAATTAATAATAATACCAAAACATACTTCTTCATCATCATCTATGAAAGAGTCTTCTATGTCATACTGGTCATCGTTTGGTTCATCATCAAGTTCTTCTTTGTCACTGTTTGGGGGATCCCTGCATAACCAACACCAAAATCAATCCACTTGTTTCTTTAATAATGTTTGCAACAAAAACTAAGCCAAAATCCAATTAGATCTTTTGATTTGCAAGTGTATAATTTTTTTGAAATGTTTCCATTTAAATTGTCCCCACAATTAGGCACTCAGGAGAGTATCTCTTATTCATGCATATACATTCCCAGTTCAAAATCTTTTAATCGACCATTGGAACCAAAAAGACATGGACAACAAGTAGAGAGAATGTTTCAAATAAAAGATGTTTGAGGAAAATGAAAGCAGAGCATTCAAATATATCACCTTGTATAAACGTTCAATCTTCTTAAGAGTAAATCTATTTTACAAAATCTGTTTTCTGGATTTCCTTCCTCTTTTGATTTTTGCATTGCAATCACCCTTGGATTTTTGTGTCTTAGTTTGAGATATCTTCAGGATATCCTTTACAGATAAATTCCTTCACATCTTCATCTGAGCTTTCTAGATACAGGTCCAATTCTACATCTTCTTTAGACGGGCATAGGATTGTGAAGAAGCCTCGAGGTATAAAAGTGATCTAGTGTATTTCCCCAAGGGGTTTTCACCCATCTTTCCAAATTCTCTCTCGTTTGTCACTACTTTGCAAATTTTTAGATAACAACAAAGGATCTAAGATGAGTTGTTTGAAGTTTTTGCCAAATTGATTATAGTTTCAGGTGGATCTGGAACCCTAGTTTGAATGCTTGCAATGATTTGAGATTATCTTCTTGTGATGGGAATGGAATTGGCTCCAGTCACAATGTTTCTCGGGGCATTTTCAATGTATCAAGGTTCTCTTAAAGTAGTTTTAGGTTGGAATGAGTGCTGTTACCTATTGAAAAAAAATCTCTCAAACATTGCCATTTCTGCCTTGCTTTGGCCTCCTTGTGTCTTTGCACCCAACATGCCAGTTGCGTTCAAATTCACACTGATTCATCACATCCTTGAATTGATCAATGTTATTTTACTAAATAAATACTTAAATTATTTTTTGTGTTATAACCAATTCATTACCGCTTTAGTTTTGTTGTCTATTTCCTAACTTACCGATCCTGGTACGGGTTCAGATACGGGTACGAGGTTCTGGTACGCGGATAAGTCAATTTTTTTTGGCCGGGTACGGTACGGCAACATATATATATATAACTATATAGATTAATAAATATTTCTATTTATGTATATATTTATATATATAAAATAATTAATTTATATATAACTATATAATATATAATAAACAACTAAGGCATTTGTTGTAGCTCAACTAATTGTCTTCTTCTCCCAAGTATTACATAAGAGTAAATGAACATTTCTATTGTGTTGGAGATAGACGAGAGACTCCCTAGTTTTTGTCTTTTGCATTGGCTCTCGAAATTTAATCTTAACAATAAAATTTCTCTTCAAAAATAATTAAAAAAAGACATTTGGCCTTTGTTGCATTTTTGAGGATGTCCAATGAGGATGCCTCAAATCCTTTATATATCATTTATGTTTTCTACATGTGCATAAAATTTCTCATGCAAACTACAAATACATGCAAAATATCTGTCCTTGCCATTAGGATTTTCTTCCCTTTGTATTTCAACAATCTTCTATACCGGTTCCTACCACACACTAACTAGATTTCTCTCATTCAATGTCTCTTTTGTCTGCTCACCTTTATTTCACATCCTTAATTATTGGGCACTCTCATTCACAAAATTTCTCACGCAAACTACAAATACATGCAAAGTATTTGTCCTTGCTATTAGGATTTTCTTCCCTCTGTATTTCAAGAATCTTCTATACCGGTTCCTACCACACACTAACTGGATTTCTCTCATTCAATGTCTCTTTTGTTTGCTCACCTTTATTTCACATCCTTAATTATTGGGCACTCTCATTCCCATAGACCTCTGCCTTTGGTCATTTTCTTGTGGCCTCATACCATATTTTAAATGAAACACCCTAATTGCAGAGAGACAAAAATTTAACCATAAAATGCACAATTAATAAGAAAGTACAATGTTTGAATTGTCAATATATATCCAGGAACTTCCTAAACTATCTATTAGAATATATATTTTAATTTTTTCAAGCATTTTCACCCGGGGTTCGCCCAGCGTCCGCCCCGGGCATCCTGAGTTCCCTGTGGGTTCTTCTGTGAAGAACCCATAGGGAATCCAGGGTGCCCGGGAAGGACCTTGGGCGAATCCCAGGGAGTACCAGACTCGTACCAGAACCCGAAAAGAACCCATATGGGTATTAGGACTCCTATTGAAGAACCCAGTATCTTAGTCTATTTCTTCAGGTTTAGTATTTTATAGAAAGTGAAGCCATGGGGTGTTTATTAAATCTGCTGGCACTATCGTCTAGGGACACTTATGTTCTTAAGTTTTTATTTTCTAAGCATTGTAATAATCATAGTTTAGGTAATTATTTAATACTACATTGTGTGGATTAATCCCACATGCATTACATGAAGATATAATAATGTGATGAGTTCATATTAATTGTGTGGATTTATCCCACATTGGTTGTACTTGTACCTCATAAGTCACTCTTTGTGAGGCCTTTATATTGGTGTTGTAATGAAAAGATCTTATTGTATTTTGTAATAGAGCTTTGCTCTTAAGGAGGTTTCCCCTCAAAGAGACCTGTAATATTTGATCTAGATTCATCAATATAAACATATTTATACCTATTTCCAAGCATTGTGTTCTTTTTTGATGTTATTGCTTTTGTTTGATAATACTTGTAGGTAAGATACTAAGAAGTAGTAGCTCTCTCTAGGGCTGCCTTCCGCACTAGTAGCAATAGTTTAGTGGCTTGTGGGATCTTGGTGATCAAAAAATGGTGAAAGTAGTGGGCTTTTAACTATTCTTAGTGGAATTTTTTTTCCTCTACAATAGTGGTCTAGGTAAGAAATCTTGTGTAGGGAGTTCTAAAATATCCTTTGGCTAAGCATGTTGAATTATGTTGTGAAGCGAGGTGGGTTTCATTCACCAATACTCAAGCCGTAGGCAACACCTATATATATTCGTGAGCTTACATGAATCTTTGGGTATATTGGAAGACCTCCAAGGCTTAGGAGAAACTTTGTCATAGGAAGCCATTGACCGTATAAAATTTGTAGTGCATTGTTTAGTAGTTAGTGCCAAAAATTTATTCTTTCCATACAAAGTTATTCATTCCATACCTCAGAGATGGGACAATGCAGCTACAAGATGATGTAATCCTCCATAGTTGGAGCTCTAAAATATTAATTTACTATTTATGAATGAGAAAAGTATATTGGAGAGCCTACACACCAAACACACCCTAGCTATGAACATATTTGGTTAGATATTGGTAAATCCAAGCAACTCCGCACAAATCCAAACAGATTTATATAGTATTACAATGGATTAGTGAGCTTGTGTTTAGATCGAAGGAAGTGTGCAAGTTGCGTCTTAGGTGTTCAACTCCTATAGAGTATGCCGGTTTGCAACTTCCAGGGCTAAATTCTCACAATTTGGGAGGAATTTGACAATTTTATTTGAAAATCAACACATAGGGTTTTATCAATATAAAAAAACTTTGGGCTGACGTATTTTCAACCATTTCTAAGTTATCCCAAACTGACAATCTTGCCTTATTGATTATTTTGGTATAATTTTTTAGTAACTTGTTTGACAGCCTTGGGTGGTCAAAATGGTTGGTGGCCATAGCTCGCAGGACCTGTGGGAACTTTCTTTGGAAAGGTTGGATGAAGAAATAAAAAGCATACAATAACAATATGTAATGTCCCCATTTTTGAGAGCATCAGAGTTTGGAAGATTCGCCTATCATTTGACCCTGGTAGGCTAGTGTTGTGGATTAGAGGGTCCAATTTAGGCGTTAATGAGCTCTTCAGGTGGCAATTAATAGTGTTTTCCTCTCCAGATCGTTGGTATATTCTGAGGCTAAGTTATTTAGGTGATTTTGGCTTTATTTGTATGCACTTACTATTTATAGTAATTCATGTGGTTGATTGAGTCCAGTGTTACTATTTTTGGAAAGGGCCTGTTGATGTTTGTTTTTAGACAAGTCAACAATAGAGTGAAATACATAGTATCTAACTCTCTCTTGAGCAAAGCCTCTCAAATGTTGAACAAAGTGATCAAACAAAGATGACTCCAAGGTTCCTTATTATGATTTTGTAAGGGATAGCTCAGTGACTTGATATGATTCTGCTGGTAAACACAAAGGGACTTACGCAATTGTTCGACAAATTGTTGATTTGATGGAGGAAAAGATAAACACTGAAATATCTAAGGACTACAGCTTATGACGTATGATGTTGCAATGATGTTCTTGATCCTAATTCTAACCAAATTGATAAAAAGAACAAAAGATGAAGGATTTAGTAACACTAATCTAATCCTAGATGTAAGGTGTAATTACTGCTCAAGTGAAATCAAATCAAATCTTGCTTCGCCAAGTCAGACAACTACACAAGATTGATGCAATCTTCTAAGGTTTTACAAGATGTTTAAATCACTTATGCTCATGAAATATTCAACAAACATAGGGATCAAATTGAAGTTCAGTTTTGTTCAGACTAACCATGCACTGCAAATTGCAAGCCACAAACTACAAATGGTATGAACATAGAGATTTCACGACAAACAATAATAAAGCCTTCCACCAACTAACATAAACTTAAAGGAAACTTAATCTAACTTATTATTCGCTTGAAGAAATCCAAACCATGCAACACTTAGAAACATATATAGAGTCACCAAAACAATGAGTCTTATATTATCTCAGAGAGCTCTTGCAACAATTCTAGAGTCTTCAACCGTACAAATTAGAGCAATAAGAGCCCTTTTATAGACCTTAAAATGAATGAAGGGTCAGGATCGGTCGGCCAAGCCAATGGACCAGATCAAGCCACATCACAAGTAGTTGTAACAAACTCATGTCTTTATTAAATGAAAGAGGCTAACTTTAGTAAATGAAGGAGGCAATCAAGGCACGCTTCCCAAGAAGATAAGGATGCCACATTGCATCCCTTTTACATGATAGTACTATGAGATGCAACGAACCTAGACACAACTTGAGCAACATCTTCAATTGGTACACTTGTTGCAGCATTAATGGAACCTTCTGCCACAGCCACATCGCTTTCACATGATAGTATAGTACTATGAGATGTAACGAACCTAGACACAACTTGAGCAACATCTTCAATTGGTACACTTGTCACAGCATTAATGGAACCTTCTGCCACAGCCACATCTGACTCATAGACGCCAAGTGTCTTCTCCCAGTCGTTTATCCAAGACTTATTTGCTCCAAGATGAAATGCAAGTGTGAATATATTATCTAACTGTCCATCAATCCCATCATCCTGAAAATAGAATGCCTTGACCTGTTGCTTCATGTTCTCAATGGTGATCTCCCCATATGGATTACATATTGTTGGCAATGCAGTGTATACATGATTTTCTGTCCTTAGAAGAACACTTCTTATTCTAGACATATCTACTTCAATTTTATCAACTAGTTGCCCTTTGTTGTGAAAGGAAAAATACCAAGTGGTGAAATCATGTGGAGTATTCTGATCAACCACCTTATCGTGAACTAGATCTTCCAATGGAGTTTCCATTAAATTCTTGAGCTGTGGCATGTATTGCTCCTTGATAGGTTTGAACTCAACACAAATCTTTAGCAAAGCTTGAACTTTACCCTTGAGGTTAATGACTCTGTCATAAACTTGCACAATTTCTTCAAGATAAGTATATGCTTTCTCTTCTGTCTTTTCTATCCATCCCTTCATTATCTGAGATGAAGTTCTCATATTTTCAACTTGAAACACTGTTTCTTGTGGAAGAATGGATGGAGGTATTGGAGTGGCTTCCTTCTGTTGGATAGGTTGCATGACTTGTTGAATGTAGTGCTTTAGTGTATTGAAATCTTGTTCAACCTTTAGCTTAGCTTCTCTTTCTTGCTTTAACATGATTCTTACACTATTCACTGATTCTTGAAATTCCTCCTCTATCTGTTCCCCTGTGATTGGACCCATGCCAATAGTAGTCACATTGTAATCTTCGGGTGCCATATCTTCTAGATCCTTTTCAACCCTAGGAACAACTACATGTACCTCTCTGTTTCCAGAGGGATCTTGAGTGATTTTCGAAAAGACAGTTGCTTTCTTCTTTTGATTATTCTTCTGTGCATCTACAAGCAATTCCTCAACTGGAGCAGGCTGATATGTTTCTATGATTGTACTTTCTTCAATCCTCTACTTCAACCAAGGTGGAAACGCAGAAAGATCTTGTTGTCCTTGTACTTGATTATGTTGTACATGTGCTACTTCTTCATCAGATTCCACTTGACCTTCCTCATCTTGATTAGCAATATCATATTCCTCTATTACAACAGTTGGACTTGAATGAATTTCTTCGGACAGAATCAGCATAGTTTCTTCCACTACTTCAACTTCTTGTATTGGATTATGAACATTTGAGGTATCTTCCTGTAGATTAGATAAAGTAGATGGATTATTCTTCTTTCTAGGTCTTTGGCTTGATTCTCCTTGATCTTGACTAGGTCTTTTCCTTTTTCTAGCTGGATTTTCACCTTGATCATTTCCACTGTGTTGGGGTCTACTATGTGTACTATGTTGTTCTGGTTCTTCGTCATCCATCTTGTTGTAGGTAAGAACCCGCCCTTCATCATTCATCTCTTGTAGTAGTTGAGTTATACATGCTTGTGTCATGGCTAGGACTGGCTCCATCAATTCTTCTTCAAATACATCCCTTTTTGACCAATCAACTATATAAGGCAAATCCTTTATTTTTTCAAATTCATCTATCAACATAGTATCATCCTCTGTGAATTGATCCGGAATCTTGAATACTTTGGAAGCTCTAACTAGATCCCATGTGAGTCTCGAACTCTGGAGTGTTTGAAGATCATCTTCATCTTTTATACTGGCCCAATGGTCTTCCAACTGCATGACATGCTTGTACTCCCTGTTATATTCCCAGCAAACTTGAAAAGGATCAAAATTAAGCCTCTTGGTGCCATGAGTTTGCAAATGATACGCCTGAAGTTCTATCTTAGAATACTTAGCTGCCGCTAATGATGGACACTCCAGATTTTGTACAAGGAGAAGTGGAAACTGAATCTCGGCTTTCTTTTTCAACTTTTGGAGCCTGATGAGTTCTAGGAGTTGCCTTGAAACTTCTAACATCACCATCCTGTTGGTTGGATACCTTGGTAACCTGTATGGATAAGAGGTAAAACCTTGGATCCTTATGTAAGTGTACCTTTCATGCTGAGTATACCAATGCCCATATGGTGCAATGAACTCCCTTGCTGCATTTGACAATCTTTTATGGAACTCTCCTCTTAATTTCTTCAGTATGAATATAGCAAATGCATCATTGAACCTTGTATAATGATTGATATTCTTGAAATGTAACTGAGGGTAACACTGATGCGACAAGTACTTATTAGGTCCAATTCCAACTTCTCCTCTTCTAGTCAGACCCGAATAAACTTCATTCCTTGCTAGAAGGTACACCACATAGGAACTCATATAAAATGACTTGGTCTTAGAAAAATTGATGAGCTGTTCATGTATGCTTTGACTGATGAGCCCAGCCCAATCAATCATTTTCCCTTTGAGAACGAATTTGATGAAAGAGTACATCCAAGGTTGAAAGGCAGTGGATTGTGGCATTCCTGTCATTCTGTTGAGGAACATGATCAAGTATCCGATTTCAGGATGAAAATCTGATTTGTGAAACTGTGGAGGATTATTCATATTGAACTTCATGGATGGATTGGCCATCCAGTCTCTCTTCATTTCCTACAACTTTGTCTTTGAATCAACCTCATATTCTTGTTGACCTTGTTGTATAGAAATATTGATCATCCTGTCCTTAGTTGGAATGTTGAAGGTCTCTCCAATTGCCTCCTTTTGCAAATAAGCTAATACTGTTTCATTCTTGGCCACAATTTGCCTTTTATCCACGTCGTACTTTTTAACACATTCAATGATCATCTCTGAACAAGGTAGAGCTGGCGGAAAACAAGCAGCTTCAACAGCTCCACTCCTCATGATGGCTCTAGCAAGACTACCTCCAGTGGGTTCCTCAAGGACTGACTTGATGTCTTCTAAGTTGTTGTTGCCCGTATTCGTGTCTTCGACATTTGTCCACTTTGAAACGAGCTTCGATTCCAGAACTTTACCCTTAGCATCCATGCGGATCTTTGCTTGCCTCTCCTTTGAAGTCATTGCCATGCTCCTATAGACTAGACATAAATAAGCAACCTCAAATATAAATAATTATCAATCTACTTCAGCTTCCTTAATGCATTGGATTTCTGATTTTATCCTTGTAATATGAAATTTTGCAAGAAAATATTATCATCTAGACTCAAGGAATTTATGAAAAATCCACTTATCTTCTTAATTTCTACCAACACTTGGACAATTTTCAATGCATCAAATGAAATAAAAGAAGAAATCAGACCAGATATGTTCAGATCAGACTTACCTAATAGGCTGACTTAGGTTGATACCTTCAGAATTTGATCAACTTCTAACTTAAATTGATAAAATCAGATTTGCATTTTATAAAATCACCTTATTTCTGCTCCTTGAAGGCGAATCTGCTCCTAATGAATGATAAAAATGAAAGCAATAGCAGCTATAAATACAAAACTAGTATTGAAAATGCCTAACTACCTAGGCCGACCCTATTAAATGTAGTGAAAATCATTTAATTTCATCTCATCTTTATTAAATGTGGTGTGAATTCCAATACAAATATTGCCTTTTTCCAGAAAATGTTTGAAAATTACAAGGGCGCGGTGGTTTAATGTTGTAATTTTCTCCTTTGAGCGCATTGGATGAGGATTTTAGAATCCTCTAGGATTGGCGCATCAGATCAAGGTTAAAAGATCTTCCTTCTACATGTGACGCAATGGATAAGGGTTAAGAGATCTTCTTGATGCTAGCGCACTAGATGAAGCTATTGAAATCTTCATCTTCTCTTCCCTCTTTGGTGCATCGGTTGAACATATGGGTTTCTTCTTCTCATCTCCCCTTGGCGCATTGGATGGGGGTTTCAAAATCTTCTTAAAATGAATATTATACTCTTGCAAATTAGTCTTAAACCCCTTCTATCTTGGTTGCATTGGTTGAAGGTTTCGAAATCATCCTTGTATTGAGCGCATTGGATCAAGGTTATTGAATCCTCCTTAAAACCTTAGCCTCTCCCTCACTTTCGGCGCATCAGTTGAGGTCTTCAAGATCTTCTTGTATTGAGTGCATTGGATGAGGACACTGAGTTCTTCTGGATTGAAAGTTTGATACCAATTACCCCTTCTTCCTCAAGTGTGTTAGATGAAGGGTGTTGAATCTTCTTGAGACTTATGTAGCAATTCTAATCAACCTCCTCCTTCTCTTGGACGGCGCACTGGATGAAGATTTCAAATCCTTTGGAAACAATATAAAATTTGCACTTTACCTCTTAAAACCTGCCTCTTCATCTTGGCGCATCGGTTCAAGCATGTTGAATCCTCTGAAAACTTGCCTTAAAACTTAGGTTAAGTCATCCTCTTCTTAGTGGCGCATTAGATGGGGGTCTTGATTTCCTCTTCCACTTGGTGCTTGGGATACAGAATTATGATCATCATGATGTCGGTGCAATGGATGAGGGATTGGAAATCCTCTGGAAATCCGCCTTGAAACTTCTTGCCCTTATCAACCTTGGCGCGGCGGTTAGGCATCTTGAATCCCTCTTGGAACTTTAGCATTTTTTGCCTTGGGCGGTGAGGTGTTTGGAATCCTATAGGGCTGGCGCAATGGATCAAAGGTGAAGGGTCTTCTAAAACTAGCGCACTGGATCGCACTTTTAAAATCCTCTAGAACTTGGCGCGTTGGATGAGGTGTTGAAGATCCTCATAGCACTTGGTGCAATGGTTGAAGAAAGTGAATTCCCCTAGGATTTGCCTTTAAAATCTTGGACTAGACCACCCTCCACTAGTGGCGCATTTATTAAGTTTTGATTTCCTCTAGGATTGGCGCTGTAGATCAAGGTTAAAAGATCTTCCACTAGGCGCTTTGGATTGAGGGTTTGGAATCCTCTAGAAGGTCTTTCAAACACTTACCTTATCTTCTCCTTAGAAGGGCGCATTGGTTAAGTCGCAAGAGATCATCATCTTGAATCCTCTTGAAAAGCGCACCTCATCAAGATTTTGCGCCATTCTAATATCCCGTCGCACTGGATGAAGATTTTGAATCCTCTGGGGTACTTAGGCGTTTTTCAGGGTCCTTCAGGGTAAAGGTATATTGAAAAATATATTTAATGAATTTCTTATACTTTAAATATTTTTCAATATACCTTTCAGGATGTTTGAGATAGGTCTCGAATCCATCGGATTTAACATGCAAAATCTAGAATTTGGAGGATCCACCAGATTGCAGACTTAGTCAATTTTTCAGGATTTCAGGCTACCAGACTTGGTCTTTTTAGGATCTCAAACATACATCAGGATTAATCTCATGATTCTTCATTTGGATGGGATTTGATCAAGATTCTTCATTACTACAAGTTTATGTACCAGATGAGACCTCCAGTTATAAAGCAAAATCTTCTAGGAGAAAGACTTCTTATTGGATTGGCAGAGGAAACGAACCTAAGGCATCATCAAAACTTCATGCAAAGCACAGAGCTCAAAAAAGAGGGGTCCCCATGTCTAATGGGGCGATGTGTGATCTGGTCACAATAGGGCCCTTGGTTGGGTAGTGGTTTCAGTGGACGACCTCTTGGTTCTGATAGAATCGAAAAATGATGATTATTGAGGGAGATATGTTATTTTAATTATTATTAAAGTGAGACTTTAATAATAATTAATTATGAATTAAAGTGCACATTATTAAATGTTTTATTAACTTTATTATGAAGGGGTTATTTAATTATATAAAGTCAAATTATAAAGGTGCATTTAATGATATGAAGTCAAGTCATTATAACCATTAAGGGAGAGGGGCCAGTAGTCGCCCACCCTAACTTCGCGCACGTCAAGCACATAGCTGGACATATTGAATTTCGACGATTTTTTTTGGGTTTTTCCATATGCGACCAAAGAGTTTAAAGCTATTCTTTCAGCTTCTGGGCACTTACACATTTTCCTTGTAGGATGCGTTATGTGCACATGGGTCGAAAAATGGTCATTTCAACATGTCGTACCATACATCCGCACCGATGTGCCGGTAATCGCTCGCCATCACATTTGTACACTTGTCTTAATTTCATTGGTTAATTTACAAATGTATTGGTGCATTTGTGAACATGTATTGGTGCATTTGTGTTAATTTATTACGTTGGTATTTTACATGTATTGGTTCTTTTTAAAAATTTAATTGGGGGGTCAAGTGATTAAAAACATAGCGGTTATTGGGGCGTGAGCGGCAACTGGCCCCTCTCCTTTATTTGGGTTCCCACTTGAAGGGATATAATTAAGCACAAGAGCAAATATATTTTTATTATATTAAATGATTTTAAGCCTCATGGGAAATCATGCCTTTTGGAGAAGAGTATAAAAGCATTTGGAAAAGGGCAAATAATTCATTATTATTGATCATTCGACACTTATCATTTTTGAAGAAGCTTTGCTTGTGTGGAGAACAAGGGTTCTTGCAGCTGCAACTGATCTTGGGGAATGGATTTCTCTTAGATTATGCTTACTACAGGTGTGAAATAGCACCCAAGGTTTGCAAATATTGGAGGCTTTGATTCAGAAGTCTCATTGTGCTTCATTGTTTCACAGGAGAGATTCAAAATAAAGGGTTTGAAAATTTTATCAATATTTCAGAGTTTAATGTGCATATTAATAATTATATCCTGAGACCATTGTTCTTGCTTTCTACGGGTACATTGCTATCGAAGATGTGGGATTCCTGGAACCCTAAACGCCTATCCATTTGAGCACAGATTTCAGCTACAGGGTATGAATGCCAGGACGTAAGACCTTCTGGTGAAGGCGTGAGCATTCAGTGAGCTGGTGTGATTTATATCAGACTTACAGCGTAGGGTTTTGGCACTCAAGAACAGGGGTGTGAATATTATATGAAGCCGGGCATGGAGTTTCAGACCCGGGTTCATAATCAATTCATCATGTTTGGTATTATCAACCTTGCACGTTGAAATATATGGGTGAAAACTGTTGTTATGTGCGCTGATAAAGGAAAAAAAAGAGTTGGACGTGTATTCCCAGGAGATTGCTGTAGCTTGTCGCTGCCATTATGCAAGGGAGAAATCTGTTATTAACCTGATTACAACCTCTCACATTTCCAGCGAGCCAAATCAGGTTGGAGTTCTGTGTTTTTAATGTCTTATGAACGAGAAATTTACTGAAAGTGCAGAATATAATCTGCTGTAGCAAGCTGTGGGCATATCTGGTGATATTGTAATGTGTTTCTGAATGTTATAGATGCACAGTTTGTAAACACCAGTTGAGAATCAGCGATCTAATGTCTGCTCTTGATTTATAGTAAAAGTAATATATTGTAGCTCTTTTCTGAATATATTTTTGCATCAACTGTACTTATGTTATTGCAACTTGTATGACAGTCACAAAATCTGATTATAAACTTTGATAATTACGCTCTCTTTGAATACTGTTGATGCGAGTTTTGTGACTGCAACAAACATTAGAATAAAACACAAAGTATTCTATCCTCTCTTGAATAAAGCTTCTCAGACGCTGAACTATGTGATCGAATGAGACTGCTCCAAGGTTCCTTTTATGTCAGGTCTTGACGTGCACAGGGATAGACTCAGTGGAATGATGTGATTTGCTGGTAATCATGAGGGGGACTTATGTGGGATTACTCCTTCATGTACATGGAATTCACTCTTGGGACTCGGATTGGTGGGTGAATGAAACTTTTTTTATAAATGGACAACTTGAAATTCCTAGGTTCCACTCTTTGAAGAAGCGGATGATTTGGCAATGAGGCTTTTAGAAAACTAATCCTAACGAAAATCTAAAAGAGAATGCAAAAGGTGAGGTAAGGGTTTAGGAATCTAATAAATGGAAACGACTGTTGTTGAAGATGGAAACTGGAACCAGTCCTCTGCTTCGTCATGAGACAACAACTAGGTAGGGATGGTGCAATCCTCTGGGGTAGAGGCAGAGATTTTCACACTGTCCTGTCATGGAACATGGAACTGATCATACAGAAACAGCCGAAGTTAAGCTTGGATTACGTTCAGACTAACCATACAAAGTGATTTGCAAGCCATAGATCACTAATGGTATCAACAAATCAACTTCAATCTTTCAACAAGAACATTTCCATCATATCTAAAAAAAGTATGAAAATACAAGAGAGAACTTCAATATCTTTAAGATTTGCTCCAAGAAATCAATAAGACCGTGCCAAAAAATCTAAAGAAATATATGAACACCATTCTTCAATGCATATATTATTGCTTTAGAAGTCTGTATTACAACAATCTGACTGATCTTTGGAGCTTCAGCTCAGGAAGAACAATGCAGAAATAAAAGCTAGCTACTAGGGTGCTCTAGGAGCATCAGAATGATGGAAATCAGAAAAAGAGAGGGCTCTAAAATGAAGCATCCCTCAGCGTTTATATAGGCTAGCTAGCAAACAAGGAGGTGAAAAAAGATCAGATTTCCTTGAAATCTGTGCAAACCCTAAAGAGATAGGGATGAACATGTCATAGGCTCCATGGGATGCTGCCACCTGTCTTGGACGCCAGGCTGACTAAGCTGCTTGGTTGGTAGGTGAGACCAGTCAACTGTCTGTTTGTACTGCTCCTTGGTCGCAAATTCCATGGTGTCTTGGAGTCCACTTGTCTTGGTCGCAAATTCCACTTGGAACAGGATTTTGCGACCAGGAATGATTTTCTTCTTGGGCGCAAATTCCAGGGGGTCAAGGAACTTTGTGTGGAGGAATCCTTCCTTGAGCAGGGCGCACTTTCCTTAGGGTCCTGGAATGGAATTCCTTCCTGAGTTGGAATTCCTTGTCGTGGAATAGAATTCACTGTCTTGGATTCTTGGGTTGGAATTCCTCATCCTTGGCATGGATTCTCGTTCTCCTTGATGGATGGTGAACTGTACTTTTGTTCTTGGCTCTCCAAGGATTGATCCTCTTGTCCGGAACTGGAATCCTTGATATTGGACATGAAGTGTATTTTCTCTTTTCTTCTTGTGGAATTCACATTTAGTCTCCTCGTCTGGCGTTGGAAGTAGTCCTCTCCGGTATTGGAACTCCATGATGCTTGAGATAGTCCTTGATCATCCTTGAGCTCCGTCTTCATGGAAGCCCATCCTCGTCCTGGATTCCTGCGAAACAAGGGAAACCTTGAGTAGTCATGATGAACAAGGTCCTTAAATGCACTGCAATCAAAAGATAAAACAAGAACTAAACTTGCATAATTGATCAAATTAGCTTATGAATTCTTGAATAAACAACGGATTTTCTTCACTTTCTGGTATCCTTCACACTTGGACTAACTTCTCCTTCATTCCAGGGTTACCAGGCATGGACATGAGTAATTTCCAGGTCAGGAAGCAATTTCCAAGTGGTCGGGAATTTTCACCTGTCGGGGATTTTCCAATGTCCGGGATTTTCTAATGTCGGGGATTTTCCAATGTCGGGGATTTCTTGATGTCGGGGATTTCTTGATGTCCTGGATTTCTTCCAGTCGGGGATTCCTTCCAGTCCTGGAGTGATTCTGGAACATGAACTTGCAGTAATGAAGAGTCTTGATCAAATTCCATTCAAGTAATGAACATTGAGACCGATCCTGATGTATGTTTGAGATCCTGAAAATGACTAAGTCTGGTAGTCTGAAATCATGAAATCCTGAAAAATTGGCTAAGTCTGAAATCTGGTGGATCCTCCAAATTCTAGATTTTGCATGTTAAATCCGGTGGATTCGAGACCTATCTCAAACATCCTGAAAGGTATATTGAAAAATATTTAAAGTAGAAGAAATTCAATCTCTCAACTTACACTTAAATGTATTTTTTAATATACCTTTACCCTAAGAGACACTGAAAAATGGCTAAGTTCCCCAGGAGCGCAATTTCCACTGGTGCAGGATTTTGCGCCCAAGGACAAAAATTGTCTTGGAGCGCACATTCCTAGCAGTCAAGGATTTTGCGCCCAAGGACAAAAATTGTCCTTGAGCGCAAATTTCAGTAGGTCAGGGATTTTGCGCCCAAGGGCAAATATTGTCCTGGAGCGCACTTTCCAACAGGTCAGGGATTTTGCATCCAAGGACAAAAATTGTCCTGGAGCGCACTTTCCAATAGGTCAGGGATTCTGCGCCCAAGGACAAAAATTGTCCTGGAGCGCACATTTCCAGAGGTAAGGGATTTTGCGCCCAAGGACAAAAATTGTCCTGGAGTGCACATTTCCAGAGGTAAAGGATTTTGCGCCTTTGACCCTGCCTGTCTAGTTTCATGGATTTTGGCCTTGGAAAAAATCCTTTTCTTCAATTTTGAGTGGAATTGCAGTTTTGCATCAGGTACACTTTGAGCTGTTTTTACGGAGGTTCAGTTATCGATATGGGATCGGAAACACGGGGCTTTCGTTTCTTCCATCCTTCGTTTCTTCCATCCCCTCGAGGAACCTCTCATTTCCATGGCGAGATACGAAGTTTGTTTCTTCCATCCTTCGTTTCTTCCATCTTTCATTTCTTCCATCTTTCGTTTCTTCCACGCCCTTGAGGAATCTCTCATTTCCATGGCGAGGTACGGAGTTCGTTTCTTCCATCCTTCGTTTCTTCCATCCCCTCGAGGAATCTCTCATTTCCATGGCGAGATACGGAGTTCGTTTCTTCCATCTTTCGACTGTGAATTCCAGGATTCAAACATCCACAGAGGAGTCAGAGAATGATTTTCAAGGCAACTGCATTGACTGGACAGGACTGAAGGCAGAACTGGACACTTCCAGTCCTAGGGCGCAAAATCCAGTAGGTATTGGATTTTGCGACCAGGACAAAAAATTGTCTTGGGCGCATAATCCAGTACCTGTTGGATTATGCGACCAGGGATAAATTTCCTCCTTGGGCGCATATTCCAGCAGGTACTGGAATATGCGACTAGGAAAGTTCCTGTTGCATTTCCAACCCTCTGGAAAGGTACCTTAAACACTGTTTGTTGCCTTGAAATTTGCCCTAGGAATTTGAAAACCCTGTTGATTTGAGAATCTTCTGAGTTATGAAATGAGGTTGATTGCCGGACTAGGATTAGAAGGATATCCCTTGGATTGAACTTCCAGACTGGAGCTATCGGACTAGAACTGAATTCCATGTCGAGGATGAACATGCCAAGGAGTGGCAATCTTTGTTGACTTCCGGGCCTGGTCGGGATGAGAACATGGATAAACCCTGGAACAGGATTCCGGGTAGGAATTCCTTGAACAAGACTCCGGGTTAGGCACTTCCGGACAAGACTCCGGATTGGAATGATTTTCTGAGTGGGACATGGAGTCGTGGAACAAGATTAGAATTGAGTTCCATGTTGGGAATGGAGAGGGTTCTAAGGTGGAAAGATGGATTTTGACATGGAAATGACAAGCCTTGTTGAATTCAGGACCTTGGATTGGAACTTCGGGACAAGAATCCATATAGGAACTTTTGGACAGAGACCCTGGAATTGGGACTTGGACAGGGACTTCTGGACTGGAGTGTTGGAACAGGGACTTCTAGACTGGAGTCTTGGAACAGGAACTTCCGGACTGGAGTCTTGGAATAGGATTCCTTATTCATCACGGAGTCTTATGCTGAGAGCGAAGGATTTGGACTTCTTCTATGGGATGATGGATTCCTTCCATGTACTATCCAGATTTAATTGAGGAATGATAGGTAGGGCATTATTCATCCTCAGGAGAAATTCACTATTTCAAGCATTCCTAATGTTCCCTATGAGCTGACTGCTCGGACATTCTTTCCTAGCTTCATGGATCAGGGCAAGAAACTGCAAGAACAAAGCAAAAACGACGGCGAAAGCGAGAAAAAGGGGGGTCCCCATTTGCAATGGGGCGATGTGTGAAAATGTCACAACAAATACCTCATCAAAACCTGTAACGTCATGACAAGTGTTTGATAAAATGCTAAGATGTTAAACTGAGCACAATCAAGAAATTAAATATCCTATCAGGGGTGGGATATTACACAATCCACTATACAACAATTGTCCAAGTTGGACAAGTTCGATTGAATTGACCATGTGGACAATCAATTGGTTGGCCTTAATGTCAAATATGACACCGTGAGTCAACAATTGCACCAATGGACAATCAGATATGGGACATAGCTCTTATAGTAGACAATACTTTCCCAAAGCAACAAACTCTTAGTAAGATTCAACGTACACCTAAATTAGACTTCCTTAACTTTGATGGTGATGACCATGCAAGTTGGTTATACAGGGCAGATTAGTATTTTGCAGTCAATCAAATTCCCATGTCTCAAAACTTCTCAATCTCTTCACTCCACCTAGAACATGAAGCTATTCAATGGTATCAATGGTTGGAAAAACCATATAGTTTCCAATTTGGAATCAATTTTGTTAGCACTTGCTCACTTGCTTTGGCTGCGTGAGTATGAAGATTTCACAAGGGCATTGTTATGTCCCCATATTAAGGCATTGTTTAAATTAAAGATTTAAACATCCTGATAAAAGACGGAAGTCACTTTCGAAAATATGGATAATATTTAATAATAATATTATTAAAATATAATAAATAATATTATTATATATTCTAATATAATTAAATATATATGATATATTTATTTAAATTATGTTATTTAATATATGTAACAAATATGATTACTAATATAAATATAAGTGATTTAAATGTTATTATATTATATAAATAGAAATAAAATATTATAAATTAATTAATATAAATATAAATCTTTAATATAATAAAGATACATCTGCTAAGTCAGCGGTGAATCGACTGACATGAATAAGACAAAAGTTTTATTAAATAAGAGGATATTAATTCTTATAAAGAAGTGATCCATATCCCAAAAGCCACGTCCCTTTTTGGGACAGCAACTATTAAAAGTTGCAACCCTTGAATGAGATCGGGGGTATAAGAGGATACCGCTGGGCAATAGGAAAGGCATGGAAGACAGGAAAAACAGATCAGAATTTCTGAGTTGGGATCTGCAGTAATCAGCGACCAAACAAAGGCAAATAATAGTAAAGGGACAGCATCATTGGTAGTGATTTAATATGTGGTTTGTTATATATATTGTTTAATGTGTAGTTGTTAATAATTATTCTCAAGTATGTATGTTAATGAATTAATGTGAATACTAACACGATTTATGTATTATGAATTCATCATCTAATGTGCATATAAATTAACATGAGATCTCTTTCATGATTTTGTATATGTGTAAATAACAATATATCTCTGATTGAATGTAGAGATTGAGAAATGAACAAATAATATATGAATTAATATTCAGATTTGCATGATTATGAAAATAAAAAGGAATAAGATATACAATTCGGAGATTGGAAGAAGAGTGTGGGAAGAATATAATCAACACTAAAGGAAGACAAATCCTTAGATCTCCAAAGATACAAAGGCAAGAATTATATACTTGGTATGATGTATCTAACCCTATGTTTCTTGTGATAAAGGCCATATGATAAATAATGACAAATGCATATAATTGAAAGGTTATCATTAGTATCATAAGCATTGTGCAATTTGCTACGAAATATAGATTATATTCCCAACACATCTGATATGATTGTTTGCAACTATGAGTGTGATTAGTTATTATGCATTAATGTGGATTCTTGTATGAATGTCATGATTTCTATGATGGGGGAATTGGAGACCTACGAGGAGGGGAAACGGTGTTGGGATCATCTTCTAAGTACGCCACCCCATGGTGGATGGCTGAGGCCTGCCACATGTGGGCCAAGGGGGTATGAGAGGCTGCCCTTGGGCTTAGAAGGAATGATTTCCGGGACACCTGCTGTAGTTGCACCCCTAACCTTCCATCATGGAAATTAATTGAATCATAAGAGGATTCATAATGGTTTTGATAAGGGGAATGGTGATAGGACGCCTCACTAGGCATGCCACCTCATATGGATGGCAAGAGGCCACATGGGGCCAAGAGGGGTGAAGCACCCGCTCTTGGGCCTAGGGTAGAGGGTTTCTTGGGCACCTTATCAAACCATTTTGTTCCAGGAATTAGAAACCCTAACCCTAAACTTGTGGGATTTGAATTTTTAGGGTAAAATTAGTATCGTTCCAATTGGGGACATTACAGGCATTTACTAATTTATGACAAACTCATTTAGTTTGTGACTACTAGACATAGGTTGAAAAGTTGGCAAATCAGACAAGTGGGCTCGATGAGAATTGCTTCAAAAGTTGTTTTTTTAGTGGCTTGAAGGAAGACGAGTCAAAATGTTTAGATTTGTCAAATTGATTGAACCTCTCGGGATGACTAAATTAGCAAAGGATAAATTTGTTGCTCAATGCTTTCTTTAAGTCATCACAAGTCTACACTCAATAGAAATTTCAACCCACAAGCAATTGCCCCACACAAAATCTAGGTACCCAACCACCTAGATGTGGAGGTACATTCTTCATTTGACACATTGGATGCTTTAGAAGACAATCCAATTGAGGAGCAACTCGAAGAGACAGGGTTGAGTAATGATTCAACTCTTGAAATTTCTGTGCATGCCTTCGCTGGAATCACCACACCCCAAATGATGAACATGTTGGGATACTTCAAAGGGCATCACTTAACCATCCTCATTGTTTCTGGCAGTAGTCATAACTTCGTTGACCCTCAAGTGGCCAAGTAGCCAACTTGTTGTGTATTCTTGCAAGTATTATAGGGTCCGATGATCACCAATGTGGGCACATTGGCTTTTAAAATCAAATGTTGAAATGTCAGGATTTCAATGGGGGATTACACTTGACAATATGATATGTTCACACTTCTATTAGGAAGGTGAGACAGTTTTGGGTGCTCAATGGCTTTGTACATTGAGACCCATCTTAATGCATTTTGCTGAAATATGGGTGCAATTTTTTACTAATGGGCAACCATATAACCTAAGAGGTGTGATAGCATGGCCTACTCAAATTAATAGCTCACATCGCATAAAGAAGCTACTCAAAAAGGGGACTTGAGGAGTCATGGCTCAATTTTTTTTGCTATGCTAATGACAACAACAAATGAGTCAATTGAATCTGTGGACTTGCAATTACTCCTCGACAAGCATTCATAGGTATTTGCAATACCTCAAAGATTATCACCTCAATGCTTACAAGACTATGCAATCAAATTAATTCTGGGTAGTTAGCCAACAAACATTTGCCCATATTCCTACCCCTATATGCAAAAAAATTGAAACTAAGAAGATGGTGCAATAGTTGCTTGAAACTAGGGTCATTCAGTCGAGAGTTAGCCCTTATTCCTCCCCAATACTCCTGGCTTGCAAGAAAGATGACTTATGGTGATTTTGTGTGTGGACTATCATGAGCTTAGTAAACTCACTATGAAGGACAAGCGCCCTATCCTTGTTATTAATGAATTTTTAGTTGAGTTGCATGGGGCTTGTTTTTTCCCCAAGATTAATTTATGCTTTGGCTGCCATCATATTTGCTTGAGGGATGAAGATATCTCTAAGAAAACTTTCTATAGTCATGAGGGCTTAATGAAATTTTGGTGATGCCATTTGGCCTCATGAATACACCATCCACATTCTAGAGTGTAATGGACTACATTTTCTAGCCATTCCTTTGGAAATTCATCTTGGTGTGTTTTGATGAAATTCTCGTCTACAACAAGACATGGAAGAACATCTCATGCACTTGGACTAGAGTTTGCAACTATTATCGTGAAATTAGTTATTTGCAAAGCACTCCAAGTGTTCTTTTGGTACAATAGAGGAGGAACATCTTGGCAATATTGTCTTTGTTGAAAGTGTTAATGATGATCCCAAGAAAATTGAGGACATGCAAAATTTCCCCAAACCTTAGATTCTTAAAAGTCTTTGAGGATTTTTAGGTCATAGATTATTATTGCAAATTTGCCCAGGACTATGTTAAAATTGCGGCACCTCTAATGGGAATGTTAAGAAAAAATGCTTTCATATGGTTTGAAGCAGGAGAAGCATGCCTTTGCTCTTCTCAAACACGCCATGCCAAATTTTTCAAAACCATTTGACATTGAAAGTGACACCTCGAGGGTTAGGATTGGAGCATTATTGATGCAAGAAGTGTTGAAGTCACCCACATGACTCATAGGAGTAGGAACACTTTGCAACACCAAAAAACCTTCCACACAAGAGAGAAGCAATGAAAAATGCTATATGCTAATAATGGTACAATGCATAAAGGTTGATTAATTTACAACAGAACCCTTGTATATATAGGCAAGGGTGAGACATAGGACTACATAAGATTATGACTTTTGTCATAATCATATGACTTGAGACACAAAAAGTAAATGGCCTAAGTTAATTAACTAGGTGTGAAAATGATCTAAAAGGGATTTGGTTAGCTAATGTACCCCATTCACTCCAACACCCCCCCTTAAGTGCAACTTAGGGAGGAAAAGAAAACAACAAAAGTCTCAAAGATGGGTCCCGACAACAAGGCTTGATGAGGTACCCATGTACAAAAGATCTATTACAAATGGAGAAAAGGAGAAAATTGGTAGGAAAAAACTCTTCCCCTAAAGAGAGAAAACATGAAAAGAAAACATGTACAAGTGGGGAAAGAGGACTCAAGATGACCCCCCAAGGACAACTTACTTCACCCCAAGCATTAATCGCAAGTGAAGATGACGAGGTGATGCCAAAGGATTAGTGAAGATGTTTGCAACCTGCTCCTTAGTAGAAAAATATTCCAAGTTGAGAACACCATTTTGGATGCGCTACCAAATGAAGTGCATTTGGATCCTCGATATGCTAGTCTACTAATGCTCTACTGGGTTGTGTGAAATGCGTATGGCACTTTGATTATCACACCAAAGAGTAGGGTGATTAGGAGGAAATCCAAACTTGGTTATCAATTGTAGAAGCCAAAGCACCTCCTGGCTAGCCAAAACTGCACCTCGATACTTGGCCTCTATAGATGATAATGCAATAGATGTTTACTTCTCGCAAGATTGTACTTGGACCAAAACTAAGGTAGAAAATAAAACCAGAAGTAGACTTCCAATCATCATCATCACTAGCCCAATTTGAGTCGGTGAAGGCCCCAATTCGAGAAGCTTTTGATGTGTAGTGTGCTTAAATGAGATATGCCTTGGATATACCTCAAGATATGTTTGGTTGCCTTCCAGTGACTCTCATGAGGCTCTTGAGAGAAACGGGAGACAAGTCCAATTGCAAAGGAAATATTAGAATGATTGTGTGTCAAGTACAAAAGGCTGCCAACCAATTGTTGATACAATGTAGCATCAATTGTAGGCATAGTGCAATTGGTAGACGGTGAAACACTCGATTGAGATGGAGTGGGGACATGCTTGCAACAGCCATGCCAAATTCTTGAAGCAAGTCAAGAGCATACTTTTGCTAAAAAAATGGAAATCCCCTCGGAAGATTGAAGAACCTAAAGATCAATGAAGAAATGTAGAAGCCCGAGATCTATCATATCAAACCGTTCTATCAAAGCTCGTTGGACACCTTGGATCATGTAGGTGGAGCTACCTATGAGAATCAAATTATCCACATACAACACAAGAATCAAAAGATCCTCCCCAAGTCTTTGAGTGTAAACTATCAGATCGGAATGGCAGCAGGAGAAACCAAAAGCAAGAAAGAAGCTTTCCATCTTATCATACCAAGCTTGAGGGGCTTGTTTGAAACCGTACAATGAACAACAAAGCTTGCAAACAAGTGAAAAGTCTTGCACAAAACTAGGAGGTTGCTCCATGTAGATCTCCTCATGAAGATCACCATGCAAGAAGGCACTCGTCACATCCATTTGATAAATTGGATACCTGTGATGTAGCAAGAGAAAGTACAAGACAAATAGAATCCATCTTGGCAACAAAGGTCTCAAAATAATCAATGCCTTCAACTTGTGAAAACCCCTTAGCCACAAGACGTGCCTTGCACTTGTCAGTGGACTCATTTGTTGCATATTTGGTGTGGTACACCCACTTGCACCGAACCAACTTTCTTCCCTTGGGAAGAGGTACAAGATCCCATGTTTCATTCTTCATCAAAGAATACTCCTTGTCCATAGCATTGTCCCACTTTGGAATACTTGCGACATTTGAAAACTTGTAAGGATCATCTAAAATTGCATGACTCAAGATTGACACTTGTTGTCTATGAACAAGTGCGACGAGAATCTGTAGGATCTCCAACTAAAGGTCTAGCCTCCTCAAGAGTAGTGAGGGCCCAACGGGGCAAAGACTGTGCACCAAGAGGTGGTGGTTTAGGACCATCATCATCAACCTCAAGAAGCAAAGTGTCCTCAAGTGATGAAGAAGGCAGAGGAGGTAGTGAGGAAGAAGCACATGATGGTGTATCTATTTGTGTGAAGTGCTCATTGAACTAGACATATCTTCGAAAGAAGACAACTTGAGTGACAAGATCAAACAACCTAAAGCCTTCACATCCTCACAATAGCTAATTAAAATCATAGGATGACTATTCTTCTCCATACCCTTATGTCCACCATCAGGCTTGACATGGGACAAAGTGTTGGAAATAGTCCGGACAACTGAGAGGGGGGGTGAATCAGTTGTCCCTAAACTTTAACCTTTGCTGAATCTTTTAAATCTTCTTTATAATCAGATTACTGATGAAAACATTTAAGCATAAATCAACATATGAGCAGAAACATCATGAACACACAACACCAGAATTTTGACGTGGAAAACCTGGTTAAGGGAAAAACCACGGTGGGGGTTAACCCACAAAAATGCGTACCGTGTTAAAAGTACTTAAGAAAATAGAAGGCACATGCCTTTGGGTGCACTGCCCAGAGCTCACTGCTCAAGAAGAGCCTCACTGCCTATAAGAAATTATGATTTATACAGAAATAATGAACTGAGAAATAGCATCTACTTTTATGCCTGAATCAATCCCTTTGAAGGTTCAGAACTTCTGCTCTTATCTTCAAATTCTTCTCTACTGACTCTTCACTTTATACTCTCTTCGCTCTTCTTCTTTGCTCTGCTTTTGATCCCTTCTTCGGATTTAATTCATTGTGTACAAGGATGCTTTTCAGCAACTCTTCAACAAGTATTTATATGCTTCATCAACCTTGGAATGATCAACAAGGTCGGCTAAACTTGACGCGGATCATCACACTGTCGGCCAAACGCAGCTGAGACTTGAACCTTTTTCTACACTCACGCCACACTTCATAAAAAATGCTCTTAGATCATCCGCAACAAGCTAGGAACATCCGGTCGGCCAAAACTGGGAAGAACATCAACCTTAAAGAAGAAAGCTTCAATCAACAAGCTCAAACTTCAGTGCAGACCTCCAACATGGTAGCCACACGATCCAGAGACCTCCACAAGCGCACTGAAATTATCAATAACATTCACTTTAAACCAAATTACTAGAATCATTTGTATCTTCCTCCGGAACCTCAAGAACACTATCTGCCATGACTATCAAACTAGAAAGATAGCTTGCGGACCTCCAAACCACGAACCACTGGAGTTGATGATATATACTGATTTCCCAAACATGCCTGTAGATTCGCAGATCATCATTTTACACTATTGGAGCAATCCGGACCTCTTTCCTGTCACTCTGTCTCTCCTGAAAAATGCAGGAACCGATTTTACTTAGATGGCTATAACTTCTTCAGATCTTAATGCGAACCTCTCAAATCTTAACCGAAGCTTCTTCAGATAAACCTCTGCATAGCCATATGGTCCGCATATATTGATCTCCATTAATTTTTCTCAATATCCTCAACAGTCCGGTCTTCTATACAGACAACAAAATAGGATACAGTTGACACCAATGGCAACAAGGATACGTTGACATCAATGACAACACCACTTAGGCACATATTTGCAACACAAAGAAGGTAACATCAGGCTTGACATGGGACAAAGCCTCCTCGGGAATCATATTTTGTATTGCCTTGTTGGGGCATATGGTTTTGAATGTAGTTAACACAATTGATTGCCTCAACCCAAAAAGTGGATGCCATGGACCTACAATGAATCATACAATTGGCCATCTCTCATAAAGTATTGTTCTTCCTCTCGACCATGCCATTTTGTCAAGGAGTGTAAGGAACTGTGTGTTGATGTTGAAAACCATGTTCACTACAATAAATTTGAAATGCCTAGTTCACATACTTCCTCCCATTATTTGTGTATTCGTCAAATAGAAAGATTTGATTGCTTCTTCACAAATTCTTTGAAGGTCCTAAAGTGGTAAAACCGTAAAAACCTCAGTGGTAAAAACCTTACTCTTGTACTTGAGAAAGTACATCCATGTGCGCCATGAGAAGTCATCAATAAAGGTGAGCACATGCTTGGCCCTTGAAAATGTTGGAGTTAGAAATGACATAATATCACTATGAATCAACACAAGCACTAGAGGCCTAACCCTTGGGAAAGGGTTCCTGATGTTTGCCAAGTACACAACCTCAACAATTTTCGTCATTGCATGAAATATTGGGAAGACCAATTACCAAATCTTATGTGCTCAATTGTTGAAGGTACTTGTAACTCAGATGACCAAACCATTCGTACCAAAGTTTGTTCAAAGAAATGGTATGTGCAATGAGGGATGATCTTGAAGAAGACTCAAAACCATCAAACTTGTACAAATGGGATCCATGATCAGCACTTTTGACAACAACAATCATCTCAGGCTCTTGTAGCTTTTTAATGACTACATCATGTGGTGTGAACTCAATTGTCTTTCCCTCACCAGAATGACAAATCTGATAGACAGAAAGTAGGTTAACAAAATTCTCTAGAACAAAGAGCACACCATTGATGCACCCATCAGGCAATTGTACTGTATTTGATCCCAAAATAGGAATCTGTGAAGAGTCTTCCACTATAATCTGAGTAATACTGTTAGAAAGTGAACAAAGTAGATAATGTGAATGGGTCATATGGGAGAAGCACTTGAATCAAGTCTCTAGTGATGTGAAGATGAACCTTGCAAAGCTTGTGCAAAAAGGGCTTCCCCTTTGTGGAAGAGGGCTTGGAAATAGAAATCTTATGTCACTGCATGGCTTTTGCTAAAGCATCTAATCTCTGCCAACATCTAGATTCATCATGACCAAGCTTGCCACAAAAAGAGCAAGGATCACTTGACGTCTTCTTCGTCTTGGAGGTAGACTCACCGGACTTAGCAGAATTGGAGGCAGGTGTGGACATCTCATTGATCTACGGCTTTGGTTTGGAGGGAGGCTCACCACCTAAAGTAGATTTTTTCTTAGGCTTCCTCTTATTCTTACCTTTGCCTTTGGACGATTGAGCCATCAATGCTTGGCTCCTACAACTAGGAAGTGCATCCATTGAATTAACTTGTCCTATTCTCTAGTAAGACGTTTGCAAAACAATTTAAGGTGGGCATCTTGAATTTAGTCCCTAAGGCATCTTATTCCAAAACATGGAACTCATTAATGGTGCCAAACACATCATCAAATTTGCCCCATACTTGCTCACGTGGAGTGCACTCCACAATGTGAAACAAGAAATTATCAGATACATGCAATCCTTTGGAGGACCCCATGGCTTCATCTAACTAGTTCCTATAAGCAAAATTTTAAAACTCTTTAGTGAATTTAAGTGGTTTGTTATTCAACATTTGCTAAAGTCCCTTAGATTGCAGTAGTTGTCTCATTTTTAGTTTCCATGTGTGATACTTGTGTGGAGTGAGGAGCTCAATAGTCCTAGGCTTTATCATGATTAGCAACGAACACCAAGAGAGCAAAACAGATAATGGGCACTTGAATTGTGCCTTACACTCGCCCAAAATGTATTAAGGCTATAATTGTAACCCCCCTAGCAAAGAGCAATGGGCACTTAAGTGCAATTTGTACAATGTACAAGCCTAAATTGATTGTTTATAACACATGGTGATTTTTGCAATTTTAAGAAAAAATATTGTTACAAACAGATTTGTTCCAATTTTTTGATCAATTATAACTGGGCCAAAATTTGACTCAATGAGCAAAAGTATGCTTGTAGCAAGAAAGGAGGGCAAAAGTACCTTCAAATTGGAAAATAATCACTTAGAGCGCAATTTGGAAAAAATAATTTGCATCGTTGCGAAGTGCTCGGAAAAAGCTTTCCGTCGCCTATAAGAAGTTGAAAATCTGACATTGTGGGCAAAAGTTATGCCTCTTGAAAAAAATAGCTTGCTTAGAGCACGAAAAAATGACTTCCCACTATTCCAATGGCAGGTGGGCAGTGTTGTTGGTTGAGTGGTGCACGGGTGGCTAAGATCGACGACCTGTCGATGGCGTGGCTGGAGGCTGGGTGGGGCAGTTTTGTATTGGTGGAGTGGTGTGGAGGTTGCATCTTATGGTGGATTGGGCCACTGGCAATGCTCAAAGTCTAAGCCCTCCTGGGGTTGGTGGTGATTGCGGGCTTGGCCCCATGCATCCAAGAGCCAAGAATAAACCTCACAAAAATGGTTGTTAGCACTTGCGTTAGTTGATGGCAAATTTGTACCCTTCCTGTCATTGTTGACAATTACAGATGGTATGATGACAAAAATACAATATAAAAAGACAAAAATACAATATAAAAAATAAACCCATACCTTTCACTGACTGAGGATGATGTAAGCGATAGAATATTTTGTAGAATATGTTAGTGGTACAAGGCAATGCTTGTGAAGATAGGGTATGGTTTGTATAGATGTACAGACTATACGGATTTTGTGCAATGAAATTTATGGCAATGTCAGAAAAACCTTTGCTAGTGACTGTCACCAAACCCTATTGAGTTTATTGTCAATCCATACAGATTTGGGCATTCTAGACTCAATTGTGAGCTTAGATCTGATCTAGGATGCACTATATGAAACTTGTTGGTAGAATCTCCCCAAGAAGGGGCTTGTAGATTCAAAGCTCTGATACCATGTTGAAGTCACCAAAAGGACTCACAAGAGCAGGAACACATTGCAACACCAAAAGACCTTCCACACAAGAGAGAAACAATGAAAATGTTATATGCCAAGAATGGTACAATGCATAAAGGATGAATAATGTACAAGAAAACTTTTGTATATATAAGCAAGGGTGAGACATAGGACAACATAGGATCATGACACTTGTCATAATCATGACTTGAGACACAAAAAGTAAATACCCTAAGTAAACTTAACTAACTTGGTGTGAAGAGGACCTAAAAAGGAATTGCTTAGGTAATGTACCCACTGTTCACACCAAGAAGGAAGACCTTTGTCATTCACTAGCAAGGCACTTGTTGGTAGAAATTTGGTGAAATCTACCTATGAGAAGGAAATGTTAGCCATTCTTCATGTTTTGAATCATTGACACCCATATTTGTTGGTGCGACATTTCTACATCAAGATAGATCATCATAGCCTTAAGTACTTCTTGGAATAGTGAGTCTCTTTGCTAGAACAACAAAAAATGGTTACCAAATTATTAGGTTATGATTATGAAATTATTTACAAAAATTGGAAGGAGAATGTGGTTGTAGGTCCATATGTCTGAAATTCAAAGACTAGGGAACATTCTTTACCTTACCAACTATAGATTGGTTGCAGGAGGTCCAATATGAATGGCAATAGGTTGTGCAGATTCAACAACTAGCAACCGATCCCACAATTGAGCCTAGATACACTTGGGGTGGCCAATGATTGCATTACAAAGGACGAGTTGTTCTTTCTACAAATTCTACTCCTTGGGCCGAATTCTTACAAGAGTTATGTGCATCTCCTTCCGTAGGGTAAATGAGCTTCTTAAAGAGGTATGAAAGAACAAAACACACTTTTTTTTGTTTTGGTATGAAAAATGATATCAAAATTTTTGTTGCGAAATGTGATGTGTTGACGCTAAAAAGGAGAAATTGTCAGGACTTCGGGCACTCTACAACCACTTTCAATTGTAGTATGGAAAGACCTTTCCATGGATTTTATTGAAGGGTTGCCTATGTTATGTGACAAATTGATCATTTTTGTGGTGATTAATTATCTCTCCAAGTATGCCCACTCATGTTCATTGACCCTAACCTTATAAAGCATCTATTGTTGCCCATGTCTTCCTCAACCAAATCTTTCACCTCCATGGTATGCCCACTTTTATTATCTATGATTTTGACCCCACCTTCACTAGTAACTTTTGGCACGAACTGTTTAAGATGTAGGCAATGCAATTGAAAATGAGCTCGGCATACCACCTGCAAACTAAGGGTCAAACAAAGATAGTAAATAAATGCTTGGATACTTGTTTATGTTGCTTTGATTTTTGAACAACAAACTCAATGGGCTAAATGGCTACACCTTGCTGAATGGTGGTACAATACCTCCTACCATTCTTCCACCAAGATGACATCATATAAAGCTATGTATGGCCAACCTTTGTCATCCCTCACATCCTACTTGCCAGGTAGTTCCAAGGTACAAACTGTCAATTCATCTCTTAGCCATGAGGAGTATCTTTTTCAAACTCTCAAGGGCAACTTGGCCCTGGTGCAGAACCATATAAAACAATAGGCATATCAACACCGTTTTGAGCACACACTCACCAATGGGTACTTGGTCTTTCTGTTTCTTAAGCCATATAAACTAACATCCCTCAAGCTTACAGGGAGACAAAAAGTTAGTGCCAGAATTCTATGGACCTTTCTAAGTACGGCAACAAATGGGTGAAGTGGCCTACAAGTTGGATGCCCTTCCATCCTCCAAAATACATCCTATTTTCCATGTCTCCTGTTTAAAAAAGTCTTTAGACAATGCAATTACATTTAGTCCGCTCTTCCCAAGTTGGATGATGAAGGTTGCACATCCTTAAGCTTGAAACTATTTTGGGCAAGCGATTGTGCCAACTTCCTAATCGCACCATCACAAATGTTTTGGTTTAGTGGCAAGGGTTGCAGCTGGACGATGCCAATTAGAAACCTCCCCATCAGCCTTAGCAGCATTTTACACAGTTCAAGCCTTGAAGACAAGGCTTTCCAAAGGGGGAGGGCATATTAGGACCCTTAAATCCTAACCTTTTATTAATTTGAGCATTGTAATAATCATAATTTAGATATTTAGTTAATATTACATTGTGTGGATTTATTCTGCATGCATCACACCGAGTTGTAATAATGTAATGAGTTCATATTAAAAGTGTGGATTTATCTCATATTGGTTGTACCTCAAGTCAATCTCTTAAGGCCTTTATATTGATGTTTTAATGAAGAAGCCATGTTTTGCAATACTTTTTCAGATTCATCTATGTAAGCATATTTGCAGCTATTTCCAAGTATTGTGTTGTTATTCGCATGTTATTAGTTCTGTCTGATAATATTTTCAGGTAAGATCGTAACATACTGGTTCTTGATTAGTTTTTGCATGACAGAGTAACTAGTATTTAGAATGATTAACAGTTGTTCATATATATATATAATATTTGTATTTAGACTGATTAACAAGTAGAGTACTTTAGGATTAAAATATCCTGCAACTATATAAATTTGTCACTTAAAAAGAGAGAAAAGTTTTACACCCTAAAATTTCTATACATGTATGGTAGATACTCGCACCACATTCTGTACATATAAGACAGGCTCTTTATTAAAGTGGTCCCTGATAATAAGTTTGCTTTGGAGAATTCTTTTGATCTCAGTTGCTCTCTAAATATATGGGTGCCCCAGCTTATCTTTCGGCACCAGAAGAATATACTTGGGGTATTTTTAATTTATTTTAAAGATAGTTCTTCCCTTGCTGCTTCATGTTTTTAGTGTGATTTTTTAAATGATTTATCTATTCTAGGTTGTGATATTAATGCTAATCTTTGAAGTTATCCGAAATATTTTAATTTTCAATGTTCCTTAAAATGTTTACACATACAGTTGTTCTTGTTTTTTTAGTCCTGTGCCATAAGAGTTACTTAAATGCTTTTATTATTGTGAAATATGCATACTGTATGTGGCATTTCTTTTAGATTAATGCTGAGTTTTTTCAAAATATGCGTATCAGATATGGCTTTGTTTTACTTCATTTTTGTTTTGTGTTCGGTGATACTGATATGCACATCACAACTCTAAATTTTTGTCTCTGTTTTCTTTGACTTAGGTCACTTTTTTGAAAAGTTTGCAGTGAACATATCATTGTGTGAAGCTACCTTAACAGTTTTAATTGAAAAGTTGAAAAATGAGCTGACTGGCAATGGGGAAGGTAATTAAATCCATATAATCCCCTTGTGTATTTTGATAAGATCCAGAGTGTTTTTTCTCATAACAAAACTAGCTACTGTTCCATAGCCACGCCTTCTGATTCACAATTTTATCAGCTGCTGATTGCTTTTTGAAAACTTGCATGGACATGGAATCTAAGTGCTTGTAAAAATAGATTTAAAATTTGTTTAACGATATTGCTGTTAATGAACAGTCTGCAAAGAAAAGTTGGAAATTGAACTGATTGGCATTGGGGTAAGGTAGGCACTGGGCTGTGATTGGTTCTAGGAGGAACAGGTCCCATCCTGGATGTGTTATTATGCACGTGTCCTCAAAGTTATGGTCTACCTTAGTTTGGTGAGGTGATTTGAACTTTGGGTCACTCTCGTTATGAATGCACCTTTTTACCATATCACAACACTTCAGACTGTTGTTGATGCATTTATACATACATAGTTCATAGCTATTGTCGGTATCTTTATTACCAAAATAGACCTTTTTATTTGTACCAAAGAATTCCTTATTTTTGTAGTAAGATTATCAAAGTTGATCAGATTGTTGTTCCTGTTTTATAAGAGCTTCTTGTGGAAGGGTTCTTTTTCTAATTTCCAAAGACTACTTGACCTTTTTATTGCCTTGGCAATCTGTATTCAAATCCATTGTCAATTTTTTTGTTGAATGATTGGTATATGCAATACGTTGTATGTTGTACCCTTACCGAAAACGACCCTGTTCACCATTGTCACTATTTTGGCTGTTTAGGATGCAGTTGGTGTTTTTTTCTTGTGACCTCTATGTGTTTAAAACTGAAAAAATGCTGTGAAATCTGTTCATTATCATTAAAATGCAGGTACAAAGCAAGAACGGAAGAAAATAGAGGAGATTTTGGCCTGAAAACAAAAGTGTATGGAAGTGCCAAAATATCATACAGGTGGTGCCAAACAGCAAAAAAATCAATTTTGTCCAATTTTAATGAAAATTTGCAGGTTAATTGAGTTTTTTGATCTGAGTTCGTTAGTGTGATCAGATTTTAGAAAAAGTCACCTGGGCTTAAAGTGTCAAAAACGGTCTGCTTGTGCACCAGGTCAAGTGAAAAATCAAAATGATGTTAAAAAAAAAAGAAAGAAGAAAAATCATTTCGGTGGAAAAAGCTCACAAAATGACACTTTTTGGCAGAAGTGCCAAAATGCCACCAGTGTACTTTTGGCCACTCAAGTGAAAAATGCAAAAAGTGCCTTAGGTGCATGCTTACATGCTTGTGGCAACTTAAGCGAAAAGTTAAAAGTGCCAAAGGTGTGGCACATACTCTAAAATGCCAAAATACCTTTCAGGCTCACCAAAATGGCCATAACTTTTGAAGTATTGGAAAGCTCTTTTCAATGGCTACAAGATGAAACAATGTTGATTTTGTTCTAGGATGCAAAGATAGATAAATTTTTTTTTGAAGAAAAGATGTTGCTTCATGGTGTTCAGTGTATATAGGTTATCCGAAAGAGATCTTTTGTGTTACCAAAGGAAACTGAGGTCAATACAACTTTTAGAGGAAGTCAAAGTGGTAGTGAAGGTATTCATAGAGTTCAAGTTGAAGAAAGGAAGTGACCAGCAGGTGAACACTTTGACATCAAAGCAGCTAGTGTAATCCTCACAATGATTGCACTTTTTGGAGAGTGTGCAAACTGCTATCTTTTAGATGACGTTTAAAAATAGAATCAATTTTATTTAAAGCAAAGTTATTTTTGGATATTTCTAGAAGTTAAATTTTGATTGTAGCTGAATTTATATTTAGAGAATAAGCTTTATTCTAGTGGACGAGCATTATTCAAAACTGTTTATAATTCTTATGCAACTTTTATGTTCAAAATTTTAAAGCTATGTTCAACAGCATTTTGGGGACGGGGGCAGCAGGATGGCAGGGGATGCGTTTTGGGGACAATAGTCCGAGGGCCATTTTTTGGGGATGGTGGGGGGGACGGCAATATATATATATATATAGAGAGAGAGAGAGAGAGAGAGAGAGAGAGAGAGAGAGAGAGAGAGAGAGAGAGAGAGAGAGTTTAATGGACAGCAGCATAGCATGACAGCACTATAACAGCAGCAGTATAGCATGACAACATTATAACAGCAGCAATTAATATATTATGACAGCAGTATAACAGCAATAAATATATCATGATTCAGATTCACAGCTAATGATATAACTTATATAACAGTTAACACTAACAGCATTAATTTGAATTTCTGATTATATTGTTCAAACTTTAATCTCAAGTCTCAAACTTCAAAATTTTCGATAGACAACAGCATAAAAAAATATAGTTCTACTAACTACTAAGTACAACTATGCCTCATCTGGGTTATTAATATCAAAAGAGCTATCCATGTCACTCTTGGGATGAAGCTGTGGGTCGTCCAATGGAAGCCTAACCAATCCCTGCTGCATCTCTTTCTCGTCAATCTGCCTAACATCTTTAAGATCAACATCCCAACATGCTGCTGGAGTCTATCGATACTCAGTAGTTTGCGGACCTTGAAGTCTCAAGGCACTATGAACTGCAACTAACTTCTCTGCTTGTCTAGAGGTAAGCTTGTTCCTCTTAATTGAGTGGATGAAGCCATAAGTGGACCAATTCCTCTCTATATTAGAGGAACTAGCAATCTGTGAGAGTAGAGGAATAGCAAGTTACTTCAACTCTAGAGTCTCTTTCCCTGTCTGTCCTAGTGGCCTTGTCTGTCCTAGCCTCTAGTTTGTTGGATGTAGGACCTTGAAGATTAGAAAACTGAAGCCCTTTGCTCTCTACGCATGGTTGCATCCTCAACGCTATACATCTTACAAGGGGCCTTCATAAACATCCCTCAATTACCTCATCATCCTTAAAAGAAGCTTGTAGATTAACTCTTCCAACTAGGACTCTTCCAGGTGAATATCACCTAAGTCCCAACATCTATGGCCTCAGGCCAAATTGGTAATCAACATCCTATGTTTCCCAGAGCAATCAATAGCTCTAAGAAAATATCAACTGGCAAGACATGTAACAATAATATTAATGAGTGGCTGATGTTGAGTATCATCCACCCATCCATGACAATGGAACAACCACTCCTAAACTATGTTTGTCTCATCTCCTCCATTAATATGTTCACCTTTGTATATTGTTTGTTGAGGAGGAAGGTAAGCAATCTGCGTTCTCTAGGGGGAACGTAAGAGGGTCCAATGGCCATTGCATCTCTCAACATCCCTTTGAAATAAGGACACCTTGCTAAATGAATTGGGATGTTATGGGTATAAACAAATTTGGCCACTGAATTACCGACTTGCTTATATTTTTGCAAATTCAACAACCCTACCACTGAATTTTTCTCACCTGCAATAGATGTGGCCTTCCTCTTCCCTCGACCATAACCTTCTCTAGTTGATATATTGGAATACTCGTCAATAGATGGCAATACTGCGGATGGACATTTCATAGTTGTTCTAGTAGTTTTTTCCTCACTCTCCCCAACCAACTTTACCATTTCAACCTGTTGTTCCAACGATATATCATCACAAACTCTAACCCCATGTCCACTCTCACCCAATAAATGGTGCACAACCCTACTATAGCTCCCATGATAATCAATTTTGTAATTATGATGCAACCAATGCTTCTTGCCCCCTATATTTTTACCCTTATTAGTGCTTAAATTGGTGGTGAATTGCAACAAGGGCTTTTTGGGGTCGAAAGGGCTTTTTTCAAAGTGCTAAAGAGAGGAATAAGGGCATGCAAAACGGTCTCGTGGTGTGCCAATAGAATTTGTGTTTGGATTTTCAAAAGAACGAGAACCTCCAACACTCCCTTTAACTTCCCTTCTGTTTACTTCTTCATTACCCATCTCATTTTCATCACTATTGCTAGTGCTCATTTTTAATGTCAAAGATGTTTTAATCTTTAGAGGTTGGTAGTGCTATGGTTTTGAAGTTTTTGTGTGAGAGCAAATGAAAAAAAAAAATTACAAACTCATCTCTAACTGTATGTATCAGAAAAAACCCAGTCAAATAAAAATTGACAGCATAGTATCTTACCTTAATGGTTGAAGATCAGTAAATGCAGCTATCTATAAGTGGTGACACCTCTGTAAAAGTGGCGACAGGGCTCTGAATCTAGGAGATGTGAAATTGGTGGCAGGCATGCGATAGGAATAGTAACACCAACTTGGTAATAAAAATGTGGAATGATTCAAATGATCAAATGAACTTGTTTTTATCATTTTAGAGTTGAATAAGGGGCGTGGGACCTTCACGCCCCTTTTAAAACAATTTTTTTTAAAGTCATGAAGGAATCTTTTTTAAAAACATTTATAAAATGTTGCATTGGCGTCAGGAACGTCTGGTCATCCCCGGAACGATTGAGGGACATCTTAGATACTTTGGCCACTTTGGGGACAACCAAACATCCCTGCGACATTTCCTATTGCCGATTTGTGTTTCCGAAATGTTTCAGAGATTTGCAGATTTTTGGGGACGACCTAGGGACATTCCTTGCCGTCCCGCTGTACTCGAAATGCCATTGGAGATAGGGACGAGGGTTTGGGGGCTGGGAACACGTCCCTGTGGAACACATGTTTAAAGCAATTTTATGTTTAGAAGACATGCAATTGTATAAAGCACTTTCAAACGTTATATATATGGTTATTGTATTTGTGATAAACTAATGGTATATTTTGCTATGCTTTGTTCAAAAGTTCATTGTTCAAGCTCTCTTTGTGTGTGATGAAATTGTGATGCCATATGCAATTTTGTTTGTTTTGTGTGAGGGATTTTACTAATTGAATATAGAGTATCAAAAATTTCAAGATTTGTATTGTGATTGTTAATTTGGGTGTTCATAGCTTTGTATACGATACCCAGGTATTTCAATTTGTGAAGTCTTGTTTTGTGTGCATAATCCAAATTTTCAATTCAGCTCTTGTCTGCACATACTTTCTGGTGTCTGGAATTTAGCTAGAAAGTGTGTGTATGTTTGTGATGTAGTAGGTTTATTTTGTTTGTAGTCATAAAAGACAACAAAATCTGTTGTTTATGTGTAGATGAACTGTTAAGTCTTTTGCTCATAACTGAGAAATAAAAATAGATGTGGCAGATTAGTTTATTTTCTATGAATTTTGGAACTCCCAAAGCAAACTATTTACATGTGAAAATAGTAAATTTGTCCATAAACTAGTCTTCTAGGGTTCTAGTTAAGTTTTTATTTTACAAGGGAGCTTCACCTTCTAATTTGATGAAGGGTTTTACCTTACATGCTATGCTGTTTTGTGTTGTCCTGAAAAGGACGAATTAAAACCTTAACATTGTAAATATCCTTGAGTTGGCAGCACTATATAATTACTTTTGCATTTTGCAGATTCATTCTGGTTTTCCGAGGGATCTTATAGGTGAATATGAGTTGTCTGAGGTTTTTTAGTTTATTGCTGGGAGGATTTGTGTGGTGTGCGGCTTATGTTGCAGTGGCCTTTCTTTGTCCAATTCCTTTGCTCCATAACAGTTTTCCCTTTGTTCTCTTTCACTGAGACAAGTTTGTGAAATATTAAGAATGGGCTATGCACAACTTGTCATTGGGCCTGCAGGCAGTGGTAAGGTAAGGTACTTCCAATTTGTTACTATTTTCTCTAAGGGGCAAGGTTATTTACTTTTATTAGTGCATTAAAATGAAGAAGATTTAGAAACATTAGGTTTCCATGGTCCACTACACTTGTTTGAAGCTTTTGGATAAGAATGTGTAGTGCTTTTTTACATCAACATTTCAGATCACACTATGTGATCCATCATCAGTATTCATTTGCCCTTATCATCCCATTGATGGTTCACAGATTGTGATCCAAAATGTTAAAAAAGCACTACAGAGATTTACTGAAAAGCTTCAAACACATTGTTATAATTTTAGCATTTACTAAAGTTATTTATGCATTATGTTCTGATGATATACATTTCTCATCACTTATTAGTAGGCATATCTATGAATGTGCAGTTTTAATTTATATTGAGCTGTAAATACGTGTTTCTTTGAGTTTGATATTGTTCTCCAATTTGCTTATGGGTGATGTGCTTGGTTTTAACTTAGATTTTCTTTCTGCAGTCAACATATTGCCACAACCTACATCAGCACTGTGAAAGCATTGGTCGAACAGTGAGCATTGTGAATCTTGATCCGGCTGCGGAAAATTTTGATTACCCAGTGTCTATAGGTAGTAGCTTATGTTTTGTTACATTAAGTGATATATGTGGATGGATAGAAATAACAAGGGATGGATGTTTTATTTGAGTCCTTGCTTAAGTGATGGGCATGCCTTGTGGGTTTTCTATGGATGCTTGAGAAACTGAAGTTTGTCAAACTTGTAGCAAAGGTTTTGATTGTTGCTGAAATTGTGGATTCTTTTATTTTTTTTGCAGATATTAGGGATTTGATTTCTTTGGAAGATGTCATGGAGGAGCTGAATCTAGGTCCAAATGGAGGCCTTGTCTATTGTATGGAGTATCCTCAAAGATTGTTTAATACATAGCTACTTTGGACCGAATGCTTTATAATCTCAATTCTATTAAACATACTTTAGATTTTAAGTTTAGAATCTATAAATTAAAAAAATGAGGAAGAATGAAGACAAGGATAAATAGAGAAAAAAAAGGGAAAAGTTTAGGGTTTATTCCTATTGATAAAAATATAGAGCTAATAACACAATATAAATATTATTAGATATTTGAGTAATGATTACAATGAAGTCCTTATATAGAGTTTGGGAGATGTAACCAACAAACATAAATGTGATACTTGTCCTAGATTCTAAATGCTAAAATAAGCAATACTAACAAACCACTTAAGTCACTATAATGACTTTATTACAAATGTAAGCCTTATATTCTAACACTGTCTCGTAAGGCTTACTGTACTAAAGACAAAACATACTAACACAATGACTAAAAACTAAAAAACCTAGAACCACATATTCCTCAGAAGCTTTTCTTTGTAAACAATTCTTGGACTAGGTAGAACTCCATCAAGCTACCTCATAAAGATGTAGCCCCCCAGTTGAATCCTTGAGTCCATGATTACCACCTTCCCAAACTCTTCAATCATATATCTTCTGAATTTTTGGACAACAATCCAAGCTTGAGCTACATCCACAGTGCTCCCTCAAGTTGTCTCATGACCCTTGTAAGGGTATAATTCCCAAGATCCATAGACTCCTGAACTATTGGGGCAACATCCCTTCCTATCTTCAAAAAATAAACTTCTTAAAATACACATACTTCATCAGTGAATTCTTCATCAAAAAAATAGGCTTCTTAAAATACATATACTTCATTAGCAAATTCTTCACCACTACCAATATCCGGATGATCGTCAACAATGGCTACATTAGCTTCATTTGATTTTTCTTTGAGCTTTCCCTTTAGAACATCATTGGCTCGAATTCCACAGTTTCGGACCATGTAACCTATTTTCTTGCAATAGTAACATTCAATCTCCCTTTTGCCTTTATCTGATCTTCTATGATTATTTTTTGTGTATAATGCTATTTCAATTTGAGGATCTCTTGTAACTCCTACAATTGTTCTCTTTTCTTCAGCTAGGAGAGCTGAAATCATATCTTCCAGAGAAGATAGCTGACTAAGAGTAAAGATGACATTGCTGAATTTAGGAGGCAAATTGTTTAACAAAATGGCTTTGGCATCCTTGTCATCCACTGTAGCATTGACTTTTGCTAGCTATTGAAGGAGAGATCTCAGATTGCCTATGTGGCTAGACAGTGACTTTGTCAGCCATCTTGAATTTGAAAAGTTGAAGCTTTAGAGAAAATTTTGCATTAATTGCTTTTGCTCCAAACATTTTATTCAAATTATCCCAGAATTTTTTAGATGATTTTGATAGATCTATATGATGTAACTCGGAATTGGACAGAGCAAGACCAATAATGGCTTTGGCATTATCATCTTTGCTTTGCCAATCCAGTAATTTATTGGCATTTGTAGGTGGTTTCTCATTTTCATTTACTATTCCCCACAAGTTCTTGTGCATCAGCTGCATTTGGATTTAACTTTTAAGTGTGGAAGTTGAGGCTAAAATATTTATCTAATTGAAAGTTTCACTTCTAGAAAAATAAAAATACCCCAAAAAATTTCTGAAAAATTGAAAAAAAATTCAAATGTAAATTTTTACCCAATGTTTTTGATATTCTTGTGCCCTAGCCATTATATTACATGACAGCACAAATTAATACAAAAATTCAGTGTACCCTTCGTCTTCATTATTTTCATTGCGAAATTTGTGCCCTGCTTCTGATCTGTTGGCACAGTCTTTATTTTTAGTGCGTTGCGTGAGAAGCATGCCCTAAAATCATGAAAAAACCTAGCCATGATTGCTTCCATCGTCCTTTGCAAACAACTGATTTTTTGATCATAACTGTATTTTTGTGACTTGCAGATTTCTTGTATGACTCTCGTGTGCCCTAGAAACTCTACGCAACCTCTAAATTTCTGCAACAACAAAAATTTGGCCATGGTTTTTGACAATTTGTGACCTCCTACCTGCCAAAATGATTGGTTTTCATGCCTGCAACTGTGTAATAGCAACTTGTGACCCTCTTCACAGATCAGACACAAGGGGCAATTTCTTGACTACTGAAAACCTTTTCACGCGACTAAAGAAAAATGATGTGATTTCTTGTGATCCGAGATTCGTGTCTAAGAATAGTTGCGACTGCTCTCTTTTGTGTGGCAGGCTCAAACTCATGGCTTTCTAGCTTTGATACCATGTTGATAAAAGATAGAGCCAATAACACATTATACTATTATTAGATACTGGAGTAACGATTACTATGAGGTTCATTTCCTTATATAGAGTTTGGGAGATATAACTGACAAACATATACGTGATATTTTTCCTAGCTGCTAAATGCTAAAAATAGCAATACTAACAAATCACTTAAGTCACTATGGTGACTTTATTACAATGGTAAGCCTCATATTCTAACAATCCCAATTACCCATTTTAGATACTTGAATTTTTGTTAAAAAGAAGGAATCCATTTTAATATTCTATCATCTCCTCCTATGCACACAATGACTACAAATCATATTTCTTTAAGAAAGAAGAAACCCATTTTAATTTTCTGTCGCTATGCACAATCACTAAAAAATCAAGTTGTATTTAACCCTTGCACATGAACAATAAGCCTCTTCAAGTAAAAATGGAAATTGGAATGAGAGTAAATGAGTGTTAGTGAGGATGAAAAATGAAATGGGCAAGTGGAGTTTGAAAGGTCATTTGAGTGTTTTGAGACCCAAGTAGCCTTTTACTATTTAGTATTTGTTTTTTTATATTTTAAAAAAGTTTGATGACCGTTTTTTTCCCTCTCTCTCTCTCTCTCTCTCTCAAGGATTTGGTCATTAGGTAATATTTTCAAATCTCGAGCTTGGACTTGCTATGCTTGTGATTTAATGCCCCAGTCTCATCAACCCAGACTTGTATCCAATTTGTGGTTCCTTGCTCGGAATTGGCAAGTCGCAATGCACTGCCCTTAACATTGTTCATGACAATAGCGTTTCCAGTAATCTCCATTTGATCTCTATAAAATAGAATGCAGGTGATTTCTAACCATTTGCATGACAACTATTTTCATCAGAGTATTTTCCTCAAAATGGATGGCTAAGTTCAAGGATGATTTGCAAAACAGAGTAAGATATCCAACAATCAATATGTGAACCAAGATAAGAGTTCATCAAAGTGTGATTATGAACTTAAGCATTGTGTTTAAGCATTGAAAGTGCAAATCTAATTGGGTTAAAAGTTAAAACTCCTTGGTCTTCTTTTTGTCCTTGACACCTGGGAAAACCTTGAAAAACATATTTTGAAACCACATCCTTAGCAACCTGTTTGACCTTTTGTGCATCGAGTTAGAATCTATCTACTAGGAGGCATCCATCAAATATTAATCAATTACCATCTTTCTCCAAATTCATTGTACAACATAGGAATTGGAATATGGTTTGTATAGGTCTCCATATATTGTTAGTCGCCTATGCATCCCATTGCTCTCCATTGTAGCAGCAGTTAATTTTCAGCATCTTGGATGCCACTAATTTTATTGTCTTTGAATAATGGAATGCTGTCAATATTAATGAGCGCAACCACAGTTCTCGGCCTTGTTTCTTACTTTTGAAAGTCAACTAGTAACTTTTTCTTGCTGCTATTTCTTTTTTTTAATCTGAAACGTCAATCATGTGGATCTTTCTGGGGTCTCTATCCTTGTGCTTGTTTGTGGAATCATGTTTTTAAGCTCAAATAGTGCCAGTTTATTTGCAATGGACTGATGCTGATAGCAGTTGATCTCCCTCCAACCTGACCATGTGTTTTCTTCTCTATTTCGTAAGTCTTCCTGAGATTGAAAGATCGTATGAAGCAGGTTCATTTATATTTTGTTTTAATCAGAAATGCATTCCATCTACCCCCGAGGATATAGAAAGACACATTAGGATCTCAGAGCCAACTCACACACCTATTGTCGGCTTTCAAACTTCCAATTGAATTCTCTTGAAATAATCTTGCATACCAACTTCGTTTAAGAATAGCAGATCATGAAAAACTGAAAGGGGTGGCACCCTGAACAATAGTGCACAATTTTAAAGGACATATCACAACATATATAGGAGCAGCCTTATATTGACTAGTGTTTGCCATGGAGTTTCCCCGACGATTGCTTTAACCATCCATTTTACCTTAAAGAACAACCCCCTGTCCTTAATGTCATTTAGGTTATTTTTAAAAAGTTTTGTGAAAGTATATCAAAGTGTACAGCTGCTGCTTTTCTCACAAGAACATTCTGAGAATCAATTTCAGTTTGTTATATTCACTCTATAGTTGTTTATTGTATCTTTACTACGAAATGTTTGTTTTTGCAGCATACATATGTAATGTAGTTAGGATTTAAAGATTCGAGAATTTCACAGGTAAACATAATATCAGTTATCTAGCTGTGGTGAAGCTTTTTCATTCCGACATTTTAAGTCTCCTTTGAGATCCCTTTTCAGGGAGTTTTAAAAGCAAAGATATCAGGATTTTTTAAAATCTGTGGCTGAACTGAGTGGATCAATCTGACAGGAGGTTACTGCAAAGTTTTCCATTCAAGCTGGCAAAATATCATGTCTGTGATTACCTGAGGACATCCTATTCCATGACTTATTTTTGACTGTAGATAACATACAAAACTAGCTATCAATATTGAGTTTATATAAGCTGATAGATGGGTATACAAGGAATATGATATTTTAGTAGGAATATGGGGCCATTTCAGGTTAGTTAGGTGGATTGTTGTGCTCTTCTGATTAACTATTGTTGACTTGACTCTGAAAGACACTTTGAGGAGAATCTAGATGATTGGCTTGCAGAACAATTGGAAGGTTATTTAGATGATGATTATCTTGTTTTTGACTGTCCGGGTGAGTCTGCAAAACAGTTCCTGTTTCAGAAGCTAGGTTTGACATATTTATTATTTTTTTCTTTACCATGATAGATTATCTTTATAGACTATGCAAAATGGCACTTATGTTCTTAAATTCTGTGAACCCCAAGTTTTACCTTGATTAGTTTTTGTGCTTATAATTTGAGTTTCAAAATTTTTCTTCTCTCTTATGCAGGTCAAATAGAGCTTTACTCACATGTTCCTGTATTTCGAACTTTTGTTGACCAACTCAAGCGTTGGAACTTTAATGTTTGTGCTGTATATTTGCTTGATTCTCAGGTTTGGTGTATATCATATTGATTGACTCTCTGTTTCTGTCTTTTGTAACTGTCTTTTGGTTTTACTATTTTAATATATTGGTCTTTTTAATCAACCTGTTTTTGTTTTTGTTGTAATGATTATTATTGCTTGCTCCCTATCTTGTGAACAGAGAACTGATCAAACATCATTCTGCAGTTTGTTTCAGATATAACAAAGTACCTAAGTGGTTGTATGGCATCCCTTTCGGCAATGATTCAACTTGAATTGCCTCATGTTAATATTCTGACAAAAATGGATCTTGTTAAGAACAAGAAAGAAATTGAAAAGTATGTATGTTTGGATTTTTTGATGGTTGCTATGGTTTTCTATAATCCTTAGAGAATGGCTATTCATAGGATACATAGATGCATGTTAATTATTTTTTTGCTGTAAGTTTCCAAGATCTTTATAATTTACGCCATTTTTTTTTCGGTAATTAGGTTTCTTGATCCAGATACAAGGTTATTGTTGTCAGAACTGAATCAACACATGGCTCCACGCTTTGCAAAATTAAACAGGTCACTGGCAGAGCTGGTGAGTTAATATAATTGCAATGAATTTCATGAGAGAAATTAGGCTATCAGATATTTTCTGGGTCTGATATATAGCTTCCTCTCATCTAATACAACCGTTAGATAAGCCGTTTCAGAGTGGAATCAAGAGCAAATTGAATGTGTTTGTGGTCAGGTCTGCCTGTACATATGTGTTACAAATATTGCATAATTCATGTTACCATTCTCATTCATTCCATCATATAAAGATAAGACACTTATCAGATATCAAAAGTCAACTCTCACATCTTAAACATTAGCAGAGACATATACCAAAAGATTACTGAGATTCAACTTTTTGAAAGGTGAAGACTAAATTATAAACAGATTTAAAGCTTGTAATTTATGGTGCAAGAGCAAGGTGGAAGTGGCAAAATACTGAAGTATATTATTATCTATGGCTGATTAAATTGGTTTGTAGGTATAGAAATATATATCCAACAGGATTACATATTCATCAATTTGGTTCCACATGAATGACACAGTCTACTTTCACCTTTTATGCCACATAATCATCCTAGTGTTTTGCATACAGAAAGCTAGTACTTGATGTTTAATATTTTTCTGCTATAACCTGAAGTAACATACTCCCCATATTGATGTTGTCCAAGAACCATGATTAATGACTTGAGTTGAAGATCTTGACATTTTATTTGTAATCATTTTCCTGACATATTCTATAATATGTTCTATCACTTTTCTTTTTTAATTTGTCACGTGTATCAGTCAATGCTGGCCTGGTTACTCTGTGGTCAAGTTCTTCATGCTGTCAGAACAGCTATGTTCTAAAATGATCAGTTGCTATTGAACTTTGCTGTTTTTACTTTGGCCTATATCCCCCCTAGTCATTATATATGTTTGGATTGGAAAAAATAAGTACCATCATGCTCTTAAGAGTTAATATAAAGTTAAGTTGAGGATGTAACCAAATGTTTGCTTGCATGATCTAAAGAGGTGCCTCCCTGTTGTTGATCTAATATGCTACCACTGCTGTTCCTCTCCACGTTCCCTAAGAATTGCATATTAAGCATTTTTGTTGTCATTAACCTTGGCAAAAGTAATGTTTGGTCCTCCCTAGTTATTTATACATGTTTGGATTGGAAAAATAAGTAACACCATGGCCTTCAGAGTTAACATAAAGTCGAGGATGTAACTAAATGTTTGCTCAGAGACTAACAAGTAGAGTAGAATGAATGAATGCCCAAGCCTCACTACCAAATACTCGAAAAGAAGATACATCAGGCTTGACATCGGACCAAGTCTTCTTGGGAGTCATATTTCACACTGCCTTTGTTGAATGTAGTTAGCACAATTGGCTGCTTCAGCCTATAATGTGGGTGACATGCTCCTAGACTGAATCATGCAATTGGCCGTCTCCTGTAAAGTCTTGTTCTTCCTCTTGGCCACAACATTCTGCTGAGGAGTGTAAGGAATTGTGTGTTGATGTTGAATACCATGCTCACTGCTGAAAACTTGAAATGCTTGGTTCACATACTCCTCCCATTATTTGTGTGTATCTGTTGAATAGAAAGACTAGATTGCTTCTCCACAAACGCTTTAAAGGTCTTGAAATGGTGAAGACCTTACTCTTGTACTTAAGAAAGTACACTCAGGTGCGCTGTGAGAAGTTATCAATAAAGGTGAGTGCATACTTGGGCCCCAAAAATGAAGTAGAAAATGACATAAAGTCACTATGAACTAACTCGAGGGGTGCCTTGGCATGAGAGGCCTTACCCTTAGGAAAGGGACCTTGATGATGTTTACCAAGTACACAACCTTGACAAACTTTCTTGGAAGACCAATTACCATATCCTGTGTGCTCAACTGCTAAAGATACTTGTAATTTAGAAGACCAAACCATTTGTGCCAAAGCTTGCTCAAAGAATCAGCATGTGCAATGAGGGATTATCATAAAGAAGACTCAAAATCATCAAACCTGTACAAATGGTATAAATGATCAACACTCCTTGTAGCAACAACAATCTCAAGCTCTTGTAGCTCTCAAATGACTACATCATGTGGTGTGAACTCAACTGTCTTTCTCTCACCAAAATGACAAATCTGATAGACAGAAAGGTCAGTAGAAATCTCTGCAACAAAGAGACCACCATTGATGTACCCATCTGTTAATTGTACTGTGCTTGATCCCAAAATAGGAATTTGTGAAGAGTCTCCCGTTGCAATCTGAGAAGTACTACTATCGAAAAGTGAACAAAGTCGATTATGGGAATGTGTCATATGGTGAGAAGCACTTGGATCGAGTATACAATCATGTGAAGATGAACCTTGCAAAGCCCATGTAGAAAGGGCTTACCCTTTTCTTGCCTCTAAGCTCTGATTCGTCATGTCCAAGCTTGCCGAAAAAAGTACAAGGATCACCTATCTTCCTCGTCATCTTAAAGGAAGACTCACTTGACTTAGAAGAATGAGAGGGAGGTGTGGACATCTGAGTGTTCCTCTGTTTTGGTTTGGAGGGAGACTCACCACCTGAAGTAGATTGTGTCTTAGGCTTTTGCCTATTCTTACCTTTGCCCTTGGATGATTGAGCCAAATGCTTGGCTCTTAGAACTAGGAAGTGTATCCAATTGAATAAGCTTGGTTTGTTCCCTAGTAAGACGCTCACAAAACATCTCAAAGGTGGGTATCTTAAAATTCAGCCCCTAAGGCATCCATGGTGGAGTATGAGAACATTTGAAATGGGCCCTTCAACTTAGACAATATCAAGAAGATACATTCTTTAGCTATTTTATCTCGTCCACAACTTTTCAAATAGAGGGGAAATCATCAACAGAGAATGAAGTCAAATCTGCCTCTAATTGCACAGCACGAAACTTATTAATGGTGTTAAACAAATCATCAAATTTGTCCCATACTTGCTTAGGTGTAGTGCACTCTGGAATATGAAACATGCAATTCAATTAACCCCATGGATTCATCTAACTTGTTTCTATATGCAATATTTGGAGGCTTGTTAGCCAACATTTGTCATAGTCCTTTAGACTGTAGTAGTTGTCGCATTTTTAGTTTCCATGTGTGATAATTGTGTGAAGTGAGGAGCCCAATAGCCCTAGGTTTTGCCATGATAGCAATCACACACCAATAGAGCGAACCCCCCCCCAACTTACACACACACATGGGAGAAAAAAGAACAATGGGCACTTAAGTGCAATTTTTACAATGAACAAGCCGAAATCGACCTTTTTTTAAGAATTTTCAGAAAAAAAAATTCTTGCCAAATAGAAAATTGGATGTTACAAATAGATTTCTTGTGATTTTTTGATAAATTTGATTTTTTTGCTAAAATTTAACTTTGTGAGCAAAAGTTATGCTTGTTGCAAAAGAATTGAAGAAATAACTTCAAATAAAAAGTACTATCACATGGAGTAGAATTTGGAAAAATTATTGGGACCACGCTCGGAAAGAGCTTTCTATCGCCTATAAGAAGTTGAAAATCTAGCACTTGGTTGAAAGTTATGGCACTTGGACAAAATACTCCTCTTTTAGCAAAAAATGCACTTGGAGCACTAGTGGGGTGGCACCACCAAGTGGCAGCGGCGGATCTATGTGGCATAGGTTTAATCCCCTTGTGGGCTAAGAGTGACTAGGGGTTAGTCCCCCCATGCGACCTGTTGCTAAAAACCTACCTACGTACCATTGATGTCACTTGCCAAAATGTGTAGAAACGCACTATACGACGCTTGTAGAAAGTTGACGCAGGACGATACGAATCTAACATAGAGGTGTATGGATCTGACGCAAGTAGTTATACCTTGCCAAAAAACTAGCCAATAAAAAACCTGAAAAAGTGCAACTTGATCTATACCAGGGTGATGTAGTGTTGGCATAGGGAATATTCTGTTGTAGATCTTACACTGGAATCTTTTGACGACGAGACAATGATTGTGTAGGGGCCGTATGGAATGTATGGACTTTGTATAGTGGAAAAATTGCAAAGTTCCACAGAGTTTTCTGACGGGGGGACGAGGGGACGGGGGGCCTAAGTTTGGGGACAGCGAGAGGTTGGGGGGGACGGTGGCAGGGGAGCGGTGTGTTAACTTTTGAGTCGCCCTTATTTATTTATTGGTAATATTTCTTGAACAAGAGCCGGTTTGCTGTGTTGTATTATGGGTCATACCTTTGTTCCTTAAATAGACTCTTGATCCTTCAAATTTTACCCGTTTATCATCTTTGTAGGCAAGGTTACTTAAGGTTTGAACCTTTGAACCTGAACCATTCTCAAAGTTCAAAGTTCAAATGGTTCAACACTCATTGCCTTCTAGTAAGTCGTGTCATGCAGTTATCCTGTGTAACTAATGTATCGTTGAACCCTCCGCTCGTACCCTATAGCGAAGTTCAATGGTTCAAGGTTCAACGGTTCATGTCTCATGGTTGGAACCCCTTTTACAAAAGTCACGTGACTGTCAGTTGGTCTATGTAGCCTTTGTGTCTTTGAACCTTCATATTGAACCATATCCTAATAAGTTCAACGGTTCATGAGCTTAGGTTCAATATTCCTGTAAGTGAATCCTTTGCCCATTTATGTGATTCAATTGGTATGGGCGAACCACCACATTGAACCATGCCCTAAAGGTTCAATGGTTCAATAGTTCAAAGATTTGGAGATTTTGGTCTCATTTATTCACGCGGCTTTCTAAGTCAAATTTAGCGGGAAAGTTGGAGGAAAATATGTCAGAGACTCATTATGAAACCGAGAGTTCTAATTTGGCGGAGGTTACAGATAATCATTATACCATCATGATGGTGCGTGAATAATACTTGCTATTAATGAAGAGGTCAGAATTCATGTCTTTTCAAATATGTTTAGCATGTATTGCTCCGAGTGATAACTAGCCGAATTCAGCAAGTAAACATACTGTGCAAGGCAGAGGAGAATAGCGCAGGAAGTATAAGGTTCTTGTTACTCAAATTTCACAGTGAATTCAGATATCTTGAAGGTGAGTTCTGTTCCTCCTACGTGCTATTCCTATTTCTTAGCTGGAATGAAGAATCTTTTGAGTCTCTGTCATTATTTTCAAAATTTGAAGTGTTTTTATTGTAATCCTCCAAGTATGGCTTTGAAATCTACGTGTTTGGAGAATGAACATGGTCCTGGTCTTACCTATTCTCACTCTGAATTTGGAGATACTGTGCTGGTACAATACGATTTAGAAGAATTTAGAGAAAGAACTAGAAACCCTGTTCAAACCCCTACAATGAAGAAAATTGTAGACAGCGGTTTAGTTGAAGCTGCAGCCTTTCCTTAGGCTATACTGTGCTCGGAATTGGTTCAGGAGTGTATGAATAGGTACGACCCCCAAAACAAATGCATCAGAAATGCAAATGGTGACGTGTTATTTCATGTCAACAGACAAACCCTCGTGTCTGTGATGAAGATACCGCCCAAAGAGGCGTATTCCAGCCTTGATATTACTTCCTCCTATGGGCATTTCTCGGAGAAGAAATCGACTTACAAAAGTGTAATAGCGAGAAACTGGCTACTGAAATTTCAGAAGGGTGGTTCAAGGTTGCCCAAGCCACTTACTAGGGATCATTTGATTAAAGAAGTGAGGGATATTTGGTATTGTTACACAGACTGAAGGGCAGTCAGCATGCGTATTATTGGGAAGATTGGATGTACTTTTTCATACAAGTTATCCTTCAAGGGGAACAATATTTAGATTGGCCGAAATAGTGGCTGATTGTCTACATCAGGGTTTGAGTAATTGTCTGGGTGACAGAGATTTTTATGTCTTCGTACCTGTTCTATTGTCTAGCATCTACAAGAGAATGGTTTGACCTACCTCATGCACCCTTAGCTGAGAATAGTAAGATTTATGAATATTATTCACAGTTGCAGAGAAGGAATTGCTATGAAAATTATAAAAGGGTTAATGATGTCTTCACTGGGAAAATGACCTATGAACTGGCAGGTAATCTGGGTAAAAGAATGTCCAGTGAAGCAATGCAACTGATTAGCATCTATGGTAGCTTCTTCATTCAATTTTCCGAGTTCACTTACATCAGAGCTGGAGGATTTGACGGTGAACCTGTTAAGTTACCTAGATATGTGTTTGACCGTTTTGTGCTGATGGAGGTATGTAGACAGCTAGCACATGTAGATAAGAAATTCTCATCAAAAAAGGGTTTGGTATTTCTTTTCCCATTGAACTTGGGCATTATTCATGCCAGTCAAAATCTGATGCTTTGAATTTGGAGGTGAACTTTAAAAGGTTCAATTTTCAGTTCTTCACTGCCAGGTCTCAATTTGACAGCAAAGGATTTGTCAGAGATAACCTAGATCCTGGAACAGGGCTTTTACACATTCCTAAGCTAGAGGATTACTGGGAAGACTGTCCAGATGAATTTGAGGTCAGGAGAAGGCTGTGGTGTAGGTTTTCTTTGGGGCAGATAATTACTCTCAATTTAAACATGGATATTTCTGGAATCATTGATGATGAGGAACAGGTGGTTGACCCACAGTTTGAGAGAGTAGAACAATTACCTATTCCAGAAGTTGATTGGAGCAAAAAGGAGGAAGATAGAATTGAAGTTAAAACTCTTCCAGTGATAAGGAGAACCGAGAAATGGTTGAGGGAAAAGAGATAGGAAGGGCTTCAGGATAAAAATGTCCAACAATTCACTTCAATGATTGGATCATCACTTCCCATAAACTCTTCTAACCAACTTATTGCTATCTGTGGTGCAGGTGCTTCCAAGCCATCAACTGAAAGAAGCCCTACCACTAAGAGGTCTAGAAGAGTCCTCACAGATATTTTACCCTCTCGTGTTACCAGGTTGAGGACCAAAGGTAAAAGAAAGAAACAGGTTTCTGAAACAATAGTTGTTGATCTGAATTCAGAGGAAGATTTAGAAGAACCCATGGGTGACAAGGAACTAAGTCCACACAGAACAGAGGAAGTTGACACCGGGCCACAGTCAGGGGCCGTTCTAGAGACCCCTGAAATATTAATGATTTCAAATGTATCCTCTGATGGATTGAACCCTGAGAAGACAACCTTAGCCCCTGCACCAAAGTGGCTAGAGAGTTCTATCTCCGACAAGAAAAAAAAATTCCTTTTGTTGTCCCTTTAGAGGACATGGTGAGCAAATGCTTAGGGAAAACACCTAAGCCTAAGAAGCTAAAGGTGACATCCAGAGTGGACATCGATCCAAGTACTGGAAACTGGAGTGCTGAGATAGCCAAACCAGTGACTGAGGACGAAGTGCAGGATCCAACAGTGCAGGATTTCACTGTTGAGAGTGGATCTCGGTGCTACATCAAGAGCTGCGGATGTTCATCACCTCGAAGCATCAACCAAGAGGATAGTTAGTCGGAGTTGAAAAGATGAAAAGGACAAGAGGGAATTGAAGCAGACTCTGCGTTCAATGGTAGAGTACATCAATGCTATACATAATCCCAACCCATAGTTGGTTTCACAATTCTCCCTGTCTTTCGACCCTAAATCACCAGTCAACCAAAAGATGCTAGATCAGGTTCACAGAAGCAAGATGGTGGCGAAGACATTTGACAGTTGGTTGGATAGCATTGAGCAGAAAGGAACTGAATACATTCGTGAACTCAAGAGCATATATGATCTGACTGCTGCCACCATCGAGGACCTTAAAGCACAGGTTGCTGTTTGGGTGAAAGATGAAGGTAAGTGGGTGAATGTAATAAACCAAATAGATGAAGTTCAGAAATATGGGCTGGCGAAGTTTTTGACAGAAAAGAACCTGACTGGTTTGGACGAAGATTTATTATATGTGAATAAGAAAAATATTGAATGGAGGAATTCCATATCGTGGCAAGGACGCTTTGAACTTACAAAGTTAATTAAGGAGATAACAGAATTCACTCAATCGCTGCAACATGACTTGCAATGTATTGATGTTAAATACATAAAAGATGATGGAAAACCAGTGGAAGATGTCGACGCAGTGGTCCAATTTTTCAAAGATAAAATCGGCTTCGTCAAAGAAAATGACAATATTTTAATTGAGGATTTCTCCCGGATTTCTAAAGTTGAGTCACTATTTTACCTCTGCATCGACGCACTTCCAGAACACAAAGAAAAATTTGGGAAAATGCGAAGGGAAAAAAAAGTTTGGAAGTCAAGAATGAAACATATAGGTATTCCCAACTTCCCGAAGATTCAGGAGTTCGTTGCAGCTTTTCAGGAGTGGAAGACTCAACGTGTTTACTAGGCCACTGATGACAAATCTGGAGATGCAAATCCGTTGTCCCAGTCATGATCTTATTGGCTCTTTTTCTTTATTTTAGTTCCTCTTTTATGTTATTTTCCGCAATCTTGATTTTTAAAATCAGTTGTTATAAACTAAATCCCGTACGGGTCAGAGTTATGTTAACTCTGGGTTTGATTTACTCAAAGATATGATTAGGGCACTCATATATATAGCTTTTTAAAAATCTTTTCAGAGATAGAGAGACTGAGAAAGGAAGAAGTGGGAATTTTAGCTAAACTATTTTATGGTTTTACATTATGTGATGATTGTCTGAGAAATTTTTCATCTGTGAATGAGAAGAAGAAACAATTACTGCTTGCTTAGATTTGTGCGTCTGAGTGTTTGGAATTAGATTTTCTGTGTGAAATCTCCTTTCACCTGGTAATTGCTCTTTCTTTGGACAATTCGTCAAATGTGTTTTATTGTTTATTGGTTTAGCAAATTCATATGTACGTGTTCATGTATTTGAATGTATCAAAAATAGAATCTGTGCATTCTATTACTCACTGTTACTGCATAAATTTACTGCATTCATAACATAGTTATGTATGAATGTCAGTTTACCTTAAGCATTTTATGGTTAAAAGTGCATTTGAATAGTTGAATAGATCAAATTCATTGGAAATCTTAAAGGGAGCTGTACCTAAATTCAGAGGGGAACTAATTTAAAAAGTTCACCCATTTGTTGCTTAACTCGTTTGTTCTTCAAAGAAGGGTATAGAGTCAGAATAATACATTTTCAGAACAAGGACAAATTTGTTAGCCAACACGGTGCAAATGTAACATACACCCCTCTGTATATGTTTGCTCTGACTGATTTTTTTTTTTGTTTTTGATGTTTCTTCTGTTTAGGGTTTTATGGGTTGTTTTTGCATGTTGGATTTTTGCATTGCATGTATGAAATAGGAAATAGATAAACAAACCTAGAAAATCTACAACTATTTTGCATAAACTAAAGACAACCTAGATCATAAAATGCAATAAAACTAATTATAGTGCAATACCCACTTGGGAAACTTCAACTCGATTTCATTGCCAAAATTGAACCAGCATACATGGCCATAGAAATGCATCAATCTTCACATACAGCTTGGAGAGTAATCAGCAATACAAAGTCTGAACTGATAAATGGATCCCAATCGCCCAAAATGCAAAGATTTGCAGCCTCAAATGGTACAAAGAACAGTGGCTCAAAACCCATGTCTTCCCTGGTATGGTACGGCCAGCTGGGAGTGATAAATCAGCAAAAGCTCATACAAAAGCTTAGTAAAAACCTTCTGTTCTGATCTGCATATGTCTTCAAAGCCAAAATCGACCTTGTGTAATGAAGAACAGCCACCAAAAGCAAGGAAATTGCAGACAATGAAGTGTACGGCCCTGCACAAAAGGTACAACCAGCAGCAAATGGTATGGCCTCCTCAGATCACTGCAAAACAGCCACTAAACTCTTTTTCAGCTGCAACTCATAACTCCGACGAATATGTCTTTTTTGTCTTCGAAACTCCTCAAATGTGTTTCCTGAAAGCACAAATGAAGCCCCTGTGTGAAGCCTCCTCAAACCCTTTCCTGATGCAATCTATCATACACGAGGAAAGGCGAATCTGCAAAGGTTTTCGTCTCTGTAAATTGATGTTCGAAACCCCAAAGCCAAGCTCAAACCAGATGCACTGGTAAACTCAATGTGAGCAAAATATAAAATATTCAAGCATAAGGCAAATGAGCCTTCATTCATCTCTTTTATTCTTCCCCAAACTCAACGCTCAAGAAGAGGAGGTTTTAATTAATTTTTAATTCATTTATTGACCCCTTATTCCTCCATGAGGGGGGCGCTCATCCCTAGGCACACAACTTAATAACTTTAAGTTATAACTTTATATTATAAAGTCGAGTTATATTATAACTTAAAGTCACCCTTAAAATATAATAAGTTAAATCTTTAATTTAACTTATATCAAATCGAATAATGCTCTAGAAGATTCGACCTTGTAAATCTCGTGCCCTAGCTCCAGCACTGTCCTGCTAAAAATAGAAATTGCCTTGTCACGACTTACTATAAATAGTAAGTCCCCAAACTGACTCCCTGAACACTATCATTAGCTCGTGATAGGCTAATCTCTAACCAACAACTGATTGGGCTAAATAGGGGACATTGCAACAAATACATATAGTACTTGAAAGACTAGTTATAAAAAGATGTATAAGGAATAAGGATATTGCATTGAACATCAACAATTTAACATTTAAGTTTTTAACAATGAAGTTTCAAGTTTGAACCATTGAACATTGAACATTGAAAATGAAAATGAAAATGAAAATATCGAATTCAGAATTTTCAAAATTTCATAATGATGATTCATGATTAAATCAAGTATCAACAATGTTCAAAAACAAAATACTAAAAGTAAATACTAACGAGTCAATGGCTAATCATCCCCAAAGTTCTCGTCAAACTCCTCATCACTAGAACTGCTGGACTCCACATGCTCAAGCTCCTCCAAACCAATACCAACCAGCCCTGTCTGTGTAGCATCATCATCAATCTGTGCTGGCTTCTTTGGCTCTACATCCTATTTGCCTGTTAGACTCTCCTTGTACGTAAGTGTGTTGCGGTCAATGAGACGCAAAACACTATGTACAGCCACAAGCTTCTTTGCCCTCCTAGAGGTAAGTCTGTTCCTCTTAACGAAGTGGATGATGCTATAAGTAGACCAATTCCTCTCAGCAACAAAAGAACTAGAAACCTAGGACAACAAATGAATGGCTAGATTGGTAGTCAAAGAAGCAGGCCCATGCAAAGTCCACCACAAAATTGGTTCCTCCTGTGCCATAGTCTCCCTATCTATTTCGGCCTCCTGTGAATATCCCCTAAGAGGCAAATTTTGTCCACTTAGTACGAATGATGTTGGCCTCTATAGAATCATACATTTTGTGAATGGCCTTTATGAACTATCTCTCCACCTCAGCATCTTGTATATGTGTAACTCTACCAGGCCTTTGCATGTACTACTTCGGGTTCAATGCATAGGCAGCCATGTGCAAGGGAGTGTTGAGCTCTCCCATCTATGATGAATGATCGGCTGAATATGTTTTGTGTAGAATTGCAATGTGGGGTCTTTCTCTTGTACAACAACCTTCATTTGATCAAGCATAGTATCAATGCACTCATACACCTCTCAAAGGGTAGGTGCATTAGCATCCCCATATCTAATCACTCTGAAGATTGGAGTAATGATGGAGACAATATATTTGGCATCAACACAAAAAACATCTCTTCACCACCTCCTTCACCCTCTGCCCCTGCTTTGTCTTTGACTCAGGGCACCAATTCCATTTTGTTGTCATAACCAGTAGTTGCAATGCCTCTTGCAACTCAAGCATCCTCTCCAAGAGAATAAAGTATGATGCATACCTAGTCTCTACAGGTTTCAAGAATTCCTTCTTGGAGAAGGTCTTGAAGAGTGCATGTGAAGTGTGGTGGTTGCAGATAAACATTTGCTCATCTCTAGCATCACTAACAAATGCTTTGATCCAGCTGATTTTTCCCATGTCCTTGAGTGCATTATTAATGGCATGCACACACAACAAGGAGTCCACCAAATATGTCTATAGGCTGCCTCAATTAACTTCCCTACAGCTTTGCACACATGGGCTGCATTTGTCACTACTTGCACCACATTTTGTGACCCAACCTCCTCTATAGCATCTTTGAAGATCTGGAACTGAAAATCAGCATCCTTGCGATTCCTTGAACAATCAATAGCCCTAAGGAAATAAGGGCCAGCTGTACTTGTAACCATGATATTGATGAGTGGACGATGCCTAATGTCTATCCATGCATCCTTGACGATGCTGCATCCACTTGTGACCTTAGTATTCTTCATTTTCTCCATTAAAATATTAATCTTGGAATAGTTCTTATCCAAGGTGGTTGTCCTCAATTTAGTCTCCCTTGGTGGCACATATGATGGTCCTACTCTTGTTATTTGTGCCACAACTTCCTTATAATAAGGAGAGTGAGCCACATGGATTGGAATGCCATTAGCAAAGAAGAATTTGCCAATGGCATCATCTACCTCATCCTTTGCTTGCACATTGAATAATTCTGCTAGTGGATTTGAAGCATCACTAGTCACCTTATGTTTCCCCTTAGGCCTTGCTGCCTCTGAACTAGATGGATTCATTGGCCTCTCCAAAGTAGTAGAAGTAGAACTCTGTCTCTGATGACCCCTCCCCCTTGGTGGCAAAGTAACAAATGTAGGTGCATCTTCTTCATTAGCACCCCATAATTTACATATTTCAGCCCTAAATTTCAGGTTTTTTCCCACCTTTTCACATACATCGACACCTTTGCCTCGGATAAGAAGGAGGTGAGCATTTGTTCTATTCATGCTGCCAAACCATTTAAGGTCACATATGTTGCACTTCCATTTCCTAGTGCCTCCAAATGTCCCAGGCTTTGTTGGTACCTTGCTTGCAAATTGTTTTAAAGGTTTCTTCGGATCAAAGGGACCCTTAGCATATTGTTGTAAGGTTTGTGAAGGGCAACTGTAATTTGGACTCCCAGTCCCAACATAACTAGTTTGATTTTCACGGTCACCCCTCCTTGCTTTTGAACTAGGATCACCAGGTGCATAATCAGATTCATTTTCACTTTCAGTTTCAACCTCAACCCCTTGAGGTTGACCCTCATCCTCACTCATGCTATGAGAACTCATAATGACACTGCAAGAAATGATAAATTTTTTTGTAAGTTTATAATTTAAAAATTAAAATTCAAACCATGCATAATGCAAGGGATTGAGACATGATGATTTTCTTTTTGTTTTTCTTACTTCACGTCGCACGAAGCGTAGAAGCAAATGATATACAAATAGGAACCCTTGTTCTTAACCTTTGTCAAACAAGGATTTCACTTTTGTTTTTCTTACTTTAGGTTGCACGAAGCGCAGAAGTAGATGATACACAAAAGTTAAGATCCTAATTTGATTTTCGAATTTAATGATTGATTTTATAATTTAATGAAATATTTATGCATTAATTAAAAATTTAAAAACCTAAATGCTGTTGTCGTAAATTGTAAATATTTGGTCAAACAAGGATTTCACTTTGTTTTTCTTACTTTAGCGCAGAAGCAGAGGATACACAAGATGAAATCCTAATTTGACTTCTAAATTCTAAATTTGAAATTGAAAAAAAACTTACAAAGCTACAACCTAGAAAGCAAAATAAATTTGAAATTTAAGCATTTGATTTGAATGAAGATTTAAAAATTTAAGCATTTGAATGAATCACAAATAATTATAAGAATTTTCAATTTAGATTCTAGAAATGAATCATGAATCAAAGAACAATACAATTATACAAATGAAAATTAGAAATTCAAAGAATCAAATGCATAGTGATGGGGCCTACCATGTGGCTCAAATGATGAACTTGAAGAGTTTTGAATCTTCTTGGCATCTATATTCTCTTCTTGATCTCACTTTCCCTCTCCTAATGCTCTCTCACTCTTGCAAACTTCTCCCTCTTAGCTTGCTGCCTCTACTTTTAGCTCTTTACTTCACTCAATGAAGTTTTTGTGTGATTTGGAATGAGAAGGATAGGGCTTTTTATAAGCTTTTGGGAGGCCTTCGAGATGGGGGTGGGGTCCATTAACAATTAGGGTTAGGGTGGAGGGCTCATTAACCTAAATCTCTTTTAAATTAAAAAAAAAACACTTTAGACATCCACCAGTGTGGGGGACGCCTGTGCATTTCCTAAGGGCTCAAGGGATGTCCCAGAGTCAGAGGGAAACGTCTTGGGGACGGCAGTGGTTTGGGGCGGCGATGGAGGCGCAGTTGGGGGGCATCCCCCTGACGTCCCCACGTCCTGGAAACGTCAGGATTGGGGGGGGGGGGTCCTCATGGAACACTGAAAAATTGATGCCCTCCAAAAAAGGCTGAAACTGTAACTTCTCTGAGCCTTATTGAGTTTACTGTCGATCCATACAGATTTGGGCTTTTTGGACTCAACCATGAGGTCAGGTTTAGGCTAAGATGCATTATATGAAAAAGCTTGGCAAAAATCTTTGAAAAAAGAGAAGGGGCTTGTAGATCTAGTGCTTTGATACCATGTTGAAGACACCAAAAGGACTCATAGGAGTAAGAATCATTTGCAATACCAAAATAACCTTTTACACAAGAGAGAAGCAATGAAAATGTTATAATGCCAATATTGATATGATAGTATACAATGCAAAATGGAATGAAATGTACATAGAGGACCGTTGTATATATAAGCAAGGGTGAGACATAGAACAACATGAGATTATGACTTATGACTCGAGACACAAAATAAATGCCCTAAGTATAAACTTAACTAACTACGTGTGGAAAGGGCCTAAAATGGAAACTGGTTAGGGAATAACCCCGTTCACACTAACATGTTGGACGATGTTTTTATGTGGCGTGCAGAATTTTTCTTGCTGAGATATGGTTCAAAAAATTTGTTGTTCTAGGGCTTCGAAAGAATTTCCTCACTCTGAAGCTCGAAGTGTGATTGAGGATGAGTCAAGAAGGCCATTAAGACCAATCTTATTCTCCCCATGTCATCAAGACCAATCTTGTTCTCCAGAATCAAGACCAGCTGTGTTCTCCACACATAAGCCATCATATGCGAACTGGTTGTATTTGTCACAAGGATTTGTTATTGTAGGTGTCTACATGCCATTTGTGGAGGTGCTTAAAATGTTTAAATTCTCTCCCTTCAACTTCAAATGGTGAGTTTAACTTAAATGTTCTAGTTCTTCTTGAAAGAGAAACTAGCGACTTTACAGCCTAATTATGTAAATGCAGGAATGTTACAAAGATTTCACTATGCCAACAAACCTTGTGCATTTAAAAGAATAAGAGATTGATTTGGGATAGATAATGTCTTTTCTACAGTTAAGTTTTTCTTCACTGCAGTCAAGAATACCTTTCATCCTTGAAGGGACCCATATTTTTTATCACTTCTGTGTTACTCCATATTGCATTTAAAATGTAAGAAGCCATATGGAGATGTTTGTTTAGAGACTTCCATCTACCATGTATATTAGCCTCTAAATGGATATATGGAAATGTCCACTTTTCTGTTATTGATTTGGTTTTCATACACATACAGTCATTGCTGATGTAAATATTGCACACATGTGGGCTATGAGTATCTGAAAAGATCTCTCACTAGTTGTTCAATACAATAGATCACAAACTTGATGCCAGCCCAAAATGACTATCATGGATCAGTCATTGTGCCCTAATTACAATCCCTTGTTAAGATCTTATTTATAAATATGCAGTCATCATGAACAAAATCTTAGATTCACTCAATACCATCTGAAGTAGCAGAAACTCCCTAGCAGACAAAAATAAACCAAGGGGGTGGACCCATTAACATGTTTCAAGGAACCCTTTTTTCTGAGCAGTCCAAGCAAGTTCACATCTAACGAGACCTGCTGAGATTGACATTGAACTAACTCCCTCAGATTCCCATAACTTGACACACCCTTATTGGCTAACAAATCTACAACTTCAGTAACCGCTTCTTTGTGGTGTTGAAAAGTAGGATTAGATAGATTGTGGGATAATCAGGATTATGTGCCCTTTATGAGTTAACTAATATACCAGTTTGGACACTGACTATTGATTATTGCATCAATAATGATTATAGAGTCTTCTTTGCAAACAATTTGTGATCATCCAAGTCGAACTGTTATATGTATACACCTCTAAATCAGACCCAAGCTTCAGCCAGATTGTAGGTAATAATGCTATAATCTACATAGAGAGCTTATATTGCCTTGCATACTTTCTGGTATCTGAGAACACCACCATCACTGCAGGACCAGGTTGTCTGTAGAAGGCCCCTGGAAATTGAGTTTTTCCAATCTTGCACCCACAAGTGGCCCCACCATTGTGCATGAGCTTTTCTATGTTTCTTATTCACACCATTCTTTCGGGGGATGAATGATTAAATGTTAATTCAATTATTGTTATTGTTCATATTATAATTGGGATATGCATGAACGTACAAGCACACCCTGTGGAATCAATACACACCTTTTGTACCAGTACCTGTGCTTGAGTCCTTACTGCATTAGAAACCATGCATAAAATATTAAGTTGGAACATTTCTCTTCCTTTCGAGGATTTTACTTTTATAGTGTAAAAACTATCGGGAAGCATTTACAAGAGGGGCAGTAAACTGGAGGTAGTTCTTTAAGTATTGAAACTAAAACTTTCGTACTATATAAATTTGATTTTTAAAGGAACATTTGTGTAAAGCAGCATAGATTTTGAGAATTGAGTAGGTGTCTTGGGGTTGGGTTTCATTTTTGAGGGTCACCTGAGATTGGAATTGTTTTCCAGATTGACGACTACAGTATGGTGAACTTCTTACCTCTTGATATCACAAAAGAGAACAGGTATGTTCCTTTAATGATTGTCACCCATGTTATTGCAAACTATGTAGGTCATTTTGAATACCAAAGATCTCTTCCAAGCATTCAGTGAATATTTTACTTCCTATTTATGTGATATTTTCTTACAAAATGTTGCAATTTTGCAGCATACAATACATCTTGTCCCATATTGACAATGCCATTCAGTTTGGAGAAGACGCTGATGTTAAGGTTAAGGATTTTGATCCGGATTTTAATGATGCAGAAAATGGAGCGGATGATTGAGTGAGAGATGTCTGGGGATGCTGTTCATTTGCGTTTAATTTTCTTTGGGATGTTTTAAACTTTTAACACTTGAACTCTGCAAATTGCTATTATGGCTTGTTGAGGCATATTTAAGATCCAATCCAAACACCTTGCAAGGTGTGCTAAATTTTCTCAGCCCCATTTGATATTAGTTCATATTTTCTTTTAAAATGAATTAGTACTGATCTGAAAACACCGGTTTCTTATGAGTGCACGTCATTTTCTGAAAAAGACGTTCAATATAAGCTTTGCATGTCTGATATCTACAATTGTCGTAACTTTTGTATATGAACTCTAGTTATTAGAACAAGCTTACTAATCCGTATTGAGCAACAATCCATCACATCTTTCAGGATTTTTTGTCTTTTTTGGCTATGAGAAGAACAAATTATGTTATATGATTATACCATGGTAGGGCAAAACATGATTTACCTGCTGTGTTGATCGGTTTGGAGAGAGGTGTACCGAGAAACAAAATTGGCTCTTTTAAGTATAACAAAATAAAAAATAAATCATAAATCAAGGCATATAAATTCTTCGTAAAATTTGTATCTTGTGGAGAATTAATCGTCCTGGCACATTATTGAATTGGACTTGAACCTGTTAATTTAAGGTTTGGAGGAGTATATATTTATAGACGATCTCCTATACAATGAAGGATTCATATATATTATTTTTTATTACCATGATATAAATCATGTTTTTTTAAAGGACCATGGGTAGATCGGTAAAATTTATAAATGAACTATTAAGCTAACTTACACGTTGGATATGCTGTAAGGTAAATAGAATCCCAAGTTGTCATTACGAGTTTCATGTTGCCCATAACATTCTTCAGTTGACACGAAGCTACTTTTCCTTTATTCAATGCTGCAGTCGTCTTCAATGACTTCTTTATTCCATTGTCTATCATTTGCAATCTGGATGCACCTCAACTGTGCCATTACCTCTGCTTGGTTATTGGTGGCAGTTCCCATGTTCATGATGTAGATCAGTAGAGGCTGCTCAAGTTCATATTGTATAACACCTCTCAGCTGGAATTGGATTGCCTTTTCCAGCTCATCAAAATTGAGTTTAATGAATCCTGAGGGCCTGTGTTTTCATGCATTTTTTTGTTTTTCTAACAATTCACAATGTGTATTTAAGAAGTATAATCTGAAAAGAAATATTTTTAATGATTCTTTTTTAATTTGTTTTTAGTTTTTCGCGTGTTTTTTTGGGCAGATCCGACTAAGTACTTGCTGAGATTGCCTTGCCTCATGACTTACAAGTAATTGCAATTACTCTTAAGTTTCAACACTATCATGTGTTCTTGACGGAGTGGAAAGACGAGACGAACAATTTTTTTAATGAAAGGCGTCTTAAATTACACATATTAAGGGTGCTACATCAACCAAGAAATGGAGATACTTGGAATAAATCTCATCCTCTAAAAGACAAATGCTGAAGAAATTTTTGTTGCCGTATAGATCAAATTTGAATTTATTCGTAGGTTTCGTCCCTCTAAATTCTTGCGAACTTCCCAAACTGTGTTATTGGATTTTTTCAGAAACACATCCTATACCAGAACCAATATGATTCTTGTATTGATTGTGTTCTTGGTTCTTTGTTATGGTAATACTCTTTTTTTTTTTTTGGATTTTGGGAATGGTGGTGGATGGCTATTAAAATAATATTAATATTTGAAAATTTTAAAATATAGATTAGTTAAAAACAAAATCTGAAATTCAAATTTAGCTAGAGTTAATGAATCTAGGGAAGGCGGTTAAGCCTTGTCACGAACTCAAGTGCTGCGTTGCACAGCACAAGGAGACCAAGGGTGCACACCTTGCAACAACTCTTCAAATTACAATAAATTGTAATTGATAACATGAGACAAGTCCTCATGCAAAAATCAAGCACTCCAAATAGAGAAGATTGAAGTCAAACTAATCCAAGCTTTCTGTTAATTGCTAGTCCTGAATGTGGGCGCCCAAAGTTTGCCCACTCAACCTTAGTCAACATAAAACACATTTCTAAATAAAAGCAACAACTGAAAGTCTCAAGATTGGGCGTCTAAGTTGGCCCAATCTATTTCAGTCAACTTAAGTGATCAACACACCAATTTTCATGCAACAACTTGCACAATTGATGTCCCCAATATTATTTTGAATTAATATGTTCCGTACATACAAGTGACATGCAAACACCTGCAGCAACATGCAAGAGATATCCATTAATTGAAACTAGAGAATGAGTGTTCTGCAAGTTTTTTGGAGTTGGAGTGTTCTGCAAACAACTTCATAAAACTGACATGTAAGCACATGCAAGTGACATGCAACAATATGCAAGCACATGCAATCACATGCAAGTGACATGCAACAACATGCAAGTCCATAGAAGTAACATGCAACAACATGTAAGCACATGCAAGTCCATAGAAGTAACATGCAACAACATGCAAGTGATTTGCAAAAACATGCAAGTCCATGCAAGTTTTTATGAACTCATGCAATTAATATTCCAATATCATGCATCTCTAACAATTTAGTTAACTTCAACATATATCCATGCAAAGTGTATTAACAATATTCACTCATGTACATAAAAAACCAAACTCCAAGTCTAAATATAAGACACCTCCAAGAGTGGGCACCCTAAATTACCACTCACCAGGAGTTGTCAAATTCTCAAAATAGACTTCAAGGAGTTGTCAACAAGTCTTCATGGACCCCACTCCAAAAGTGGATGCCCAAGTTTGACCCTACCATTTAGGAGTTAATTACAATAAGCCAAGTGTTATAATTAAATATTAATTTACCTCTCAAAGTCCTTATGTGTTGGGGAACACATTCTAAAAACTTTAGAGATACATGAATTGGTTAGGATTGCAAGTTAATGGCAACTTATTTCAACATCATGTAGTCTCCCATGGTGAGTTTAATACTATGCAATTTCCTCGAACAAGTGATTGTACCACCGTATGCAATCATAACCTAGAATTCTGTGGTAGGGTAGATAAATCAATTCAATTGTGTTGCTAAGTTCTTGTTGATGAAGTTATGTGTACTTCCAGAGTCAATCAATATCGTCAGCTTTTATTGATTAAGGAAGCCCTTTATCTCGAGTGTTTGTGGGTTGCTAATACTTGATAGTGCGACATCTTTTGATTCTTCTACCACCACCACTGGATTTTCTTCATCCTTTTCTTCATCATAGGTAGCCTTAATGTAGAACAACTTCTCATCACATTTATGTCCTTTATTATATTTTATTTATCATAGTTGAAACATAACCCTTTGGATTTTTTTCCTTCAATTTGTTGAGATGTCAGCCTAATAGGTTGAAGAAATGATGTAGGAGTCCTTCCATCTTTGTTGCTAGGGAATTCCTCCCTTCTATTAGCCAATTTTTTTCCTCTACTTACCTTTAATTGCTTGGGGCATAGAACTCAGATAGAACATGCATACCTCATATTTGATGTGGTCTTTTAAACCTTTGAGGAATAATTCCATCAAATTTTCTTCTGCCACATTTTCCACTCTTGAAGACAAAGTTTATAATTGATGAATATAATCCTTAATCGTACCTAATTGCTTTAATTTGGTAATCTGATTGAAATAGCTATCCATAAGATTGTCATTGTAATGTGTTTTAGGGATTTGTTGATCAAATAAAATCAATTCCACATAACCCAATAAGAGAAAAAGATACAACAAATAACCATAATGCAAAGATTAAATGAACAATCAACAAGATAACACAAGATATACCTTGGGAAAACCCTTAAGAGGGAAAAACCCAACCTCCAAAAGCATCCACACTCATATGTATTATTCAAAAATAAATATATTACAATACATGCCATGAGTCTCCATGAATACCTCCGAACCATCAAGCATTTTCAATGCATCCTCCATGTGTCTAAGCATGAATCCACACATCCCCTGCCATGCTTCACAATATACATTTATAGAAGAGAACTCAATACAATGACAACCTCTCACAAACCTCCAATCCACCTACAATGAAATAGCCAACCCCTACCTATATCACTAACCATGTGCTTGCTTTTATTGACCAAGTTCACACAAATACAACTTGTATTGGATAAAACCATGTGTTCCAAAACCATGGATACACAAAACCATTAGCCTATAAAACCATTGACCCCACATTTGATTATTAATACTAAATTTTCTCAATTAATCAAATAATACAAATAAACAATTAATCACTCTGTGTCTCACACACATAAAACAATTAACCCAATGTTACATACAACTTATACAAGTGGTAATCGAATAAAATAATATAATATTATGCAAGGTGTACAACACCTATTTCCCAACATTCTTCCACTTGTTGTATACAATGCATAGGGGTCAATCAATGAAATACATCATCATAGGCAAACATGAAATCACATGAATCTCTAGCATGCTCTCCTGCTCCATCAAGATGCCTGCAATAAAATCAAAGTGACCACCATCTCAAGCAAGAACTCCTCTCACCCTCCAACGTGTCACCTATGGAAGAAAAGGAATATACCAAGGTGAAGATGCACCAATCCAAAGAACACACACATCAAATCCAAGTGATAACATAAGGCTCCAAGCTGGTGTCAAAGGTAAAAAATTCACATGACTGTAAATAGCACCCACAACATATGCTAATACATCCAACCATCCATACCTCATACCTCATAGGCATCAACAACACCAATAAACTCATGCCATCAACATATCTAACCCATATACTGCAATCACAAGCTCCATGTATAATACCTGTCAATGAAGAACACATACATCCAAGAACTCCCACTGAATGGGTAATGCCAAATCTAAAAATAGATCCAAGGCATATCAAGTCTATCAATCAACACTCAAAACAAGGTGTGGCTAATCAACAAGCCAATGTAGTATCAAGAACAATCACAATGATCCACATATGCAAGATAAAGCGATGCATAATCTCTCACAACATGTCACCATAACTCTCCCAAAGTCCAACCATATCAACATGATCCTCCAGGAAGTAGCCATAAGACAAAGAGAGAAAACCTGTAAATCATAATGTCCTACAAACACCTCAAAGTGCTAAGTTGTGTCAAGTATGATCTCCTCTACAACCCCAAATGAAAAGCCTCAACAACACCCAACCATTCAATCTCATAGATCAAATGAACATATGTAACACGTAACTAACATGGATGTAAGTCTCTAATCAAGGTAGATCAAACTCATACTCATTCCATAACCAGGAATTAGCCCAATCACATCTCCTAAACACCTCATAATGAACATTATAAATCAAACCACATGAACAAGGAGATAACCATGCTAACATCCCTCAAATGAACCCTCCAGAACCAATAAATGTAGCTCAAGATCCATATCTATGAGAAGCTAAAGCATAAAGCAAAGTACATCTAAAAGGATGGGCAATACCTCATAGATTATAAACCACCGAGTAGACCAAGAGTGGGGAATGAGAAAGCTCCTCCAGGATACACCAATCCACAATGACTCTCTCCAAGAACAATCTCCTCTAAGTCCATATCCAGGTGTAAGGCTCCTCGGTCTATCTGTTGAAACCTCCAATGAGTAACTGTCTCAACAAATATCTCTAATCAAAAGAGAACTCCAACCTCACCTAAGTCTCCAAGTATTCATGAGCACCTCCATGATCAATCCATGCTGAACTCCAAATGCAAAACAATACTATCATGAAGCTCTCAAGCAAATGACCAAAGTACTCAATACCAAGAGAACCAACAAGATCACTGCCAATGCTCCTACTGCATGTCTACATAATCAAGAATCCCATTATGACATCATGATCTATCCATCTCCTCCTAGGAGATCACATGCAATGATGCATACTTCCTATCTCAAGAGAACTTGTATCATGCCAATACTCAAACTAGCATCCAAAGTAAATCAAGACACAATATCAACATCTCTAAACAAAGGATAAACATGTCAAACTGACCGACACCTCAACCAAAGACTTAAAAAAGTCCTCCATGGTAAACCAAGATGTCAACATCTCCAATCATATGAAGATAACCATCTCCTAACAATGGAAATTAGGATGTCAAAGCACTCTCATTGAAACAAGAATCATAATCCAAGAGAATGTCCAAGACACTCACAACCACTGCAGAAGATCATCCATCACAAATGATGAATCCACATCACTACCAAAGCTCCCACTGAACCGTGATACCGAGCTATCCATGGCAACAAAGTAACCATCTCCTAAATGAAGATTATCCATGGCCCCAAACCAATCAAGGAATCCCATTGTAACATCAACAACTCCAAAAAGGTTGAGTAAACCATAATCTCCAACCAAGAAGATAAAACCATCACTGTCAAAAGCTCACATAAAACATGTATCCAAGCTATCCATGACATTGTGATAAACATGCTACAAGTCCCAACAACTGACTATCCAAGCACTCTGATCATCCATCCTCTCATCCTGATGCAACATACTAATGTCCAAATGACCACAGACAAGGCCAACTAACAAAATCTGCATAAACATTGAATCAATCTTGTGGATATAGACAGTCCACATCCGAGTCATCCCACTGTAGCCAAGGGGTAGCTAATCCACAAAACTACATAACTCGTAGATCCAAAATAAATATAACATGTAAACTCATCATCACACTAGTAATATGCAAACTGAGATATCAATGAAGACAACCTGTAGACTCCAAGACTCAAACACCAAATCAACGCTAGATTTGATTTGCCAACAAGTCCACAAACAAGTACCATAGTTTAGGAACTAATCAAGCATCTAGGAGATAAGAACAATCCCCTAAAACAACACCACAACACCACATGTAATCATGAATTGAACATCATATCCCATACCTGTCAATCGCATACATGATCATGTCGTGCCAATGCAAAAGTGTACTTGCATATCCATGACACCATAATCATCGTCATCGTTGTACCTATACTGAACTCCCACTGAAATGAGACTCCAAGTCTCACACGCGTATCAATCATGTCCTCAAACTAGAAGACAATGTGTGTACTTGTCTCCATCAAAGTCCAAACTCTGAAAAACACAATAAACTTGTATCAAGAAGCACCAAATTTGAAAACCTATTATACCATGCTAATGGTCTCATAACAACACGCACTCCCACAAGTTTGTGCCCAAAAATCCATCCACATGCACTCATAAACACACTCTGAATCTCATGCTCCTACAAGTGATCAAACAAGTACCAATCTCTCTTTGCACACCAAACTGAAAATTTACACAATCCAAACTGTATTACACTGCAATAGCTCTCGAAAGCCTGTCCGAAATCAAAAATTCAATTCCGTATGCAAAAGTTATGAGCATAAAATTGTACCGGAGCAATGCTTGGATTTAAGCACCAAATTCTAACACAAACAGAAAAATCTGATCATGAAACCTATACCACTACGTAGTGATCAAAGAGACCTTTCCGACGCCTATAAGAAGTCAAAAAACTGATATAGTATGTGAAAGTTATGCCCCTTGGAAGAAAATGCCCTCCAAGGGCTAAAAGTGGACCCCTGGCGGGACCTTGTACCCTGCTGACGTCATGTTGACTGTGCATTGATACAAGCGCTGACTGGGCATGTGGTGGCGTTGATGTGGCAGGGTTGATTGCACCATTATGTCTTTGACCAATTTACTCCAAAATGTTTTTTCAATTTTATTTTATTTTCACACGCTGGGGCATATTATAGGAGGTTTTGATTTTAAATAGTCTGAAATAAAAATAAACTGCTATCTTAAAAAATTCTTCACTGCTCAAATTAAAAATAATTATTTGTTTTAATGAAAATTCCCTACTGGGGGGTCTGGTTTAGCGGTGAGGGATTCTGGTCCACCATTTTGGCCTAGTGGGACTGTCGGACTGGAGGCTGTAGGCCTTTTGGCCCAGCCAGCCCCAGCCGAAGACCGATAGTGGAGCTAGCGGGGGCCGATCAACCCTAACGCCGGTGGTACCTAGCTGTACCTCCTGTGCAGTGCAAGTACGGGGGTCTGCGACCCCTGCTTGCTTGCAATTTTTTTTTAAATCATATCTTATAATCCATTCCTATAGTTTTAAGAATTTTAATTTTTAAAACAAAACTATAGAAATAATTTACATGCGCAGGGAATTATATATATATTTTTCTAAGTGTACCTCTACAGACGGCCATGCGATGTCCCTGGGGACCAAATTTTTAGTTTTTTTTTCTTCCGTGACCAAACCATGACATATTATATGTTTTTCTTGACCTTTCAGGCCTCTTGGACTCTATGACAAGATCTATTTTGTCCTAGGAGGTCATCTGTAGAAATTCCTCCTCAAAACCCTCATGAAGCCAAAGTAAGAAACCCTCTTCAGCCATGATTTTTAATCACCAGATCTGCAACATGCATAACAAATCTCCAATACCCAGAACCCTCAATCTGCAATACAACTTGCACAAAACCTTGTAATGTCCCCAATCCTTCCATGCATTGCCATGGCTTTCATTTTGCACCCGATCTACAGACACAAGGGTTATCAACAAAACCAGGGAGCTCACATCTCCCCCAACCATAAACATGGCTTTGATACCACATGTTAGGAATTTGCAGGTCAAATAAAATCAATTCCACATAACCCAATAAGAAAAAAAGATGTAACAAATAACCATAATGCAAAGATCAAATGAACAATCAATAAGATAACACAAGATATACTTTGGGAAAACCCTCAAGAGGGAAAAATCTAGCCTCCAAAAGCATCCACACTCATATGTATTATTCAACAATAAAAATATTACAATACATGCCATGAGTCTCCATGAATACCTCCGGACCATCAAACACCTCCAATGCATCCTCCATGTGTCCAAGCATGAATCCACACATCACCTGCCATGCTTCACAATATGCATTTACAAGAGAGCTCAATATAATGACAACATCTCACAAACCTCCAATCCACCTACAATGAAATAGCCAACCCCTACCCAAACCACTAACCATGTGCTTGCTTTTATAGACTAAGCTCACACAAACACAACTTGTGGTATTGGATAAAACTATGTGTTCCAAAACTATGGATACACAAAACTATTAGCCTATAAAACTGTTGACCCCACGTTTGATTATTGGTACTAGGTTTTTCCAATTAATCAAATAATACAAATAAACAATTAATCACTCTATGTGTCCTACACACATAAAATAATTAACCCATTGTTACATACAACTTATACAAGTGGTAACTGAATAAAATAATACAATATTATGCAAGGTGTACACCACCTATTTCCAACAATGTGTAGTGAACTCTTGGAAAACAAACCAAATGACAACACATCCTTTTTTCTCTTTTCTTCACATAGCTAACGACACCAAATGAATTGGTTAGGTTCCAAGTATAAGGAAGTCACTGCCACCATTTGTTGATAAGGAACATGGTGAATATCAAGGAATTGCTTCATTTGGCAGAGCCAATTCGTAGGATCTTAATCATCAAAATTTCATGTATCCATCTTTGGTGTAAAATGCCTAGCCATAGAATGATTTGAGTGTTGGTCCATATTCATGTTTGATTCAAACCCAAAAGCACCCTTCCCCTTCGAAGACTCCTCTTCCTCCCAATCCTAGTTGCGTGACTCCCTATGTTTGGAATCGCTAGGATGTTGGCCTTGAGAGTGAATTTGGTGGAAACTCTAATTTCGCAATAACTTCTTCATATTTGCTCCAAATTCCTTCAAATCAGGACTGCAGGTATATCAATATGCCCTTATTCAACCCTCTAGAAATAGGGAAAAAATTCATTGAATTGCAACCGTAGAAATGAAATTTGTGAAAACCAAAATTTGACAATAACTCTCCTAATTTTACTCCAATTGACTTCAAATTAGGACTGAAGCAACTCCAATATATCCTTGAATAACCCTCCAAAAATCTTGAAAAGATTTGCCAAAATGAGAGAGATACACACTTCCCAAAATAACATCTAAAATTAAAAAATTGCCTTGTTTCTTGCCTTCACGGTGCCAAGATCATGCTCTGATACCACTTGTAATGAAACAACTTTCATAATAGAAGAATATAATAGGAAATATGCTACAAATACATAATAATAATATGCCACTTCGAGGGGGATACCTCTAATAGTCTAATAAGAACACAATACTCAATATGATGATAATAACTAACCTCTACCTCCTATGTATACCATATTTATGCCATGGATGCCACCTAGGCTGACCTAACTACCTATATAAGACTATATTAATAATTATATAACTTATATGAGAGTTGAGGCAGCCACAAGTCGAGTACTCATAACTATATACACACTATAGGATTAGGGGTGTAACAATCTACTCCTATTATTGGATTATTTGAGCCACTTTAATCAACACCTTTTTTTTGGAGGCCTTCATGAGGCCCTTCACCTCGTCATCATTATTTGGGACAACTCTCACCATTTCAGATTCATTGCATATGCAATAAAGTGTAAAGAGGTGTTTACCTTCTTCAATCTTTGTTGAATTATGTGTTGGTCATGCTCATGGTAGAACTCTAGGGTGTGGGCACTCTCACAAATGGTAACCACCTGGCCAAGTATGTTATTAATGCACTCATAGATTTTTTTATGGAATTGTTAACTCAAGTGTAAATATATGATAAGGAGATTGTACTAGTAGGAGGCTCACTCATGTTACACATTAATAGTGTGAGCCTACCATAGACTATGAAATGGTTCCCTATCTCTATCTAGGACCCACTCATGTTATGTCAATAGTATGTACCATCCCACATATATAGTAGTAACTTGCCATCGACTATGAAATGGAAGGTGGGGTCCGCTCCATAGATTAGTAGAGTTCTATAGGGCAACCATGAGTTACTCTTTGAATAGCGACGAGGCATGCAAATGTCACCAAAATTTCTCATCGGCTTATGGTCAGGGTCGGCGTGGCACAATCAATTTGCCTAATTTATTGAGCCCTTCTTGCTTTGGAAGGGACTTAGTAGCCAACACCAACCCGGATAGAGGATGTGCGGTTAGTTGCTCACTTTCAAAAGCGGTGAGAGGTGCTTCATGGGCTCATGCGACCTCACACTCCCGAGAGCCTTTGGCACCATACTACAACTTGACGAAACAAGGACACAACCATTAGGTTTGCCCCCTTGACCTTTATGACATGGAGGATTAATGGTTATTTAATAATATAACTTGTAATTTGTTGTGAATGAGTGTGTTGGTTACTCTCAACCACCTTGGAAAACTAAATATGGTATTGCATTTGGAAATCTTGGTATAAGAATATCTTGGATGGTAGCGCAAGGCAAACAATGGGCTTTGGAGAAGGGGCATACAATGCATGTCCAACCAAGGATACAATATTTACCTTGGATGGTTCTTGGTTAGGGGCAAAGAAATTTATATGTGATATTTTCCCCCATATGATCATTAGCTTAAGGACTTTTTTGATTGATCATTAAGGGGGGGTAAGTTTTCAAATATCTATTCAACCTTTGGAATATTTTAGATGTTCTTTTAATGAAAGTTTCAATTGCTTCATTTTTATTTTGGATCGTAATTTTCAATGATTCATTTTATTCATGCTATTCTTAATATTAAAATTTGTTTTCCATAAATTTATTAATATTAAAATTCATACTTTCTTAATATTAAAATTTATTTTATATAACAATGTTTTCTATATTTGATAATATGGAAATCAAGGGATAGAAAATATGTGATGTATCTCACATCTAATTAGAATACATCGCTATCCACAAGCTCTTTCACCCTCTATTCTTGCTTTCTCTTGGACTCCACCACCTAGTCCACTCATGTTATGATTATAAGTTGCAGGTGTCCCTACATCTTAGGCATTCTTTGCAGTAAAATAAAGTATGAAACAAATTGGGTCTTAACTCAAATATGGAAAACAAGGGATAGAAAAGATGATATGTATCTCACATCTAATTAGAACATATCGCTATCCACAAGATCTTTCACCCTATGCCCTTGCTTTGTCTTGGACTCCCTTATCTACTCATGTGCCATGATCATAAGTTGCAAGTGTCCCTGCATCTCAAGCATCCTTTGTAGTAAAATAAAGTATGAAACAAATTGGGTCTCAACTAGCTTGAAGAATATTTTCTTTGAAATTGATGGAAACAACGTCAAAGGAGGTATGATGTTTACAAATGAATATCTGCCACAAGCTTCATGATCCACTCAATTTTTTTGATGTACTTTAGTGCATTGTTTTAGGCATGCACACAAGAGATTATAGATTTTTATAGGTGGAATCAATCAATTTTCCTGTTGCTTTGCACACATGTTGCATCAGTAACCACTTGCACTATATATTGAAGACCAACCTTATGCATGACATCTCAAAATTTGGAAGTGGAACTTTACATCCTTGTGTTTTCTTTAGTAGTTAATAAGGACCATCCTTATGTGAAACTATATTACCAATGAGTGGGAGGTGTCTAATATCTCCACTTATGATGATGATGGTGGTGGTGTGGCCATGAGAGACACATGTGGACCATTGCTAACTTGACTATGTGGGATGCACTTATGATCTTAGGTCAAGCTAATCCCTTACAAAAATCCCTCAAAATGTATCATGGAAAGAACCTATCATAAAATATGGCATGCGATTCTTCAAGATAGGTGGAGGAATTTTTTTTGATAAGGTGCTATAAAATGACATCTTCTATAGGAAAGTCAAAGCCTAATTTATTCTATGTCATTGATAATTTGTAACTCCTTATACATAATTGTATGATTAATTCTATTATACTCCAATTAAAACCACATGTATAATTAGAATCCTACCTTTGAATCTTCATTCATTCTCACATAGAATAGTTCCATAAGAACTTCTCATCATAGATGTCCCTTCCATGCTTGATATCTACTTATCGAGGGACATTACAACTAGAATTGGAGGTTATCTAACTTCATATTTTTCCCATATGTAGGGTATGAAGCAAGAGCAAAAATTGTTGCTAAACCTATATCTTCCTATCATGTTGAGCCTTATGAGCAACTTGATATTAATTGTATAGCGACTTCAAAATGATTAGGAGACCATTTTGGCCAAGAGTTAGATGAAGGAATTCAATTTCTCTATTTATTTTGAATTTGATGAGTGGGAAATCAATTCACTTTGTGAGGAAACTAGCCTTGGAAATTATTGTATTTTTGATGAGGGCACACATAGTCTTGATACAACCAAAAAGGGGAAGCTCATTCATACTAATCAAGAAACTCTTCTTTGATGTTGCCAATGTGCAAGAAAGGTGCTGGCATAGGCATCACCTTATATTCTCGTAAAGAGATTATTATTACTCATATAGCTACAATTAAATTGTACTAATTGTGAGGGGGAATAAGGAGAGTTAGTTCAAATCAATGAAAAACCTAAAAACCCAAACATCAATAGAAGGTGAAGATAAAGAGGAATCAAACCAAACAAGTAGAAATACTTACAAAATCCCCTTTTACCTATCTTTTTCCATTGTTGCCTATCTTGCTTTGATCTTGATTGAAGCCCTCAGAAGCTCTTTTGTGCTTGCTTGCTTGTGTGAAGATGGCAAAGTAAGAATGGCTATGAATACCTGTTCTTGTGTTGAAAGAGAGTTTCAACACTCAACAAATGGAGGACACTTTGGAATAGAATGAATGAGAGAAGAGAAGAATGAGAGAATTTTGAGTATAGTTATCTTGCCAAATGAAGTGCCTCCCCAAATGGCTTAGAAGAGGGTTCTATTTATAGAATTTCTGAAAATAGAATGGAGGGTGAGGATCAAATGATGAGATCAATGGCCCTCATTATTTGTGAATCTTTAATTCATAATGGATGACTTAGAAATTCAGAGTGGGGGACAATGGGTTATGACAATTGAATTAAAAATTAAGAGTGGGAGACAATGGGTTATGACAATTGAATTAAAAATTCAGAGTGGGGGACAATGGGTTATGACAATTGAATTAAAAATTCAGAGTGGAGGATAATGGGGAACATTGAATTAAAAGTTCAGAGTGGGGGACAATGGGTTATGACAATTGAATTAAAAATTTAGAGTGGAGGATAATGAGGAACATTGAATTAAGAATTCAATTTTGGATTTTGGAGGATATTAGCTAATTAAATATTAAGAATATTTATGTGCAACATGGTGAGGTGGAAGGGATGATGTGGAAGGATGAGGTGGATTGATGAGGTGGATTTTGGACTTGAGACATTAGAAGAATTTAGAGATTTTAATTAAATAAAATGATTTTATTTAATTTGTAGGATAATGAATTAATCAAATAAACTTATAATATTTATTTAATTGACAGAAGGAAATAAGAATTAAGATAAATATCACAGTATTTACTTAATTCAACACGGGCCAATTTTAGGCGTCTACACTAACAATGTGGTAGATAATGAGGCATTAGTACTAGGAATCCAACTAGTTGAGAAGAAAGGTATTAAGACTTTGCAAGTGTTTGGAGATACTAAAGTCATTATCAAATAGATTTGATCTCTCTACTTTGCAAAGAATCCACTACTAAAAGGTTATAGACAAAATTTGGCATTTAATGGAATCCTTTAATACATTTAACATTTAGAGCATTGCAAGAGAAATGAACAACAAAGAAAATAAAATAGGATTTGTTGGCTCAAGGTTCTCTCCTCTTAAAGACCTACTAACAAACTAAGGTCAGGTCAAAGTCAAGGTAGACCATTGGTACTTGACAACTCTTCTCACTAGAAAGCATTTGAAAATGATGTATAAATCTACATTTTCGTTCAATATGAAGCTAAATTTGTTGGAGAATCAAAGCAAGAAACTAAAAATTCCTATGTAGACCAAATAATTTAGTTGAGGGAACAAAATTACCAATGGAATAATCTCCTTGGAAAAGATCTTTAATATTGATGATCAAACAAAGAAAGAGAGATCTATGCTAGTTCCCCCTAAAGACTATTTAGAAGTAGAGATATCAAAATGGAAGAACCTTAAGCTTGGACTAGTTTGCATTGATCAACAAAAACAATATTTCAATTAATTGTGTAAGGAGTTTGAGGACATAATTGCTTGGAGGTATGAAGAATTGAAAGTTTACAATAATGACATTATTGAGCATAAAATTGAGTTTGAATTTAATGCTAGACCTATCATGCAGAAATAGAGGCCCACAAATCCAAAATTGAACCTCTCTCAAAGGAAGAATTAACAAAATTGATTATATTTGGCATTATATTTCCCATTATGCACCCGATTTGAGTTGCAAACTTTGTTCCAATAAGAATTTTTTTGGGTCCTTCATGTATATGTAGAATTTAGAGATCTGAACAAAGCATTGCTGAAGAATTAATATAGATTCCCATGTATTGATTAGATATTGCAAATTGTAGAAGACTTTGAAATGTTCTTCCTATTTGATGGATATTTTGACTTTAATTAGATATGGGTCAAAGATGAAGACTAATACAAGATTACACTCACTACTAAATGAGGAACATTTTCGTACTAGAGAATGCCCTCAGAATTATTGAACATGGGAACTATATTTCAAGGAGCCATGGATGTTGCATTGTAGGGACTTATAAATTTTATTTATGTCTTAGTATATCTTGATGACACGATTGTGTTTTCCAAAGAAAATGACCAACACGTGGAACATCTATGGGCTATATTTTAGAGACATAGAAAATTGACAATATTCCTTAATCCCAAGAAGTCTATCTTTGCTATACCATAAGGCATGCTCCTTCAACATGTGGTATCCAAAGAGGCGTATGTAATTAAATTTGGCATAGTAGAAGCAAGTTTATAATTGAGGCTTCAAAAACATATGAAATCTCTAGTTCTTCCTGGGAAAGATTAATTTTTTTAGAAAATTTGATAGCCAAATTTGTTGGTTTGGTTAGGTCTATCACCCTCATGCTAAAGGAAAAATTATTAAAATGGTTACAATAAGGTAAAGAGGCCTTTGAACTTATTAACCAAACAAACACCAAGGCTCTGGTTGTAGTCAATTTAGATTTTTCTAGAAAATTTATCATGTACTCCTTGGGCAATGAATGTAGGATTGCAACTATGCCAACTCAAAAAGATGAAAGTGGTGATGAAAACCCTATTTATTTTGTCAATCAAACTAAAAATAGTATGAGTCCAAACATAGTTTGTAGACAACTCAGTATGTTCCTTGATGAAAGCTTTAAATAGTTTCAAATAATTGATCTCTAATAATCAACTTAAGGATTCTGTCATTCATCTCAGAGTGTCAAGGAGCATATCTTGCAAGGAAAAATTTCCTAAAAGAGAGCTAGTTGGATCACAAAAATAATAAAGTATAATCTCTAACTTTAAATAACCAAGTTGATAAAGGGTAGAGGTTTGTGACAATAACTAGTTGATGATAATGTGATAGATCAAGTACGCTATCTAGATGATCAATATGTTCTAAGGTACATTAGCAAAATGTGTCACTTGAAGAGAAATAGATAGATTGTGATCAAAGAAGTTGGGTCATCCAAATAACCATGTATCTCAAAGATCGAACCTACCGCCCTAACTTAATCATGCACAAATGAGGAAATTCAAATTGTAAGCAACTTCTTTCAAGTTAATAAATGACATATTATTCAAGATGAGTTACAATAGCCTTTTACTTATTTCTATTGAATGAGAACAAATAATGAGATTACTAAAGGAGTTACATGAGGGACTGTCAAAAGGTCATTACCTTCAATAGACACAATTGGGCTAGTAACTTTAAATCTTGCACATACTTTATGGGTAGAAAGAGAAATGCTCCATTACCATTACAACCAATAATTTTAGATGCCCCTTTTAAACAATGGGATCCTTATTTCATTAACATCATTAACCCATCATATAGTCATGATTACAAATACGTTATCACTACTACAAATTATTTCCTAGATATTTCAAAATTGTATCATTTAAAGAAGCAACTCAAAAAACCATAGTTAAATTTATTAAAAACATTGTAATAAGGTTTGGAGTTCATACTACAATAATTAGGAACTAAAATGATATATTTTGCCAACATATTAAAAATCTTCCAATTATTACCTTTGTGGAAATGGCCTAGCATAACAATTAATAAAAAACCCTCTAAAATTATTAGAACAATCTTATCAAGTCAACAAGATTGGCACACATTAAGGAGGACTATATGGGCAGACATAATCACACTAATGAAGGTTATTGGTTGTTCACCTTACATTTTGGTACATAGAAAATAGGCAAGATTACCATTAAAAACTAAATTTTTTGTAGTCCTTCAATTCACCCACTAATTGGCCATTGTCCAATTATGCTAAGCTATTAGAATTGGAAGAGAAAAGAATCAAGGGATTTTAAAAAAATCTTTGCCGATCAACAATAAATCAAGAAATGGTTCAATATGAAATATTCATCAAGAATCTAGAGACGGAGATCTAATTCTTAAATGGAATGAGGATAGAGCAAAACTAGGTAGACACACTAAGATTGATAGTGTATGGAGTGGCCCATATATTATTATTATTATTATTTTGCTATGTAATGATACTTCTGTATATTGATATAAAAAAAATGGACTTACAGTTTCTGAGATTTCAAAAAAGTAGCTTGCTGGCTGCACCCAACCTACCTCTAGACATGCCTATAACCTTATTTATCAGCCGCGCAGGGGCAAGCTATTACATAGAAAAGAGAAAATGTCTAAGACTTAGACCAGGACAGAACATAGATAAACACATAGATAGCTTTAAACTGATGATCCATAGGACTGTATAAACACATGACACAAAATCTATCTTTCGACTGCTATACTGGTTCCCACTGAGACCTCATGCCTCTAATTCATAATTATGCAGTTTAAGGTTGAATTCCTTAACCCAGTCGAAACCCTGTGCATCCAGAATTTGAAAAAACCTTAGCAGATAATTTTCCCCAATCTGAGCATGCTGCCTATACCACACCAGATCCTCACCCTTCAAATGTAGAATAAAAGGGAAATATTTAACCACACTACTTGGTTGCCGCAGGAGATGGATATCTCTGGGGTGGGGTAGTCTTTCTCCAAAGGTCACCACCTCCAACGTTTCCTCCAACCCACCTAAAACACTGGGGATGAAAAGCCTGCGAGTCACCGACTCCACCCAATTCTGCCACATTCAGGTCCAGTAGTGTTGCAACAAACTAGGAGCTGATGTCTGAGTCGACCCAGTAACGCTCACTTCCCTCCACAAAATCCTTCCTTAGAACCATTTTGACCACCCCTAAAACAAGCTCATCTTGAAAGTTAAGAATGTGTTTGATTCTCAATTTTGTAATCTCTCCCAAGAAGGTCATCTATCTCTTGGAGCTCACCAAACGAATGGGGGTATCCATCCCACTGCACCTAATCTAGTCTGTCGAAAACAACAATACCTTTAGCTTTGCAGACATTATCGAAGAGTTGAGAATCAATAGAAGATGAAAGCTAAAAAGAAAATCGAGAAACAATCGCTAATTTGGATACATGCTTCCTTATGATAGCAGAGATCTAATCATTGTCAATTCCAGCCTGTAGCAGACCTCTAAAAATCTGCCTGAGTGTGAGAACCATACCAACCGTCGAGTCACACTGGCTAATGACTGTGGGAATTAATGAATCATGATTGTTTGATTTAGCAGCCCCTAAAAGAAATGAATGCCTTATTTTTAAGAGATTTAACCGTCAAGTGCCACCAATGCCAAATGATGCGGCCGTGTCAGAAGGATCTTTCCACACTTGTCATAGTCCTAACCCCCAGTCCTTCCACACACTTTTGTGTGGAAGGACTCCCATCCTACCTCCCATAGGCCCATATATTATTACTGCACACAAACAAGAACAATTTTTTAACTTGTCCTTGACTTGGTAGAGAGGAGTTCCCAATCCATGTTAATGGGATTTAATTAAGGAAATATCCTTTAAACAAAATCATTGGATGCTATAAATATGTTTATATTTATGTTTTTTTTTCTTTTAGTTTCTTCCTTTTCTTTGCTTTATTTTTTTCATATTTTAATCTAGAGATTTGGAACCTTTATAGTTTTTTTTTTGATGAAAATGCCATATTATCTATTAATCATAAGATAAGAAAAACACTTCCACAAAAAATGGTTTGGGTGGTATAAAGGTACACCCCAAAAAGATGTTCATATGGGCATAGCCTAGAAAGTTTCAGAATGTCTATGGTTACTCACCTGAAATTACATAACAGAAATTATAAAAACATAATACTAATCAGAATCATGCAGCTAAAGCAACTCCAGTAGATCAGGGATCCCTATCATCCAAGTTACCCCAAATTGCTGCATGGTCCGGGATGACATTTGGTGGAACCCAGCCATCCTCATTCTGTTGATTTTCTTTCTCTACATTAGCTTCCTGGTGCTCAGGTGAAATGGCCAAACTCAAGTGTGGAAAAACTTTATTGCTATCCCAACCAGTGTTGTTGGATTGGAAGTACCAGGAGCAGGCCATCCTGTATTGTCACTAGTGGGCCAACCTGCATTGTCACCAGAGGGCCAACTTGCATTGTCACCTATACCACTTGCAGGACGACCAGAAGTCCAGCCATGAATACGTGGAGAGGACGAGTGCCTACGACGGTGAGATGCATAGCGAGGAGGAGGCTGAGAACGTGGCAGGGAGTCCCTGGCAGATCCACTCCTTCATAGGTGGCCATGAGAAGGTGAATGAGCTTTGACAGAGGAAGGAGAGGGAGGCACACATGCCATTGTGCAAGGAGCATTACCCCAGTGATCCAAAAGTTCCTGTAAGTGAGCAACCTTAAGAGCCACTTTGCTTGCTTGTACTTGTATCTATAGAAGAACATTAGAACATATAATAGCTTTAATATAAAGAGAAACAATTGTTCTAATGTGATTGTCTAAAAATATGCAAGAATTACGATCCTTCCAAATTGTGAAAAGAATCTCCACCCTGAAAATATGCCAAATATGAGTAAATCTTGTAGGGAACCAGGGAGATTCACCCAGAAGTATTATTTTCCATGAAAGAGGCTTTGGTCTAAAAGGCCTAAAGAAATCATAAATCCAGAGCCAAAATTGCTGAGCCTTGGTGCAAAACTAGAAGAGATGCTGAAAAGTCTCTGCTTGTCCACAAAAAGGACAATGGGGATCTTGAACCTCGAGATGAAAAAGCCTTGCTCCGACTGGTAAACCTTGAAATAGAAGGAACTAGGCAAAATGAGCTAGCTTTGGCTCAAGAATGGATGACCATACAGTGGAAAATATGTTATGCCAAATAGGCACTGAAGAGGGAAGTAGCCATCGCTTATTGAGAGTATCTATCATTGGCAAATGAGGCAAGAGCCAATTGTAGCTAAGCCTAGGCTTATAATGATGCATTGGTGTTTCTAGATACCACTTCTAGTCTTTCCACCAAGGCTTGATGGAATGAATTCCCACTTTGTGAAGCATTTCTGCTAGAATGACATTGATAATCCCATCATAGGCAACCTGATCATGCCTTTGAAGACCAAATTTAACTCGAAGAGGATCCCATGCTATAAGGCTCATTGTGGGTCTATGAAAAATATCTTGAAGAGTCTGGATACCTTTCTTATGAAATCTAAGAGCTTTTAACTAGGGCAATTTGGCTAATGGCTAGCCTGCATTGGTCAAGAGAGGTGACCACCAAATCTTCTATTGATTGAATGAGAGGCCATCACGAAACCTAGCTCCAGTCTAGCGGAGCCATGGCTTAACTTTCTCCCAAGCTTTCCAAATGCTCTTAACCACAAAGGTTCCTGAGATTTGCACTAGCTCTCTCATAACAAGGATGGTTGAAAAACCAATCCCTTTCCATGTGGGTCGGTGAATAGGATGTCCCATTTCTATATTATTTCTGAGTAAAATTTTCCACGCCTTATTGGCAGAGAGAGAATGAATGATCCATTTTACACACAAAGTAGTACCTTGGCACTGGATAGAAAGAAGACCAAGGCCACCTGAATCTTTAGGTAAGTAGCAAAAGTCCCATGCAACACGGTGAAAACCACGACAAGTTTCAGAAGAGGTCCATAGGAAATCCCTCAAAAGTTTTTCTAGTTTGACATAAGAGGCTTTGGAAGGAGCCCAACAAGAAGAGTAGTAAACATGAGTTGCTGCTAAAACTTTAGAACATACCTGGAATTTGCTAGCCAGAGAAAGTGGCTTAGTAATCCAGAAGGCAAGTTTTTGTTCCACTCGGGAAAGAACTGCTTGCCAAAGATTTGCAGAAGTGCCCTGGAAGGCAAATGGGATGCCAATAAATCAAAAGATTTCACCATGAGCAACCCAGTGCCAGCCATACTGTTGGATCTAATGAGGAATGGGAAGAATTAATTACCTGTAACATAGGGTTTTGTGCCACTAGATGGAAGAACCTGAGGCTAAACAGAAGGTCTCAAGATATCCAAGAGCATTTTTCACTGTAATTTCTTCTTCCAGTAATGTTAAAAATGAGTCATCAGCAAAATGGCCATTAACTAACTAACTGGAAGAATTAGGTAGAGAAATTCCATGAACAAGCCCTCGTGATACAGAATGAGCAAGAAGGTATCCAAAACCTTCTGCGGATAGTACATACATAGCTGGTACAAGAGGACAAATTTGAAATTGAAACATTGGTTAGAGAGTACCATCTCATCACCACACATCTTCTTTTTCATAAATCTAGAAATAAAATAGATATGGAATTTGAAAGGAAGCAAGGTGTGTGGAAAATGCTTCCTACGCTAATCTAAAGAGGAGAGATGAGTGCAAATTCTTTTTAACCTTTGCAATTACAATGTTATTAACCCAACAATGGAGATATTACAGCAATACACATACACATAGAAAGTAGATAGAAGAGAGAGACAAGATATACGTGGGGAAAACCCTTACAAGTAAAAAACCCCACACTCTAAAACACAACTCAAATGTATTACAGTAAACAATCAAGGTTACAATATAGTTTTAGAGCCAATGTTCTTGTAGGAGTATTCGACACTCATATTTGGAGATATTCTGAAAGCACAACAGTACCTGTCAGTCACATAATACATTTCCTCTCCAAGCACCTGTTTATAAAGAAGTTACAAGGCAAAATTGGACCTTTCTTGGAATGGGCGTCCAACTTGGCCTCATGGCCCAAAACCCACGCCTAGGGACACTTGTCCAACATTGCAGCATGGTCATGACACTTGTCACATCACCCCATCACAATATGGGCACCTAGTCCCAAGTTGGGCAATGATAGATGCTCTTACGCATCTTATGGTTGTCATAGAATCTGTCATAACTGGCAACTCTTATAGCTGTAAGAGAATCTGTCATAACTGTCTAAAATAGCATATTCTACTTACAACACATCATCACCCTCCTTGGGGCACCCAAAGATGCCTTCTTCTAGGATGCTCTTTGACACATGTCTTCACCTATCATAGAACCTTCTATTTCTGACTCTTACGCGTCATAGATTCTATCATAGGAATTTGTCATAACCGTTTTGGTCAAGATTCACTTACACACTAGTCAAGATGCTGATACATCAAAAAATTACTCTACCACTAAGTGGGACACCTATCTCCTCAGGTGAGGAGAGGACAAAAGTACATGTGGTCACTTTCCATGTAGGATGACACATCATCGTGCCAACTCGTACAAGATGACAAAACATGATTTGCATCCTAATTACAATAATAGGCAATAAATAAATACATTACAATAAATAAATGCAAGGAATTACTAAGGTTGAGACACCTTAATTCCCAACATTCTCCCACTTGTCGAACACCTTGTAAGAGCTGATGAAAATGATAGGATTTAACTGCTATAGGCCAAGAGGCCCATAGACTTCGAACACCATCTGAACTTGTCTATGCCCACTGGTTTCATCAATGCATCTGCAACATTCTTCAAAGTGTCTACCTTCTCCAAATTAACCTTCCCATCCTCAACCATGTCTCACACAAAATGAAACTGTACATCAATATGCTTTGTTCTGGCATGAAAAGTTAGATTCTTCACTAGGCAAATCACACTCTGACTATCACAACAAATAGTAATCTGTCCTGCATCAACACCAATATCAGAACACAATCTCTTAAGCCAAATGGATTCCTTACAAGCATGAGTATCTACCATATACTCAGCTTCTGTCGTGGACAAAGCGACCATAGGTTGCCACTTACTCATCCAACTAATTGTACCATTGAATAAAGTAAACACATAAGCATTGGTGGATCTCCTGCTATCAATGTCACCTGCCCAATCTGAATCCACAAATCCATGAATACATACAAAATGCGGAGGTCCTGTAGGATAACCATGATAACATATGGAATACTTGGAAGTACCCCTTAGATATCTAAACACTCACTTTACTGTATCCCAATGTACCCGTCCAGGATTAGCCATAAATCAACTAAGGACTCCCACTGCTTGGGCAATGTCTGGTCTTGTGCATACCATAGCATACATCAAACTTCCAACAACACTAGCATAAGGTACTCTGCTCATGTCCACCTCAGAAGGAGATTTTAGACAATCATTAATAGATAACTTTGTCCCCATAGAAATAGGAACACACATTGGTCTACAATCTGCCATGCTAAACCTATCCAACACGGTCTTCACATACTTACTCTGGCTTAACCAAAGTTTTCTATTAGCTCTATCTCTTCTGAATTCCATTCCGAGAATGTACCTTGCTGCCCCTAAGTTTTTCATCTCAAACTATGCTAACAACTGAGACTTGAAATTAGAAATCATATTCTTACCATTCCCAATTAACAACATATCACCAACATACAATACAATAATGAGAATGCGATCATTGTCAAACTTGTAATATACACAATGTTTTGATTTCAATCTCAGAAATCCAATCGAGAACACAAAGGCATCAAATTTCATATACCACATCCTAGGAGACTTCTTCAAACCATACAAAGACTTTTTTAGCTTGGAAACCAATTTTTCTTTACCTTTCTCTATGTAATGCTCTCGCTGTGACATGTAAATCTCTTCCTCCAAATCACCATGAAGGAATGCTATCTTCACATCCATCTGCTCCACCTCTAAGTCATACGTTGCTATAAGAGATAATAAGAACTGAATAGATGTCAGCTTTGCAACGGGAGAGAAAATTTCACTATAATCAATTCCCTCCACTTGTGAGTACCCCTTCACAACCAGTCTAGCCTTGTACTTTTCAACATTGCCATCTGCACCGAATTTCTTCTTGAACACCCATTTACAAGCAACGGGTTTCTGTCCTTCAGGCAAAGGCACCAAGTCCCAAGTCTTATTCTTCTCTAAAGAAGCCATCTCATCTTCCATGGCCTCCTTCTAGGAACCTGCATCTTTCATGCCCATAGCCTCTGTCACAGTTCTAGGCTCATCAGTGTTAGTAAGGAAAAAGCACAACTAGAATCAAACAATGAATAACCAAACCTATCAGGTTGCTTCCTTATTCATGTAGAGCTCCTCAAAGGCTGAGGTTGAGGTTCTGCTTCTTCTTCTGAGCTTTCAGAGCTGCTAGAGCTCTCCTCATCATCATGTCTCACAAGGTTTGTCAGTTTAGTCTTCTCAGGGGTAGAAGGAAACTGAACCACATCCTCTTTATTTTCTGTCTCTTCTAGCTGTAGAACAATGGAAGAAGGTGTTAGCTCTTTGAAAATAACACTTCTGCTATACAACACTTTTTCAGCCACAGGATCCCAAAGCTTGTATCCTTTCACACCGACACCATAGCCAATGAAAATACACTTAACAACCTTGTTCTCCAATTTTAACCTTTTCTCCCTAGGCACATGTGCACATGCTTCACAACCAAAAACACAAAGATGTCTCACTAAAGGCTTCTTACCAGACCACACGTCCATAGGTGTCTTACCAACAAGAGCTGATGTAGGAGACCTATTTACCAGGTAGCAAGCAGTGGCTACAACTTCAACCCAAAACTTTTGTTTGAGGATTATTCCACTAAGCATACTCCTAGCCTTCTCCACGAGTGTTCTACTCATCCTCTCTGCAACTCCATTTTGTTGTGGGGTGTATGGAGTTGTCTTGTGTCTTTCAATCCCATGTTCTTTATAGAACTTATCAAACTTTACCGAACAAAACTCACCACCGTTGTCAGTCCTCAAACACTTAATCTTTTTACTAGTCTGATTCTCAACAAAAGCTTTAAACTCTTTGAATGAACTAAAGACTTCAAATTTGCTTCTGAGAAAATAAATCCATGTCCTACTATTGTAATCATCTATGAAAGATACAAAATATACAGATTTAGAGATTGAAGAAACACTAACTTGACCAAACACATCATAATGAATAAGGTCCAACACACCAGAAGACTTGTGAGAACTAGAGTAAAACTAAACATGGTTTTGCTTTCCATATATACAATGTTCACAAAAGTCAAACTTGAGATTACAATCATTTAACCCCTCAATGATGTTTTTATTTTTTAGGGTTCTAAGACCCTTCTCACCAATGTGGCCAAATCTCTTATGCCATAACATTGTCTTTTCAACAGGAAGCTTGACTTCCAAAGCATGAGCACCCTTGGGTACCCAAAATGCACTACCATTAGAGTTTGATACAAAAGATTTCTTCATTGCTACTTCAGATGGTGGGGATGAAGTGACTGTAGCTCTTTTCTTTGAGTTAGAAGAACTATTTCACTGTGAAGTGCATGCCTCCAGCTGAAACAGAGTACCTCTCCGAGTACCCTTCACAAGCACCATAGATGCTTTAGTCATCTTACATCCGTCCTTTGAAAAGACAACCTGCACACCTGCATCATTCAACTTATTTACAGAAAGAAGGTTTCATGCCAAGCCTAGGATGTGCATAACCCCAGTGATCCCCTTCACTAATCCATCAGGGAATCGGATTGAGACTCTTCCACGACCAACAATCATTAGATGAGAATCGTCACCTAGGTACACTCTTCCACAATCAAACTCTTCATACTTCGTAAACTAGTCTCAATGCAAGGTCATCTGGAATGATGCACCAGAATAAATCAACCACACATCATCAGATGCATGGGTGGCCAGGGCTGCGATGAAGGCATCACCATCATCTTGTGACTTGTTAGAATATGAGTCTAGGACATTCTTCTTATTCTTTTTCTTTTCCTCTTTGCATTCCTTTCGGAAATGCCCATATTTACCACAGTTCGAATAAAGAGCCTTGGACTTTCCAGGAGATTTGGATCTACCCTTCTCAGCTTTCTTGTCCTTCTTTTTCCCTTTCTCCTTGGGTCTTCCACGAATCGTAAGAGCCTCTTTGGCTGACTTAGTTGTCTTTCTCTACATTTCTTCAGATAACAATGAAGACACTACATCATCCATCTTGAAGGTAGCTGTAGTGCTTCCGATGACCATTACAAGATGATCCCATGAATCTGGCAAAGAACAAAGCAAGGTCATACATCGATCCTCCTCCATTTTCACACCCACGGATGTCAACTATGCAACTATCATGTTGAAATCATTCATATGATCTACAACAGATCCTCTGTCTTCCATCTTCAGAGCAAACAACTTCTTTTTCAAGAAAATCTTGTTCACCAAGGACTTGGCCTGATAAACATCTCCCAACTTCTTCCAAAGTTCTTTCACGATCTTCTCCTCATGGACATTCAATAGGACAGAGTCAGCTAAATAGAGTCTTATGAGACCCTTAGCCTTCCAATCTTTGAGATCCCAATCAGCTTGTGAAGTTGCCGTAGGTTTTGTGCCATCAACGGTTTCCCATAGGTCTCGATCAACAAGCATGTCTTCCATCTTGAGTTTCCACAACTCAAAATTTGTGCCGTTAAACTTCTCCACCTCTAATCTTCTGGATGTGCTTGCCATCTCCTTCCTGCAACAAGGTTTCAAAATACTCTACATAGACTCCCACTTAACCTAAGATTAGCTCAAAAAACCCCTACCTAGCAGCTAGAACCAAAACTGGCCAGACTCTGATACCAACTGAAAGGAAGCAAGGTGTACGAAAAATGCTTCCTATGCTAATCTAAAGAGAATAGATGAGTGCAAATTATTTTTAACCTTTACAATTATAGTGTTATTAACGTAATAATGGAGATATTGCAACAATACACACACACAGAAAGTAGATAGAAGAGAGAGAGACAAGATATATGTGGGGAAAACCCTTACAGGTGAAAAAACCCACTCCAAAACACAGCTCAAATGTATTACAGTAAACAATCAAGGTTACAATATAGTTTCAGAGCCAATGCTCTTGCAGGAGTCTTCAACACTTGTATCTGGAGATATTCTGGTAGCATAATAGTACCTATCAATCACATAATACATCTCCTCTCCAAGCACCTGTTTATAAAGAAGTTACAAGGCAAAATTGGACCTTTCTTGGAATGGGTGTCCAACTTGGCCTCATGGCCCAAAACCCACACCTAGGGACACTTGTCCAACATTGCAGCATGGTCATGACACTTGTCACATCACCCCATCCCAATATGGGTGCCTAGTCCCAAGTTGGGCAATGACAGATGCTCTTACACATCTTACAGTTGTCATAGAATCCGTCATAATTGACAACTCTTATAGATGTAAGAGAATCTGTCATAACTGCCTAAAAATAGCATATTCTACTTACAACACATCATCACCCTCCTTGGGGTGCCCAAAGATGCCTTCTTCAAAGATGCTCTTTGACACATGTCTTCACCTATCATAAAACCTTCTATTTTTGACTCTTATGCGTCATAGATTCTATCATAGGAATCTGTCATAACCGTTTCGGTCAAGATTCACTTATGCACTAGTCAAGATGCTGACACATGGTAAAATTGCTCTACCACTAAGTGGGATGCCTATCTCCTCATGTGAGGACAAAAGTACATGTGGTCACCTTCCATGTAGGATGACACATCACCGTGCCAACTCCCACAAGATGACGAAATAGGATTTGCATCCTAATTATAATAATAGGCAATAAATAAATACATTACAATAAATAACTGCAAGGAATTACCAAGGTTGAGACACCTTAATTCCTAATGGAATTTTTATGTTGTTGCAAACAATATTGATCCTATTAGCCTATTTTTGATCGAATGAATAAATTTATTTAGAACTATGGCCAAGCTCTTTTAAAAAAGTTTGTTCTATAAAAAGTGTTGGGGTGAAATGTCAAATGGCACAATTTTAGAGAAAATGGATAGTGTTAGCATCTGTCAGAGATCAAGTATTTTCAAGGCTGTTGATGGTAAGTGTGATTTAAATTGGAGACTAAATATTTGTGAAATGTGAGTTCTTGTGAAATGCAAGTTCTTGCCAAAACACTAAGGTGTTCAACAAAGCACTTCATATTTATTAACAATAGTTTAGAGGCCTCCAACAAATTGGTGTTATCCATTAATTCTCACAACATAGAATAACCGGTAAGAAAAAGGGTTCAAACAAAAAGTATAAATAAACAAAAAGGTTTTCTTTTTGGAACCTTTTCCCTCTAACACCTTAGTGCCAGAAGAGGTTATTTCAAAAGGAGGAACCACTCTAATGAATTCAATACACCAATTTAAGGAAGGAAAGTATTTTTTTTATTTTAATATAAGTATTATACTCTTTATACAAATCTTAAAAATGGATTCTTCTACTTCCACACTAGCCCTAAATTAGTAGCAACATGTCTTGAATTCTTAAATGTTTAGGCTAATGAAGTTTAGTTTAAGTCTGGACTATTGAAAGTAACAATTATGGTGTATGCCATTAGAGAAATTTTCCTTGTTCACACGATAGAATAATGGTGATCTAATCTCTTATGCAAATGAGAATGGTTAAAGTTTAATGACCATTCTAGAGAGGCTCAACATTATCTTCTTTCTTTTGGGAGATGATGTCAATAAATTAATAGATACTCCCCATCTCAACCTCTTGCATAAGATCAATCTTTTTAGCCCCAACAACATTTGAAGGGTCAATTTCTCCAAGATGATTTCCTTGGACATGCAAAGAGAAATGAACAATTTTACATTTTCTAGGAAGTTCAAGAACTAATCCATTCTATTCCATTTGATTGTGAGTCAGAATACACATACATTTTTAGATTGGAACCTAGATTCTCTGTCATTAGAGAATATTACAATACTTTTGTCAATCAATTTGTGGTATGAGAAATCAAGTACTTCAAGGGAGAATAAATGTAAAAAATAATCCTTGGTGTAAGACTATGTTGATAGGAGGGAGGAAATTTCAAGGTAGATAAATATGCACTAAATTCTACTTAATTATATAAGGAAAGTATTAAGTTTTTTCATCTCGTTAAATTTTAGAAAAAAATTGACATAGTAACAATACTTATATAAAGAACAAAACTAGAAAATAGACGAAGAAAAATATAACATGATAACCAAAACACAAAGTGACACCAGATAAACCCTTGGAAAATCTTTGTAAGGGAAAAAATAGCCTCAAAAAGACTGAATCCAATGTATTAATCAACCACCAATAGTTACAATACTATAGTAGTCTTCAAACGTCAAGGAATTCTACATTCTAAACCTAGATCTAAATTTCGGCAACACAACCTCGCCTAAAAATGAACATTCAATCTTCATCCCAAGCCCTCAATATATAGGCAAAGGAGATTCAAGATACTAAGAATGGTTTTCCAAACCCATGGGTTCAAAATCATGAGCCACAAATAATTCAAGGTGGTTCACATTTAACTCATGCATCCCACCTCCAAAAGTAACTCTTCCCAACATAGAATGTAACTCTTGATTGATTGGTGTGACCCTTATGACCAAGGGGTCCAAGTGTAACTCCCAAGCACTCACATGAAGAAATAATTATGCTTACATACGTCTTACATATGACTCTATTCAACTGATCAAAGATTCTAGTCATAGCCCACCTAGTAACCTCCTATTCAATGACTTCTTATAACCATCATAAAACAAAAGGCAAATGATGGAGAGTGCCAACAATAATTTATGACAAGATCCTCTAGGTTCTAGCCTCGTGAGAGGGGGTTAAGCACCTAGGGGATGACGAATGGGAATGGGGGATCTTCAAAAATGATCTCTAAGAGATGTGACCACTGGGATAGGTCTAGTTTGAGCTATTAGGGATAGATAACAAGGATTAATGGAATCAAAACCACCTATGGCAAAAGGAAAGAGCAAGAGACAAAGTGAGATTTTTGAGAAAGTTAAGATGACAACTAAAATGAGCATTGAGGAAGAGAGGAGACTAAAATAGATTCAGGAGAGAGAGGAAAGGTATAGGAGGATTGAGAGAGCTAGAGAGGCCTCGTTAGAGCACGCCAGGAGGGCTATTACAAAGGATTTGGAAAGTCCCCATTTGGGAGGATAGATAGTACCACTAACATATGATGATACAATAGAGAGCTTGATTAACCAAATAAGAAAAGGAAAATAAAACCTAATGGGATTGGTAGAATAATTAAAGGATTATGACAAGTTTAAGGAGTCAGCAAAAGGACTTGGGAGATGTAGTGCTCAATCACGGAGTGGAAGTAGGGGTGCTCCACTAGTAGAATTTATGACTTGAAAACCATTTTTTGGAATCAATCTATCAAACCTTAAGGTTACCATAAATTAAGGGTTTGAGGTTTTCATAACCCAATTTCAAAATTAAAGCCTCTAAATTTTGGTAAAGATTATTTGGATGATGTGGTCAGCAAAGTGTGAGATTAGTAAATAAAGGAGGATATCAGGAGAAAACAAAAGTGGATGATGATGATTCCATGCTTAGTAAATTTGACATAAATACAATGAATATTTTTTGAGAAGAAAGGGATAACTCTCTATTATCTAATGACATGTCTCTAATAATGATAAGTTACCAAACATTGCATCTCCTAAGATGAAAAGACACCTTGAAGAGGTAACCCCTAGACCAAGAGTCATTTCTTGTATCACTTAAGACAAGGAGAGTGAAGTCTAGTTGATCCCAAAATAGCGTGTCCCACTTTTTGGCCTAAGTGGGATGCTCAAAATCAACATTTTTAGCATTTTTCAATTTGTGTCAATTATAGGGAGCAAACAGTCAAGAATTTAAGGATGATGTAAACTAATGAGTTGTGCAATTTTCTATGTATATTCAAGCTATATTTTTTTAAAAACATTTAAAGAATTATTCTATCATTTTAAAAAAAAATTTCAATCAATTTTTATTTTTTTCTATTATTTTTCATTGAGTGACATTATTCCATAATGCAAACTTTCAATACATTTTTTTTCCATGATTTATTGGAATTAGATCATTAACTCCAATATCTAGTGCATGGATATATTTTGGTAATTTTAATTAGTTATTTTATTTATTATTATTATTCGAATTAGTACTAACAAAAAATTTAGACCTATATTATTCTGTAACACATTTCTCTTAGCATATATATCAAAATCAAATTTTTCTATCTTAATTGTAACAAGGACATCTATTTGGAGTGCAGTGCATTTTTTGAGATTTTTCTAACAATGTTTATTATTTTTCCTTGAGTCTTGAATAGAGGTCATTGTTTTTTTGTAATGGACCTACATTCATTATGAAATTGAAAAATATATACTATTAAAGAAAACATAATACATATTATAATTTTTGTAAAACTAACACTAAGGGCTACATACTAAAAAAATGGCATTTCCAAATGACTTCATTTGATCCCCCAAAATGTGAAGAAAAATATTTTTTTGTTAGCATTTTAAGAGGTTCAGAAGAGACTCCATCAATGGTTTGACTTAAGCCTAGGGGAGTTCTATCCAAGAAGATTTGATCTCAAGGGGTTTTATCTAACTCCTTTTAATAAAACCCCCTTAGATGGAGCCCCTCTAGGCTTAAATCATTAATTTTTCAAAAAAATATATGATTTTAGGAAAAAATTAGGATATCCCACAAATGGGACACACTATTGTGGGATCAACCAACTATAAAAGATATATTTAGAAAATCATTATGGAAAAAGGAAGAGAAAAAGCAAAAAGAGTTTGTGAGTGATTGGGAGGAGATTTTGGGAAAATAATTTTTTGAGATTCAATTATCAAGGGATAAAGGTAGAAATAAGAAATGACAAAAGTGTGGCAAAATTGCTAAAGTATTTGAGGAAATCCAAGGGAAAAAGAAGAAAATTTGATAATCATTGAAGGAGAAACATCTAATAACAAAAAAAAATTGAGGTACCTATCACACATACTATGGACCAAAACAGGACTAATTTGCCAATTTTTTCCAAGGACACCAAGGAAGATCTTAAACATATTTTTGTCTGTGTTTTGTATGAAAAGAGGGGTTTTTCAATTTCAATGGATGTGTGGGTTAAATCCTCCCGTCACTACAAACATTCAAGGACATATCGACCGAGTTGAATCACACTTTTGCAAGAGGATTGTTGTCACTTGGAATGATGTGGAAATTTAGAGATTGTCAATTAATGTACCAATTTAATGCTCAAATACCCTTAAAACCCTAATTATGCAAACCAATAAGAAATTGATGAATTACGACAAATGCTTGCAGACTAAGATAGTAGGCAGAGATTAATAACTAAGCATTTTTTGAAGTTTAGGATGCGAAATACTTGGGGACACTAGCACTAGTGCCCCTATCCAAGGTAGTGTTTTCTTTGTAGAATCTTGCTCTCCTTCCGACATTGATGTTCATTATACTTTCCATTTCTATCCCGTGAGATGCGGAGGACATTGGCACTAGTGCTCGAGTCCAAGGTAGGGTGATTTTCAGGATATGCCGGAAGCTCTTCAGATGCTGATTGTCATTGTCACAATTGTTTCTATGTTTTCAACCTCAGAGGACATGGCATTGGTGCCCAAGTCCAAGCAGCCCTTTTCTTTAGGGATCTTGAATCTACACACTGTTGATGGTGGTTTTAGCACGCAACAACGCAGGTGTGATTGCTGGTTTCACACCTCTCTTGAAAAGTATCTTACCCTAGGTAAGACTACTCCAAGGATATTACAGCTAGGTCTTAGCTTGCTTGGAATTTCTCAATGGTTATGTTCCAGCTGTACCTACAAGGGGTCTTACATGCAGTCTGCAAATCTTCAAGGTCGAGACAACAAATACACATAAACCCTACTATGATTTTCAGCTGATATATAAAGTGGGATGCTGCTGAAACTTTCTATTCTAACAACTAAACAGTGGTTTTAAAGAAAATGCAAAAGATTTAGGGTTTAGAAGGAATCCTAAGTGACATTTACAATGCAAGGGTTATCTCTAGTAGACAAATATTCCAGACTTTAAACCAGTTTTCTGAGTTACCAAACCGAAATGGGTGTTACAGTGCTACAGGAAACGGTGCTATCTTCAATGGAAGTCGAAAGATTTTCAGACCACATTCATTCATTAAATACCCAATAAGTGGCGCAACTTAACTCATAAAATGAAGTCGAACTTCAGCACAAATAATAAGCCCAGGCTAACTTTACACAGTCATTTACCATCAGCAAACAACTAAAAGTATGGACTTGGAACATTCATCAAATACTGCAATAAACCATTAACATCATAAAAGCACAATTAATCTAACTATGGGAGAGCAAGAAGCAAACCATGAAGACCACAATGAATTGAAACAAGATGCAAATTCTCAGAAATGCTGCAGAAACTTGCTTTGTATTAATTCAAATGGCACAGAGTCAACAATTTGGCATCAAAATCTCTCTTTTCAAAAGTGGAAATGGCAGCCCTTTATATAGAAAGCAGCATACCCTAGCTCTTCAAATGAACAGTGGAGATTAACTCAACACTGACGGCTCAGATTACATTAAGAAAGGCCCACATTAATTCCTGGATTACATCTTGTCTTTTATGAAAAAGACGAAAAAACAGCTCCAGATACATTGAATCTAGTCATTTTGACTAGCCAACTCAATACATTAGTGAAAAGACTCATTTAGGAGGTAAGAAGAAGACAAAATGAATTACATACTGTCCAGATATATCAAATTTACAACAATGATAGGATTTGAATCAATAAAATATTCAAATAATACTAAGATTCTTTATCCAGGTCGATACTATCTCCACCGGACAGCTTATTCCGATAGGCCAGCCATGCCTCAAGTGCTGGATTGATATCAGATGGGGCTGGATCTTTCAGATGATGTATTCTGTAATCGAATACCTCTAGCTCCCGACTGAACCTGGTGTATATCCTTTCAAAATCTGCCTCTGCTCTGCGGAATGCTTTGAATTCTGCTCTGAGGTCACTTGCCTTATCTAGCCGTTCTTCTGTACTTAGCACAGTGTCCTCAAATAATATAACATGCAGTTTTCCTTTGCATTTTTTGACCTCGAAAGGAGCATAATCATCAAAAGATTCATCTCTACAGCTTCTCAAAGCATTGCTGATATCGTATACGATAGATCTCAGCTCTTCGTCAGCGGGTTTATATGCTTCCTTTACTTGCTCAAAGGTCTCTTTCCTCAGAAGTAACTGCTGATACCACTCAATAGCCTTTGGGAGCCTGTCTCCAGTCAAAATATTTTCTGTGACCAAGGTTTGAGCTGGCAACTCCCGGATACCCTTGATTCGCGGATACATGTGAGAATAGTATTCGTCGAATAAGTCACATTCATCACGCAAATCTTTCCACTTCTTAATCAATTCCACTGTACGTTGGTGGATTTGAGCAGAGGCACTTATGGCATCGCATCCCGCTTCAAACACACTCATCAACCAGTTCTCAACGCCTTGGGATTTTGATCTTACCTCGCTCAGCTTTGCCATTTCGTCGGTAGATAGGAAGGTAGGCACGGTCCTTATATCACCTCCTGCATCTACTGGTTTTACCAAAAATTACAGACATGCTCTGAGCTCCTCGTTTTGGCACTTTAATTCTTTCTTGGACATCTCGTCCTTATCCAACTGCTTCAAAATTGATGTAACTGATCCTTTAAAATCATCCACCCTTTGAGCACGGGTGGTTGGGCCTAAGTCAACTGTGGATATCACATAATCCTCTGCCCTGACCTGATCTCTCGCTGCATCAGCTGGAGGGACAGCTACCTCTGCAATCCTTGAGCCTGATTCGCTCTGGTAAATCCTTGATTGCACCTTCGCCTTCTTTTGTTTCTGAGGTTTCTGAGCCTGCGATAGGATGGTGCTCAAATCAATTTTCATTACTTCGATCTGGGGTTCTGGATATACCATCCTATCCTGCAGCCATTCTGGAGCGGAAGATTTGTTCAATTCAGCGTTTCCACCTTTATCTGATATAGTCAATTCTTTGGAAGGCTCCCGTTTGGGCTCAGGGCTCTTCTCCTTTTCTCCTTGGGCCAATTCCTTTAGGCTCTCAAGCACATTTTCCCGTGCTATTTCCAAAACTTCCCCTGTTGGGTCCCTGCTCAGCGGACTATCAGATATGTCAATTATTTCTATACCAACAGACGAGTCGAGGGGGTTCTTATCATTTTTACTGGTCAGCGCTCCCTCGCTCTTTTCAATCATTACCCCGGGCTCTGGTAATCCTAACTCCGCGCATACTTTCTCAATACCCTCCAACAAAGGTACTTCCAATGACATCGCAGGCATTTGTGAAAGGGGGACAGCAGAAGAAATTGTGAAGGAAGGGGTACTAATTTGAGTCAAATTAGCGAAGGCGGGCAATGGTAAGGGAGAAGAAGGGGTAGGGTACGTGATGGCGAGAGTGGAAGAAACAGGATGACTGGGATCACCGGAGGAGATTGCCAGTGGGCAGGAAGTGGTAGTATTACCAGAGGAAGGAGAAGCGGAAGGGGATGATTCCTGCACAATGATGGCTGAAGTGGTGGGAGAAGTAGATGAAACAGAAGAAGGAGGGATAGAAGTAGAGAAGGTGGAAGCCAAAACAGCTGTTCCTGTATCGGGCATGGGGGTTTGGGAGATCGAAGGAGTTGAATCATCTTTAGTAGTAACATTCTCCTTGCTCGCTGCTTCTATTTTTACCTTCTTGGCCTTGGAGGCCTCCCCAGTGCTGCCCGGCATGTCTTTCCTCTTAGTAGCTCTGGGCCTAGGAGGTGGATCCTTCTTCCGAGGGGATCTCACAGGAGGTTTTTTCACTTTTCGAGCCCTTGCTGCCAAAGGGGCATGTTCATCAATATCTGAATCTTTTTCCTTGATAGGCTCTGTATCATCTATCCCCAGTACGGGCTCATCTTCTTCTCCGTCGGAGTCCTTATCTGATTCAACTGCCGTATAGGTCAGTTGGACTCCTTGCCCCCTTAGGACACCCAATTGTGCTCTGACCCAGGCTTTACTCAATCTAATTGGCTCCTTCATGATCACATCCAAGGAGCTTTCTTCCGCATTTGCCCAATTGGGTAATGGGATGGGTAAATGGTATTGTGTCTCCCACGGGCCTCTAACCATAACATTATCATCATCCTGCAATTGATCTGGTACTGCCATTACATGAAATTTCTTGATAAAATCCAAGGATAGCCTCGAGTGCGCCCTCTTCATGACCTCGTAGTCGTCAGTGCAGTTGGCCCAGAAATCTTCAATATGATCTTTGTGAAACAACTTCCTGCTCACGAACTTCTCCATCACCTGATTCAGGTCAAAGTGAGCCCTGGCATTGTAATAGTGTAAGTTTAGAAGCTGGAGCTCTTTATCTGAATACTTAGCTGAGGCGAGGGAAGGGCATGCATAGAGTCCTCTGCCAAACTTGATGGGAAATTGAACATTTGTTCGGTGCAGGTGCTTGAGTTTTTCGGCACATGGCACTAGTTGCCTAGATAGTTCTAGGAGCACTGTCTTATCATCAGGATATCTTGGCAACCTATATGCCATTCCAGTAAAGCCTTGTACTCTGATGTACGTGAACTTCTCAAATTGTATATACCACCGGCCATATTGGATTATTTCGTTCATAGCCTCGGCTGAAATCCTCAAGGCTGTATTACCTTGCAATTTCCTCGCTATGTACATGGTAAATGCATCATTGACCCGCTTGAAGTGTATCAATGATTGTGATGAAGTCAATTGAGGATAGCCTTCATATACCTTGACCTGTGTCTTTTCATCATTCCTGATTTCTCCGATCTTAGACAATCCGTCGTAATGATTCATTCTTGCCAATGCATAGACGACGTAGGATGTCCATCTGAAATATTTCTTCTCATTGAAGTGGCTGAAAGCTTCACGCATATTGTCGCTAAGGATCTGCGACCAATGGAACTTGGTTCCTTTCAACACTTCCGAGATTATAACGAACATCCAATCTTCAAAAGTGGAAGCAGTAGGTAACCCATATACTCTGCTCAAAAAGGTTACTATATCCCTGATTTCGTCATGGAAATCACTTCTATATAGCACTATGGGGAGCTTGACGAGAGCGGATTTCTTGCTCTTGACCCAATGGTCATTTATATGTTTCCTGCATCCCTCCACATCTTTATTATATGCCTCCTTGGATGCTTGCCTGTCGGGCATAGTCATGGTTTTATGCCATGGGATATCCAGCATTTCTGCCAAAGCAGGCGGGGACAAATCAGCTAGGACTTCTCCATTAGCTGTCTAAATTTGTCTAGATACGATGTCGTACCTATCTGCACAACTTGCTATTAACTCTGCACACTGAACAGAGGTCGGGAAGGCAGCTGCTTGTCCGAGTCCACTGTCCTTAAGTTTCTTGGCCCGGGGAGTCGGAGTGGGTCCGAAGATTCTAAGTCTGAAATCATCTAAGTCAATATGACCTAGATCAGTGTCTCCTACGTTACTCCATCCAGAGTGGATTTTGGTCTCTGGGGGGATTCCTTTGAACTCCTACTTCATGGCTTGAGCTCGCGCAGACATCTAACCTGCAAAACCAGACCTTATAAGCTTGATACCAAGTAAGCTCCTTGATATACTCCTAGGATTAGATAAATCAATCATAAGTCTACCATTCATTAGAAGCATGCATTTTGAAAGAGGATAAGTTAACATACTCAGGGCATTGCATGCAAGGAGATATCAAATGTTGTAAAAAGATTCACCTAAACATCATTATTACAGCATTACAACCTTAATTACCTTACCTTGAACTATCTTCCCTAAAGAAATTTTAGCAAATTCGGCCATTTAGGGAGTTTTGCGCTAAAATTGAGGTTGTCCGACCTTGGGCAGAAAAAGCGCTAAAATTGAGGCTGTCTGACCTTGGGCAGAAAAAGCGCTAAAATTGAGGCTGTCCGACCTTGGCGGGAAAATGAGGCAGGTCCGACCTTAAATGAGGGTTTGTTCTGTGCGTTCCAGAATTTGCGCTATTTTCAAGGGTGTCCGACTTGCGCGAAATTTGGAGGTCTCCGACCTCCAATGGTTTACAAGTCGGTCGGTGGATAAACTAGCGCAAAACGATTGCTGGCATAACAGTGGTTCTCTTGTGCAGAATCCAGGTGAGTCTGACTTGCGCGGATTTCGATGGGGTCTGACTAAGTCGGACACAAGGTGTTTTAGCGCATGGTCGGATGAAGGAAATTATAGTGCAAAATAGTTTGGTAAGTCTTTTCAGCGGGCCTTTCGAGCAGCACCGACTTCGCGGGGTTATGGATGTCATCCGACTTGGTCGGACACAGGGTATTGTAGCGCAAAGTCAGACAAAGAAGATTTTAGCGCAAAAAGCAGTTTTCAGGGCTGCGAGCATTTCTAAACCATCCGACCCGATTTGTAAACAATATGTGAGTTGCGAAGGTTGGATGAGGTCATTTTTAGCGTAATCAGGCGCTGGATTTTGGCGCTAGATCTGAGGGTGTCTGACCATATCAAATGGTTTAGTTGTTTGGGGTCGGTTGAAAGTCAATTCAGCGTCAACTTCGTGCACGGGTTTTGTAGGGTTTTGACCCGAAAGGGTCTAAATTCGCCCACTGCCTCTTAATTTGTGGTTTTCTAAATCTAGGGTTTGAGAAAACGCAAGGGTCAATTCCCCAAACCCTAACCCGGAACCATTTACATTCAACTCACAGATTCAACAGTCACTATGTAAACGATGAAAACCCTAACGGTTTCTCCTGAATTTGCTTCAAAAACCCTAAAGAAACTCAGAAATGCAAAGGTTCAGAACCCTACCTGCAAATGGCTGCGCAGATCTAGTTTGTCGAGGGGTCGCGGGTTCGAGCTCGGACGATATCGGCAGCGAAAACTGGAGCTTGAGATGCGCAACTTCGAAAACGTGGTGAGAAATGAGTTAATCTCACTTAATTTCCTTATTTATGGCACGCAAACCCGCCATTAATACTCGGTGTACGGACTGTCAGCGGGGATTTGCAGCGGTTCCGACTGGAGGAATCAGCGCGAAATCTGAAGGTTTCCGACCTATCCTGTTTGGCGGGGTTTTCGGACTCATCCGACCTGCGGGGTTTGTTTGGGGGTCCGACCAAGTCGGTTTTAATGCAAAGTCACTTGGAGTGAATTTTAGCGCTAGGTCAGACGGAGGGGATTTTAGTGCTAGGTCCGACAGACTGAAAATCGGCGCAAAGGTCAGTTGAGTTCAGTTTTAGCGCAAAGGTCGGTTGAGTTCAGTTTTAGCGCAATAAACTAAATCAAGGACTCTAGAAGGGGAAACAACAACCTCCCCTTAGCAAGTTTGAAGTGATTTTTTCAAGGTAACCATTCTATCTAGGGCACATATACTTTAGACCGTACAACTACCTCTGAGAGAGAGATCAAAAACCAAAACGACTCACAAGCCAAAACAAAAGAGAACAAAGGGGAGGGGCCCCCATGTTTAAAAAGGGGCGTGTGTGCAAGGCACAACAAATGGCGACTCTGCTGGGGAAATGCTCCAGAGCATTTCTAAGATAAACGTTAGTTCGAACCCAGACTCTCTGTGTTTCCCACTCATTAGACGAGAAAGCATGGTGCCTTACCAAAAGAATCAAGGACCGCTAACTAGTGCATCCCTCCATATCCTGAAAACCTGAGTGTGTGCAATTGTATTCATTCCCATCCCTTGGCAACTAAGTGCATCCAAGATTCTTCATGCTAAGCTATGAGGTTGGGATTATTTTACCACCAAGAGAATGTTTCTGATGTTGAAACGTAATGAACCTTGATAGAGATGATGATCCTTCCAATAGCAATTTCTTTTGGCAATGATATTCTTTTTTTGATATTGCCTTTGATGATTTCTGATGCTAATAATCTTTGATAACAGTCTTCATGTGAGAGTATTTAAATGATAATCTTTATATTGATACTTTGTAGTGGGTCTGGTGTTGAAAAACACCTTTTATTTTTACCCAGTAGGCTAACAGTACTTAGTACCGCCTGCCACTCTCATCCGGATCTGCAGAATTAGTGTTGGTGGTAAAATTTGGGACCCAAACTTTTTGCTTACACAAGATCACCCGGACTTACTTAGCTACTTCAGGAGCACTTTAAGTATGAGAGATATATGGTTAGAAAATACTTTGGGAGCACCAGCTAACGACTCGTTCCAGTGAAAAGACATCATATCTTCTGGTAAAACAGCGGATCCCACAACAAAGCCTAAGCAGAATTTTGGCTTCTTAAAGAAAGGCTACGGATTATTTGCCCAACAAGGAAGCATTCGCAGGTCTACACAATCTGCCACCACGTCAGAAACAAGGACCCCGCGACAAAGCAGACGCAACAAACGAAAGCACAAGAACAACTGGACAAGACAAAATGCCCGGCCCGAAGGAGAGCAAAAAAGCAAGACAGCAAAAACAGGAAAGCAAACCAAACTAGCAACAACCTAAACTAACCCAAACTAACAACACCCTAAACTAACCAGAGCAAACAAACCTCTAACTATATACACTAGAACGAGACATAAATGTCTCTCAGGCCTGGAAGTAGTGCTTCAGAAACTGGCCATTGACAGGCAATGGCAGCTCTTCACCAACAAGGCTCTTGAGTCGATACGTATTGTCCCCCAGGATCTCATAAATCTGGTAGGGTCCTAACCAAAGCTTGTCAAACTTGCCATGTTCTCCCTTTCTCTCATGGGCTTTATCCCAATATAGGACCAGATCAGAAATACGGAAAGCTTTAATTTTAGCCCTCTTATCGAACCATCATTTTACTACATCCTGGTGTTTAGCAAAGTTTTCTAGGGCTGCATCGCGTTTCTCTTCAAGGTGCAATAGTTGGGCCAGTCATGAAGATAAGTGGTTATCGGCCTTGAGGTACTCTTGCATGAATTGAAGTACCGGGATTCTCAAGTGGATGGGAAAGATAGGTTCAATCCCATAAACCAGGTGATATGGGGAGGTGTTTAAGGCAGCTTTGTGTCAGATTCTATCAGCCCATAAGGCGAACCTGAGTTGAGTGTGCCAATCCCTAGGGTTTTTGTCCAAAAGCCTCTTGATAACTTCAAGCAGGTTCTTGTTTGTTGATTCAGCTACCCCATTTCCTTGTGGATAGTAGTTAGAGGAGAACTTGAGAGTGATCCCATAGTCGAATGCCCAGTTAGAAAAACACAATGATGAAAAGGCAGGGCCATTATCACAAACTAAAGCAAATGGACAACCAAATCTAGTGATAATATGCTTTTCAATAAATTCAATAACTACCTCCGTGGTGCATTGCTTACAAGCTATTACCTCAGACCAGCGAGTACAGTAGTCAGTAGCGGTCAGAATATACCTGTGGCCTGCAGAAGAAGGTGGGTTGATCATACCGATGAAGTCAAGCCCCCACTGAGCAAATGGTCGTACCTCCACTACCGGTTGCAATGGCATGGCTGCGTGGCGTTCCCGATGCGCGGCGGTTTGACATATATGACAGGTCCTTACATGTGAATACGCATCCTTAAACAATGTTGGCCAGTAATATCCAGCCCGAAGAATCTGATTAGCTGTCGAATGCGCCGACCCATGTCCTGTCCCGAACCTCTCGTGAAAACTGATCAACACCTGATCAACTTCTGACTTGTCCAAACACCTTAGATAAATGCCTTCATGATTCTTCTTGTAGAGGACGGATCCTTTTATCATGTAACTGCTACTTTTGAGCTTGAGAGCTCTCCTTTGTACTGCATTTAGATGCGGCGGACATCGTTGATTAAGCAAATAAAATACTATATCTCCGTACCATTCATCCTTTGAAACATCCTCCAATAAATATTGCTGAGAAACCAAGTCGGGTCCAACCTCGGCCATGGTTTTAGTCAAGGCTTGGCCTCTTACCAACTTCATGGGTTGAATTTCTATGTCAAATTCCTGCAATATGGTGACCCACTTCCCTCTTCTTTCTCCTAATTCACTCTGCATCAGCAGTGCTTTGACTGCTGCATCTGGAACTATGGCAGTAACTTGACTTCTTAGGATATAGTGGCAGAATTTCTTGACTGCTTTGACAAGAGCATATGCCTATTTTTCCACGTTTGGATACCTTAGTTCTGCGTCTTTTAATGGAGTACTCATGAAAGCAATGGGCCTTTCATCGTCAACTGACCTCTTCTGGGTCAGCATCGCTGCGCAAGTATGTTCTGAAGCAAATGAGTATATGTAAAATGGCAACGCATAATCAGGGCTAACCAAGACAGGTGCGTTGGATATAGCTTGCTTGATTTCTGCAAAGGCAGCCTTAGCTTCTGGGGTCTAGTCTATTTTAGCATCCTTTTTCAGCATGGCGTTGAGAGGTCGAACTATCTCAGCAAATCCTGTGATGAATTTGCGCACAAAGTTGATCTTACCGAAATATGATTTAAGTTCCTTTTTACTGGCCGGAGGGGCAATCTTGAGTATTGCTTGGATTCTATCCGGATCAATGGATATTCCCTGGTCAGATATCACATGTCCCAATAGCTTTCCTTCAGTTACCCCAAACATGCATTTCTTGGGGTTAAGCGATATGCCGTAATCCTTACATCGCTGCAACACCTTCCTCAGATCAGCTACATGGTCTTCGCGCCTTTTTGAGAACACCGTCAAATCATCCATGTAAATGATTATGCATTTACCAACTAATCCTTTGAAGGCGATATCCATCGCGCGCTGAAAAGTTGTGCCAGCATTTATCAAACCAAATGGCATTCGCCGGTACGCATAGATGCCCCATTTGCAGGTGAAAGATGTTTTTAATCTGTCTTCGTATTCCACCATTACCTGATTATAACCAGAGTATCCATCTAGAAAGGACATCATCTGGGATCCATTGACAATCTGCAATACTTCGTCCAATGATGGCAGCGGGTAATTGTCCTTTTCAGAGGCTCTGTTTAAATTACGGAAATCAATGCAGAGCCTGATTTCCCCATTTTTCTTTCGAACAGGAACTAAGTTCGCCACCCATGCAGAGTGTCTAACTGGAAATATTATCTTAGCTGATAACAGCTTCTGAACTTCTTTGAAAATGAGTGGCTCCAAAAGTGCATTAGCTGGCCTCTGCCTTTGCCTGAAAGGCTTTGCCCCAGGCTTCAGCGGGATCGTGTGTGTGATAATCGAGGTGTCGTAAGTTTTTAGATCGTCATAACTCCAAGCTATTACCTCGTGGTATTCTCTTAGTGCATGTATGATTCCAGTCCTTTCATCCTCTGTGCTAGCCTTTCCAATAAACACATTCTTCACATTCGCCTCTGTCCCCAAGTTAAAAGGGTCGCACTTTCCTCCTGGAGATTCTCCTTCTTTCTTCTGAGTTCCTAGATTATCCGCATCAAACAGTCTTTCCAGTTCTACCATTCCTCTGGGGATTGTATTGGTTTTCAGATTCAGCACCCCTTCCAAATCAATTTCAGCAGGCTCTACCTCTTCTTCATCTATTATCTGAGCAGTGAACACGTCTAATGAGGAAAGGAAATTGAGTATGTGTTGATCATCCTCAAAAACTTGAAAATTGGTAATGTTGTCGGGCACAGAGGGAGTAGCCACGAACTCAACAGAAAACTTTTTCAATCCCGCCATGGACGTGGGTTCCAATGTGCTTGCGGTCTGGGCCAAAGCATTTGCAACATGATTTTGCCTTCTAGGAATGACCTGGATGTTAAAACCATCAAAGCATTCAATCAAATCCCATACCCTATTCCTGTACCTATTCAATCTCTTGTCATTACACGAATACTGTTTTCGCACTTGTTTCACCACTAACTCAGAATCACCAAACACCTGGACAATCCTAACCCTTTTCTGTAATGCTAGCAGCAATCCTTGCACCAACGCCTCATATTCAGCGACGTTGTTTGTACATGGAAATTGCAGCCTTTGGGATGCCAGAAATGAACTCCCAGTAGGACTAATCAGCTCGACTCCTGCACCAGACCCTTGCCTACACCTTGAACCGTCAAATCTTAAGGTCCATACACGAAAATCCTTGTTGTCGTCCCTCTGCCTTCCTGGTTTCTCTTTCTTTCTTGATTCCTCTTCCTTCTCTGATTTCTCTTCCTTTCCTGATTTCTCTTGCTCAAGCAGAGGTTCAGACTCTTCCTTCTTTTCAGCCATCGATTCATCCTTCGGAATTAAGGGAACCCTTAGTTGGTTTTGCACTTGCTCAATTGCCTCTTGACATAGTTGGCACGTAAATTCGGAATGAGATGTATCATGTATGCGACACCAGTTGGGCAATAATAATTCCTCCATTTGGACCTGCCTCCCAACAGCAGTTTGATCTTGCACGAATCTGGCTACAAAACTACGAAATCCCTCGAAGACCCCGGGCTCGTCTTCCTCTGAAGATTCTCCATCATCGGATTGAACATATGCCGATGTGCCTTCTGGTCTTTCTATTAGAGGCTTAGGAGGTCTTAAGCAACTAAGCATAAGGATTTCTTCTGGAGGATTGATGTGGGGAAGGTAGACGCCCAAATCAACCTCTGAAAACAAAATTTCGTTGGGCTGATTAAATTCAGTGATCATGTGCTTCATCTTAGGTTCCCTTTCAATACGGATTTGATTAGCTAGTCCCTTCCATGGCAGCCACATATGAGAGAAATCTGTCGCCATATATCCATTCAGAGTTCTGGACCAGTCTCTACTTAAAAGCATACCGTATTGATCTGGAATATCCACCACTTGAATATCGATATACTACTGCACCCTGGGATCCGAAGCCAGTTGCATGTGTATCCTGTTCAGTTCACCAATCACATTCACCTCGGTTTTATCTAATTGTGTCACTTTCCTGGAGGACTTGGCTGGAGTGAGCCCAAGCGCTTTACAAACGGACAATGGCATTACATTTGTGGAAGCACCTGAATCTACTAAACAATTGTGAAGGTTTTTGTTGAAAATCCTGAGGGTTAAAAGGAAAGGCGGACTTTCCCTCCTGTCTTTATACAGAGTTACCTTTTGTTCCATGTCGGTCACATGTATCCTCTCCTTTCCTTTATCGATATTATCCTTAGCGATGTTTTCTCTCGACGTATGATCAGTCCTAGTTCCAGCGCCTATGTCTTGAAAGAAAGATGTTCTAACCTCAGGTATCTTAAACAGCTCATACACAGAGAGACTGACCTTCATCTTTTTAAGCTCATCAGCCACATACTGTCCCATTTTTACCATATCAGCACGCAGGGATTTTTCCGGATCAATGATGGTACTATGAGGCGCGGCTTGAAGAGGGGCTTTGGGGGGCTCAGGATTATTGGTAGCATGAGGATCAGGCGGGACTTGATAACTATTTGGGGGAATGGAAGTGGTGAAAGGACCTTTTGGCTTGCTACTCCTGAAATTGTAGGGAGTCTTGTTGTACTGCTGATAAGCATTGACCTCCTCAGACTCTTCTTCTTCAGGTTGGTTGTCATCCTGGAATGGGAATGTATAACTATCAAGAACGAGAGCAGCATCATACCTCTGGGAGGGGACAATCTCATACCCAGTTGGTGGAGTCTCCTGATTTTCAGCGTTCTGAATTTCTATTTGAAAGATACTGGAAGCAATCTGGAATTCTGGGCAATCCAACTCAGAATGGGCATTGGTGTTGTGCAATCTGCACCAGGTAGATAAGGCAGCTTCGGCCAGCATTACACGACCTGGGGGTCTGGTGTCGTTATTATGATTTTCCAACGGTGAAGGTACTCCCCCATTGTTAGGCCTGGTATTCCAGGATCGGTTTGACCGCTGCTGAAAGCTCTGATTTTGATACTGATTTTGATTTAGAAATTGGTTCGAGCCTTGATGATTTTGTGAATGCTGCTGGCTCTGGAGATGTTGCTGATTCTGCCCCTTCTGCTGTAAATAAGCATTCTGGTTCTTGAGGTGAGTAACTTCAGCAGTGAGCTTTTTCATCTGTTCAACTAGCTCCTTGATATCGTCCCTGTCTTCCTTGGTCTTGGATGCCTCTGAGGACTGCAGGAAAGGCATTTGTGCTGGAGGCATTTCAGCCACTGGGTTGCCTGGATGGATTACTAGAGCTTGCGTGGCAGCTGGGCTCGGGACTGGGTTCATCACAGGGGTTCAATTGGCCAATGCATGATTTATCATGGGAATTTGGTTTGGCATGTCCACGGGACCCATATGATTTAGCGGGCCAGAGGCTGTTTGCCCAAGCTGGGTACTCACTTCAACAGCAGCAGCATAGGCCGCGGCTAAACTGGCTGGTACCGGGTTGGCCCTCCTTGCAAACATGGAGGTGAGCTTATCTAGGGAAGCATAGTAAATAGGTAGGGCAGCAACCTGGTCTATAGCATAGGGGGCCTGCAGATGACTGTAAGCTTTCTGGAACCTATTATTGAAGGTGCTGATCATCTCACCTTCCTCTCGTCGAATCTCCACAAAAGAACGGTAAAGATCAGACAGGGAAGTGGGCATACGAAACCTACTCAGAAAAGCTGTCTTCAAATTTGGCCAGGAATTTATAGATGCTGCCGGGAGATTGGCAAACCAGTAGTAGGCTTCATCCTGCAATGAGTAGGGGAACAGTCGGCATATTACATCTTCATGCTGCACCTGTAACATGAACATATTAGCTTCAAAGATCTTAATGTGTTCATCCGCGGTCCTATCTGGGTCATGTACCCTGAATTTTGAGCAGAACTTGTCTGGGTTTTTGGGCATGTCATGATAGTCATTGAACAGCAGAGGGGACTGGTTATTTCCTGCAAAATAAGCCATGATAGGGGGATTATTGGAACCTACAACAGTATATCTGGGGGCTGACTGAGCTCGAGGAGCCCTGGGTATTCCTTGATCCCTTCTCGTTCTTCTAAATTCTGTCAGAGATAGCAGCTCTTCTCCGGCTGAACTGGATCGAGTGTGTCTGTGTCTGGTCCCCAGACTTGCTGATTTTTAGTTTTGCCCTCCTTCTAGCGCCAATTCTGTTGATGGTGGTTTTAGCACGCAACAACGCAGGTGTGATTGCTGGTTTCACACCTCTCTTGAAAAGTATCTTACCCTAGGTAAGACTACTCCAAGGATATTACAGCTAGGTCTTAGCTTGCTTGGAATTTCTCAATGGTTATGTTCTAGCTGTACCTACAAGGGGTCTTACATGCAGTCTGCAAATCTTCAAGGTCGAGACAACAAATACACATAAACCCTACTATGATTTTCAGCTGATATATAAAGTGGGATGCTGCTGAAACTTTCTATTCTAACAACTAAACAGTGGTTTTAAAGAAAATGCAAAAGATTTAGGGTTTAGAAGGAATCCTAAGTGACATTTACAATGCAAGGGTTATCTCTAGTAGACAAATATTCCAGACTTTAAACTAGTTTTCTGAGTTACCAAACCGAAATGGGTGTTACAGTGCTGTAGGAAACGGTGCTATCTTCAATGGAAGTCAAAAGATTTTCAGACCACATTCATTCATTAAATACCCAATAAGTGGCGCAACTTAACTCATAAAATGAAGTCGAACTTCAGCACAAATAATAAGCCCAGGCTAACTTTACACAGTCATTTACCATCAGCAAACAACTAAAAGTATGGACTTGGAACATTCATCAAATACTGCAATAAACCATTAACATCATAAAAGCACAATTAATCTAACTATGGGAGAGCAAGAAGCAAACCATGAAGACCACAATGAATTGAAACAAGATGCAAATTCTCAGAAATGCTGCAGAAACTTGCTTTGTATTAATTCAAATGGCACAGAGTCAACAATTTGGCATCAAAATCTCTCTTTTCAAAAGTGGAAATGGCAGCCCTTTATATAGAAAGCAACATACCCTAGCTCTTCAAATGAACGGTGGAGATTAACTCAACACCGACGGCTCAGATTACATTAAGAAAGGCCCACATTAATTCCCAGATTACATCTTGTCTTTTATGAAAAAGACGAAAAAACAGCTCCAGATACATTGAATCTAGTCATTTTGACTAGCCAACTCAATACATTAGTGAAAAGACTCATTTAGGAGGTAAGAAGAAGACAAAATGAATTACATACTGTCCAGATATATCAAATTTACAACAATGATAGGATTTGAATCAATAAAATATTCAAATAATACTAAGATTCTTTATCCAGGTCGATACTATCTCCACTGGACAGCTTATTCCGATAGGCCAACCATGCCTCAAGTGCTGGATTGATATCAGATGGGGCTGGATCTTTCAGATGATGTATTTTGTAATTGAATACCTCTAGCTCCCGATTGAACCTGGTGTATATCCTTTCAAAATCTACCTCTGCTCTGCGGAATGCTTTGAATTCTGCTTTGAGGTCACTTGCCTTATCTAGCCGTTCTTCTGTACTTAGCACAGTGTCCTCAAATAATATAACATGCAGTTTTCCTTTGCATTTTTTGACCTTGAAAGGAGCATAATCATCAAAAGATTCATCTCTACAGCTTCTCAAAGCATCGCTGATATCGTATACGATAGATCTCAGCTCTTCGTCAGCGGGTTTATATGCTTCCTTTACTTGCTCAAAGGTCTCTTTCCTCAGAAGTAACTGCTGATACCACTCAATAGCCTTTGGGAGCCTGTCTCCAGTCAAAATATTTTTTGTGACCAAGGTTTGAGCTGGCAACTCCCGGATACCCTTGATTCGCGGATACATGTGAGAATAGTATTCGTCGAATAAGTCACATTCATCACGCAAATCTTTCCACTTCTTAATCAATTCCACTGTACGTTGGTGGATTTGAGCAGAGGCACTTATGGCATCGCATCCCGCTTCAAACACACTCATCAACCAGTTCTTGACGCCTTGGGATTTTGATCTTACCTCGCTCAGCTTTGCCATTTCGTCGGTAGATAGGAAGGTAGGCACGGTCCTTATATCACCTCCTGCATCTACTGGTTTTACCAAAAATTGCAGACATGCTCTGAGCTCCTCGTTTTGGCGCTTTAATTCTTTCTTGGACATCTCGTCCTTATCCAACTGCTTCAAAATTGATGTAACTGATCCTTTAAAATCATCCATCCTTTGAGCACGGGTGGTTGGGCCTAAGTCAACTGTGGATATCACATAATCCTCTGCCCTGACCTGATCTCTCACTGCGTCAGCTGGAGGGACAGCTACCTCTGCAATCCTTGAGCCTGATTCGCTCTGGTAAATCCTTGATTGCACCTTTGCCTTCTTTTGTTTCTGAGGTTTCTGAGCCTGCGATAGGATGGTGCTCAAATCAATTTTCATTACTTCGATCTGGGGTTCTGGATATACCATCCTATCCTGCAGCCATTCTGGAGCGGAAGATTTGTTCAATTCAGTGTTTCCACCTTTATCTGATATAGTCAATTCTTTGGAAGGCTCCTGTTTGGGCTTAGGGCTCTTCTCCTTTTCTCCATGGGCCAATTCCTTTAGGCTCTCGAGCACATTTTCCCGTGCTATTTCCAAAACTTCCCCTGTTGGGTCCCTGCTCAGCGGACTATCAGATATGTCAATTATTTCTATACCAACAGACGAGTCGAGGGGGTTCTTATCATTTTTACTGGTCAGCGCTCCCTCGTTCTTTTCAGTCATTACCCCGGGCTCTGGTAATCCTAACTCCGCGCATACTTTCTCAATACCCTCCAACAAAGGTACTTCCAATGACATCGCAGGCATTTGTGAAAGGGGGACAACAGAAGAAATTGTGAAGGAAGGGGTACTAATTTGAGTCAAATTAGCGAAGGTGGGCAATGGTAAGGGAGAAGAAGGGGTAGGGTACGTGATGGTGAGAGTGGAAGAAACAGGATGACTGGGATCACCGGAGGAGATTGCCAGTGGGCAGGAAGTGGTAGTAATACCAGAGGAAGGAGAAGCGGAAGGGGATGATTCCTGCACAATGATGGCTGAAGTGGTGGGAGAAGTAGATGAAACGGAAGAAGAAGGAGGGATAGAAGTAGAGAAGGTGGAAGCCAAAACAGCTGTTCCTGTATCGGGCATGGGGGTTTGGGAGATCGAAGGAGTTGAATCATCTTTAGTAGTAACATTCTCCTTGCTCACTGCTTCTGTTTTTACCTTCTTGGCCTTGGAGGCCTCCCCAGTGCTGCCCGGCATGTCTTTCCTCTTAGTAGCTCTGGGCCTAGGAGGTGGATCCTTCTTCCGAGGGGATCTCACAGGAGGTTTTTTTACTTTTCGAGCCCTTGCTGCCAAAGGGGCATGTTCATCAATATCTGAATCTTTTTCCTTGATAGGCTCTGTATCATCTGTCCCCAGTACGGGCTCATCTTCTTCTCCGTCGGAGTCCTTATCTAATTCAACCGCCGCATAGGTCAGTTGGACTCCTTGCCCCCTTAGGACACCCAATTGTGCTCTGACCCAGGCTTTACTCAATCTAATTGGCTCCTTCATGATCACATCCAAGGAGCTTTCTTCCGCATTTGCCCAATTGGGTAATGGGATGGGTAAATGGTATTGTGTCTCCCACGGGCCTCTAACCATAACATTATCATCATCCTGCAATTGATCTGGTACTGCCATTACATGAAATTTCTTGATAAAATCCAAGGATAGCCTCGAGTGCGCCCTCTTCATGACCTCGTAGTCGTCAGTGCAGTTGGCCCAGAAATCTTCAATATGATCTTTGTGAAACAACTTCCTGCTCACGAACTTCTCCATCACCTGATTCGGGTCAAAGTGAGCCCTGGCATTGTAATAGTGTAAGTTCAGAAGTTGGAGCTCTTTATCTGAATACTCAGCTGAGGCGAGGGAAGGGCATGCATAGAGTCCTCTGCCAAACTTGATGTGAAATTGAACATTTGTTCGGTGCAGGTGCTTGAGTTTTTCGGCACACGGCACTAGTTGCCTAGATAGTTCTAGGAGCACTGTCTTATCATCAGGATATCTTGGCAACCTATATGCCATTCCAGTAAAGCCTTGTACTCTGATGTACGTGAACTTCTCAAATTGTATATACCACCGACCATATTGGATTATTTCGTTCATAGCCTCGGCTGAAATCCTCAAGGCTGTATTACCTTGCAATTTCCTCGCTATGTACATGGTAAATGCATCATTGACCCGCTTGAAGTGTATCCATGATTGTGATGAAGTCAATTGAGGATAGCCTTCATATACATTGACCTGTGTCTTTTCATCATTCTCGATTTCTCCGATCTTAGACAATCCGTCGTAATGATTCATTCTTGCCAATGCATAGACGATGTAGGATGTCCATCTGAAATATTTCTTCTCATTGAAGTGGCTGAAAGCTTCACACATATTGTCGCTAAGGATCTGCGACCAATGGAACTTGGTTCCTTTCAACACTTCCGAGATTATAACGAACATCCAATCTTCAAAAGTGGAAGCAGTAGGTAACCCATATACTCTGCTCAAAAAGGTTACTATATCCCTGATTTCGTCATGGAAATCACTTCTATATAGCACTATGGGGAGCTTGACGAGAGCGGATTTCTTGCTCTTGACCCAATGGTCATTTATATGTTTCCTGCATCCCTCCACATCTTTATTATATGCCTCCTTGGATGCTTGCCTGTCGGGCATAGTCATGGTTTTATGCCATGGGATATCCAGCATTTCTACCAAAGCAGGCGGGGACAAATCAGCTAGGACTTCTCCATTAGCTGTCTGAATTTGTCTAGATACGATGTCGTACCTATCTGCACAACTTGCTATTAACTCTGCACACTGAACAGAGGTCGGGAAGGCAGCTGCTTGTCCGAGTCCACTGTCCTTAAGTTTCTTGGCCCGGGGAGTCGGAGTGGGTCTGAAGATTCTAAGTCTGAAATCATCTAAGTTAATATGACCTAGATTAGTGTCTCCTACGTTACTCCATCCAGAGTGGATTTTGGTCTCTGGAGGGATTCCTTTGAACTCGTACTTCATGGCTTGAGCTCACGCAGACATCTAACCTGCAAAACCAGACCTTATAAGCTTGATACCAAGTAAGCTCCTTGATATACTCCTAGGATTAGATAAATCAATCATAAGTCTACCATTCATTAGAAGCATGCATTTTGAAAGAGGATAAGTTAACATACTCAGGGCATTGCATGCAAGGAGATATCAAATGTTGTAAAAAGATTCACCTAAACATCATTATTACAGCATTACAACCTTAATTACCTTACCTTGAACTATCTTCCCTAAAGAAATTTCAGCAAATTCGACCATTTAGGGAGTTTTGCGCTAAAATTGAGGTTGTCCGACCTTGGGCAGAAAAAGTGCTAAAATTGAGGCTGTCCGACCTTGGGCAGAAAAAGCGCTAAAATTGAGGCTGTCTGACCTTGGCGGGAAAATGAGGCAGGTCCGACCTCAAATGAGGGTTTGTTCTGTGCGTTCCAGAATTTGCGCTATTTTCAAGGGTGTCCGACTTGCGCGAAATTTGGAGGTCTCTGACCTCCAATGGTTTACAAGTCGGTCGGTGGATAAACTAGCGCAAAACGATTGCTGGCATAACAGTGGTTCTCTTGCGCAGAATCCAGGTGAGTCTGACTTGCGCGGATTTCGACGGGGTCCGACTAAGTCGGACACAAGGTGTTTTAGCGCATGGTCGGATGAAGGAAATTGTAGCGCAAAATAGTTTGGTAAGTCTTTTCAGCGGGCCTTTCGAGCAGCACCGACTTCGCGGGGTTATGGATGTCATCCGACTTGGTCGGACACAGGGTATTGTAGCGCAAAGTCAGACAAAGAAGATTTTAGCGCAAAAAGCAGTTTTCAGGGCTGCGGGCATTTCTAAACCATCCGACCCGATTTGTAAACGATATGTGAGTTGCGAAGGTCAGATGAGGTCATTTTTAGCGCAATCGGGCGTTGGATTTTGGCGCTAGATCTCAGGGTGTCTGACCATATCGAATGGTTTAGTTGTTTGGGGTCGGTTGAAAGTCAATTCAGCGCCGACTTCGTGCGCGGGTTTTGCAGGGTTTTGACCCGAAAGGGTCTAAATTCGCCCACTGCCTCTTAATTTGTGGTTTTCTAAATCTAGGGTTTGAGAAAACGCAAGGGTCAATTCCCCAAACCCTAACCCGGAACCATTTACATTCAACTCACAGATTCAACAGTCACTATGTAAACGATGGAAACCCTAACGGTTTCTCCTGAATTTGCTTCAAAAACCCTAAAGAAACTCAGAAATGCAAAGGTTCAGAACCCTACCTGCAAATGGCGGCGCAGATCTAGTTTGTCGAGGGGTCGCGGGTTCGAGCTCAGATGATATCGGCATCGAAAACTGGAGCTTGAGATGCGCAACTTCAAAAACGCGGTGAGAAATGAGTTAATCTCACTTAATTTCCTTATTTATGGCACGCAAACCCGCCATTAATACTCGGTGTACGGACTGTCAGCGGGGATTTGCAGCGGTTTTGACTGGAGGAATCAGCGCGAAATCTGAAGGTTTCCAACCTATCCTGTTTGGCGGGGTTTTCGGACTCATCCGACCTGCGGGGTTTGTTTGGGGGTCCGACCAAGTTAGTTTTAATGCAAAGTCACTTGGAGTGAATTTTAGCGCTAGGTCAGACGGAGGGGATTTTAGCGCTAGGTCCGACAGACTGAAAATCGGCGCAAAGGTCGGTTGAGTTCAGTTTTAGCGCAAAGGTCAGTTGAGTTCAGTTTTAGCGCAAAGGTCGGTTGAGTTTAGTTTTAGTGCAATAAACTAAATCAAGGACTCCAGAAGGGGAAACAACAACCCCCCCTTAGCAAGTTTGAAGTGATTTTTTCAAGGTAACCATTCTATCCAGGGCACATATACTTTAGACCGTACAACTACCTCCGAGAGAGAGATCAAAAACCAAAACGACTCACAAGCCAAAACAAAAGAGAACAAAGGGGAGGGGCCCCCATGTTTAAAATGGGGCGTGTGTGCAAGGCACAACACACACTATCTTACTATTCCCTGCAACTCTACTTTGTCAAGATGCGACACCTATAACCTGCAATCACAAGGAGAGTAGTTGGGGGTTGTGGTGTTTAGAGGCTTGCCTCAGTCAAGCCCCAGAGAGACATTCAAGTCTTTCAAACACAGTTGTCAGATAGAGAGTGCGTATCCCTATGGGATAGAGGCAAAAATAAATTGATAAATGATTCAAACACAAATAGATATCACCTTGGAGGTGTGGATCTCACATAGATGAAGACTCTTCAACACATGAGAAGATGAAGCTAAATTTGCAATCACAAACATAATAACAATGCTCTCCTCTGCAACAATGAATATCTTGAATGCTCTAAAATCGTAAGTTAGCCAAAAGTTCACAATCATCTTCTAGTTTGTAAATGAAACCCTAAAATTCTTATATATGCAACTAAACACATTCCCTCTAATAATTTCATAATTCAAACTTAAGATGTTAGCATGGGACGTAATTAATGGTCACCAAACTGACATTCAAATTTGGGGTTGACCTAAAATGGGACTAGGGCATTGGTGATGCAAAGTAGGGGTTCAAATCAACACAAACTCCAAAATAACTCACTTTACAAGTTTGAAAATCTATTCTTGTTAGTATCTCACATATGCCTTCATACTGCTTTGTAACCCTCCAAACAACAATTTTTTTGAGCATAACTCTCTGAATACTCCTCAAACCCATAAATAAATCAATGTTCTAGATACCCTTTTGGCCATTATTTAACATATATCAAAATGGGCTATGGTTGTTTTGTATGGAATAGGACAAAAACAAGACTATTCCTGTGCAAACCTTAGGATTGTTACATAATTGCTTTCACCAAAAATGGCATAACTCACCCAAAAAATAATAAAATTACATGAAAAAATAATAATTGTAAACTATAAACACATATATTTCTATCCATCTATTATATGTATCAATGTGAGGCTGTACTAGGCCGTACCATGCATGTTTTCAGACTGCATTTTTAGAAAATTGAACTCTGTAGACCTACCCTCAATAAAAATGCCATAACTTATTAAAATCTTAATGAAATTTGATTAAAAAAAAGAAATGAAAAGTAGACTCAATAATATTTCTATCCATACCACATTAAGGTCATATACAGGCCATACAAATCCATACCAAACTTTGAAACAACAATTTAACATTCAGAAATGCAGAAACAAGGGTATCTTTTATTGATATCACATCAAAATGTAACAACCCACCTTCTCCAACCTTCTCCAATATTATCCCCATTGGGATTCATGTTTACAACATGTAGTTATGCTTTTCCAATCATTTTCCAACTACCAACCACCCACAACTAACTTCCTAATCAAGGTTCCAACTTTAATGCACTTTTGACAACTTTCATAATGACAACTTTTTGACAATTTGACAATTTTTACAAGTTTGATCCCTAATGACTCAAATGACTCCAATTAAATCACAAATGGTCTATTCTGACCTTATTACATGATAAAAGACTCAAAACACAACATAAATCAAATATTTACAAATGGCCTCATGGAGGCATAAAGTCCATTAGGTGCTCCCGCACCAGCTAGTGCTTAAGTCCACCCTCCTAATTTAGGTCAAGGTCTATTTAAATAGCACCCCCTAGGTCCTATTTGCCATAACACTTAGGGGCTTTCTCATTAGGATTGAAGATTATCATGCAAGATGCTTATAATGCATTCTAAAGGACTCGGGAGATAAACCTTAAGAGGGAAAAGCCCCAGGGAGACCTTTTTTGACATAACATTTAGCTCCCACTTTAATGTATGTATGAACACAAGGCCCATACATGCATTAAAGTATGGTTAAAATACAACAAACACACCAAACACTTGAAGCTAATGCATACACAAAGGTTGAGGAACTATTTCTAGCCCCCAGTCTCAGGTAGACATTAGAGAAAACACATTACAGACATGCCAATCACATTGAAGATAGTAATAGACACACAAAACACAGTAACAGTCACGCAAAACATGAAGAAGAGAGTATTGAAGACACACAATACACAATGAATATAGTGAATGCAGTGATTATTTCTTTTTCTTTTTCATATATATAAATGAATGCAGATGCAAGTACATGAAAAGTAAACACACCACCCACAATGCAGGAGGGACTCATTGCCACACGTCTTTAGACTGCATATGGGGCAACAGACATGCAATACAAATCTTAGAGTGTAGGAGGGACTCATCGCCACATGTCTTTAGAAGTTACACTTGAGAATAAACATGCCATATAAATCCCAAACCATAGGAGGGACTCATCACCACACGTCTTTAGACTATGCTTGGTAACAAACACACCATTTACACACACATGGAAGACCTGGAAACAACACAACAAACAAGCAATGGAGGGAGCCTATTACTAGGTTCACCACCATCTTAGGCACATTATAGGCACACCTGATGGTTGGGTTTCACCACAACAACCGCCAAAGACACTCTTAGGGGAGGATACACCAACCTCGCCTACTCGGAGGACTTTTAGAATAAAAAGGATGCACACTAGCTCAAGAGATACACCATCCCTGCCTCCGCAAAGGGCTTAAAATAAAACGATACACACTAGCTCAAGAGATATGATATACTACCTCCATAGAGGGCTTTCTCATTGCAATATAAAATAAAGATGTGCACTCACGCAAAGATACAACATCCCGCCTCCGTAGAGGGCTTACAAACACGCTTCATTAGTACAAAAATCATCAGATAACTTACCTTATATATGCCCCCACCTTAAGGTGGTTGATATCATGTACTGATATCAAGCACATTAAGGTAGGAAGAAAACACTCAAGGGAACAAGAGCTTTTGCAAAGCCCATGCCCCCAGAAGTGACATGCACTTTATGATCGCTGAATGTTCCCACAAACATACAATATCCTACAAGAAATGAGGTTAGAAATCTTTCCATAAGATAATAACCACATCACATGATCAAAGCAATGCATAAATATAATCACATCAAGAGCCAAGGTTATACTACGGATTCAGAGCCTGAGTATAACCTCGGGGATATACCACAGAGATCTCAGAACTGAGTGCAACCAAGGCGAGATCCAAGATAAACAAAGTGCACAGAGCAACAATATTGTTATGGTTTGTTAGAAAATATTGGACATCATCAAAATATCACATGGAGTGATTCTACTAGCCAAGCGTCAGATAATATATATATCAACCCCATCTTCATGTATGTACTAGGTCCATTTTTGTTTACTCGCTGAAGGGACACGTGACCCATATCAGTCTTATTTATTTTTTGTCATCCACCAGCTAGATAGAACCACTAGAGGAAGGTAAACAATAAATCAAGAGAGGAGAAACCAAGTGCCTTAGAGTTGTCATGTAGGAAGGTGCCCCCAGGTCACCAATTGCAATGCTATGCCCCTAGGACACAACACACAACAATGAAAAATAGAGGAGAGGCAATATAGAAGAATGATGATGCAAATAGAAGAAGGATCACAACAGAGACGGTCTCCCGGCATCCTTGACCTTACAAGAGTATCAAGGGTCATCCAAGGAGGCCTAAACAACATATAAGACGTCACGGGGAAAACACAACACAAAGATAAAAGCTTAGAAATACTTACCTGATACAACACAATGCTAACAACATATATAGTTAAGAGTAGGCCATCCTTGAGTGTAGTAACCCTCCATTCTCCCCTTGGATGTGCAGGTGGTTTGGCTAAGGAGCATGAAGGTGAAGGTAAAATAATGGGAATATTTAGGGTATGTTAGACAATTGATGTTGTACGTTATATGATGTTGGTAGATGCTACATTCATGTTGGTGACATTCCTGATTATCCTCATGTGGTTTCATATGACAGTATGTTTTATCGATAATCTTTGTTGTGACACTGATATTTACTTGAGTTATGCATATGTTATGACAACTTTATGGACTTAATTGATTATGTGGATCAATATTATTATGTGCATCACACGATTATCTGATGATGTTTCTTATCTGGTTGATCAGCTACTGATTATTATGCGTGATGTGGTTACTTGTTTGATGTGTGTTTGTGAGAGGAATAGTGTCGCATTAATCATGCGTGAGTACCTTGCTACGCTGTGATTTCCTTTCACGGTTTGTTTGATTGTATGATCATATCTACATCTATATGTTTGACCATTTTTTGGTTGATGCAGGTTGCAGGTATCAGGCATCGACTCCTGGTGCAGGAGCACCTACCTGACAGCTGGCCTCCATGAGGCAGTTAGTTTGTTATAGGTCTGGTTAATGTTTCCAAGAAGGTCTTATAAGACCAATGCATGTAATAAGGTCATGTTGACCATACTTTACTATTTTTAGCTAGGTTGTTAGGACAGCTGTTATGCTGTATGTTCAGTTGGATCCTCCCAGCCGCTTGGAAGCTCCCAGCCGCTGGGAATCGAGTGGTAGTACTCGCAAGCAGATCCTATTTATGTATGAGAATCGGTTGGTTTTAGATCAGAGATCAGACATTGCATTACAAAAGAGAGTGACAGAGAGTGAGACAGAGTATTGTACTTGCATCTTTTGAAATCAATAAAGAGATCCTGTTTGTGTTCATCCTCTGTTGAATTCCATTGTTTAATCGTGTGGCTGTTTTGGTGGTTACATGGATTCACTGATCCATTCCACCGGTTGATTCGTCGAATCGGTGGAATGGCTATGTACAGTAGTTTAGGATGTAGTTTGCATTTTCTGTTTGTTCGCATGCAGGTGTGTAGGATCGCAGTCGAGAGGTGTTGAGAACCCTAGCATGGGTATGTGCTAGGTCGTGCTGGTTGTTAGAGTCTGGAAAGTTGTCCAGGAGACGGATCGGGTCACCTCAGGAGGTTCGGTGGATCGAAATTCGCTAAGGTTGGAAAATTCATTGCAACGGCATCATCAGGATATCTCTGTGTATATCTTGCAGTTACTTCGGGCATCATCCGAGTAGATGGAGATGAGCATGATGCAATCGTTTGTATAAGGTGAATGCGTTTCGGGGTGATCATCATCAGGTGTTGCCGAGGAGGAGCGTATCGGCATAAGGTAGAAGATCAGGTTGATAAAACCATCGCGGGCCAATAATGTTAAGTTTGGCCGACATCAGGATATTGAAGGAACTGCATGTGATGTCATCATCATCAGGATAAATGTCATCAGGATATCAGGGCAACAGGATATTGAAGGAGCTGCATGTGACGTCATCGTCATCAGGATAATCGTCATCAGGATATCGGGGTGACGTAAGCATCGAAGGAAAGGTGCATGACAGTGTCGTCATCAGGATATATGGGAGGAACCGGATATTTTATATCCTGCTAATGAACATGATGTTGAACATCATGATGCTGTAGAAAGAGTTTGGCGGTAAGATGAACAGTGAACATCAGGAGGATGTTTGCGCTTGCCGAATATGATGATGCTGCCGATAGACGAATATGATGATGCTGCTGACAGACGAAGGGTCGAGGTTTGTCTGCAGGAGGATATCGGTCAGCAAGAGAAAATATGATGATGCTGACTGTGTTAAGGGAAATATGATGATGATGATGAAGGGTTGCGGACATACATGCTGTATGTCAAGGTTTTAGTGTGGATGCCTCTGCATCATAGTGGTATCAGAGCTCAGCAAAAGGTCTGGGCTGTTGTGTGTTGATTCTGTCACCGAAAGGGCAGAGGTAGAGTTGATTCTGTCACTGAAAGGACAGTGGTAGAGAAGTGAGAGGTTGACAAAATGCCTCCGAAAGGTAATGGTACTGCAAGGGAATTGCAGGAGATGAAGGAAAAACATGCCAGAGAGATGAGGAAGATGAAGGAGCTTGCTGAAGCACTTCAAGCCAGGCTTGTAGCCTTGGAGAAGAACAAAAAGAGGGAAGTGGAAGACAGTGAGTCTGAAGAAGATGAAGATACTATTGAAGAGTATGAAGAGGTAGCTGAAGATCTGGATGCTGAAGACCAGAGATTTGCAAAACTGTTAAAGGCAGTGCAGAGTGATAAACCTAAGGTAAAGGTTGATGTTTCCAAGTATAATGGAAGTTTGAATGAAGATGAGTTACTGGATTGGATTGCTGCACTTGATAATCACTTTGAATGTGAAGATGTTGTTGAGGATCAGAAGGTAAAGATTGCAAAGACCAAGTTAGGAGGTCATGCTTTGGTATGGTGGGATTATGTACAATCCGAGAGAAGGAAACAAGGAAGGTCAAAGATCACTTCATGGGATAAAATGGTAGCAAGGATCAAAGGTAAATTCTTGCCCAAGGATTATGAAATTCAGATGTTTAAGAAGCTGCAATTTTTAAGGCAGAAGGAAATGGATGTGAAGGCATATACTGAGGAGTTTTATAAGTTGAGTATGAGATCTGGTCATCATGAGAATGAGGTAGAAAAGGTGGCTAGGTACTTGGCTGGTTTGAGATTGAACATACAGGATGAGTTAGTTTTAGCTAACCCTAAGAATGTGGAGGATTGTTACCAAATGGCAATCAGGATTGAAGAAAAGATGAATAGGAGACAAGATAAGTCCATGAGAGGAAGAGGCAGCAATATGAGGGGAAGAGGATTAGCCCCTACTACAAGGCAAACCAATGAGAGTCAAGAAGACACTGGTAAAGGACAGGGACAGTCTGATTTCAGAGGTGGATGGAAAGGTAATAGAGGCAGATTTGGAAGTGGTAGAGGTTCTACTACATTTTCAGGAAAGTGTTACACCTGTGGTGAGTTTGGTCATCCATTTTTCAAATGTCCAGAAAGCAAAGGTTCATCATCCAGAAATGATAGAACGAATGACAAGAGAGTACAACTTGTGCAAGAAGAGAAAGTAGAGGAATGTGTACAAAGTTTAAACACTTATGAAGATAGAGTTCCTGACGGTTATGGATATCCTGAGGAGGGAGAAGCATTGATGCTAAGGAGAATTAGTTTGCAGGCATCAAAGGATATGATGCAAAGAAGAGCTCTTTTCAAGACCACATGCAAGAGCAAAGGTAAAGTATGTAAGGTTGTCATTGATACTGGTTCAACAGATAACATGGTATCTCAGGAAATGGTGGATAAACTAAATTTGGAAAGGATTCCACACCCACACCCTTACAAGGCATCTTGGGTGAGTGATAGTCAATCACTTTTTGTCTATGAACAGGCATATGTGGATTTTCAGATAGGAGCATATCAGGATAGAGTTTTGTGTGACATTTTGCCCATGGAATGTTGTCACCTACTGTTGGGTAGGCCATGGCAATTTGATAGGAGGGTACTGTATGATGGGTATGCTAATACCTACACCATCAAGAAAGATGGGAAAACTATTATGTTGATGCCATTACAGGAAGCAGCTGTAGTACAGAAGGCAGCAAAAATCATTTTAGTGGGAAAGAAGGAATTTGTGCAGAAGCCTATAGGAGCAGGCATAAAGGCAGTTGAGGACACTGCAGGGAAAGGAGTTGTTAAGGACAACAGTTTGAAGACAGTTTCAGTTGTGACTGATAGAGGTCAGTAGCAGGTTCAGCAATAGGTTTGCAAACAGCAACCAGTTGAGAGGAATGACAAGGATGTTGTCATAGTTGGGACTATTGTTTGTCCTATAAAGGTTGAAAGAAAGACAGAGTTGAACATTACAGAAGTTCAAGAGGTAGTTCAGACAGAGGTTCTGGTCAGACAACCTGACAAACACAAGGTATGTGAGAGAAGGGCCTACATTGACAGGCATGGGGATTTACTTGCAAGAAAACAAGTTACAGTTCAGAAGTCTTGGAGCAGCCGAGAGCCAGCAGAGGACAAAGCTGGAACAGGTCAAGACACTGCAAAGGCAAAGTGTAAAGGTGGAGGACTTCCACAACCTAACTCATGGGACATGAGTTCTTTTCTGTTGGGGAGTATGGTGCAGGAGCACCTACCTGACAGCTGGCCTCCATGAGGCAGTTAGTTTGTTATAGGTCTGGTTAATGTTTCCAAGAAGGTCTTATAAGACCAATGCATGTAATAAGGTCATGTTGACCATACTTTACTATTTTTAGCTAGGTTGTTAGGACAGCTGTTATGCTGTATGTTCGGTTGGATCCTCCCAGCTGCTTGGAAGCTCCCAGCCGCTGGGAATCGAGTGGTAGTACTCGCAAGCAGATCCTATTTATGTATGAGGATCGGTTGGTTTTAGATCAGAGATCAGACATTGCATTACAGAAGAGAGTGACAGAGAGTGAGACAGAGTATTGTACTTGCATCTTTTGAAATTTTGTGTTCATCCTCTGTTGAATTCCATTGTTTAATCGTGTGGCTGTTTTGGTGGTTACATGGATTCGCTGATCCATTCCACCGGTTGAGTCGTCGAATCGGTGGAATGGCTATGTACAATAGTTTAGGATGTAGTTTGCATTTTCTGTTTGTTCGCATGTAGGTGTGCAGGATCGCAGTCGAGAGGTGTTGAGAACCCTAGCATGGGTATGTGCTAGGTCGTGCTGGTTGTTAGAGTCTAAAAAGTTGTCCAGAAGACGGATCGGGTCACCTCAGGAGGTTCGGCGGATCAAAATTCGCTAAGGTTGGAAAATTCGTCGCAACGACATCATCAGGATATCTCTGTGTATATCCTGCAGTTACTTCGGGCGTCATCCAAGTAGATGGAGATGAGCATGATGCAATCGTTTGCATAAGGTGAATGCGTTTCAGGGTGATCATCATCAGGTGTTGCCGAGGAGGAGCGTATCGGCATAAGGTAGAAGATCGGGTTGATAAAACCATCGCGGGCCGATAATGTTAAGTTTGGCCGACATCAGGATATTGAAGGAACTGCATGTGACGTCATCGTCATCAGGATAAACGTCATCAGGATATCAGGGCAGCAGGATATTGAAGGAGCTGCATGTGACGTCATCGTCATCAGGATAATCGTCATCAGGATATCGGGGTGACGTAAGCATCGAAGGAAAGGTGCATGAGAGTGTCGTCATCAGGATATATGGGAGGAACCGGATATTTTATATCCTGTTGATGAACATGATGTTGAACATCATGATGCTGCAGAAAGAGTTTGGTGGTAAGATGAACAGTGAACATCAGGAGGATGTTTGCGCTTGCCGAATATGATGATGCTGCCGATAGACGAATATGATGATGCTGCTGACAGACGAAGGGTCGAGGTTTGTTTGCAGGAGGATATCGGTCAGCAAGAGAAAATATGATGATGCTGACTGTGTTAAGGGAAATATGATGATGATGATGAAGGGTTGCGGACATACATGCTGTATGTCAAGGTTTTAGTGTGGATGCCTCTGCATCAACTCCACTTGAATTGATAGGTCTGAGCATGCCTTAAACCCAATAGAAATTGTTGAACAGAGATGACATATGGTCCCCTAGTTAGCCATCATCTTTGAAAAGGATGAGTATCCATTTTTGTACCCAGTCAGTGTTGTCTGTATGGGCATGATAGTCAGTCACTATCATTGTGGTCATGCTTTTCGATCTTGCATAGTGTGAGGTATTGTTTGGCATTTAGGTTATTTTGTTTGGAATTGTTTGATTAATGCTTTGGTTAATTGTTGTATTAAAATAATATTATTAGTTATGAAAGCATTTTTGTTATATATATATGTCTTTATAAGAATTTGAGTTTATGGAAATAAATAATAAAAAATAATAATAAATGAAAAATGCTAGCTAAAGATAAATAGATAAATTAATATAATTAAATGTTGTGTTAAGTGGCAATAAAAATATATAATATTTATGAGTTGTCATAAAACTCATATATAGTAAATACTAAATAAATAACAATAAAAATGATTTTTGTCTAGTTGTAAAGGAAATAAATAAGATAAAAAAAAAAATTGTCTGGTTTGGTTGTAAATGATAAAAAATACCAAATTGTAAGAAATAGATTTAGGAAGAATTTATTGCCTTTAATGGGAGGAATCTTCTGGAAGATATTGGGGGATTTATCTCTCATAATAATCTTCAGCAGATGGAACTTTTGGGGGGGAGAGGAGATGGGAGAGACTGGTTTGTGGCTACAGCAGTTGAACCCGACATCGAATCTTCAGCCTAGTCAAGCAAGCGAAATCAGGTTCCTTTGGTTCTAATTTCTATCTCAATTTTTTGTTGAAGCAAATGTTTGATTTATAATTTTTCCTGTCGATTGTAATTTTCTTGAGAGGTTAGAAGCCTTGTTATCAGATCCAATTGTGCATATTTATATCATTGCATTTCTGGGAATCATCGATTGAAGTGACTATCTATCTCTCACCCATTTCATCTCTTTTTTTATAGTCTATTGCGTCAGCCATAACTTTATTTTTATGAATTGGGTTCCTCTAATTTTTTTTATATATGGTGTACAACATAGTTATCCAAATCGTATCTAAAAATCAGCCTTACCCAGTTTGTCATTTTGGAGATATGAATATTTTGTGACTGTCTATCTCTCACCGATTTCATCTCCATTTTTACAGTCTATTGTGTTAGCTATAACTTTATTTTTATGAACTGGGTTCCTCTAAATGTTTTATATATGGTGCACGACCTAGTTATCTAAATCATATCTGAACATCAGCCTTACCCAATTGTCATTTTGGAGATATGAATATTTTGTGACTGTCTATCTCTCACGGATTTCATCTCTGTTTTTATAGTCTATTGCATTAGCCATAACTTTATTTTTACGAACTGGGTTCCTCTAAATATTTTATATATGGTGTACGACCTAGTTATCTAAATCATATCCGAAAATCAACCTTACCTAGTTTGTCATTTTAGAGATATGAATATTTTTGACTATCTACCTCTCACCCATTTCGTCTCTGTTAAAATAGTTAGTTGCATCACCAATAACTCTACTTATTTTGGTTGTTTGTTAGGTTATAAGAAGGCTATTAAATCTATATAGAATAGAAGTAGAAGAATTCAATTTGGATAGAGTGATTGTATATTAATATTGATAAATTTAATTTAAATTGATATTGATTTTATTACGATTTATTAGTAGAAATATGATAAGTAGGTTTGGAATTTAGGTATGATCATTTTGGTATTCATAGGACCTATGTTAGTAGTGGTTTATAGAAGATTGATCAAGTTGACACTCAGGCTTTCCCATAGCAACTTGAGCTTCTCTCTTCCTATTCGTGTGTTGAACGGAATTAGGTAAAACCTAGAAAAAGATTGTTCTTTTACTTGTGCCCTATTAGTGTTCACTCTTGAGTTGCTTTAACCATGATACTTCTGCTTGGTTGGAACCATCCTTTAAATGTGTTACGATCCTATCATATGCATTTGGTTAAAAGTGTGGTAGATTTGATGAAGATGTTAGATCTATAGGAATGTTTTGTTGTTCTGTATTCCTTTCCTCTCAAGCTAACCTTAGAACAAGGTTCTTTCATTGTAGCTTGGGGTTTTGTATCTTGTGATTCTAACCAGTGTGAGAGATTTATAGCATTCTAATATTATAGGCTTTTAGTCTTACTTATACAGTTATATTTAATAGTATTTACAAAATTGTCTAGATTATTAATGAAATCTACATCAATTGTAAATAGTGTAAATAATTGTTGTGTTTAATTTGTATGTCTTAGGGTTATTTGCATGTTGTTCGCATTCATTTTAAATAAATGAAATTAAAATAAGTCTTGAGAATTATTAGTTACAGTTTTGTATTGTTGAGATAGATTCACTTTATATTTGTTAGATGATTGATCATGAAAATATTGATGAAGGATCTTAGTTTATGATGTGCATCTGAGAGTGAATGTGATGTGAGACCATTGTGTTTAGTGGTGTCAAGTGTTTGTGTCATTTGGGGAAGTTGTTTCCAGAGGCCTAGGAGGGTGTGATTGTGCGGGGGTTGGCTATGTGTGCATCATGTGAGTTGAATGAACTGCATGCTTGAAATGTTGCCTCCTATTCATTTTGGTATGATACACGTGCAAGAAGGATAATGCCTTGCTTATTGTACCTATTCATGTGGTTATGATGACTATGCAAGATGGATAATGCCTTGCTCTGTGTGATGTAAAATGATGTGTAATTTGTGTTGTAAATGCATCATGATGAGAATGTGATAGTTCATGCTTGGTTTATGTTTGATATAAGAATTGGTCCCTGTGATTATGTTTTATATGGAAGAAGGTAAATGCCTTGCATTGTATATGTTACTTGTCATTGTGATGATAATTGTCTTGCTTCAGAGATAGGGTCTTCTAGATGTAGGTAGGGGAGTGGCTTTCAATGTGGGGCCAGTGCCCAAAGTGGCTGCTAGGATAACCCAGTGGAAGTTTTTAATCTAGTGATAACGTAATAATAAATTTAGAGGGTTGGGTAGTTTCCACACTAAATAAGATAATTGGATGCCTCACCCATGTTTGTAATGCTTGTTTAGGCTAAGGATGGGATGAGAAGGCCGTGGTTGGCAATATCAACTTCCTTGTCCTCACGAAAGGAATGTTGGTTCTGCATGTGTTACCCTATGGGGTCGGTGTCTAGTGAGAGACTACAAGATAACCATAGATGGGGGACGACGTCTGGATGACTAGGATAACCTATGGATGGGGGCCAGCATCCGGTGAGAGACTGCCAAGATAACCCATGTTAGGACCATGCGATGACACTCTTTCCTACTGTAGCCTAGCATTCCGTAAGTGTGTTTTCCTCTTTTATTGTGTGATTGCCTCTGGACGTATTGTTTGAGATTCTTGTGATGTTCATATTGACTAGTGTTGTATTGGAGTCATGTGTAGTCCTTGCACCTTTTAGCCTATTGTCTTCTTGATTGTTTTCTTAGTGGGACCTTATTGTTATCTCCTAGCACGGGGGTGGGACCTTAGGGTTCCACATGGTCGGGTGGTTGTGCTTGTATCTTTATTGGTTTCCCATGCTGTTGTTTGTGTGCGAGAAGGATGTACCTCTTATATCATATTACAGATCTTGTTCTAGCTTGAGAAGACATACTTATGTTCATATTCTAGTCTTGTATATTAGTTGAATCATGTGTTGTTATCTTGATGTATGTACTCCAATGTAATTAGGAAAGTGATATTGTAAACAATGTAATATTGTACTCTCTTGTAAAGGAAATTGTATATGTACTTGTATCCTTTTTGCAGGATCTTAATGATTACTTATCTGATGATATAATATGGAAATGTATGTGTTTATTCATTTGATGCAATTAGATTAGAATGAACCATGATTGTTAGTTAATTCATAATGTTGGTTAGATCATGTTAATAGTTGTTAGTAATGCAGCCGTGGAATCCTTAGAGGATACAGTTTAACTTGATTTATGATTAAATATGATTTACATTTCTTGTTATTTCTTTCTCTAAAAAAATAAAATTGGTCCTTTATATAGCATAGTTGAGTTGTTTCCTCGGGTTTCATGGCGGGGCGTTACATTGAGAGCAACAAGAATAAGTGCTACAATGAGTGTGGCTTAAAGAGGGAGAAATACTTACCAGATTCAATGGGAATTTTCTTGGTGGATAATTCTTGTCTATCAGCCCATGATATCTCGCATGTTGATTTGGTCTTGTTGATATCATATTAACATTTAGTTTAGGACGACAAGAGGCTTTGGTAGGCTTTAAAGAACGGTATCCTATACCGGCTATGTAATTAATTCCAGCAACTTGTAAAGGTACTCTAATTCCTTGTTGATTTACACCGCATCCATTACTAGCATAGTCATGATTTTTGTACAAAATCTGAAATCCCTGACCATATAGAGAGTCCATTTCTTTAGAAGAAGGTGAAGCCTTGTAGGTATCATAATTTGTAGTATAAGTAAGAGTATTATCCTTGTTTTCTACTAAGGAGACTTTAGGTTTCTCAGGTGTTCCCAAAGATTGCTTGGATGAGATCGACATAACTTTTGATGTGTCAGAGTTATTAAGTTTATATTCCCCATTGAAGGAAGGGGTAAAATCTAATGAATCCCAATCGTCACCAAAAATTGCATTCGATGGTGTAGAGTCTTTCACAACATTATCTGTGGCAAAAGGCATTAATAAATCCTTTTGTAAGTTGTTTAGGTTTTTTTGATTTTTTTTCTTGTTTTTCCATTTCTATATGTAAACAGTTATCTGGTTCAAGATCGGCTTTAATGGTGCGGAGCTTGTCTTTATAAATAAACTTTATTGATCTTGAAGGGTAGACGGAACTGCCCCCATGGCATGAATCCACGGTCTACCAAGAATCATATTATATGAAAGTGAACCAGGCAGGACATGAAAAAGGGTAGATAATGTCATGGGTCCAACTTTTATAGGTAAAGTTATGGTACCCACAGATTTTCTACCAACATTATCAAAGCCCCAAATGCTAATTATATCCAGTTTGATTAAAGATGCGTCCATCTTGATTTTGTGTAGTAAGTCTATGCCACAAACATTAAGAGCTGATCCATTTTCAATCATAACTCGCTTTACCAATTTTGTATTTATCATGGAAAATATTATAAGCGGATCATATTTGTTTTGAACTTCAATTGATGGTAATTCATGTGGTTGAAAGAGAATATCCATTTTTGTCACATGCATACTATTTAATATAGCTGCTACATCATTCAACTTAGTAGTAGGTGGTACAATCACCTTTTGTAAAGCTTCTTGGAGCATTCCATGGTATGTAGGCGATGTTTGTATTAAATCCCGAAGAGAGATCTTAGCCAGAGTAGCGCGAAGCTGTTCGACAAGATCATATTCTTGACCACTTTTATGAGTAAGATGAGGTGGTGGAGGAAGCATAGGTTGAGAAGTCAGGAGGGAGACAAGCACATGTGGTGCTTTCTTACTTTGCTTGTTATCACAGGTGTTGTATGTATGAGCAATCACATTGTGATGTGGTTGTTGTGACACATTTTGAACACCTTGATTTCTTTGAGTGATTTGTCTTGTATAGTTTAGAATGTAATCCAGGTGTTGAGGTGGTTTTTGATCACCTTGAACCATTATCATTGGTTTTAAGCAAGAAGGTGCACTAGGTGCCCCTCACACAATCATCTTAGGAACATTGCTACAAAATCTATTAGTGAATATTGAATTAACATTGTTTCTCATCCACTAATGCTACATCTTGGCTAGGGAGAGCATTCGAATGAAAGAAAGCTAAAGTGTTGTTAGGAAGGTTAGGTGTTATATCATTAATAGATCTATCCATAATCTTCTCATCTAAGGTTCTTGGACATTCAACTATAAGAGAAGTAGGATAACTTAGGAATCATCATCATCATCCTCATATATTTTAGCTATTAGTTCCAAAGCATTAAGAGAACTTTCACACTCATCATTGTCAATGTGTTTTGTTATATCTTATACTACTGATGGGTATGTATTCATGAGAGATGTAAAGTTGTCAAAATTAGATACATAGTCAAGGATTTGAAATGAAGAGCATTTAAATATATCCTTGTGATACATAGCTTGTATATAAGTGAGAACATGAGGATTCATATTAATAAATTTGTAGAAATTCTAAAAGTTTTTGATATATGCATGTAAAGATACCAAAGAATGATGAGATGGAGATGCCCTAATGAAATGTCTTGTAACATAAATGTCCAATAAGATCTAGTAATGCAAGACATGCAAAGTTTTATGTTATTTGATACACCCTAGGTGTGTGACTATTTCACTCCTAAGCACTTGTTTGAAGGAAAGGGCTAAAAGAACACACCAAGTTCATAACAAACACAATGGATAGGAGGAATATAGTACAACATAGCAAGGCCCAATTGATTATTGTATGTATTTATATTGAATGCAATGAAACAACACAAAATATGCCTGTTTATGCACCCAAAATGTTCATTTTTTTCACCTTATTTCAATGTAAATGTATAAAAGAAGAGATGTTGTAAGGAAATTGATGAGGGGAAGCAAATAATATCCCTAATATCCATCCAATAACGCAGCAATATCCTTCACCACACGCCTATAGTGCAGATCTAGAGAGATGACAAGTCAAAACTTAGTGAAAAATGCAAGTTTTTCAAACCCTAATTGTGAAATTAAGGCATGAATATGTGCAAAATGATATGTAAATAAATTATAATCAGATTTATGATGTAAAAAAACTCATATAAGATCTGAAAATGATTTTAAAACCCTACAATGCCTAATGCAAGTGTAATTTTTATGAAAAATCCATGAAAAATGCTAGTTTTTGTTGAAATTGAGTATGTGTAAATGCAAAATTTTGAAATATGAATGCAAAACACACACAAGAATGCAACACTATAAACAAAATAAGATTTGAATGAGTGCCTAAGATGAGTAGTAAAATCTAAAACAAGATTTTAACTACAAACCCTAATTTTTGAAATTATTAGGTTATAAGAAAAATTCAAAATTTCAAGCAAACCCTAGCAATTTTAATATGAAAAATGCAATGCAAAGGATTGTAATATGATGATTTTCTATAATTTATATCAGATCTAATTTAAAAATTAGAAATTAAATAAAAATTAATTAAAATTATTTCAAAATGCAAAGTCTAAAATGCCAATTTTTAAAAAATTTTCAAATTTTTTTATTTTTGTAAATTTTCGAATGCAATATGAAAATCATAAATTAAATGAAAATGAATTTTAGATCTAATGAAAAAATAAAAAAATTAATAAAATGCAACTAAATTAATGCAAACTATGTCAAAATTCAAACCTTAGAATGCAATTTTTTTTCAATTTTTTTTTAGATTTTCAAATGCAATATGAAAATGATGAATTAAATGCATGCAAATTTGAAGTATAACACTCAGCAAGGTGCAAAATTCAAATAAAACATGGGTTCACCAAAATGTTTTGTATGAAAAGAGGGGTTTTTTCAATTTCAATAGATGTGTGGGTTAAATCCTCCTTTCACTACAAACATTCAAGGACATATCAACTGAGTTGAATCACACTTTTTGAAGAGGATTCACCTACAGGTTAGGATGTCACTTGGAATGATGTGGAAATTCAAAGATTGTCAATTAATGTACCAATTTAATACTCAAATACCCTTAAAACCCTAATTATGCAAAACAATAAGCAAATTGATGAATTACGACAAATGCTTGTAGACTAAGGTAGTAGGCAGAGATTAATAAATGACCATTTTTTGAAGTTTGAGATGCGGAATACTCAGGGACACTGGCACTAGCGCCCCTGTCCAAGGAAGTGTTTTCTTTGCAGAATCTTGGTCTCATTTTGACACTGATGTTCACTGTACTTTCTATTTTTGTCCCGTGAGATGCAAAGGACATTGACACTAGTGCCCGAGTCCAAGGCAGGGTGATTTTTAGGATGCCAAAAGCTCTCCAGATGTTGATTGCCACTGTCACAATTGTTTCTATGTTTTCAATATCAGAGGACACTTGCATTGGTTCAGAGTCTAAGCAGTCCTTTTCTTTTGGGATTTGGAATCTGCACACTATCTTACTGTTCCCTACAACTCCACTCTGTCAAGATGCGACACTTGTAACTTGCAATCACAAGGAGAGTGGTTGGGGGTTGTGGTGTTTAGAGGCTTGCCTCAGTCAAGCTCCAGAGAGAAATTCAAGTCTTCCTAACATCGTTGTCAGATAGAGAGTGCATATCCTTGCAGGATAGAGGACAAAACAAATTTATAAATGATTCAAACACAAATAGATATCATCTTGGAGGTGTGGATCTCACATCGATGAAGGCTCTTCAACACATGAGAAGATGAAGCTAAATTTGAAATCACAAACATAATAACAATGCTCTACTCTGTAACAATAAATATTTTGAATGCTCTAAAATCATAAGTTAGCCAAAAGTTCACATTCATCTTCTAGTTTGCAAATGAAACCCTAAACATGCTTATATATGCAACTAAACACATTTCTGCTAAGAATTTCATAATTCAAACTCAAGATATCGGCATGGGACCTAATTAACAGTCACCAAACTGACATTCAAATTTGGGGCTGACCTAAAATGGTACAGGACTAGGGCGCTAGCGCCCAAGTCCACCATCCTAATTTAGGTTAGGGTCTATTTAAATAGCACCTCCTAAGTCCTATTTGCCATAACACTTAGGGGTTTTCTCATCGAGATTCAAGATTATCATGCAAGATGCTTATAATGCATTCTAAAGGACTTGAGAGCTAAACCTTAAGAGGGAAAAGTCCCAGGGAGACATTTTCTAACATAACAATATGAGAATCCACCTGGCGAATGGTGCAGGAGCACTTAGAAAATCATGTTTTCTTTTGTAATAAGGTCTATTTGACCAATGCATTTTCATTTCAGTTTGTATCTAGGTTCATTTTGTAAGTCCCAAGTGACTTAGGGGACATTTGTCAAATTGTAACCGTATAATGCCAAAAAAATCATAATGCCAAAAATAGGGCATAGGGCAGTTGGAGGTTGTTTTAGATGGTTGTCTCCCAGCTGCTTGGATTGATCTCCTAGTCACTTGGAGTTAGTTTGGTACTACTCAAGGCGAGTTGATAAATATCCTGAGTAAGGAACCAAATGATAATATATTATAATCAGATCGAAGCAAAAGTGTGATCGAATGTGATTGTGATTGTTCTAAGAAGAAATAAAGATTGTTCTGTTCTGTCAGTTTGATTCCTGTTTTCCTGTAATTACATATTGCTTAGCTGTAGGTTTCCATTCTCTGTGCTTTCCATTTTGTTGTTGTATGTCATCGTGAAGCATTCCACTAGTGAGATTTCTATCGAAATCAGTGGAATGGCTTCATTGTATAAATATTTATTTTTGTTTTCTATTTTGTTTTCTTGTTTGACGGGGCAGATGTTCCAGATTGAGGAGTGTGCACAGTAGCATGCCCTAGCATCTCTATGTGCTAGGCGTAGAGTGTAGATTAGACTGTGTGTGAGTTGAAAACCCTAACAACGTATCGCTGTGTTGGTTCGTCAGTGCATCAACCAAAGATTGCGAGTGTTCATCGACAGAACAAGTCTCGCCAAGGGTAAATGCCATCGGGGCATTGGCAGAAGGACGAGAGACTTAGCCGACGGAGTTAAAATTAGTTGAGTTGTCGGTTGCAAAGAATTAGGGCCTTGTCTGCATTTCCCGCTGTATGCTCCCCATCATATTGGTATCAGAGCTAGGTTAAAGATTTGGGCGGCAAGTCGAATTGGGGATTTGCAGGAGTATTGGTGTTGGGTGCTGTCTGTGAATGTTTATGTCAGACAAAGAAAGTGAGACAAAGGCGGAGAGGATGCCTCCCAAAAGTATGTCGCAGGAGGCCGTTAAGAAGATGATCGAGGAGATGCTTGCATCCAAGTTGGGAGAGTTCAAGCAGTCCAAAGGCAAAGACAGGGAAGATGAAAATGACAGTGATGGAGGCAATGCAGAAATTGCTGAAACCAGTAAAAAGATAGAGGAGATACCAACAGACTAGAGGGCATTTTTAAATGCATTAAAGTCAGTCAATAGGGACACCATAGATGGGTTACCTATGTATAGTGGAAGTATGGAAACTGAAGAGGTGATTGATTGGATTGAGGCATTGAACAATCATTTCAAATACAAAGAAGTCCTTGATGATAAGAGGGTTAAGTTGGCAAAGGCAAGATTGAAGGGATTTGCTCTTGCATGGTGGAATTATGAACAAGGAGAGAGAGTCAAGGAGGGGAAGAACATGATAACCTCCTGGGAAAGGATGAAGACCAAAATCAAGGCACAATTCTTACCCCTGAACTATGATGTGTAGATGTATAAGAAATTACAGAACCTTAGATAGAGAGACCTTGATGTGAATGCATACACACAAGAGTTTCATAAACTCAGTCTCAGATCAAAGAGACAAGAAGATGAGTCAGAGAAGGTGGCCAGGTATTTGAATGGCCTAAGGATGAACATCCAAGATGAGATCAACATCTTAGCACCAGAAATAGTGAACAAGTGTTTCCAAATGGCCTTAAGGGCTGAAGAGAAGATAAAGAGGAAGAATGAGTAGAATAATAGAGGTAGAGGTGCAACGAATTTTAGAGGTAGAGGTAGTTTTGGAGGAAGAAGGCCTAACCAGAGGCCTAGTGGTGAGTCTAACCAAGTAGAGCAAGTTGGAGACTCAAGTAGCAGAGGAGGCTATCGAGGAAGAAGGCCTAACGGAAGAGGTGGGACAAATGGATTAGATAGAGGATCCAAATTCGCCAATATGAGATGTTATAACTGCAATCTGATAGGGCACCCAACATACAAGTGTCCAGAGAAGGCCTCAACTTCTCATGGTAGTGAGAAGAGAACCACCTTGATTCAAGAAGATGCAAGGAGTGTGACATCTCCTGAAGTGAATCTAGCATCAGAAACAGGAGAAAGTTTGATGGTCAAGAGGACACTGCTCAAGGAACCAGTGCAGGGTGAACCATCGCAAAGAAGGGATTTGTTTAGAATCAACTGTAGGATCCAAGGTAAGGTTTGTAAAGTCATTATTGATTCTGGTTCTACTGATAACATTATATCTTTGGAAGCAGTGAATAAGTTGAAGTTAGAAAAGATACCCCATAGCAGTCCTTATAAAGTCAGTTGGTTAAACAAGGGGCAGCACGTACTCATCAATGAACAAGCATGGGTAGAATTTAGTATTGGGGGGTATAGAGACAAGATTTTGTGTGACATCCTTCCAATGGATGCTTGCCATCTTTTGTTAGGCAGACCATGGCAGTTTGACAGAAAGGCTCATCATGATGGAGAAAAGAATGCTTACTCATTCCACAAGGATGGTATGACTTATGGTATACAGTCATTGGTAGAAGAGGATCCACAACATGTAGGGTCTAGTGTAATGTTGGTAGGAGAAAAGGAATTCATGGATACACTGAAGGAAGGTGATGGAGTAGGTTTTGCTTTGATTGTGAAGCCTAAGGGGGAAAAGAAGAAAAGTGTGAGAGAAGTAGGACCTAAGGAGGTTAGAGATTTGCTTGAGAGTTACAAAGGAGTGATTGCAAAAGATATACCAGATTCCCTACCACCTATCAGAGACATTAGCCATCAGATAGATCTCATACCAGGAGTAGTACTTCCTAATAAGGCAGCATATAAAATGACCCCACAACAGAATGAAGAGATAATAAATCAGATTCAAGAACTCCTACACAAAGGGCTGATAAGGAAGAGCCTTAGCCCATGTGCAGTACCTACTGTTTTAGCCCCAAAGAAGGATGGGAAATGGAGAATGTTTACTGATTCTAGGGCAATAAATAGGATAACCATCAGGTGTAGATTTCCTATTCCTAGAATAGAAGATCTAATGGATTGTTTGGGAGGGGCTACTTATTTCTCCAAAATAGACTTGAAGAGTGGGTACCATCAGATAAGGATAAGAGAGGGGGATGAGTGGAAGACAACTTTTAAAACCAATGAAGGGTTGTATGAGTGGCTTGTGATGTCGTTTGGTCTTTCAAACACCCCTAGTACCTTTATGAGGTTGATGAATGAGGTGTTACAGGAATTCATAGGAAACTTTGTGGTAGTCTACCTTGATGATATTTTGGTGTTCAGTAGGAGCAAGGAAGAGCACTTGAAACATTTGGAGATAGTCTTGAAGAGGCTGCAAGATCAGAAGCTACTGTTAAACTTGGAAAAGTGTGACTTCATGAAACAAGAATTGGTGTACCTAGGTTTTGTCATCTCTAAGGGTGATTTGAAAATGGATCCTTCCAAGGTAGAAGCTATTTTGAATTGGCCTACACCCAGGACAGTAGGAGAGGTTAGAAGCTTTCATGGCTTGGCCACATTTTAAAGAAAATTTATTAAGAATTACAGTGATATTTGTGCACCTATGTTAGAGACCATCAAGGGTGGTGGAAAGATAAAGTTTGTGTGGACGAGATAGGCAGATCGGAGCTTTGAGAGTCTGAAATAGAAAGTTGCTATATTCCCTGTTTTATTGTTACTTGATTTCAATAAGGTTTTCACAATTGAATGTGATACAAGTGGACTGGCCATAGGAGCAGTGTTGAGCCAAGAAGGCAAACTAGTAGCCTTCTTCAGTGAAAATTTAAATGAAGCCAAGAGGAAATACTCCTCTTATGATTTAGAGTTGTATGCTATGGTACAAGCTCTAAAAAAATGGAGGCACTACTTGCTTCCTAAAGAATTTATTGTATACACTGACAATCATGCTCTCAGTTTTTTGAATGGATAGGAAAAGCTCAGTCATAGACACATGAAATGGGTGGAAAGTCTTCAAGCATACACCTTCATCATCAAGCATAAGAAAGGGATAACCAATAAGGTTGCTGATGCTCTAAGAAGAAGGGCGTTGACAGTGCAAGAAGTGCAACTACAAAGTATGGGTGTTGAGTCACTCAAAGGGTTGTATGAAGAGGACTAAGATTTCAAGGAGATTTACAGGGTATGCAGTGAGTTTGCCAATGCTTTCCACAATGAATTTTCAGATTATACATTGCAGGATGGACTTTTGTTTAAAGGTAGTCAACTATGTATTCCTACGTGTTCAATGAGGGATAATATAGTGAAGGAGAAACATAGTGGTGGTTTAGGAGGACATTTTCAGCTCAATAAAACTTTAGATCTTGTAAGAAGGTTTTACCTTTGGCCAAGGATGCAATTTGATATCATAAGGTTTGTTGAGAGTTGTATGATTTGCCAGAAATCAAAGGGGGTCTCAACCAATATAGGACTGTACCAACCTTTGCCCATACCAAACAGACCTTGGGAAAGTTTGAGTATGGATTTTGTGATGGGATTGCCCAAGACAAGGACATGTTATGACAGTGTGTTTGTTGTGGTAGACAGGTTCAACAAGATGGCTCACTTTATTCCTTGTAAGACCACCAATGATGCTAGTTACATTGCAAGTTTGTTCTTTAAAGAAATTGTTAGGATTCATGGATTACCTTTGAGTATTGTATCTGACAGAGACAACAAATTTGTGGGACATTTCTAGAGAACCTTGTGGAAAAGATTGGGTACAAATTTGTCTTTTAGTTTAGCCTATCATCCTTAGACTGATGGCCAAACTAAGGTTGTGAATAGGTCATTATGCAATCTGCTGAGATGTTTGACACGAGAACATGGCAGTAATTGGGATGTGGTACTCCCACAAGCAGAGTATGCCTATAATGATTCTACAAATAGAAGTACAGGTCTAAGTCCTTTTGAAGTTGTTTGTGGTAGTCATCCTAGAAGAATTTTTGAATTAAGAGATGTTCAAGGGTTGGATAGAAGGAGTGGACATGTTGATACATTTGCAGAGACTATGAAAGAGATCCATCAACAAGTCAGAGATACTCTACACTAGAACAGTCAGAAGATCAAGGCTAGAGTGGATCAAAGAAGAAGGGATGTGCAGTACCAAATAGGAGATATGGTCATGGTTCATCTCAACAAGAACAGACTACCCACATGAAAACATAGCAAGTTGATGATGAGAAAAATTTGACCTTGTCAGATTTTGGAAAAATATGGTCTTAATGCTTACAAAATTGCACTCCCTGATGATATTACTATTTCACCTATATTAAATGTTGCTGATCTAACATTATATAGGAGTCTTGATACAGGCGAAGGTACAACAGATTCTGTCCAAGACAATGCAGAGTGGGTACAACATTTACCACCTAAGGAACCACCAAAGATGGAGTGTATCTTGGATAGCAGGATAGCAAAGAAGACTAGAAATCAGACCTATTTTGATCACCTAGTCAAATGGCAAAGACTTACAGATTTAGAAACCACATGGATGCTGGAAGAAAACATCAAGAAGCAGCATGGTGATTTGCAGCAGTTAGTCTCTAAGAGGACTTGAGACAACTTTCATCTGGGGAGTATGGTACAGAAGCACCTAGAAAATCATGTTTTCTTTTGTAATAAGGTCTATTTGATCAATGCATTTTCATTTCAGTTTGTATCTAGGTTCATTTTGTAAGTCCCAAGTGACTTAGGGGACATTTGTCAAATTGTAACCGCATAATGCCAAAAATAACATAATACCAAAAATAGGGCGTAGGGCAGTTGGAGACTGTTTTAGACAGTTGTCTCCCAGCCACTTGGATTGATCTCCCCGCCGCTTGGAGTCAATTCGGTACTACTCAGGGTGAGTTGATAAATACCCTGAGTAAGGAACCAATGATAATATATTGTAATCAGATCGAAGTAGAAGTGTGATCAAATGTGATTGTGATTGTTCTAAGAAGAAATAAAGATTGTTCTGTTCTGTCAGTTTGATTCCCATTTTCCTATAATTACATATTGCTTAGTTGTAGGTTTCCATTCTCTGTGCTTTCCGTTTTGTTGTTGTATGTCATTGTGAAGCATTCCATTGGTGAGATTTCTATCAAAATCAGTGGAATGGCTTCGTTGTATAAGTATTTGTTTTCGTTTTCTATTTTGTTTTCCTGTTCGACAGGGCAGATGTTCCAAACTGAGGAGTGTGCACAGTAGCATGCCCTAGCATCTCTATGTGCTAGGCGTAGAGTGTAGATCAGACTATGTGTGAGTTGAAAACCCTAACGGCATATCACTGTGTTGGTTTGTTGGTGCATTGGCCAAAGATTGCGAGTGTTCATCGACATAACAAGTCTCACCAAGGGTAAATGCCATCAGGGCATTGGCAGAAGGATGAGAGACTTGGCCGACGAAGTTAAAATCGGTTGAGTTGTCGACTGCAAAGAATTAGGACCTGGTCTATGTTTCCTGCTATGTGCTCCCCATCAACAAAGAAATGACACAAGATCCAATTAGGATAAACTTTATGAATTCATTGGAACACTCAAAGACAATGTCATGCGGTGGTACATGAAGAAATGTTTGGAACATGACAAGAAGTGGCAGGATGTAAAAGATGTTTTCCTTTGTAATTTTGAGTCTTTGGAGGCTCCTTCAGAAAGTATAATTAAGATGGGAGAGATGCTAAAAATAGAGAAACCATCAAAAAGTTTGATCAAAGATTTAAAGTACAGTGGTGGGAAGTTGGAGGAGCTGCTCACAAAAAATAGAGGGTAGAATGGTTTATCTCTAGAGTACTATCAAAACTAAGAGCCTCTCTAGATGGTAGAGTCCTTGAAGGATACCCTAATGTGGTGGAAATGGTGTGCAAAATAGAGGCATAGTCTTGGAGGAGAAAATATAAAGGAGAAAACTTGGAAATTGAAAAACTAAAGTTAGAACTTGAACAACTAAGGATCAAACAAGAAATTCTAGCCAAGGTAGAGAGCCACCAGGAACTATCATTGGTAATGTAAAAGAACACTATGTGCACATATTGTTATAATGAGGGACATTTGAGAAATGAGTATCTAGTATTGAAAGGAGAGAAAAGGGTGGCAACACTGAGAAAAAATATGATACTAGCACCCCAAAAGTTAAAACGTGTATATTATAGAATTTGTGGTGAGTGGGATGACCATGAAATGGATGATTGCCCATCCCTTCTATTTTGTAATCACTAATGTGAGGATAATGAACCAATGCACAAAGGGATGGAAAGAGCCAAAGGATTGGTAGAAAGAGCATTCCGTACACATGACCATGGTTATAGGCAACCTAAATGGAGAAACCAATGTAATATCAATACAATACAAAATGTGGTGCTAAAAATCATGAGTGAGACCCCAACCTCCAATTATCCTTAGAATGAAAACCGTGGTTATCAAAATGATTATAGGGGAGGACATGGTAGATGTTATGACAAAGGATAAAGGAGAAGAGAAGATGCGACTTACTGCAAATGCAGTGATATGGGCCATTATGCAAATGAGTGTAGAGAAGAAAAGAAGAAAGTATGTGGTTCTGTAGTGATCCTAATCATGATTCTTTCAGTTTCCCAAGGGAAGATAAATACTATAAGAATACATCCACACCCACAAAAAGTGAAGAGTTATTTGGACCTCATGCATCACGAGGGGCAAAAGCAATTATGTGAATACCAAAACTAAGCCCCTATGGTTCTAGATGCTGTTTAAGAGTAGAATTGGATGATGAAGAGGAGAAAGGACAATCCTCTCTAACAAAGGAGGAATAGTTGGAGAAATAATATTTAGAGAGGAAGGAGAGGCTTAGGAAGAAGGCTTTGATATAATATGGCAGAAAGAATAATGTTGATGTAGTTACTAGAGGAGGAAAATGCACTGCTAAAGAGAAAACACTTGAAGAAGATTTAGAGAAGTATTACCCAACCAAGCATAAGCATGATTTAGTACTAGTGGAAGAAGCTAAGAAGATTATTATAGAAGAGAAAAAGAAGGAAGATTACCACAAAGCCTATTTTTTTGAAAAGAAGGCTCAATTATTAAAGAGTTTAGCTAATCTTGTGGGAAAAATAAAACATACCGAAGAAGTTAAAATAGTTTGCAAAATATTGGAATAAAAATAAAACTAGCAATTTGAGGCCTCAAATAAAAAATGTGGTGAAGACTTCTAGAAAATGGAAAACAAAACCTATTATGATTGAAGTACATGTTCAAAATAGATGGTTTAAGAATGTACTAGTAGATCTTGGCACATATGTTAGCATCATGTTGAATAGGGTATGAGAAGAATTTGATGAACCAACATAATATGATACACCATATGATATTGCATTGATATATGGGACCACCATAAGTACCATTAGAACATGGCGCAAAATTGAAGTCAACTTATTGGGAATAAGACATAGAATAGACTTTGAATTTCTTGATATTAAAGAGCCCTTTGACACATTCAATATCTTGTTAAACTTAGAATGGTTCATGAATTACGACAAAATCTTTAACTCCCAGAAGGAGGAACTATCATTTTTTGATATACATAGAATAGTACACATACCCCTCTATACATAAATGAGTGCCACATACATTAAAGAGGTGGTGCAAGAAGATCATTTGAGTAAGGGAGAAGATAACAGAGTATTATATTCATTAAGAAAAATACCTAAGAACTTAGAGATTGAAGAAGATTCAAACCCAGAAGGGGAATTTTATATAAATAACAATAATTGTTGTATAGATAGCGTGGAGATAATGGAAGCTTAGATTTGGGGAGAACTAAAAATAAGCTCCAGGAAAGTATTAGGTGTCAATAGGGTTTGTAGTATGATAAAAATAGAGAAAATAACTACAAAACTGACTGCAAAAGAAGAGAAGGCACCACAAAGCAAAGAAACAAAAGAGGATGATACAAATCAAGTAGATACAATCCCTACATACAAGATTCATCACATATCCAGAGGTATCTCACACATCTTGAGCTACCTCGCTACTCAGGGCTAGGTGACCTATTGAGCTACATAGAAAATATGGAGAGAACCTTTACGAGGAAGATCTAAGGAGAGAAGCCCTTTAATAAAAAAAATAGTAATGTAGAAAGGTAGTGGTTCACCCATAAACCCAATATCCCAACCTAGAAATATTTCATAGTATTAATCAAAATAGGATATTTGTTAGAGGAAGGCAACTAGAAACTCACCTTAGAACATTACAGTATGACTGACCCCAAACTCCATTTAGAAAATTGTATCAGAGAGTGGGATAAGATGAGAGAATATGATGAGTGACTTTGTGTACAACTATTTTAATGGATCCTATCTCTCATTATTAAAACTTGGTACATCAATAAAGAGAGAAGAGTAGAAACTAGAGATTAAGGAATACTACAAGAAGACTTCTGCAAGCATTCTCATTTTATGACTTTTGCAAATCCATTAACAATGTACTTCAAAGGATGAGATAAGTCATACTATTTCCATTAGATGAAGTTATGGAGTTGTTCCTACAACATTTATTGACATAAAAGGAATAAAAGAAGAGGCATGAATCATGAAAATACAATTAAAGGAAGGAGCAAAGGTGGAAAGGAAAAAACCTTATATATTGAATTGTAATGTTAAAGCCAAAGTTAAAAAATGGAACTAAACAAAATGTTAGTGGGAGGAATTATCAAGCTAGCTGAAGATGCAGAATGGATTAGTCCTATGGTGGCACAAAACAAGAAAATTGGAGAAATAAGTATTTGCATTGATTTTCAAGAACTCAAAAAGGCATGTGTCCACAATCCATTCCCTACGCCATTTATAAAAGTGTTGGAATTAGTGGCTAGCAGGGAGGTATACTCTTTTACATATGGTTTCTCTAGATACCACCAAGTTAGAAGACAAAAGGAGGACTAGCCAAAAACAACCTTTTCCCTTGAATGGGGATTCTTTATGTACATAGTCATGCCATTTAGTCTAAAAAATGCTCATGTAGTTTTTATTTTCATAATGATTAATGCCTTCAAATATTTTATTCATGAATTCTTAAAAGTCTATTAGATGACTGGATAGTTTACAAATTACTAAATGATCATGTCTAGTTATTAGGTTTGATGTTGGAAATATGTTGTAGCTTATAGATTTCCCTTAATTTAAAGAAGTGTGTATTTGTGGTACCTTTTGGTACACTCTTTGGACATATAATATGCAAAGAAAGGATGATGGGAGATCCCTTGAAGGAGACCATCATTTTGAACCTATGGCCTCCGAAGACAATATTTGAATTAAAGACATTCCTAGGATATACTAGATACCACTACAAATTTATTAGGGGTTATGTGGCCATTGCTTTTGAAAAGAAATAAAAACTTTCAATGGACAAACCAGTGTCAAGAGTCTTTTGACACATTAATGAAGAAAATTATTGAGGTTCCCATTCTAGTATTTCTAGATTGGAAGACCTTGTTCCATGTACATGTGGATGCTTTCAAAACCATAATAGGGGTTGTATTGACACAACCCATGGGAAACAAGGATCACCCCATTACGTTTGCTAGTCACAAATTATCCCAAGTAGAGAAAAATTACACCACCATAGAGAGGGAAGAATCAACAATGGTGTTTTCTTTACATAAATTTAGAGACTACATATCATCAACCTCATTCATTTTTTTCATGGATCATGAGCCCTTGAAATATCTAATGAAGAGACTAGTGATACATGGAAGGATTTGTAGATGGTTAATGCACTTTTAGGAATTTGACTTCAAAATAATAGTGAAACTAGGAGAAGAAAACCAAGGTTTGGATTATCTATCAAGAATTATTACTGATGATGATCCAAGACCCCTTGACGATGACTTACTTGGTGTAAATCTATTTAGGGTCAATGCATTTCTTGAAGAATTAAGCAATGTTGCACAATTGCTATCAATTAGTGAATTTCTAAAAGGAATCTCTAGAGATGAAAGGAGTAGATTAATGCCGCGATCACTACCATATACTCTAAATGAGGGAGATATACACATCATAGGCATAGCTAAAGTGGTAAGAAGAATAGTCCTATAACATGAGAGATAACATGTTTTTAGGGAAGCACATGAAGGCATCTCAAGAGGACAGAACTCCAGAGATGGGATGACAAGGAAAGTTATGCTAGTTGGCTTATGGTGGCCCACATTATTTAAGGATGCCAAAAAATACATAAGGAGTTGTGATGTGTGTGAGAGAGTGGAGAGACCCACCACAAGAGATTAAATGATATTACAACTAGTGTTTGCATAAGCACTATTTGAAAAATGGGTCATAGACTTCATTAGACCCATAGATCCTCCAATGTGAAAGTTACATGCATGATTTGTCATAATAGGGGTTGAATATCTAATGAATTGGGTAGAGTCAGAAGATATCATGGATTGTATAACAAAAACTACTACAAAGTTTATTTATGAAGATATAATTACCAGATTTGGTTGCCCATTACATCTAACTAGTGATCAAGTCAAACACTTTGTGAATCAAACAATTGTGGAGCTCTTGGAAAATTTTATGGTCACACATAACCATAGTAGCCCTTACCATCCTTAGACCAATGGTGCAAGTGAATCTTTTAATAATAGTTTGGGGGCTATGCTAACCATGATGTGCAATAGTAACACAACTAATTGGGACCTTAAAATACTGGCAGTACTATGGACATACATGACAACATACAAGTGCTTGACAAAATTCTACCCATTTGAGTTGGTATATGGAGTTGGTGCTACACTTCCTATTCAATACATAGTACCAATTTTGAGATTAGCATATGACTTGCAATTGAATGAGGAAAAATCATTATAATAAAGATTAATTGACTTGGAGAAATTAGATGAGAAATTGTTACTAGTAGTGTATGACCAAGGTCAGAAGAAAAGATGATAAAAAGAATGGCATGATTTAAGTTTGAGGAGAAAGTCATTTCAAGTTAATGACATGGTGTTGCTATATGTTAATAAGTTTAAAAAACCAAGGAAATTAAAAATGTACTGGCTTTGGTGTAAAAGCCCTCAAACCATCACAAAAGTAAAACGAAGTAAAATGAAGTAAATAATCCACTTAAATACAACATCACAATAAAGAAAATAAAATGAGGTAATTAATCCACTTAATTACAACTTCATAATAACGAAAGTAAAATGATGTAATTAATCCGCTTAATTACAAGTAAAAAGATAAGTCTCATAAATAAGATTCAATAAAGTCAATAAATCTTCACAAAAGGAAATCCTCATAAATAAGAATCCATAAGATTCATTAAATCTTACAAAAGATAATCTCATCAATATAAATCAATAAAGTCGTTAAATCTTACAATTCACGTGCTCAATCTAGGTAAAAGCACTATAAAATCATATACAAAGTCCTTTGACCATCATGCCATAATACATCCAATTACAAGTTTACAATAATCATGTACAATAAGAATAAATAAATCAATACGCTCATCAATCGCATGAACCAAGTGGTCCTCCACATGCGAGCTGAGAGATGGGAACATGGCCTAGGTGATTTTCCACCCAACCATGAAGTAATTACACTTCCCCAGATCCCTTCATGAAAGAAAGGAAACCCAGCCCTGCACAAAATGTCTAGCTACTTGGAAACAACTGGTAGGAGGGAACACTTGATGCAACCCTGATGTCTAAATGTGCAATTCTAAGTAATGAAAAGAAGATTGTCTCACAACAGGATGTGGCAGAGATATATATAAATAAGTTTTCTAGACAAAATAAACATCTTTTTCAATGTCAGCTCATTTAGATCTAAACCTTTAAACATAGTAACCTGGTTCAATTCCTGAAAAGAGGAAAAACCATCTATGATAATTTACATTTGACATCTAGAAAGTAACCCAATAACATTCCTAGATAAAAATCTACCTTCTTTCCCCAAGAAATAAATAAGCAAGTAAATAAATAAAATCAATGAATAAAGATCCAAAATCACCTATGACCATGTCTAAATCCCTTTCCCATGCATCGATAAAGAAAGCACATTTTTGATCAAGTAGTAATGAAGAACATTATAAAGCAATATAGATTTTGTAATCTGATTATATTCTCAATTTGTATTTACATGGTTTAAATAGATTGTAGAAAATAATGATTTTACTTCATATCCAAATATTGTTTCATAATCTAAGAAATAAAATCAAATGATGAGGTTTGACTACTCCACTCTCATACAATGAGGTTTCATGCATACTTATATCAAACAGTATCTCTATCTTTCCTCAAGATCAAGTAAATAGAATAAAACAAATCAATGTTCTCCTATAAATCATTTCAAATTCCTTTTCCAAAACTCTAATCAAGGAAATACACTTTCTAAGCAATATCCACCAATTTGTTACATCCATAAGTTTCATCAAATTGATATAATTTCCAATCCATATTTCAGTCATAATTCACCATATAATAGTCATTCTAAGTTTTATTAATCAATCCTACTGACATATCTGTGACAGGAGCTATCTCAGTCTAGTCAATAGGTTTATATGTAACATTCAATAACCTTCCTGTCATTTTAGTGATAGGAGCTGTGGCAGAATTGAAAATAAATAAAGAATAGAATTTGCAATCTTCAACTATCATTTAGGATAGTGTTTTGAATAGCAACAATCAAGGATAGTTAAGCTACATGAACCTCCCATTTTCTTCTAAATTTAAGAAGGTTCTAATCATTTTGTTTCAACAAAAATAGGTTGATCTTTAACAAGACTGATTTCTAACCAGCATACAGAAAATTATTCAACTATTTTATCCATGTTAGACAAAGAACTATCTTTAACGGTGCTAGAGGATTGTAAAACCTAGTCCATAGTTTAGGACAACAGCTAGCATACTGGTTGAGCTTTAGCATGAAATAGCAAAACAAGATCAAGAAATAGCAAGGCGATTCTAAGTGCTAGGCAGTAGTTTTGTAGATTGGTGATAGGGAAGAATAAAGGCGGATCGATCTAATCAGCAAAACAAGAAACTAGATCACCCAGGAAGTCAAATGACCAAAATAAAACATAGGCGGCCAGATATGAGGGAGAATCAACAAACAAAAACAAGCAACTGGTAGTAGGAAGATAGGAATTAAACAGCACAAGAAACCAACGCAGTTCTAGAACTCAACGGCCAGGAAGGGTTTAAGATGAGTTGTTTTAGTAGGTTGATTGGTAGTAATATGCAAGCCAGAAGGAATACACACACTTAGGCTGATTTCTTACTAAGTTTAAGCATCTAATCTAGCATCTATATTGCATAAATAAAAGGAAAATACCCGTATAGATTTGCCTGAGAGGAGGTTGATCTTGCCAACCCAATCGTAACTTCCTTCTTTCACCTGTCGCTGTCCAACCAAAACCACATCCTCTTTCTCTGCTACTACAAAATGAATGTCCTGTACTACATTCATGTGTTTCTGCACTCCAAGTGTGGATTCTCTGTTGAAGTCATGGGGTTTTCTGTTCTTAGAAGCGTGGGTCGTCCTTCTGTTGAATGCCCCCTATAATAATAATGAAAACTACCTTATTCTTGGCATTTTAGATTAGGTTTGAAGACTGAAGGTTGATAACTGGTCCATACTCCAGTTTGCATGAGATTTTTACTATTTAAAACTCACAAAATTTCTATTTAAAATAAAATAACAGCTATTTTAGTTAGCTTACTGTTGCATGAATGACAATAAGTTAATTTTAATTCTTTTATTCATTTCCTAAATATAATAATGCTATTTTTAATATAATTTAACTATTTTATTAAAACATAATCACTTTAAATAAATAATAAAAGTATATATATATATATATTATAATTTAATATAATTATTTAAATCTATTTTACATATTGTCTTCCAAACATCTATAATCATGTAAATAGAAAATATTTATTATTGTTTATTTAACTATATAAAATACAACCATATGGATATATTCACTATTTACAATACAAAATTTAAAATATAATTTGAAAAGACATTAATTTTCATAATCAAATCATACAATTGAAAAGGATTTCAAAAAAATTAAAACACAATAATTTCTAAATATCAAATCATCAATCACGATTATTAAACACACAATGATGCATAAAATAAGCCATTCAAAAATGCATATGAAACTACGTGAGTGTGTGATTGCATCAGGGTTAACCATCCCAAATAGTTCTTGCCAAGTGGCTAGAACACCTCTACCTCAACCATGTTCTTGTCTTCGACGAGTACCTGCATTCATTCACACTCAACTCGATGTCAATAGGTTAGTGCCTCAAAACATAGCCGAAGCAACATTATAATCACATTAATAATATCTAATATTTAAATCAGTTTTTTGAATTTTCATCAATATAACTTCAAGATAATTACCTTCACACATATAGAATTACTTAAAGTAATAGTCAATCATAGTAGTTGTTCACTAATTTAGAATAATTATATTGTCTATAAAAATGAGACATGACATTGGGCCATATCGAATTGAAGAAATCACATCATTAGGAGAAATGAAATTAAGAACTTTATAAGATGTTCTATTAATAGCCTATGTGAATGGAGCTAGATTGAAGTTTGAAAAGTTTGTACCAGATGTATTATAATGTATAATAGTGCACAGTAGTAAAGCAATAAAGTGTGATCATTTCTAAATGGGTCAAAGACCACATATCAAATTACAACAGTCAAAATAGAGGGAAAATTGTGGTAGTTGGATGCATTAAAGACTAATTTTGTCATTGCTAACTTATATAAGCACACTGTAAAGAAAAAGATTTAACTTTTATAAAAACTACTAAGTGTGCATATGAAGAATAGAAATGAGTTGCTGTAAATCCTAGAAAGGTACAAGCAATGTGTGAAAAATCTAGTAGAGCAAGGAAGAGCGGTGAGCTAGGGTTGGTATATTGATTAGTTAATTGATGTATTGGAAAAGAAGAATAGAGAAAGAAAATATGGTGACTCCTATTCTTATCAATTCTCAACACAATCCATGCCCTAAATATAAGAAATTTTTGTTTAAAGTAGTGGAAGTAGATATAGATGGTGCTTTCTATAATGTACTAGCATAGATTTTGTATAAGAAGATGTGAGAAAATATATCCATACACCATTGATAGAGATTGATCATTGTTGGTGTGAATGGGGTATATTACCTTATTGGTTTCACATTAGGTCCTATTCACAATTATCTAGTTAAGTTTACTTAGGGCACACTTAGGATAGTTATCTTTTTGTGTCTCAAGTCATAAGATTAAGACACTTGTCATAATATTATGTTTTCATATGTTTCACCTTGGCCAATATAGGCAAGTGCTTCTCATTGTAATTCATATATTGATGTACACATTCTATACATATTTTCATCCTTTGATAGAATATATTTATTCTTTCATGTTGGGTCTCTCTTGTGCTTTCATTGAAGCTCCTAGATCTTGGGTGGCTACCTTCATAGTCAAATTTTGCATGGTATAAAGTATTCTATACCAACTCTCACATGGTATCAAATCTTGTAAGATTGTTTCATGTTAGTCTATTGGGAGATCTAGGTTGCAAATCTTGGTTGATCTTGAAAAGTTGAGTATTCTCTTCTCTTACACCATATGATGACCTAGAGAATCAGAAAAACTTGATAGAAATACCAGATTTGGGAGGGTTTCTTTTTTGTGGTTTTTTATTGCAGGTTCATTTTGGAGCATGTTGGTGCAAATATGAGCTTACCATTGAGTTCAAGGTGTCCAAGAAAGTTAGTTTTTCCATTTGATTTATCCAAATTGGACATTGGAGGCCATATCTACAAGGGTTTGAAGTTGGGAAGTGGTTGCTAAATCTAGAAGGTAGCCACATTTTTGGAGCACTTTGGGTCAAATATGATCCTACCATCATGTCCAGGAGACCTAAGAACTTAAGGATAGACTAATCAATTCATTAGATTTGGACACTTTTGCCCTAGGCCATTCAAGATTTTTTCCCTTCTAATCATACAGATCGTACCACAAAGAATATTTGGCTGGTATATTCACCTGCACAGACAGACATCATCAAAATTTTAGGTGCAAGCATTGTCTGCTATGTAAATTCTCGTTGGTATATTTTGATTCCACATGTTTTTAAATATTTTTCTGTAGATTTTATCTGCATGCCTACATAATCTCTAGGGTACAGTTGTACCCTAAGCATGCTATATCTGTAGGGCATGCAATTGGTTATAGGGGTGCCACATGGTGTGGACCCCCACTTGTCATAGACTATTAGCCGACAACATCCAAACTTGATAGCAATTGAGGAATATCGGTGGTATATTCGTTGACAAACAACATGATAGTATAACTCAAGGAATATTCCCTTAACTTACTAATAGATATCCCAAACCAATTGTGAAACTACCTCTGCCTCATGTAGGGAAGTTTTACAATTAACACATGCGGTATTTACATATGATCAGCAATTTTCAAAATTCCATTACTAGTTTTACAGTGTTGGTGAATATTTCAGTGAATTTGGGAGTATATTTTATTGATTTTCTAATGTCATCAGCCTATTCATCCCTAATCCAACCCCCCTCTCTAGATTGCATTTTGATTTTACACTCAGACTTTACAGGCCTCATTCTCAGTCATATGGGTTCCTTTTTGCAAGTAGTTTTTTTTGATTTGGGGCATAATTTCGTAGGATTCATAGTGGTGTAGATATATTTTTAATTTTGGTGTCTAGTTTTTTTAGAAATTATAGATTTTCATAGTTGTTTTTGAATTGTTCTCATTTTGGAAACTTCTAGGGCTCCATTTGGGCTCATACGGTAACATTTTTTGGTGCAATTTTTTGAAAGTGCATAATTTTTTACAGTCTAAATTATTCCTATCATGCTCACATTTACATATGAAATCCAAACCAACAAAAAATTTCTCTCTCAACAACAACAACCGGAGGAGGAAAAGAGAGAGATCTCTCTCTTTTCCCTCCTCCTCCGTTGTTGTTGTTGAGAGAGAGA